>JASUAD010000001.1:94480612-95959560 GCA_037013555.1 Sextonia rubra
GGAAAAAGTCAAGTCAAACACAAACACAAAACATTTCGCCCAACTATTCCCCAAAAGCTAGAAAAGCACAACGAAAGCATCGTATCCTCACCACGATCCTACATGCCTACATGCTTATCATCTTAAGCAAGGAATGCTCTGATACCATATAATACGTATGTCACAACCCGAGCCTAGGAGTTCAGAGGTTAGCAAAAGCCAAACCGATGACACACGTACTCCCATGCCTGTACAAGTAGACCCAGTCTAACTGTACTCGCACAAGGGAACATTCACACGAGCCAAACATGTACGCGGAAGCTATAGATATAAAAACATCAAACTAAACAGTGCAAGAAGAGAATACGAAAACAGAACTGACATATATAGGAAGGTTTTACAAAATGATCAAAATAAACATATACAATCAGGATGTATACAAGCGTGACAAAACTCAAAAGAAGACTCCTATGCCATGCATGTCTAGGGCGCTCTTCGGTGGAGTGCTCACATCCACTCCTCTAGGCCTAATGGGGCCTCGGGGGTCTCGACTGGAGTCTGGCCAACCGACGAGGGGTCGGAAGGGGTATCTGAGCCTGCAACACCATAAACAACTCGTGAATACAATGATTCAGCAAAGTATAAGCCATAACAGTTAACACATGTGGTGTCTAATAGAATAAAGAACATTATGTAAATCAAAATAGGTCACATTTATATACTAAGTTGTCGTGCAAGAAAGAAATATGCCATGGAAATCAATGTATACATGCTGTGTACATAATTAGTTGGCGACTACATTGCCATATGCTCCCAAAAGAGGGATCTTATATCCGTGCAAAGAACACCATTGTCCGGGCCAGAGTACAAATGGGTCTCGGGTTTCCTGGGGTCTAGATTCCCCAAGACGTTTCCTTACTACAGCAAGGCCATGAAAACTACACCAAATTCGCCCCGTCGGGATCCTAAGGCTGAGGCTAAGTAGTGCCTGACCATACAGAGTCAATCATGAAAACCCTGAGTAGATCGTGACAAGCATATCCTGCGGGCATATCCGAGATCATTTCTTATACGTGAATCATACATGTATACTCAAGGTAAAGAAACCATAGAGACATAGTTAACAATGTGAAAATAGCTGAAACAAGTAATCATGCTAGAGAGTGGAGATCAATGATCGACAAACAATATGTCATGCAAGCAACTGTTAGCATAGCGAATCAAAGTCATTTACTAACCAATTCTAATCTATTTATTCAATGTTTCTAACCATGTATGATGATGTAGCTTTAAGTTATTCGATGCATCGTTGTCTAGTGTCACATTATATTAGCTGGCGCACCGAAGTCCCTTAAACCATCACCCATGGGGAGGTGCTTAACAACTGGATAACGAACATGAATGGTTCGGAGCCCTCGAGATCATTCACGCATTTTATCATGTCCCGTTGGGCTAGTCAAAGGTGCCTACCTTCTACTGTAAAGGTCCTACAAGTCCCTTACCTTTCCCATCTTTCTTCCTATTCCAGTCAATCAGCTTAGCCGTAGGCAACCCTACGGCTTAGCCGAAAGAGCCTTACGGCTTAGCCGTAGAAGGCTTCACGGCTTAGCCGTGGTTGGGCCGTAGAAGAGTTGCTGATTTGCATACTCTCAGTTATTTTCAGGTGTCACCCTGTACTGTTCTACGGCTAGGTTACGGTAGGGTCTACGGTCTAGCCCTAGTGTGTTTCACGGCTTAGCCGTAGCACATTTCACGGCTTAGCCGTGCATGCTTGTGGTTGAATTCTGAATCAAATATAGAAAATTTGGAACAACCTAAAATAAGCAAATCTCAACAGAAAAAGGGAAAATAAGCTCAATGTGGGCTGTAAACCTGTTGTTCATGCAAATACATGAGAATTAACCAAAATCAAGTGATTACCAACATGGGTTCATACAAGTTAAGCTTATGCTTGCCTTAATTGAGTTCCATTATACCAATAACTGTCCTTGGGCTCATTCACATCCAAACACCACCATTGCTATCATGCATGCATAAAGAAGGGAAAGAAACATTGTGAGCAGTCATGGCATCATGGAAACAAGAAGAAGAAGAAGATGGGGAATATGGAGAAGACCTCTAACTCACCTTAATCCAAACTCCAGTGAATGAAAGAACCAAAGTCTTTCAATTTGGCTTGATCGATGGAGAAGGAAACTCAGGAGGGAGAGAGAAATCCGCGTGAACAGTGAGAGAAGAGAGTGAAAGAGAAAGAGAGAGAGAGCTTGAGTCGATGAAGTGGATCTTATATAAGGTAAGTAGATATACAAGTTACGATAAAGTCCAAGTCATAATTCAATTTCTAGTTTGAGTCAAATCCGGGTCCAGTGGAATCATACGACCTCGGTTGCAAACGACGTAGTTACGAAAGTTAACGAGCTCAACAAAAGACACATGTTGACATCAAGATGATGCAAAAATGACCATGTCGAAGAAAATCTAAAATTATGAAAAAGGGCTTGGTCTACCTAATCCAGGTCAAACTCAACCCAACTACCTATCCATGACCCGCAACGAATCCAAAACAAAAGCAAAACATAATTAACAACGAAAAACAATAGTAATTAGGCGTTAAACGAGGTCAAGCTGATTCGGAGTGTTATAATAATCCAACTAGTTTCTCCAACAGTGGACACAGTTTGTAAACCAATATTCAAGCCGTAATTTTGTAAAGCTAATTGGTTAAAGAAATAGGCCTGAACGGATTAGGAGTTTCTACATTCTCTAACTTAGGAACTAGCACAAGAAATGCGTGATTCAACTGCCCTAGTTGACATAGCTTACATCTCTCCTTACAATGGGCCAACACACCTTAAAGAAATGAGCATTGTACCCATATGGACCACGCGCTTTGTGAGGATTGCCCATTTTAATGGACTTCTCTATCTCCTTGATCGTTAAAGGTTCACTCAGTGTTTAAGCCTCTTCAACTGATAGTCTACCATAGGAATGAACATGGGATAGATCAGAGTCTATTGGCTGCAATTCTGTACCAAATATGTTAATGAAACGATCAACAAAAATATCACCAATGGTCTTAGGATCCTGATACTCTATGCCTTCTGGATCTTTAAATGTAGAAATGATTGCAGTGTTGTGCGCGTGTGTGCGTAAGCAACCAAGATCAATAATCAACCACACAAGAAGACGAGCGATTTATGTGGTTCGGCAAAGATGCCTACGTCCACGGGAAACCAATTTCCACTAGGTTCTCCTCCAATCTATGAAATCACAGCCTTGGAATCTTAGCCTCTTTCAGCCTCTATCCAGGGTTACAGATTACATCATATATATAATCATCAATTCCTTATCCCCCAAGAACTCTATCTTAGAAAAAAGGAAAGTCCTAATCTATTAAGAAACTATTGTTTACTTAAACAGGAAATTTCTAATATAATTAGGGAAACTATCATGCCCCGATCCCAGGAATTGGGAATTTAAGTGGGCCCCCAGGGCGTGGATACGTAATCCCTTAGTAATCCGTGCCCTGAAGAAGTGTGCACGAATTCCTATAAAGGAGATTCCACAGGAATGTGTGAGGTATGCCAACACACGTAAGAACATAACTCATTATAACGAACTCCTGCGAAATACTTTGTAATGATCAAATGCCAAAAACAGGAGAACATATCCTCAAATGTTCATAGATAGATATAGATATATATATGTCAGTGCTTAAGACTTAATTACAAGTTGTACAATCCAAACTTCTACTTAAGGAAGTTGGGTATAAAAGGTTCAATTGGCGCATTCCCAAAGGCAGACCAAAAGTTTGACTGTAACCCCTCCAAATCGGCACACTCTGTAGGATGACTAATAGAAAACATCACTATCCTTCCACTCATCTATAGCCCGAGGTATCGTTGGGGTACCCTCTGGGTGCCCGTCAACAACCGGGTTGGGATTGGGTTCCGTACCTGCAATACCAAGGGTAACATGTTAACACGACAGCTAAACAAGTATTGAGCATAGGAAACTAGCATGGCATGATGTATCAAATAAACTCGACAGTATAGATTAATCCCGAAAAAACTGATAGTTTAATAGAAGTATGGTGCATGAGTAGTAATGAATGAGGAAATCATACTTAAACATTGTACGTACTGATGGGCAACCACGACTCTCTATTCTCCCAAAAGGGAGCATACATACATACATATGGGTCATTGGGAGATCAAGCTAGCTTCCCGAGGAGCGCCGACAACTCCTCCGTAAACTACTGCAGTAGTGACATACATATGCCCAAAGGGCTTAAACTAAGTGGTGCCGACTCGGATTCAATCATATTAGTCATAGCATACATAAGGGATATCAGTCTAAAAGTGTACTTAATCACGGAAACAGATGATGATTAAACGAAGCATATGCATACGAGCTACGAAGCTCGAACCTCGGCTATACCCTTGGCTAGCAAACACACACTCATTAGAAGCTCTGGTTTGTCAGACACGCACTCGTTAGAAGCTCAGGTCTGAATTGCCTCAGGGTTTAGCAGAGGAACTGAATCTGATAACAATCATGCTAAAGGTGATGTACGTTAACAAGATGAATGCATTCGGGTTAAATAAGGGTCCAAGAAGTCACTATCCAACCTATATTAGGTAACCGCTGATTCCTAAGGTCATTCAACATGATGTACTCATAAAATGTCCGGTGTCATTGTGTTACCACATCTTGGTATTACCTTATATGCATAAATAACACCCCTTCTTATTCCAACATCCATAACTTGACTTTGTGGGAAATCATCCGGGATTCATTTATCCTCTTAATGTATCATTACAGTTGGGCCCATGCAGGGGTAAGAAAAAGCCAATACTATGGCCTTATAAGGTTAATGAAGAATTCCTAACATCCTAAATTCACTGGGTTCATACGGTTTAGCCATATATAAGGTTACGGCTTAGCCGAGTGGTCCAAGTTTCCTCAAACAGTTCCAGCGCATTTACGGCTTCGTCGTATATCAGCTTGCAGCTTAGCCATGCTAAGCCTACGGCTAGGTTACGGTTGGGTTGCAGTTTAGCCATAACACATTTCACGGTGTAGCCGTGTGAGAGTGGTAGAAGAAGATGGGTTTCTGGAGCTCTCTGGAAAGTCCGCCGTAAGAAGGCTTATGGCTTGGGCACGGGCTGGGCACGGCTTAGCCATAGCTCATTTTACGGTGCAGCCGTGGGTGAGCCGCAGTACAAAAGCCGATTTTGTTACTCTCGGGACTTTGAGCCGTGAACATGTACTGTTTAGCCGTAACTTCGCTGTACACTTTAGAAATCTGAACTCGGTTCTGTAGCTCAATTTCATCGTAGAATCAATACAGAACTTGAGTGGTGGGGAATTTTTATGGCTCAATTCTTGTATCCTTGTAGGTGTTCGATACCCACACACCCTTCTATTCCATGTTTACCTCCTAACTCAATCCATATCAAATTGCACACCATTAAAACAATGAAGAATGACTGAAACTGAGAATATAAAGATCTGGCCCATGAATCCGTAACTTAATCACACATGCAATACATATAAACTCCAATACTTGCCTTTTACCAGTGCTAACCCCTTTCTAACTCCTTCTTGTCGTGTGCTTAGGGAAAACCTCCAATTGAGAGTGGGTTCTATACAAGTAGAACATACAAATGATAAATGGAATGTAGAGTTGCATGCATGTCATGGATTTGAGTCTTCTTGACTCCAACAAACCTAAATATATGGAATGGAAGCAAAGCCCTCACCTTAGTGAGCTGTAACTTGAAGAGGATGTGCTTCCCAAAGAAGAAAATGCTCCTATGAAGAAGAGGAAGATGGGTGAAGACTATCCCCAGCGCATGCAAGACCCCCAACCCTAGTAGCTCTTCAAAATTAAAGTGAGAAAGAAAGGAAATCAAGAAGGGAAGAAGCAGCTCCAGCAGTTGCTGTAAAAGAGGAGAAGAAGGAACGTTGAATTCCCTCTTTTAAACAATTACTTCCTTCCTTTGCATGCAAGTCCCTCCTTTTAAGGATATTTACAGTTTAGGTCATGTGACCTTAGTTGGCTCAAGATGAATCCAATTCAAGTTGGGTCTAACACGAAAGATAATCTACACGAAAAATTACATGAGAGGCGATGGATGTGGTGTCCATAAAATGCAAGAACAATTTACAAAAAGGTCCTCAACTACTGAGGTAAGGTTCAAACTCCGCTCAACTACCTGTCCAAGACCCAAACCCAATTGTAATTAAATTAAGTTAGCCTTAACAAGGTTTAATTAGCATAGAACGTGATTAATTAACGTAGATTAGGATTAGTGGGATTCGGAACCTTACATCCTCCCCCACTTAAAACCATTCAGTCCTCCGAATGTGACATACCTCGGGTAGTAGCTCTGGATATTTTGCCCGAATTTGATCTTTGAGTTCCCAAGTGGCCTTTTCTTATTCATGGTGCTCCCATAGAACCTTAACCCATTTGATCGTTTTGGTACGCAGCACTTGCTCTTTAGTGTCAATGATACGAAGTGGTCTTTCTTCATAGCTTATATCAGGCTTAACTTGGACGTTGTCCAACTCAAGAACATGTGAAGGATCCGGAAGGTACTTTCTAAGCATTGACACATGGAATACATTATGAATTCCTGTAACCGGGGGTGGTAACTCCAATCGATAAGCTAGGTCTCCAACCTTGCTCAATATTTCGAAAGGTCCTACAAACCGCGGAGCTAGGTTACCCTTCTGCCCAAACCTGATGGTACCCTTCATTGGGGAAACCATCAGGAAAACTTTATCCCCCATTGGAACTTAAGGGGCCGACGGTGGTTATCCTCGTAACTCTTCTGGCGTGATCATGCAACTTTTAACTTATCTTGCATCTTTTGCACTTTTTCCGCGTATTGGCCACCAGAGAGGGTCCATGAAGACTTCTAACTCCAACTTCTTCCCAGGAAACCAGAGTACGACACTTACGTCCATACAAGGCTTCAAACGGGGCCATTTCGATGCTTGCGTGATAACTATTATTATACACAAATTCACATAAGGAAAGATGTTCATCCCACTGCTTTCCAAAGTCCAACACGCTAGCTCGTAGCATATCTTCAAGGGTTTGTATGGTTCGCTCCGATTGCCCATCGGTTTGCGGATGATAAGTGATGCTAAAACTGAGTTTGGTACCCAAAGATGTTTGAAAAGGTTGCCAAAAGGAAGACAAAAACCTACTGTCTCGGTCGGATACACTTGAAATTGGAGTACCGTGTAGCCGCACAATCTCATCAATGAAGATCTTGGCCATCTCATGAAATTTCATCCCTTTCCTAATGGGAATAAAGTGGGCTGACTTTGTTAGTCGGTCAACAATCACCCACACAACATCGTGATGTTTACTAGTTCGGGGTAGCCCTGAAACAAAATCCATTGTCAAATTCGCCCATTTCCACTTAGGGATCTGTAGAGGATGCAACAAACCTGGAGGCTTCCTATGTTCAGCCTTTACACATTGGTAGATAAGACACCTTGCCACAAAGCCTACAATATCCCACTTCATGTTATTCCACCAAAATCTGCCATGTAAATTTTGATACATTTTTGTGCTCCCGGGGTGCATGGAATATCGAGCATGATGTGCTTCAGTCATGATCACCCTTTTTAAGTTATGATTTTGGACCGCTGGAATACAAAGCCGATCTCTAAAGTATAGTACGCCATCTACTATCCTGAAATCGGGTCTCTCCGATATATGGTCACGGATCTTAACAAACTCTGGATCTTCAAACTGTCTCTCCTTGATTTACTGGATTAGGGTGAGCTAGAAGACTGATATAGCTACCAGCATAACCTTGTCACTTACGAAGTTGACTTCCACATCCAAATCTCGGAGCTCTTCGACTAAGGACCATTCACCACACGTTGCTGCCAACTCAACGGTGGACTTTATGCTCAACGCATCAGCCACTACATTCCCTTTTCTAGGAAAATATTTGATCGAAAAATCATAATCCTTTATGAATTCCAACCATCTACACTGTCGCATGTTAAGATCATGTTGCGAAAATAAATACTGGAGACTACGATGGTCGCTATGGACTTCAAATCTCTCCCCGTACAGATAGTGTCTTCATAACTTCAACGCAAATACCACTGCAGCTAATTCTAAATCATGCGTAGCATAATTTTTCTTATTTTCCTTCAATTGTCGAGATCCATAAGCTATCACATTTCCATTTTGCATTAGTACACATCCTAACCCAATCCTCGAAGCATCGGTATAGGTAACAAATCCACCACTACCCTCTGGTAGAGATAAGATTGGAGCTGATGTTAGTTTCTCCTTTAGGAGTTGAAAACTCGACTTGTATTTAGCTGACCAAACAAATGGCTCATTCTTTTGAGTCAATCTTATCAAAGGCCCCACTATTTTAGAAAAGTCCTTCACAAACCTTCTATAATAACCCGCCAATCCAACAAAGCTTCTAACCTCGGCAACTATTTTAGGGCTTTGCCAATTGGTTGCAGCCTCAATCTTAGCTGGATCGACTGCAAGCCCATCTTTTGAGATGATATGCCCCAAAAAGGCAACTTGTTCTAACCAAAATTCACACTTATCCAGTTTAGCATACAGTCGGTAGTCCCTCAATAATTGTAGAGAAATCCTCAAATGTTCCGCATGCTCATCTCGAATCTTGGAGTAAACCAATACATCATAAATGAAAATTACCACAAACTGATCGAGGTATGGTGAAAAGTTCTTGTTCATCAAGGCCATAAATACCGCAGGGGCATTCGTTAACCCAAAAGGCATAACCAAGAATTCATAATGCCCATATCTTGTCCTGAAAGCTGTTTTCGATGTATCTTGGTCTCTAACTCGTAGCTGATGATATCCGAACCTCAGATCAATCTTTGAAAAATGGGTGGCACCCTGTAATTGATTGAATAGTTCATCAATTCTAGGTAGTGGATATTTGTTTTTAATTGTCACCTGATTCAATTGCCTGTAATCAATACACATTCTGAGGGTGCCATCCTTCTTCTTCACGAGTAAGACTGGGGCTCCCCATGGTGACGTGCTAGGACGAACAAACCCTTTATCCAATAAGTCCTGCAACTGCACCTTTAGTTCACGTAACTCTGCTGATGCCATTTTATACGGAGCCTTAGAAATGGGAGCTGTACCGATACTAACTCTATCGTAAAGTCCACTCCCGTAATCGAAGGGAGGCCGGGTACTTCGTCAGGAAACACATCTGGGAACTCATAGACCACTGGTATCTCTTCTAACTTCTTAGGTGATTTCTTCTCCATAATGAAGGCAATATACCCCTCACAACTGCCATGAATTAGTCTTTCCGCTTGAAGTGCTGAAATCAATTTAGTGTTTGAACTTTTCCTATCACCTTGGAACACAACACATGGGCCATCTTCGTTCACCCTTACAGTGATAGTCTTACGAAAACAATCCAGACAGGCCATATATTTGGTCAACCAATCAATGCTTAAGATTACATCGAAGTCGTGCATAGGTAAAACAATGAGTTCCGCTGGGAGAAGGGCCTCCCCAATAAGAACTCGACAACTTAGGTAATAATCATCACAAGCCACCCTCTTGCCAACCGAAGTGATAACACTCAAAACAAATGGTAACTGTGCTGGTGGCTCCCGTATCCTGCTAGAGAATCGAGGTGAAATGAAGGAATGCGAAGATCCTGAATCAAACAACACTTTAGCTTCTACTGTTGGAAGCAGGTTTGTCTCGTGGATAGATTTTCAAAACTTTTGACCCACTTGACACATGAATTAACTATCCATAAGACCAAGAACCCAATCCAGGATGCATTACCCTCAATCTCGTGACCATGTACAATAAATATTCTATCTAAAAGATAGAATCAAATAGCACTAAAAATCCACAATAATCTACGACATGAAAGAAGTAGATCATACCTTTGGAGATCCGCAGTGCTCTAATGGAGAAGTTGCGACTCTACTTGATGATGAGAATCTTCAACACCTCTTAGCCTTCGACGCTATGACCCGAATTGGATTTCTTTTCTCAAGAAGATTGCTGGAATTTTCAGGAGAAATCCCAACTCGAAACTCCAAGGAATTAGAAGAGAGAAGGAGAGAGAAACTCATGCAACTCCTGCACGAATAGGGTTTTGGGCGTGAGAGAGAGTCTTATTGGACGTCCAAGAGATTTTATAGACATTCAAATCTCTCCTTTGTCTAATTGAAATAGAAGTCTTACTTCCAAAGCAATTAGTAACTTTCTTTTTTCCAAACTCTTCTTTCTAGAGTTCAAGTCGGAATTGTTGGAAGTAGGTGGGTCTCGTGGATAGATTTTCAAAACTTTTGATCCACTTGACACAGGGATCAACTATACATAAGACCAAAACCCAATCCAGGATGCGTTACCCTCAATCTCGTGACCATGTACAGTAAAAATTCTACCAGCACTAAACATCCAAAATAATCTACGACACGCAAGAAGTAGATCATAGCTTTGGAGATCCGCAGTGCTCTAATGGATTTCTTTAACACCTCTTAGCCTTCCACGCTATGACCCCCGAATAGGATTTCTTTTCTCAAGAAGAATGGTGGAATCTTCAGGAGAAAATCCCAACTCGAAACTCCAAGGAACTAGAAGAAAGGAGAAGAGAGTAACTCGTGCAACTCTTGCACGAAAGGGTTTTGGGCGTGAGGGAGAGTCTTATTGGACGTCTAAGAGATTTTATAGACTTCCAAATCTCTCCCTTGTCAAATTAAAATAGAAGTCTTACTTCCAAAGCAATTAGCGGCTTTCTCCTTTCCAAACTTTTATTTCTAGAGTCCAAGTCGGATTAGTGTTTTCCAATATCTTGGGCTAGCGTGGGGACCACTAGGGATTCCTTAGAAAGCTGGCTCCAACTGGAACACCGCGACCCCACATCTCATGTGCAATCCGGGCCCACAATTAATTGCAAATAACACCACTATATAAATGCAATTGCACTCCAGTCTTAGGAATAAATTACAATGAAGACCCTAAACTTCCCAATTACCACAAGTAGGCCCCTTTATCAATATCCTGGATCAATTGGAATAAATCCGTCTCTTCTAATCTAAGTTCCACATCTTATTATCCTTGAGCCCCAATTAATCACAGTAATCATCAATACCATCCAATTAACTCTTAATTGAGATGGGTGCGCACTTACTAATGACAAATCCATTAATTGGCACAAGGGGATAATAGAGATAGATTCCATCTTGATCATTCAACGTTCCCACAGTTCTACTACCATATACCCAAGACACCGAGGTGTTAACCTATAGTCGGCCTCACTCATTGGTGACTCAAAGCAAATGAATAGATAGAAACTTGAGTTCGTCAATGTCTCAGGATTGAGAGCCTATTGCTAGGGAATTATAAGAGCATATCTTATTATTGAGACGGAATTCCATAAGGTGCATCTTATGGTCCTTCAATACATCTAATGTACCAGCACCGTGATCTAGAATCTTACATTATGATGATCGAGACAAATCATACTATTTCATAGTGATCAAAGTGCTGCAACCTTATCAAATGAGATGCCCAGTCTTATTACTGGTTGTGAAGCTATTTAAGTATAAGATTTGTGACATATATCTCCCGCGTGTGGATCTCATCCATGCACATATATCACATCTAATATACTAATGGGACCCGGTTCAACTCATGAACCATTATGTCATATGTAGTGGTCATGTGCATGAATTAGTATAATAACACTCATCTCATGAAAGCAAAGCATGATTTTATTGATAAATAAAGAAATTAATCAATTTATTACATCAACTGATGGATTGAGTCCACAAAATCTAACAGGATTAGTATTTTCCAATATCTTGGGCTAGTGTGGGGACCACTAGGGATTCCTCATAAAGCTGGCTCCAACTGGAACACCGCAACCCCACATCTCATGTGCAATCCGGGCCCACAGTTAATTGCAAATAACACCACTATATAAATGCAATTGCACTCCAGTCTTAGGAATAAATTACGATGAAGACCCTAAACTTCCCAATTACCACAAGTAGGCCCCTCTATCAATATCCGTGGATCAATTGGAATAAATCTGTCTCTTCTAATGTAAGTTCCACATCTTATTATCCTTGAGCCCCAATTCATCACAGTAATCATAAGTACCATCCAATTAACTCTTAATTGAGATGGGTGCGCACTTACTAATGACAAACCCATTAATTAGCACAAGGGGATAATAGAGATAGATTCTATCTTAATCATTCAATGTTCCCACAGTTCTACTACCACATACCCAAGACACCGAGGTATTAACCTATAATCGGCCTCACTCATTGGTAACTCAAAGCAAATGAATAGATAGAAACTTGAGTTTATCAATGTCTCAGGATTGAGAGCCTATTGCTAAGGAATTATGAGAGCATACCATATTATTGAGACGGAATTCCATAAGGTGCATCTCATGGTCCTTTAATACATTCAATGTACCAGCACCGTGATCCAGAATCTTACATTCTGATGATCGAGACAAATCACACTATCTCATAGTGATCAAAGTGCTGCAACCTTATCAAATGAGATGGCCAGTCTCATTACTGGTTGTGAAGCTATTTAAGTATAAGATTTGTGACATATATCTCCCGCGTATGGATCTCATCCATGCACATATATCACATCTAATATACTAATGGGACCCAGTTCAACTTATGAACCATTATGTCATATGTATTGGTTATGTGCATGAAGTAGTAAAATAATATTCATCTCATGAAAGTAAAGCATGATTTTATTGATAAATAAAAAAATTAATCAATTTATTACATCAACTGATGGATTGAGTCCACAAAATCTAACAATCTCCCACTTGGGCTCAATGCCAGTCAGGGTTGCATCTCATGCCCATCCCTTCTACATGCTGCTGTCACAGTAAACTGTTAGTGGCTATCGTGCCAAAGGTACCACCCTAAGTTCCAAAAAGAATCTTTTAAGCCATACTGCTTCCTTAGCTGATTCACAAGCTGCTACATATTCAGCCTCCGAGGTTGAATCAGCGGGACATTCTTGTTTTATACTCCTCCAGCTGATATCTCCGCCTCCAAGCATAAATACATAACCAGAGGTGGATTTCCTAGAATCCTTATCTGACAAAAAGTCAGAATCTGTGTATCCGACTAGAATCAACTCATCACTGCTATAAATCAACATGTAATCTCTAGTCCTTCTCAAGTATTTGAGAATACATTTTACAGCAATCCAATGTTTAGGTCCTAGATTAGATTGATATCTGCTAACTAGGCCCACTACATAACAGATATCTGATCTAGTACATAACATTGCATACATGAGGCTACCAACAGCTGAAGCGTATGGTATCGACCTCATTTGCTCCTTTTCCTCGGGTGTCTTAGGACACTGATCCTTGGAAAGGTGCACTCCATGCCTAAAAGGTGTGATACCCTTCTTGGAGTCTTGCATTGCAAACCGTACTAGCACCTTATCTATGTATGTAGCTTGGGATAAGCCAATCATCCTATTTTTCCGGTCTCGATAAAGTTTGATCTCTAGGATGTAACTAGCTTCTCCCAAGTCCTTCATATCAAAAGTCTTGGCTAACCAAACTTTTACCGTTGACAACATTCCTATGTCTTTCCCGAGGAGAAGGATGTCATCGACATATAAAACCAGAAAAACTACCCTGTCACCTTCACTTTTCATGTACACACATGACTCATCTAGATTTTGACAAAAACAAAATGACTTGATTGCCTAGTCAAAACGGATATTCCAGCTTCGGGATGCCTGCTTCAGTCCATAAATAGACTTCTGCAGCTTGCAAACTTTTTGCTCCTGGTTTTTAGCTACGAAACCATCTGGCTGCACCATATAGATGTCTTCCTTAAGATGGCCGTTGAGAAATGCCGTCTTGACATCCATTTGCCAAATCTCGTAATCGAGATGAGCCGTATGGATAAGAGTATCCGAATGGATTTGAGCATGGCTACTGGCGAGAAGGTTTCCTCATAATCGATCCCCTCTTTCTGAGTAAATCCTTTCGCAACAAGCCTAGCCATGTAGGTCTTCACTCTTCCATCTGGTCCTCTTTTTCTCTTGTAGACCCACTTGCACCCAATAGGTTAATATGGCAGGCAAGTCCACAAGTTTCCAGACCTGATTTGAGTACATAGACTCCATCTCAGCTTTCATAGCATCTTGCCAGCGTCCCGAGTCTAAGTCATTGATTGCTTCATCATAGTTAAAGGGATCTTGTTCCGGCTCTTCTGGGATTGCTTCATAAGACTCTCCCAAGAATGAGAACCTGTCAGGGGGTCTGACAATCCTCCCACTACGACAAGGTACTGGTGTAACTACTGGGTCTGGTAAGGGCGGTTCTTACTCAAGTCCGGTCATACTTGGATTTGGAATTGATTACTCCTGAATCTCTTCCAAGATCACCTTTTCTAAGGATTTCTGGTCCATCATATAATCTTCCTCTAGAAAAACCGCATTGGTGCTGACCAGCACTTTTTGCTCTCTGGGATTATAGAATAACCAACCTTTAGTTCCTTTAGGATATCCTACAAAAGTGCATACTTCCGACTTCGTTTCCAACTTATCCGTCTTAACCTTGAGCACGTGTGCTCGACAACCCCAAATGTTTAAATGTTGTAGACTAGGCTTTTGCCCAGACCATAATTCCTGGGGAGTCTTAGGTGTAGACTTAGATGGTACGAGGTTTAATATGTACATTGCAGTATCCAAAGCGTATCCCCAAAAGGATATAGGTAATCTTAAGAAACTCAACATAGACCTAATCATATCTAAAAGAGTCCGGTTCCTTCTTTTTGCTACTCCATTCTGTTGAGGCATACCAGGAGCAGACAACTGGGATAGAATCCCATTTTTTGATAAGTAACCCATAAAATCAGCAGAGAGATATTCCCCTCCTCGATCTAATCGAAGAGCCTTGATACTCTTACCTAATTGCTTTTCCGCTTCCGCTTGAAACTCTTTGAACTTTTCAAAAGCTTCGGACTTGCGGTGCATAAGGTATATGTAACCATATCTTGAGTAATCATCTGTGAAAGTGATGAAGTACTCATATCCTCCTCCGGCCCTGACATTAATGGGTCCGCAGACATCAGTATGCACTAATTCCAATAAATCTTTGGCCCTATTACCCTTAGCTGAAAGGGTCTTTTGGTCATTTAACCTTCCAAACAGGACTCACAGATAGGCATTGGTTCTACCACTAATGAAGGTAAGATACCATCTTTCACTAGCCTCTCAATCCTGTTAAGGTTTATATGACCTAGCCTCAGGTGCCAAAGTTTTGTTGGATTAGATGAAGGTGACTTTCTCTTTAATGATGGCCTATTAATTGTTTCAGTATCATGTATCTCATACATCGTGGGAGTTAACAAATAAAGTCCATTGGTTACCTTGCCAGAACATATGAAAGTACCATTCCTCTTTATGACAACTTCAGTACCAAAAGTAATAGAATAACCTTTATTCACCAAACTAGAAACTGAAATTAAAAACGGTACATATAATGTTTTTGACAAAACCAATTTATTATTTAAAAAACATAAAGTAATGACTCCCACTGAAACAGCCTCTGCCTTAGCGTCAGATCCTAAGTTGACAATGATTTCTCCATCACTTAGCCTCCTGGTTTCCCTGAACCCCTGCAACGTATTACTTATGTGATTAGTTACCCCGGAATCCACACACCAGGATTCTGAAGTACCAGTTGCAAAACTAACTTCAGATATAAGTGACTCAATCATACCTGGGTTCTTTTTCTTAGACAGATATTCTGGCCAATTCCTCTTCCAATGTCCTGCCTTACCACAATGGAAGCACTTTCCTTTTGTCCCTGAACCCTTAGCTTTAGCCACGCCACCAGTTGGACCATTCTCCACCTTAGGACCCTTTGGAACTGATTTCTTTTTGCCTTTCCGCCCTTTGCCTTCTAGCTTGGACTTGGCATCTGACTTTTCTGTCATCAAGGCAGTTGGTTTCTTCTTCATAATCCCTTCAGTTGCTACCAGCTAACTAGATAGCTCAGCCAGAGTCAGATTCATTTTATTCATATTATAATTAACCTTGAAATTGTTGAATGACTCTGATAGTGACTCAAGGATTATGTCAATCTGCGATTCTGCATCAATCGTAACTCCCAGTACATCTAACTCATTTAATGAGTCCATCATCTTCAACATGTGTTCCTGTACTGATGTACCTTTAGCCATCTTGGTGCTAATGAGCACCCTCATGGCTGCCTGCCTAGCAGGTCTGCCTTGTTCTGCAAACATCTCCTTCAAGTTTGATATCATATCATATGCAGTCTTATAATATTGATGTTGGTGTTGCAGCACACTAGACATGGATGCCAGAATCTAACATCAGGCCATCTCATCGTCTTTGGCCCATTTGGTGTAAAGGTCCTTTTCTACTTCTGATGCATATGGGCTAGGCTCTTCAAGGGGGTTTTTGGTAAGGACATATTTATATCCTGAAGCTGTTAGGACAATATCCAGATTCCGTTTCCAGTTTACATAGTTGGATCCCACCAACTTATTCTGGTTGAGGATGGTCGCAAGTGGATTGAAAGTATTCAAATTCATGCTTGTAATACTGTAGCACATAACCATACATTCAATTAATGAATTTAAATGACATTAGGGTTTAGTATTCTACCAAATTTATGTGAGAATCCTTATAACCACAAAATTCAGAATACATCGGAATCGCAATCCTGCGGGGTATGCCTCCTTGGGGAGTGCGAATACCTCCTAGACTGGTGCGGATCAAAGTTGGTCAAAATTAGGATTAAGACTAACTATCCATGATCCCCTTCATTCATTACTATCTAGGTATCTCATACCAAATAATGTATGACTCCCGATTAGCTTCGGCTTCTAAAATACATAAGGCAAATCCTTGGGGATACTACATCATTATTTTAGTTAAGTGTGACCCACCAACTAGCATTGCATGACAATCGTTGCGGGCAGCTCCTCCTTGGGAAGTGGGCTCCCACCCCGTCTCATCAACACTATCCATAGGAGATCCATATCTAGTATCCAGATAAATACAAGCCCTCCGTGGGGAATGGCCATTCTCAAAATGGCGCAAGGCTAATACTTTCCTGTAGACCTATGGTGGAAAACCATGGGGATTTGTATATATATAAATGCCCCGCTCCCACTGAATATTTTAGAGTTGAGGATTTCCTTATAGGTGTACTGGTCCATCAAATATATGTATAAATTCATCTCATGATACAACCAATGATTGGTTCCAAGTCAAGTTATTTTAAGGAAAGTCCAATTTCTAAAATTAGTGTTACCAATAGATCCATCTCATGGGCCCACCAACTCTAATTAGAACTCTTTCCAAAAATTAATTTGATTTGACCAATTTTGGAATTTGCCATGTTTGGATCAAATACGGAAATATTCTAAAATAAGCATTCATCCATAAATAGAAAGTGCTGTAATAAAAGACTAGTCCTCTCCTTCACATGGCCCAGGCGGAAAAGACTTCTTGGACTTCTAGACTTTCCAAAACTTTGGGATTCCTCAAACTCTTTGGGCATCTCCAAAACAGCTTTTGGTAATCTTCAAACTCTTTGATTAGGAGTCCTTTTTCTCTTTCCTTCTTTGTTTCGGACATCTCCAGAATTTACAAATTTTAAAGAATACATAAATTCCTATGTCTCTATAATGAGACTTACATGGTAATCTAAACATGGAAATAAAAGGGCTATAGGGAAATTCACCATGCCTTGCCCTTTTATGGGAAACCAAGGAAACCATGATGCCCTTTACACTTAGCCACAAATAAACCAATAAGTAAAAGGAAAGAAAAAACATGTGAGCCATATGGAAAGGACATTATCACCTGCAAGTTAGTATCTCATACAACAAAGCATCTCACAAAACCAGGTTGCCAAACCACAATGGGAAAAGAAGATGCCAATAGTTTGCCACCACTATATTAGATCCTCTACGCAACGGGGGTCCGGGGGCAGCACCCCTGGTTGGGTTCGGTTAGCCGATCTGGTCCCTACGGTTAGCCAACGGACCTGTACAGCCATAGTGGTCCATTTAACTAACCGACCTGATGAACCCAGAAATTTGGGTCCTTTTTTTCAGATTCGGCTCCTGCTGTCCCCGATCACTTCTAATGATCTCAGTATGCTTCTAATGGCATCTTACTATCCTCCTACCATGATTAAAACCTTTTGTGACTTTCCAAACATGGATATATTACAAAAGCAATCAAACCCAATAAACACTGATCCTTTCATAGCCCTTGCTGTATCCTCTTCACATCTTATGTAAAGACTAGAACAAGATTACTGATCTAACATGATTAGAGATGAGGTATGGCTTTGATACCGATTGTTGGAAGCAGGTGGGTCTCGTGGATAGATTTTCAAAACTTTTGACACACTTGACAAAGGAATCAACTATCCATAAGACCAAGAACCCAATCCAGGATGCATTACCCTCAATCTCGTGACCATGTACAGTAAATATTCTATCTAAAAGATAGAATCAAATAGCACTAAATATCCACAATAATCTACGACATGAAAGAAGTAGATCATACCTTTGGAGATCCGCAATGCTCTAATGGAGAAGTTGCGACTCTACTTGATGATGAGAATCTTCAACACCTCTTAGCCTTCAACGCTATGACCCGAATTGGATTTCTTTTCTCAAGAAGATTGCTGGAATCTTCAAGAGAAATCCCAACTCGAAACTCCAAGGAATTAGAAGAGAGAAGGAGAGAGAAACTCGTGCAACTCTTGCACGAACAGGGTTTTGGGTGTGAGAGAAAGTCTTATTGGACATCCAAGAGATTTTATAGACTTTCAAATCTCTCCCTTGTCTAATTGAAATAGAAGTCTTACTTCCAAAGCAATTAGCAACTTTCTCCTTTCCAAACTCTTCTTTCTAGAGTTCAAGTCGGATTAGTATTTTCCAATATCTTGGGCTAGCGTGGGGACCACTAGGGATTCCTTAGAAAGCTGGCTCCAACTGGAACACCGCGACCCCACATCTCATGTGCAATCCGGGCCCATGGTTAATTGCAAATAACACCACTATATAATTGCAATTGCACTCCAGTCTTAGGAATAAATTACAATGAAGACCCTAAACTTCCCAATTACCACAAGTAGGCCCCTCTATCAGTATCCATGGATCAATTGGAATAAATCTGTCTCTTCCAATCTAAGTTCCACATCTTATTATCCTTGAGCCCCAATTAATCACAGTAATCATCAGTACTATCCAATTAACTCTTAATTAAGATGGGTGCGCACTTACTAATGACAAACCCATTAATTGGCACAAGGGGATAATAGAGATAGATTCCATCTTAATCATTCAATATTCCCACAGTTCTACTACCACATACCCAAGACACCGAGGTGTTAACCTATAGTCGGCTTCACTCATTGGTGACTCAAAGCAAATGAATAGATAGAAACTTGAGTTCATCAATGTCTCAGGATTGAGAGCCTATTACTAAGGAATTATGAGAGCATACCTTATTATTGAGACGGAATTCCATAAGGTGCATCTTATAGTCCTTCAATACATCCAATGTACCAGCACCGTGATCCAGAATCTTACATTCTGATGATCGAGACAAATCACACTATCTCATAATGATCAAAGTGCTGCAACCTTATCAAATGAGATGCCCAGTCTCATTACTGGTTGTGAAGCTATTTAAGTATAAGATTTGTGACATATATCTCCCGTGTGTGGATCTCATCCATGCACATATATCACATCTAATATACTAATGGGACCCAGTTCAACTCATGAACCATTATGTCATATGTATTGGTTATGTGCATAAAGTAGTGAAATAATATTCATCTCATGAAAGTAAAGCATGATTTTATTGATAAATAAAGAAATTAATCAATTTATTACATCAACTAATGGATTGAGTCCACAAAATCTAACATCTACGTCACAAACAGAAACCTTACCTACTACCACATGCTCCGTTGCTTCTGCTTCTTCATGAGTCAACACATAAGCACGGCCTTGCTTTTGGGGTCGGTTTTGTTGTCCTGGCTTCTACTGTCCTTGACCTTGTCGTGACTGGCCTTGGCCTTGCCTTACTTGCTGTTGTTGATGGTTGGGCGCTGGTGGTGTCACTTTAAAGGACTACTGATACTGCTGTTGCGGTGGGGCTCGACTAGAGTCCTTCCTTCTTGGGCACTCTGATAAGCGATGGTCCATTAAGCCACAGCCAAAATAGGCTCCCGTGGACTTCCAGCATTTACTAGTCTCATGACCCTTCCCGTACACACCGCAGATTAGTCGTTATGCTCCACTGACCACCTCTTTCTGCTTCTTAGAATATTACTGGCCTTTTGCAGAAGGCGGGGCACTCTTCCTAGACTCTTCCAAAAATAGGCTTTTCTCAATTTCTTCAGCCGCATAGGCTCTGGCTACAACATCATCGTATTGCACTGGCCGTTGAAAAGCTGTAGCATGTCCCTTAATAGCAGGCCTCAACCCTTCAAGGAATCTTTCTACTTTCTTCTCCTCAGTGTCAATCAGATGTAAAGCAAATCGAGAGAGCTGGCTGAACATGTGCACGTACTCTACAACTTGCAAGGAGTGCTGCTGTAGGGCGAGGAACTCTGCCTTCTTCTTGCAGGTTACATGTTCAGGAATAAACTTCTTCCTAAACTGCCTCTTAAAGGCTTCCCACACAATAGCATCTGGCATGGCTCTAATATGGTCCCGTATACTCTTCCACCATGTATCCGCAATATCCCTGAACATGGATGCCGTGAGAACTACCTGCTGCCTTGGCGTGCAAAATAGTGTATCAAAGACATTCTCAGTGTGGACAAGCCATTTGTCCGGTTGCAACGGATCCTCTTGTCCTGTAAACTTTGTGGCTCCCCTTTTCGAAACTTTTCATACAAGGAATTGGGGTCTCCAGGTTGATCTTACCTGTTCAATAGGCAAGCTAATTGCAGTTGCATGATAGCTTGATTGGCATTACTAGCAGCTAATTGATGCATCAACATCATGAATCGTTCCTCCGTGTTGTACGTAGGACGAGGAGGAGGTTGTGGTGGAGGGTCCGCATCTTCCAACTCCACATTATTGCAGTCATTATCACCCGAACTACTGTTTGTACCAGACCTCGATGCCATGGATCTACAATTACGATGATTGTTAATTACACACATATACTTATATATAGATACATGCATATATGTAACGACCCAGTCCCAAAGTAAAATCTGAATGAAAGAATATAAGTAATAATTGGTTCTAAACTATCGATGCGCCTTTTAGGGACAAAACTGTGAGGACTTCCATAAAAACTGTAAAGTTAAGCGTGCTCGTGTCAAAGCAATTTCAGGATGGGTGGCCTCCTGGGAAGTCCAAAAGCGGACAATACCTCGATAGTGCGGAGCCGATTGTTACAGATGGTATCAGAGCAGGGGATGGCTCTCCTCTGAGTGGTGGGAGAGGACCGCTCGAATCCTGCCTCCCTCTCGAATCCTACCCTCCACAAATAGGGGAGGAACGAAGGAGGAGGAACGAAGTCCCACATCACTAATGAGGCCGTCTTCGGCCCGACATTGCTCGAGATATGTGGATATGGGGACATATCCGGCAAAAGCTGGTGGGCTTGTAACGACCTAGTCCCAAAGTACATTTGAATGAAAGAATATAAATAATAATCTGTTCTAAACTATCGAGGCGCCTTTTGGGGACAAAACCATGAGGACTTCCATAAAAACTATAAAGTTAAGCGTGCTCGAGTCAGAGCAATCTCAGGATGGGTGACCTCCTGGGAAGTCCAAAGCGGACAATACCTCGATGGTGCGGAGCAGATTGTTACAGATGGTATCAGAGCATTCCTTGCTCTAGATGATAAGCATGTAGGATCGTGGTGAAGATACAATTCTTTTGTTGTGCTTTTCTAGCTTTTGGGGAATAGTTGGGCGGAATGTTTTATGTTTGTGTTTGACTTGACTCTTTCCCATTTTACAGGATATGGCATCCGGTTCAGGTTCTCAACATAATGCCTGAAATAACGAAAGCGGTTCTGTACCATCACCACAGGCTATGAGCACCGATGAGCGCATCCTTATGTTATTTCAGTTCGTACAGGCTCAGTCACAGTCGATGCAGAATTTACAAGCACAAGTCGCGACAATGTTAGACAGGTAAAGCCAAGCACCAGCCTAGTCGCATGTGGACGAGTAGGTGGTCTTTCAGCTAAGAGAGAACGACCCAAACGCCCTCTATGATAAATCTCGCAAGCGAGGAGCTACGGAGTTCTACGGGACAGAAAAGCCACTCAAGGCAGAGCAGTGGCTAGAGCAGACAGAGGACGTGTTTGAGACTGTAATGTGCACGAACAGGCAGAGGGTTAGTTTAGCAACCTCTATGTTACGAGATGTCACGAAGACTTGGTGGAAGAGCGTGAAGGACTCGTACAAAGACATACCCAGTGTGACAGTTTGGGGGACATTCAAGCAACAGTTTTGGAGGAAGTTTATCCCGGCTCATATGTTTAGAGCCAAGGAAGTTTAGTTCTTAGCCATCTGCCAGCAACAGACGATAGTGGCAGAGTACGTGAATAAGTTTACCCAGTTATCGCATTTTGTTCCAGATTTGATCAATACCGAGGAAAGAAAAGTAAACTGGCTTGTTGAAGGTCTGCATCCCCGGTACATGCACCATGTGACTGCTTTCCAGCATCCGGCTACATTTGATGATGCAGTGGACAGGGCCTATTCTGCTGAGGCCATCCACCAAGCTGAAAGAGTCGTTGATCCTAAGCGGCAGCCACCATTTAGTGCACGAGGACAGGTACAGAAGAAGATGAGAGGCCAGTAAAGTACTTCCAGTTCTGCCAGTACTACATGCGAACACTGTGGCAAGGGCCACAAGTCTGAAGTTTGTTGGAGGAAGGCAGGAGCTTGCTTCATTTGTGGTTCTAAGGAGCATATGCTAGCCAGTTGTTTTCGATATAAGGCTTCCCAGCCTCCACCATCTAGTACTACCTCAGGTGCAGCTTCTGGCCGATCCAGTCTGTCTACAGCTCCGAGCAAGTCACAGCCAGCCCGTTCAGGCCTGAACGTCAGACAGCTCGTGCATACGCCGCTACCCATGAGAGTGCCGAGGATCTACAGGTGGTCGAAGGTACTGTTCTGATTTCGCACGTTGAGGCATTAGCATTGTACGATTCGAGGTCTACACGATCCTACGTAGCACCTCAATTTGCCGAACGGTTATAGCAGCCGCCGAAGCCGTTGCCATATGTGTTGGTTGTATCCACCCCAGTTGGCAAGCGAGTGGAATGTAGTGTATACTACCCCCATTGCGACGTGCAGATTGCAGGTCATCAGTTACCTATTGATTTGATCCTTTTGTCGATGCTGGACTTCAACGTGATCCTTAGAATGGATTGGCTCACTCGATATCGTGCCTGTGTTAACTGTTACAATAGGATGATCTTCTTCGATTTAGGCAAGGGCTTCTATTTTGAGGGCAGTCAGGAGAGATGCCCCAGGTGTGTGATTTCTGCGTGCAAGGCAGATCGTTTGATCCGAAAAGGGTGCGAAGGCTTCATTGCCTTTATCTCGGAGAAGAAAGAGACAAAGTAGTTAGGTGAGATTCAGGTGGTCTGTGACTTTTCCGATGTTTTTCCGGACGATGTGCCAGACCTACCCCCGGTTCGAGACGTGGAGTTTGCCATTGACCTTGCTCCAGGCATGGCACTGATCAGTAAAGCTCCGTATCGTATTGCACCAGCTGAATTGTCAGAGTTGAAGAAGCAATTGCAGGAGCTTTTGGACAAGGGTTTCATTCGCCCGAGCGTCTCACCTTGGGGAGCGCCAGTCTTGTTTGTCAAAAAGAAGGGTGGTACTCTTCGGATGTGTATCGACTACCGACAGCTGAATAGAGTGACTAAAAAGAACAAGTATCCCCTACCTCGAATTAATGAGTTGTTTGATCAACTTCAGGGTACAGCTTACTTCTCTAAGTTGATTTGAGATCAGGCCATCACCAGTTGTGAGTTGGAGAAGAAAACATCCCTAAAACTGCCTTCAGGACCCGGTATGGACATTATGAATTCCTCATGATGCCTTTTGGACTAACCAATACACCTGCAGCGTTTATGGCTTTGATGAATCAGATCTTTGCTCCTTTCTTGGACTAGTTCATAATTATATTCATTGATGATATTTTGATATACTCGAAGTCAGCAAAGGAGCATAAGGAGCACTTGAAGAAAGCCTTGACATTATTGAGAGAACATCGCTTGTTTACCAAGTTGTCGAAATGTGCTTTTTGGCTTTGAGCAGGTGGCATTTTTGGGTCATATCATTTCACGAGAGGGATTGGCAGTTGATCCATCTAAAGTTGAGGCAATTGTGAATTGGCCTAGCCCTAAAATAGTGACAGAAGTTTGGAGTTTCCTTGGTCTAGCAGATTACTATCGTCGATTTGTCCAGGATTTTGCTAAGATCTCTTCTCCTTTGATGAAGTTGACTAAGAAGAATGTGTCGTTTGATTGGACTGTGGAGTGTGAAGTTAGTTTCCAGACTTTGAAAGAGAAGTTGACTACGACCCCGGTGTTAACCTTGCCCGATGGTAGCGAAGGGTTCGTGATATATTCAGATGCTTCTCGAGTTGGTCTTGTTAGATTTTGTGGACTCAATCCATCAGTTGATGTAATAAATTGATTAATTTCTTTATTTATCAATAAAATCATGCTTTGCTTTCGTGAGATGAATGTTATTTTACTACTTCATGCACATGACCAATACGTATGACATAATGGTTCATGAGTTGAACCGGGTCCCATTAGTATATTAGATGTGATATATATGCATGGATGAGATCCACACACGGGAGATATATGTCACAAATCTTATGCTTAAAATAGCTTCACAACCAGTAATGAGATTGGGCATCTCATTTGATAAGGTTGCAGCACTTTGATCACTATGAGATAGTATGATTTGTCTCAATCATCAGAATGTAAGATTCTGGATCACGGTGCTGGTACATTGGATGTATTGAAGGACCATGAGATGCACCTTATGGAATTCCGTCTCAATAATAAGGTATGCTCTCATAATTCCCTAGCAATAGGCTCTCAATCCTGAGACATTGACGAACTCAAGTTTCTATCTATTCATTTGCTTTGAGTCACCAATGAGTGAGGCCGACTATAGGTTAACACCTCGGTGTCTTGGGTATATGGTAGTAGAACTGTGGGAACGTTGAATGATCAAGATGGAATCTATCTCTATTATCCCCTTGTGCCAATTAATGGATTTGTCATTAGTAAGTGCGCACCCATCTCAATTAAGAGTTAATTGGATGGTACTGATGATTACTGTGTTTAATTGGGGCTCAAGGATAGTAAGATGTGGAACTTAGATTGGAAGAGACGGATTTATTCCAATTGATCCACGGATATTGATAGAGGGGCCTACTTGTGGTAATTGGGAAGTTTAGGGTCTTCATTGTAATTTATTCCTAAGACTGGAGTGCAATTGCATTTATATAGTGGTGTTATTTGCAATTAACTGTGGGCCCGGATTGCACATGAGATGTGGGGTCGCGGTGTTCCAGTTGGAGCCAGCTTTCTAAGGAATCCCTAGTGGTCCCCACGCTAGCCCAAGATATTGGAAAACACTAATCCGACTTGGACTCTAGAAATAAGAGTTTGGAAAGGGGAAAGTTGCTAATTGCTTTGGAAGTAAGACTTCTATTTCAATTAGACAAGGGAGAGATTTGGAAGTCTATAAAATATCCTTGGACGTCCAAAAGAGTCTCCCTCACGCCCAAAACCCTTTCGTGCAAGAGTTGCGCGAGTTACTCTCCTCTCCTCTCTTCTAGTTCGTTGGAGTTTCGAGTTGGGAATTTTCTCCTGAAGATTCCACCATTCTTCTCGAGAAAAGTAATCCAATTCGGGTCATAGCGTGGAAGGCTAAGAGGTCTTGAAGAAATCCATTAGAGCACTGCGAATCTCCAAAGGTATGATCTACTTCTTCTATGTCGTAGATTATTTTGGATGTCTAGTGTTGGTAGAATTTTTTACTGTACATGGTCACGAGATTGAGGGTAACGCATCCTAGATTGGGTTTTGGTCTTATGTATAGTTGATCCCTGTGTCAAGTGGATCAAAAGTTTTGAAAATCTATCCACGAGACCCACCTACTTCCAACAGGTCTAGGCTGTGTGTTGATGCAGCATGGGAAGGTAATTGCATATGGATCGAGACAGCTACGAGAACATGAGAAGAATTACGCCACCCATGATTTAGAACTGGCAGCCATCGTGTTTGCATTGAAGCTTTGGAGACATTATTTATATAGCGTGAGATTTGAAGTCCATTCTGATCACCACAGTTTGCAATACTTATTCACGCAGTAGGAACTGAACATGAGACAGTGCAGATGGCTTGAGCTCATCAAAGATTATAACTTCCCGATCAAATATCAGCCAGGAAAAGGGAACGTGGTGGCAGATGCACTTAACAGGAAAGCAGAGTCGGTACAGATGTTGAGCAGTTTCCTCTTGACGTTCCATGCTTTACCTGTTGGGGTGAAACTAGTGGATGAGTATGTGACTTTGGCTAGTACTCTAGTGTTTCAGCCTGAGATGATTCAGCAGATGAAAGACAGGCAATTCGAAGATCTTACTTTGAAGCGCATTCGTGACCACATTGGAGATAGACCCGATTTCATACTAGAGGATGGTGTGCTTTATTTTTGGAACAGGTTATGTGTGCTAGCAGTTGATGATTTCAAGGAGAAACTGATGAATGAAGCACATTATGCCAAATATGCGATGCACCCAGGCAACACAAAGATGTATTGAAATCTTAAAGATCGCTTCTGGTGGAACAATATGAAGAGAGAAGTAGCAAGGTTTGTTGCACGATGCTTGACATGCCAGAAGGTGAAAGCAAAACATCAGAGACCTCCAGGCTCTTTGCATCCTTTGCACATACCGCAGTGGAAGTGGGAACACATTACCATGGATTTCGTTTCAGGGTTACCTCCGACGAGCAGGAAGAACAATGCCATTTGGGTGATTGTAGATCGATTGACGAAGTTAGCCCATTTCATTCCTTTCCAGAAGGGTATGATGTTTTCAGAGATGGCGAGGAAGTTCGTGGATGAGATCGTCAGGCTCCATGGTACGCCCGTATCGATTGTATCCGATCGTGACAGTCGTTTTGTTTCGTCATTCTGGAGAGCATTCCAAGAGGCTATGGGCACAAAATTGAGCTTCAGCACGGCATATCACCCACAGACGGATGGACAATCAGAGCGGACGATTCAAACTTTAGAGGACATGTTACGTGCCTGCGTGTTGAGCTATGAGAAGGAATGGGATATCCATCTCCCGTTGTGTGAATTCACCTACAATAATAGCTTCCATGAGAGTATTGGGATGGCACCATATGAAGCGTTGTACGGACGCAAATGCAGAAGCCCGATATGTTGGGAAGAAGTTGGAACTCGAAGTTTTCACGGACCGACAATCATTGCCGAAACTACAGAGAAGGTACAGAAAGCAATTGAGAACTTGAAAGTTGCTCGGTCGAGACAGAAGAGTTATGCAGACACTTGCAGACGGCCATTGGAGTTTCAGGTTGGTGAGTGGGTTTTTCTGAAGGTCTCGCCGATGAAGGGTACGATCCGTTTCGGCCAGAAAGGCAAGTTAGCTCCACGATATGTCGGACCGTTTGAGATCAAGAGCTGGATTGGTGATTTGGCCTACCGATTAGCTCTTCCCGAGATGTTTTCTGGAGTGCATGACGGTTTCCACGTTTCAATGCTTCGGAGATATGTTCATGATCCTTCCCATGTCATTCGTTACGACGATGTCTAGATCCAGCTGAATGCCGCATACGTTGAGCGACCACTTCGTATCGTGGGGACCCGAGAGCAGATACTTCGCACCAGGACGATTTGATGGGTCAAAGTGTTGTGGGAGCATCACAGTCCAGATGAAGCTACATGGGAATTAGAAGAGCAAATAGCGTGGCAGTATCCTAATCTGTTTACGCAGGTATGTGTGTGTTCATTCCGAGGACGAAATGCTTCTCAAGTAGGGGAGGATGTAACACTCCGAACCAGCTTGACCTTGTTTAGCGCCTAATTACTGTTGTTTTTCATTGTTAATTGTGTTTTGCTTTTTGTTTTGGATTCGTTACGGGTTATGGATAGGTAGTTGGGTTGAGTTTGACCTGGATTAGGTAGACCAAGCCCATTTTTGCATCATCTTGATGTCAACGTGTGTCTTTTGTTAAGCTCGTTAACTTTTGTAACTACATCGTTTGCAACCGAGGTCGTATGATTCCACTGGACCTGGATTTGACTCAAACTGGAAATTGAATTATGACTTGGACTTTATCGTAACTTGTACATCCACTTACCTTATATAAGATCCACTTCATCGACTCAAGCTCTCTCTCTCTCTCTCTCTCTCACTCTCTTCTCTCACTGTTCACGTGGATTTCTCTCTCCCTTCTGAGTTTCTTTCTCCATCGATCAAGCCAAAATGAAGGACTTTGGTTCTTTCATTCACTGGAGTTTGGATTAAGGTGAGTTAGAGGTCTTCTCCATCTCCCCCATCTTCTTCTTCTTCTTGTTTCCATGATGCCATGACTGCTCACGATGTTTCTTTCCCTTCTTCATGCATGCATGATAACAGTGGTGGTGTTTGGATGTGAATGAGCCTAAGGACAGTTATTGGTATAATTGAACTCAATTAAGGCAAGTATAAGCTTAACTTGTATGAACCCATGTTGGTAATCACTTGATTTTGGTTAATTCTCATGTATTTGCATGAACAACAGGTTTACAGCCCACATTGAGCTTATTTCCCCTTTTTCTGTTGAGATTTGCTTATTTTAGGTTGTTCTAGATTTTCTGTATTTGATTTAGAATTCGACCACGCGCATGCATGGCTAAGCCGTGAAATGTGCTACGGCTAAGCCATGAAACACACTACGGCTAAACCGTAGACCCCACCGTAACCTAGCCGTAGAACAATACAGGGTGACACCTGAAAATAACTGAGAGTATGCGAATCAACAACTCTTCTACGGCCCAGCCACGGCTAAGCCGTGAAGCCTTCTACGGCTAAGCCGTAAGTCTCTTCCGGCGAAGCCGTAGGGTTGCCTACGGCTAAGCTGATTGACTGGAACAGGAAGAAAGATGGGAAAGGTAAGGGACCTGTAGGACCATTACAGTAGAAGGTAGGCACCTTTGACTGGCCCAACGGGATATGATAAAATGCATGAATGATCTCGAGGGCTGCGAACCATTCATGTTCGTTATCCAGTTGTTAAGCACCTCCCCATGGGTGATGGTTTAAGAGACTTTGGTGCGCTAGCTAATACAATGCGACACTAGACAACAATGCATCGAATAACTTAAAACTACGTCATCATGCACGGTTAGAAACACTGGATAAATAGATTAGAATTGGTTAGTAAATGACTTTGATTCGCTATGCTAACAGTTGCTTGCATGACATATTGTCTGTCGATCATTGATCCCCACTGTCACGACCCGAGCCCAGAATTCGGGGGTTAGCGGAAAGCTAAACCGGTGACACATGTACTCCCGTGCACGTGCATCCAAACCCAGTCCAGATGCACACACACAAGGGATCTAACACGTGCGAACTAAGCGTACGCGGAAGCTGTATATATCATAGCAAGCAACAAAGGAAAATAGCGGAAGCCAAAACAAACGCGGAACGGAAAAGACAACGACAAGCACGCTGGTATAAAATCCGAATACACACCCAAATTCATGATATACAAAATATACAGAGTACAAGGTCCAAAGTCCAAAGTGCAAAATACAAAAGCTCCAAAAACCAAAACTCAAAACAGAAGGCCACTGATATGCATGCACGCACTCAGCAGAGATGATCAGGTCCACTCTGCCAAACCGGAGGGTGCATCTACACTCGGCCCTGCAGCCTCCTCGACCGCCGGGGAGCTGGGTAAGGGATCTGAGCCTGCAACACCACAGACAACACAAATGAATACAACGATCCAACAAATACAAGTAACAGGGATGAAACACCCATAGTATCAAATAGAATAATGACAGAAGATTAAATACAGAGTTCCATTTTAGTATACTAAGCAAATCGTGCATAGAAGTAAAGCATGATAAGTGAATCAAAGCATAGAAATACTGAGCTAAGTGGCTACTACGTTAACCATGTTCTCTCCAATAGAGAGCAGAGCAAAGCAGAGCAGAGGAGAACACCACTGACCGGGCCAGGGTACAAGTGGGTCTCGGTTTCCTGGGTTCCGGGGTCCCAAGACAAAGTTACACTGCAGTGATACAGAGATACAGAGATCTAAGCCAGAGGTAACCCCGTCGGGCATCCTAGGGCTGAGGCTGAGTAGAGCCAGACTAATACCAATCAAATCAAATCTCAAAAGAAGGGAGATTATCCGCTTTGGACTCACCGATGGCAAAGACCGGATCTTATCCTCACGTGTTAATCTCTGGGCAGAGCCACCAGGGAATACCCAAACAGATCGGAGATATACAAAGCCAGAGATATACAAGCATAGCCAAAATATAGCTCATAGCATAGATTAAGTCAAAGCACAGCATAGATCAAAGCATAGTGCAGATCGAAGAGTAAACAGACATACAGGACGAAAGCAAAATGACTGCGGAATGCATAGACATAGATTGGCAGAACAGAGGGCAAAGCTGTAAACAATATGCAATGCATCTCAAATTAATACGGAGTCAAGGTTCATTACAGGCCAATACTAATCTAGTTGTTCACTGTCACTAACCTTGCATGTTGATGTAGTTTTAAGTTATTCGATGCACCGTTGCCATCCTAGTGTTGCAATGTAATCCTTATGTGCATCGAAGTCCCTTAAACCAACACCCATGGGGAGGTGCTTAACAGAGAATCAACGCTCACATGAATGAGTCACAGCCTAACAGACTATTCATGCGATCCAAATAATCCATTGGGCCGGTTTACGTGTATGGTTCCTTATATATAAGCCCTACAAAGTCACACCATTATCCTAAGTTATATTTTTGATTTGCCACGCCTAACGGTTTAGCCATGAGTGACCTATGGTTGAGCCGGAGACATCTTACGCGCTCGTCGTAATATGCACTACGGCTTAACCGTGGTTCCATTGAAAGCACAGTTAAACTGGCCATCTTCACACTCCAATCTGATACCTTTTTCGGCTAAGCTACGGTCAGTATACGGCTTAGCCGTAGACCAATCCACGGTTTAGCCGTAGCCACACCGTAGGAGTACTGTATCGGGAAAGTTTCGACTGATCAGAGATTTAATTCACAGCGGGGTTACGGTTGGGTCACGGCTAGCTTACGGCTCAGCCATAGGACAAGTTACGGCTCAGCCGTAGCCTAGCCGTAGAACAAAAGTGAAATTTCAAGTCTCTGGATTGTGAGCCGTAGAAAGTTACGGCTTAGCCGTACAATACAGAAAACGAATTCGGGCTGAGTACAGAAACTGAAATTTGGTACAGAAGCTGAACAAAACGAGTTACAGAGGTTCCAAATTCACAAAAATTGGCTGTAAAACATTTGTATACAGAGAATAAGAAGGAATCAAAGCAATCAAACAAAACACCCATATGTGTTATCAAATCCTGTACTTATACTTGCCTCAAACTCTGTCAATCCACCGAATCAAGCTCCAAATCAACTAAAATCAAGAAAAATCAAAGAAACAACACATGCATGAGATGTAGGAAAATACACAGAGCTTGGAGAAGGAATCCAATTAGAGAGGAAGAATTAAAAACCCACTTACCCAAAGCAAAGACAGAGATGAGGGGAGGGGAAAGAAGAAGAACTCAATCGAAATGGGAACCCAACTCCTCAACCGAGCAAGAGAAGTGAAGAGAAGTGGAAGGAGATCAACGTGGCTCTCTGGGGGTTCTTCTTGCATGCAACGTTGAAGACAAATGGGCAGGGAGAGAGAGACACCTGGGAGCTGACTCATATATATATAGTTTTGGAAGTTTAAGTCAAAGTCCGGTAAGTTTAAACTATTTACAGTTCAAGTCACACGAAGGTCCAACTTCTCCAATTGACTCCAAATGGGTCTGACACAGTTATGGAATATAACGAGCTCAACAAAATACACGTGCTAACACCAAGATGATGCAAATATGATGCAAGCAAAGCAAAAGCAAAATTACGAAAAAGGGCTTAGAACTACCTATCCCAGGTCAAAGGTTACTCAACTACCTATCCAACGCCCAAAACCAAGTCCGAACGAATAAAACAACAGAAACACACGCTAATGAGCCACTAATCCGGCTCAAAGGGGATCAGAGTGTTACACCCACTCTCTAGCATGATTACTTGTTTCAGCTACTTTCACATTGTTAACTATGTCTCTATGGTTTCTTTACCTTGAGTATGCATGTATGATTCACGTATAAGAAATGATCTCGGATTTGCACGCAGGATATGCTTGTCACGATCTACTCAGGGTTTTCATGATTGACTCTGTATGTTCAGGCACTACTTAGCCTCAACCTTAGGATCCCAACAGGGTGAATTTGGTGTAGTTTTCATGGCCTTGCTGTAGTAAGGAAACGTTTTGGGGAATCCGGACCCCAGGAAACCCGAGACCCATTTGTACCCTGGCCCGAACAATGGTGTTCTCTATACAGATATAAGATCCCTCTTTTGGGAGCATATGGCAATGTAGTCGCCAACTAGTTATATACACAGCATGTATACATTGATTCACACGGTATATTTCTTTCTTACACAACAGCTTAGTATACAAATATGACCTATTTTGATTTGCATGATGTTCTTTATTCTATTAGACACAGCATGCGTTAAATGTTATGGCTTATACTTTGCTTAATTCGTTGTATTCATGAGTTGTTTATGGTGTTACAGGCTCAGATACCTCTTCCGGCCCCTCGTCGGTCGGCCAGACTCCAGTCGAGACCCCCGAGGCCCCATCAGGCCTAGAGGAGTGGATGTGAGCACTCCACCAGAGAGCGCCCTGGACATGCATGGCATAGGAGTCTTCTTTTGAGTTTTGTCACGCTTGTATACGCCTTGATTGTATATGTTTATTTTGATCATTTTGTAAAACCTTCCTATATATGTCAGTTCTGTTTTCGTATTCTCTTCTTGCACTATTTAGTTTGATGTTTTGATATCTATAGCTTCCGCGTACATGTTTGGCATGTGTGAATGTTCCTTTGTGCGTGTACAGTTAGACCGGGTCTACTTGTACAGGCACGGGAGTACGTGTGTCATCGGTTTGGCTTTTGCTAACCCCCGAACTCCTGGGCTCGGGTTGTGACAATTATCACAATCCGCGTTTATCCCATTTAAGTCCATTGCTAATAATATCTTACCGGAGCAAGATCTTCTTCAACGTTTTCACCATAAGAGAGGGCTTCTCAGGATGTGTCTAAAGCTTCTATTGGAAACAAGGTGGGCATAATATACACAGAAAAAGAGGAAATTGGAAGAGGAATTCACAACTCAATTGGACTTTAACCATCATAGCTTGAATACATGGCTACATATATTATGTAAAAGAAAATTCTAAAGTCTAAATTAAAGATATCAAATGCTAATAAAAGACACACACTTTTCATCTTCCATGGCTTTTCGGTTACCACTGAATAGTCAGTAGTAAATTGGCCATAACTTTCTCAATATAAATCCAATTGATGAGAGGTTCGAAGCATTGGAAACTAGACAAATAGAGCTTTAATTTGGCATGTTATAAGCTCAATTTCGATAACTGTAGCCCATTCAACTTTTGGTTGAAAGTTACCCTTTAGTTTCAAAAATAAGTCAAGTTTAATTTTTTAGTTTCAGTTTTAATTTTCAACACTCCCCTCAAACTTGACATCTTTCCAACACCAATCATCATTCTCAACTTTTGAAAAGTATCATATTCGAGAGCCTTTGTGAAAATGTCAGTGACTTGATCAAATAACTTCACATATTCTGCCTCTACGTACTTGTTCTTAATGCATTGTCGAATGAAATGATACTTTGTCTCAATATGCTTGCTTCGATCATAAAACACCGGGTTCTTTGCTAAGCAATGGCTGACTTGTTGTCTATCATGATCTTGGTAGCTTCACTTTGCTTAAAATGGAGTTCCTTTAACCAAATTACATGACAAGCACAAGTAGGCGTGGCAGTAACATACTCTGCTTCACAGGTTGAAAGAGTGACTATGGGTTGTTTTTTAGAACACCAAGAAATTGCATTTTTCCCAAAAAGAAAATAAACTCAGTAGTACTCTTCCTATCATCAATGTCTCCAGCGTAGTTGTTATTGCAATAGCCCATCAAATTGAACTCATTTAAAGCTGAATAAAAAATTCCATAATCAAGAGTACCTTTAAGGTAACGAAAAATTCTCTTGGCGGCCTTTATAAGTGTCTTAGATGGATTTTCCATAAATCAACTCACGAGTCCTACTGAAAATAAAATGCCAGGTCTGGTACAAGTCAAATACCTTAAGCTCCCCACAAGACTTCTGAAAGCCTTTGTGAAAATGTCAGTGACTTGATCAAATAACTTCACATATTCTGCCTCTACGTACTTGTTCTCTATGCATTGTCGAATGAAATGATACTTTGTCTCAATATGCTTGCTTCGATCATGAAACACCGGGTTCTTTGCTAGAGTAATGGCTGACTTGTTGTCTATCATGATCTTAGTAGCTTCACTTTGCTTAAAATGGAGTTCCTTTAATAATATCTTTAACCAAATTACATGACAAGCACAAATAGGCGTGGCAGCAACATACTCTGCTTCACAAGTTGAAAGAGTGACTATGGGTTGTTTTTTAGAACACCAAGAAATTGCATTTTTCCCAAAAAGAAAATAAACCCAGTAGTACTCTTCCTATCATCAATGTCTCCAGCATAGTTGCTATTGCAATAGCCCATCAAATTGAACTCGTTTGAAGCTGAGTAAAAAATTCCATAATCAAAAGGTACCTTTAAGGTAACGAAAAATTCTCTTGGCTGCCTTCGTAAGTGTCGTAGATGGATTTTCCATAAATCGACTCACGAGTCCTACTGAAAATAAAATGTCAGGTCTGGTGCAAGTCAAATACCTTAAGCTTCCCACAAGACTTCTGAAAGCCTTTGTGAAAATGTTAGTGACTTGATCAAATAACTTCACATATTCTGCCTCTACATACTTGTTCTCAATGCATTGTCGAATGAAATGATACTTTGTCTCAATATGCTTGCTTCGATCATGAAACACCGGGTTCTTTGTTAGAGCAATGGCTGACTTGATGTCTATCATGATCTTGGTAGCTTCACTTTGCTTAAAATGGAGTTCCTTTAATAATATCTTTAACCAAATTACATGACAAGCACAAGTAGGCATGGCAGCAGCATACTCTTCTTCATAGGTTGAAAGAGTGACTATGGGTTGAACACCAAGAAATTGCATTTTTACCAAAAAGAAAATAAACCCAGTAGTACTCTTCCTATCTTTAATGCCTCCAACGTAGTTGCTATTGCAATAGCCCATCAAATTGAACTCGTTTGAAGCTGAATAAAAAATTCCATATTGAAGAGTACCTTTAAGGTAACGAAAAATTCTCTTGGCTGCCTTCATAAGTGTCTTAGATGGATTTTTAATAAATCGACTCACGAGTCCAACTGAAAATAAAATGTCAGGTCTGGTACAAGTCAAATACCTTAAGCTTCCCATAAGACTTCTGAACAATGTTGGATCAACCTTTTGTAGCATTTCCCTCTTGTTTTGAAAGTTTAACTCCACACTCTATAGGCGTGTTGATGGGATTGCAATCCAACATGCTGAACTTCTTTAGTACTTCCTTTGCATAAGCTTCTTGAGAGATAAAAATCCTATCCTCCATTTGCTTAACTTCAATTTCCAAATAATAGGTCATGAGTCCCATATCACTCATCTCAAACTCTTGAGCCATAGCCTTCTTAAAACCTTCAAACATCATTTGATTATTTCCTATGAATATAAGATCATCTACATAGACACAAACAAATAATAGATCTTCATGTTCCTTTTTCACATAGAGTGCGTATTCATGAATGCATCTATTGAAACCATTCTCCTGTTTCATAGTCAATGCTTTTCATAGTCGGATTGTCTCCAAACGGGCAACAGGGGCAAAAACCTCTTCATAGTCAATGCCCTGTTTTTGCTTGTAGCCTTTTGCAACGAGTCTCACCTTGTATCTTTCTACTTCACCCTTGGAGTTTTTCTTGACTTTATACACCCATTGGACTCCAATCGCTTGATGGCCACTTGGAAGTGATGCAAGCTCCAAGTTCCTAAGTGTTCTTCTCTACGGCTTGAATTTCCTCCTTCATGGCTTGTATCCATTTCTTATTTTTTTCTAGCTTCTTCAAAACTCAAAGGCACATCATTAGAAAGTAAGCAAAATAAATTCTCATCCTCTAACCTTTCAGATTCTTCATAGAGATCCATGAGGCTTTGATATCTATGAGGGCCTTCACTGGAGCTAGGTGAAGGAGACGATGATGATGATGCTATAGAGGACGATGTTGGTGTTGTTGGAGGTACATTTTCTCCTTGGGCTCCTTGTATTGGAGTTTCTTCTTCATCAAAGTAGGGGAGAAAATCATAAACAGCTTCATCCTATGTACTCCAATCCCAGGTTGCATCTTCTTCAAATTCGACATCTCCGCTAATAATGACTTTTTTGTTGCTTGGATTGAAGAACTTGTAGCCTTTTGAGTTCTCATCATAGCCAATAAACACAAACTTCTTGCCACTATCATCAAGCTTTGATCTTTCTTGCTCCAGAACTTGAACATAGGCAATAGATCCAAAGACTCGCAAGTGTGACACATTTGGCTTCCATCCACACCATGCTTTTGGGGAGTCAAGTCCTTCAAACTTTTGGTAGGTGAACGGTTGGAAAGATAAACTGCACATGAAACTGCTTCAGCCCAAAAACTCTTTCGGCATCGACTTGCTTTTCAATATGGTTCTTGCCATATTGAGGATTATTCGGTTCTTCGTTTCGGCAACTCTATTTTGTTATGGTGATCTAAGAACGGTCAGAGGATGGTGAATTCCATGTGTCTCACAAAAGGCTTTGAATTCATTGGAGGTGAACTCACCACCTCTATCAATTCTTAGAGATTTGATCTCATAGCCACAAAAGGCTAAAACCGTTTAGAGCAGTTCTCCTGAAAATGCAGCCTATTCCAACATACATAGGGCCCTGTAATCCATCAAATGCTCGCATGCTTACATCAAAGAACACGGTGTTGTGGTTTGCATATCTGTCATTCGGATCGATGCCCTCAAATCTCTGAGGAAACTGCACATAACAAATCCAGTCACCACCTTTGCCAAGCATGAAGCACATCCCTTCTCTCAGGGCCAAGGAGTTGTATATGTAGTGATCACAATCTAGGTTCAGAATAAATGGGCCATTCGACATGATAGCACTTGTTCGAACAAGAGCATTCATGGCACTAGCTTTCTCGTTGTGATCATAGCCAGGCCTTTTTTCCCTTGAGACATACACCAGCATTGGCAATCTGATATCTACCTCTGTAGAGTCAATTAGATTCATGTCGTCTGCCTCAGAGCCCATTACAGGTTCCACATTTGGGGGCGCTAGCATTGCCTGACAAACAGTATGAGGAAGAAAAACAGATATAAGAAAAGCTAAATTGGACGTGCCAACAACATATATTAAGACATACACCAGAATTTTATGCAAAAAAAAAAAAAAAAAAAAAGACATAAGAAATTGGTTACCAAAAAAAGAGACATACACCACCACCAAGGGATTGGAATTCCAAGCCTGTTTCCAAGAAGTTCAAATTTTCAAGTCCTTGTCACTAAACGCTAAACACCATCAAGCTGGGGTTGTCTTACAGAGTTCTACAGTCGGACTAAAAAGTAAGCTCAGATAACAAGGTTCTGCTAGACTTAATTCTGAGCTGCACAGAATGCAATCCTAAATACAGGAATTGAGTTTAACACATGAAATTCTGACCTGAATTATACCAGCATGATCACGCCTTGAATGGTCTGTCTCAGCAGATGACCAAGTTCCTGGCCAATGTGCTCCATCAGACATCCATGTTGCCTTTGGAAGCTTGATGGGTTCTGAAGGATTAACTCCCATTTCCATCTGTTTCCTCTTTGCTAGCGAGCATTATAAGCATTAGACCACCTCCTGATTGAATCGGGCAGGGAGTTAATCCTCACCTTGAATTCATCATATTCTGTTTTCACCTTTCTCCTCTCCCTAACAAAATCAAGCCTGACTTTGTTTTTGAGAAAGTCGCGCTTCTGCCCGAATTACGCCTCGGGATTCCTTGGTTCTATCTTGTGCTTCCTGCAGAAGGGAACCCAAGTCCTTGCAAAGCTTGCAGCTTCAACAAGAGCTTCAAAAGTCAGTAGTGACCCTCCATCATCAGATAAGTAACATGCAAGTTTTTTAACTGGATAATCTACTGCTAGGATAGAAAGAATTGTGTTTGCAGTGACAAGGGGAGGTTCTTTATCCGGGTCTGCTGTTGAAACAAAGACATCTATACCAGGAAGATCAGACCTTCCTTTCGGATTCTCAAGGCTTGGGCATTCAAACCGGTCTTTAAAAACAGAGAGGTAATTCTGTCTACAAGACAGAGCTTAGGAAGCTGGTCAAGCAGCCATGAAATGGTGAACCAAAATTCGCATGTGATCGACAATCCCCATAGCCACATTGCCTCATGGTTAGGATACATGATTCTCCATGTAAGAAAAAACCCGAGCGCAACTAGGTGGATCACAATTAGCAATTTGCAGAAACAAAATTGAATAACCAATTCAATTTAGAAAATTTTCAAAAAAAAAAAAAGGGAGATTGTCATTGTCACGCCCCCAAAACTGGGCCGGATCCAAACCCGGTTCCAGGGGTGTGAGAATTGGGGCTAATTAAAAATTTTTTTAACATAATCAATACGAGCCCCAATTCCAAGTGGATCGAAGTCCTTCGTGAGGCTATGCTTGGTGATCAAGCAACCATAATCACACACGCGAAACTAAAATCCATACTCATCCCAGACGGATATCACATAACAACCATGTAACAAATCTCATTAATAATAAAATCAAGGTCAAGTGCTTCGAAGCATAACAATTAAAGTTATAATTTCAAAACAAATAAATTTAATAAATAAACTAATGGTTCAAACATGACCTTATTACATAACCTAAAGTTTTCGAACTCTGCACCGCAATAGGACACCTTAGATGATGTCATTGGTGCTCCACTCAACAACTCCCCCATCTAGCAGAATTTCCTGCGTAGCCTGACCCTCTGGTTCGACACCAGTAATGGAACCTAGACACCAAAAGTAGTGGGTCAGATTGACGTAATCTGGCAAGAGGGTAAACTGCAAGCAATGAATTAATCAACTGAATTAAACAGAAGTATTCATTATGACCAAAAATATATCAAATGCAAATCCCAAGGCATGAATGCACAGAAACGGGTATTCCCGCGGATAAATATACAGAAACGGGTAATCCCGCATACAGACAATAGAAACGGGTAATCCCGCAAACAATAACAGAATTGGGTATTCCCGCAGATAATAACAGAATCAGGTATTCCCGCAGATAATAACAGAAGGCACAGTTGTATACTATAATCTACAGTACACGATGACCCGATGGCGTACGTCCACCTCCGAATTGCAGTCGGTTAGATATATATATACATATATATATATTTACAAATGCATATATATATACCGATGCAGAATGAATCATGATATGACACCCTTAATCCCAATATTCATACCATTAACAATTTGGGTACGTAAACTTTTATAATTGAAACTGTATTATGTACATGTATCAATTCCATTTTTTCCAAGGGTAAGCATTAAACCACCTAACGATCATAGTTAATTAAATATACACATGAGAACCGACCCTCTTTCACAATGAAAATGTAAGTCCACGATGCCGATATACTACTTTTGGTGCCTATCATGTGGTGCATCCCGAATCTCATATTCCCATTCTGCATGTAGTCCAATTCTCATCTGAACATTAAATTAACTTTTCTAAGAGCCATGCTTCATCTAATCTAATTATGTATATCCAGTGTGCTTTACAAATTGGGTAAGTATGTTCAACTTCCAAAGTTAAATAAAGTCATGATCAAAAGGGAAAGGGGAATAATTAATTCTTTAATATCATTGTTGTGTATAAATACACCTTATTATTTTATACGAAACAAAAGGTACAAATCTCGGACCCCAGTTTGAAATCAAAAATTAAATTAGAAATCCAAATTAGAATTATAAATACAATCTAATTAAGATTTAATATTTACCTAATACGTCTTAGTTATACTAACTAAATAAACATTAATCAAAATTACATAATCCTTAATGAAATATATAAATAATCCTAACAAAATTTCTAATAACATGAACGTAACTTAATTTAATAGAATCAAATCTTTATTAGTATACTAGTCCTTTAACTAAATTTATAACCCTCTAAACATTATAATCACTATTCCAAAGTTCTCATTTATTTTATTTATATAAATATATAAATATACAAATATTTTTTTATTTAAACTGGGCCAGCCCAACAGAACTGGCCCAAACCCGCTCACCCTGCCCAGCCTCAGCTGGGCCCGACAGCAACCCGGGCCAGGCACTGCCAGGCCCAGCTGTAGCCAGGCCTGCCTGGCTACCCAAGTAGCACGTGCTGCCTGGCTGGCCAAGCAGCGGCCTGCAGCAATATTTTTTTTTTTTTTAGAAAAATATATTTTAATATTACATAAAAGAAAGAAATCAAATCTCCATTATTAATCCAAATCAAGGTATCAAATCAAAACAATGAAATCATACGAAAGTTTAAATATAAACGAAGAAATCCTACTAAAAAAGCATATTATCCAACAAACAACAAAAAGATATTGCAAATAACCAAAAGCCATTGTTTACAGTTATCCACTTGCCTGGATCTTAAAGCCAAAAAGCAAATCTGAAGAGTAGAAGATCCAACCTTGGTTTCCCCCTGGAGAACTTCTAGGGCTTGGTTGCAAAAGAGAGGAAGAAGATGGAAGAATGGGGAAAACCCTAAGAGTAGAGTTAATATAGAGAGGGTTTTTCCAAATTACAAGGGAGGGCTCCCTGCTTTCTAGTGGGTTTTAAGAAATTCCGAAAAGAGTGCTTTGGCCTAAAAGGGTCCAATAACTCAGACCCAATTGTGTTAATTCAATCAATCCATTTGACCCTCTTAACCCAACTCAAACCCGACAAACCGGTATGACCCAATATAAAAATTTGGGACTTGACATCTCATCCCCCTTAGAGGACATTTGGTCCTCCAAATGACTAACATACATCAAGAAAAGGTGCGGATACTGACACTGCACTTCGTCTCGAAGCTCTCACGTTGCTTCCTTCGGGCGATGATGTCTCCATTGAACCTTCACACAATGGATGACACAATTTCTCAACACCTGCTCTTTGGTGTTGACAATCCCCACCGGTTGCTCAACGTGAGTTGTATCATCCTGCACTTGCAACGGCTCATAATGTAACACATGTGAAGGGTCTGCTACATACTTCCTCAACATAAAAACCATGGAAAAACGTTATGAACACCTGACAACTCTGGTGGCAATGCTAACGATATCTGGAACGATACCTGACAACATAAAGCCACGTCGTTGACCTTGCTGATAATCTGGAACGGTCCCACATATCTTCTGGAGAGTTTCCCTTTTTATCCAAACCGTGAAGTACCACGTGTAGGTGATACCTTCAGAAATACATTGTCACCAACCTCAAACTTCAACTCTCTCCTCCGTTTATCCGCATAACTCTTTTGGCGACTACGGGCAACCTTCAACCTTTTTATCTTGTCACTGGACTTTCCAACCTCAAACAGTCCATGAAAACCGCGAGCTCCAAAATTCGACCAACATATAGGGGTTTGACATCTTCTCCCATGCCAATGCTAGAGTGATAATTATTACTGTACGCGAATTCACATAGAGCCAAGCTTTCATTCCAACTAGTCTTGAAATCCAAGACACATGCCCTTAACATATATCCTCCAATGTTTGGTTTGTACGCTCTGTTTGTCCGTGTGTTTAGGGATGATTGGCTGTACTAAAACGTAGCTTGGTTTCTAAGGCTTCCTGCAGTGATACCTAAAACCTAGATATAAACTTACTATCCTAGTCAGAGACAATAGAAACTCGTTATCCATGCAATGTCATCACTTCCACTAATAGTGATCCTTCATATCTTGATACATCTTGGTACCTCCTCGATGAATAGTATACCGAGTATAATGTGCCTCTACCATGATTTCATCCTTCAATTCTGGAAAATTAGGCACACAAATTCTATCTTTATAAAATATTATCTTCCAACCTAAAATCAGGCCTCTCATCCATATGATCTTTAATTCTTGTTATCTCGGGATCGAGTAATTGGTATTTTCCGATTCTCGGAAGTAATTCGGGTTCCCACGAGAATATGCTAGCCAACACTACTTGCTCACTGATAGGTTGGAAATAAACATCCATATCTTCCAAACATCAAATCCAAAAGTATTCTGCAATGAATCCTCCAGTGAACGCTGCTTTTCTACTTAGAGCATCTGCCACTACATTAGCCTTTCCTGGATGGTACTTTGACCAAAAATCGTAATCCATCCATCCATCTCCTCTGTCTCATATTCAAATCACCCTGCGTGAAGAGATATTGGAGGCTTTTATAGTCCGAATGCACTTCAAAAGTAGTTCCGTAGAGGTAATGTCTCCACATTTTCAAAGCAAAGACCACTGCAGCTAGCTCCAAGTCATGGGTTACATACTTTCGTTCATGATCCTTCAACTGTCTGGACCCATAAGCCACCACCTTTCTATGTTGCATGAGAACACAACCAAGTCGAACTCCATATGCATCGATGTAAATCACAAAACCATCATTACCAGCAAGTAAGGTCAAAACAGGGGCTGTAGTTAACCTTCTTTTCAACTCTTAGAAACTCTGCTGACAATCCTCATTCCACCGAAAAGGAACTTCTTGATGAGTCAATCTCGACAGTGGGGCTACTATTGTGGAAAATCCTTCCACGAATCTGCAGTAATAACCTGCAAGGCCTAGGAAACTTCGAATCTCCGACATTGTTTTTGGTCTATCCCACTTTACCACTACTTCAATCTTCGCTGGGTCCACTGCTAAACCTTCCTTAGAGATGATGTGACCAAGAAATCCTACCTGTTCTAACCTAAATTCACACTTACTTGCCTTAGCACACAATTGATGTTCCTTCAACAGTTGCAATGACGTACGAAGATGCTAAGCATGCTATTCCCGACTCTTTGACTACACAAATACGTCGTCGATAAATACCACCACAAACTTGTCCAAGTACTGTGCAAAAACCCTATTCATCATAGTCATAAAAGCTGTCGGCGCATTAGTCAGTCCAAAAGACATCACAAAAAATTTGTAGTGACCATATCTAGTTATAAATGCAATTTTCGGAATGTCCTGATCTTATACCCTCAACTGATGATATCCTAATCTCGGATTGATTTTAGAAAAACACTGAGAACCCTGCAATTGATCAAATAATTCATCGATTTTCGATAAAGGATACTTGTTCTTGATGGTCACTTGATTCAGTTGCCTATCTAATCAATACACATTCTCATATAATCATCCTTTTTCTTCACAAATAATACTGGAGCCCCCCAAGGAGAGACACTTGGTTTAATAAAACCATTGTTTAACAACTCGTGTAATTGCTCCTTGAGTTCTCTCAACTCAGTTGGGGTCATTCTATAAGGAGATTTCGATAGTGGAGCTGTGCCCGACACAAGTTCAATTGCTAAGCCAATCTCACGGACCAGTGGCAATCCAGGAATATCATTAGGAAAAACATCGAGAAACTAAGATACCACTGGTATCTCCTCCACCGCTTTAGTCCATTTATCCTCCGAGATAAACACTATATACCCCTCAAAACCTTTCATCAACAACTCATAGCCTTAATAATTGAAATCATACGAATAACAACCTTTTTCTTTGATCCCACAATTGCACCTTGTGTCATCATCAGCTATAACTTAACTGTCTTCTGTCTCCAACACTTAGTTGTAAGGGGATTATTGCCACAAATGCCACAAGACTCCCTCTTTTGCTTATCAAATTGGTACTGTGAAACCGGAGACGGAGTAACTTTCTGCTTGATTAGGCTTGTAGGGGCCATGCGTCCAATCACCTCCTCGGCTCAATATGCCTTATCAAAAAATGCCGGGTAAGTTTTTTAGAACTTGTGTCTTGGTATGAAGTAGTATATCTAGTCGAAGGCCCTCGATGAACCATCGAATCCACTTTACTTATTGGAGTGATGAGGGTTGGTACGAGATGGAAGAAATAGATAAACTACAGCTCGTGCTTCTAAACAGACATATTCCCTTGCTTTTAGTCTATCAAACTCTATTCGCTTCTGAATGTAAACATGCTCCGGTACGTACTTCTCGGGAAACTGATTACGAAAAGTAGTCCAAGCCACCTCTTTGGTGATCCCCTACACATTAGCGACTAAACGACAAAAAATGCGAAAAGTAACGGGCTTCTGTAACCTCTAAACATTTGCTAAAGTACGGATATGATTATGAATGCCAAAAACCCCCAACGTTCCCACTTAAAGTTTTTAATCCTCACATCATACCTACGTTCTAGCATCTTTTAGAACTTCTAGAACTTGACCGGCTCTGATACCATCTGTCACGCCCCCAAAACTGGGCCGGATCCAAACCCGGTTCCAGGGGTGTGAGAATTGGGGCTAATTAAAAAAATTTTTAACATAATCAATACGAGCCCCAATTCCGAGTGGATCGAAGTCCTTCGTGAGGCTATGCTTGGTGATCAAGCAACCATAATCACACACGCGAAACTAAAATCCATACTCATCTCAGACGGATATCACATAACAACCATGTAACAAATCTCATTAATAATAAAATCAAGGTCAAGTGCTTCGAAGCATAACAATTAAAGTTATAATTTCAAAACAAATAAATTTAATAAATAAACTAATGGTTCAAACATGACCTTATTACATAACCTAAAGTTTTCGAACTCTGCACCGCACTAGGACACCTCAGATGATGTCATCGGTGCTCCACTCAACAACTCCCCCATCTAGCGGAATTTCCTGCGTAGCCTGACCCTCTGGTTTGACACCAGTAACGGAACCTAGACACCAAAAGTAGTGGGTAAGATTGAAGTAATCTGGCAAGAGGGTAAACTGCAAGCAATGAATTAATCAACTGAATTAAACAGAAGTATTCATTATGACCAAAAATATATCAAATGCAAATCCCAAGGCATGAATGCACAGAAACGGGTATTCCCGCGGATAAATATACAGAAACGGGTAATCCCGCATACAGATAATAGAAACGGGTAATCCCGCAGATAATAACAGAATCGGGTAATCCCGCAGATAATAACAGAATTGGGTATTCCCGCAAATAATAACAGAAGGCACAGCTGTATACTATAATCCACAGTACACGCTGACCCGATGGTGTACGTCCACCTCCGAACTGCAGTCGGTCAGATATATATACATATATATATATATATTTACAAATGCATATATATACCGATGCAGAATTAATCATGATATGACACCCTTAATCCCAATATTCATACCATTAACAATTTGGGTACGTAAACTTTTATAATTGAGAATGTATTATGTACATGTATCAAATTCCAGTTTTTCCAAGGGTAAGCACTAAACCACCTTAACGGTCACATGAGAACCAACCCTCTTTCACAATGAAAATGTAAGTCCACGATGCCGATATACTACTTTTGATGCCTATCATGTGCTGCATCCCGAATCTCATATTCCCATTCTGCATATAGTTCAATTCTCATCTGAACATTAAATTAACTTTTCTAAAAGCCATGCTCATGAGAACCAACCCTCTTTCACAATGAAAATGTAAGTCCACGATGCCGATATACTACTTTTGATGCCTATCATGTGCTGCATCCCGAATCTCATATTCCCATTCTGCATGTAGTTCAATTCTCATCTGAACATTAAATTAACTTTTCTAAAAGCCATGCTCATGAGAACCAACCCTCTTTCACAATGAAAATGTAAGTCCACGATGCCGATATACTACTTTTGATGCCTATCATGTGCTGCATCCCGAATCTCATATTCCCATTCTGCATGTAGTTCAATTCTCATCTGAACATTAAATTAACTTTTCTAAAAGCCATGCATCATCTAATCTAATTATGTGTATCCAGTGTGCTTTACAAATTGGGTAAGTATATTCAACTTCCAAAGTTAAATCAAATAAAGTCATGATCAAAAGGGAAAGGGGAATAATTAATTCTTTACTATCATTGTTGTGTATAAATACACCTTATTATTTTATACGACACAAAAGGTACAAATCTCAGACCCCAGTTTGAAATCAAAAATCAAATTAGAAATCCAAATTAGAATTATAAATACAATCTAATTAAGATTTAATATTTACCTAATACGTCTTAGAGAATTTTAAATCAATCTAAATAAACATTAATCAAAATTACATAATCCTCAATTAAATATATAAATAATCCTAACAAAATTTCTAATAACATGAATGTAACTTAATTTAATAGAATCAAATCTTTATTAGTAAACTAGTCCTTTAACTAAATTTATAACCCTCTAAACATTATAATCACTATTCCAAAGTTCTCATTTATTTTATTTATATAAATATATAAATATACAAATATTTTTTTATTTAAACTGGGCCAGCCCAACAGAACTGGCCCAAACCCGCTCACTCGGCCCAACCGCAGCTGGGCCCGGCAACAACCCGAGCCGGGCGCTGCCAGGCCCAGCTGCAGCCAGGCTTGCCTGGCTGCCCAGGCAGCACATGCTGCCTAGCTGGCCTGGCAGCAGGCGCTGCCCAGCGCAGGCAGCGGCATGCAACAAAATTTTTTTTTTTTTAGAAAAACATATTTTAATATTACATAAAAGAAAGAAATCAAATCTCCATTATTAATCCAAATCAAGGTATCAAATCAAAACAATGAAATCATACGAAAGTTTAAATATAAATGAAGAAATCCTACTAGCATATTATCCGACAAACAACAAAAAGATATTGCAAATAACCAAAAGCCATTGTTTACAGTTATCCACTTGCCTGGATCTCTCGAAGCCAAAAGCAAATCTGAAGAGTAGAAGATCCAATCTTGGTTTCCCCCTGGAGAACTTCTAGGGCTTTGTTGTAGAAGAGAGGAAGAAGATGGAAAAATGGGGAAAACCCTAAGAGTAGAGTTTATATAGAGAGGGTTTTTCCAAATTACAAGGGAGGGCTCCCTGCTTTCTAGTGGGTTTTAAGAAATTCCAAAAAGAGTCATTTGGCCTAAAAGGGTCCAATAACTCAGGCCCAACTGTGTTAATTCAATCCATTTGACTCTCTTAACCCAACTCAAACCCAACAAACCGGGTATGTCCCAATATAAAAATTTGGGACTTCACAGTCATTGCATCTGTGAATGTTGTTAGTCGTCTAGTATAATCAAAAGCATAAGTAATCACTCACTTACCCATATGGGCTGAGAATTGCTGCAGAGATCCCGCTCGGTTTTCTCTCCGAAATTTGGCGGGTCTTCACATCCATCCACTCCAGCTCCACTACTGTATCCATCTTTTGGCCAAACTGCATTTCCATATCCATAAGTCCCCTCTGTCTCATAGAGCCAGCGGGTGTGATCAAAATCATGATTAGGAGCCATCAACGATTTCACCAGAGAAAGCCGCTTATCTGGTTTGAATTCAGCCATTGAAGGCAATGGAAGCGCGCGGTCTTCTGCTTTCTGACCCAGACCCAGATTCATCCCCCTTGGTCACCCTCATCCCGATACTCTTCCTTGCAACCTGGACATTTTCCCCCGCTTCCAAGGCACTCCACATAACAGTCTTCACAAATCTTGAAACCACGCTCACAAGGCATCCTCGACTTTCCGCCAAGTGGTTTTCCATCGCAACCCTTCATTCCACAGAACATCCCCATGGATTTGGCCGTCTGGAGCTGTTCATTTGAGCTTTCTACAACATGGCCTCTCGTCACTGAATTGAGTCCCCCCGTTAAAATTGTTCCAGAAATGAAACTCCTCTTGGGCTTTTCGCTGATCCTTGAGTCTTCGGGTAGGCTGCTCAGCGAAGCAGACACAGGCTGATGATCGGGAGTGGGAGGAATGTGAACGGTGTAAGAGACGAACTTTGAACTCACTTCGGCTTCCTCCTTCGATGTAAGAGACGAAATTTGAACTCACTTCGGCTTCCTCCTTCGATGTGGTGCAGTATCTTCCCCCACTAGAAGCCCTGTGTCTGCTGCTACTGATAGGGGAATTGGGGTTGTTAGAAAGCGAAGTGCGCTGGACGGGGCTTGTTAGACCCATGCTTCTAGAACCCCCTCCTTTTCCACCTGAAGAAACTGTAATGATCACTGGGGAAGCAAGAGAAGAAGCCAACTGAACCATTTTTTATCTCTTATTCTGTTCTCACAAAATCAAAAGCTACAAACAAAAACCCGGATCACAAAAAGGAAGAACAGCCCAATATCAGAAAACAAGAAAAAGAGAGGGAAAGAACCCAAATTTCAGGCTTCCTTTCTGATATTCTCAAGATGAGCGGATAAGAACGCAAACCCAGATGAGAAAGAGATTTGAAACCGAAATTTCAGTTGGTTTGAACAAAACCCAGATGGGAAAGAGATTCAAAACCCAAATTTTAGTTGATTTTGAACAACCAGATGAGAAAAGTAAAAGAGAGACGAAAATAAAAGTGGAAGATGATGGGTTTCGGATATGGAGATCATTTAAGCAGAAACGTCGGGGAGAGATCGGAGAGAAGAAGGAAGAAGTCTGTTTTTTGATCTCCAACGGTCATCGACTTTGTTTGAATTTAATAGAAAGGACGAAGGGTTTTTGAGGGGCGCGTGAAAGGCGGAGTTGTGCCTGTCAACGGTCGACTAATCTAAACGGTCCAACGAAATCCGATCCGACGGTTGTGATTCGAGTTCAACGGTCGCTTCCAGCTTGGATCTCTCTAACGGCTAAATTTTAAGAGTGGGAGAAAGCCGTTGTAGGTTTTGAAGACGTTATGACGTGGCGTTGAAGGTAGGGTCCACAGAGAGATTTGGATCGGTAGCCTTAATCGATAAAGCATCTTATCCACTCACTAGGCCCCTGTTTGGATCCCCACAGTATAATCACAGCCACCAGTATGATCACAGCCGTCTGATCAGTGGACTTAAAATGGTCAATGAAATGTATGAGGGGAGGATCCATTGGGTTTTTCTCAATTTTTTTTACTATTTTTTAATCTGTTTGCAGTCAGTAAATGGACGGTCTCCGATTCTCCATTCTTGAGTATATTAAAAAAAGAAAAACAGAGCAATTATTCAGTACTCCAAGAGTACCTACCCCTATGCCTTCTCCACCGGTCACAATCAAGAATGAGATAAAAAAAAGAGACCATCATATGTCCACAATGTAGAGAAGAATAAATCATATGAGCTTCATACCTCTCAATCGGGATTCTTACGAATTAATAAACTTAAACCTAGACTGACGTATTAAAAATAAAATGCAAAATATTGTATGGTTGTAAATAGGTCCCTAATTCTTTAATTACCCAAAGGTGAACCCATTAATAATTGGGCTTCCATCCTTATGTAGGTTCCGATAAGTAAATGGGTCTGAATCTAAATCTTATTTTTGGACCCGTATTCTAAACGGTTCCAGGTCTAGTTCTAACTGGATTTCGATCCGTAGACCTGAGACCCGACTTATTACCTTATTTTTGAAAAATTTTTCTTAAAAGTTAGTTTTTTTCCTAAACATTTTCTACACAAACCTGGACTTAGACACGAACCCATACCTGCCCCACCTCATACACGGTTCCAATTCTGGATACATTCTCTCATTAATGGTTCCAGTTCTTGATCCAGGAAATTGATTTTGAACCAATTCCTGGTCCGGTTCTGGGTCTATCTTCTTTTCAACAATTCTGGTTCCAAATCCACCATCGACCTAGACCAGAACCAACCTATTTACAACCCTAAAATATTGTCACTAGAGTCACTTGAGATGGTCTTACTCCTTGACCCTTTGATAGTTTGGTCTAACATTTTTCACCTAAACAATTAACTAATGCCGTTTGTCCACAAAAAATAAAAATAAAAAAAACCCTAGATGCACGGTTTGCTTGCCCAAACGATTTTTTGTTTTTAAGAAACATCTGTGTACATCCACAAAAACTAATCCCGCAGACTTTTTCCTCTTTCGTAGTAGGATAAGCTTTTTTGCGAAATTAAGGAAAATTTTGCTCATTTGCACCAAACGTAGATTTTAATACATCGCATAAATGCATTTTCACAAATCTCACTTATTTTGAGGAAATTTGGCAATACAAACAAGGATAAATAAGTTTCCTAATGAGGGATGAAAATGGGTATCTGATTCCCTGATTATCCATATGCACCAACCCATAAAATATTGAGTTTAGAACCTAGTTTTGGTTCCAATTCATAAACAGGTCTAATTCTGTGACCCAATTTAGGTTCCGATTGATAAACAAGTCCGGTTCTAGGTCCACACAAGTTTCAATTTGTGGATTCAATCAAGACCCGACATACGAGTCTTTACTGTTGCAAATTGCAACTCAAAATAACTTTTATTGGATATTTTTATGTATAACACTTAAGGTAGTAGACTTGATGCACTATTATAAATTGAATGAGATCCTTAATTTAATAAAAAAATAAAACATTATAAATACAAATGAGTTAGAATCGATTTTCAAACTAAATTCTATTTCTCAAGTTGGGCCTGATTCCAAAATTGGACCCTAGTCCTCTTGTTGGAATTGAGTTTGGAACCAACAAAATAGGTTTCTAGTAAAAACCGAAACAATTATTTAGAAACAGGTCAAAGTCTAGATCCAGTATGGTTCCAACTTGGAACTGCTCCACTTGCAACCATAAACCTAATGGCCTTTTTCATGGATTTTAATATATATGAAATTTATGATCTGATGGGCTCTAACAAATTATTATTAAAAAGGTGAAGGGCGAAGGATATACATTATAAATTTAGATGGGACATTGTCTTTTTTAGAATTTGATTTACTAAATTGGTAGCTAGATATTCATCTCACATCACCCATCCAAAAAAGGGTGAAAAAAAGGAGGTCAATAGTGATAGTTTCAATTACTTGAGGACACAGGGATTCATTCCTAATCATGTGTGTGAAATTCAATCAAATTCAATTACATGGACCAAGAAGTCGTAAATATTTTCAATCATTTTTCAAGTGTTGATTTCACCTTGTAACCTCGAAGGCCGAAGCTCAAATGTTGACATTATGGACCCAAACATTAAGCCCATAATAGTCCTAAATGAGCCACTTATTGGCTTATAAAGGTATTAGCAGATATTTATTGGGCCAAAAATTAATTTGAGCCGTGCAAAACATCCATTGCACATGCCTCCAACCTCTACATTCATTCTTTTAAAGCGGAAATTGCAGGCATCAAAGTTGCATTTCACTACCTTCTGGCGACAAAATCCTACCTCCTTTGTTGATCGCAGCCTCCATCTAATGGCTTAAGGGAAAAAGAAATCTCCAAATCGTAAGCATCTTGATGTTGTGATTTATGCATGGATTTAACACATAGATGAGAGAAAAACACACCACACATGAGATGATCACAGGAGATTTACGTGGTTCAGCTTAAGCCTATATCCACGGGAGAAGATGATAAGAATATCATTATAAGGAATGAATTACAAAGAGGAAGACCACTTTTACTCTCAACCCCAAACCCGGCTACACCAAAGCCTCACTCAGATCATCTTCCACACTCCATTGAAGCAGCAAAGTGTTCCATTTATAGACTCCATCACCAGCATGGAAGTCCACATCTTTGGCTGCCCATAGGTGTTGTAGGGGGTTGTAGAGTGGCTATAACTAGGGCGGCTACAAATATGGGGCTGCAGCTTTGCAATGGCTCCATTGAGACACACAACTAACAAATCTCTACCTTAGTGAAAATCGGAGCCAATCCTCACAAAATTCTTCTTACTGCCTTCACATGCCCATTTGGGCACTTAGGTACTTCTTACGCCAATCAAGTCTAGGCAATGCTTGAACTTGGCTGTTGGAATAGGCTTAGTCATCATATCTACTAGGTTCTCTGCTGTAGAGATCTTCTCTACTACAATAGCACCTTGAGAAACTACATCCCAAATGAAGTGTGCCCTCAATGTCTTTGGTTCTTTAATGATGCATCAGATCGTTTGTTAGATCAATAGCACTCTGGCTATCACAAAACATAGTAGTTAATTGTTGTTGCAATCCCATATCACCAACCAAACCCCTCAGCCAAATAGCTTCCTTCACTGCTTCTGTAACTGCCATATATTCTGCTTCAATCATAGCAACGGTAGATTGCAATGTTGCCTTACAGCTGATAACATCGTTAGAAAGAGTGAAGGCATAACCTGTTAAGAAACTTTTTTTGTCTAAATTTCCAACAAAATCTAAATCAACATACCTAATAACACTACTAGAAGTGATACCTTTTCTATCATATACTATCTTAACATCTGTAGTATCTCTAATATAGCGGAGTATCCATTTCACAGCCTGCCAATGAACCTTCCCAGGTTTCTCCATGTATCTATTTACTACACTAATTGCATGTGAAATGTTTGGCCTTGTACAGACCATAGCATATATGATATTCCCAACTGCACTGGCATAAGGAACACATGACATGTGCTCCACCTCCTCCTCAGTTTGTGGTGATAAAGCATCAGAAAGTTTAAAATGAGCTACAAGTGGAGTATTCACAGACTTCGACCTTTACATGCCAAAGCGTTCTAGTACCCTTTCAATATACCTTTTTTTTATGACAAAGACAATTTGACCGCTTTTTAGTCCTTGTGACTCTCGATCCCAAGTATTTTTTTTGTAGTGCGCAAATCCTTCATCTCAAATTCACCACTGAGTTGAGCCTTCAACCTATTGATCTCAGACATGTCCCTAGAAGCAATTAACATGTCATCAACATACAATAGTAAATAAATAAAAGAACCATTTGAGAACCTTTTGTGAAAAACACAATTGTCATACTCACTCCTAGAATAGCCGTTTTCTACCATAAAGGTATTAAAACGCTTGTACCACTGTCTAGGAGACTGTTTTAGTCTATACAAAGATTTCTTTAATAAGCAAACAAGGTCCTCCTTACCTTAGATTTCAAATCCCTCTAGTTGATGCGTATAAATCTATTCCTCCAACTCACCAAGCAGAAAAGTAGTCTTGACATGAAGTTACTCAAGCTCTAAGTCCAATAGAGCAACCATAGCAAGTAGCACCCGGATAGAGCTATGTTTCACTACAGGAAAGAACACTTCATTAAATTCAATACCCTCCTTTTGAGCATAGCCTTTTGCAACCAGACATGCTTTGAACATAGCATCTTCGACCCCTACAATTCCTCCTTTTTTTCTTGAAGACCCATGTAACACTCCGACCCAACTGAATTTGGCTCAGCAACTAATTAATGGCGAATTAGTTGTTGTATGTGTTTTGACTTTGCATTTGTTTTATTCCGAGTCATCGATAGGTAGTTGGGTTGAGTTTAACCTAGATTAGGTAGACATGAGCCCTTTTTCGTAAGTTTTGCTTTTATAAGATTTCGTCATTCATACATCATCTTAGTGGCATCACGTGTATCTTGTCGAACTTGTTAATTTCCGTAACTGACTCGATTGCAAACGACATCGTTTGTTTCTGTTGGACTGTTATTTGACTCAAACTGTAATTTCCCGAAACCTTTGGACTTTTATATAAAATTTTCAATACTTATCTTATATAAACAAGATACAGGCAACAACCTTGACTTAATGATTTCTTCTTACTCTCTTCCTTCACGTCGGTTCTTCTTATTTTCTTCTTTCCTTCGTTTTCTTTCTTCTTCAATGATTAAAGCAAGAAGAGAGAGGATCTTTCGCATCTGTGCTAGCTCTTGTGTGTTCTATGGTATGAATTTGAGTCATGGTAGCGTCTATGAGTTTAGGATGTTCCATGTGTTGGAAGTAGGTGGGTCTCGTGGATAGATGTTCAAAACTTTTGACCCACTTGACACAGGGATCAACTATCCGTAAGACCAAAAACCCAATCCAGGATGCATTACCCTCAATCTCGTGACCATGTACAGTAAATATTCTATCTAAAAAACAGAATCAAACAGCACTAAACATCTATAATAATCTATGACATGCAAGAAGTATATCATACCTGTGGAGATTCGTAGTGCTTTAATGGAGAAGTTGCAACTCTACTGGTGATGAGAATCTTCAACACCTCTTAGCTTTCCACGCTATGACCCGAATTGGATTTCTTTTCTGAAGAGATTGGTGGAATCTTCAAGAGAAATCCCAACTCGAAACTCTAAAGAACTAGAAGAGAGAAGGAGAGAGAACTCGTGCAACTCTTGCACGAACAAGGTTTTGGGCATGAGAGAGACACACTTATTAGACGTCCAAGAGATTTTATATACTTTTAAATCTCTTCCTTGCTTAATTGAAATAGAAGTCTTACTTCCAAAACAATTAGCAGCTTTCTCCTTTTTTAACCCTTCTTTCTAGAGTTCAAGTCAGATTAGTATTTTCCAATAACTTGGGCTAACATGGGGACCACTAGGGATTCCTTAGAAACCTGGCTCCAACTGGAACACCGCAACCCCACATCTCATGTGCAATCCGGGCCCACAATTAATTGCAAATAACACTACTATATAAATGCAATTGCACTCCAGTCTTAGGAATAAATTACAATGAAGACCCTAAACTTTCCAATTACCACAAGCAGGCCCCTTTATCAATATCCGTGGATCAATTGGAATAAATCTGTCTCTTCCAATATAAGTTCCACATCTTGTTATCCTTGAGCCCCAATTAATCACAGTAATCATCAGTACCATTCAATTAACTCTTAAATGAGATGGGTGCGCACTTACTAATGACAAATCCATTAATAAGCACAAGGGGATAATAGAGATAGATTTTATCTTGATCATTCAAAGTTCCCACAGTTCTACTACCACATACCCAAGACACCGAGGTGTTAACCTACAGTCGGCCTCACTCATTGGTGACTCAAAGCAAATGAATAGATAGAAACTTGAGTTCATCAATGTCTCAGGACTGAGAGCCTATTGCCAGGGAATTATGAGAGCATACCTTATTATTGAGATAGAATTCCATAAGGTGCATCTCATGGTCCTTCAATACATCCAATGTACCAGGACCGTGATTCAGAATCTTACATTCTGATGATCGAGACAAATCACACTATCTCATAGTGATCAAAGTGCTACAACCTTATCAAATGAGATGCCCAGTCTCATTACTAGTTGTGAAGCTTATTTAAGTATAAGATTTGTGACATATATCTCCTGTGTGTGGATCTCATCGATGCACATATATCACATTTAATATACTAATGGGACCCGGTTCAACTCATGAACCATTATGTCATATGTATTGGTCATGTACATGAAGTAGTAAAATAACATTCATCTCATGAAAGTAAAGCATGATTTTATTGATAAATAAAGAAATTCATGAATTTATTACATCAATTGATGGATTGAGTCCACAAAATCTAACACCATGCACTGCCTGCACTTACTTCTTCTTGCTTCTTACATGCATGGTGATTAGAATCGCGTGTTAACGTTCAATTTGAGCCCAAGGACAACAAGTAACTCGTAAAAGCTCATTCGAGGCAAGTATAAGCATGATTTGGATAAACACACGTTGGTATATGATTGATCGTGAATAATTTCCTAATTTTGCATATGGTTTGTGTTTTACAGCTCAATTTTGTCTAATTACTCATACTTGTGCTTAATGTGTCCTCTTTGTGCTTAGATAGTTTTATCTGTAACAAGTTCAGAATGTGACCCTGTGTAACTTACAGCTAAGCCATATGATTGCACGGCTCACTTTCTAGAGAATAGCAAAACCTAAATTTACTCTACGGTCAGGCTACAGCTAAGCCGTAGAATGTACTACGGCTAAGCCGTAGGCTAGCCATGACCCAACCATAAGTCAAGTTACGGTTTGACTTCTAGAGAGCAGAAAATAGAGAATACCTTCTACGGTCTAGCCACGGTTAAGCCTTGCAGTGAGCTACTGCTAAGCTTATACCCAGTCATGGCTGAGCCGTAGAACAACCATGGTGATGCCGTAAGAGGGAGCACGGGCTAGCCCTAGCTCGCCATAAATGCGGAAACAATTTTGGAGAACCATGGCTGAACCGTAGTGCATCATATGGCTAAGTCGTAAGATGTCTGTGGCTAAGTTGTAGGTCACCCATGGCTAAGCCGTAAGACCATTGAAAAGTAAGAAAGGTAGGTATTGAAGAGACCTTGTAAGGCCCTTGAGTGAGAATGTAGGCAACCTTAACTTGCCCATGGAATAATAGAACCACATGAATGGTCTTGAGGGCTGTGACCCGTTCATGTGTGTTGTTCAGTTGTTAAGCACCTCCCCATGGGTGTTAGTTTAAAGGACTTCAATACACCCTCTCGACACAATGCAACACAATAAGAAAGACAACTGTGTATCGGATAACTTAAAACTACATCATTATGCATGGTTAGAAACACTGGATGACTAGAATAGGGTTAGCTAGTAATCTATCCTAGTTCGATTAAATTGAATTGCATGGCATATTAGACGACGATGATGGCCCTCCATTCTTATGTATGTATTGAAGGTTTAATGTATGTCTTGTCAATAGTTTGGGATATGCCTCCACATTGTTTGACATGTTCCTGACATGGTTACTACTATGCCTTGAAATGTATTTGTGTTTAAATATTACATGTAATGAATGGAATTCCTTAAGTCCAATTATATTATTGAATCAACACGGTCAGGCACTACTCAATCTTAGCCTTATGATACCAGGTGAGGTTGACTTTGGTGTTGTATATATGGTACCACTACAGTGTATTTATGTCTTAGGGCTTTCGGACCCCAGGAACCCAAGACCCATTCGTACCCTGGCCCGGTTGATGGTGTTCTCAGTATATAAAGATCCCTAGAGGGAGGATAAGGCAAATGTAGTAGTCACATAGTAAAGTATATGACATGTCTATCTTGATTCTTATAGCATGCTTCTTTAATTGCACAACTTGCCTAGTAGAAGAACTTGGAACTCTATGAATTATTAGTTGTTACTTATTCTACTAGACATCACATGTGTTAACGTATAGTTGCTTATACTTTGCTGAGTCATTGTATTCATGAGTTATCCTTGGTGTTACAGGCTTAAAACCCACTACCGACCATGGATATTCTTTCGTTTTAGTGTCTCTCCTCTTGTTATGCGATGATACCTATAGTTTCCGCGTACATGTACTGGCACATATGAACTTCCCTTGTGTGTGTGCATTTAGGCGAGGTCTACGTGTGGGCGCACGGGAGTATGTGTGTTACTGATTAGGTTTAACCTTAATCCCTGACTGCCTGGGCTCGGGTTGTGACATACGTATTGTATGGTATCAGAGTATTACTTAATATAGTTGATAAGCATATAGGCATGTTGGAATGCTGTGAGGATAAGATTTCAAATATTTGACTTAATAGTCTGATATTTTGATTTGTTAGGGGACATGTAATGGGGAATGCCTTGTGCTCGAGTATTAACCCTTTACCTTTTACAGGATATGGCATCCGGTTCAGATACTAATAACAATCATGGGGATAGTGAGAGTGGATCAACTCCTCCACAACAGCCACATAACGCGGCCGACTGATTCCTCATGATGCTGCAAGCGGTCCATTCGCTGTAAGCACAAGCAACATCCACTGTGGATCGGCAAAGCCAAGTGTCAGTCTCACCCCACGTGGAGCAACAAGTCATCTTCCAGCCTAAGTAAAGTGATCCCAATGCTCTTTGCGAAAAGTTTTGGAAACGCGGAGCCACTGAATTCTATGGGAATGAAGATGCCTTAATGGCTGACCAGTGGTTAGAGCATACGGAGGATTTGTTTTATAGCAGCAGCAGATGATAATGGCAGAATATGTGCATAAGTTCATGTAGGTATCGCATTTCACGGAGGATATGATCCATACGGAATAAAAGAAAGTGAGCAGCTTCATTAATGGCTTGAATCCTAGATACAAGAACCATGTGACAGCCTTCCAAAGGCCAGTTACCTTAGTCGATGCTGTGGACAGAGCCTATGATGCTAAGGCCAACCTTCAAGAAGAGGGAGCTGTTGACTCCAAGAGACATACGCCATTTGGTGTAAGGGGGCAAGTACAGAAGAAGATGAAAGGTAGGCAAGGTACCTCTAATTAAGCCAGTGTGACTTGTGAGCATTGTGGCAAAGGCCACAAGACGGAGCAATGTTGGAGAACATGTTTTATTTATGGCTCCATGGACCATTTGATGGTCAAATGTCCGAGGTACAAGTCTTCCCAACCCCAACAATCCAGAACAATGGCAGCTGCAGGCTGATCATAGCAATCCCGTCAAAGCCAGAAGCCGAACCGTCAGACTACTCATGTGTATGCTGCTACCCATGAGACTGCTAATAAGGAGGCGAATGTGGTGGAAGGTACTATTTTGATTATGCAAGCTGAAGCTACAGCATTGTTTGATTCGGGGTCTACGCATTCGTATATAACACCTCATTTTGCTAAGCAGTTACGGTAGTCGCCTAAGCCGATACCGTATGTGTTGGTGGTGTCCACTCCTCTTGGTAAAAAGGGTGGAGTGTAGTATATACTACCCCCAATGCGATGTATGGATCGAAGGGCATCAACGTCCAGTTGACCTAATTTTATTATCGATGTTGGACTTTGACGTGATCCTTGGAATAGATTGGCTCGCGCAATATCGTGCCTGTGTGAATTATTACAGCAAGACGATTTACTTTGACTTAGGCAATGTGTTCCTTTTCGAGGGCAATAAGCAGAAATGCTCGAGGCGTGTTATCTCCGTATGCACTGCGGATCGCATGATACGCAAGGGGTGTGAAGGCTTTATTGCCTTTATCTCTGAGAAGAAGGATTCGAAGCAGTTTGGAGAGATTTTGGTGGTGCGTGATTTCCAGGATGTCTTCTCCGATGAAGTTCCAGAATTACCTCTTGCACGAGAAGTGGAATTCGCTATTGACCCTGTGCTAGAGACCGCACCAATTAGTAAAGCTCCATATCGTATGGCCCCAGCAAAGTTGTTGGAGTTGAAAAAGCAATCACAGGATCTCTTGGATAAGGGTTTTATATGTCCGAGTGTGTCACCTTGGCGAGCTCCGGTGTTGTTTGTTAAGAAGAAAGATGGCACCTTTCGGATATGTATTGATAATCGACAGTTGAACAAGGTGACAACAAAGAATAAGTATCCCATGACGCGAATTGATGAACTGTTTGATCAACGTCAAGTTGCCGCATATTTCTCCAAAATTGATTTGAGGTCTGAGTATCACCAATTAAGGGTAAAGGAGGATGACATTCTCAAAACTGCCTTCAGAATGAGGTAAGGTCATTATGAATTTCTCGTGATGCTATTTGGATTAACCAAGGCACTTTCTACTTTTATGGCTTTGATGAATCGGATTTTTGCTCCTTTTTGGGATCAGTTCATTGTTGTGTTCATCAATGACATTTTAGTTTACTCTAAGACAGTAGAGGAGCATATGGATCATTTGAGGAAAGCCTTATAATTATTGAGAGAACATCGACTCTATGCCAAGCTGGCGAAATGTGATTTTTGGCTTGAGCAGGTGGCGTTTCTTGGCCATATCATTTCACGAGACGGATTGGTAGTTGATCCATCGAAGGTTGAGGCAGTTGTCAAGTGGCCCAGTCCAAAGTTTGTGACAGAGATTAGGAGTTTTTTTGGACTTACAGGGCACTACCGAAGATTTGTTCAAGACTTTGCTAAGATATCCGCTCCTTTGATTAGGTTAACACGGAAGAATGTGTCTTTTAATTGGACTGAGGAGTGTGAAGCTAGTTTTCAGACTTTGAAAGAAAACTACTGCTCCAGTACTGACCCTACTGGATGGTGGTGAAGGATTCGTGATCTATTCTGATGCTTCTAGAGTCGGATTGGGATGTGTGTTGAAACAACATGGTAAGGTGATTGCTTATGGATCAAGATAACTCTGGGAACACGAGAAGAATTATGCCACACATGACTTGGAACTAGCAGCTATCGTATTTGCTTTGAAGCTTTGGAGGCATTATCTGCATGGTGTGAAATCTGAGGTACATTCAAATCGTCACAGTTTACAATACTTATTCACGTAGCATGAGTTGAAATTAGGCAACGTAGATGGCTTGAGTTTGTTAAGAATTATGATTTTCCTATCAAGTACCATCCAGGAAAGGAAATGTAGTGGCAGATGCACTTAGTAGGAAATCAGAGACTCTTAATGGTTTAAACAACTTCCTTTTATTTATGCACGATAAGCCTGTCGAAGTGAGATTAGCAGACAACTATGTGTTGTTGGCAAGTACTCTTGTTTTCCAACCAGAAGTGATTCAACAAATTAAGGACAGGCAATTTGAAGATTTGACTTTGAAGCAAATTTGAGACCATATCGGAGATCGACCTGATTTCTGATTGAAGGATAGTATACTGTATTTTTGGAATATATTATGTGTACTAGCAATTGATAACTTGAAGGAGAACTTGATTATAGAGGCACACTATGCTCGATATGCCATGCATCCAGGGAGTACGAAGATGTACCTGAGCTTAAAGGATCGATTTTGGGGGCATAATATGAAAAGAGAAATTGCAAGATTCATTGCTAGGTGCTTGACTTGTCAGAAAGTGAAAGCTGACCATCAGAAGCCTCTGGGTTCTTCGCATGTACCTCAGTGGAAATAGGAACACATTACCATGGATTTCATTTCTGGCTTATTGTGGACAAATTAACAAAGTTAGCACATTTCATTCCCTTCAAAAAGGGTATGATCTTTTCAGAAATGGCGAAAAGTTCGTGGATGAGATCGTCAGATTACATGGTACACCTATGTCGATTGTGTCTGATCATGACTATCGTTTCGTTTCATCTTTCTGGAAAGCATTTCAAGACGCTATAGGTACCAAGTTGAGTTTCAATACTGCATACCACCCGCAGACAGATGGGCAATCGAAACAGACGATTCAAACGTTAGCGGACATGTTACAGGCCAGTGTTTTAAGCTTTGAGAAGGAATGGGATGCACATCTCTCATTGTGCAAATTTGCCTATAACAACAGCTTTCACGAGAGTATTGGCATGGCTCCGTATGAAGCCTTGTATGGACGCAAATGTCGAAGTTTGGTATGCTGGAAAGAAGTTGGGATGAGAAGTTTTCACGGACCGACGATTATCCCCGAAACTACTGAAAAGGTACAGAAGGCAATAGAGAATTTGAAGGTTACTCGGTCGAGACAGAAGAGTTACACAGATACGTGCAGAAGAACTTAGGAATTTCAAGTTGGAGATTGGGTTTTTTTGAAGGTCTCGCCGATGAAGGTTAGTATATGTTTCAGCCAGAAAGGCAAGTTGGCTCCAAGATACGTTGGGTCGTTCGAGATTAAGAGCAGGATTGGTGATTTGGTGTACAAGTTGGCTCTTCCAGTGGCGTTTCCTGGAGTACATGATGTATTCCATGTGTCGATGCTTCGCAAGTATGTTCAAGACCCTACCTATGTCATTCGGTATGACGATGTGCAAATATAGCCGAATGCGACATACGTTGAACGTCCACTCCGTATTGTCGGTAAAAAGAGCAAATCTCACGTACTAGAACCATACGATGGGTAAAGGTGCTGTGGGAACATCACGGTCCTGACGAGGCCACCTGGGAATTGGAGGAGCAGATGGCGCGATGGTATCCCCACCTCTTCATGCAGGCATGTGCTTATTTCGAGGATGGAATGTGTCTTAAAAGGATGTAACATTCCGACCCAACTTACTTTTGTTTTATTTCGGGTCATGCATAGGTAGTTGGGTTAAGTTTAACTTGAATTAGGTAGACATGAGCCCTTTTTGTAATTTTTACTTTTGCAAGATTTCGTCATTCATGCATCATCTTGGTGTCATCACGTGTACCTTGTCGAGTTTGTCAATTTCAGTAACTGATGTGATTGTAAACGACATCGTTTGTTTCTATTGGACTGTTATTTGACTCAAACTATAATTTCCCGGAACCTTTGGACTTTTATATAAAATTTTCAATACTTATATTATATAAATAAGATACAGGCAACGAACTTGACTCAATGATTTCTGCTTACTCTTTTCCTTCATGTCGGTTCTTCTTGTTCTCTTCTTTGCTCTGTTTTCTTTCTTCTTCAATGATTAAAGCAAGAAGAGAGAGGATCTTTCGCATCCGCACTAGCTCTTGTGTGTTCTACGGTAAGAATTTGAGTCATGGTAGCATCTATGAGTTTAGGATGCTCCATGCACTGCCTACACTTACTTCTTCTTTCTTCTTACATGCATGGTATTAGATTCACGTGTTAACGTTCAATTTGAGCCAAAGGACAACAACTAACTCGTAAAAGCTCATTTGAGGCAAGTATAAGCACGATTTGGATGAACACGCATTGGTATATAATTGATCGTGAATAATTTCCTAATTTTGCATATGGTTCATGTTTTACAGCCCAATTGTGTCTAATTACTCGTACTTCTACTTGATGTGTCCTCTTTGTGCTTAGATAGTTTTATCTGCAACAGGTTTAGAACATGACCCTGTGCAACTTACGGCTAAGCCGTATGACTACACAACTCACTTTCCAAAAAGCAGCAAAACCTAAATATACTCTACGGTCAGGCTACGCTAAGCCGTAGAATGTACTATGGCTAAGTCGTAGGCTAACCGCGACCCAACCGTAGGTCAAGTTACGGCTTGACTTCCAGAGAGCAGAAAATAGAGAATACCTTCTACGGTCTAGCCACAGTTAAGCCGTGTGGTGCACTACGGCTAAGCCGTACCCAGCCGTGGCTGAGCCGTAAAACAACTGCAGTGACGCCATAAGAGGGAGCACGTGCTAGCCCTGGCTTGCAGTAAATGCGGAAACAATTCTAGGGAACCACGGCTGAACCGTAGTGCATCATACGGTTAAGTCGTAAGATGTTTGCGGCTAAGCCGTAGGTCACCCACGGCTAAGCCGTAAGACCATTGAAAAGTAAGAAAGGTATTAAAGAGACCTTGGACGGCCCTTGAGTGAGAATGTAGACAACCTTAACTTGCCCACGGAATATGAGAACTGCATGAATGGTCTTGAGGGCTGTGACCCATTCATGTGTGTTGTCCAGTTGTTAAACACCTCCCCATGGGTGTTGGTTTAAGGGACTTCGATACACCCTCTTGACACAATGCAACACGATAAGAAAGACAACTGTGTATCGGATAACTTAAAACTACATCAACATGCACAGTTAGAGACACTAGATGACTAGAATAGGGTTGGCTACTAATCTGTCTTAATTCGATTAAATTGAATTGCATGGCATATTAGACGATGATGATTGCCCTCCATTCTTACGTATGTGTTGAAGCTTCAATGTATGTCTTGTTAATAGTTTCGGATATGCCTCCACATTGTTTGACATGTTCTTGACATGGTTACTGCTATGCCTTAATATGTATTTGTGTTTAAGTATTACATGTAATGAATGAAATTCCTTAAGTCCAATTATATTATTGAATCAACACAGTCAGGCACTACTCAGCCTCAGCCTTATGATACCCCACGGGTTTGACTTTGGCGTAGTATGTTTGGTACCACTGTAGTGTGTTTATGTCTTAGGGCTTCCAGACCCCAAGAACCTAAGACCTATTCGTACTCTGGCTCGGTCAATGGTGTTCTGAGTATGTAAAGATTCTTAGAGGGAGGATACGACAAATGTAGTAGCCACATAGTAAAGTACATAACATGTATATCTTGATTCTTATAGCATGCTTCTTTGATTGCACAACTTGCCTAGTAGACGAACTTGGAACTCTATGAATTATCAGTTGTTACTTATTCTACTAGACATTACATGTGTTAATGTATTGTTGCTTATACTTTGCTGAATCATTGTATTCATGAGTTATCCTTGGTGTTGCAGGCTCAGAACCCGCTACCGACCCCTCGTCAGTTAGCCAGACTCCAGAGGAGACCATAGATGCCTGATCACGCTTAAAAAGTAGGCGTGGAAAATGAATTACGGAATCAAGGTCCGACATTCACGCACTTCAAGCGTTAAGAAGAATGAGAAATAATTAAGTTCATCATTAATTTCCCTTTGTTTACATGGGTTCAAGTGCCCTGACCGCGGGGATGCAGGTTGTTTACATAAGTTTACAAAGTTTACAACCCCTCCCTCAAGTCTTAGATGTGATCTTAATTTGGAAATTACAAGAAGATGTACACAGAGTAGGAAAAAATGCGAAAAAAAGATGGAAAAATGGGGTGACCGTGACCCGCGGTCACTGCCCCATTCTAGTGACCGTGACTCACCCACGGTCACTGGGGCCTTCCAGTGACCGTGACTCACCCAAGGTCACTGGGGCCTTCTAGTGACCGTGAAGCCACTGTTTGCTTCCATTTTTTGTGCTGTTCGCGCTGGTTCTTTCTTGGAACTTCCTTCAAGTGTTGGAACTCCATTTTCATGACTTTGGAGTGGTGGACAACCATCAAGAAGAACACATTTAACCATGGAATCAATCGAAACCTCTGTAACTCATTATTCGTACTTACGGACTGTGTTTTTGTTTCAAGTCCGAAATGGGCAAATATGAAGCGGAGTTGTGTCATTTTGAACCTATCATTTTCAAGGAACAAAATGAGGCCTCGAGAGACTTCTTTTACAACTCTTGTGATGGCTAAGAGGCCTTACGAATAAGAGAAACAGAGGTGACAATGTCATCCTCTCAGAAATTGCTGACGTACGAACATAGCATGAACTTTGGCCATTCCACTTCTGAATTTTCTTCCTCACCTTCAAAATTGAGAAAAGAAGGTGGGAATGGTCGTGGAAGTGCTGCTGGAGTTTGCTTCCTTGTTGCTTTAAGTGCTTCTTTCTTTGATTTCTTCTCTTTTATTCTTTGTGTATGTGTTCCCCCCTTTTCCTTCAAAATTCGAAGCTTTTATTGACTCCCAATCAGTTTTGTACATTTTTGGGGAGTTAATAGCAGTTGTGGGGAGTTGGATTTCGAAGAGGAGTGGAGGGAAACTACCCACAATCGTGGGAAACATCTTTTGAAGGTCCGTGACCACAGGCTGGGTCACAGACGAGGCCCAATTTTGGGTTTTCGCGTATGTGGCCCATTTTCATCTGTTTTGGGCACAAACGAAGTCCGATTGACACGAAACTTGGAGGGATGCTTCTTGACACTATTTTCTAGATATCATAAAAATTTCAGCCCGTTTTGACTTCAGGAAGTTGGTCAACCTTTTCATTAATTGGGCCCCGGTCACGAACAAGGCCCACTTTTGGAACCTTGCATATGCGGTCTATTTTCCATTGTTTGAGGCCTGAATGATGTCCAATCATCACGAAACTAGGAGAGATGTTGCTTGACACTATTTTAAGTGTTTCATAGAAGTTACAGCTCTGTTTGACCACCTGAACGTGGTCAACTCCTTTTGTTTGTGGGCCCCGGTCACTCCCAAGGCCCATTCTTGAACTTTTACATATGTGGCTTGTTTCCGCTTGTTCGAAGCCCAAACGGTGTCCAATCGCCACGAAACTTGGCGGAATGCTTCTTGACACTATTTTGAGTGTGTCACAGAAGTTTCAGCTCTGTTTGACCACCTGAACTTGGTCAACTCCTTTTGTTTGTGGGCCCCAGTCACTCCCAGGGCCCATTCTTGAACTTTTGCATATGTGGCTTGTTTCCACTGTTCGGGGTCCAAACAGTGTCCAATCGCCACAAAACTTGGAGGAATGCTTCTTGACACTATTTTGAGTGTGTCACAAAAGTTTCAGCTCTGTTTGACCACCTAAACTTGGCGAACTCTCCAGTTGACTTTTTTATGACAGTGGGTCCTTGTTTCAGCTGTTTGAAGCCCAAATGACCTCGGTTTGATTTGAAACTTGGAGGGACTGACATCAAGAACATCTTGGAGTATTCATCCAAATTTCATGTAGTTAGGATTTGAGGAAGTAGGATTTCGAATAGTGCCTTATTCATTGCATGCGTTAGGTCACTATTCACTCCACATTGAGATAGTTAGCCTGTTTTCTATCCGAACAGCCTCCACTTGACTTGAAACTTTGGGAGAATAACTTGGGGCATTCTTTGAGTATTTGTTCCAAATTTTATCTGCTTTGGCCTTCTGGAAGCCGATGACCCCCAAATACAGGATTACTGTCCTCTAAGCTTACATGTAATGAAATTTAGACCAAACGGAGTTTTTTTGACTTGAAAATTTGCAAAGTATCTTCTGAGCATGACTGAAGCTTCGTGCCCAAATTTCATCAATTTTGGACATCGGGAAGCAGGACTTTGGTTAGTGACCCCCTGGCTTGGGGGGGATTGACCTCAAGCTGACATGCTTGTGGCTTTTGAGTTCGATGATGTCTGTTCAACCCGAAATTTGAACTTCCTCTGAGAGTTTCAGCTACCTTGATCTTCATGGGATATCACTCTGCACAGGGATCCACAGAGCATAGCATATCATCACTTCGACATGTATGAATGCTGGTCTCACAGTAATTTCCCAGGATCTGCAAATAACCTCTGTAGCCTAAATTAAGCTGAGATGAGGTCTCTTCGCTGCAGTATTTGCAATTTTTATAGGTCAACAAGTGCCCCCTCGAGGTGCAATGATTATAGTATAATAATCATTATGCCTCGAAATAGCCAATCTGTGGGAATGATGGATGGCTTGATGAGAAAACAGTTTCTCAAGGTAGGTTGTAGGCCTAAACTTGGGATTTGAAAATTTTGATAAAAACCATGAAGGGTTTGATGACGGAATTTTGAAAAGACATAAGAAATCTGAATTTCTTTGCCATATTTTCACGGATATCAAAAGTAGAATCTCCGTGGGGACTGTGGGGAACACCCACAATGGAATCCCTTAGGTATTTACAAAATTCAGAAGTTTATGAATTTTTTTGTTTGGATTTTGGAAATGGATTTGATTCTCTCATGACCTATTTATCACAGATATCCAAAGTGGCATCTCTGTGTGGACTGTGGGGAACACCCACAAAAGAAATCCCTGAGGTTTTAAGAAAAATCAAAGTTTAAATTTAAAATGGATTTGGGTTTGGAATTTTCATGGATTTTTTGGTTTATTTTCAAAATTCATAGTTTAGGTTTTGACTTGGCTTGACATGAGGAAGTATGAAAAAGATTATTGGCTTTTGTGGATTTTGATTCAAAGCAATTTGAGATGACAAATTTAGCTCAAAATTGGGTTTATCCCGAGATGAACTTAAAATTTGGATTAGGTTGGCTTTCAAGAAAACACATACTTTTGTTTGGGGCAAAATGCCCAAAGTGGTTTCACCATGTTGTGTCTTGAGATAGAACTAAAACTTTGGCTGTGAGGAACATTGCAACCATAGATCATCACATTGTAGCAACAGTTTTTATCCGTGAAAGATGATGTTCTGAAACTTTGAGTCACCGTAGATGGCTTAGAAAAGTCTAGTTCAAAGAACCAGGCCTATGAAGGGTGCATTCTCACCAAAGTAAAAGCGAAGCAGACAACCTTGAATGACTTTGTTCAATTCCTTGAAATTGAAATGAGTATCAAACTGAATGAAGTTGACATTGATGCTATTGTCCGAAAGTGAAATGAGTATCAAACTGAATGAAATTGACGTTGATGCTGTTGTCCTAGCTTAGCCAAGCTATAGAGGGCACATCCTGAGAGAGGCGACTTGAGAAGTTCTTGGACTAGATTTCATCGCCGCAACTTCTTATATAACTCTTTTATCTTGATCAGCTTGGGTGGCCATGTATACATTGACTTCATTCTTTGTACTTAAACTTCAAATGAATATCAACGGAAAAACTTTCTTTTCCTCCATTTTGTCATTGGTATGGGTGTTTTGTTTGATTTTTTGTGGATGTTTGATGTGGTTTATGTGGATGGTTTGTTTGGTTTGGTTTTCTCAGACTTGTATGAGGGTGTGATTTGCGATCTTTTGGATCCACAAATCGAAAATAAGGGAGTCATATAGGTGGACGTTATCCGGTGCCCATGTGTGAGGCTTTCTCCAGGGTCCATGACTTGATCCTTTTGGTGTCGAAAGGGGTCAAACAAGGTGGATGTTGTCCAGTGTCCATGTGTGAGGCTTTCCTCGGGATCCTTGACTTATTCCTTAGGACAAAGATTTGGTTTTGGTTTTTTGTTTAGATTTTGGTTATATAGGGTCTGCAAAAAGACTTATTCTATATAACCGAAGGTAATCATATAGGGTTTACAAAAGACTTGTTCTATACAACTAAGGATTAGTTATATGGGGTCTGCAAAAAGACTTATTCCACACAGCTGAGTTTTGCTATACAGGGTCTGCAAAAAGACTTAATCTATATCGCAGGATGTTACAAGGGGTCTTGTAAGGACGTTATCCAAGTAACGAAAGTTTGACTAGAGGGGTTGATGGAACTTGATCCTCATAGTCATTTTATACAAGTCTAAAGGATTTTGGTTAGGAGTTTTAGGTTGTGAGGCTCAAAACCAGAGAATTTTGGTTTTGGTTGGGAATGAGAATGTACACTGTACATGGTTTGGGTACATTGTACGTGGTTTGGGTATACCAATGACATTCAAGTATATTATTTCTTAAGAAGTTTTCCATTGATAAGCATCATGCATTTATCTCGTTTGAGTGTAAGGAGTGCATGTGTACCATTAAAGCAAGTCTTGCTTCCTCATTGTTCTTTTCAGCTGGCAATGTGCTCAGAGAGTGATTAAGAGCTCGAATGTAGAAGATGAGTGGTTTGCCTGGAATTAGAGCTGAAAAGATTAGTGGGTTTATGAGACACCATTTGATATCTTCACAAGCTTTATCCCACACAAATTCAATTCCTTTTTTTTTATGAGTCTGGATAATGCTCTACACTTCCCAAATAAGTTTGAGATGAACGGATAAATGTAGGCAAGTCTGCCTTACAATCCCTTGAGTTATTTAAGAGTTCTCAAAGAAGGCATCTTCAATATAGCTTTGACTTTGACTGATCTCTTTGAGAGTCAGTTCTGCATCAGTGGCAACTTCAACTAATCGGGCCAAAGACTTAGTTTTATGACTAAGTACGATAGCCTTGATTTCTAGTCGCAAATTGGTTTTGCACATTTCGATCGTTGCCTTTTGAGATGGTTGTTCTAAGCATTTATAGGATAATGCTCTCCATCTATTGATAAAGGCATGTGCAGTTTCGTTGTCTCCCTGCCTTGTACTGCTGAGCATAGCAAAGGTGACTGTCTGATCCTCCTCCTGAAAATGGAGTAAGAACTTCTCTTCTGTGATCGGCCATGTCATGAATGAGAGTTCTGGTAACTGCTTGTACCAATCGAAGGTGACTCCTTTCAATGTGCCGACGAATAGTCTTCATTTTAGTGCATCTAACTCTGGCAGGCTTCCTAGGAGTGATTTGAAATGCACAATATACTGATATGCTGACCCTTTCCCAAGGTATAGTTGGAAAGTCGGAAGTTTATAATCTGGTGGAACCAGATCAAATTCCGGGGGATACTTGGGTGTAATACCTTTCTTTTTCATTCTGGTCTCTACTTTTGATTTTGTCAGTATCTCTTCAACTTCTTTGAAGGTCACATGTTTTTCAGGATTTGCATGAAGACCAAGGATTGATGAATGATCACCACCAGTAAAACCTGTAGCTATTACCTTGTCTGTTAAGGACTTAAATTGGGTTGTGAGAAGGTTAATTTTAATGGCATTCTTCATGATCACTGCTTGTTCTCTTCTGTTGGCGAACAGAGGATTTATTTGAGCTCCAACCGGACCACCTGGCTGATCTGTTAAGATTTTCACTTGCGGAGTTAAGTGGTCAATCATAGCTCCCTGTTGTTTGACAACATCACTAATATTGTCATTTTCATTTTCACTAGCATCTTTTTCGTCAGCATCTTTACTTCCACTAGCATCGTCATTTCCATCTTTGCTAGTTCCACTCTCTTCAGCATAAACACAGTGTACTGACGAGGATAAGATGATGTTAATGCTTGAGGAGTGCATTGACTATCTTTTGCATTCAAGATAGTGATAGGATCATCGTCAGAATCAATTTCGATATGACCTTCCGAAGTATTGCTTGAATGGGAGTCTGAATCAGACCCTTGTGATTGAGTTCGAGTCATACTCCGAGTAATTCTTCGAATTGAACCCCGCCCGACCATGTAAGACGAGGTCAAATTCGGATCATCTTCTTTAACCACCCATTTTTGAGTGATCTTACACTGTGACAGCTTCTGAGTTTGGTCCTTGTAATGGGCTAAAGCTTTCTTCTTGAGTTGGTTAGCCATCCTGGCTGCTGAGGTCTAATCTTTAAACTTGGCAACCAACGGCCTGGAAGTGCATGTCATTCGTTCCCAATCCATGGAATCTGAAGTCGGAAGTGAAAGGATGTCAATAGCACCCCCTTGTTCTTTTTCTTTTGCTCTTTCTTCTATTGGAGAGAATCTTTGAAATGAGTGAGATCGGTTGAATTATTGATAACCAATCGCTCAGCTTGTTTGTTGCCTTCAGCGCCATATGATAAGCCTTGGGGTGAAGATAGCGGAGAAGGTGCCACTATGATAGAAGGTAGATGCCCCCTGCCAAACTGCCGTCCTTCTTTTTGAGTCAGAGGATAGAAAGTATTATCTTCAACTGAGGCCAAGAGTTTGTTCTCAGCCATATTGGATTTTGGAGTGTGTGGTTGAGGTGACCACGTGCTGTATCTGGGGATGGATGCACCCTTCTGGATCTTCTTACGAGTTAGGAATTGCTGGAAGTCCTTTGGTGTTTGCTTGGTAATGACCCGTTGTTTGGGCCTAGTAGGTGGTGACTTTAAGTATTGAGCAGTCACTGAATGTGACTTGTCAAGTACCACTGATTTATGATCCGTGGACTGAACCTGCCTTGCCCCCAGACAAGGCTTGGTGATATGAAGATTGCTGCCTTCTAACTTCAGTTTGTGATTTGGTTCCTTCTGAACCTTGTTGAAAATTCCAAATGGATTCTGGGCGTATTTGGAAACCCAAGATTTAGGAGTTTTAGTTTTCTTGATAAATTTAAGGGTCACTGATAACCCATTTGAATTAGCCAAAGTTATAGAGCCTGTTGGAATAGAGAGTCGTTGAAATACTGAGACTCTTGACATAGGGGCAGTAAAGTCCATTCGAGCCTTTTTTGATGCTCTTACAGTTGGTTTGTTTTGGGTCATGGATATTTTAGAGAGCCTCTCCTTGACCTCATCAAAAGTGATGATCAGGGAACCCACGATGTCTCTGCAAAAAGTAAGCCCATAGGACTATATTAGTGGTATAACCAACATGGCTGTCTCTTGGGCTAGCCGGAATGGTTTATAGATGCCATCTAAACCAACATGGTTTTGAATCGGAATGGTTAGATATAGGCATAAAGCCCATCTCATTATGCTATGCTGACTATCCCTGCTGTTAGAATTTCTGCAGCATTTCGGGTTTATCGAGTCAGGCTTAAAAACATGCTATACTGACTAGACTTGGCTACCAAAATTTCAGCAGCATTTCAAGACTATCTGAGTCAGACTTATAAGCAAGAGAGGATTGGATCAATCAAAGGGATAGGGCCCATAAGATCAAGCCTGCACCACTATCACAATGACCACACAAGATCCATCAGTGGTTGACGCCGAACAATGCATAATTACAATGTCGTTGGTCTTATCACTGATTTAATAAACATTTTATATGGGTCAGAAGCCCTTTGAACTGAATCATCACTCTTCTAAAGTGAAAAGGGTGATGATTTGGTCCATGCACATCAAGGTGCAAATTCTTCCAATCAAATGACAAGTGTATGCACATTAAGGTGCGAATTCATTCAATCAAGTCATGCACATCAAGGTGCAAATTCTTCCAATTAAATGGCAAGTGTACGCACATCAAGCTGCCCAATGCCTTTATTTGTATGAACAATATGCACTTCAAGTTGCAAAAGTCATTTAATGATATTTTCAAACCCATTGTAGACATCAAAGGTCTTGTATGGGTGTAATTGGAGGTTAAATAAGCTTTTGTCATCATAAAAATAGGTAAGTGACCGTGTGCCCCGGTCATAGGCTTTTAGCAGCAGTTTTCAGCACAGCAGCGGCAGTTTTCAGTGCAATAGCAGCAGTTTCAGTGAAACAGCAGCACTTTCAGTGCAACAGCAGCAGCTTTAGTGCAATAACAGCAGTTTCAGTGCAATAGCAGCAGTTTCAGTGCAATAGCAGCAGTTTCAGTGAAACAGCAGCAGTCTCCAGCACAACAGCGACAGTTTCAGTGCAATAGCAGCAGTTTCCAACACAACAGCGGCAGTTACAGTGCAACAGCAGCAGTGACAATGCAACAGCGGCAGTTTTCAGTGCAACAACAGCACTTTTCAGCAATTTTCAGCACTTTCATGCATTTTTTCACCAAATTTGATCACAAATTAGGGCAAATAATTCCCCACAGACGGCGCCAATCTTCTGATCGCGCTTAAAAAGTAGGCACGGAAAATGAATTACGGAATCAAGGTCCGACATTCACGCACTTCAAGCGTTAAGAAGAATGGGAAATAATTACAGTTCATCATTAATTTCCATTTGTTTATATGGGTTCAAGTGCCCTAACCGCGGGGATGCAGGTTGTTTACATGAGTTTACAAACTTTCCAACCCCTCCCTCAAGTCTTAGATGTGATCTTAATTTGGAAATTACAAGAAGATGTACACAGAATAGGAAAAAATGTGAAAAAAAGATGGAAAAATGGGGTGACCGTGACCCGCGGTCACTGCCCCATTCCAGTGACCGTGACTCACCCACGGTCACTAGGGCCTTCCAGTGACCGTGGGTCATGGTCACTGGTAGACGGTGGCTGTGAAGCCACTGTTTGCCTCCGTTTTTTGTGCTGTTCATGCTGGCTTTTTCTTGGAACTTCTTTCAAGTGTTGGAACTCCATTTTCATGACTTTGGAGTGGTGGACAACCATCAAGAAGATCACATTTAACCATAGAATCAATCGAAACCTCTGTAACTCATCATTCGTACTTACAGATTGTCTTTTTGTTTCAAGTCTGAAATGGGCAAATATGAAGCCGGAGTTGTGTCATTTTGAACCTATCATTTTCAAGGAACAAAATGAGGCCTAGAGAGACTTCTTTCACAACTCTTGCGATGGCTAAGAGGCCCTACGAATAAGAGAAACAGAGGTGACAATGTCATCCTCTCAAAAATTACCGACGTATGAACATAGCATGAACTTTGGCCATTCCACTTCTGAATTTTCTTCCTCACCTTCAGAATTGAGAAAAGAAGGTGGGAATGGTCGTCGAAGTGCTGCTGGAGTTTGCTTCTTTGTTGCTTTAAGTGCTTCTTTCTTTGATTTCTTCTCTTTTCTTCTTTGTGTATGTGTTCCCCCCTTTTCCTTCAAAATTTGAAGCTTTTATAGACTCCCAATCAGTTTTGTGCAATTTTGGGGAGTTAATAGCAGTTGTGGGGAGTTGGATTTTGAAGAGGAGTGGAGGGAAACTGCCCAAAATCGTGGGAAACATCTTTTGAAGGTCCGTGACCGCAGGCTGGGTCACGGACGAGGCCCAAGTTTGGGTTTTTGCGTATGTGGTATTTTCATCTGTTTTGGGCTCAAACGAAGTCCGATTGACACGAAACTTGGAGGGATGCTTCTTGACACTATTTCTTACATGTCATAAAAATTTCATCCCATTTTGACTTCAGGAAGTTGGTCAATTTTATCATTAATTGGGCCCCGGTCATGGACAAGGCCCACTTTTGGAACATTGCATATGCAGTCTATTTTCCATTGTTTGAGGCCTCAATGATGTCCAATCATCACGAAACTTGGAGAGATGTTGCTTGACACTATTTTAAGTGTTTCAATGAAGTTTCAGCTCTGTTTGACCACCTGAACATGGTCAACTCCTTTTGTTTGTGGGCCCCTGTCACTCCTAAGGCCCATTCTTGAACTTTTGCATATGTGGCTTGTTTCCGCTTGTTTGGGGCCCAAACGGTGTCCAATCACCACGAAACTTGGAGGAATGCTTCTTGCTTCTATTTTGAGTGTGTTACAAAAGTTTTAGCTCTGTTCGACCACCTGAACATGGTCAACTCCTTTTGTTTGTGGGCCCCAGTCACTCACAAGGCCCATTCTTGAACTTTTGCATATGTGGCTTGTTTCCGCTTGTTCGGGGCCCAAACGGTGTCTAATTGCCATGAAACTTGGAGAAATGTTTCTTGACACTATTTTGAGTGTATCAAAAGTTTCAGCTCTGTTTGACCACCTGAACTTGGTCAACTCTCCAGTTGACTTTTTTATGACAGTGGGCCCTTGTTTCAGCTGTTTGAAGCCCAAATGACCTCAGTTTGATTTGAAACTTGGAGGGACTGACGTCAAGAACATCTTGGAGTATTCATCCAAATTTCATGCAGTTTGGATTTGAGGAGGTAGGATTTTGAATAGTAGCCTATTCACTGCATGCGTTAGGTCACTATTCACTCCACATTGAGATAGTTAGCCTGTTTTCTATCCGAACAGCCTCCACTTGACTTGAAACTTTGGGAGAATAACTTGGGGCATTCTTTGAGTATTTGTTCCAAATTTTATCTGCTTTGGCCTTCTGGAAGCCGATGACCCCCAAATACAGGATTACTATCCTCTAAGCTTACATGTAATGAAATTTAGACCAAACGGAGTTTTTTTGACTTGAAAATTTGCAAAGTATCTTCTGAGCATGACTGAAGCTTCGTGCCCAAATTTCATCAATTTTAGATATCGGGAAGCAGGACTTTGGTTAGTGACCCCCTGGCTTGGGGGGGACTGACCTCAAGCTGATATGCTTGTAGCTTTTGAGTTCGATGATGTCGGTTCAACCTGAAATTTGAACTTCCTCTGAGAGTTTCAGCTACCTTTATCTTCATGGGATATCACTCTGCACAGGGATCCACAGAGCATAGCATATCATCACTTTGACATGTAGGAATGCCAGTTCTCACAGTGATTCCCCAGGATTTGCAAATAACCTCTGTAGCCTAAATTAAGCTGAGATGAGGTGTCTTCGCTGCAGTATTTACAATTTTTATAGGTCAACAATGCCCTGTTAGGGCTAGAGGAGTAGATGTGAGCACTCCGCCGAAGAGCAATATGTCATGCATATAGGTCTTCTTTGATGTGGGATGTAATTGGTTTTGTTAGTGGTCTCTATATTTTGTCTGTTGGCTCACTTTTGTACAATCCTATACTTCATGTAATCTTTTATGGATATTCTTTTGGATATTATTTTGCTTTAGTGTCTCTCCTCTTGTTATGCAACGATACCTATAGCTTTCGTGTACATGTATTGGCACGTGTGAACTTCCCTCGTCTGTGTGCATTTAGACGAGGTCTATATGTGGGCACACGGGAGTACGTGTGTCACTGATTAGGTTTAACCTTAATCCCCAACTGCCTGGGCTCGGGTTGTGACAACCCATTTACAACCAATAATCTTTTGGTCTTTTGGCGGTTTACCAGCTTCCAAGTATGATTCTTATGAAGAAATTCAATCTCTTCACTCATGGCAATCGTCTATGTTGCCGATTCTTTACTGGTGATGGCTTCATGATGCATAATTGTCTCTGCCTCGGTACTTTCAGCTGTATTAATAGCATAAGCAACAAGATCATCATATCTTCGAGGTCGCTTAATCTACTCCTCTCTGTCCCTAGTAAGCATGTAATCTTATAGGACTGCATTCTCCTCATTTGAGCCTTGCACATCATCTTCCTGAAGTGGGACATCTTGCAATTTTTCTTACAAGTTTTCTAAAGCTTCCACCTCAAGCTCCACCTGTTTACTAATACCGTGATCTATTCCGGTATCAAGACACTCCTTCTTTGGTTTCAACATTGCAGACTCATCAAAGGTCACATCTCTACTGATAAAGCATTTGGGTGATTTTTAATCTAGGCACCACAACCTATATCCCTTCACCTCATGTGCATATCCTAGAAATATGCACTTTCTTGCCCTTGGTTCAAGCTTACCCTCATTCACATGAGCATAAGCTGGACAACCAAATATTCGCAAATTTGAGTAATTAGTAGGAGAGCCAAACCATATCTCTTCAGGAGTTTTACACTCGATAGCTATTGATGGAGACCTGTTGATCAAGTAACAAGCTGTATGAACAGCTTCCGCCCAGAACTTCTTAGATAACTTGGCATTGGAGAGCATACACCAGGGTCCTATTTGTTCTGCAAGCCCATTTTATTGCGGTGTATTCTTAACTATGCGGTGTCTCATAATTCCTTCATTTTTACAGAACTCATTAGAAGCACCTCCACAGAATTCCAAGCCATTATCAGTTCTCAAACACTTGATTTGTTTACTTGTCTGCTTCTTAATCATAGTCTTCCATTGCTTGAACTGTGCAAAGACTTCGTCTTTGTGCTTTAAAAGATACACCAGACCTTCTAAGAATAATCATCAATAAAGGTCAACATTTATCTGCCACCACTAAGAGAAGGAACACGAGAGGTCCCCTAAAGGTCATAATAGATATAATCCAAAGTACCTTTGGTCCGATGAACTACTATATTGAACTTGACTCTGCATTGTTTTCTAAATACGCAATACTCATAGAAGTCCAGCTTTCCCAATTTCTGGCCACAGAGTAAACCTTGTTTATTTAGCTCTTCCACACCCCTCTCACTCATATGCCCAAGTGACCCCTCTCACTCATATGCCCAAGCCACATATGTCACAGCTTGGCAGTATCCCAATCTGAATCTAAGGACGACATAGCAGCAGCACCTGTAACTATGCTAGCTTGAAGAAAATAGAGCCCATTTTGCTTCTGTCCTTTCATCACCACAAGAATGCCCTTGGAAACTCTCATGACTCCACCTCTAGTTTTGTAATTACAGCCATTAGAGTCAAAAGTATTAGAGTCAAGAGTACCAAAGGATATCAGGTTTTCTTCAATTCTGGAACATGCCTAATATCAGACAAGTTTCTCATAATACCATCATACATTTTAATTCGGATTAAGCCTTTTCCAACAACCTTACAAGCCATATTATTGCCTATAAGAACTTTACCACCATCTATGGATTGATAAGTGGTAAACCAATCGTTATTAAGACACATATGGTAGGAACAATCCGAATCAAAGATCCACTCATCACCTGAGCTACTTGCAGTAATAAAGAGAACATCTCCACCATCAAAATTATCTTCTGCAACACTAGCTACGTTTTCCAAATTAAAAATTTTCTCCTTACCTTTGCTTTCTAGACAATTCTTTCTAAAGTGCCATTCTTTGTGTCAATGGAAGCACTTTATTTTTCTAGATCTTGATTTTGATTTAGAGTGGCCTTTTCTGTTTGGACTTTTCTTCTCTGTTCTTCCATGTACCATCAGACCCTCGTCCAAACTATCACCATTGTTCTCAGACATAACCTTTTTTTTAACTCCCTAGAGTTTAAGGCTGCATCTACATCATCTTTGGATAAAGTCTCCCTACCATACATCATGGTATCCACAAAGTGATCATACAAGGGTGGTAAAGAACAGAGCAGCATAATTGCTTGATTTTCATCATCGATGTTGACATCTATATTTTTAAGGTCCATTATAACTTTACTTAAAAGCATCAATGTGATTGGAGATAGATGTACCTTCATGCATTTGCAGAGTAAATAACCGTTTCTTCAGATACAAACGGTTTGTTAATAACTTAGTCATGTATAGATTTTTAATTTCTGCCACAACCGAACAACGGTTTTCTCCTAAACAATCTTCCATAATACTTCATTGCCCAAGCATAACAAGATCGCCCCATATGCTTTCTTCAGCATATCTTCTTTGTCTGTATCTGACATCATTGCAAGAAGATCATTCTTTTCCTTCAGTGCCTTTTGCAAACCCTTCTGAACCAATAGTGCATGCATCTTTATACACCATAAATTGAAGTCATTTTTACCATTGAATTTCTTAATTTCAAATTTTGCATCCATTCTTGCAAAATTTCTATACCACACTATAGATTTTATCCCCATGAGCACGCTAGAAGAAACGGATTTGAAATTTGAGTTCAGATGGCTCCGATATTGTAAAAACAAGTTTCTACGCTTCGATCGGTCAACTCTCCTCATTGACCATCAAACAGCCAGTCACCCTCTTCTACTGCATAGATCTGCTCGAAATGAGTCTGTGGCATAAACAGATCTCTGATCGGACGTTAGATAATCAAGATATTACAAAAATAATTTCTAGCCGTCGATCCGGTCAAATTAGCATTAACCGTACTGCTAACGTCACGCTGATGTAGGCGCTTTGCTTGGCTTGGTTGCTGCTCCACTCGGGTCAAACTGACCCAAACCTGAACCGAACCTAGCCTAAAAAACTAGGCCTCAAAGAGCGCAAAATACTGTGGTGCTTCAGAGCACCATGCACTTTTTTGTGTCCATTTTAAGTGTTGTGACAAGACAGCACATCAACTCCACTTAGGTTTATTTGTTTCTTCCTCCTTTTTTTAATTATTTTTTTAAAACACCTTCTTCACTCTATGTTTCGGTTTTGCAAAAAAACTGACAAGACAAAGAGGAAAAAGAAACAGAGTCGTCCCTCTCCTTTGCGTGATCTGGCAACGATGGAGCCAGGCAACAACGACAACGAAGAGACTAGGGAAACCCAAGGGGGCAACGGTGGCGTTCTTCTTAGGCAGCAGCAGCGGCGATGGGCTCAGTCATCAAGAACCTCCTTTTTTTTTGTTTTCGGCCTCTCTTTTAGATTGATCGTGGCCCACTTACAGATCTGTGATCCACAACAAATCCAGATAGAGTTCTCGCCTCAGATCTGAATCGAAACAGAGAGAGAATATAAATATCAAATCCTCTGTATTCTGCTCTAAGAAAATCCATGCACAGCGATGGCCCACTTCGGATCAACCTGATCCTTTTTCATGGATCTCCATCAAACCGTCACAGCAGTACAAACTTGGGCTCTGATACTAGTTTGTTGTGATTTATGCATGGATTTAACACACAGATAAAAACACACCACACAAGAGATGATCACAGGAGATTTACATGGGCATGGGCCTACATCCATGGGAGATGACAATAAGAATATCACTACGAGGAATGAATTATAAAGAGGAAGATCACTCTCACTCTCAACCCCAAACCCAGCTATACTAAGCCTCACTCAGATCGTCTTCCATGCGCCTGTTGGAAGTAGGTGGGTCTCATGGATAGATTTTCAAAACTTTTGACCCACTTGACATAGGGATCAACTATCCATAAGACCAAAACCTAATCCAGGATGCATTACCCTCAATATTCTACCAGCACTAAATATCCAAAATAATCTACGACATGCAAGAAGTAGATCATACCTTTGGAGATCCGCAGTGCTCTAATGGATTTCTTCAACACCTCTTAGCCTTCCACGCTATGACCCGAATTGGATTTCTTTTCTCAAGAAGAATGGTGGAATCTTCAGGAGAAAATCCCAACTCGAAACTCCAAGGAACTAGAAGAAAGAAGGAGAGAGTAACTCGTGCAACTCTTGCACGAAAGGGTTTTGGGCGTGAGAGAGACTCTTTTGGACGGCCAAGGAGATTTTATAAACTTTCAAATCTCGTCCTTGCCTAATTGAAATAGAAGTCTTACTTCTAAAGCAATTAGCAACTTTCTCCTTTCTTATCCCTTCTTTCTAGAGTTTGAGTTAGATTAGTATTTTCCAATAACTTGGGCTAGCGTGGGGACCACTAGGGATTCCTTAGAAAGCTGGCTCCAACTGGAACACCGCGACCCCACATCTCATGTGCAATCCGGGCCCTCAGTTAATTGCAAATAACACCACTATATAAATGCAATTGCACTTCAGTCTTAGGAATAAATTACAATGAAGACCCTAAACTTCCTAATTACCACAAGTAGGCCCCTCTATCAATATCCGTGGATCAATTGGAATAAATCCGTCTCTTCTAATCTAAGTTCCACATCTTATTATCCTTATGCCCCAATTAATCGCAGTAATCATCAGTACCATCCAATTAACTCTTAATTGAGATGGGTGCGCACCTACTAATGACAAATCCATTAATTGGCACAAGGGGATAATAGAGATAGATTCCATCTTGATCATTCAACGTTCCCACAGTTCTACTACCACATACCTAAGACACCGAGGTGTTAACTTACAGTCGGCCTCACTCATTGGTGACTCAAAGCAAATGAATAGATAGAAACTTGAGTTTATCAATGTCTCAGGATTAAGAGCCTATTGCTAGGGAATTATGAGAGCATACCTTATTATTGAGACAGAATTCCATAAGGTGCATCTCATGGCCCTTCAATACATCCAATGTACCAACACCGTGATCCAGAATCTTACATTCTGATGATCGAGACAAATCACACTATTTCATAGTGATCAAAGTGCTGCAACCTTATCAAATGAGATGCCCGGTCTCATTACTGGTTGTGAAGCTATTTAAGTATAAGATTTGTGACATATATCTCCCGCGTGTGGATCTCATCCATGGACATATATCACATCTAATATACTAATGGGACCCGGTTCAACTCATGAACCATTATGTCATATGTATTGGTCATGTGCATGAATTAGTAAAATAATACTCATCTCATGAAAGCAAAGCATGATTTTATTGATAAATAAAGAAATTAATCAATTTATTACATCAACTGATGGATTGAGTCCACAAAATCTAACAGCGCCACCAAAGCAGCAAAGTGTTCCATTTATACACTTCATCACCAGTATAAAAGTCCACATCATTGGCTGCTCATAGGTGTTTTAGTGCGGCTACAACTAGGGTGGCTACTGCGGGTACAACTAGGGCGGCTGCAGATATGGGGTTGTAGCTCTGCAATGGCTCCATTGAGCTACACAACAAACACTCGATTTTAGATAAAGACGGGTTATGTTCCAATTTGAAGGATACTTTGGAGTATGCAGAAGATCGAGCTGCTAGAGTTTCTATTGTGATAATGGCCCTAAAGAAAAATCAAGAATATGCTCTACCGGATGATTGACCGGATGGGCAGTCATGCTACGTTTTCAAATCAATGCATATGGCTTACTCAACTCCTGCGGCATCAAGGGCTCCATCGCAGATATTACAATCACCCGAGGGGTCGGAGTCTGTGATGATGATCACCTTAGGGTCATCTGGTGACCATGACATGGGGTTGATCGAGCGGGATAATAGGGGTGAGAAAACCCTAATCTCTAGTCAATCGGATGATGGACATAAGGGGACATCTCATACTTCTTCTGATGCAATTCCATTGTGGTGGGTACTGGGAAGCCAACAACCACAACAAAAACTGGGACAGGATTTGATGACACAGGTACTAATTCTCATCAAGGATCTCATTCACATGGACTACAACATCATGATGAAAATCCAGGCCCTCTAGCCTTGTCATCGTTGTTTATCCCAGCAGAACCTAATGATCGTGCCTTGAACGATATACTTCTGCGAGAACGAGGAATACAGAAGGCTACACTTACAAACGAAGATGTGACTGAAGCTGTTAAAAGTTTGAAAAAAGTCATTGGTGGAATATTTCATTGGGAAAAGACCAAACTATTTTGCAGTACATGCAGCCTTAGGAAGGGCATGGAAGCAATATGATTTCCAAATACACTAGATGGAAGATGCCTTTTACTTGTTTAAATTCTCTTCATTCGAACTTAGTAAAAAAAAATTTTAGTAAATGGACCTTGTCACACCTCCAAAACTGGGCCGGACCCAAACCCGGTTCTAGGGATGAGAGGATTAGGGCCAATTTAAAATGTTTTCGAATGTACAACACAGGCCCTAATTCCGTTTGGATCGAAGCCCTTCGTGAGGTTTATACTTGTTGATCAAGCAACCATAATCACACGTGGAACCATAAATCCATAATTTGCATAACTAAATATCATAAACAACAATATAACAAATTTCAAAGATGATTAATAAATGGTCTAGAATTTCGAAGCATAGTAATCAAAGTTTTAATTCCCAAAACAATAATTTGAATAACTACTCTAATGACCTCAAACATGGCCTTTTCACAAAGTCTAGTATTCTGATCTCAGCACCATCACTAAGATATGTCAGACGATGTCATTGGCACTCTACTTAACAACTCCGCCATTTGGCGAAATCTCCTGCTTTTCCTAACCCTCCGGCTCGGCACTGGCAACGGGACTTAAACACTAAAAGTAGTGGGTCAGATTGATGTAATCTGACAAGAGGTAAACTGCAAGTAATGATATTAATCAATTGAATTAAAACATATTTTACATTCTGTCCCAAAATTTACTAAATGCAAACCCAATGATATGAATGCACAAAAATGGGTATTCCCGCAAATATAATATACAAAAAGAGGTATTCCCGCGGATACAATATACAAAAATTGGTATTCCTACATTTACAATATACAAAAATGGTTATTCCCTCGGATACAATATTAAAAAATGGTTATTTCTGCCAGATATAACAAATGGCACCATTGTGTACTATATCTACAGTATACGCTGTCCCGATAGCGTACGACCACCTCCAACTGCAGTCGGTCAAATATATGTATATAAATACATACTAGATACGATGCATAATGAATCATGCTATAAAACCCTTATTTCATAATAACCAACTCATTATTAATTTAAGTATTTAGATTACTTAATTTAAAAGTGTATTATGATTAGGTGTTATTTCAAGTTCTTTGAGGGTAAGCACTAGTTCACCTAACAATTATAATTAGTTAAATATGCACATGAGAACCAATCCTCTTTCACACTGGTAATGAGAGTTCATGATGCCAATATCTTACCTTTAGTGTCTATCATGTTGTGCATCCCGAATCTCACATTCCCATTCTGAATTCAATCCAATTCTCATGCGAACATTCAACCAATTTTTCTAAAAAAACGGAATCCATCTAATCCAATTATGTAAAGTTAGTGTGTTTTACAAATTGGATAAAAGTATTAAATTTCAAATCCAAACTAAATCAAATTATGATCAAAGGCGAGGGAACAATTAGATTCTTAATCTTCGTTGTTATGTGTAAAAACACCTAATTATTTTATATAAAACAAAAGATCCAAATCCTGGATTCAGATTTGGAATTTACACTCAAATTAAAATCCAAATTAGAATCCCAAATACAGTCTAATTAAGATTCTAATAATTCCTAATTACATCTTAATAAAATCCCAATTGAATTAATTAAAATACTAATCACACCTAATTAAATATTAATTAAGATTCTAATCAAGTCATAATTAAACTAAAATCAATATTCTAATCAATTGTAAATTAATGTTTTAATCACACCTAAACCCACTATGGAAATCCAAAATAAAAACTGAAAATAGCATAAAGTAAAAACACAAGTTAATATTCTAAATTCTAGTCATCTTGGGCCCATTGGCTCCATTGCCAACCCACCGGAAACCCAACCTAGCCCAAGAGACCCAGCCCAGCCACAACTAAGGCCTAGCCCAGCTGGCCCAGCAACAGCCTGGCCCAGGCAGTGCCAGGCCTAGCCACAGCCAGGCCCCACTGACTGCCCAGGCAACAGGCGCTGCCTGGCATGCTAGGTAATGCTCCTGCCTGGGCAGCGCTGTTGCAATGTCTGCTTCTTTTTTATTTTTATTTTTTTATGTGCCTATTCTTTATTTTAATTAAAAAAATAAATGCTCATTATTAATCCACAATCAAGACATTAAACTCAATCAAATAAATCATATTTTAAAGCATGTCAACAAAATAACAAAGAAGACATTATTTACAGTTACCCACTTGCCTCGATTTCGATGCCTAAAGCAAATTTGAAGATCAGACCTTAGTTCCTTCGGAGAACTGCTAAGGCTTAGTTGTGGAGGAAAGGAAAATGGTGGAAGAATTTGGTGTATAAAGAAAAGACAATCGAAAGCCATTAGGGTTATATTATATAAAGGTTTCTCTAAATTACAAGGAAGAGCTTCTTGCTTTTTAGTAAGTTTTATAAAATTTCAAAAAAAGGCTTTTGGCTTAAAAGGGTCAAATAACTTAGACCCAAAGCCCAAAAAATTTTAATCAGCCCATCTCCAATGGGCCCTACATAAAACTACCATGTATGCAAGGATCCAAATTTCTAAAATGGCCTATTAATCACCCATCTAACTCCTCTCAACCCAACTCAAACCCAATAAACCGATTCAACTAAAATTAAAAATCTGGGGCCGGCAAACCTTGGGTTGTTCAAGACCACCGTTGTCACAACCCGAGCCCAGAAATCGGGGGTTAGCGAAAAGCCAAACCAGTGACACACGTACTCCCGTGCACGTACATCCAAACCCAGTCCAAATACACGCACACAAGGGATCTAACACGTGCGAAGTAAGCGAACTCGGAAGCTGTAGATATCATAGCAAGCACAACAAAAGAGAACGAGTGGAAAACCAAAATGCAAAATGGAAAAAGATGTAGATACACACACAAATATAAAACTAAATACAAGACTGAGTACACACCAAAATCATGATGTACAAAAATAAAACAGAGTAACAAAGTCCTAAGTACAAGATACAAAATCTCCAAAGAGCCAAAACACTGATGATATGCAGGTACGCACTCGGCAGAAGTGGTCAAGCCACTCTGCCATACCGGAGGGTGTCCCTAGGTCCTGCCTTGCAGTCTCTTCGACCGCCTAGGAGCCGGACAAGGGATCTGTGCCTGCAACACCACAGGTAACTCAATGAATACAACGATCCAGCAATTATAAGTAACAGGGACGAAACACGCATAGTATCAAAGTGAATAATGACAGAAGATTAATACAGAGTTTCATATTAGTATGCTAAGCAAATCGTGCATAGAAGTAAAGCATGATAAATGAATCAAAACATAGAAATACTGAACTAAGTGGCTACTACATTAACCATATTCTCTCACATAGAGAGCAGACAGATGAGAACACCACCGACATGGCCATGGGTACAAGTGGGTCTCGGTTTCCTGGGTTCCGGAGTCCCAAGACAAGGCTACACTGCAGCGAGACAGAGAACAGAGAACCAAGCCAGAGGTAACCCCGTCGGGCATCCTAGGGCTGAGGCTGAGTAGAGCCAGACTAATACCAATCAAATCAAAGCCAAAAGAAGGGAGATTCTTCGTTTTGGACTCACCGACGGCAAAGGCCGGATCTTATCCTCACATATGAATCTCTGGGCAGAGCCACTTGGGAATACCCAGTGAATCAGAGATGTACAAAGCCAGAGATATACAAAGCATAGCGTAAAATGAGTCAAAGCACAGCGTAGATCAAAGCATAGTACTGAAGAATAAAACAAATAGATAGAACAAAAGCAAAATGATCTCGTAATGCATAAACATAGATTAGCAGAACAGAGAGCAAAACTGTAAACAATATACAATGCATCTCAGATTAACACGGAATCAAGGGTAATTACAAGCCAACTCTAATCTAGTTGTTCACTGTCATTAACCGTGCATAATGATGTAGTTTTAAGGTATTCAAGGCACCGTTGCCATCAAAGTGTTGCAATGTAATCCTCACGTGCACCGAAGTCCCTTAAACCAACACCTATGGGAAGGTGCTTAACAGTAAACCAACGCTCACATGAACGAGTTACAGCCTAACAAACTATTCATGCGGTCCAAAGAATCCATTGGGCCGGTTTATATGAGTGGTTACCTGTATATAAGCCCTACAATGTCACATCATTAGCCTAAGTTTAATTTCCAACTTTTCCAGGTCTTACGGCTTAGCCGTGGGTGACCTACGGCTTAGCCGTCGACAGCTTACGGCCTAGCCGTAACATGCACAACGGCTTAGCCGTGGTTTCCTTCAGAACAAGGCTAAACTGGTCATCTTCCACATCTGATTTGATACCTTTGTACGGCTGAACTACGTGGAGTCCACGGCTTAGCCGTAGCTTCACCGTAAGAAGACTAGAATCAGAAAGTTTCGACTGATCAGAGTGTTAATTCACGGCTGGGCCACAGTTAGCTTACGGCTTAGCCGTAGAACAATTTATGGTTCAGTCGTAGCCTAGCCTTAGAACAAAATTCAAAATTTGAGTCTCTGGAGTTTGCGCCGTACAACATTACGCCTTAGCCGTACAATACAGAAACGAAATCAAGAGAGTGACAGAAACTGCAATTTCATGTGCAAATTAAGCAAAACAGGCTCCAATGAATCCAAAGTGATAGAATTAGGCTGTAGATCATGTCACGCATGTAAGAACAAGAGAATCATAGCAATCAACAATATACCCATATGTGTTATACATTCCTGTACTTATACTTACCTCAAAGCTTTGTCAAACCACTGAATCAGGCTCCAATCCAACTAAAAACCCAAGCAAAGCAAAGCAACAATGCATGCAAGCATGAGAACACAACAAGAGAGATGAGAAATCCAAATTGGAGAAGAAGAACAGAAGAACCCACTTACCTCAAAGCATATACAGAGAGAAGGGAGAGAGAGAACCCAATCAAAATGGGTGGAAAACCCAACACCAACCAAGAATGAAAAAGAAAAGAGAAAAGAAGAGGGAATGAACGTGGAGCTCTCCCTAGAGTTTGTTGCATGCACGTTGAAGGAAATGAGCAGGGAGAGAAGACATCTGGCTGATGACTCATTATATAGTTTTGGAGTTTAAAACAAAGTCTAATCAGTTTAAGCTATTTATAATTCAAGTCACATGAGGGTCTAACTCCTCCAATTGACTCCGAATGGGTCTGAGACAGTTACGGAAAATAACGAGCTCAACAAAATACACGTGTTGAAACCAAGATGATGCAAATATGATGCACTCAAAGCAAAAGCAAAATTATGAAAAAGGGCTTAGAACTACCTATCCCAGGTCAAAGGCTACCCAATTACCTATCCATGACCCGAAACCAAGTCCAAAAGCAATAAACAACACAAAAACACACTAATCAGCCACTAAACCGGCTCAAAGGGGATCGGAGTGTTACAACCGTCTAGTGTTTAAAAGATTGGGAGTATTAGAGTATCCACACAGCGATAAGTTTCCCAATCTAACTTTTGTTTTCGATTGTGAACTCAATAAAACCACAAGTTTGATTGGTAAACCACTATATATGGATAGAACAACAGCAGATGCAGCTAGACTACAAGCTTATGTTGGAGTCAGTGTGGAAGTGAAGATCCAGTCACCCTTGCTCACAGAGATCACGATTGAATACAAGATTGTCTTCTTTTAGTCAAAGGGTTGACTACGCTTTGCGTCCCATCCTGTGCAGGCAGTGTAGAACATTCAATCATTCTTAGTCGAATTGCATCCTCAAGTTTGAAAAGTCTGGGTTCCAAAGAAAAAAGATCTTGGAGAAGACAATAGTGTTGAGGTGCAACAGCCTTCTTCACTTCCTAAGGTGGTCGACGATTGGTTTCAACATGTTTCACATACAAAAAGATCACCTACTTTGATAGGTACAGAGATTTGCCTCATGGAGCAAGTCAACAGGTTTGAGTGCCTTTCAAATCTAAATGGTAATTCAACGGCTCCTAGTAATGAAATCTCTCAAGCCATAGCTATTGTTATGGGTGAAGGCACGTCAATGGGCAAGGAAGGTACCTCTCCATCTCTACCAGGAGTGCAACCACTGCATACAACTAACAACATTCCGTCATTAACAGAATCTGATCAAGGTAGTGAGCAAATAAATGTTCCCTCATCGTCTCAAGATGGGGTGCAAAGAAAGAGGACTCGAAAGAGTAGAGGTTCTAGAGGGTGTACCCCCTCACCTGATAAAGTATCCAAATGAATTTTCTGCTGTGGAATGTGTGAGGTCTCAATATATATACCAGCCATGGAGGCAAAGATTAGAAATAAAATGAGGACCATACATCATTCCATGATAGGATTAGTTGAGACAACAATAAAGAGAACTTCTTCATATATTGTCAAAATAACTCTAGTGTTTGCATGGTAGATGGAAGCCTCTAATATTGACTGTAGCCCTATGATGCATATCTGGATATTATGGAATCCAAGGGAAGTGGCTATTATTTTGCTGGATGTTCACTTCCATGCCATTCACTACAAAGTTTGTGTTGGGAACAAGGCGAGCAAAATACACACAGAAAAAGAAGAAATTTGGGAGAGGAATTCACAACTCAATTGGACTCTCAGTCATAGCTTGAATGCATGGCTACATATATTATGTAAAAGAAAATTCTAGAGCCTAAATTAAGAACATCTAATGCTATTTAATCCTCTGGACGTTTTACACAACCAAATGCTAATAAAATACAAACACTTTTCATTTTTCATGGTTTTTCGATTACCACTGAACACTCACTAGTAAATTGACCATAACTTTCTAAATATAAATCCAATTGATGAGAGGTTTGAAGCATTGGAAACTAGATAGATAGAGCTTTAATTTGGTATATTATAAGCTAAATTTGGATTACTGTAGCCCCTTCAAATTCTGATCAAAATTTACCCTTCAGTTTCAGCAATAAGTCAAGTTTAATTTTCAACACTCCCCCTTAAACTTGACATCTTTCCAACACCAATCATCATTCTCAACTTCTGAAAAATATTATATTTGAGAGGCTTTGTGAAAATGATAGCGACTTGATCAAATGACTTCACATATTCTACCTCTACGTACTTGTTCTCAATGCATTGTCAAATGAAATGATATTTTGTCTCAATATGCTTGCTTTGATCATGAAACCCCAGGTTTGTTGCTAGAGCAATGGCTGACTTGTTGTCTATCATGATCTTGGTAACTTCACTTTGCTCAAAATTGAGTTCCTTCAATAATATCTTTAACCAAATTACATGACAAGCACAAGCAATGGCAGCAACATACTCTGCTTCATAGGTTGAAAGAGTGACTATGGGTTGTTTTTTAGAACACCAAGAAATTGCATTATTTCCCAAAAAGAAAATAAACCCAGTAGTACTCTTCCTATCATCAATGTCTCCAGTGTAGTTGCTATCTTAATAGCCCTTCAAATTGAACTCGTTTGAAGTTGAATAAAAAATTCCATAATCAAGAGTACCTTTAAGGTAACAAAGAATTCTCTTGGCTGCCTTCATATGTGTCGTAGATGGATTTTCCATAAATCGACTCACGAGTCCAACTGAAAATAAAATGTTAGGTCTGGTACAAGTCAAATACCTTAAGCTTCCCACAAGACTTTTGAACAATGTTGGATCAACCTTTTGTTGCCCTTCCTCTTGTTTTGAAAGTTTAACTCCACACTCCATAGGCATGTTGATGGGATTGCAATCCAACATGTTGAACTTCTTTAGTACTTCCTTTGCATAAGCTTCTTGAGAGATAAAAATCCAATCCTCCATTTGCTTAACTTCAATTCCCAGATAATATAGGTCATGAGTCCCATATCACTCATCTCAAATTCTTGAGCCATAGCCTTCTTAAAACCTTCAAACATCATTTGATTATTTCCTGTGAATATAAGATCATCTAAATAGACACAAACAAATAATAGATCTTCATGTTCCTTTTTCACATAGAGTGCGTATTCATGAATGCATCTAGTGAAAACTATTCTCTTGAAAATACTTATTAAGACGGCTATTCAAAGCTCTTGTAGCTTGCTTTTAATCCATATAAGGCTTCTTTAACCTCAGCACATTGTTTTCATAACCTTCAATAACAAAACCTGAAGGTTGCTGAATATAAACCTCTTCCTCAAGATGACCATTGAAGAAAAGGGACTTGACATCCATGTGATCGATCTTCCATTGGTTTTGTGCTGCAAGCGATAATAGTAGTTGGATTGTCTCCAAACGGGCAGCAGGGGCAAAAACCTCTTCATAGTCAATGCCTTGTTTTTGCTTGTAGCCCTTTGCAACGAGTCTCACCTTGTATCTTTCTACTTTGCCCTTGGTGTTTTTCTTGACTTTATACACCCATTGGACTCCAATCGCTTAATGGCCACTTGGAAGTGATGCAAGCTCCAAGCTCCCAAGTGTTTTTCTTCTCTACGGCTTGAATTTCCTCCTTCGTGGCTTGCATCCATTTTTTATTTTTTCTAGCTTCTTCAAAACTCAAAGGCACATTATTAGAAAGTAAGCAAAATAAATTCTCATCCTCTAACCTTTCAGATTCTTCATAGAGATCCATGAGTCTTTGATATCTACGAGGGCCTTCACTTGAACTAGGTGAAGGAGACGATGATGATGATGCTATAGAGGACGATGTCGGTGTTGTTGGAGGTACAGTTTCGCCTTGGGCTCCTTGTATTAGAGTTTCTTCTTCATCAAAGTAGGGGAGAAAATCATAAACAGTTTCATCCTGTGTACTCCAGTCCCAGGTTGCATCTTTTTCAAATTCAACATCTCTGCTTATAATGACTTTTTTGTTGCTTGGATTGAAAATCTTATAGCCTTTTGAGTTCTCATCGTAGCCAATAAACACAAACTTCTTGCTACTATCATCAAGCTTTGATCTCTCTCGCTCCGAAACTTGAACATAGGTAGTGGATTCAAAGACTCGCTGGTGTGACACATTTGGCTTCCATCCACACCATGCTTCTTGGGGCGTCACGTCCTTCAAACTTTTGAGAGGTGAACAGTTGGAAAGATAAATTGCACATGAAATTGCTTCAGGCCAAAACTCTTTCGGCATCAACTTGCTTTTTAACATGGTTCTCGCCATATTGAGGATTGTTTGGTTCTTCTTTTCGGCAACTCCATTTTATTGTGGCAATCTAGGAACGGTCAGAGGACGGTGAATTCCATGTGTCTCACAAAAGGCCTTGAATTCATTAGAGGTAAACTGACCACCACTATCGGTTCTTTGAGATTTGATCTCGTAGCCACTTTCTTTTCTAACACAAGCTTTGAACTTTTTGAATGCCTTAAAAGCCTCACTCTTTTGCTCCAAGAAATAAACCCTTGTTTTTCGTGAATAGTCATCAATAAAAAGCAAAAAGTAAGAGCTGTTACCAAGAGATGAAGGCTTGATTTGACCACAAACATCCGCATGAATAAGTTGAAGTGGCTCGGTGGCTCTTGAATTGGATTACTTGGGAAAAACTCTTTCTTGAATGCTTGTCTCGTAAGCAAGCTTCACATAATTGATCGGGGTGATCAATTGTTGGAATACCTTTCACCATTTTCTTTGCTCCCAAGTCTTTAAGCCCTCCAAAATTTAGATGCCCATCCAAATCCATGATGGATCTTTAACACAAGTCTTCAAACACATGACTCCAATGATCTTCATATCCAACAAGAACATGTGATTTCTTGTCATAGAAACCTTAGCAATAAGATTCCCTTCTTTATCTCTGAGCCAAAGAAAGCGATCTTCCTTGTTTATTTTGTAACCATTTTTCATAAGTTGCCCAATACTCAAAATATTATTTAACATTTTAGGAATGTAATAAACATTAAGAAGAATCTTATGGCTCCCGTTCTTTACCTCAAACAAAATTGTGCCTTTGCCTTTAATCTCCACCTTCGATTCATTGCCAAAGCGCACATGGCCCGTCACTTTGGTGTCAAGTCCCACGAATTTTCTTCTGTCACTGTCATGTGATTTCTAGCTCCATTGTCTAGATACCACGTACTCTTCTCACCATTGGGTTCTTCCTTATGTGTGAGGAATAATGCTAGCTCCTCCACATCTTCCTTGTGTAAAGTGAGCTTTGTCTCTTCTACTTTTGTGGTTTGATAGTCCCAAGAATAATACCCATATTTTCCACAAGAATAACACTCAATTTGACTATTGTCATTCTTTACCTCATTGTATCTTTCATGGTTGCCTCTTCCTCTTCCTCTTCCATGACCTCTTGAAGAGTTTTAATTTCTTCCCTCTTGAGAAGAATTTTGCTCATCTTTTCCTCTTCCACGACCATGTCCTCAACCTCTTCCACGTCCTTGGCCTTTTCTACTGCTTTCATAAGTTTCTCCTTTGGCTTTCAATGAAAGCTTTGCTTACAAGGCTTGCTCTACTTGCTCTTGCTTGCCTCGGTTCATTCTTTCTTCATGGGCCCATAAGGATCCATTTAATTCGTTGATAGACGTGACCTCCAAATCTTTGGATTCTTCAATAGCTACTGCCACATGATTGAATTTTACATTGAGAGAGCGCAAATCTTCTTAACAACATGAACATCTTCAATTTTTTCTCCAAGCCTCTTCATTTGGTTTACCACTGCCAAGACTTTTGTGAAGTAGTCCGATGTAAACTTACTCTCCTTCATCAAAAGTGATTCAAACTCAGCCCTTAGAATTTGAAGATGTACTTTCTTCACTTTTTCAACTCCCATGATGGAATTTAAGAGAGTATTCCATGCTTGCTTGAAGTTGATTTCGTTGACAACCTTCTCGAACATATCATCATCTAAGCCTTGATGAATAACTATAAGTGCACATTGATTTTTCTTCCTTTCTTTCTCCAAGGCTTCCTTTTGGGCTTGATTCAAAGCCTCCTCATTTTGAGGTTCAACAAAACCTTTCTCAACAATCTCCCATAATCCTTGGGAACCATGGATAGCCTTCATTCGAATTGCCTAATTCTCATAATTGAGCTTGGTGAGTTGTGGGTATTGGAAAGCAAGGGTGGCTCCTTTAGAAGACATGCTCTGATACCAATTTGTTGGAAACAAGGTGAGCAAAATACACACAGAAAAGGAAGAAAATTAGAAGAGGAATTCACAACTCAATCGGACTCTCAATCATAGCTTGAATACATAACTACATATATTATGTAAAAGAAAATTCTAGAGTCTAAATTGAGGACATCTAATGCTATTTTAGTCCTTTGGACGTTTTACACAACCAAATGCTAACAAAAGACATACACTTTTCATTTTTCATGATTTTTTGATTACCACTGAATAGTCAATAGTAAATTAGCCATAACTTTCTCAATATAAATCCAATTGATGAGAGGTTTGAAACATTGGAAACTAGACAGACAGAGCTTTAATTTGGTATACTATAAGCTAAATTTGGATAACTGTAGCCCCTTCAAATTCTGGTTGAAAGTTACCCTTCAGTTTCAACAATAAGTCAAGTTTAATTTTCAACAGTTTGATATGCTCAAACATAGTACCTTCTTCTATTTGATACAGTGCTACGAGTTATATTGCCTAGAGAGAGTTAAGGGACAACTTGTAGTTGTCCGGAAGGCTTATCCCTTCATCTACGCCATGGGTTGCAGGGGGGAATTTCAATTCACTAAGACTACTTGAAAAGGAAGGAGGTGCTGGACCAAGGTGCCAAGTATGATGGAGTTCAATGACTACTTGAATATTACAGGCCTTAATGACATGCCAATGGCTGGGCCGCTTTTTACCTGGACTAACTCTTCTATGGGACATTCACTCATTTCATGTAAGTTGGATAGTTGTCTAGGAAATCCTACTCTATTAAACTCAAGTCTCTTTAAAGGTGATGTTCTCCATCTAGGGTTATCAGATCACTCGCCACTAATGTTTACATTGCTAAATGTAGGTCCTAGGAAAGTTCCCTTTAGATGCATGGAGGGGTTCGTATGGATGGGTTCTTTGACTGCGTCAGAGATGCATGGAATCTAGAGGTGGAAGGGACTCCCATGTTCAAAGTAGTTTCTAAACTGAAGCAGGTTAAGTATTCCCTTAAGTAGTGGACTCGTGGCCAACATCCAGTCCTTACTCTCATTCAGCAGGTGCAGTCTCATCTTGATGAGGTGCAACATCGCTTTACCTGGGATTCAGGTAATGCACAGATTATATGCTACTTAGGCTGGAGTAGAGTATGAAAAAGCAAAAATCACAGGATCAGTCTATAAATCATGGTGACAGTAACAACTGATATTTCTAAGGGTTGATGAGGAAGCGGTACACATCTGCGTGTTGTGCGCGTGTGTGCGTAAGCAACCAAGATCAACAAGAAACCACATAAGAAGACAAGCAATTTATGTGGTTCGGCAAAGATGGCTACATCCATGGGAAACCAAGGCTTCACACAAATGAAGGGTATCGACTTCATTGATGTTTTCTCTCCTATTGTGAAAATGACTTATGTCAGAATTATCTTGGGTCTAGCCGCCATCATGGAACTTGAGCTTAAATAGATGGACGTGAAAACCGTGTTTCTTCACGGTGACTTGAAAGAAGAGATCTATATGACTCAATCAGAGGGGTTTTAGGTAGAAGGAAAAAACAGATGGTTTGCAAGTCGAAGAAGAGTCTTTACGGGCTGAAGCAAGCACCGAGACAGTGGTACAAGAAGTTTAATTCATTCATGTTGAGTCATGGGAACTGGAGGACAGCTACAGATCATTATGTCTATGTTCGTCGATTTATCGATGGCAGGTTCATCATCCTTCTTTTATATGTAGATGATATACTGATAGTTGGATAAGATAACAAGTTAATTGGCAAGTTAAAAGAGGAGATGTCAAAGTCCTTTGACATGAAAGACTTAGGTCCCGCGCAAACAATATTGGGCGTGCAAATACGTCATGACAGGAGTTCCAAGTAGCTGTGGTTGTCATAGGAGAAATATGTTGAATGAGTACTCGAGCAATTCAACATGAAGAATGCTAAGCCAGTTAATATACCTCTAGCCAGTCACTTCAAACTAAGCAAGCGCTTGTGTCCTACTACAGATAATGAAGAGGAACGGATGGCATGTGGTCCTTATTCCTCTGCTGTGGGGAGTCTCATGTATGCCATGGTTTGTACACGGTCAGACATTGCTCATGTTGTGAGTTTAGTGAGTAGATTTCTCTTTAACCCTGGAAAGGAGCATTAAGAAGCAGTGAAGTGGATCTTTAGTTATTTGAGAGGTACTTCTAAGGTGTGCTTGTGTTTCGGAGGCTCAAAACCAGTGGTGGAAGGTTATACTAATGCTGATTTTACAGGCGATCTTGATCATCGGTTGTCGACTTTTGGTCATTTGTTTACTTCATAGGGGGAGCTATCTCCTGACAATCGAAGTTACAGAAGTGTACAGCGCAGTCTACAAGTAAAGTGAAATATATAGCTGCTAATGAAGCAGGGAGAGAGATGCTTTGGTTGAAGAGATTCCTTCAAGAACAAGGTTTGAAGCAAGAAGAATATGTAGTTTACTTTGATAGTCAGAGTACTATAGATTTCAGTGAGAATGCTACATATCATGGTCGCATGAAGCACGTTGATATCAAGTACCATTGGATTCGTGAGGTAATCAAGAAAAACTTCATGAAGTTGGAAAAGATTCACTCGGACAAGAATCCCTTGGATATGATGACAAAGGTTGTGTTTAAGGGAAAGCTGGAGCCGTGTTTAGAGTTGGCAGGGCTAAACTCCCAGTAAGGAGTTCAGGGCATCTTCCCTGTGGTCTGGAGGGAGAGATTGTTGGCCAAGTGGGTCCAGACCAATTGGGTTCAGTATCTGGGGTGGTTTTCCTAATTATATTAGGAATTTCCTGTTTGCGTAAATAATAGTTTCTTAATAGATTAGGACTTTCCTTTTCTCTAAGATAGAGTTCTTGGGAGATAAGAAATTGATGATTATATATATAATGCAATCTGTAACCCTAAATAGAGGCTGAAGAGGCTAAGATTCCAAGGCTGTGGTTTCACAGATTGGAGGAGAACCTAGTGGAAATTGGTTTCCCGTGGACGTAGGCATCTTTGCCGAACCACATAAATCGCTTGTCTTCTTGTGTGGTTGATTATTGATCTTGGTTACTTATGCACACACGCGCACAACATTGCAATCATTTCTACATTTAAAGATCCAACAAGCATAGAGTATCAGGATCCTAAGACCATTGGTGATATTTTGTTGATCGTTTTACTAACATATTTGGTACAGAATTGCAGCCACTAGACTCTGATCTATCCCATGTTCATCCCTATGGTAGACTATCAATTGAAGAGGCTCAAACACTGAGTGAACCTTTAATGATCAGGGAGATAGAGGAGTCCATTAAAATGGGTAATCCTCACAAAGCGCGTGGTCCATATGGGTACAATGCTCATTTCTTTAAGGTGTGTTGGCCCATTGTAGGGAAAGATGTAAGCTATGTCAACTAGGGCAGTTGAAGCACGCATTTCTTATGCTGGTTCCTAAGCTAAAGAAAGCAGAAACTCCTAATCCGTTCAAGCCTATTTCTTTAACCAATTAGCTTTATAAAATTACGGCTTGAATATTAGTTCACAGACTGTGTCCACTGATGGAGAAACTAGTTGGATTATCACAATCCACGTTTATCCCATTTAGGTCCATTACTGATAACATCTTCTCGGAGTAAGATCTTCTTCAATGTTTTCACCATAAGAGAGGGCTTCCCAGGATGTGTCTGAAGCTTCTGTTGGAAACAAGGTGGGCACAATACACACAGAAAAAGAGGAAAATTGGAAGAGGAATTCACAACTCAATTGGACTTTAACCATCATAGCTTGAATACATGGCTATATATATTATGTAAAAGAAAATTCTAAAGTCTAAATTAAAGATATCTAATGCTAATAAAAGACACACTTTTCATCTTCCATGGCTTTTCGGTTATCACTGAACAGTCAGTAGTAAATTGGCCATAACTTTCTCAATATAAAACCAATTGATGAGAGGTTTGAAGCATTGGAAACTAGACAGATAGAGCTTTAATTTGGTATGTTATAAGCTCAATTTGGATAATTGTAGCCCATTTAACTTCTAGTTGAAAGTTACCCTTCAGTTTCAAAAATAAGTCAAGTTTAATTTTTTAGTTTCAATTTTAATTCTCAACACTCCCCCTAAAACTTGACATCTTTTCAACACCAATCATCATTCTCAACTTTTGTAAAGTATCATATTTGAGAGGCTTTGTGAAAATGTCAGCGACTTAATCAAATGACTTCATATATTCTGCCTATACATACTTGTTCTCAATGCATTATCGAATGAAATGATACTTTGTCTCAATATGCTTGCTTCGATCATGAAACACCGGGTTCTTTGCTAGAGCAATAGCTGACTTGTTGTCTATCATGATCTTGGTAGCTTCACTTTGCTTAAAATGGAGTTCCTTCAATAATATCTTTAACCAAATTACATGACAAGCACAAGTAGTGGCAGCAATATACTCTGCTTCACAGGTTGAAAGAGTGACTATGGGTTGTTTTTTAGAACACCAAGAAATTGCATTATTTCCCAAAAAGAAAATAAACCCAGTAGTACTCTTCCTATCATCAATGTCTCCAGCGTAGTTGCTATTGCAATAGCCCATCAAATTGAACTCGTTTGAAGCTGAATAAAAAATTTCATAATCAAGAGTACCTTTAAGGTAACAAAGAATTCTCTTGGCTACCTTCATATGTGTCTTAGATGGATTTTCCATAAATCGACTCACGAGTCCAATTGAAAATAAAATGTCAGGTCTGGTACAAGTCAAATACCTTAAGCTTCCCACAAGACTTCTGAACAATGTTGGATCAACATTTTGTAGCCTTTCCTCTTGTTTTGAAAGTTTAACTCCACACTCTATAGGTGTGTTGATGAGATTGCAATCATCATTTGCATAAGCTTTAGTACTTCTTTAGTATTTCCTTTGCATAAGCTTCTTGAGAGATAAAAATCCCATCCTCCATTTGCTTAACTTCAATTTCCAAATAATAGGTCATGAGTCTCATATCACTCATCTCAAACTCTTGAGCCATAGCCTTCTTAAATAAAACCTTCAATCATCATTTGATTATTTCCTGTGAATATAAGATCATCTACATAGACACAAACAAATAATAGATCTTCATGTTCCTTTTTCACATAGAGTGCGTATTCATGAATGCATCTAGTGAAACCATTCTCTTGAAAATACTTATTAAGATGGCTATTTCAAGCTCTTGTAGCATGCTTTAATCCATATAAGGCCTTCTTTAACCTCAGCACATTGTTTTCATAACCTTCAATAACAAAACCTGAAGGTTGTTTAATATAAACCTCTTCCTCAAGATGACCATTCAAGAAAGGGGACTTGACATCCATTTGATGGATCTTCCCTTGGTTCTGTGCTGCAAGCTATAATAGTGGTCAAATTGTCTCCAAACGGGCAACAGGGGCAAAAACCTCTTCATAGTCAATGCCTGATCGTGAGTTCCAAGTGCAAAACCGCAATGTAGTAATAAAACTGGTGAGACCAGGTCGATCCTCAGGGAGCAATGTGTTTTAAGGTTCCTTTTTCAACTTGACTTGCCTTAAAATAAAAATCTAAAACTAACCTAATTTAAAATCTAACAAATACAAGTGTCCTACTTACCAAAATTAAATTAGTTACAACCCAATGAAAAAAACTTTCCTAAATCTAAAATTCCTAAAATAAAATTAAAGTTGCTGCAAAACTAAAACACAAATTAGAACTTCCAAAAATAAAAACTAAAATTAAAATCTTACTAAACTAAACAATGTTAAAAACAAAATAAAAAAAAAGTTAGAAACTTTCCTAGGTTAGAATTTCCAAAACTAGTAAACTTTCCAATTTAAAACCTTCAATTAAAACAAGTTTAGAAAGATATTTACTTCTGAAAATTAACTAAAACAATCAAAAACATAAAACTAGAAACAAATTTAAAATTAGAAAGTTAGTAAAATTAATAATGCAATGCATGCCATGAGATGCTGAAAAATTCTAAGTCTGAAAAACTAGTATGCTGATGCAAATTTTATGCATGATTTGATCTATTCTAATGCATCCTAAATTTAAATTTAATGGCTGAAATTTCTGCTCTACTGATGCAAGAAACTAACAAAAAAATGGAATTAAAAAAGGATCTAAAACAAAAAAGTTATGAATGCATGAACATGACAACTTTGCAAAATTCTGTGCAGAAATTCTGATTCAGGTTGATTGATTGGCAAAGTTTAAGCCTCTAGTTCACAAACCTTCCGAAATTATTTTGATCTGAAATTTTGAGGAATGAAAGACCGCATCCTAAACTTTAATTTTCCCAAGTTTCAAAGAAAAATATTGTGATTTGACTGGTCTACCCACTTCGAACTTTTTGTCAAAAACTGTTTCTACAGTTTGCTGAAACTATTAAGTTATGCTGTTTATATATTGAGTCTGAATTTAATCATTAGATTCAGATCCGAAGGCTTAATTTTCATCAACTTAAATATGCACAAAATCTTATGATAAGAAAATAGATGTAATGATTCCTCATCCAACCATCAAACTATGCAAAAACAAAACTTAAAATCAATGTGAATGTAACAAGAAAAATAACAAAAGTGCAGAAAATAATATAAAATTGCAGGAAAATAAAATTGTAGAAATTTAAAATTAAAAGTGCAATGAAAGAACATAAAAATTGTAGGAAGTCAAAGGCGGTATAACTGAAGTTAAAGGCGGTAATAATAAGAAGTCAAAGGCGGTATATTCACTCAAATTCTCCCTTAGTCTAGGCCTAATAATTTCTTAAAGTATGCTCTTTATTTGGGTCTTCAATCCAAACAAGAAAAATACAAATCAAGCAATCATACAACTATAAGAATAAGAAGAATAAGAAGATGAATATTATTGAACTAGTATGACAATCCTTTACACAAGATGAAAAAAAAAATTAAACCAAAAGATTATACATACTAGGATGGAAAAGAATTCCTCCTTCTAGTTGATCTTCAAGGTTGGTGGTGTGGCTTTAGGGCTAAGCCTCCTTGATGACTTGAGATGAAGAGACAAGAGAGGGAGAGATGGAGTGTAGAAATCTAGAGGTGAGAGGTGGGTAATTCTTCCATGAAGAATATGGGAGAAGGGTTCCCTATTTATACTTTTTCAAATCCTACTCTTTCTCAAACTTTAAAATATTAAAAATAATTAAAAAATAAAAGAAAAAAAGGGCTCCAACCAATGCTTTGGACGTGCAATATCCTTGGGGATTTTTTTCTTTTTATTTTTCTCTTCTTTCCTTGCTTATTTTGTCCAGAAATCCCTCTTGGATGCTTCTTTCCTTTCTTAAATGTGCCACCTTACATTGAGATCTTTGGAGTGATGAAGTAGGGATAAGAATCCTCTCTTAGAATCAAACTTGGCCCACATGAGGTGTAGAACTTCCCCTTTTATCTCTTTGCATCGTCAACTTTCCTTTTTTGAAAAGTTCTCCTTGTTGGCTCCTAACTTGAAGAGATCTTTTAGATAATTCTCCCTTGACTTTTTCAATCAAAATCTGATCCAAAATCTCTTTTGGACGTGGAATAGCTAATTTGGATATTTTTTTATTTTTTTTCAATTAAATCTTTTCCTTCTCAAAAAAGAACACCTATGTGGATTTCCTTGTTCATCTCTGATGAGATATTCTTCAAATTCTCTTCAAAATCTCTTGAAAATGTGCAACAAATAAATGGACCCCATCTTGGATGTTTTACAAGTGTGCCCCACACATGTGCATGTGTTTGTGGGACCATGAAGCCGACTTTTTACAATTTTCTTCCAATTTCCTTTTCTCTTCAATTCTGCTCTCCTTTCTCTTAAAAATCAATTCCTTGCCTCAATTCTTTACAAATGGGACCCATATAATCAATTTCCTATAAAACAGATGTGAATTCATGTGAAAAGATAATTTTACCTCTAACATCACATATGCATGACTGTGGGCCCATTTCTCATGAAATGATAATAAAAATGTACATCATTCTTCATGATTTTATATGAATGAACTAATGATGAAGAGAATTTAATTTATTTCATGAGAAAAATTATTTTCACAAAACTTTCCAAAAATAGACTTTCTAAAAATAGCAAGTTTCATGAATTTATGCAAAAAGTGTAATTTTTAAGCAATTTATGCAGAAAAATATAAAAATAAATTTAAAATGAATTAACCCATTATATCACACTAAATGAGGCTCTTTCAAGTTAATAAGTCTTTAAAATGGGTCAAAATGTGTATGAAAATATGCATTTTTAAAGACTCATCAATGCCTCGTTTTTGCTTGTAGCCCTCTGCAACGAGTCTCACCTTGTATCTTTCTACTTCACCCTTAGACTCCAATCGCTTGATGGCCACTTGGAAGTGATGCAAGCTCCAAGCTCCCAAGTGTTGTTCTTCTCTATGGCTTGAATTTCCTCCTTCATGGCTTGTATCCATTTCTTATTTTTTCTAGCTTCTTCAAAACTCAAAGGCACATCATTAGAAAGTAAGCAAAAATAAATTCTCATCCTCTAACCTTTCAGATTCTTCATAGAGATCCATGAGGCTTTGATATCTACGAGGGCCTTCACTTGAGCTAGGTGAAGGAGACGATGATGATGATGCTGTAGAGGACGATGTTGGTGTTGTTGGAGGTATAGTTTCTCCTTGGGCTCCTTGTATTGGAGTTTCTTCTTCATCAAAGTAGGGGAGAAAATCATAAACAGCTTCGTCCTGTGTACTCCAATCCCAGGTTGCATCTTCTTCAAATTCACCATCTCCGCTAATAATGACTTTTTTGTTACTTGGATTGAAGAACTTGTAGCCTTTTGAGTTCTCATCGTAGCCAATAAACACAAACTTCTTGCTACTATCATCAAGCTTTGATCTTTCTTGCTCCGAAACTTGAACATAGGCAATAGATCTAAAGACTCGCAAGTGTGACGCATTTGGCTTCCATCCACACCATGCTTCTTGGGGAGTCACGTCCTTCAAACTTTTGGTAGGTGAACGGTTGGAAAGATAAACTGCACATGAAACTGCTTCAGTCCAAAACTCTTTCGGCATCGACTTACTTTTCAACATGGTTCTTGCCATATTGAGGATTGTTCGGTTCTTCTTTTTGGCAACTCCATTTTGTTGTGGTGATCTAGGAACGGTCAGAGGATGGCGAATTCCATGTGTCTCACAAAAGGCTTTGAATTCATTAGAGGTGAACTCACCACCTCTATCAATTCTTAGAGATTTGATCTCGTAGCCACAAAAGGGTAAAACCGTATAGAGTAGTTCTCCTGAAAATGCAGCCTGTTCCAACATGCATAGGGCCCTGCAATCCATCAAATGCTCGCATGCTTACTTCAAAGAACACGGTGTTGTGGTTCGCATATCGGTCATTCGGATCGATGGCCTCAAATCTTTGAGGAAACTGCACATAACAAATCCAGTTACCACCTCTATCGAGCATGAAGCACATCCTTTCTCTCAGGGCCAAGGAGTTGTATATGAACTGATCACAATCCAGGTTCAGAATAAATGGGCCATTCGACATGATAGCACTTGTTCGAATGAGAGCATTCATGGCACCAGCTTTCTTGTTGGGATCATAGCCAAGCCTTTTTTCCCTTGAGACATACACTAGCATTGGCAATCTGATACACCAGAGTCAATTAGATTCATGTTGTCTGCCTCAGAGCCCATTACAGGTCCCACATTTGGGGGCGCTAGCATTGCCTGACAAACAGTATGAGGAAGAAAAACAGATATAAGAAAAGCTAAATTGGATGTGCTAACAACATATATTAAGACATACACCAGAATTTTACCCAAAAAAAAAAAGACATAAGAAATTGGTTACCAAAAAAAGAGACATACACCAGCAAGGGATTGAAATTCCAAGCCTGTTTCCAAAAAGTTCAAAATTTCTAGTCCTTGTCACTAAACCCTAATCACCATCAAGCTGGGGTTGTCTTATAGAGTTCTACAGTCGGACTAAAAAGTAAGCTCAGATAACAAGGTTCTGCTAGACTTAATTCTGGGGTGCACTAAATGCAATCCTAAATATAGGAATTGAGTTTAACACATGAAATTCTCACCTAAATTATACCAGCATGATCACCCCTTGAATGGTCTGTCTCAGCAGATGACCAAGTTCCTAGCCAATGTGCTCCATCAGACATCCATGTAGCCTTTGGAAGCTTGATGGGTTCTGAAGGATTACCTCCCACTTCCATCTGTTTCCTCTCTGCTAGCAGCTCTTCGTGGGCATTATAAGCATCAGACCGCCTCCTGATTGAATCGGGCAGGGAATTAATCCTCACCTTGAATTCATCATATTCTCTTTTCACCCTTCTCCTCTCCCTAACAAAATCAAGCCTGACTTTGTTTTTGAGAAAGTCGCGTTTTTGCCCGAAATATGCCTTGGGATTCCTTGGTTCTATCTTGTGCTCCCTGCAGAAGGGAACTATCGCGCCCCCAAAACTGGGCCGAATCCAAACCCGGTTCCATGGGTGTGAAAATTCGGGCCAATTAAAATTTTACTAAATATAAACAGCACGGGCCCCAATTCCGGGTGGATCGAAGTCCTTCGTGAGGCTATGCTTGGTGATCAAGCAACCATAATCACACGCGGAACTAAAATCCATATTCATCGCAGATGGATATCACATCGCAATAAGGTAACAAATCTCATTAATAATAAAACCAGAATCAAGTGCTTCGAAGCATTACAATTAGAGTTAAAATTTCAAAACAACCAACCTTAAATTAATAAACTGATGGCCCAGACATGGCCTTGTTACATAATCTAAAGTTTTCGAACTCAGCACCGCACTAGGACATCTCAGATGATTTCATAGGTGCTCCACTCAACAACTCCGCCATCTGGTGGAATTTCCTGTGTCACCTGACCTTCCGGTTCGGCACCGGTAATGGAACCTAGACACCCAAAAGTAATGGGTCAGATTGACATAATCTGGCAAGAGGGTAAGCTGCAAACAATGGATTAATCGACTGAATTAAACAGAAGTATTCATTATAACCCAAGATATATTAGATGCAAACTCCAATGGCATGAATGCATAGAAACGGGTATTCCCGCGGATAAATATACAGAAACGGGTAAATCTTGCATACAGATAACAGAAACAGGTAGTCCCGTAGATAATAACAGAATCAGGTAACCCCACATATAATAACAGAAATGAGTAATCCCGCAAACAATAACAGAAGGCACAGCTGTATACTATTATCCACAGTACACACTGACCCGATGGCGTACGTCAACCTCCGAACTACAGTCGGTCAAATATATATATACAAATATACATATTTACAAATACATACGTATACCGATGCAGAATGAACCATGATATAAAACCCTTAATTCCAATATTCAATCCAATATCATTGTGAGTATTTAGAGTACTTAAATTTAAAAGTTTATTATGAACGCATGTCAATTCAAATTCTTTGAGGGTAAGCACTAATCCACCAACGGTCAAATTAGATAAATATGTACATGAGAACTAGCTCTCTATCACAACGGAAATATGAGTCCACGATGCCGATATACTACTTTTGGTGCCTATCATGTGGTGCATCCCGAACCTCACATTCCCATTCTGTATTTAGTCTAATTCTCATGTGAACATTCAACTCACATTCCTAAAAGATATAATTCATCTAATCCAATTATATATAATTAGTGTGTTTTACAAATTAGATAAAAGATGTTCAACTTCTGAATCCAAAGTTAAATCAAGTCATGATCAAAGAGGGAAAGAAAATAATTAATTCCTTAATATCATTGTTGTGTACAAATACACCTTTTCATTTTATACAAAACAAAAGGTACAATTTCTGATCCCAATTTGAAATCTAACTCAATTAAGAATCCAAATTAAAATTATAAATACATTCTATTTACGGTTTAATTGCTACTGCAAACATCTTAGTTTATTTCAAATCAATTTAAATGAACATGAATCAAAATTTCAGAATTCTCAATTAAATTTATAAATAATCCAAGATACATTTCTAATAACATCAAATTAAAATTAATTTAATAAAAAAAACTAATCTCCATTAGGATACTAAACCATTAATCAAAATATAACATTTTAACAAGAATATCCTAACCTAATTATTTATTTAATATTAGGTGTATAAATATATATATTTAATAATAAATTTTTTTTTTGAAAAGAAAATGGGCTGACGGTCCCAGACCCGCACCCGGGCCCGCCAGGCAGCCGGGCCGCTGCCCAACCGGCCCAGGCCTGGCCTGCTGCTGCCAGGCATGCCAGGCAATGGCGCTGCCTGGGTAGCGTGGCTGCCTGTGCAGCCGCTGCACGCGTCTCCAATTTTTTTTTTAAACACAAGCATCAATCCACCTTATAAGTTTTGGACGAAAATCAAATCACACTATTACCCCCCAAAAGCCATTAACCCAACAAGAAGAAGCCATGCACAAAGTGTGTAAATCAACAGGCAACTAAAACATATTGCAAAAACCAAAAACCATTGTTTCAACTATCCACTTGCCTAGACTTTAAAGCCAAAGTAGATCTGAAGATAAAAGCTTCGACCCCACCTTGGTTTACCAGTGGTATCTGAGTTCCCGGATGTTTTTCTCGATGATATTCCTGGATTGCCGCCAGTCCGTGAGATTGACTTTGCAATCGAGCTTGTGCCGGGCACAGCTCCGATCTCAACATCACCAAAAATTCGTAGTGACCATATCTAGTTCTGAATGCAGTTTTTGGGATATTTTGATCTCGTACCCTCAACTGATGATATCCTGACCTCAGATCAATCTTAGAAAAATACTGAGCACCTTGCAATTGATCAAATAATTCATCAATTCTCGGCAAAGGATATTTGTTTTTGATGGTCACTTGATTTAATTGCCTATATAATCAATACACATTCTCATAGAACCATCCTTTTTCTTCACAAATAACACTGAGCCCCTCAAGGAGAGAAACTCGGACTAATAAAAACCCTTATTCAACAACTCCTGCAATTGCTCCTTGAGTTCTCTCAACTTAGCTGGGGCCTCCTTCTATACTTTTAGGTTGACAAATGCGCCGGCAGCTTTTATGGCTATGATGAATAGGGTTTTTGCACAGTACTTGAATAAGTTTGTGGTGGTGTTTATTGATAATGTACTTGCATGCTCAGCATCTTCATATTTCATTGCAGTTATTGAGGGAACACCAATTTATTGATAAGTAAATGTGAATTTTGGTTGGAACAGGTAGGATTTCTTGGTCACATCATCTTTAAGGAAGAAGGTTTAGCGGTGGACCCAGCGAAGATTGAAGCAGTGGTAAAGTGGGATAGGCCAAAAACAGTGTCGGAGATCCTTGCAGGTTATTATCGCATATTCATGGAAGGATTTTCCTCAATAGCAGCCCCACTATCGAGATTGACTCGTAAGGGAGTTCCTTTTGTGTGGAATGAGGATTGTGAACAAAGTTTTGAGGAGTTGAAAAGAAGGTTGACCTTACCTGCTGGTGATGATGGTTTCGTGATTTACACCGATGCATCTGGAGTTGGACTTGGTTGTGTTCTCATGCAACATGGGAAGGTGGTGGCTTATGGGTCTAGACAGTTGAAAGATCATGAACAAAAGTATGCAACCCATGACTTGGAACTTGCTACAGTAGTCTTTGCTTTGAAAATGTGGAGACATTATCTTTACGGAGCCACTTTTGAAGTACATTCAGACCATAAAAGCCTTCAGTATCTATTTGCACAAGGTGATTTGAACATGAGACAGAAAAGGTGGATGGAGTATATTAAGGATTACGATTTTGGGTTGAAGTACCAGCCAGGAAAGGCTAATGTAGTGGCAGATGCTCTAAGTAGAAAAGCAGCGTTCACTGGAGGATTAATTGCAGAATACTTCTGGATTCGATATTCGATGTATGGATGGTTACTTTCAACCTATCAGTGAGCAAGCAGTATTGGCTAGTATATTCTCGTGGGAACCCGAATTACTCCCGAGGATCAGAGAATACCAGTTACTAGACCCCGAGATTACAAGAATAAAAGATCATATGGAGGAGAGGCCTGATTTTAAGTTGGAAGATAATATTTTACATTATAAAGGCAGAATTTGTGTGCCCGATTTCCAGAATTTAAGGATGAAATCATGGTTGAGGCACACTATACTCGGTATACTATTCATCCAGGCAGTACCAAGATGTATCACGATCTGAAGGATCACTATTGGTGGAAGAATATGAAAAAGGATATTGCAGAAGTTGTTGGAAAATGTTCGGTCTGCCAGCAGATTAAAACAGATTATAGGAGACCCCCAGGTTTTCTGCATTAGTTGGAGATTCCTTAATGGAAGTGGGAGCACATCACTATGGACTTTGTGTTTGGATTGCCTCATGCTAGAAAGGGATTTGATGCTATTTGGGTGATAGTAGACCGTTTGACTAAGTCAGCCCACTTTGTACCATTCAAGACTGGTCAAGGAATGGAGAAAATGGCAGATTTGTATATTAAGGAAGTGGTGAGATTGCATGGAGCACCGGTTTCTATTGTCTCCGATCAGGATAATAAGTTTGTATCTCGGTTTTGGGTATCACTGTAGGAAGCCTTAGGAACCAAGCTGAATTTTGGTACAGCCTATCATCCCTAAACAGACGGACAAACAGAGCGTATGAATCAAACATTGGAGGATATGCTAAGGGCATGTGCTTTGGATTTCAAGACTAGCTGGGATGAAAGTTTGGCTCTATGTGAATTCGCGTACAACAACAGTTACTCTATCATTGGCATGGCACCTTTTGAAGCTTTGTTTGGAAGAAGATGTCAAACCTATATGTTGGTCGAATTTTGGAGCTTGTGGTTTTCATGGACCGTCTGTGGTTGGAGAGTCCAGTGACAAGATAAGTTAGATTCGGGAAAGGTTGAAGGTTGCCCGCAGTCGCCAAAAGAGTTATACTGATGATAAAGGAGGACAGAGTTGAAGTTTGAGGTTAGTGACCATATATTTCTGAAAGTATCACCCACGCGTGGTACATTGCGGTTTGGGCAGAAAGGGAAACTTTCCCAAAGATATGTGGGGCCGTTCCAGATTATCAGCAAGATTAATGACGTGGCTTATCTGTTAGCACTGCCACCAGAGTCGTTGGGTGCTCATAACATCTTCCATGTTTCTGTGTTGAGGAAGTATGTAGCAGACCCTTCACACGTGCTGCAATATGAGCCATTGTAAGTGCAGCGTGATACAACTTACACTGAGCAGCCGGTGGGGATTGTCGATACCAAGGAGCAGGTGTTGAGAAACCGTGTCATCCACTAGGTGAAGGTTCAATAGAGTCATCATCGCCCAGAGGAAGCAACGTGGGAGCTTAGAGACGAAGTGCAGCGTCAGTATCCGCACCTTCTTCCAGAGCTATGTTAGTCATTTGGAGGACCAAATGTCCTTTAAAGGGGGTGAGATGTCATGCCTCAAATTTTTATTATTAGGTCATATCGGTTTATCGGGTTTGAATTGGGTTAAGAGGGTCAGATAGATTGATTTAACACAATTAGGCCTGAGTTAATGGACCCTTTAGGCCAGAGGACTCTTTCTGGAATTTCTTAAAACCCACTAGAAAGCAGGGAGAGCCCTTCCTTGTAATTTGGAAAAACCCTCTCTCTATATATTTGGAAAAACTCTACTCTTAGGGTTTTTTCCCTTTTCTCAACCCTCTTCCTTTCTTCTTCAACCAAAACCCTAGAAGCTCTCTAAGGGAGAAAAACCCTAAGAGTAGAGTTTATATAGAGAGAGGGTTTTTCCAAATTACAAGGAAGGGCTCCCTGCTTTCTAGTGGGTTTTAAGAAATTCCAGAAAGAGTCCTTTGGCCTAAAGGGTCCATTAACTCAGGCCCAATTGTGTTAAATCAATCTATCTGACCCTCTTAACCCAACTCAAACCCGACAAACCGGTATGACCCAATAATAAAAATTTGAGGCATGACATCTCACCCCCTTTAAAGGACATTTGGTCCTCCAAATGACTAACATACCTTTGGAAGAAGGTGCGGATACTGACGCTGCACTTCGTCTCTAAGCTCCCACGTTGCTTCCTCTGGGCGATAATGACTCCATTGAACCTTCACCCAATGGATGACACAGTTTCTCAACACCTGCTCCTTGGTATCGACAATCCCCACCGGCTGCTCAGTGTAAGTTGTATCATCTTGCACTTGCAATAGCTCATATTCCAGCACGTGTGAAGGGTCTGCTACATACTTCCTCAACATAGAAACATGGAAGACGTTATGAACACCTGACAACTCTGGTGGCAGTGCTAACCGATAAGCCACGTCATTAACCTTGCTGATAATCTGGAACGGCCCCACATATCTTCGGGAAAGTTTCCCTTTCTGCCCAAACCGCAATGTATCACGCGTGGGTGATACCTTCAGAAATACATGGTCACCAACCTCAAACTTCAACTCTCTCCTCCTTTTATCATCAGCATAACTCTTTTGGCGACTACGAACAACCTTCAACCTTTCCTGAATCTATCTTATCTTGTCATTGGACTCTCCAACCACAGACAGTCCATGAAAACCACGATATCCAAAATTCGACCAGCATATAGGGGTTCGACATCTTCTTCCATACAAAGCTTCAAAAGGTGCCATGCCAATGATAGAGTGGTAACTGTTGTTGTACGCGAATTCACATAGAGCCAAACTTTCATCCCAGCTAGTCTTGAAATCCAAAACACATGCCCTTAGCATATCCTCCAATGTTTGGTTCGTACGCTCTGTTTGTCCGTCTGTTTTGGGATAATAGGCTGTACTAAAATTCAGCTTGGTTCCTAAGGCTTCCTGCAGTGATACCCAAAACCGAGATACAAACTTATACTATCCTGATTGGAGACAATAGAAATCGGTGCTCCATGCAATCTCACCACTTTCTTAATATACAAATCTGCCATTTTCTCCATTCCTTGACCAGTCTTGAATGTTACAAAGTGGGCTGACTTAGTCAAACGGTCCACTATCACCCAAATAACATCAAATCCCTTTCTAGTATGAGGCAATCCAGAAACAAAGTCCATAGTGACATGCTCCCACTTCCATTGAGGAATCTCCAACTGATGCAGAAGACCTGGGGGTCTCCTATAATCTGCTTTAATTTGCTGGTAGACCAAACATTTTCCAACAAATTCTGCAATATCCTTTTTCATATTCTTCCACCAATAGTGATCCTTCAAATCGTGATACATCTTGGTACTGCCTGGATGAATAGTATATCGAGTATAGGGTGCCTCGACCATGATTTTATCATTCAATTCTGGAAAATCGAGCACACAAATTCTACCTTTATAATGTAAAATATTATCTTCCAACTTAAAATCAGGCCTCTCCTCCATATGATCTTTGATTCTTGTAATCTCGGGGTCTAGTAACTGGTATTCTCTCATTGGAAGTAATTCGGGTTCCCACGAAAATATACTAGCCAATACTGTTTGCTCACTGATAGGCTGAAAGTAAACATCCATATCTTCCAAACATCGAATCCAGAAGTATTCTGCAATTAATCCTCTAGTGAACGCTGCTTTTTTACTTAAAGCATCTGCCACTACATTAGCCTTTCCTGGATGGTACTTCAACCCAAAATCGTAGTCCTTAATATCTCCATCCATCTACTCTGTCTCATGTTCAAATCACCCTGTGTAAAGAGATACTGAAGGCTTTTATGGTCTGAATGTACTTCAAAAGTGGCTCTGTAAAGATAATGTCTCCACATTTTCAAAGCAAAGACTACTGCAGCAAATTCCAAGTCATGGGTTGCATACTTTTGTTCATGATCCTTCAACTGTCTAGACCCATAAGCCACCACCTTCCCATGTTGCATGAGAACACAACCAAGTCCAACACCAGATGCATCGGTGTAAATCACGAAACCATCATCACCAGCAGGTAAGGTCAAAACTGTGGTCAACCTTCTTTTCAACTCCTGAAAACTTTGTTCACAATCCTCATTCCACGCAAAAGGAACTCCCTTACGAGTCAATCTTGATAGTGGGGCTGCTATTGAGGAAAATCCTTCTACGAATCTGCAATAATAACCTGTGAGGCCTAGGAAACTTCGGATCTCCAACACTATTTTTGGCTTATCCCACTTTACCACTGCTTCAATCTTTGCTGGGTTTACCGCTAAACCTTCCTTAGAGATGATGTGACTAAGAAATCCTACCTGTTCCAACCAAAATTCACATTTACTTGCCTTAGCATACAATTGGTGTTCCCTCAATAACTGCAATGAAATACGAAGATGCTCTTCCTGACTCTTTGAATATACAAGTATATCATCAATAAACACCACCACAAACTTATCCAAGTACTGTGCAAAAACCCTATTCATCATAGCCATAAAAGCTGCCGGCTCATCTGTCAACCCAAAAGACATCACCAAAAATTCGTAGTGACCATATCTAGTTCTGAATGCAGTTTTTGGGATATCTTGATCTCGTACCCTCAACTGATGCACCTTGCACCTGACCTCAGATCAATCTTAGAAAAATTCTGAGCACCTTGCAATTGATCAAATAATTCATCGATTCTCGTCAAAGGATATTTGTTCTTGATGGTCACTTGATTCAGTTGCCTATAATCAATACACATTCTCATAGAATCATCATTTTTCTTCACAAATAACACTGGAGCCCCCCAAGGAGAGATACTCGGTCTAATAAAACCCTTATTCAACAGCTCCTGCAATTGCTCTTTGAGTTCTCTCAACTCAGCTGGGGCCATTTTATAAGGGGCTTTTGAGATCGGAGCTGTGCCTGGCACAAGCTCGATTGCAAAGTCAATCTCACGGACTGGCGGCAATCCAGGAATATCATTGGGAAAAACATCCGGGAACTCAGATACCATTGGTATCTCCTCCACTGCTTTAGTCCATTTATCCTCCGCGATAAATGCAATATACCCCTCAAAACCTTTCATCAATAACCTCATAGCCTTAATAACTGAGATCACATGAGTAACAACTTTCTTCTTAGATCCCACAAATAGCACCTCAGTGCCGTTATCAGCTGTTAACTTCACTGTCTTTGCACGACAATTCATAACTGCACTATGAGTAGCAAGCCAATCCATACCCAAAATGGCATCAAAGTCATTCATCATCAATAGTATCAAATTGGCCTTAAACACAACTCCACTTATCACCAATTTACAATTAGGGTAGTATTTCAAACAACTAACCTTTTTACCCATTGAGGTGGCCACAATTAAATCATACGGCAAATCAATTGCTCTAACACCAATCTTCAAGGCTTTTAGGGGAAACATAGGAATGTGTAGAACCGGGATCAAATAAAGTTTAAGCATGACTATCACAAATAGAAATAATACCTTCCACAATGTTCTCTGCAATATCAGCTTGCTCCTGGGTCATGGCATACACTCTGCCTGCCTGTTGTGGCCTTGATTGCTGTCTGTTAGGCCCCTGTGGTCGCTGAGGTCCTTTTTGAGGTCAGGGCTGCTGGGGAGGTCGGTACAACTGCATCTGTTGCTGCAGTGCCTGGGGTCCTTGCTGCTGCTGGGGAGCTAGTGCTATCTGTCTCAGCAGTTGTGCTTGTATAGGAGCCCCTTATGTAGATGCCTGCCCATACTGCTGACCTTTCTTCTTAAGGCAATCCTTGACCTGATGACTAGTGTCACCACAGGAAAAGCACCCCCCCCATCTGTCTCCAACACTTAGATGTAGAGTGATTATTGCCACAAATGCCACAAGACTCCCTCTTTTGCTTTTTGAATTGGTACTGTGACACCGGGGATTGAGCAACTTTTTGCTTGGGTTGGCTAGTAGGGGCCATGTGCCCAATCACCTCGTCCGCCCAATATGCCTTATCCAAATATTCCTGGTAAGTATTCAGAACTTGTGACTTGGCATGAAGGAGTATATCTGGTCGAAGGCCATCGAGGAACCGTCGGATCCTCTTGTTTTCTGGAGTGATGAGAGTTGGTGCGAAACGAGAAAGACGGGTAAACTGCAGCTCATACTCCCGAATAGATAAACTCCCTTGCTTCAATCTATCAAACTCTATTCGCTTCTTAATGCAAACATGCTCCGGTACATACTTATCATGGAACTGATTACGAATTGTAGTCCAAGCCTCCTCTTCAGCGATCCCCTCATATGTCTCTTTAACTGTAGTCCACCACCTGTCTGCTACATCTCAAAACATGGAAGCTGTCAACTTGACCTTCTTTATCTCCGTGCAGACTAGATTTTCAAATATCTTCTCCACTTGAATGAGGAATTCCTCTGCCTCCATTGGATCTTCACCCCCGTTGAACTCCAGCGGACCCCTCTTTTTAAACTTCTCAAAAATATCATTTGGATCATGGGGGTCTGGGGGCAACAACAACCTGAGGCTATCCAATCCTTCGCAAGGCCTCAAGTACACCAGTCTGAAATGCAGCTTGATCCACTACTTGAGGTTGCACCACATGCATTGGTTGCGGCATTACCGGTGGCGGAGTTACATGTGTTGCATGAGGTTGGTTCATTCTTTGCACAACCTCCAGCAATTGTGCTATCTGTTGATCCTGACGTTGCTAATGGGCTAACACAGTCTGGAGCAGAGTTTGTATCGGATCATTGGCTGATCCGATAAACAGCATTGGCCCCAATTCCGGGTGGATCGAAGTCCTTCGTGAGGCTATGCTTGGTGATCAAGCAACTATAATCACACGCGGAACTAAAATCCATACTCATCGATAGATATCACATCGCAATAAGGTAACAAATCTCATTAATAATAAAACCAGAGTCAAGTGCTTCGAAGCATTACCAAACTTAAATTTTCGAACCAAGCTTAAATTAATAAACTAATGGCCCAGACATGGCCTTGTTACATAATCTAAATTTTCGAACTCAGCACCATACTAGGACACCTTAGATGATGTAATCGGTGCTCCACTTAACAACTCCGCCATCTGGCGGAATTTCCTGTGTCGCCGGACCCTCCAGTTTGGCACCGGTAATGGAACCTAGACACCCAAAAGTAGTGGGTCAGATTGACATAATCTGGCAAGAGGGTAAGCTGCAAACAATGGATTAATCGATTGAATTAAACAGAAGTATTCATTATAACCCAAGATATATCAGATGCAAACCCCAATGGCATGAATGCACAGAAACGGGTATTCCTGCGGATAAATATACAGAAATGGGTAAATCCTGCATACAGATAACAGAAACGGGTAGTCCCGTAGATAATAACAGAATCGGGTAACCCCGCAGATAATAACAGAAACGAGTAATCCCGCAGATAATAATAGAAGGCACAGTTGTATACTATTATCCACAGTACACGCTGACCCGATGGCGTACGTCTACCTCCGAACTGCAGTCGGTCAGATACATATATACAAATATACATTTTACAAATACATACGTATATTGATGTAGAATGAACCATGATATGAAACCCTTAATTCCAAATATTCAATCCAATATCATTGTGAGTATTTAGAGTACTTAAATTTAAAAGTTTATTATGAACGTGTGTCAATTCAAATTCTTTGAGGGTAAGCACTAATCCACCAACAGTCAAAGTTAGATAAATATGCACATGAGAACTAACTCTCTGTCACAATGGAAATATGAGTCCACGATGCCGATATACTACTTTTGGTGCCTATCATGTGGTGCATTCCGAACCTCACATTCCCATTCTGCATTTAGTCTAATTCTCATGTGAACATTCAACTAACATTCCTAAAAACATAATTCATCTAATCCAATTATATATAATTAGTGTGTTTTACAAATTAGGTAAAAGATGTTCAACTTCTGAATCTAAAGTTAAATCAAGTCATGATCAAAAAAGAGAAAGAAAATAATTAATTCCTTAATATCATTGTTGTGTACAAATACACCTTATCATTTTATACAAAACAAAAGGTACAATTTCAGATCCCAATTTGAACATGAATCCAAAATTAAGAATCCAAAATAAAATTATAAATACATTCTATTTACGATTTAATTGCTACCAAATACATCTTAGTTTATTTCAAATCAATCTAAATGAACATGAATCAAAATTTTAGAATTCTCAATTAAATTTATAAATAATCCAAGATACATTTCTAATAACATCGAATTAAAATTAATTTAATAAAAAAACTAATCTGCATTAGGATACTAAACGATTAATCAAAATATAACATTTTAACTCTTTATAAGAATATTCTAACCTAACTATTTATTTAATATTAGGTGTATAAATATATATATATTTAATAATAATTTTTTTTTGAAAAGAAAATGGGCTGACAGGCCCATACCTGCACCCGGGCCCGCCAGGCAGCCGGCCCAGCCTAGCCAGGCCGGGCCGCTGCCCATCCGGCCTAGGCCCAGCCTGCTGCCCAGCAGCAGCAGCTGCCAGGCGGCATGCACTGCCTGGCATGCCAGGCAGCCGCTGCACGCGTCTCCACTTTTTTTTTTTTTTTAAACACAAACATCAATCTACTTTATAAGTTTTGGAAGAAAATCAAATCACACTATTACCCCCCAAAAGCCATTAACCCAACAAGAAGAAGTCATACACAAAGTGTGTAAATCAATAAGCAACTAAAACATATTACAAAAACCAAAAACCATTGTTTCAACTATTCACTTGCTTGCATCTTGAAGCCAAAGTAAATCTGAAGATCAAAGCTTAAAAGACCTCACCTTGGTTTCCCCCTTAGAGAGCTTCTAGGGTTTTGGTTGAAGAAGAAAGGAAGAGGGTTGGAGAAAAGGGGAAAAACCCTACGAGTAGAGTTTATATAGAGAGAGGGTTTTTCCAAATTACAAGGAAGGGCTCCCCCTGCTTTCTAGTGGGTTTTAAGAAATTCCAAAAAGAGTCCTCTGGCCTAAAGGGTCCATTAACTCATGCCCAATTGTGTTGAATCAATTTATCTGACCCTCTTAACCCAACTCAAACCCGACAAACCGGTATGACCCAATAATAAAAATTTGAGGCATGACACGAATCAAAGTCCTTGCAAAGCTTGCAGTTTCAGCAAGAGCTTCAAAAGTCAGTAGTGACCCTCCATCATCAGATAAGTGACATGCAATTTTTCAACTGGATAATCTACTGCTAGGATAGAAAGAATTGTGTTTGCAGACAAGGGGAGGTTCTTTATCCGGGTCGGCTGTCGAAACAAAGACATCTATACCAGGAAGATCAGACCTTCCTTTCGGATTCTCAAGGCTTGGGGACTCAAACTGGTCTTTCAAAACAGAGAGGTCAGTAATTCTGTCTACAGGACAGAGCTTAGGAAGCTGGTCAAGCAGCCATGAAATGGTGAACCAAATTTCGCATGATTCTCCATTGCATCCCCACAGCCACATTGCCTCGTGGTTAGGATGCATGATTCTCCATGTAAGAAAAAACCCGAGTGCAACTAGGCGGATCACAATTAGCAATATGCAGAAACAAAATTGAATAACCAATTCAATTTAGAAAATTTTCAAAAAAAAAAGGGAGATCGTCATTGCATCTGTGAATGTTGTTAGTCGTCTAGTATAATCAACAGTCCCCACAGCCACATTGCCTCGTGGTTAGGATGCATGATTCTCCATGTAAGAAAAAACCCGAGTGCAACTAGGCGGATCACAATTAGCAATATGCAGAAACAAAATTGAATAACCAATTCAATTTAGAAAATTTTCAAAAAAAAAAGGGAGATTGTCATTGCATCTGTGAATGTTGTTAGTCGTCTAGTATAATCAACAGTCCCCACAGCCACATTGCCTCGTGGTTAGGATGCATGATTCTCCATGTAAGAAAAAACCCGAGTGCAACTAGGCGGATCACAATTAGCAATATGCAGAAACAAAATTGAATAACCAATTCAATTTAGAAAATTTTCAAAAAAAAAAGGGAGATAGTCATTGCATCTGTGAATGTTGTTAGTCGTCTAGTATAATCAACAGTCCCCACAGCCACATTGCCTCGTGGTTAGGATGCATGATTCTCCATGTAAGAAAAAACCCGAGTGCAACTAGGCGGATCACAATTAGCAATATGAAGAAACAAAATTGAATAACCAATTCAATTTAGAAAATTTTCAAAAAAAAAAGGGAGATTGTCATTGCATCTGTGAATGTTGTTAGTCGTCTAGTATAATCAAAAGCATAAGTAATCACTCACTTACCTATACGGGCTGAGAATTGCTGCAGAGATCCCGACTTTTCTTATCAAAGGCCGCTTGGTTTTCTCTCCGAAATTTGGCGGGTCTTCAGATCCATCCACTCCAGGCTCCACTAATGAATCCATCTTTTGGCCAAACTGCATTTCCATAGCCATAAGTCCCCTTTGTCTCATGGAGCCAGCGGGTGTGATCAAAATCATGATTAGGAGCCTTGAACGATTTCACCAGAGAAAGCCGCTTATCTGGTTTGAATTCAGCCATTGAAGGCAATGGAAGCGCGCGGTCTTCTGCTTCTGACCCAGACCCAGATTCATGCCCTTGGTCACCCTCATTCCTATACTCTTCCTTGCAACCTGGACATTTTCTCCCGCTTCCAAGGCACTCCACATAACAGTCTTCACAAATCTTGAAACCACACTCACAAGACTTTCCGCCAAGTGGTTTTCCATAGCAACCCTTCATTCCACAGAACATCCCCATGGATTTGGCCGTCTGGGGCTGTTCATTTGAGCTTTCTACAACATGGCCTCTTCTCACTGAATTGAATCCCCCGTAAAAATTGTTCCAGAAATGAAACTCCTCTTGGGCTTTTCGCTGATCCTTGAGTCTTCGGGTAGGCTGCTCAGCGAAGCAGACATAGGCTGATGATCGGGAGTGGGAGGAATGTGAACGGTGTAAGAGACGAACTCCAAACTCACTTCGGCTTCTTCCTTCGATGTGGTGCAGTGTCTTCCTCCACTAGAAGCCCTGTGTCTGCTGCTACTGATAGGGGAATTGGGGTTGTTAGAGAGCGAAGTGCGCTGGACGGGGCTTGTTAGACCCATGCTTCTAGAACCCCCTCCTTTTCCTCCTGAAGAAATTGTAATGGTCACTGGGGAAGCAGGAGAAGAAGCCAACTGAACCATTTTTCATCTCTTCCTCTGTTCTCACAAAATCAAAGGCTACAAACAAAAACCCAGATCACAGAAAGGAAGAACAGCCCAATTTCAGAAAACAAGAAAAAGAGAGGGAAAGAACCCAAATTTCAGGCTTCTTTTCTGATATTCTCAAGATGAGCGGATAAGAACGCAAACCCAGATGAGAAAGAGATTTGAAACCGAAATTTCAGTTGGTTTGAACAAAACCCAGATGGGAAAGAGATTCAAAACCCAAATTTTAGTTGATTTTGAACACCTTAAGAGAATATGATGGGTTTCAGATATGGAGATCATTTAAGCAGAAACGTCGGAGAGATCGGAGAGAAGAAGGAAGAAGTCTATTTTTTGATCTCCAACGGTCATCGACTTTGTTTGAATTTGATAGAAAGGAGGAAGGGTTTTTGAGGGGCGCGTGAAAGGCGGAGTTGTGCCTGTCAACGGTCGACTAATCTATACGGTCCAACGAAATCCGATCCGACGGTTGTGATTCGAGTTCAACGGTCGCTTCCAGCTTGGATCTCTCTAACGGCTGAATTTTAAGAGTGGGAGAAAGCCGTTGTAGGTATTGAAGATGTTATGACGTGGCGTTGAAGGTAGGGTCCACAGAGAGATTTGGATCGGTAGCCTTAATCAATAAAGCATCTTATCCACTCACTAGGCCCCTGTTTGGATCCCCACAGTATAATCACAGCCATCACTATGATCACAGCCGTCTGTTCAGTGGACTTAAAATGGTCAATGAAATGTATGAAGGGAGCATCCACTGGGTTTTTCTCAATTTCTTTTACTATTTTTTAATCTGTTTGCAGTCAGTAAATGGACGGTCTCCGATTCTCCATTCTTGAGTATATTAAAAAAAGAAAAAAAGAGCAATTATTCAGTACTCCAAGAGTACCTACCCCTATGCCTTCTCCACCGGTCACAATCAAGAATGAGATCAAAAAAGAGACCATCATATGTCCACAATGTAGAGAAAAATAAATCATTTGAGCTTTATACCTCTCAATTGGGATTCTTACAAATTAATAAGCTTAAACCTAGACCGCACGTATTAAAAATAAAATGTAAAATATTGTAGGGCTGTAAATAGGTCCCTAATTTTTCAATTACCTAAAGGTTCGAACCCATTAATAATTGGGCTTACATCCTTATGTAGGTTCCGATAAGTAAATGGGTCTGAATCTAAATCTTATTTTTTGACCCGTATTCTAAACGGATTTAGGTCTAGTTTTAACTGGATTTCGATCCGTGGACCTGAGACCTAACATATTACCTTATTTTTGAAAAATTTTTCTTAAAAGTTAGTTTTTTTCCTAAACATTTTCTACACAAATCTGGACTCAGACCTGAACCCATACCCGCCCCACCTCATACACGGTTCCAATTCCGGATACATTCTCTCATTAATGGTTCCAGCTCTTGATCCAGGAAATTGGTTTTGAACCAATTCCTGGTCCGGTTCTGGGTTTATCTTCTTTTCAACAATTCTAGTTCTAGGTCCACCATCAACCTAGACCAAAACCAACCTATTTACAACCCTAAAATATTGCCACTAGAGTCACTTGAGATGGTCTTACTCCTTGACCCTTTGATAGTCTTGGTCTAACATTTTTCACCTGAACAATTAACTAATGCAGTTTTTCCACAAAAAATAAAAATAAAAAAAACCCTAGATGCACGGTTTGCTTGCCCAAACCATTTTTGGTTTTTAAGAAACATCTGTGTACATCCACAACAACTAATCCCGCAGACTTTTTCCTCTTTTGTAGTAGGATAAGCTTTTTTGCGAAATTAAGGAAAATTTTGCTCATTTGCACCAAACATAGATTTTAATACATCACAGAAATGCATTTTCACAAATCTCACTTATTTTGAGGAAAGTTGGCAACACAAACAAGGATAAATAAGTTTCCTAATGAGGGATGAAAATAGGTATTTGATTCCCTGATTATCCAGATGCACCAACCCATAAGATATTGTGTTTAGAAGCTAGTTTTGGTTCCGATTCATAAACAGGTCTAATTCTGTGACCTAATTTAGGTTCCGATTGATAAACAAGTCCGGTTCTAGGTCCACACAAGTTTCGATTTGTGTATTCAATCAAGACCCGACATACGAGTCTTTACTGTTGCAAATTGCAACTCAAAATAACTTTTACTGGATATTTTTATGTATAACACTTAAGGTAGTAGACTTGATGCACTATTATAAATTGAATGAGATCCTTAATTTAATAAAAAAAATAAAACATTATAAATACAAATGAGTTAGAATCGATTTTGAAACTAAATTCTAATTCTCAAGTTGTTCCTGATTCCAGAATTGGACCCTAGTCCTCTTGTTGGAATTGAGTTTGGAACCAACAAAATAGGTCTCTAGTAGAACTGAAACAATTATTTAGAAACAGGTCAAAGTTTGGATCCAGTATGGTTCCAACTTGGAACTGCTCCACTTGCAGCCATATACCTAATGGCCTTTTTCATGGATTTTAATATATATGAAATTTATGATCTGATGGGCTCTAACAAATTATTGTTAAAACGGTGAAGGGCGAAGGATATACATTATAAATTTAGATGGGACATTGTCTTTTTAGAATTTGATTTACTAAATTATTAGCTAGATATTCATCTCACATCACCCATCCAAGAAAGGGGGAAAAAAAGAGGTCAATAGTGATAGTTTCAATAACTTGAAGACACAGGGATTCATTCCTAATCATGTGTGTGAAATTCAATCGAATTCAATTACATGGACCAAGAAGTCATAAATATTTTCAATCATTTTTCAAGTGTTGATTTCACCTTGTAACCTTGAAGGCCGAAGCTCAAATGTTGACATTATTGACCCAAACATTAAGCCCATAATAGTCCTAAATGAGCCACTTATTGGCTTAGTAAAGGTATTAGCAGATATTTATTAGGCCAAAAATTAATTTGAGCCATGCAAAAATCCATTTCACATGCCTCCAACCTCTACATTCATTCTTTTAAAGAGGAAACTGCAGGCATCAAAGTCGCATTTTACTACCTTCTAGCGACAAAATCCTACCTCCTTTGTTGATCGCAACGTCCATCTAATCGCTGAAGGGAAAAAGAAATCTCCAAATCGTAAGCATCTTGATATTGTGATTTATGCATGGATTTAACACATAGATGAGAGAAAAACACACCACACATGAGATGATCACAGGAGATTTATGTGGTTCGGCTTAAGCCTATATCCACGGGAGAAGGCGATAAGAATATCATTATAAGGAATGAATTACAAAGAGGAAGATCACTTTTACTCTCAACCCCAAACCCAGCTACACCAAAGCCTCACTCAGATCATCTTCCACGCCCCACCGAAGCAGCAAAGTGTTCCATTTATAGACTCCATCACCAGCATGGAAGTCCACATCTTTGGTTGCCCATAGGTGTTGTAGTGCGGTTGTAGAGCGGCTACAACTAAGGCAGCTACAGATATGAGGCTGCAGCTCTGCAATGGCTCCATTGAGCCAAACAACTAACAAATCTCTACCTTAGTGAAAATCAGAGCCAATCCTCACAAAATTCTTCTTAATGCCTTCACATGTCCATTTGGGCACTTAGGTACTTCTTACGCCAATCAAGTCTAAGCAATGCTTGAACTTGGCTGTTAGAATAGGCTTAGTCATCATATATACTGGGTTCTCATCTGTAGGGATCGTCTCTACTACAATGGCACCTTGAGAAATTACATCCCAAATAAAGTGTGCCCTCAATGTGTTTGGTTCTTTCATGATGCATCAGATTGTTTGTTAGATCAATAGTACGCTGGCTATCACAAAACACAGTAGTTAATTGTTGTTGCAATCCCATATCACCAACCAAACCCCTCAGCCAAATAGCTTCCTTCACTGCTTCTGTAACTGCCATATATTCTGCTTCAGTCGTAGCAACGGTAGATTGCAATGTTGCCTTACAGCTGATAACATCGTTAGAAAGAGTGAAGGCATAACCTGTTAAGAAACTTCTTTAGTCTAAATCTCCAACAAAATCTAAATCAACATCCCTAATAATACTACTAGAAGTGTTACCTTTTCTGTCATATACTATCTTAACATCCGTAGTACCTCTAAGATAGCGGAGTATCCATTTCACAGCCTGCCAATGAACCTTCCCAGGTTTCTCCATGTATCTACTTACTACACTAATTGCATGTGAAATGTCTGGCCTTGTACAGATCATAGCATACATGATACTCCCAACTGCACTGGCATAAGGAACACATGACATGTGCTCCACCTCCTCCTCAGTTTGTGGTGATAAAGCATCGGAAAGTTTAAAATGAGCTGCAAGTGGAGTATTCACAGATTTCGACCTTTACATGCCAAAGCGTTCTAGTACCCTTTCAATATACCTTTTTTTGTGACAAAGACAATTTGCTCGCTTTTTAGTCCTTGTGACTCTTGATCCCAAGTATTTTCTTTGTAGTGCACAAATCCTTCATCTCAAATTCACCACTGAGTTGAGCCTTCAACCTATTGATCTCAGACATGTCCCTAGAATCAATTAACATGTCATCAACATACAACAACAAACAAAATAAAAGAACCATTTGAGAGCCTTTTGTGATAAACATAATTGTCATACTCACTCCTAGAATAACCGTTTTCTACCATAAAGGTATCAAAACGTTTGTACCACTGTCTAGGAGACTGCTTTAGTCTATACAAAGATTTCTTTAGTAAGCAAACAAGGTCCTCCTTACCTTATATTTCAAATCCCTCTAGTTGATGCATATAAATCTATTCCTCCAACTCACTAAGCAGAAAAGCAGTCTTGACATCAAGTTACTCAAGCTCTAAGTCCAATAGAGCAACCATAGCAAGTAGCACCCAGATAGAGCTATGTTTCACTACAGGAAAGAACTCATTAAATTCAATACCCTCCTTTTGAGAATAGCCTTTTGCAACTAGTCGTGCTTTGAACTTAACATCTTCGATCCCTAGAGTTCCTCCTTTTTTCTTGAAGACCCATGTAACACTTCGACCCAACTTAATCTGGCTTAGCAACTAATTAATGGCGAATTAGTTGTTGTATGTGTTTTGACTTTGCATTTGTTTTATTCCGAGTCATGGATCGGCAGTTGGGTTGAGTTTGACCTGGATTAGGTAGACATGAGCCCTTTTTCGTAATTTTTGCTTTTGTAAGATTTCTTCATTCATACATCATCTTAGTATCATCACGTGTATCTTGTCAAGCTTGTCAATTTCCATAACTGACTCGATTACAAACGACAACGTTTGTTTCTGTTGGACTGTTATTTGACTCAAACTGTAATTCCACGGAACCTTTGGACTTTTATATAAAATTTTCAATACTTATCTTATATAAACAAGATATAGGCGACAACCTTGACTCAATGATTTCTTCTTACTCTCTTCCTTCACATCGATTCTTCTTGTTTTCTTCTTTCCTTCGTTTTCTTTCTTCTTCAATGATTAAAGCAAGAAGAAAGAGGATCTTTCGCATCCGTGCTAGCTCTTGTGTGTTTTATAGTATGGATTTGAGTCATGGTAGCGTCTATGAGATTAAGATGCTCCATGCACTGCATGCACTTACATCTTCTTTCTTCTTACATGCATGGTGATTAGAATCACGTGTTAACGTTCAATTGGAGCCCAAGGACAATAAGTAACTCGTAAAAGCTCATTTGAGGCAAGTATAAGCACGATTTGGATAAACATGCGTTGGTATATGATTGATTGTGAATAATTCGCTAATTTTGTATATGGTTTGTATTTTACAGCTCAATTGTGTCTAATTACTCATACTTATGCTTGATGTGTCCTCTTTGTGCTTAGATAGTTTTATCTGTAACAGGTTTAGAACGTGACCCTGTGTAACTTACGGCTAAGCCATATGACTGCACGGCTCACTTTCTAGAGAACAGCAAAACCTAAATTTACTCTATGGTCAAGCTACGACTAAGCCGTAGGCTAGCCGTGACCCAACCGTAAGTCAAGTTACGGCTTGACTTATAGAAAGCAGAAAATGGAGAATACCTTCTACGGTCCAGCCACGACTAAGCCGTGCGGTGAGCTACGGCTAAGCCATACCCAGTCGTGGCTGAGCCGTAGAACAACCACGGTGACGCCGTAAAAGGGAGCACGGGCTAGCCCTAGCTCTCCATAAATGCGGAAACAATTTTGGAGAACCATGGCTGAACCGTAGTGCATCATACGGCTAAGTCGTAATATGTTTGCGGCTAAGCCGTAGGTCACCCATGGCTAAGCCATAAGACCATTGAAAAGTAAGAAAGGTAGGTATTGAAGAGACCTTGTAAGGCCCTTGAGTGAGAATGTAGGCAACCTTAACTCGCCCACGGAATAATAGAACCGCATGAATGGTCTTGAGGGCTATGACCAGTTCATGTGTGTTGTCTAGTTGTTAAGTACCTCCCCATGGGTGTTGGTTTAAGGGACTTCGATACACCCTCTTGACATAATGCAACACGATAAGAAAGACAACTGTGTATCGGATAACTTAAAACTACATCATTATGCATGGTTAGAAACATTGGATGACTAGAATAGGGTTGGCTAGTAATCTGTCTTAATTCGATTAAATTGAATTGCATGGCATATTAGACGACGATGATTGCCCTCCATTCTTACGTATGTATTGAAGGTTCAACGTATGTCTTGTCAATAGTTTGGGATATGCCTCCACATTGTTTAACATGTTGCTGACATGGTTACTGCTATGCCTTGATATGTATTTGTGTTTAAATATTACATGTAATGAATGGAATTCATTAAGTCCAATTATATTATTGAATTAACATGGTCAGGCACTACTCAGCCTCAGCCTTATGATACCCGGCGAGGTTGACTTTGGCATAGTATATATGGTACCACTGCAGTGTATTTATGTCTTAGGGCTTTCGGACCTCAGGAACCGAAAACCCAATCGTACCGTGGCCCGATTGATGGTGTTCTCAGTATGTAAAGATCTCTAGAGGGAGGATAAGGCAAATGTAGTAGTCACAAAGTATATGACATGTATATCTTGATTCTTATAGCATGCTTCTTTAATTGCACAACTTGCCTAGTAGATGAACTTGGAACTCTATGAATTATCAGTTGTTACTTATTCTACTAGACATTACATGTGTTAACATATTGTTGCTTATACTTTGTTGAATCGTTGTATTCATGAGTTATCCTTGGTGTTGCAGGCTTAGAACCCGCTACCGACCCATCGTCGGTCAGCAAGACTCCAGAGGAGACCATAGATGCCCGATCAAGGCTAGAGGAGTAAATGTGAGCACTTCGCTGGAGAGCGACATGTCATGCATATAGGTCTTCTTTGATGTGGGATGTAATTGGTTTTGTTAGTGGTCTCTATATTTTATATGTTGGCTCACTTTTGTATAATACTATACTTCATGTAATCTTTTATGGATATCCTTTTGGATATTATTTTGTTTTAGTGACTCTCCTCTTGTTATGCAATGATACCTATAGCTTCTGCGTACATGTATTGGCACATATGAACTTCTCTTGTGTGTGTGCATTTAGACGAGGTCTACGGGTGAGCGCACGGGAGTATGTGTGTCACTGATTAGGTTTAATCTTAATCCTCGACTGCCTGGGCTCGGGTTGTGACATACGTATTATATGGTATTAGAGCATTACTTGATATAGTTGATAAGCAAATAGGCATGTAGGAACGCTGTGAGGATACGATTTCAAATATTTGACTTGATAGTCTGATATTTTGATTTGTTGGGGGACATGTAATGGGGAATGCCTTGTGCTCGAGTATTAACCCTTTACCTTTCATAGGATATGGCATCCGGATCAAGTACTAATAACAATCATGGGGATAATGAGAGTAGATCAGCTCCTCCACAACAGCCACATAACGCGGACAACTGATTCCTCATGATGCTGCAAGCGGTCCATTCACTGTAAGCACAAGCAACATCTACCATGGATCGGCAAAGCCAAGTGTCAGTCCCACCCCACGTGGAGCAACAAGTCGTCTTCCAGCCTAAGTAAAGTGATCCCAATGCTCCTTGCGAAAAGTTTTGGAAACGTGGAGCCATCGAATTCTATGGGAATGAAGATGCCTTAATGGCTGACCAATGGTTAGAGCATACGGAGGATTTGTTTTACAACAGCAGCAGATGATATTGGCAGAATATGTGCATAAGTTCATGTAGGTATCGCATTTCACGGAGGATATGATCCATACGGAATAAAAGAAAGTGAACAGCTTCATTAATGGCTTGAATCCTAGATACAAGAACCATATGACAGCCTCCCAAAGGCCAGTTACCTCAGTCGATGCGGTGGACAGAGCTTATGCTGCCAAGGCCAACCTTCAAAAAGAGAGAGCTGTTGACTCCAAGAGACATACGCCATTTGGTGTAAGGGGGCAAGCACAGAAAAAGATGAAAGGTAGGCAAGGTACCTCTAATTAAGCCGGTGTGACTTGTGAGCATTGTGGCAAAGGCCACAAGACGGAGCAATGTTGGAGAAAGACAGGAGCTTGTTTTATTTATGGCTCCATGGACCATTTAATGGTCAAATGTCCGAGGTACAAGTCTTCCGAACCCCAATAATCCAGACCAACTGTAGCTCCAGGCAGATCACAGCAATCCCGTCAAAGCCAGAAGCCGAACTGTTAGACTGCTCATGTTTATGCTGCTACCCATGAGACTGCTAATAAGGAGGCAAATGTGGTGGAAGGTACTATTTTGATTGTGCAAGCTGAAGCTATAGCATTGTTCGATTCGGGGTCTACGCATTCGTACATAGCACCTCATTTTGCTGAGCAGTTATGGCAGTTGCCTAAGCCGCTACCGTATGGGTTGGTGGTGTCCACTCCTCTTGGTAAAAAGGTGGAGTGTAGTATATACTACCCCAATGCGATGTACGGATCGAAAGGCGTCAACGTCTAGTTGACCTAATTTTATTGTCGATGTTAGACTTCGACGCGATCCTTGGAATAGATTAGCTCGCGGGATATCGTGCCTGTGTGAATTGTTACAGCAGGACAATTTACTTCGACCTAAGCAATGGGTTCCGTTTCGAGGGCAATCAGAAGAAATGCTCTACGCGTGTTATCTCCGTATGCAAGGAGGATCACATGATACGCAAGGGGTGTGAAGGCTTTATTACCTTTATCTCTGAGAAGAAGGATTTGAAGCAGTTTGGAGAGATTTCAGTGGTGCGTGATTTCCCAGATGTCTTCCCCGATGAAGTTCCAGATTACCTCCTGCACGAGAAGTGGATTTCGCTATTGACCTTGTGCCAGGGACCGCACCAATTAGTAAGCTCCATATCGTATGGCCCCAGCAAAGTTGTTGGAGTTAAAGAAGCAATTACAGGATGTTGGAAATAGGTGGGTCTCGTGGATAGATTTTCAAAACTTTTGATCCACTTGACACAGGGATCAACTATCCATAAGACCAAAATCCAATCCAGGATGCGTTACCCTCAATCTCGTGACCATGTACAGTAAAATTCTACCAGCACTAAGCATCCAAAATAACCTACGACATGCAAGAAGTAGATCATACCTTTGGAAACCCGCAGTGCTCTAATGGACTTCTTCAAGACCTCTTAGCCTTCCACGCTATGACCCCCGAATTGGATTTCTTTTCTCAAGAAGAACGGTGGAATCTTCAGGAGAAAATCCCAACTCGAGACTCCAAGGAACTAGAAGAAAGGAGAGGAGAGTAACTCGCACAACTCTTGCACGAAAGGGTTTTGGGCGTGAGAGGAACTCTTTTGGACGTCCAAGGATGTTTTATAGACTTCCAAATCTCTCTCTTGTCTAATTGAAATAGAAGTCTTACTTCCAAAGCAATTAGCAACTTTCTCCTTTCCAAACTCTTATTTCTAGAGTCCAAGTCGGATTAGTGTTTTCCAATATCTTGGGCTGGCGTGGGGACCACTAGGGATTCCTTAGAAAGCTGGCTCCAACTGGAACACCGCGACCCCACATCTCATGTGCAATCCGGGCCCACAGTTAATTGCAAATAACACCACTATATAAATGCAATTGCACTCCAGTCTTAGGAATAAATTACAATGAAGACCCTAAACTTCCCAATTACCACAAGTAGGCCCCTCTATCAATATCCGTGGATCAATTGGAATAAATCCGTCTCTTCCAATCTAAGTTCCACATCTTATTATCCTTGAGCCCCAATTAATCACAGTAATCATCAGTACCATCCAATTAACTCTTAATTGAGATGGGTGCGCACTTACTAATGACAAATCCATTAATTGGCACAAGGGGATAATTGAGATAGATTCCATCTTGATCATTCAACGTTCCCACAGTTCTACTACCATATACCCAAGACACCGAGGTGTTAACCTATAGTTGGCCTCACTCATTGGTGACTCAAAGCAAATGAATAGATAGAAACTTGAGTTCGTCAATGTCTCAGGATTGAGGGCCTATTGCTAGGGAATTATGAAAGCATACCTTATTATTGAGACGGAATACCATAAGGTGCATCTCATGGTCCTTCAATACATCCAATGTACCGGCACTATTGATCCAGAATCTTACATTCTGATGATCGAGACAAATCACACTATCTCATAGTGATCAAAGTGCTGCAACCTTATCAAATGAGATGCCCAGTCTCATTACTGGTTGTGAAGCTATTTAAGTATAAGATTTGTGACATATATCTCCCGCGTGTGGATCTCATCCATGCACATATATCACATCTAATATACTAATGGGACCCGGTTCAACTCATGAACCATTATGTCATACGTATTAGTTATGTGCATAAAGTAGTAAAATAACATTCATCTCATGAAAGTAAAGCATGATTTTATTGATAAATAAAGAAATTAATCAATTTATTACATCAACTGATGGATTGAGTCCACAAAAACTAACAATCTCCCACTTGGGCTCAATGCCAGTCAGGGTTGCATCTCATGCCCATCCCTTCTACGTGTTGCTCAAAGACTTTGGTAGTCAAAGGCTTAGTAAAGGGATCTGCCAAATTGTCTGCAGAGGCTATCTTGGTAATAGCAATATCACCTCTCTGCACAATCTCTCTGACTAAGTGATACTTCCTCTGTACATGCTTTTGGCTTTTATGGCTTCTGGGTTCCTTTGACTGAGCGACTGCCCCGCTGATGTCACAGTAAACTGTGAGTGGCTGTCGTGCCAAAGGTACCACCCCAAGTTCCAAAAGGAATCTTTTAAGCCATACTGCTTCCTTAGCTGCTTCACAAGCTGCTACATATTCAGCTTCCGAGGTTGAATCAGCGGTACATTCTTGTTTTATACTCCTCCAGCTGATAGCTCCGCCTCCAAGCATAAATACATAACCAGAGGTGGATTTCCTAGAATCCTTATCTGACATAAAGTCAGAATCTGTGTATCCGACTGGAATCAACTCATCACTGCTATAAATCAACATGTAATCTCTAGTCCTTCTCAAGTATTTGAGAATACATTTTACAGCAGTCCAATGTTCAGGTCCTGGATTAGATTGATATCTGCTGACTAGGCCCACTACATAACAGATATCTGGTCTAGTACATAACATAGCATACATGAGGCTACCAACAGCCGAAGCGTATGGTATCGACCTCATCTGCTCCTTTTCCTCAGGTGTCTTAGGACACTGATCCTTGGAAAGGTGCACTCCATGCCTGAAAGGTGTGATACCCTTCTTGGAGTCTTGCATTGCAAACCGTACTAGCACCTTATCTATGTATGCAGCTTGAGACAAGCCAATCATCCTATTTTTCCGGTCTCGATAGAGTTTGATCCCTAGGATGTAACTAGCTTCTCCCAAGTCCTTCATATCAAAAGTCTTGGCTAACCAAACTTTTACCGTTGACAACATTCCTATGTCTTTCCCCAGGAGAAGGATGTCATCGACATATAAAACCAGAAAAACTACCCTGTCACCTTCACTTTTCATGTACACACATGACTCATCCGGATTTTGACAAAAACCAAATGACTTAATTGCCTGGTCAAAACGGATATTCCAGCTTCGGGATGCCTGCTTTAGTCCATAAATAGACTTCTGCAGTTTGCAAACTTTTTGCTCCTGGTTTTTAGCTACAAAACCGTCTGGCTGCACCATATAGATGTCTTCCTCAAGATGGCCGTTGAGAAAAGCCGTCTTGACATCCATTTGCCAAATCTCGTAATCGAGATGAGCTGCAATGGATAAGAGTATCCGGATGGATTTGAGCATGGCTACTGGCGAGAAGGTTTCCTCATAATCGATCCCCTCTTTCTGAGTATATCCTTTCGCAACAAGCCTAGCCTTATAGGTCTCCACTCTTCCATCTGGTCCTCTTTTTCTCTTGTAGACCCACTTGCACCCAATAGGTTTAATATTGGCAGGCAAGTCCACAAGTGTCCAGACCTGATTTGAGTACATAGACTCCATCTCAGCTTTCATAGCATCTTGCCAGCGTCCCGAGTCTAAGTCATTTACTGCTTCATCATAGTTAGAGGGATCTTGTTCTGGCTCTTCTGGGATTGCTTCATAAGACTCTCCCAAGAATGAGAACCTGTCAGGGGGTCTGACAATCCTCCCACTACGACGAGGTACTGGTGTAACTACTAGGTCTGGTAAGGGCGGTTCTTCCTCAAGTCCGGTCATACTTGGATTTGGAATTGATTGCTCCTGAATCTCTTCCAAGATCACCTTTTCTAAAAATTTCTGGTCCATCATATAATCTTCCTCCAGAAAAACCGCATTGGTGCTAACCAGCACTTTCTGCTCTCTGGGATTATAGAATAACCAACCTTTAGTTCCTTTAGGATATCCTACAAATGTGCATACTTCCGACTTCGCTTCCAACTTATCCGTCTTAACCTTGAGCACGTGTGCTGGACAACCCCAAATGTGTAAATGTTGTAGACTAGGCTTTCGCCCAGACCACAATTCCCGGGGAGTCTTAGGTATAGACTTAGATGGTACGAGGTTTAGTAGGTACATTGCAGTATCCAAAGCATATCCCCAAAAGGATATAGGTAATCTTGAGAAACTCAGCATAGACCTAATCATATCTAAAAGAGTCCGGTTCCTTCTTTCTGCTACTCCATTCTGTTGAGGCATACCAGGAGCAGACAACTGGGATAGAATCCCATTTTCTGATAAGTAACCCATAAAATCAGCAGAGAGATATTCCCCTCCTCGATCTGATCGAAGAGTCTTGATACTCTTACCTAATTGCTTTTCCGCTTCCGCTCGAAATTCTTTGAACTTTTCAAAAGCTTCGGACTTGCGGTGCATAAGGTATATGTAACCATATCTTGAGTAATCATCTGTGAAAGTGATGAAGTACTCATATCCTCCTCTGGCCCTGACATTAATGGGTCCGCAGACATCAGTATGCACTAATTCCAATAAATCTTTGGCCCTATTACCCTTAGCTGAAAAGGGTCTTTTAGTCATTTTACCTTCCAAACAGGACTCACAGATAGGCATTGGTTCTACCACCAATGAAGGTAAGATACCATCTTTCACTAGCCTCTCAATCCTGTTAAGGTTTATATGACCTAGCCTCAGGTGCCAAAGTTTTGTTGGATTAGATGAAGGTGACTTTCTCTTTAATGATGATCTACTAATTGTTTCAGTATCATGTATCTCATACATCGTGGGAGTTAACAAATAAAGTCCATTGGTTACCTTGCCAGAACATATGAAAGTACCATTCCTCTTTATGACAACTTCAGTACCAAAAGTAATAGAATAACCTTTATTCACCAAACTAGAGACTGAAATTAAATTCCGCCTTAAAGACGGTACATATAATGTTTCTGACAAAACCAATTTCTTATTTGAAAAACATAAAGTAATGACTCCTACTGAAACAGCCTCCGCCTTAGCGTCAGATCCTAGGTTGACAATGATTTCTCCATCACTTAGCCTCCTGGTTTCCCTGAACCCCTGCAACGTATTACATATGTGATTAGTTGCCCCGGAATCCACACACCAGGATTCTGAAGTACCAGTTGCAAAACTAACTTCAGATATAAGTGACTCAATCATACCTGGGGTCTTTTTCTTAGATAGATATTCTGGACAATTCCTCTTCCAATGTCCTGTCTTACCACAATGGAAACACTTTCCTTTTGTCCCTGAACCCTTAGCTTTAGCCACACCACCAGTTGGACCATTCTCCACCTTAGGACCCTTTGGAACTGATTTCTTTTTGCCTTTCCGCCCTTTGCCTTTCGGCTTGGACTTGGCATCTGACTTTTCTGTCATTAAGGCAGTTGGTTTCTTCTTCATAATCCCTTCAGTTGCTACCAACTGACTAGATAGCTCAGCTAGAGTCAGATTCATTTTATTCATATTATAATTGACCTTGAAATTGTTGAATGACTCTGGTAGTGACTCAAGGATTATGTCAATCTGCGATTCTGCATCAATCGCAGCTCCCAGTACATCTAACTCATTTAATGAGTCCATCATTTTCAACATGTGTTCCTGTACTGATGTACCTTCAGCCATCTTGGTGCTAATGAGCACCCTCATGGCTGCCTGCCTAGCAGGTCTACCTTGTTCTACAAACATCTCCTTTAAGTTCGATATCATATCATATGCAGTCTTATAAGATTGATGTTGATGTTGCAGCACACTAGACATGGATGCCAGAATGTAACATCGGGCCATCTCATCGTCTTTGGCCCATTTGGTGTAAAGGTCCTTTTCTGCTTCTGATGCATCTGGGGCAGGCTCTTCAAGGGGGTTTTTGGTAAGGACATATTTGTATCCTGAAGCTGTCAGGACAATATCCAGATTCCGTTTCCAGTCCACATAGTTGGATCCCACCAACTTATTCTGGTTGAGGATGGTCGCAAGTGGATTGAAAGTATTCGAATTCATGCTTGTAATACTGTAGCACATAACCATACATTCAATTAATAAATTTAAATGACATTAGGGTTTAGTATTCTACCAAATTTATGTGGGAATCCTCATAACCACAAAATTCAGAATACATCGGAATCCCAATTCTGCGGGGTATGCCTCCTTGGGGAGTGCATATACCTCCTAGACTGGTGCGGATCAAAGTTGGTCAAAATTTGGATTAAGACTAACTATCCATGATCCCCTTCATTCATTACAATCTAGGTATCTCATACTAAATAATGTATGACTCCCGATTAGCTTTGGTTTCTAAAATACATGAGGCAAATCCTTAGGGATACTACATCATTATTTTAGTTAAGTGTGACCCACCAACTAGCATTGCATGACAACCGTTGTGGGTAGCTCCTCCTTGGGGAGTGGGCTCCCACCCCGTCTCATCAACACTATCCATAGGAGATCCATATCCAGTATCCAGATAAATACAAGCCCTCCATGGGGAATGGCCATTCGCAAAATGGCGTAAGGCTAATACTTTCCTTACAATGGACCTATGGTGGAAAACCATGGGGATTTTTATATGTATAGAAAAGCCCCGCTCCCACTTAATATTTTAGAGTTGAGGATTTCCTTATAGGTGTATGGGTCCATCAAATATAGGTATATATTCATCTCATGATAAGACCAATGATTGGTTCCAAGTCAAGTTATTTTAAGGAAAGCCCAGTTTCTAAAATTAGTGTTACCAATAGATCCATCTCATGGGCCTACCAACTCTAATTAGAACTCTTTCCAAAAATTAATTTGATTTGACCAATTTTAGAATTTGCTATGTTTGGAACAAATATGGAAATACTCTAAAATAAGCATTCATCCATAAATAGAAAGTGCTGTAATAAAAGACTAGTCCTCTCCTCCACATGGCCCAGGCGGAAAAGACTTCTTGGACTTCTAGACTTTCCAAAACTTTGGGATTCCTCAAACTCTTTGGGCATCTCCAAAGCACCTTTTGGTAATCTTCAAACTCTTTGATTAGGAGTCCAGCTTCTCTTTCCTTCTTTGTTTCGGACATCTCCAGAATTTACAAATTTTAAAAAAAAATACATAAATTCCTATGTCTCTATAATGAGACTTACATGGTAGTCTAAACATGGAAATAAAAGGGCTATAGGGAAATTCACCATGCCTTGCCCTTTCACGGGAAACCAAGGAGACCATGATGCCCTTTACACTTAGCCACAAATAAACCAATAATTAAAAAGAAAGAAAAACATGTGGGCCATATGGAGAGGACATTATCACCTGCAAGTTAGTATCTCATACAACAAAGCATCTCACAAAACCAGGTTGCCAAACCACAATAGAAAAACAAGATGCCAAATATTTTGCCACCACGATACAAGACCCCCTACGCAATGGGGGTCCGGGGGCAGCGAAAAAAAAAAAAAAAACAACAACAACTCAGACCAAGAACAAGATGATTCTGCCTAGGTTCGGCTAGCCGATCTGGTCCCTACGGTTAGCCAACAGACCTCTATAGCCATAGTGGTCACTTTCACTAACCGACTTGACGAACCCAGAAATTTGGGTTCTTTTCTGATTCGGCTCCTGCTGTACCCAATCACCTCTAATGATCTCAGTATATTTTAATGGCATCTTATCATCCTCCTATCATGATTAAAACCTTTTGTGACTTTCCAAACATGTATCTACTACAGAAGCATGCAAACCCAATAAACACTGATCCTATCATAGCCCTTGCTCTATCCTCTTCGCATCTCATGCGAAGATTAGAACAAGATTACTGATCTAACATGATTAGAGATGAGGTATGGCTCTGATACCAATTGTTGGAAATAGGTGGGTCTCGTGGATAGATTTTCAAAACTTTTGATCCACTTGACACAGGGATCAACTATCCATAAGACCAAAATCCAATCCAGGATGCGTTACCCTCAATCTCGTGACCATGTACAGTAAAATTCTACCAGCACTAAGCATCCAAAATAACCTACGACATGCAAGAAGTAGATCATACCTTTGGAAACCCGCAGTGCTCTAATGGACTTCTTCAAGACCTCTTAGCCTTCCACGCTATGACCCCCGAATTGGATTTCTTTTCTTAAGAAGAACGGTGGAATCTTCAGAAGAAAATCCCAACTCGAGACTCCAAGGAACTAGAAGAAAGGAGAGGAGAGTAACTCGCGCAACTCTTGCACGAAAGGGTTTTGGGCGTGAGAGGAACTCTTTTGGACGTCCAAGGATGTTTTATAGACTTCCAAATCTCTCTCTTGTCTAATTGAAATAGAAGTCTTACTTCCAAAGCAATTAGCAACTTTCTCCTTTCCAAACTCTTATTTCTAGAGTCCAAGTCGGATTAGTGTTTTCCAATATCTTGGGCTAGCGTGGGGACCACTAGGGATTCCTTAGAAAGCTGGCTCCAACTGGAACACCGCGACCCCACATCTCATGTGCAATCCGGGCCCACAGTTAATTGCAAATAACACCACTATATAAATGCAATTGCACTCCAGTCTTAGGAATAAATTACAATGAAGACCCTAAACTTCCCAATTACCACAAGTAGGCCCCTCTATCAATATCCGTGGATCAATTGGAATAAATCCGTCTCTTCCAATCTAAGTTCCACATCTTATTATCCTTGAGCCCCAATTAATCACAGTAATCATCAGTACCATCCAATTAACTCTTAATTGAGATGGGTGCGCACTTACTAATGACAAATCCATTAATTGGCACAAGGGGATAATTGAGATAGATTCCATCTTGATCATTCAACGTTCCCACAGTTCTACTACCATATACCCAAGACACCGAGGTGTTAACCTATAGTTGGCCTCACTCATTGGTGACTCAAAGCAAATGAATAGATAGAAACTTGAGTTCGTCAATGTCTCAGGATTGAGGGCCTATTGCTAGGGAATTATGAAAGCATACCTTATTATTGAGACGGAATACCATAAGGTGCATCTCATGGTCCTTCAATACATCCAATGTACCGGCACTATTGATCCAGAATCTTACATTCTGATGATCGAGACAAATCACACTATCTCATAGTGATCAAAGTGCTGCAACCTTATCAAATGAGATGCCCAGTCTCATTACTGGTTGTGAAGCTATTTAAGTATAAGATTTGTGACATATATCTCCCGCGTGTGGATCTCATCCATGCACATATATCACATCTAATATACTAATGGGACCCGGTTCAACTCATGAACCATTATGTCATACGTATTAGTTATGTGCATAAAGTAGTAAAATAACATTCATCTCATGAAAGTAAAGCATGATTTTATTGATAAATAAAGAAATTAATCAATTTATTACATCAACTGATGGATTGAGTCCACAAAAACTAACAGTTATGGCAGTTGCCTAAGCCGCTACCGTATGGGTTGGTGGTGTCCACTCCTCTTGGTAAAAAGGTGGAGTGTAGTATATACTACCCCAATGCGATGTACGGATCGAAAGGCGTCAACGTCTAGTTGACCTAATTTTATTGTCGATGTTAGACTTCGACGCGATCCTTGGAATAGATTAGCTCGCGGGATATCGTGCCTGTGTGAATTGTTACAGCAGGACAATTTACTTCGACCTAAGCAATGGGTTCCGTTTCGAGGGCAATCAGAAGAAATGCTCTACGCGTGTTATCTCCGTATGCAAGGAGGATCACATGATACGCAAGGGGTGTGAAGGCTTTATTACCTTTATCTCTGAGAAGAAGGATTTGAAGCAGTTTGGAGAGATTTCAGTGGTGCGTGATTTCCCAGATGTCTTCCCCAATGAAGTTCCAGATTACCTCCTGCACGAGAAGTGGATTTCGCTATTGACCTTGTGCCAGGGACCGCACCAATTAGTAAGCTCCATATCGTATGGCCCCAGCAAAGTTGTTGGAGTTAAAGAAGCAATTACAAGATCTCTTGGATAAGGGTTTTATACGCCCGACTGTGTCACCTTAGGGAGCTCCGGTGTTTGTTAAGAAGAAAGATGGCACCTTTCGGATATGTATTGATTATCGACAATTGAACAAGGTGACAACAAAGAATAAGTATCCCCTACCGTGAATTGATGAACTGTTTGATCAACGTCAAGGTGCCGTATATTTCTCCAAAATTGATTTGAGGTCTGGGTATCACTAATTATGGGTAAAGGAGGATGACATTCTCAAAACTGCCTTCAGAATAAGGTACGGTCATTATGAATTTCTCGTGACGCTGTTTGGATTAACCAAAGCACTTGCTGCTTTTATGGCTTTGATGAATCAGATTTTTGCTCCTTTTTGGGATCACTTCGTTGTTGTGTTCATCAATGACATTTTGGTTTACTCTAAGATACTAGAGGAGCATATGGATCATTTGAGGAAAGCCTTATAATTATTGAGAGAACATCGACTCTATGCCAAGCTGGTGAAATGTGATTTTTGGCTTGAGCAGGTGACATTTTTTGGTCATATCATTTCACGAGACGGATTGACAGTTGATCCGGCGAAGGTTGAGGCAGTTGTCAAGTGGCCCAGTCCAAAGTTTGTGATAGAGATTATGAGTTTTTTTGGACTTGCAGGGCACTACCGAAGATTTGTTCAAGACTTAGTTAAGATATTCGCTCCTTTGACTAGGTTAACTCAGAAGAATGTGTCTTTTAATTGGACTGAGAAGTGTGAAGCTAGTTTCTAGACTTTGAAAGAAAAGTTAACCATTGCTCCAGTACTGACCGTACCGGATGGTGGTGAAGGATTTGTGATCTATTTTGATGCTTCTAGAGTCGGATTGGGCTGTGCGTTGAAACAACATGGTAAGGTGATTGCTTATGGATCAAGACAACTCTGGGAACACGAGAAGAATTATGCCACACATGACTTGGAACTGGCAGCTATCGTATTTGCTTTGAAGCTTTGGAGGCATTATCTGTATGGTGTGAAATTTGAGGAACATTCTGATCATCACAGTTTACAATACTTGTTCACGCAGCATGAGTTGAAATGAGGCAACATGGATGGCTTGAGTTTGTTAAAGATTATGATTTTCCTATCAAATACCATCCAGGGAAAGGAAATGTAGTGGCAGATGTGCTTAGTAGGAAATCAGAGACTCTTAATGGTTTAAATAACTTCCTTTTATTTATGGACGATAAGCCTATTGAAGTGAGATTGGTAGACAACTATGTGTTGTTGGCAAGTACTCGTGTTTTCTAACCAGAAGTGATTCAACAAATTAAGGACATGCAATTTGAAGATTTGACTTTGAAGCAAATTTGAGACCATATCGGAGATCGACCCGATTTCCGACTGAAGGATGGTATACTATATTTTCGAAATAGATTATGTGTATTAGCAATTGATAACTTGAAGGAGAACTTGATTACAGAGGCACACCATGCTCGATATGTGATGCATCCAGGGAGTATGAAGATGTACCAGAACCTAAAGGATCGATTTTGGTGGAATAACATGAAAAAAGAAATCGCAAGATTCATCACTAGGTGCTTGACTTGTCAAAAAGTGAAAGCTGACCATCAGAAGCCTCTGGGTCCTTTGCATCCACTGCATGTACCACAATGGAAATAGAAACACATTACCATGGATTTCATTTCCGGCTTATTGTGGACAGATTAACAAAGTCAGCACATTTCATTCCCTTAAAAAAAGGTATGATCTTTTCAGAAATGGCGAAAAAGTTCGTGGATGAGATCGTCAGATTACATGGTACACTTATGTCGATTGTGTCCGATCATGACAACCGGTTCGTTTCATCTTTCTGGAAAGCATTTCAAGACGCTATAAGTACCAAGTTGAGTTTTAGTACTGCATACCACCCGCAGACAGATGGGTAATTGAAACAGACGATTCAAACGTTATAGGACATGTTACAGGCCAGTGTTTTAAGCTTTGAAAAGGAATGGGATGCACATCTTTCATTGTACGAATTTGCCTATAACAAAGCTTTCACGAGAGTATTGGCATGGCTCCATATGAAGCCTTGTATGGACGCAAATGTCGGAGTCCGGCATGCTGGAAAGAAGTTGGGATGAGAAGTTTTCACGGATCGACGATTATCCCCAAAACTACTGAGAAGGTATAGAAGGCAATAGAGAATTTGAAGGTTACTCGGTCGAGACAGAAAAGTTACACAGATACGCGCAGAAGAACTTAGGAATTTCAAGTTGGAGATTGGGTATTTCTGAAGGTCTCACCAACGAAGGGTACTATATATTTCGGCCAGAAAGGCAAGTTGGCTTCAAGATACGTTGGGCCGTTAGAGAATAACAGCAGGATCAGTGATTTGGCGTACAAGTTGGCTCTTCCAGTGTCGTTTTCTGGAGTACATGATGTATTTCATGTGTCGATGCTTCACAAGTATGTTCGAGACCCTACCCATGTCATTCGGTATGACGATGTGCAAATATAGCCGAATGTGACATACATTGAACGTCCACTCTGTATCGTCGATACAAAAGAGCAAATCTTGCGTACTAGAACCATACGATGGGTGAAGGTGTTGTGGGAACATCACAGTCCTGACGAGGCCACCTGGGAATTAGAGGAGCCGATGGTGCGACAATATTCCCACCTCTTCACGCAGGTATGTGCTTATTTCGAGGATGGAATCTGTCTTAAGTGGGTGAGGATGTAACACTCCGACCCAACTTACTTTTGTTTTATTCCGGGTCATGCATAGATAGTTGGGTTAAGTTTAACCTGAATTAGGTAGACATGAGCCGTTTTTTGTAATTTTTGCTCTTGTATGATTTCGTCATTCATGCATCGTGTCATCATGTGTATTTTGTTGAGTTTGTCAGTTTCCGTAACTGACGCGATTGCAAATGACATCGGTTATTTCTGTTAGACTGTTATTTGACTCAAACTGTAATTTCTCGGAACCTTTGGACTATTATATAAAATTTTCAATACCTATCTTATATAAACAAGATACAGGCAACGACCTTGACTCAATGATTTCTTCTTACTCTCTTCCTTCACGTCGGTTCTTCTTGTTTTCTTCTTTCTTTCATTTTCTTTCCTCTTCAACAATTAAAGCAAGAAGAGAGAGGATCTTTCGCATCCGTACTAGCTCTTGTGTGTTCTACGGTTAGAATTTAAGTCATGGTAGCGTCTATGAGTTTAGGATGCTCCATGCACTGCCTGCACTTGCTTCTGCTTTCTTCTTACATGCATGGTGATTAGAATCGCGTGTTAACGTTCAATTTGAGCAAAAAGACAACAAGTAACTCGTAAATGCTCATTCGAGGCAAGTATAAGCACAATTTGGATGAACACGCATTGGTATATGATTGATCGTGAATAATTTCCTAATTTTGCATATGGTTCATGTTTTATAGCCCAATTGTGTCTAATTACTCGTACTTCTACTTGATGTGTCCTCTTTGTACTCAGATTGTTTTATCTGTAACAAGTTCAAAATGTGACCCTGTGCAACTTACAGCTAAACCATATGACTACATGACTCACTTTCCAAAGAGCAGCAAAACCTAAATTTACTCTACAGTCAGGCTACGCTAAGCCGTATAATGTACTACGGCTAAGTCGCAGGCTAGCCGTGACCCAACCGTAAGTCAAGTTACGGCTTGACTTGTAGAAAGCAGAAAATAGAGAATACCTTCTACGGTCCAGCCACGACTAAGCCGTGCGGTGAGCTACGGCTAAGCCATACCCAGTCGTGGCTGAGCCGTAGAACAACCACGGTGACGCCGTAAAAGGGAGCACGGGCTAGCCCTAGCTCGCCATAAATGCGGAAACAATTTTGGAGAACCATGGCTGAACCGTAGTGCATCATACGGCTAAGTCGTAATATGTTTGCGGCTAAGCCGTAGGTCACCCATGGCTAAGCCATAAGACCATTGAAAAGTAAGAAAGGTAGGTATTGAAGAGACCTTGTAAGGCCCTTGAGTGAGAATGTAGGCAACCTTAACTCGCCCACGGAATAATAGAACCGCATGAATGGTCTTGAGGGCTATGACCAGTTCATGTGTGTTGTCTAGTTGTTAAGTACCTCCCCATGGGTGTTGGTTTAAGGGACTTCGATACACCCTCTTGACACAATGCAACACGATAAGAAAGACAACTGTGTATCGGATAACTTAAAACTACATCAACATGCACAGCTAGAGACACTAGATGACTAGAATAGGGTTGCCTACTAATCTGTCTTAATTCGATTAAATTGAATTGTATGGCATATTAGACGATGATGATTGCCCTCCATTCTTACGTATCATTGAAGGTTCAATGTAGGTCTTGTCAATAGTTTGGGATGTGCCTCCACATTGTTTGACATGTTGCTGACATGGTTACTGCTATGCCTTGATATGTATTTGTATTTAAATATTACATGTAATGAATGGAATTCCTTAAGTCCAATTATATTATTGAATCAACATGGTCAAGCACTACTCAGCCTCAGCCTTATTATACCCGGCGAGGTTGACTTTGGCATAGTATGTATGGTACCACTGCAGTGTGTTTATGTCTTAGGGCTTCCAGACCCCAAGAACCCAAGACCGATTCGTACCCTGGCCTAGTCGATGTTGTTCTCAGTATGTAAAGATTCTTAGAGGGAGGATATGGCAAATGTAGTAGCCACATAGTAAAGTACATGACATGTATATCTTGATTCTTATAGCAAGCTTCTTTGATTACAAAACTTGCCTAGTAGACGAACTTGGAACTCTATGAATTATCAGTTGTTACTTATTCTATTAGAAATTACATGTGTTAATGTATTGTTGCTTATACTTTACTGAATCGTTGTATTCATGAGCTGTCCTTGGTATTGCAGGCTCAGAACCCGCTACCGACCCCTCGTCAGTCAGCCAGACTCTAGAGGAGACCATAGATGCCCTTTCAGGGCTAGAGGAGTAGATGTGTGCACTCCACCGAAGAGCGACATATCATGCATATAGGTCTTCTTTAATGTGGGATGTAATTGGTTTTGTAAGTGGTCTCTATTTTTTGTCTGTTGGCTCACTTTTGTACAATCCTATACTTCATGTAATCTTTTATGGATATTCTTTTGGAAATTATTTTGCTTTAGTGTCTCTCATCTTGTTATGCAATGATACCTATAGCCTCCGTATACATGTATTGGTATGTGTGAACTTCCCTCGGCCGTGTGCATTTAGACGAGGTCTATGTGTGGGCACACGGGAGTACGTGTGTCACTGATTAGGTTTAACCTTAATCCGCGACTGCCTGGGCTCGGGTTTTGACAACCCATTTGCAACCAATAATCTTTTGGTCTTTTGGCGGTTTTACCAGCTTCCAAGTATGATTCTTATGAAGAGATTCAATCTCTTCACTCATGGCGATCTTTTATTTTGCCGATTCTTTATTGGTGATGGCTTCATGATGCATAACTATCTCCGCCTTGGTACTTTGAGCTGTATTAAGAGCATAAGCAACAAGATCATCATATCTTCGAGGTGGCTTAATCTGCCTCCTCTTTGTCCTTAGTAAGCATGCAATCTTGTGGAATTGCATTCTCCTCATTTGAGCCTTGCACCTCATCTTCCTAAGCTGGGACATCTTGCAGTTTTTCTTGCAAGTTTTTTGAAGCTTCCACCTCAAGCTCCACCTGTTTACTAATACCGTGGTCTATTTCGGTATCAAGACACTCCTTCTTTGGTTTCAACATTGCAGACTCATCAAAGGTCACATCTCTACTGATAAAGCATTTGGGTGATTTTTTATCTAGGCACCACAACCTATATCCCTTCACCCCCCATGTGCATATCCTAGAAAGATGCACTTTCTTGCCCTTGGTTCAAGCTTACCCTCATTCACATGAGCATAAGCTGGACAACCACATATTCGCAAATTTGAGTAATTAGCAGGAGAGCCAAACCATATCTCTTCAAGAGTTTTACACTCGATAGCTATTGATGAAGACCTGTTGATCAAGTAACAAGCTGTATGAACAGCTTCCGCCCAAAACTTCTTAGATAACCTGGCATTAGAGAGCATACACCGAGTCCCATCTGTTCTGCAAGCCCATTTTATTGCAGTGTATTCTTGACTGTGCAATGTCTCATAATTCCTTCATTTTTACATAACTCATTAAAAGCACCTCCACAAAATTCCAAGCCATTATTAGTTCTCAAATGCTTGATTTGTTTACCTGTTTGCTTCTCAATCATAGTCTTCCATTACTTGAACTGTGCAAAGACTTCGTCCTTGTGCTTTAAAAGATACACCCAGACCTTCTAAGAATAATCATCAATAAAGGTCAACATATATCTGCCACCACTAAGAGAAAGAACACGAGAGGGTCCTTAAAGGTCATAACAGATATAATCCAAAGTACCTTTGGTTCAATGAACTACTATACTGAACTTGACTCTGCATTGCTTTCCAAATACACAATACTCATAGAAGTCCAGCTTTCCCAATTTCTGGCCATAGAGTAAACCTTGTTTATTTAGCTCTTCCACACCCCTCTCACTCATATGCCCAAGCCACATATATCACAGCTTGGTAGTATCCCAATTTGAATCTAAGGACGACATAGCAGTAGCACCTGTAACTATGCTACCTTGAAGAAAATAGAGACCATTTTGCTTCTGTCCTTTCATCACCACAAGAATGCCCTTGGAAATTCTCATGACTCCACCTCTAGTTTTGTAATTACAGCCATTAGAGTCATGAGTACCAAAGGATATCAGGTTTTTCTTCAATTCTGGAACATGCCTAATATCAGACAAGTTTCTCACAATACCATCATACATTTTAATTCGGATTAAGCCTATCCCAACAACCTTACAAGCCATATTATTGCCCATAAGAACTTTACCACCATCTATGGATTGATAAGTGGTAAACCAATCGTTATTAAGACACATATGGTAGGAACAATCCAAATCAAAGATCCACTCATCACCTGAGCTACTTATAGTAATAAAGAGAACATCTCCACCATCAGAATTATCTTCTGTAACACCAGCTACGTTTTCCGAATTAGAAATTTTCTCCTTACCTTTGTATTCTAGACAATTCTTTCTAAAGTGCCCTTCCTTGTGACAATGGAAGCACTTTATTTTTCTAGATCTTGATTTTGATCTAGAGTGGCCTTTTCTGTTTGGACTTTTCTTCTCTGTTCTTCCACGCACCATCAGACCCTCGCCCAAACTATCACCAGTGTTCTTAGACATAACCTTTTTTTTTTACTCCCTGGAGTTTAAGGCTGCCTCTACATCATCTCTGGATAAAGTCTCCCTACCATACATCATGGTATCCACAAAGTGATCATACGAGGGTGGTAAAGAATAGAGCAGCATGATAGCTTGATTTTATCATCGATGTTGACATCTATATTTTTAAGGTCCATTATAACTTTACTAAAAGCATCAAGGTGATTGGAGATAGATGTACCTTCATGCATTTGCAGAGCAAAGAACCGTTTCTTCATATACAAACGGTTGTCAATGACTTGGTCATGTATAGATTTTTAATTTCTGCCACAATTGAACAGCGGTTTTCTCCTAAACAAGCTTTCGTAATACTTCATTGCTCAAGCATAACAAAATCGCTCCATATGCTTTCTTCAGCATATCTTCTTTGTCTGTATCTGACATCGTTGTAAGAAGATCATTCTTTTCCTTTAGTGTCTTTTGCAAACCCTTCTGAACCAATAGTGCATGCATCTTTATACACCATAAATTGAAGTCATTTTTACCATTGAGTTTCTTAATTTCAAATTTTGCAACCATTCCTGCAAAATTTTTATACCACACTATAGATTTTGTCACCACGAGCACACTAGAAGAAACAGATTTGAAATTTGAGTTCAGATGGCTCCGATATTGTAAAAACAAGTTTCTACGCTTCGATCGGTCAACTCTCCTCATTGACCATCAAACAGCCAATCACCCTCTTCTACTGCATAGATCTGCTCGAAATGAGTCTGTAGGCATAAACAGATCTCTGATCGGACGTTAGATAATCAAGATATTACAGAAATAATTTCTAGCCGTCGATCCGGTCAAATTAGCATTGACCGTACTGCTAACGTCACGCTGATGTAGGCGTTTTGCTTGGCTTGGCTACTGCTCCACTCGGGTCAGATTGACCCAAACCTGAACCTAACCTAGCCTAAAAAACTAGGCCTCAAAGAGCGCAAAATAGTGTGGTGCTTTAGAGCACCATGCACTTTTTTGTCTTCACTTTAAGTGTTGCGACAAGACAACACGTCAACTCCACTCAGGTTTATTTGTTTCTTCCTCCTTTTTTTTATTATTTTTTTAAAACACCTTCTTCACTCTACGTTTCGGTTTTGCAACAAAATTGACAAGACAGAGAGGAAAAAGAAACAAAGTCGTCCCTCTCCTCTGCGTGATCCGGCAACGATGGAGCCAGGCGACGACGACAACGAAGAGACTAGGGAAACCCAAGGGGGCAACGGTGGCGTTCTTCTTCGGCAGTAGCAGCGGCGTTGGGCTCGGTCATCATGAACCTCCTTTTTTTTGTTTTCAGCCTCTCCTTCAGATTGATCGTGGCCCACTTACAGATCTGTGATCCACAGCAAATCCAAATAGAGTTATCGCCTCAAATCTGAATCAAAACAGAAGGAGAATACAGAGATCAGATCCTCTGTATTCTGCTCTAAGAAAATCCATGCATAGCGATGGCCCACTTCCGATCAACCTGATCCTTTTCATGGATCTCCATCAAATTGTCACAGCGGTACAAACTTGGGCTCTGATACCAGTTTGTTGTGATTTATGCACAGATTTAACACACAGATAAAAACACACCACACATGAGATGATCACAGGAGATTTACGTGGGCATGGGCCTACATCCATGGGAGTAGACAATAAGAATATCACTACGAGGAATGAATTATAAAGAGGAAGATCACTCTCACTCTCAACCCTAAACCCAGCTATACCTAAGCCTCATTCAGATCGTCTTCCATGCTCCACCAAAGCAGCAAAGTGTTCCATTTATACACTTCATCACCAGTATAAAAGTCCACATCTTTGGCTGCTCATAGGTGTTGTAGTGCAGCTACAACTAAGGTGGCTACTGCGGCTACAACTAGGGCGGTTGCAGATATGGGGCTGCAACTTTGCAGTGGCTCCATTAAGCCACACAACAAACACTTGATTTAGATAAAGACGGGTTATGTTCCAATTTGAAGGATATTTTGGAGTATGCAGAAGATCGGCTGCTACAGTTTCTATAGTGATGATGGCCCTAAAGAAAAATCAAGAATATGCTCTACCGGATGGTTGACTGAATGGGCAATCATGCTGCGTTATTCAAATCAATGCATTTGGGTTACTCAACTCCTGTGGCATCGAGGGCTCCATCGTAGATATTACAATCACCTGAGGGGTCGGAGTCTGTGATGATGATCACCTTAGGGTTATCTGGTGACTATGACGTGGGGTTGATCGAGTGGGATAATTGGGGTGAGCAAACCCTAATCTCTAGTCAATCGGATGATGGACATAAGGGGACATCTCATACTTCTTTTGATGCAATTCCATTGTGGTGGGTACTGGGAAGCCAACAACCACAACAAAAACTGGGACAGGATTTGATGACACAGGTACTGATTCTCATCAAGGATCTCACTCACATGGACTGCAACATCATGATGAAAATCCAGGCCCTCTAGCCTTGTCATCGTTGTTTATCCCAGCAAAACCTAATGATCGCTCCTTGAACGATATACTTCTGCGAGAACGAGGAATACAGAAGGCTACACTTACAAACAAAGATGTGACTGAAGCTGCTAAAAGTTTGAAAAAACTCATTGGTGGAATATTTCATTGGGAAAAGACCAAACTATTTTGTGGTAAAGGCAGCCTTGGGAAGGGCATGGAAGCAATATGATTTCCAAATACACTAGATGGAAGATGCCTTTTACTTGTTTAAATTCTCTTCATTCGAACATAGTCAAAAAAAATTTTAGCAAATGGACCTTGTCACACCTCCAAAACTAGGCCGGACCCAAACCCGGTTCTAGGGATGAGAGGATTAGGGCCAATTTAAAATTTTTTTGAATGTACAATACGGGCCCCCAATTCCGTTTGGATCGAAGCCCTTCCTGAGGTTTATGCTTGTTAATCAAGCAACCATAATCACACGTGAAACCATAAATCTATAATTTGCATAACTAAATATCATAAACAACAATATAACAAATTTCAAAGATGATTAATAAATGGTCTAGGATTTCGAAGCATAGTAATTAAAGTTTTAATTCCTAAAACAATAATTTGAATAACTACTCTAATGACCTCAAACATGGCCTTTTCACAAAGTTTAGAATTCTGATCTCAGCACCATCACTAAGATATCTCAGACAATGTCATTGGCGCTCTACTTAACAACTCCGGCATTTGGCGGAATCTCCTGCCTCTCTTGACCCTCAAGTTCGGCACTGGCAACGAGACTTAAACACCAAAAGTAGTGGGTCAGATTGACGTAATCTGACAAGAGGTAAACTGCAAGTAATGATATTAATCAATTGAATTAAAACATATTTTACATTCTGTCCCAAAATATACCGAATGCAAACTCAATGATATGAATGCACAAAAACGGGTATTCCTGCAGATACAATATACAAAAAGAGGTATTCCCACGGATACAATATACAAAAATGGGTATTCCTACATTTACAATATACAAAAATGTGTATTCCCCCGGATACAATATAAAAAAATGGGTATTTCTGCCAGATATAACAAATGGCACCATTGTGTACTATATCTACAGTATACGCTGTCCCGATAGCGTACGACCACCTCCAACTGTAGTCGGTCAAATATATGTATATAAATACATACTATATACGAATGCATAATGAATCATGCTATAAAACCCTTATTTCACAATAACCAACCTATTATTAATTTAAGTACTTAGATTACTTAATTTAAAAGTGTATTATGATTAGGTGTTATTTCAAGTTCTCTGAGGGTAAGCACTAGTTCACCTAACAATTATAATTAGTTAAATATGCACATGAGAACCAATTCTCTTTCACACTGGTAATGAGAGTTCTTGATGCCAATTTCTTACTTTTAGTGTCTATCATGTTGTGCATCCCAAATCTCACATTTCCATTCTGAATTCAATCCAATTCTCATGCGAACATTCAACTAGTTTTTCTAAAAAAAATGGAATCCATCTAATCCAATTATGTAAAGTTAGTGTGTTTTACAAATTGGAAAAAAGTATTCAATTACAAATCCAAACTAAATCAAATTATGATCAAAGGCGAGGGAACAATTAGATTCTTAATCTTCATTATTATGTGTAAAACACCTAATTATTTTATATAAAACAAAAGATCCAAATCCTAAATTCAGATTCGGAATTTACACTCAAATTAAAATCCAAATTAGAATCCCAAATACAGTCTAATTAAGATTCTAATAATTCCTAATACATCTTAATTAAATCCCAATTGAATTAATTAAAATACTAATCAAACCCAATTAAATATTAATTAAGATTCTAATCAAGTCATAATTAAACTAAAATCAATATTCTAATCAATTGTAAATTAATGTTTTAATCACACCTAAACCCACTATGGAAATCCAAAATAAAAATCGAAAATGGAATCGAGTAAAAACACAAGTTAATATTCTAAATTCTAGTCATCTTGGGCCCATTGGCTCCACTGCCAGCCCACCAGAAACCCAGCCTAGCCCAAGAGACCCAACCCAGCCACAACCAAGGCCTAGCCCAGCTGGCCGAGCAACAGCCTAGCTCGGGCAGTGCTAGGCCTAGCCGCAGCCAAGCCCCACCGACTGCCCAGGCAACAGGCGCTGCCTGGCATGCTAGGTAACGTTCCTGCCTGGGTAGCGCTGTTGCAATGGCTGCTTCTTTTTTATTTTTATTTTTTATGTGCCTATTTTTTATTTTAATTAAAAAAATCAAATGCTCATTATTAATCCACAATCAAGACATTAAACTCAATCAAATAAATCATACTTTAAAGCATGTCAACAAAACAACAAAGAAGACATTATTTACAATTATCCACTTGCCTCGATTTCGAGGCCTAAAGCAAATTTGAAGATCAGACCTTAGTTCCTTCGGGAACTGATAGGGCTTAGTTGTGGAGGAAAGGAAGATGACAGAAGAATTTGGCATATAAAGAAAAGACGATCGAAAACCATTAGGGTTATATTAGATAAAGGTTTTTCTAAATTACAAGGAAGAGCTTCTTACTTTTTAGTAAGTTTTATAAAATTTCAAAAAAAGGCTTTTGGCTTAAAAGGGTCAAATAACTCAGACTCAAAGCCCAAAAATATTTAATCAGCCCATCTCCAATGGGCCCTACATAAAACTACAATGCATGCAAGGATCCAAATTTCTAAAATGGCCTATTAATCACCCATCTAACTCCTCTCAACCCAACTCAAACTCAATGAACCGATTCAACTGAGATTAAAAATCTAGGGCCGGCAAACCTTGGGTTGTTCAAGACCACCGTCTAGTGTTTAAAAGATTGGGAGTATTGGAGTATCCACACAGCGACATGATTTTGAAGCATTTCTTCTCTGGATCGAGTTTCCCAATCTTAACTTTTGTTTTCGATCGTGAACTCAGTAAAACCACAAATCTGATTGTTAAACCACTATGTATGGATATAACAACAACAGATGCAGCCAGACTGCAGGCTTATGCTGGAGTCAGTGTGGAAGTGAATATCCACTCACCCTTGCCCACAGAGATCATGATTGAATACAAGATTGTCTTCTTTTAGTCAAAGGGTTGACTATGCTTTGCATCCCATCCCGTGCAAGCAGTGTAGAACATTCAATCATTCTTAGTCGAATTGCATCCTCAAGTTTGAAAAGTCTGGGTTCCAAAGAAAAAAGATCTTGGAGAAAACAGTAGTGTAGAGGTGCAACAGCCTTTTTCACTTCCTAAGGTGGTTGAAGATTGGTTTCAACATGTTTCACCTACAAGAAGATCATCTACTTTGATAGGTACAGAGATTTGCCTCATGGAGCAAGTCAACAAGTTTGAGTGTCTTTCAAATCTAAATGGTAATTCAGCGGCTCCCTGTAATGAAATCTCTCAGGCCATAGCTGTTGTTATGGGTGAAGGCACGTCAATGGGCAAGGAAGGTACCTCTCCATCTCTACTAGGAGTGCAACCACTGCATACAACTAACAACGTTCCGTCATTAATAGAATTTGATCAAGGTAGTGAGTAAATAAATGTTCCCTCATCGTCTCAAGGTGGGGTGCAAAGAAAGAGGACTCGAAAGAGTAGAGGTTCTAGAGGGTGTACCCCCTCACCTGATAAAGTATCCAAAAGAATTTTCTGTTGTGGAATGTGCGAGGTCTCAATATATATACCAGCCATGCAGGCAGAGATTAGAAATAAAATGAGGACATTACATCTTTCCATGATAGGATTAGTTGAGACAACAATAAAGAGAACTTCTTCATATATTGTCAAAATAACTCTAGTGTCTACACGGTAGATGGAAGCCTCTAATATTGACTGTAGCCCTATGATACGTATCTAGATATTATGGAATCCAGGGTAAGTGGCTATTATTGTACTGGATGTTCACTTCCATGCCATTCACTGTGAAGTTTGTGTTGGGAACAAGGAGAGCAAAATACACATAGAAAAAGAAGAAAATTGGGAGAGGAGTTCACAACTCAATTGGACTCTCAATCATAGCTTGAATGCATGGCTACATATATTATGTAAAAGAAACTTCTAGAGCCTAAATTAAGAACATCTAATGCTATTTAAGTCCTCTGGATGTTTTACACAACCAAATGCGAATAAAAGACACACATTTTTCATTTTTCATGGTTTTCAATTACCACTGAATAGTCAGGAGTAAATTGGCCATAACTTTCTCAATATAAATCCAATTGGTGAGAGGTTTGAAGCATCGGAAACTAGATAAATAGAGCTTTAATTTGGTATATTATAAGCTAAATTTGATAACTGTAGCCCCTTCAAATTCTGGTCGAAATTTACCCTTCAGTTTCTGCAATAAGTCAAGTTTAATTTTCAACACTCCCCCTTAAACTTGACATCTTTCCAACACCAATCATCATTCTCAACTTCTAAAAAATATCATATTTGAGAGGCTTTGTGAAAATGTTAGCGACTTGATCAAATGACTTCACATATTCTACCTCTACGTACTTGTTCTCAATGCATTGTTTAATGAAATGATATTTTGTCTCAATATGCTTGCTTTGATAATGAAACACCAGGTTCATTGCTAGAGCAATGGCTGACTTGTTGTCTATCATGATCTTGGTAACTTCACTTTGCTCAAAATGGAGTTCCTTCAATAATATCTTTAACCAAATTACATGACAAGCACAAGCAATGGCAGCAACATACTCTACTTCCTAGGTTGAAAGAGTGACTATGGGTTGTTTTTTAGAACATCAAGAAATTGCATTATTTCCCAAAAAGAAAATAAACCCAGTAGTACTCTTCCTATCATCAATGTCTCCAGCATAGTTGCTATCGCAATAGCCCATCAAATTGAACTCGTTTGAAGTTGAATAAAAAATTCCATAATCAAGAGTACCTTTAAGGTAACAAAGAATTCTCTTGGCTGCCTTCATATGTGTCTTACATGGATTTTCCATAAATCGACTCACGAGTCCAACTGAAAATAAAATGTCAAGTTTGGTACAAGTCAAATACCTTAAGCTTCCCGTAAGACTTTTGAACAATTTTGTAGCCCTTCCTCTTGTTTTGAAAGTTTAATTTCCACACTCCATAGGCGTGTTGATGGGATTACAATCTAACATGTTGAACTTCTTTAGTGCTTCCTTTGCATAAGCTTCTTGAGAGATAAAAATCCCATCCTCCATTTGCTTAACTTCAATTCCCAAATAATAGGTCATGAGTCCCATATCACTCATCTCAAACTCTTGCTTGAGCCATAGCCTTCTTAAAACCTTCAAACATCATTTGATTATTTCCTGTGAATATAAGATCATCTACATAGACACAAACAAATAATAGATCTTCATGTTCCTTTTTTACATAGAGTGCGTATTCATGAATGCATCTAATGAAACCATTCTCCTGAAAATACTTATTAAGATGGCAATTCCAAGCTCTTGTAGCTTGCTTTTAATCCATATAAGGCCTTCTTTAACCTCAGCACATTGTCTTCATAACCTTCAATAACAAAACCTGAAAGTTGTTCAATATAAACCTCTTCCTCAAGATGACCATTCAAGAAAGGGGACTTGACATCCATTTGATGGATCTTCTATTGGTTCTGTGCTGCAAGCGATAATAGTAGTTGGATTGTCTCCAAATGGGCAACAGGGGAAAAAACCTCTTCATAGTCAATGCCCTGTTTTTGCATGTAGCCCTTTGCAACGAGTCTCACCTTGCATCTTTCTACTTTCACCCTTGGAGTTTTTTTTGACTTTATACACCCATTGGACTCCAATCGCTTGATGGCCACTTGGAAGTGATGCAAGCTCTAAGCTCCCAAGTGTTGTTCTTCTCTACGGCTTGAATTTTCTCCTTCATGGCTTGCATCCATTTTTTATTTTTTCTAACTTCTTCAAAACTCAAAGGCACATCATTAGAAAGTAAGCAAAATAAATTCTCATCCTCTAACCTTTTAGATTCTTCATAGAGATCCATGAGGCTTTGATATCTACGAGGGCCTTCAATTGAGCGAGGTGAAGGAGACGATGATGATGATTCTTTAGAGGACGATGTTGGTGTTGTTGGAGGTACAGTTTCTCCTTGGGCTCCTTGTATTGGAGTTTCTTCTTCATCAAAGTAGGGGAGAAAATCATAAACAGCTTCGTCCTATGTACTCCAATCCCAGGTTGCATCTTCTTCAAATTCAACATCTCTGCTAATAATGACTTTTTTGTTGCTTGGATTGAAGAACTTGTAGCCTTTTGAGTTCTCATCGTAGCCAATAAACACAAACTTCTTGCTACTATCATCAAGCTTTGATCTCTCTTGCTCCGGAACTTGAACATAGGCAGTAGATCCAAAGACTCGCAAGTGTGACACATTTGGCTTCCATCCACACCATGCTTCTTGGGGCGTCACGTCCTCTAAACTTTTGGTAGGTGAACGCTTGGAAAGATAAACTGCACATGAAATTGCTCCAGCCCAAAACTCTTTCGACGTCGACTTGCTTTTTGACATGGTTCTTGCCATATTGAGGATTGTTCGGTTCTTCTTTTTGGCAACTCCATTTTATTGTGGCAATCTAGGAATAGTCAGAGGATGGCTAATTCCATGTGTCTCATAAAAGGCCTTGAGTTCATTAGAGGTAAACTGACCACCTCTATTGGTTCTTTGAGATTTGATCTCGTAGCCACTTTCTTTTCTAACACAAGCTTTGAACTTTTTGAATGCCTTAAAAGCCTCACTCTTTTGCTCTAAGAAAAAAACCCGTGCTTTTCGTGAATAGTCATCTATAAAAAGCAAAAAGTAAGAGCTATTACCATGAGATGAAGGCTTGATTGGACCACAAACATCCGCATGAATAAGTTGAAGTGGCTCGGTGGCTCTTGAATTGGATCGCTTGCGAAAACTCTTTCTTGAATGCTTGCTCGTATTGGAAAGCAAGGGTGGCTCCTTTAGAAGACATGCTCTGATACCAATTTGTTGGAAACAAGGTGAGCAAAATACAAACAGAAAAAGAAGAAAAATGGAAAAGGAATTCACAACTCAATTGAACTCTCAATCATAGCTTGAATACAGAGCTACATATATTATGTAAAAGAAAATTCTAGAGTTTAAATTAAGGACATCTAATGCTATTTTAGTCCTCTAGACGTTTTACACAACCAAATGCTAATAAAAGACATACACTTTTCATTTTTCATGATTTTTCGATTACCACTGAATAGTCAATAGTAAATTAGCCATAACTTTCTCAGTATAAATCCAATTGATGAGAGGTTTGAAGCATTGGAAACTAGACAGACAGAGTTTTAATTTGGTATACTATAAGCTAAATTTGGATAATTGTAGCCCCTTCAAATTCTGGTCGAAAGTTACTCTTCAGTTTCAACAATAAGTCAAGTTTAATTTTCAACAATTTGCTATGCTCAAACCTAGTACCTTCTTCTATCTGATATGGTGCTACAAGTTACATTGCCCAAAGAGAGTTAAGGGACAACTTGTAGTTATCCACGAGGCTTATCCCTTCATCTACACCATGGGTTGTAGGGGGGGATTTCAATTCACTAAGATAGAGCTTTGAAAAGGAAGGAGGTGCTGGACCAAGGTGCCAAGTATGATGGAGTTCAATGACTACTTGAATATTACAGGCCTTAATGACATGCCAATGGCTGGGCCGCTTTTTACCTGGACTAACTCTTTTATGGGACATTCACTCATTTCAAGTAAGTTGGATAGATGTCTAGGAAATCCTACTCTATTAAACTCAAGTCTTTTTAAAGGTGATGTTCTCCATCTAGGGTTATCGGATGACTCGCCACTACTATTAACATTGCTAAATGCAGGTCCTAGGAAAGTTCCCTTCAGATGCATGGAGGGGTTCGTATGGATGGGTTCTTTGACTACGTTAGAGATGCATGGAGGCTAGAGGTGGAAGGGACTCCAATGTTCAAAGTAGTTTCTAAGCTGAAGCAGGAGCAGTGTTCCTTTAAGTAGTGGACTCGTGGCCAACATCCAGTCCCTACTCTCATTCGGCAGGTGCAGTCTCATCATGATGAGGTGTAACATCGCTTTACTAGGGATTTAGGTAACACACAGATTTAACAGGAAGAGAAGGAAGCTAAGCATAAACTTGATATGCTACTTAGGCTGGAGTAGAGTATGATAAAGCAAAAATTGCAGGCTCAGTCTATAAATCTTGGTGACAGTAACAACAGATATTTCTAAGGGTTGATAAGGAAGCAGTACACATCTATGTGTTGTGCGCGTGTGTGCGTAAGCAGCCAAGATCAACAATCAACCACATAAGAAGACAAGCGATTTACGTGGTTCGGCGAAGATGCCTACGTCCATGGGAAACCAAGGCTTCGCATAGATGAAGGGTATCGACTTCAATGATGCTTTCTCTCCTATTATGAAAATGACTTATGTTAGAGTTGTCTTGGGTCTAGCCGCCATCATAGGCCTTGAGCTTGAACAGATGGACGTGAAAACTGTATTTCTTTACGGTGACTTAAAAGAAGAGATTTACATGACTCAACCAGAGGGGTTTGAGGTAGAAGGAAAAGAACAGATGGTTTGCAAGTCGAAGAAGAGTCTTTATGAGCTGAAGCAAGCACCGAGACAGTGGTACAAGAAGTTTGATTCATTCATGTTGAGTCATGGGTACCAGACGGCAGCTACAGATCATTGTGTCTATGTTCGTTAATTTATCGATGGCAGGTTCATCATCCTTCTTTTATATGTAGATGATATACTGATAGTTGGATAGGATAACAAGTTGATTGGCAAGTTAAAAGAAGACATGTCAAAGTCATTTGACATGAAAGACTTGGGTCCCGCACGAACAATATTGGGCATGCAAATATGTCGTGATAGGAGTTCTAAGTAGCTGTGGTTGTCATAGGAGAAATATGTTGAATGAGTACTCGAGCAGTTCAACATGAAGAATGCTAAGCTAGTTAACATACCTCTAGCCAGTCACTTCAAACTAAGAAAGCGCTTGTGTCCTACTACAGATGATGAAGAGGAACAGATGGCATGTGTTCCTTATTCCTCTACTATGGGGAGTCTCATGTATGCCATAGTTTGTACACGGTCAGACATTGCTCATGCTGTGAGTTTAGTGAGTAGATTTCTCTCTAACCTTGGAAAGGAGCATTAAGAAGCAGTGAAGTGGATCTTTAGGTATTTGAGAGATACTTCTAAAGTGTGCTTGTGTTTTGGAGGCTCAAAACCAGTGGTGGAAGGTTATACTAATGTTGATTTTGCAGGCGATCTTAATCATCGGTTGTTAATTTCTGGTCATTTGTTTACTTTCGTAGGGGGAGCTATCTCCTGGCAATCGAAGTTACAGAAGTGTACAACGCAGTCTACAACTAAAGCGAAATACATAGCTGCTAATGAAACAGGGAGAGAGATGCTTTGGTTGAAGAGATTCCTTCAAGAACTAGGTTTGAAGCAAGAAGAATATATAGTTTACTGTGATAGTCAAAGTACTATAGATTTCAGCGAGAATGCTACATATCATGGTCACATGAAGCACGTTGATATCAAGTACCATTGGATTCGTGAGGTAATTAAGAAAAACTTCATGAAGTTGGAAAAGATTCACTCGGACAAGAATCCCTCGGACATGATGACAAAGGTTGTATTTAAGGGAAACTGGAGCTGTGTTCAGAGTTGGCAGGGCTAAACTCCTAGTAAGGGATTCAGGGCATCTTCCCCATGGTTTGGAGGGAGAGATTGTTGGCTAAGTGGGTCCAGACCAATTGAGTTCAGTATCTGGGGTGGTTTCCCTAATTATATTAGGAATTTCCTGTTTGAGTAAACAGTAGTTTCTTAATATATTAGGACTTTCCTTTTTTCTAAGATAGAGTTCTTAGGGGATAAGGAATTGATGATTATATATATGATGTAATTTGTAACCCTGGATAGAGGTTGAAAAAGGCTAAGATTCTAAAGCTGTGGTTTCACAGATTGGAGGAGAACCTAGTGGAAATTGGTTTACCGTGGACGTAGGCATCTTTGCCGAACCACATAAATTGCTTGTCTTCTTGTGTGGTTGATTATTGATCTTGGTTTCTTATGCACACATGTGCACAACACTGCAATCATTTCTACATTTGAAGATCCAAAAGGCATAGAGTATCAGGATCTTAAGACCATTGTTGATATTTTTGTTGATCGTTTCACTAACATATTTGGTACAGAATTGCAGCCAATAGACTTTGATCTATCCCATGTTCATCCCTATGGTAGACTATCAGTTGAAGAGGCTTAAACACTGAGTGAACCTTTAACGATCAGGGAGATAAAGGAGTCCATTAAAATGGGTAATCCTCACAAAGCGCGTGGTCCATATGGGTACAATGCTCATTTCTTTAAGGTGTGTTGGCCCATTATAGGGAGAGATGTAAGCTATGTCAACTAGGGCAGTTGAAGCACACATTTCTTGTGCTTGTTCCTAAGTTAGAGAATGTAGAAACTCCTAATCCGTTCAAGCCTATTTCTTTAACCAATTAGCTTTACAAAATTACGGCTTGAATATTGGTTTACAGACTGTGTCCACTGTTGGAGAAACTGGTTCGATTATCACAATCCGCGTTTATCCCATTTAGGTCCATTGCTGATAACATCTTGCCAGAGCAAGATCTTCTTCAACGTTTTCACCATAAGAGAGGGCTTCCCAGGATGTGTATGAAGCTTCTGTAAGAAACAAGTGTAGGAAGTAGGTGGGTCTCGTGGATAGATTTTCAAAACTTTTGATCCACTTGACACAGGGATCAACTATACACAAGACCAAAACCCAATCCATGATGCGTTACCCTCAATCTCGTGACCATGTACAGTAAAAAATTCTACCAACACTAGATATCCAAAATAATCTACGACATAGAAGAAGTAGATCATACCTTTGGAGATCCGCAGTGCTCTAATGGATTTCTTCTACACCTCTTAGCCTTCCACGCTATGACCCGAATTGGATTACTTCTCTCGAGAAGAATGGTGGAATCTTCAGGAGAAAATTCCCAACTCGAAACTTCAAGGAACTAGAAGAGAGAAGGAGAGAAACTCGTGCAACTCTTGCACGAAAGGGTTTTGGGCGTGAGGGAGACTCTTTTGGACGTCCAAGGATATTTTATAGACTTCCAAATCTCTCCCTTGTCTAATTGAAATAGAAGTCTTACTTCCAAAGCAATTAGCAAGTTTCTCCTTTCTTATCCTTTCTTTCTAGAGTTCGAGTCGGATTACTATTTTCCAATAACTTGGGCTAGTGTGGGGACCACTAGGGATTCCTTAGAAAGCTGGCTACAACTGGAACACCACGACCGCACATCTCATGTGCAATCCGGGCCCACAGTTAACTGCAAATAACACCACTATATAAATGCAATTGCACTCCAGTCTTAGGAATAAATTACAATGAAGACCCTAAACTTCCCAATTACCACAAGTAGGCCCCTCTATCAATATCCGTGGATCAATTGGAATAAATCCGTCTCTTCCAATCTAAGTTCCACATCTTATTATCCTTGAGCCCCAATTAATCACAGTAATCATCAGTACCATCCAATTAACTCTTAATTGTGATGGGTGCACACTTACTAATGACAAATCCATTAATTGGCACAAGGGGATAATAGAGATAGATTCCATCTTGATCATTCAACGTTCCCACAGTTCTACTACCACATACCCAAGACACCGAGGTGTTAACCTATAGTCGGCCTCACTCATTGGTGACTCAAAGCAAATGAATAGATAGAAACTTGAGTTCGTCAATGTCTCAGGATTGAGAGCCTATTGCTAGGGAATTATGAGAGCATACCTTATTATTGAGACGGAATACTATAAGGTGCATCTCATGGTCCTTCAATACATCTAATGTACCGGCACCATTGATCCAGAATCTTACATTCTGATGATCGAGACAAATCACACTATCTCATAGTGATCAAAGTGCTGCAACCTTATCAAATGAGATGCCCAGTCTTATTACTGGTTGTGAAGCTATTTAAGTATAAGATTTGTGACATATATCTCCCGCGTGTGGATCTCATCCATGCACATATATCACATCTAATATACTAATGGGACCCGGTTCAACTCATGAACCATTATGTCATACGTATTGGTCATGTGCATGAAGTAGTAAAATAACATTCATCTCATGAAAGTAAAGCATGTTTTTATTGATAAATAAAGAAATTAATCAATTTATTACATCAACTGATGGATTGAGTCCACAAAATCTAACAATCTCCCACTTGGGCTCAATGCCAGTCAGGGTTGCATCTCATGCCCATCCCTTCTACATGTTGCTCAAAGACTTTGGTAGTAAAGGCTTAGTAAAGGGATCTGCCAAATTGTCTGCAGAGGCTATCTTGGTAATAGCAATATCACCTCTGTGCACAATCTCTCTGACTAAGTGATACTTCCTCTGTACATGCTTTTGGCTTTTATGGCTTCTGGGTTCCTTTGACTGAGTGACTGCCCCGCTGCTGTCACAGTAAACTGTGAGTGGCTGTCGTGCCAAAGGTACCACCCCAAGTTCCAAAAGGAATCTTTTAAGCCATACTGCTTCCTTAGCTGCTTCACAAGCTGCTACATATTCAGCCTCCGAGGTTGAATCAGCGGTACATTCTTGTTTTATACTCCTCCAGCTAATAGCTCCGCCTCCAAGCATAAATACATAACCAGAGGTGGATTTCCTAGAATCCTTATCTGACATAAAGTCAGAATCTGTGTATCCGACTGGAATCAACTCATCACTGCTATAAATCAACATGTAATGTCTAGTCCTTCTCAAGTATTTGAGAACATTTTACAGCAGTCCAATGTTCAGGTCCTGGATTAGATTGATATCTGCTGACTAGGCCCACTACATAACAGATATCTGGTCTAGTACATAACATAGCATACATGAGGCTACCAACAGCCGAAGCGTATGGTATCGACCTCATTTGCTCCTTTTCCTCGGGTGTCTTAGGACACTGATCCTTGGAAAGGTGCACTCCATGCCTGAAAGGTGTGATACCCTTCTTGGAGTCTTGCATTGCAAACCGTACTAGCACCTTATCTATGTATGCAGCTTGGGATAAGCCAATCATCCTATTTTTCCGGTCTCGATAGAGTTTGATCCCTAGGATGTAGCTAGCTTCTCCCAAGTCCTTCATATCAAAAGTCTTGGCTAACCAAACTTTTACCGTTGACAACATTCCTATGTCTTTCCCGAGGAGAAAGATGTCATCGACATATAAAACCAGAAAAACTACCCTGTCACCTTCACTTTTCATGTACACACATGACTCATCCGGATTTTGACAAAAACCAAATGACTTGATTGCCTGGTCAAAACGGATATTCCAGCTTCGGGATGCCTACTTCAGTCCATAAATAGACTTCTGCAGCTTGCAAACTTTTTGCTCCTGGTTTTTAGCTACAAAACCGTCTGGCTGCACCATATAGATGTCTTCCTCAAGATGGCCGTTGAGAAAAGCCGTCTTGACATCCATTTGCCAAATCTCGTAATCGAGATGAGCCGCAATGGATAAGAGTATCCGGATGGATTTGAGCATGGCTACTGGCGAGAAGGTTTCCTCATAATCGATCCCCTCTTTCTGAGTATATCCTTTCGCAACAAGCCTAGCCTTATAGGTCTCCACTCTTCCATCTGGTCCTCTTTTTCTCTTGTAGACCCACTTGCACCCAATAGGTTTAATATTGGCAGGCAAGTCCACAAGTGTCCAGACCTGATTTGAGTACATAGACTCCATCTCAGCTTTCATAGCATCTTGCCAGCGTCCCGAGTCTAAGTCATTTATTGCTTCATCATAGTTAGAGGGATCTTGTTCTGGCTCTTCTGGGATTGCTTCATAAGACTCTCCCAAGAATGAGAACCTGTCAGGGGGTCTGACAATCCTCCCACTACGACGAGGTACTGGTGTAACTACTAGGTCTGGTAAGGGCGGTTCTTCCTCAAGTCCGGTCATACTTGGATTCGGAATTGATTGCTCTTGAATCTCTTCCAAGATCACCTTTTCTAAAAATTTCAGGTCCATCATATAATCTTCCTCCAGAAAAACCGCATTGGTGCTGACCAACACTTTCTGCTCTCTGGGATTATAGAATAACCAACCTTTAGTTCCTTTAGGATATCCTACAAATGTGCATACTTCCGACTTCGCTTCCAACTTATCCGTCTTAACCTTGAGCACGTGTGCTGGACAACCCCAAATGTGTAAATGTTGTAGACTAGGCTTTCGCCCAGACCACAATTCCCGGGGAGTCTTAGGTATAGACTTAGATGGTACGAGGTTTAGTATGTACATTGCAGTATCCAAAGCATATCCCCAAAAGGATATAGGTAATCTTGAGAAACTCAGCATAGACCTAATCATATCTAAAAGAGTCCGGTTCCTTCTTTCTGCTACTCCATTCTGTTGAGGCATACCAGGAGCAGACAACTGGGATAGAATCCCATTTTCTGATAAGTAACCCATAAAATCAGCAGAGAGATATTCCCCTCCTCGATCTGATCGAAGAGTCTTGATACTCTTACCTAATTGCTTTTCCGCTTCCGCTCGAAATTCTTTGAACTTTTCAAAAGCTTCGGACTTGCGGTGCATAAGGTATATGTAACCATATCTTGAGTAATCATCTGTGAAAGTGATGAAGTACTCATATCCTCCTCTGGCCCTGACATTAATGGGTCCGCAGACATCAGTATGCACTAATTCCAATAAATCTTTGGCCCTATTACCCTTAGCTGAAAAGGGTCTTTTAGTCATTTTACCTTCCAAACAGGACTCACAGATAGGCATTGGTTCTACCACCAATGAAGGTAAGATACCATCTTTCACTAGCCTCTCAATCCTGTTAAGGTTTATATGACCTAGCCTCAGGTGCCAAAGTTTTGTTGGATTAGATGAAGGTGACTTTCTCTTTAATGATGATCTACTAATTGTTTCAGTATCATGTATCTCATACATCGTGGGAGTTAACAAATAAAGTCCATTGGTTACCTTGCCAGAACATATGAAAGTACCATTCCTCTTTATGACAACTTCAGTACCAAAAGTAATAGAATAACCTTTATTCACCAAACTAGAAACTGAAATTAAATTCCGCCTTAAAGACGGTACATATAATGTTTCTAACAAAACCAATTTCTTATTTGAAAAACATAAAGTAATGACTCCTACTGAAACAGCCTCCGCCTTAGCGTCAGATCCTAGGTTGACAATGATTTCTCCATCACTTAGCCTCCTGGTTTCCCTGAACCCCTGCAACGTATTACATATGTGATTAGTTGCCCCGGAATCCACACACCAGGATTCTGAAGTACCAGTTGCAAAACTAACTTCAGATATAAGTGACTCAATCATACCTGGGGTCTTTTTCTTAGACAGATATTCTGGACAATTCCTCTTCCAATGTCCTGTCTTACCACAATGGAAACACTTTCCTTTTGTCCCTGAACCCTTAGCTTTAGCCACGCCACCAGTTGGACCATTTTCCACCTTAGGACCTTTTGGAATTGATTTCTTTTTGCCTTTCCGCCCTTTGCCTTTCGGCTTGGACTTGGCATCTGACTTTTCTGTCATTAAGGCAGTTGGTTTTTTCTTCATAATCCCTTCAGTTGCTACCAGCTGACTAGATAGCTCAGCCAAAGTCAGATTCATTTTATTCATATTATAATTGACCTTGAAATTGTTGAATGACTCTGGTAGTGACTCAAGGATTATGTCAATCTGCGATTCTGCATCAATTGCAGCTCCCAGTACATCTAACTCATTTAATGAGTCCATCATCTTCAACATGTGTTCCTGTACTGATGTACCTTCAGCCATCTTGGTGCTAATGAGCACCCTCATGGCTGCTTGCCTAGCAGGTCTGCCTTGTTCTGCAAACATCTCTTTTAAATTCGATATCATATCATATGCAGTCTTATAAGATTGATGTTGATGTTGCAGCACACTAGACATGGATGCCAGAATGTAACATCGGGCCATCTCATCGTCTTTGGCCCATTTGGTGTAAAGGTCCTTTTCTGCTTCTGATGCATCTGGGCCAGGCTCTTCAAGGGGGTTTTTGGTAAGGACATATTTATATCCTGAAGCTATCAGGACAATATCCAGATTCCGTTTCCAGTCTACATAGTTGGATCCCACCAACTTATTCTGGTTGAGGATGGTCGCAAGTGGATTGAAAGTATTCGAATTCATGCTTGTAATACTGTAACACATAACCATACATTCAATTAATGAATTTAAATGACATCAGGGTTTAGTATTCTACCAAATTTATGTGGGAATCCTCATAACCACAAATTTCAGAATACATCGGAATCCCAATCCTGCGGGGTATGCCTCCTTGGGGAGTGCAAATACCTCCTAGACTGGTGCGGATCAAAAGTTGGTAAAAATTGGGGTTAAGACTAACTATCTACGATCCCCTTCATACATTACTATCTAAGTATCTCATACCAAATAATGTATGACTCCCGATTAGCTTCGGTTTCTAAAATACATGAGGCAAATCCTTAGGGATACTACATCATTATTTTAGTTAAGTGTGACCCACCAACTAGCATTGCATGATAACCGTTGCGGGCAGCTCCTCCTTGGGGAGTGGGCTCCCACTCCGTCTTATCAACACTATCCATCGGAGATCCATATCCAGTATCCAGATAAATACAAGCCCTCCGTGGGGAATGACCATTCTCAAAATAGCGCAAGGCTAATACTTTCCTTACAATGGGCCTATGGTGGAAAACCATGGGGATTTTTATATATATAGAAATGCCCCGCTCCCACTTATATTTTATAGTTGAGGATTTCCTTATAGGTGTATGGGTCCATCAAATATAGGTATATATTCATCTCATGATAAGACCAATGATTGGTTCCAAGTCAAGTTATTTTAAGGAAAGTTCAGTTTCTGAAATTAGTGTTACCAATAGATCCATCTCATGGGCCTACCAACTCTAATTAGAACTCTTTCCAAAAATTAATTTGATTTGACCAATTTTGGAATTTACTATGTTTGGATCAAATATGGAAATACTCTAAAATAAGCATTCATCCATAAATAGAAAGTGCTATAACAAAAGACTAGTCCTCTCCTCCACATGACCCAGGCGGAAAAGACTTCTTGGACTTCTAGACTTTCCAAAACTTTGGGATTCCTCAAACTCTTTGGGCATCTCCAAAACACCTTTTGGTAATCTTCAAACTCTTTGATTAGGAGTCCAACTTCTCTTTCCTTCTTTGTTTCGGACATCTCCAGAATTTACAAATTTTTAAAAATACATAAATTCCTATGTCTCTATAATGAGACTTACATGGTAGTCTAAACATGGAAATAAAAGGGCTATAGGGAAATTCACCATGCCTTGCCCTTTCACGGGAAACCAAGGAGACCATGATGCCCTTTACACTTAGCCATGAATAAACCAATAATTAAAAGGAAAGAAAAACATGTGGGTCATATGAAGAGGACATTTTCACCTGCAAGTTAGTATCTCATACAACAAAGCATCTCACAAAACCAGGTTGCCAAACCACAATAGAAAAACAAGATGCCAAATATTTTGCCACCACGATACAAGACCCCCTATGCAACGGGGGTCCGGGGGCAGCGCCCCCGGCGGGGGTCGAGCTGCCCGGTCAGCTCGCGGGGTTCCAAGGGGCAACTCGCGGGGTTCCAAGCTGCCCGGTCATCCTCCTATTATGATTAAAACCTTTTGTGACTTTCCAAACATGTATCTACTACGAGAGCAAGCAAACCCAATAAATACTAATCCTATCATAGCCCTTGCTCTATCCTCTTCGCATCTCATGCGAAGATTAGAACAAGATTACTGATCTAACATGATTAGAGATGAGGTATGTCTCTGATAGCAATTGTAGGAAGTAGGTGGGTCTCGTGGATAGATTTTCAAAACTTTTGATCCACTTGACACAGGGATCAACTATACACAAGACCAAAACCCAATCCATGATGCGTTACTCTCAATCTCGTGACCATGTACAGTAAAAAATTCTACCAACACTAGACATCCAAAATAATCTACGACATAGAAGAAGTAGATCATACCTTTGGAGATCCGCAGTGCTCTAATGGATTTCTTCTACACCTCTTAGCCTTCCACGCTATGACCCGAATTGGATTACTTCTCTAGAGAAGAATGGTGGAATCTTCAGGAGAAAATTCCCAACTCGAAACTTCAAGGAACTAGAAGAGAGAAGGAGAGAAACTCGTGCAACTCTTGCACGAAAGGGTTTTGGGCGTGAGGGAGACTCTTTTGGACGTCCAAGGATATTTTATAGACTTCCAAATCTCTCCCTTGTCTAATTGAAATAGAAGTCTTACTTCCAAAGCAATTAGCAAGTTTCTCCTTTCTTATCCTTTCTTTCTAGAGTTCGAGTCGGATTACTATTTTCCAATAACTTGGGCTAGTGTGGGGACCACTAGGGATTCCTTAGAAAGCTGGCTACAACTGGGACACCACGACCGCACATCTCATGTGCAATCCGGGCCCACAGTTAACTGCAAATAACACCACTATATAAATGCAATTGCACTCCAGTCTTAGGAATAAATTACAATGAAGACCCTAAACTTCCCAATTACCACAAGTAGGCCCCTCTATCAATATCCGTGGATCAATTGGAATAAATCCGTCTCTTCCAATCTAAGTTCCACATCTTATTATCCTTGAGCCCCAATTAATCACAGTAATCATCAGTACCATCCAATTAACTCTTAATTGTGATGGGTGCACACTTACTAATGACAAATCCATTAATTGGCACAAGGGGATAATAGAGATAGATTCCATCTTGATCATTCAACGTTACCACAGTTCTACTACCACATACCCAAGACACCGAGGTGTTAACCTATAGTCGGCCTCACTCATTGGTGACTCAAAGCAAATGAATAGATAGAAACTTGAGTTCGTCAATGTCTCAGGATTGAGAGCCTATTGCTAGGGAATTATGAGAGCATACCTTATTATTGAGACGGAATACCATAAGGTGCATCTCATGGTCCTTCAATACATCCAATGTACCAGCACCATTGATCCAGAATCTTACATTCTGATGATCGAGACAAATCACACTATCTCATAGTGATCAAAGTGCTGCAACCTTATCAAATGAGATGCCCAGTCTCATTACTGGTTGTGAAGCTATTTAAGTATAAGATTTGTGACATATATCTCCCGCGTGTGGATCTCATCCATGCACATATATCACATCTAATATACTAATGGGACCCGGTTCGACTCATGAACCATTATGTCATACGTATTGGTCATGTGCATGAAGTAGTAAAATAACATTCATCTCATGAAAGTAAAGCATGTTTTTATTGATAAATAAAGAAATTAATCAATTTATTACATCAACTGATGGATTGAGTCCACAAAATCTAACAACAAGGTGGGCACAATATACACAGAAGAAGAGGAAAATTGGAAGAGGAATTCACAACTCAATTGGACTTTAACCATCATAGCTTGAATACATGGCTATATATATTATGTAAAAGAAAATTCTAAAGTCTAAATTAAAGATATCTAATGCTAATAAAAGACACACACTTTTCATCTTCCACGACTTTCGGTTACCACTGAACAGTCAATAGTAACTGGCCATAACTTTCTCAATATAAATCCAATTGATGAGAGGTTTAAAGCATTGGATAACTATAGCCTATTCAACTTGTAGTTGAAAGTTACCCTTCAGTTTCAGAAATAAGTCAAGTTTAATTTTTTAGTTTCGGTTTTAATTTTCAACACTCCCCCTTAAACTTGACATCTTTCCAACACCAATCATCATTTTCAACTTTTGAAAAGTATCATATTTGAGAAGGTTTGTGAAAATGTCAGTGACTTGATCAAATGACTTCACATATTCTGCCTCTACGTACTTGTTCTCAATGCATTGTCGAATGAAATGACACTTTGTCTTAATATGCTTGCTTCGATCATGAAACACCGGGTTCTTTGCCAGAGCAATGGCTGACTTGTTGTCTATCATGATCTTGGTAGCTTCACTTTGTTTAAAATGGAGTCCCTTCAATAATATCTTTAACCAAATTACATGACAAGCACAAGTAGTGGCAACAACATACTCTACTTCACAGGTTGAAAGAGTGACCATGGGTTGTTTTTTAGAACACCAAGAAATTGCATTATTTCCCAAAAAGAAAATAAACCCAATAGTACTCTTCCTATCATCAATGTCTCTAGCGTAGTTGCTATTGCAATAGCCCATCAAATTGAACTCGTTTGAAGTTAAATAAAAAACTCCATAATCAAGAGTACCTTTAAAGTAACAAAAAATTCTCTTGGCTGCCTTCATATGCATCTTAGGTGGATTTTCCATAAGTCGACTCATGAGTCCAACTGAAAATAAAATGTCAGGTCTGGTACAAGTCAAATACCTTAAGCTTCCCACAAAACTTCTGAACAATGTTGGCCTTTGTAACCCTTCCCACTTGTTTTGAAAGTTTAACTCCACACTCTATAGCCCTGTTGATGGGATTGCAATCCAACATGTTGAACTTCTTTAATACTTCCTTTGCATAAGCTTCTTGAGAGATAAAAATCCCATCCTCCATTTGCTTAACTTCAATTCCCAAATCACTCATCTCAAACTCTTAAGCCATAGCCTTCTTAAAACCTTCAAACATCATTTGATTATTTCCTGTGAATATAAGATCATCTACATAGACACAAACAAATAATAGATCTTCATGTTCCTTTTTCACATAGAGTGCGTATTCATGAATGCATCTAGTGAAACCATTCTCCTGAAAATACTTATTAAGATGGCAATTCCAAGCTCTTGTAGCTTGCTTTTAATCCATATAAGGCCTTCTTTAACCTCAGCACATTGTCTTCATAACCTTCAATAACAAAACCTGAAAGTTGTTCAATATAAACCTCTTCCTCAAGATGACCATTCAAGAAAGGGGACTTGATATCCATTTGATGGATCTTCTATTGGTTCTGTGCTGCAAGCGATAATAGTAGTCGGATTGTCTCCAAATGGGCACAGGGGCAAAAACCTCTTCATAGTCAATGCCCTAGTTTTGCTTGTAGCCCTTTGCAACGAGTCTCACCTTGCATCTTTCTACTTTCACCCTTGGAGTTTTTCTTGACTTTATACACCCATTGGACTCCAATCGCTTGATGGCCACTTGGAAGTGATGCAAGCTCCAAGCTCCCAAGTGTTGTTCTTCTCTACGGTTTGAATTTTCTCCTTCATGGCTTGTATCCATTTTTTATTTTTTCTAACTTCTTCAAAACTCAAAGGCACATCATTAGAAAGTAAGCAAAATAAATTCTCATCCTCTAACCTTTCAGATTCTTCATAGAGATCCATGAGGCTTTGATATCTACGAGGGCCTTCACTTGAGCGAGGTGAAGGAGACGATGATGATGATTCTCTAGAGGATGATGTTGGTGTTGTTGGAGGTACAGTTTCTCCTTGGGCTCCTTGTATTGGAGTTTCTTCTTCATCAAAGAGGGGAGAAAATCATAAACAGCTTCGTCCTATGTACTCCAATCCCAGGTTGCATCTTCTTCAAATTCAACATCTCTGCTAATAATGACTTTTTTGTTGCTTGGATTAAAGAACTTGTAGCCTTTTGAGTTCTTATCGTAGCCAATAAACACAAACTTCTTGCTACTACTATCATCAAGCTTTGATCTTTCTTGCTCCGGAACTTGAACATAGGCAATAGATCCAAAGACTTGCAAGTGTGACACATTTGGCTTCCATCCACACCATGCTTCTTGGGGAGTCACACGTCCTTCAAACTTTTGGGAGGTGAATGGTTGGAAAGATAAACTGCACATGATACTGCTTCAACCCAAAACTCTTTCGGCATCGACTTGCTTTTTTCAACATGGTTCTTGCCATATTGAGGATTGTTCAGTTCTTCGTTTCAGCAACTCCATTTTGTTGTGGTGATCTAGGAACGGTCAAAGGATGGCAAATTCCATGTGTCTCACAAAAGGCTTTGAATTCATTAGAGGTGAACTCACCACCTCTATAAATTCTTAGAGATTTGATCTCGTAGCCACAAAAGGCTAAAACCATATGGAGCAGTTCTCCTGAAAATGCAGCTTGTTCCAACATACATAGGGCCCTGCAATCCATCAAACGCTCACATGCTTACATTAAAGAACACGGTGTTGTGGTTTGCATATCGGTCATTCGGATCGATGCCCTCCAATCTCTGAGGAAACTACACATAACAAATCTGGTCACCACCTTTGTCAAGCATGAAGCAAATCCCTTCTCTCAGGGCCAAGGAGTTGTATATGTAGTGATCACAATCCAGGTTTAGAATAAATGGGCCATTCGACATGATAGCACTTGTTTGAACGAGAGCATTCATGGCACTAGCTTTCTTGTTGTGATCATAGCTAGGCCTTTTTTCCCTTGAGACATACACCATCATTAGCAATCTGACACACCAGAGTCAATTAGATTCATGTCGTCTACCTCAGAGCCCATTACAGGTTCCACATGTGGGGGCGCTAGCATTGCCTAACAAACAGTATGAGGAAGAAAAATAGATATAAGAGAAGCTAAATTGGATGTGCCAACAACATATATTAAGACATACACCAGAATTTGACCAAAAAAAAAAAGACATAAGAAATTGGTTACCAAAAAAAGAGACATATACCAGCAAGGGATTGGAATTCCAAGCCTGTGTCACGACCCGAGCCCAGAATTCGGGGGTTAGCGAAAAGCTAAACCGGTGACACACGTACTCCCGTGCACGTGCATCCAAACACAGTCCAAATGCACGCACACAAGGGATCTAAACACGTGCGAAACAGACGAACGCAGAAGCTGTAGATATCATAGCAAGCAACAAAGAAAATAACGGAAGCCAAAGCAAATACGAAACAGGAAAGACAAGGACAAATACACTGATATAAACCCAAATACACACCAAAACCAATATACACAAAATATACAGAATACAAGTCCCAAGTCCAAAGATCCACAGTCCAATACAAGTCCCCTGAAACCAAAACTCAAAATCCCAAAACGAAAAGCCACTGGAAGTATGCATGACGCACTCGGCAGAGATGATCAGGCCCACTCTGCCAAACCTGAGGGTGCCTCTACACTCGCCCCTGCAGCCTCCTCGACCGCCGGGGAGCTGGGCAAGGTATCTGTGCCTGCAACACCACAGACAACACAAATGAATACAACGATCCAGCAAATACAAGTAACAGGGGTGAAACACGCATAGTATCAAAGGGGATATAATAATGACAGAAGATTAAATACAGAGTTCCATATTAGGAAACTAAGCAAATCGTGCATAGAAGTAAAACATGATATGTGAATCAAAACATAGAATACTGAACTAGTTGGCTACTACGTTAACCATGTTCTCTCCAATAGAGAGCAGAGCAGAGCAGATGAGAACACCACTGTCCAGGCCAAAGGTACAAGTGGGTCTCGGTTTCCTGGGTTCCGGGGTCCCAAGACAAAGCGACACTGCAGTTATACAGAGATACAGAGATCTAAGCCGGAGGTAACCCCGTCGGGCATCCTAGGGCTGAGGCTGAGTAGAGCCAGACCAAGATCAATCAAATCAAATCCATAGAAAGGGAGATTATCCGCTTTGGACTCACCGATGGCAAAGACCGGATCTTATCCTCACGTATTAATCTCTGGGCAGAGCCACCAGGGAATACCCAAACCGAACAGAGAGATACAAAGCCAAAGACAGAGCATAGATTAAGTCAAAGCATAGCATAGATCAGAGCATAGTGCAGATCGAAGAATAAACAGACATACAGGACGAAAGCAAAAATGACTGCGGAATGCATAAACATAAATTAACAGAACAGAGGGCAAAACCATAAACAATATGCAATGCATCTCAGATTCATACGGAGTCAAGGTTCATTACAAGCCAGTCCTAAGCTAGTTGTTCACTGTCACTAATCGTGCATGTTGATGTAGTTTTAAGTTAGTCAATGCACCGTTGCCATCAAAGTGTTGCAATGTAATCTGTGCGTGCTCCGACGTCCCTTAAACCAACACCCATGGGGAGGTGCTTAACAGTAAAACAACACTCACATGAATAAGTCACAGCCTAACAGACTATTCATGCGTTCCAAGAATCCATTGGGCCGGTTTACATGAGTGGTCAACCCGTGTTTGAGCCCTACAAGTCTCACCATTATCCTAAGTTATGTTCAGAATTGCCATGCCTAACGGTTTAGCTATGAGGGACCTATGGTTGAGCCGAAGACATCTTACGCGCTCGTCGTACTATGCACTACGGCTTCACCTTGGTTCCATTAAGAACACAGCTAAACTGGTCTTCTTCCACCTCTGATCTGATAGCTTTTTCGGCTGAGCTACAGTCAGTATACGGCTTAGCCGTAGACCAATCCACGGCTTGGCCTCACCGTAGGAGTACTGATATCAGAAAAGTTTCGACTGATCAGAGATTTAATTCACGGCTGGGGTACGGTTGGGTCACGGCTAGCTTACGGCTCAGCCGTAGAACAAATTACGGCTTAGCCGTATCCTAGCCGTAGAACAAAACTCAAATTTCGAGTCTCTGGAAATCAAGCCGTAGAAGTTCACGGCTTAGCCGTACAATACAGAGATGAATTCGGGCTGAGTACAGAAACTGAAATTTGACACAGAAACATCTCCAAACAAGCTACAGAGGTTCCAAATTCACAAGCATTGGCTGTAAACATCAGATACACTAAAGAAGATGGAAATCAAAGCATTCAAACAGAGCACCCATGTGTGTTATCAAAGTCTGTACTTATACTTGCCTCAAATCTCTACCAAAGCCACTGACTCAAGCTCCAAAGCAACTAAAATCAAAGCAAATCAAAGAGATACACCATGCATGAGATGAAGACACATCAACAAGGAAAAGAGCTGCAATTGGAGAAGAAGAAGGGAGAGTTGGGAGAGAACCCAGTTACCAAAGCTACAAACACAAACAGAGAGGAGAGGGAAAGAACCCAAATCACACAAGGGATCCAATCCTCAATCGAGCAAGAGAAGAAAAGAGGAGAGAGAGAGAGAGAGAGAGATGAACGAACGTGGAGCTGCTCCTAATCTTGCATGCAATCGATCGAGACAAATGGGCAAGGAGAAAGACACCTGTGAGCTGACTTATATTTATAGATTTGTAGTTTTAAAACAAGGTCCAATGGGTTTAAGCAATTTACAGATTAAGTCACGCGAAGGTCCATCTTCCCCAATTGACTCCAAGCGGATCTGACACAGTTACGGAAATTGTCGAGCTCAACGAAATACGCGTGCTGACACCAAGATGATGCAAAGATGATATGAGCAAAACAAAAGCAAAATTACGAAAAAGGGCTTAGAACTAACTATCTCAGGTCAAAGGTCACTCAACTACCTATCCAAGGCCCAAAACCAAGTCCAAAAGAATAAAATAACAAAAACACACACTAATGAGCCACGAATCCGGCTCAGAGGGGATCGGAGTGTTACATCCTCCCCCACTAGGAATCATTCCGTCCTCGGAATGACTACCTACCTGCGCAAAGAGATGTGGGTACTGGCGCGCTAGCTGCTCCTCTAGCTCCCATGTAGCCTCATCTGGACCATGATGTTCCCACAACACCTTCACCCATCTGATAGTCCTGGTACGAAGAATCTGCTCTCGTGTCCCAACGATGCGAAGCGGACGCTCAACGTAAGTCGCATTAGGCTGAATCTGGATATCATCGTAGTGAATCACATGGCTCGGATCTGGCACGTACTTACGGAGCATCGACACATGGAACACATCGTGAACACCGGAGAACTCGACTGGAAGTGTCAACTGATAGGCTAAATCTCCAACTCGGCTCTTGACTTCAAACGGTCCTACATATCTCGGGGCTAACTTGCCCTTCTGACCAAATCGAACTGTGCCCTTCATCGGAGAAACTTTAAGAAATACCCAATCTCCGACTTGGAATGCCAAAGGTCTCCTCCGAGTATCAGCATAGCTCTTCTGCCTGGACCGAGCAATCTTCAGATTCTCTATCACTTTCTGCACCTTCTCTGTCGTCTCAGCAATGATTGTCGGACCATGGAAACTTCTAGTTCCAACTTCTTCCCAGCATACTGGGGTCCTGCACTTGCGTCCGTATAGAGCCTCATAAGGTGCCATACCAATGCTCTCATGGAAGCTGTTGTTGTAAGCAAACTCACACAAGGCCAGATGCGTATCCCATTCCTTCTCAAAGTTCAGCACACTAGCTCTGAGCATATCCTCCAACGTCTGAATGGTACGCTCCGACTGTCCATCGGTCTGGGGGTGGTATGCCGTACTAAAACTCAGCTTCGTGCCCATAGCTTCCTGAAATGCTCTCCAGAATGAAGATACAAAACGACTGTCTCGATCCGACACAATCGATACTGGGGTGCCATGCAATCTGACTATCTCGTCAACAAACTTCCTGGCCATCTCCGTGAATGTCATCCCTTTCTTGAACGGAAGGAAATGTGCTGACTTGGTCAATCTGTCCACTATTACCCAGATCGCATTATTCTTTCTACTGGTCGGCGGAAAACCGGAGACAAAATCCATCGTAATGTGCTCCCACTTCCACTGCGGAGTGTGCAATGGATGCAACGATCCTGGAGGTCGCTGATGGTCAGCTTTTACCCGCTGACAGGTCAAACATCGAGCTACGAACCCTGCGATCTCCCGCTTCATATTGTTCCACCAAAATCTATCCTTCAAGTTCCGATACATCTTCGTACTCCCTGGGTGCATCGCATATCGGGCATCGTGCGCATCTGTCATCAACTTATCTTTCAGCTCATCCACAGCGGGAACACACAATCGATTCCTGAAGTACAAAACTCCATCTACCAGGCTGAAATCAGGTCGATCTGCAATCCGATCTCTGAGCTTTACCAGGAGGGGGTCCTCAAACTGGCGATCCTTGATCTGCTGAATCACCTCAGGCTGAAACACGACAGTAGTAGCTAATGTCACCGAGTCTCCTACCATCTGAACCTCTACAGGCTGATCATGCACAAGCATATAGAATCCTGCTAACACCTGAAGACTGTCTGTCCTCCTGCTGAGTGCATCTGCAACTACATTGCCCTTGCCTGGGTGGTACTTGATCGGAAAGTCATAGTCTTTGATGAACTCCAACCATCTTCGCTGCCTCATATTCAAGTCATGCTGGTCAAACAAGTACTGTAGACTGTGATGATCGGAATGGACCTCGAACTTCACACCGTACAAATAATGCCGCCACAACTTTAATGCAAATACAATGGCTGCTAACTCCAGATCATGTGTGGCATAGTTCTTCTCATGCTCTTTCAGCTGTCTGGATCCATATGCAATCACCTTCTGATTCTGCATCAATACACAACCTAGTCCAACTCGAGAAGCATCAGAATAAATCACGAATCCCTCACTACCATCCGGGAGAGTCAACACTGGCGCCGTAGTGAGCTTTTCTTTCAACATCTGAAAACTGCGCTCACACTTTTCTGTCCACTCATACGGGACCTTCTTCCGAGTCAACTGAGTCAGCGGGGCTGAAATCTTCGAGAAGTCCTGCACGAACCTACGGTAATATCCCGCCAATCCCAGAAAACTCCGAATCTCTGTCACTGATCTAGGACGGGGCCAATGGACTACTGCCTCAATCTTAGCCGGATCCACCATCAATCCATCTCTAGAAATCTTATGACCCAGAAATGTAACTTGCTCGAGCCAAAACTCACACTTGGACAACTTTGCATACAACTTGTGATCTTTAAGCAGCTGCAATGCTTTCCTTAGATGGTCTGTATGTTCCTCCGCAGTCTTCGAATAAACCAAGATGTCATCTATGAAAACCACAACGAACTGATCCAAGAAGGAAGTAAACACCCTGTTCATCAATGCCATGAAAGCTGCGGGTGCGTTCGTCAAACCAAATGGCATGACAAGGAACTCGTAGTGTCCATAGCGAGTCCTGAAAGCTGTCTTCGGAACATCCTCATCCTTCACCCTGAGCTGGTGATATCCTGACCTCAAGTCAATCTTAGAGAAGTAAGCTGCACCCTGAAGTTGATCGAACAACTCATCAATCCTAGGCAATGGGTATTTGTTCTTGATAGTCACTTTGTTCAACTGCCTGTAGTCAATGCACATCCGGAAACTGCCATCCTTCTTCTTAACAAACAACGCAGGTGCTCCCCAAGGTGAAACACTTGGGCGTATGAACCCTTTATCCAACAAATCCTGCAACTGTTTTTTCAATTCCAACAACTCTGCAGGTGCCATACGATATGGAGCTCTACTGATAGGTGCTGTACCTGGTACCACGTCAATAGCAAATTCTACCTCCCGAACTGGTGGCAACTCTGGCACATCCTCCGGAAAAACATCCGGAAACTTGCTGACTACTGGAATCTCACTGAGCTGTCGCTGATCTTTCTTCTCTGAAATGAACGCAAGAAATCCCTCACATCCCCTACGAAGCATCCTGTCTGCTTTACAAGCAGAGATCACACGTCTTGGGCACTTCATCTGGCTGCCCTCAAATCGGAATCCGCTGCCCAAATCAAAGTAGATAGCCTTGCTGTAGCAATTGATACACGCATGATATCTCGCAAGCCAGTCCATACCAAGGATCACATCAAAATCCAGTGTCGTGAGCAACACGAGGTCTACTGGGAGCTAATGACCAGCTATCCGCACATCACACTGAGGGTAGAAGACACTGCACTCCACCCGTTTACCAACCGGAGTGGACACTAGCAACAAGTATGGGAGTGGTGTGGGTCGCTGTCGAAGCTGCACAGTAAAATGGGGTGCTACGTACGAACGCGTAGACCCTGAGTCAAATAAGGCTAAAGCTTCAGCATCAGAAATTAAAATTTTACCTTCCACGACCGTGGCCTCCTCCGCGCCCTCATGCGTAGTAGCATAGGCTCGGGCTGTCTGGCGGTTCTGCTTCTGGCCTGGGCGAGTTGGCTGGGATCTGCCCTGCGCTGTAGATCCTGCCGGTCTCGTCTGTGGAGAGGACTGAAACTTCGGGCATTGGGCCCGCCTGTGATCCGTAGAGCCACACCCGAAACAAGCCCCACTCTTCCTCCAACATCTGTCTGTGGGGTGATCCTTCCCACAGTGACCGCAAATCACCTGAGCACTGCTCGAACTGCCCTGCTTACCCTTGAACTTCTTCTGGAACTGACTTCTGCCACTGTAACCTGCTGCCCTCTTAGCCTCTGTTCGCTCCTCCTCAAAGATGGCCTCTGCATCATAGGCCCTGTCAATAGCGTCGTCCAATGTAGCCGGCCACATACAAGCAACCACGTGGCGTTTGTGCCTCGGATTCAGACCATTGACGAAGCGAGTCACCTTCTTATGCTCCGTGTTCACCATGTCCTCTGCAAAATGAGACAACTCTGTAAACCTGTGTACATAATCTGCAACTGACATCTGTCTCTGCTGAAGGTTGAAGAATTCCACTTCCTTGGCTCGTTGAATGTGGAGAGGCATGAACTTCCGACGGAACTGCTGCTTGAAAGTCTCCCAAACTGTGGCACTGGGCATAGTCTGGAATGAGTTCTTGACACTCCTCCACCATGTCTTGGCCACACTCCGAAGCATAGAAGCTGTGAGCACCACCTTCTGCTTGTTACTGCACACAATCGTATCAAAAAGCTCTTCTGTCTGTTCCAGCCATTGCTCAGCCTGCAATGCATCCTCTATCCCATGGAATTCAGTCGCCCCTCGCTTACGGAACTTGTCGAAAAGAGCATTAGGGTCTGATTCCTTAGGCTGGAAAATCACCTGCTGATCTATACGGGGTGATGCTACTGCGGCAGCCTGACTCTGCCTATCTACCATGGATGCCATCTGTGCCTGTAATGACTGCATAGACTGCATCATCATCATCATGCGCTCCTCACTACTGATATGTGGAGGTACCGATCCACTATCACCGTTATGGCCCTGTTGATTCTCATCCCGAGATCCTGATCCTGATGCCATCCTGTAAATGGAAAAGAAACACAACACACAACTATGAAATGCCCCTGAGTTAGTCAAATCCCAAATCAACATATGAGACTTCGAGTCAAATAGTTGATAGCGTTATCTCACCACGATCTTAGATGCCTACATGCTTATAACTAGCATGCTTTGATACCATACAATACGTATGTCACGACCCGAGCCCAGAATTCGGGGGTTAGCGAAAAGCTAAACCGGTGACACACGTACTCCCGTGCACGTGCATCCAAACCCAGTCCAAATGCACGCACACAAGGGATCTAAACACGTGCGAAACAGACGAACGCGGAAGCTGTAGATATCATAGCAAGCAACAAAGAAAATAGCGGAAGCCAAAGCAAATACGAAACAGGAAAGACAAGGACAAATACACTGATATAAACCCAAATACACACCAAAACCAATATACACAAAATATATAGAATACAAGTCCCAAGTCCAAAGATCCACAGTCCAATACAAGTCCCCTGAAACCAAAACTCAAAATCCCAAAACGAAAAGCCACTGGAAGTATGCATGACGCACTCGGCAGAGATGATCAGGCCCACTCTGCCAAACCTGAGGGTGCCTCTACACTCGCCCCTGCAGCCTCCTCGACCGCCGGGGAGCTGGGCAAGGTATCTGTGCCTGCAACACCACAGACAACACAAATGAATACAACGATCCAGCAAATACAAGTAACAGGGGTGAAACACGCATAGTATCAAAGGGGATATAATAATGACAGAAGATTAAATACAGAGTTCCATATTAGGAAACTAAGCAAATCGTGCATAGAAGTAAAACATGATATGTGAATCAAAACATAGAATACTGAACTAGTTGGCTACTACGTTAACCATGTTCTCTCCAATAGAGAGCAGAGCAGAGCAGATGAGAACACCACTGTCCAGGCCAAAGGTACAAGTGGGTCTCGGTTTCCTGGGTTCCGGGGTCCCAAGACAAAGCGACACTGCAGTTATACAGAGATACAGAGATCTAAGCCGGAGGTAACCCCGTCGGGCATCCTAGGGCTGAGGCTGAGTAGAGCCAGACCAAGATCAATCAAATCAAATCCATAGAAAGGGAGATTATCCGCTTTGGACTCACCGATGGCAAAGACCGGATCTTATCCTCACGTATTAATCTCTGGGCAGAGCCACCAGGGAATACCCAAACCGAACAGAGAGATACAAAGCCAAAGACAGAGCATAGATTAAGTCAAAGCATAGCATAGATCAGAGCATAGTGCAGATCGAAGAATAAACAGACATACAGGACGAAAGCAAAAATGACTGCGGAATGCATAAACATAAATTAACAGAACAGAGGGCAAAACCATAAACAATATGCAATGCATCTCAGATTCATACGGAGTCAAGGTTCATTACAAGCCAGTCCTAAGCTAGTTGTTCACTGTCACTAACCGTGCATGTTGATGTAGTTTTAAGTTAGTCAATGCACCGTTGCCATCAAAGTGTTGCAATGTAATCTGTGCGTGCTCCGACGTCCCTTAAACCAACACCCATGGGGAGGTGCTTAACAGTAAAACAACACTCACATGAATAAGTCACAGCCTAACAGACTATTCATGCGTTCCAAGAATCCATTGGGCCGGTTTACATGAGTGGTCAACCCGTGTTTGAGCCCTACAAGTCTCACCATTATCCTAAGTTATGTTCAGAATTGCCATGCCTAACGGTTTAGCTATGAGGGACCTATGGTTGAGCCGAAGACATCTTACGCGCTCGTCGTACTATGCACTACGGCTTCACCTTGGTTCCATTAAGAACACAGCTAAACTGGTCTTCTTCCACCTTTGATCTGATAGCTTTTTCGGCTGAGCTACAGTCAGTATACGGCTTAGCCGTAGACCAATCCATGGCTTGGCCGTAGCATTTCACGGCTTAGCCGTAGCCTCACCGTAGGAGTACTGATATCAGAAAAGTTTCGACTGATCAGAGATTTAATTCACGGCTGGGGTACGGTTGGGTCACGGCTAGCTTACGGCTCAGCCGTAGAACAAATTACGGCTTAGCCGTATCCTAGCCGTAGAACAAAACTTAAATTTCGAGTCTCTGGAAATCAAGCCGTAGAAGTTCACGGCTTAGCCGTACAATACAGAGATGAATTCGGGCTGAGTACAGAAACTGAAATTTGACACAGAAACATCTCCAAACAAGCTACAGAGGTTCCAAATTCACAAGCATTGGCTGTAAACATCAGATACACTAAAGAAGATGGAAATCAAAGCATTCAAACAGAGCACCCATGTGTGTTATCAAAGTCTGTACTTATACTTGCCTCAAATCTCTACCAAATCCACTGACTCAAGCTCCAAAGCAACTAAAATCAAAGCAAATCAAAGAGATACACCATGCATGAGATGAAGACACATCAACAAGGAAAAGAGCTGCAATTGGAGAAGAAGAAGGGAGAGTTGGGAGAGAACCCACTTACCAAAGCTACAAACACAAACAGAGAGGAGAGGGAAAGAACCCAAATCACACAAGGGATCCAATCCTCAATCGAGCAAGAGAAGGAAAGAGGAGAGAGAGAGAGAGAGAGAGAGAGAGAGAGATGAACGAACGTGGAGCTGCTCCTAATCTTGCATGCAATCGATCGAGACAAATGGGCAAGGAGAAAGACACCTGTGAGCTGACTTATATTTATAGATTTGTAGTTTTAAAACAAGGTCCAATGGGTTTAAGCAATTTACAGATTAAGTCACGCGAAGGTCCATCTTCCCCAATTGACTCCAAACGGATCTGACACAGTTACGGAAATTGTCGAGCACAACGAAATACGCGTGCTGACACCAAGATGATGCAAAGATGATATGAGCAAAACAAAAGCAAAATTACGAAAAAGGGCTTAGAACTAACTATCTCAGGTCAAAGGTCACTCAACTACCTATCCAAGGCCCAAAACCAAGTCCAAAAGAATAAAATAACAAAAACACACACTAATGAGCCACTAATCCGGCTCAGAGGGGATCGGAGTGTTACAGCCTGTTTCCAAAATGTTCAAAATTTCAAGTCCTTGTCACTAAACCCTAAACACCATCAATCTGGGGTTGTCTTACAGAGTTCTACAGTCAGACTAAAAAGTAAGCTCAGATAACCAGGTTCTGCTAGACTTAATTCTGGGCTGCACTAAATGCAATCCTAAATACAGGAATTGAGTTTAACACATGAAATTCTGACCTGAATTATACCAGCATGATCAACCCTTGAATGGTCTGTCTCAGCAGATGACCAAGTTCCTGGCCAATGTCTCCATCAAACATCCATGTAGCCTTTGGAAGCTTGATGGGTTCTGAAGGATTGCCTCCCATTTCCATCTGTTTCCTCTTTGCTAGCAGCTCTTCGTGGGCATTATAAGCATCAGACCACCTCCTGATTGAATCGGGCAGGGAATTAATCCTCACCTTGAATTCAACATATTCTCTTTTCACCCTTCTCCTCTCCCTAACAAAATCAAGCCTGACTTTGTTTTTGAGAAAGTCGCGCTTCTGCCCGAAATATGCCTCGAGATTCCTTGGTTCTATCTTGTGCTTCCTACAGAAGGGAACCCAAGTCCTTGCAAAGCTTGCAGTTTCAGCAAGAGCTTCAAAAGTCAGTAGTGACCCTCCATCATCAGATAAGTAACATGCAAGTTTTTCAACTGGATAATCTGCTGCCAGGATAGAAAGAATTGTGTTTGCAGTGACAAGGGGAGGTTCTTTATCCGGGTTTGCTGTCGGAATAAAGACATCTATACCAGGAAGTGAAAGTATTCGAATTCATGCTTGTAATACTGTAGCACATAACCATACATTCAATTAATGAATTTAAATGACATTAGGGTTTAGTATTCTACCAAATTTATGTGGGAATCCTCATAACCACAAAATTCAGAATACATCGGAATCCCAATCCTGCGGGGTATGCCTCTTTGGGGAGTGCAAATACCTCCTAGACTGGTGCGGATCAAAGTTGGTCAAAATTGGGATTAAGACTGGGATTAAGACTAACTATCCATGATCCCCTTCATTCATTACAATCTAGGTATCTCATACCAAATAATGTATGACTCCCGATTAGCTTCGGTTTCTAAAATACATGAGGCAAATCCTTGGGGATACTACATCATTATTTTAGTTAAGTGTGACCCACCAACTAGCATTGCATGACAACCGTTGAGGGCAGCTCCTCCTTGGAGAGTGGGCTCCTACCCCGTCTCATCAACACTATCCATAGGAGATCCATATCCAGTATCCAGATAAATACAAGCCCTCCGTGGGGAATGGCCATTCTCAAAATGGCGCGAGGCTAATACTTTCCTTACAATGGACCTATGGTGGAAAACCATGGGGATTTATATATATATATAGAAATGCCCCGCTCCCTCTTAATATTTTAGAGTTAAGGATTTCCTTGTAGGTGTATGGGTCCATCAAATATAGGTATATATTCATCTCATAATAAGACCAATGATTGGTTCCAAGTCAAGTTATTTTAAGGAAAGTCCAGTTTCTAAAATTAGTGTTACCAATAGATCCATCTCACGGGCCCACCAACTCTAATTAGAACTCTTTCCAAAAATTAATTTGATTTGACCAATTTTGGGATTTGCTATGTTTGGTTCAGATATGGAAATACTCTAAAATAAGCATTCATCCATAAATAGAAAGTGCTATAATAAAAGACTAGTCCTGTCCTCCACATGGCCCAGGCGGAAAAGACTTCTTGAACTTCTAGATTTTCCAAAACTTTGGGATTCCTCAAACTCTTTGGGCATCTCCAAAATAGCTTTTGGTAATCTTCAAACTCTTTGATTAGGAGTCCTTTTTCTCTTTCCTTCTTTCTTTCGGACATCTCTAGAATTTACAAATTTTAAAGAATACATAAATTCCTATGTCTCTGTAATGAGACTTACATGGTAATCTAATCATGGAAATAAAAGGGCTATAGGGAAATTCACCATGCCTTGCCTTTTCATGGGAAACCAAGGAAATCATGATGCTCTTTACACTTAGCCACAAATAAACCAATAAGTAAAAGGAAAGAAAAAACATGTGGGCCATATGGAGAGGACATTATCACCTGCAAGTTAGTATCTCATACAACAAAGCATCTCACAAAACCAGGTTTCCAAACATGTATCTACTACAAAAGCAAGCAAACCCAATAAACACTGATCCTATCATAGCCCTTGCTCTATCCTCTTCACATCTCATGCAAAGATTAGAACAAGATTACTAATCTAACATGATTAGAGATGAGGTATGTCTCTGATACCAATTTTGACCAACTTTGATCCGCACCAGTCTAGGAGGTATTTGCACTCCCCAAGGAGGCATACCCCGCAGGATTGGGATTCCGATATATTCTGAATTTTGTGGTTATGAGGATTTCCACATAAATTTGGTAGAATACTAAACCCTAATGTCATTTAAATTCATTAATTGAATGTATGGTTATGTGCTACAGTATTACAAGCATGAATTCGAATATTTTCAATCCACTTACGACCATCCTCAACCAGAATAAGTTGGTGGGATCCAACTATGTAGACTGGAAACGGAATCTGGATATTATCCTGACAGCTTCAGGATATAAATATGTCCTTACCAAAAACCCCCTTGAAGAGCCTAGCCCAGATGCATCAAAAGCAGAAAAGGACCTTTACACCAAATGAGCCAAAGACGATGAGATGGCCCGTTGTTACATTCTGGCATCCATGTCTAGTGTGCTGCAACATCAACATCAATCTTATAAGACTGCATATGATATGATATCGAATTTAAAGGAGATGTTTGCAGAACAAGGCAGACCTGCTAGGCAGGCAGCCATGAGGGTGCTCATTAGCACCAAGATGGCTGAAGGTACATCAGTACAGGAACACATGTTGAAAATGATGGACTCATTAAATGAGTTAGATGTACTGGGAGCTGCGATTGATGCAGAATCACAGATTGACATAATCCTTGAGTCACTACCAGAGTCATTCAACAATTTCAAGGTCAATTATAATATGAATAAAATGAATCTGACTCTGGCTGAGCTATCTAGTCAACGGGTAGCAACTGAAGGGATTATGAAGAAAAAACCAACTATCTTAATGACAGAAAAGTCAGATGCCAAGTCCAAGCTGTCACAACCCGAGCCCAGGGTTCGGGGGGTTAGCAAAAGCCAAACCTAATGACACACGTACTCCCGTGCATGCACATGTAGACCGAGTCTAAATGCACACGCACAAGGGAACATTCACACGTGCCAAGCAAGTACGCGGAAGCTGTAAATATCAGAAACATAAACTAGCAATGCAAAAAGAGGATACAAAGGACGAACTGACATAATAACATATGAAAGTCTTGCAAAAAGAACAAAAGAATATATACAATAATGACATGTCATGCCAAATACAAGTCTGAAAATCCACAAAACAAGACTCCAATGATGCATGCCAAGAGTGCTCTCCCGTGGAGTGATCACATCCACTCCTCTAGGCCTGATGGGGCCCCGTGGGTCTCATCTAGAGTCTGGCCGACCGGCGAGGGTTCGGCAAGGGTATCTGGGCCTGCAACACCAAAAACAACTATGAATACGAAGATTCAGCAAAGTATAAACCATAGCAAGTTAACACACGCTGTGTCTAATAGAATAAAGAACATCATGTGATTAAAGAAGGCATTTTCGTATACTAGGCTGTCATGCAAGAAAGAAATATGCTAAGTGAATCAATGAATACATGCTGGGTACATGACTAGTGGCTACTACATTACCATATGCTCCCAAAAAAGGGATCTTATAACATGCAAAGAACACCATTGTCCGGGCCAGGGTACAATGGGTCTCGGTTTCCTGGGGTCCGGTTCCCCAAGACATATCCATACTGCAGCAGGCCATATAACTATACCAAATTCACCCCGTCGGGATCTTAAGGCTGAGGCTAAGTAGAGCCTGACCGTACAGAGTCAATCATGAAAATCCTGAGTAGATCGTGACAACATATCATACGTGCAGATCTGTGAGTGAACATATCATACATGCATACTCAGGGTAAATAAACCACAATGTGAAAGTAACGAAACATACGTAATCATGTAGAGCGTTGAGATCAATGATCGAATGCAATATGTTATGCAACAAATCATGTGAAATCGAATCATCTTGATTTACAAACCAATTCTAATCTAGTTATCCGGTGTTTCTAACCGTGCATGATGATGTAGTTTTAAGTTATTCGATGCACCGTTGTCTAGTGTTGCCTTGAATCGGGCGGTGCACGAAGTCCCTTAAACCAACACCCATGGGGAGGTGCTTAACATCCGGATAACGAACATGAATGATTCGCAGCCCTCGAGATCATTCACGCGTTGTATCTCATTCCGTTGGGCAAGTCTAGGTGCTCTACATTCTATCATGAAGGCCATATCGGTCTTTTCTTTACACCTATCCTTGTTTTTCTTTCATTAGACTAGTGTGAATACGGCTTAGCCGTGTGTGTGCTACGGCTTAGCCGTGTGTGGTCTACGGCTTAGCCGTGGCTGGGCCGTAGAAGGTCTGTCAGTTGCTGACTCTCAGATAATCCAAAAAATGCACCCTGTATTGATCTACGGCTGGGCCACGGCTGGGCTTCGGCTTAGCCGTAGGGCAATCCACGGCTTAGCCGTGCCCTAGCCGTAAAGGAAAAGTGGGTTTTTCTCCTCTCTGGACTTTGAGCCGTAAGTGCCATACGGCTTAGCCGTACCTGCACGAAGTTAAATTCCTGAAATACATGCAGAATGTCTGGGAATTCATCAGAGTTTCAATTTTCCAAGGAAGATAGACAAAGTAGTAATCAAATGAGTAAGTAAATGAGCTGTAAACACCTTTTTCCATACACATTAATGTGAGCTAACCAAGATCAAAATCATACCAACATGGGTTCTCACAAGATATGGTTATACTTGCCTCAATTGGAAATCAATTGCCCAACTGAAGTTCTTGGATCCAGACACAACCTAACACACACAAAACCACATGCATGCATGAGGATTGGAATCCATGCAATGAGAAACAAGAGGGAGAAGAGATAGAGAAAGGAGATGAGAGGGATGAATGGATTTCCAACTCACCTCACATGCAAGAACCCAAATTCCTCTCAACTGAGCTAAATCGATGGAGGAGAGGATCCGGAGGAGAGGATTCAAGAGAAGGAGGGAGATTCCACGTGCAGTGCAGGAAAATGAAAATGAGAGAGAGAATGTGAGTGTTGGTGTCGATGGATGAAGTATATAGACGAATGGTTAAGTCCAAATGAAAATGAAGGCCAAGTTAGAAAATGTATTTTCAGTTCGAGTCAACTCTGGGTCCAATCGAATCACACGACCTCGGTTGCAAATGACGTAGTTACGAAAGTTAACGAGCTCAACGAAAGACAAGTGTTGACATCAAGATGATGCAAGAATGGCCATGTCTAAGAAAAGCTAAAATTACGAAAAAGGGCTTGGTCTACTTAATCCAGGTCAAACTCAACCCAACTACCTATCCATGACCCGTAACGAAAATAAAACACAAACAAAACACGATTAGCAATGAAAACAAAATTAACTAGCCGCTAAACGAGGTCAAGCTGGGTCGGAGTGTTACATCCTCCCCTACTTGAGAATCATTCCGTCCCCGGAATGAACACTCACTCACTCATACCTGGGAAAACAAATCAGGGTATTGTCGTGCCATCTGCTCTTCTAACTCCCAAGTAGCCTCATCGGGACTGTGATGCTCCCAAAGCACTTTGACCCATCGAATTGTCCTGGTGCGGAGTATCTACTCTCGGGTTCCCACGATACGGAGCGATCACTCAACGTATGCAGCACTCGGCTGAATCTGAACCTCGTCGTAACGGATGACATGGGAGGGATTGTGAACATATTTCCGAAGCATCGAAACGTGGAAAACGTTGTGCACTCCTGAAAACATCTCGGGAAGATCTAATCGATAGGCCAAATCACCAATCCGACTCTTGATCTCGAACGGTCCGACATAACGTGGAGCTAGCTTGCCTTTCTGGCCGAAACGGATCGTACCCTTCATCGGTGAGACCTTCAGAAAAACCCACTCGCCAACTTGAAACTCTAAGGGTCGTCTGCGGGTGTCTGCATAACTCTTCTGTCTCGACCGAGCAACTTTCAAGTTCTCAATTGCTTTCTGTACCTTCTCCGTAGTCTCGGCAATGATCGTCGGTCCATGAAAACTTCGAGTTCCAACTTCTTCCCAACATACCGGACTTCTACACTTCTTCCCGTACAATGCTTCATATGGTGCCATCCCAATGCTCTCGTGGAAGCTATTGTTGTAGGCGAACTCGCACAACGATAGATGAAAAATCCCATTCTTTCTCGTAGCTCAACACGCTGGCTCGCAACATATCCTCCAAGGTCTGAATCGTCCGCTCTGATTGCCCATCCGTCTAAGGGTGGTATGCCGTACTGAAGCTCAACTTCGTACCCAAAGCCTCTTGGAATGCTCTCCAGAAAGAGGAAACAAAACGGCTGTTCAGATACAATCGACACGGGGGTACCATGGAGCCTGACGATCTCATCCACGAATTTCCTCGCCATCTCTGAAAATGTCATACCCTTCCGAAAAGGAATGAAATGGGCTGACTTCGTCAATCGATCTACAATTACCCAAATGGCGTTGTTCTTCCTGCTCGTCGGCGGTAATCCGGAAACGAAGTCCATGGTGATGTTTTCCCACTTCCACTGCGGTATGTGCAAAGGATGCAACGAGCCTGGCGGTCTCTGATGATCTGCCTTCACCTTCTGGCATGTCAAACAGCGAGTAACAAAGCCTGCTACTTCTCTCTTCATGTTGTTCCACCAGAAGCGATTTTTGAGATTCCGAAACATTTTTGTGCTGCCTGGATGCATCGCGTATCGAGCGTAATGCGCTTCGTTCATCAGTTTCTCCTTGAAATCATCAACTGCTGGCACGCACAACCTACTCCGAAAATAGAGTACACCATCCTCTAGTCTGAAATCGGGTCTGTCTCCAATGTGGTCTCGAATGTGCTTCAAGGTTAGATCTTCAAACTGCCTGTCTTTTATCTGCTGAATCATCTCAGGCTGAAACACTAGCGTACTAGCCAAAGTCACGCGCTCATCCACTAGTTTAACTTCAACAGGGAGACCATGGAACTCTAAGAGGAAACTGCTCAATAGCTGCACTGACTCTGCTTTCCGACCGAGCGCATCTGCCACCACATTCCCCTTGCCTGGCTGATATTTGATCGGGAAGTCATAATCCTTAATAAGCTCAAGCCATCTCCGCTGTCTCATGTTCAGCTCCTGCTGTGTGAATAAGTACTGCAAATTGTGGTGGTCAGAACGAACCTCAAACTGCACACCATACAGATAATGTCTCCACAGCTTCAATGCAAACACGATGGCGGCCAATTCCAAATCATGGGTGGCGTAATTCTTCTCATGTTCTCGCAACTGTCGTGATCCATATGCAATAACCTTCCCGTGCTGCATTAACACACAGCCTAGACCAACTCGAGAAGCATCTGAATAAACCACGAATCCTTCACTACCATCTGGCAAGGCTAACACTGGGACCGTAGTCAACTTCTTTTTCAAAGTCCTGAAACGGGTTTCACACTCAGTCCAATCAAATGGTACATTCTTCCTAGTCAACTTCATCAAAGGAGAAGAGATCTTAGCAAAGTCCTGGACAAATCGACGGTAGTAACCTGCTAGACCAAGGAAACTGCAAACCTCTGTCACTGTCTTAGGGCTAGGCCAATTCACCACTGCCTCTACTTTAGATGGATCAACTGCCAATCCCTCTCGTGAAATGATATGACCTAAAAATGCCACCTGCTCAAGCCAAAAATCACACTTCGACAACTTAGCAAACAATCGATGTTCTCTTAACAATGACAAGGCTTTCCTCAAGTGCTCCCGATGCTCCTCTGCTGACTTAGAATACATCAGTATATCATCAATAAAGACAACTACGAATTGGTCCAAGAAAGGAGCAAAGATCTGATTCATCAATGCCATAAACGCTGCAGGGGCGTTGGTTAGTCCAAAAGGCATCACGAGGAATTCATAATGACCATAACAAGTCCTGAAGGCAGTCTTGGGAATATCATCTTCTTTAACTCTCAATTGGTGATAGCCAAATCTCAAATCAATCTTAGAAAAATATGCTGCACCCTGAAGTTGATCAAACAGCTCATCAATCCTGGGTAGGGGGTACTTGTTCTTGATAGTCACTTTGTTCAGCTGGCGGTAGTCTATGCACATCCGAAAAGTACCATCCTTCTTCTTGACAAACAAGACTGGTGCTCCCCAAGGTGAGACGCTCGGGCGAATGAAACCCTTATCCAAAAGTTCCTGCAATTCCTTCTTCAACTCTGACAATTCTGCTGGGGCCATGCGATACGGAGCCTTGCTAATCGGTGCCGTACCGGGAACAAGCTCAATGGCGAACTCCACATCTCGAACCGGGGGTAAGTCTGGCACATCGTCTGGGAAGATATCGGGAAAGTCACAAACCACCTGGATCTCACCTAGCTGCTTCGCCTCCTTCTTCGCTGAGATAAAGGCAATGAAGCCTTCACACCCTCGGCGGATCAAGCGATCTGCCTTACACGCCGAGATCACACGTCTGGGGCATCTCTGCTGACTGCCCTCGAAACGGAAGCCCTTGCCTAAATCGAAGAAGATCGTCCTGTTGTAACAGTTAACACAGGCACGATATCGAGCGAGCCAATCCATACCAAGGATCACGTCGAAGTCCAGCATCGACAACAGGATCAAATCAACAGGTACCTGATGACCTGCAATCTGCACTTCGCAATGGGGGTAGTACATACTACACTCCACTCGCTTGCCAACTGGGGTGGATACAACCAGCACATATGGCAACGGCTTAGACGGCTGAGGTAACCGCTCGGCAAAATGAGGTGCTACATAAGACCGTGTAGACCCCGAATCGAACAATGCTAATGCCTCAACGTGCGAAATCAAAACAGTACCTTCAACCACCTGTGGATCCTCGGCACTCTCATGGGTAGCAGCGTAAGCACGGGCTGTCTGGCGAGGCTGTCTCGAGCCTGGACGAGCTGACTGTGACTTGCTCGGAGCTGTAGGTGCACTTGGTCTGCTAGGAACTGCACCGGAAGTAGGACCAGATGGGGCTGCACCGGAGGCTCTATATCGAGGACAATTGGCGATCATATGCTCCCTCGAACCGCAGATAAAACAAGCACCTGCCTTCCTCCAACACCCGTCAGTCGCGTGGCTCTTGCCACAATGCCCACAAGTCACTCCAGTAGAACTAGAAGTACTCTGCTGGCCTTTGGTCTTCTTCTGTACTTGTCCTCGTGCACTGAAAGGCGGCTGTCCCTTAGGCTCAACGGCTCTCGCAGCTTGGTGGATGGCCTCGGCAGAATAGGCCCTGTCCACTGCATCATCAAACATAGCCGGACGCTGAAACGCAGTCACGTGATGCATGTACTGGGGATGCAAACCTTCAACAAACCGGTTCACCTTCCTTTCTTCAGTACTGATCATGTCCAGAGCAAAATGCGACAACTGCATAAACTTGTTCACGTATTCTGCTACTGTCATCTGTTGCTGACGGAGAGCTAGGAACTCAACCTCCTTGGCTCGAAACACATGAGCCGGGATGAACTTCCTCCTGAACTGCTGCTTGAACATCTCCCACACTGTCGCACTAGGAATATCTCTGTATGAGTCTTTCACGCTCTTCCACCAAGTTTTTGCGACGTCTCTCAACATAGAAGTTGCTAGCCCGACCTTCTGTCGGTTCGTGCACACGACGGTCTCAAAGACATCCTCCGTCTGTTCCAACCACTGTTCTGCCTTCAATGGCTCTTCTATCCCATAGAACTCAATAGCTCCTCGCTTGCGAAATTTACCATAGAGGGCATTCGGGTCACTCTCTCGAGACTGTAAGATCACCTGCTGGTCTATATGTGACTGAGCTGGGACTTGGCTTTGTCGGTCTAACATGGTTGTTACTTGGGCTTGCAAGTTCTGCATTGATTGCCATTGTGCCTGAAGGGACTGAAATAGCATGAGGATGCTTTCATCTGTATTCTGTGTCTGTGGTGATGGTGCGGATCTGCTTTCATTATTTCCGGCGTTCTGCTGAGAACCGGAACCTGATGCCATCCTGTAAAATGGAAAGAGTCAAACACAAACACAAAACCATTGCGCCCAACAAGCCCCAAAAATCTCGAAAGATCACAAAGAAGTAATCGTATCCTCACCACGATCCTACATGCCTACATGCTTATCATCTAGAACAAGGAATGAGCAAGGAATGCTCTGATACCATACAATACGTATGTCACAACCCGAGCCCAGGGTTCGGGGGGTTAGCAAAAGCCAAACCTAATGACACACATACTCCCGTGCATGCACATGTAGACCGAGTCTAAATGCACACGCACAAGGGAACATTCACACGTGCCAAGCAAGTACGCGGAAGCTGTAAATATCAGAAACATAAACTAGCAATGCAAAAAGAGGATACAAAGGACGAACTGACATAATAACATATGAAAGTCTTGCAAAAAGAACAAAAGAATATATACAATAATGACATGTCATGCCAAATACAAGTCTGAAAATCCACAAAACAAGACTCCAATGATGCATGCCAAGAGCGCTCTCCCGTGGAGTGATCACATCCACTCCTCTAGCCTGATGGGGCCCCGGGGGTCTCATCTGGAGTCTGGCCGACCGGTGAGGGTTCGGCAAGGGTATCTGGGCCTGCAACACCAAAAACAACTATGAATACGAAGATTCAGCAAAGTATAAACCATAGCAAGTTAACACACGCTGTGTCTAATAGAATAAAGAACATCATGTGATTAAAGAAGGCATTTTCGTATACTAGGCTGTCATGCAAGAAAGAAATATGCTAAGTGAATCAATGAATACATGCTGGGTACATGACTAGTGGCTACTACATTACCATATGCTCCCAAAAGAGGGATCTTATAACATGCAAAGAACACCATTGTCCGGGCCAGGGTACAATGGGTCTCGGTTTCCTGGGGTCCGGTTCCCCAAGACATATCCATACTGCAGCAGGCCATATAACTATACCAAATTCACCCCGTCGGGATCCTAAGGCTGAGGCTAAGTAGAGCCTGACCGTACAGAGTCAATCATGAAAATCCTGAGTAGATCGTGACAACATATTATACGTGTTGATCTGTGAGTGAACATATCATACATGCGTACTCAGGGTAAATAAACCACAATGTGAAAGTAACGAAGCATACGTAATCATGTAGAGCGTTGAGATCAATGATCGAATGCAATATGTTATGCAACAAATCATGTGAAATCGAATCATCTTGATTTACAAACCAATTCTAATCTAGTTATCCGGTGTTTCTAACCGTGCATGATGATGTAGTTTTAAGTTATTCGATGCACCGTTGTCTAGTGTTGCCTTGAATCGGGCGGTGCACGAAGTCCCTTAAACCAACACCCATGGGGAGGTGCTTAACATCCGGATAACGAACATGAATGATTCGCAGCCCTCGAGATCATTCACGCGTTGTATCTCATTCCGTTGGGCAAGTCTAGGTGCTCTACATTCTATCATGAAGGCCATATCGGTCTTTTCTTTACACCTATCCTTGTTTTTCTTTCATTAGACTAGTGTGAATACGGCTTAGCCGTGTGTGTGCTACGGCTTAGCCGTGTGTGGTCTACGGATTAGCCGTGGCTGGGCCGTAAAAGGTCTGTCAGTTGCTGACTCTCAGTTAATCCAGAAAATGCACCCTGTATTGATCTACGGCTGGGCCACGGCTGGGCTTCGGCTTAGCCGTAGGGCAATCCACGGCTTAGCCGTGCCCTAGCCGTAAAGGAAAAGTGGGTTTTTCTCCTCTCTGGACTTTGAGCCGTAAGTGCCATACGGCTTAGCCGTACCTGCACGAAGTTAAATTCCTGAAATACATGCAGAATGTCTGGGAATTCATCAGAGTTTCAATTTTCCAAGGAAGATAGACAAAGTAGTAATCAAATGAGTAAGTAAATGAGCTGTAAACACCTTTTTCCATACACATTAATGTGAGCTAACCAAGATCAAAATCATACCAACATGGGTTCTCACAAGATATGGTTATACTTGCCTCAATTGGAAATCAATTGCCCATCTGAAGTTCTTGGATCCAGACACAACCTAACACACACAAAACCACATGCATGCATGAGGATTGGAATCCATGCAATGAGAAACAAGAGGGAGAAGAGATAGAGAAAGGAGATGAGAGGGATGAATGGATTTCCAACTCACCTCACATGCAAGAACCCAAATTCCTCTCAACTGAGCTAAATCGATGGAGGAGAGGATCCGGAGGAGAGGATTCAAGAGAAGGAGGGAGATTCCACGTGCAGTGTAGGAAAATGAAAATGAGAGAGAGAACGTGAGTGTTGGTGTCGATGGATGAAGTATATAGACGAATGGTTAAGTCCAAATGACAATGAAGGCCAAGTTAGAAAATGTATTTTCAGTTCGAGTCAACTCTGGGTCCAATCGAATCACACGACCTCGGTTGCAAATGACGTAGTTACGAAAGTTAACGAGCTCAACGAAAGACACGTGTTGACGTCAAGATGATGCAAGAATGGCCATGTCTAAGAGAAGCTAAAATTACGAAAAAGGGCTTGGTCTACTTAATCCAGGTCAAACTCAACCCAACTACCTATCCATGACCCGTAACGAAAATAAAACACAAACAAAACACGATTAGCAACGAAAACAAAATTAACTAGCCGCTAAACAAGGTCAAGCTGGGTCGGAGTGTTACACAAGCTGAAAGGCAAGGGGCGGAAAGGCAAAAAGAAATCAGTTCCAAAAGGTCCTAAGGTGGAGAATGGTCCAACTAGTGGCGTGGCTAAAGCTAAGGGTTCAGGGACAAAAGGAAAGTGTTTCCATTGTGGGAAGACGGGACATTGGAAGAGGAATTGTCCAGAATATTTGTCTAAGAAAAAGACCCCAGGTATGATTGAGTCACTTATATCTGAAGTTAGTTTTGCAACTGGTACTTCAGAATCCTGGTGTGTGGATTCCGGGGCAACTAATCACATATGTAATACGTTGCAGGGGTTTAGGGAAACCAGGAGGCTAAGTGATGGAGAAATCATTGTCAACCTAGGATCTGACGCTAAGGCAGAGGCTGTTTCAATGGGAGTCATTACTTTATGTTTTTCAAATAATAAATTGGTTTTGTCAGAAACATTATATGTATCGTCTTTAAGGCGGAATTTAATTTCAGTTTCTAGATTGGTGAATAAAGGTTATTCTATTACTTTTGGTACTGAAGTTTTCATAAAGAGGAATGGTACTTTTATATGTTCTGGCAAGGTAACCAATGGACTTTATTTGTTAACTCCCACGATGTATGAGATACATGATACTGAAACAATTAATAGATCATCATTAAAGAGAAAGTCACCTTCATCTAATCCAACAAAACTTTGGCACCTGAGGCTAGATCATATAAACCTTAACAGGATTGAGAGGCTAGTGAAAGATGGTATCTTACCTTCATTGGTGGTAGAACCAATGCCTATCTGTGAGTCCTGTTTGGAAGGTAAAATGACTAAAAGACCCTTTTCAGCTAAGGGTAATAAGGCCAAAGATTTATTGGAATTAGTGCATACTGATGTCTGCGGACCCATTAATGTCAGGGCCAGAGAAGGATATGAGTACTTCATCACTTTCATAGATGATTACTCAAGATATGGTTACATATACCTTATGCACCGCAAGTCCGAAGCTTTTGAAAAGTTCAAAGAATTTCGAGCGGAAGCGGAAAAGCAATTAGGTAAAAGTATCAAGACTCTTCGATCAGATCGAGGAGGGGAATATCTCTCTGCTGATTTTATGGGTTACTTATCAGAAAATGGGATTCTATCCCAGTTATCTGCTCCTGGTATGCCTCAACAGAATGGAGTAGCAGAAAGAAGGAACCAGACTCTTTTAGATATGATTAGGTCTATGATGAGTTTCTCAAGATTACCTATATCCTTTTGGGGATACACTTTGGATACTGCAATGTACATACTAAACCTCGTACCATCTAAGTCTATACCTAAGACTCCCCGGGAATTGTGGTCTGGGCGAAAGCCTACTCTACAACATTTACACATTTGGGGTTGTCCAGCACACGTGCTCAAGGTTAAGACGGATAAGTTGGAAGTGAAGTCGGAAGTATGCACATTTGTAGGATATCCTAAAGGAACTAAAGGTTGGTTATTCTATAATCCCAGAGAGCAGAAAGTGCTGGTCAGCACCAATGCGGTTTTTCTGGAGGAAGATTATATGATGGACCGGAAATTTTTAGAAAAGGTGATCTTGGAAGAGATTCAGGAGCAATCAATTCCAAATCCCAGGATGACCGGACTTGAGGAAGAACCGCCCTTACCAGACCCAGTAGTTACACCAGTACCTCGTTGTAGTGGGAGGATTGTCAGACCCCCTGACAAGTTCTCATTCTTAGGAGAGTCTTATGAAGCAATCCCAAAAGAGCCGGAACAAGATCCCTCTAACTATGATGAAGCAATCAATGACTTAGACTCGGGACGCTGGCAAGATGCTATGAAAGCTGAGATGGAGTCTATGTACTTAAATCAGGTCTGGACACTTGTGGACTTGCCTGCCAATATTAAACCTATTGGGTGCAAGTGGGTCTATAAGAGAAAAAGAGGACCAGATGGAAGAGTGGAGACCTATAAGGCTAGGCTTGTTGCGAAAGGATATACTCAGAAAGAGGGGATCCATTATGAGGAAACCTTCTCGCCAGTAGCCATGCTCAAATCCATCCAGATACTCTTATCCATTGCGGCTCATCTGGATTACGAGATTTGGCAAATGGATGTCAAGACGGCTTTCTCAACGGCCATCTTGAGGAAGACATCTATATGGTGCAGCCAGACGGTTTTGTAGCTAAAAACCAGGAGCAAAAGGTTTGCAAGCTGCAGAAGTCTATTTATGGACTGAAGCAGGCATCCCGAAGCTAGAATATCCATTTTGACCAGGCAATCAAGTCATTTGGTTTTTGTCAAAATCCGGATGAGTCATGAGTGTACATGAAAAGTGAAGGTGACAGGGTAGTTTTTCTGGTTTTATATGTCGATGACATCCTTCTCCTCGGGAAAGACATAGGAATGTTGTCAATGGTAAAAGTTTGGTTAGCCAAGACTTTTGATATGAAGGACTTGGGAGAAACTAGTTACATCCTAAGGATCAAACTCTATCGAGATCGGAAAAATAGGATGATTGGCTCATCCCAAGTTGCATACATAGATAAGGTGCTAGTACGGTTTGCAATGTAAGACTTCAAGAAGGGTATCACACCTTTCAGGCATGGAGCGCACCTTTCCAAGGATCAGTGTCCTAAGACACCCGAGGAAAAGGAGCAAATGAGGTCGATACCATACGTTTCGGCTGTTGGTAGCCTCATGTATGCTATGTTATGTACTAGACCAAATATCTGTTATGTAGTGGGCCTAGTCAGCAGATATCAATCTAATCCAGGACCTGAACATTGGACTGCTGTAAAATGTATTCTTAAATACTTGAGAAGGACTAGAGATTACATGTTGATTTATAGCAGTGATGAGTTGATTCCAATCGGATACATAGATTCTGACTTTATGTCAGATAAGGATTCTAGGAAATCCACCTCTGGTTATGTATTTATGTTTGGAGGCGGAGCTATCAGCTGGAGGAGTATAAAACAAGAATGTACTGCTGATTCAACCTCGGAAGCTGAATATGTAGCAGCTTGTGAAGCAGCTAAGGAAGCAGTATGGCTTAAAAGATTCCTTTTGGAACTTGGGGTGGTACCTTTGGTACGACAGCCACTCACAGTTTACTGTGACAGCAGCGGGGCAGTCGCTCAGTCAAAGGAACCCAGAAGCCATAAAAGCCAAAAGCATGTACAGAGGAAGTACCACTTAGTCAGAGAGATAGTGCAGAGATGTGATATTGCTATTACCAAGATAGCCTCTGCGGACAATTTGGCAGATCCCTTTACTAAGCCTTTGACTACCAAAGTCTTTGAGCAGCATGTAGAAGGGATGGGCATGAGATGCAACCTTGACTGGCATTGAGCCCAAGTGGGAGATTGTTAGATTTTGTGGACTCAATCCATCAGTTGATGTAATAAATTGATTAATTTCTTTATTTATCAATAAAATCATACTTTGCTTTCATGAGATGAGTGTTATTTTACTAATTCATGCACATGACCACTACATATGACATAATGGTTCATGAGTTGAACCGGGTCCCATTAGTATATTAGATGTGATATATGTGCATGGATGAGATCCACATGCTGGAGATATATGTCACAAATCTTATACTTAAATAGCTTCACAACCAGTAATGAGATTGGGCATCTCATTTGATCACTATGAAATAGTGTGATTTGTCTCGATCATCAGAATGTAAGATTCTGGATCATGGTGCTGGTACATTGGATGTATTGAAGGACCATGAGATGCACCTTATGGAATCCCGTCTCAATAATAAGGTATGCTCTCATAATTCCCTAGCAATAGGCTTTCAATCCTGAGACATTGATGAACTCAAGTTTCTATCTATTCATTTGCTTTGAGTCACCAATGAGTGAGGCCGACTGTAGGTTAACACCTCGGTGTCTTGGGTATGTGATAGTAGAACTGTGGGAACGTTGAATGATCAAGATGGAATCTATCTCTATTATCCCCTTGTGCCAATTAATGGATTTGTCATTAGTAAGTGCACACCCATCTCAATTAAGAGTTAATTGGATGGTACTGATGATTACTGTGATTAATTGGGGCTCAAGGATAATAAGATGTGGAACTTAGATTGGAAGAGACGGATTTATTCCAATTGATCCACGGATATTGATAGAGGAGCCTACTTGTGGTAATTGGGAAGTTTAGGGTCTTCATTGTAATTTATTCCTAAGACTGGAGTGTAATTACATTTATATAGTGGTGTTATTTGCAATTAACTGAGGGCCCAGATTGCACATGAGATGTGGGGTCGCGGTGTTCCAGTTGGAGCCAGCTTTCTAAGGAATCCTTAGTGGTCCCCACGCTAGCCCAAGTTATTGGAAAATACTAATCCGACTCAAACTCTAGAAAGAAGGGATAAGAAAGGAGAAACTTGCTAATTGCTTTGGAAGTAAGACTTCTATTTCAATTAGGCAAGGACGAGATTTGAAAGTATATAAAATATCCTTGGACGTCCAAAAGAGTCTCTCTCATGCCCAAAACCCTTTCGTGCAAGAGTTGCACGAGTTACTCTCTCCTCCTTTCTTCTAGTTCCTTGGAGTTTCGAGTTGGGATTTCTCCTGAAGATTCCACTATTCTTCTTGAGAAAAGAAATCCAATTCGGGTCATAGCATGGAAGGCTAAGAGGTGTTGAAGAAATCCATTAGAGCACTGCGGATCTCCAAAGGTATGATCTACTTCTTGCATGTCGTAGATTATTTTGGATGTTTAGTGCTGGTAGAATTTTTACTGTACATGGTCACGAGATTGAGGGTAACGCATCCTGGATTGGGTTTTGGTCTTATGGATAGTTGATCCCCGTGTCAAGTGGGTCAAAAGTATTGAAAATCTATCCACAAGACCCACCTACTTCCAACAGGAAGATCAGACCTTCTTTTCGGATTCTCAAGGCTGGGGGACTCAAACCGGTCTTTCAAAACAGAGAGGTCAGTAATTCTGTCTACAGGACAGAGCTTAGGAAGTTGGTCAAGCAGCCATGAAATGGTGAACCAAAATTCGCATGTGATCGACAGTCCCCACAGCCACATTGCCTCGTGGTTAGGATGCATGATTCTTCATGTATGCATGATTCTTCATGTAAGAAAAAACCCAAGTGCAACTAGGCATATCACAATTAGCAATCTGCAGAAACAAAATTGAATAACCAATTCAATTTAGAAAATTTTCAAAAAAGAATGGGAGATTGTCATTGCATCTGTGAATGTTGTTAATCGTCTAGTATAATAAAAAACAGAAGTAATCACTCACTTACCCATACGGGCTGAGAATTGCTGCAGAGATCTCGCTTGGTTTTCTCTTTGAAATTTGGCGGGTCTTCACATCCATCCACTCTAGCTCCACTAATATATCCATCTTTTGGCCAAACTGCATTTCCATAGCCATAAGTCCCCTTTGTCTCATAGAGCCAGCGGGTGTGATCAAAATCATGATTAGGAGCCTTGAACGATTTCACCAGAGAAAGCCGCTGTTGGAAGTAGGTGGGTCTCATGGATAGATTTTCAAAACTTTTGACCCACTTGACACAGGGATCAACTATCCATAAGACCAAAACCCAATCCAGGATGCATTACTCTCGATCTAGTGACCATGTACAGTAAAAATTCTACCAGCACTAAACATCCAAAATAATCTACAACATGCAAGAAGTAGATCATACCTTTGGAGATCCGCAGTGCTCTAATGGATTTCTTCAACACCTCTTAGCCTTCCACGCTATGACCCGAATTGGATTTCTTTTCTCAAGAAGAGTGGTGGAATCTTCAGGAGAAATCCCAATTCAAAACTCCAAGGAATTAGAAGAGAGAAGGAGAGAGAAACTCGTGCAACTCTTGCACGAAAGGGTTTTGGGCGTGAGGGAGAGTCTTATTGGACGTCCAAGAGATTTTATAGACTTTCAAATCTCTCCCTTGTCTAATTGAAATAGAAGTCTTACTTCCAAAGCAATTAGCAGCTTTCTCCTTTCCAAACTCTTATTTCTAAAGTTCAAGTCGGATTAGTGTTTTCCAATATCTTGGGCTAGCGTGGGGACCACTAGGGATTCCTTAGAAAGCTGGCTCCAACTGGAACACCGCGACCCCACATCTCATGTGCAATCTGGGCCCTCAGTTAATTGCAAATAACACCACTATATAAATGCAATTGCACTCCAGTCTTAGGAATAAATTACAATGAAGACCCTAAACTTCCCAATTACCACAAGTAGGCCCCTCTATCAATATCCGTGGATCAATTGGAATAAATCCGTCTCTTCCAATCTAAGTTCCACATCTTATTATCCTTGAGCCCAAATTAATCACAGTAATCATCAGTACCATCCAATTAACTCTTAATTGAGATGGGTGCGCACTTACTAATGACAAATCCATTAATTGGCACAAGGGGATAATAGAGATAGATTCCATCTTAATCATTCAACGTTCCCACAGTTCTACTACTACATACCCAAGACACCGAGGTGTTAACTTATAGTCGGCCTCACTCATTGGTGACTCAAAGCAAATGAATAGATAGAAACTTGAGTTCGTTAATGTCTCAGGATTGAGAGCCTATTGCTAGGGAATTATGAGAGCATACCTTATTATTGAGACGGAATTCCATAAGGTGCATCTCATGATCCTTCAATACATCCAATATACCAGCACCGTGATCCAGAATCTTACATTCTGATGATCGAGACAAATCACCCTATTTCATAGTGATCAAAGTGATGTAACCTTATCAAATGAGATGCCCAATCTTATTACTGGTTGTGAAGCTATTTAAGTATAAGATTTGTGACATATATCTCCTGCGTGTGGATCTCATCCATGCACATATATCACATCTAATATACTAATGGGACCCGGTTCAACTCATGAACCATTATGTCCTATATATTGGTCATGTGCATGAATTAGTAAAATAACACTCATCTCATGAAAGCAAAGCATGATTTTATTGATAAATAAAGAAATTAATCAATTTATTACATCAACTGATGGATTGAGTCCACAAAATCTAACAATATCTGGTTTGAATTCAGCCATTAAAGGCAATGGAAGCGCGCGGTCTTCTGCTTCTAACCCAAACCCAGATTCATCCCCTTGGTCACCCGCATCCCTATACTCTTCCTTGCAACCTGGACATTTTCCCCCACTTCCAAGGCACTCCACATAACAGTCTTCACAAATCTTGAAACCACACTCACAAGGCATCCTCGACTTTCTGCCAAGTGGTTTTCCATCGCAACCCTTCATTCCACAGAACATCCCCATGGATTTGGCCGTCTGGGGCTGTTCATTTGACCTTTCTACAACATAGCCTCTTGTCACTGAATTGAATCCCCCCGTAAAAATTGTTCCAGAAATGAAACTCCTCTTGGGCTTTTCGCTGATCCTTGAGTCTTCGGGTAGGCTGCTCAGTGAAGCAGACATAGGCTGATGATCGGGAGTGGGAGGAATGTGAACGGTGTAAGAGACGAACTCCGAACTTACTTCGGCTTCCTCCTTAAATGTGGTGTAGTATCTTCCTCCACTAGAAACCCTGTGTCTGCTGCAACTGATAGGGGAATTGGGGTTGTTAGAAAGCGAAGTGTAAGGTTCCTAACCCAGTTCCCATTTTTAATTAATTTAAATATAATTTTTATTTAATTGTTTGTATTTTAGTTAATTATGGTTATTATAATTATTTAATTTTCTTTTGGGTTTTGGGTTAATCGGATAGTAGGTTTAGGATCATGAGTATCCACCTTTTGACCCGGCCTAATTCGGACCCATTCTGGGCCCATTAAACCAAACCAGACCCATATTTATAATTAGCCTAAACAATAGGGTTCTTTTTATAAAAACCCAAAACTCTTCCCCAAACCCTAAGCCTACTTATATTCCATCGGTGGGTGCTCTCTTCCCTCACCTCTACAGCAGCTCTTCTTCCTCCTCCATCACCTTCTCTTGATCGGCCAAGGTGGGCAAGCCCAAATCCAAGCCCAACAGGTGGATCCTCTTCGTCATCTCTTCTTCTTTCCTCCTTCTTCTTCATCTTCTCAGTTGGGGTAGGCGGCGTGACCGAGGGAAAGAGAGAGATCTAGATCTTTTGCATCAAAGGCAAGTGGATTTGCACATATCTCTAATGTTTTCACTAATTCCATTGATTTCATGATCTTAGATGTATTGTAAATGCCCATTTAAATCTCTAAAGATTGATGACAGGTTAGATGGGTATGTGTTTCACAGATTTTTGGTTGATGGGGTTTTGATGGATTTGATGATCGTGATAGATTTGATGAAAGGGGATTGGGCCATTGTGAAGATGGGCCTTTTGTTTAAAAAAAAAAAAAGAGATGATCGTGTCTGGGAATGAACCCAGACACGTTTTTGTTGGCACAACACAGGGTGTTTGTACACTTTTCATCAAATCGGTGATGGGCCACATGTTTAAAAAAAAAATGCATGATGAAGACGTCTGGGATTGAATCCCAGACGACTTGTGCACAGGTGGGTTGGCGCCTGTGCATTACTGCACAGGCACACATGTGCCTGGCAGTAATGTACAGGTGGGCCACCCACCCGCACATGATGGTGGGTGGCCCCCCCCCCCCCCCCTTAGTCACCAGTTTTGTTTTAAAAAAAAGAAAATGAATGAATGAAAACGTCTGGGAATTTAATCCCAGACGTGAATGGGTGTAGTGCAAGGCAACAGCCTGTGCACTACTGCACAGGCGCACAATGCGCCTGTGCAGTGATGCACAGGTGGGTCACCCACCTGCTTGTGCCTACAGGTGGGCCCCATTTTCCCCCCATTAATCACCAACATCTAAAAAAAAAAAAAAAAAAAAACCTGCAGCATGTGCAGGGGGGTTTCCACCTTTTATAAACATGGTGGGCCACCACCTACAGGTGGGCCTCATTGCCGTCACGTGGACCCTTGATTACTGGGTTGATGGTGGGCCATTGATATAAAAAAATAAAATTTGTAACATATACATGGGATGAGTCAGTCCCTGCACACGTTGCTGTTTGGTAGCAACATGTGCAGGGAGGGGCATTTCTCTTAGATGTAAATGTGGGTCTACCACTTATTTTTGGTGGGCCCCATGACGGTAACATGGACCATGATTATGTGGAATTCATCACGTGGGACCCTAGAAGATGGTGGGACCTCTTGATCCAACACTTAGATCCATGGTGGCGATGTGGAATTCCTTGGCACCTGTGTGATGATGGAGCCATTACTGTAAAAAATTAATGCACTTTGTGATAAGTCATCTGGGTTGTGAAGAAACATTTTATACATATATACAAGGGCCACCTGGGTACCTAAGAGACATGACATCATACATATATATTTATATATGTAAAAAGAAAAAAAAAAAAAAGGTTGGTGTATCCAAATCTGTGTGGTTGTGCAGAACAGGGGAATCTTATTCTTATGTATAGTTGCTATAGTATAGGGGGGGTCCATCACCTTGTGGGTCCTTGGTATATATGCGGATTTATAATTATTTGGACTGTTGTTAAGAGTGAACAGGTGGGCCATCCCTTGCGTGAGATCATGAGAATGATAAATTCGGGCCTGATAATTTATTTTAATGATTATTTAACCAATCACTTATTATTATTATCTTTGGATGGTTATATACTCCGTAAAACCCTTGTATTGGTCTTAGAACCCAATGACTCCGATTTAACCAAATCCATCACATCATCAAAGTAAGGGGTTATGCGGGCAGATTCCCTCTTACAGATTTCATGGTTTGCACATGATAGTACAAACCACTCGCACTCAGATGAAGTGAGAATTGGGCTATGCATCACCCCGTTTTCAAAAATTCCCAACCTTACTTCATCTTGGTTCGTGTGGAATTGTCGCATGCGTGAATTGTGGTCACAGTGCTAGGAATATGTGTGGAATTATTTCTTGATCATCATGTTGTATTTATTTACCTTGATGCATACATATTAGAATTTATACCCGTTATTTTATGATGACTTTGACCGTATTGTGACTTGGACTATACACTGTTTATTTATGAGGTATTCATGTTATGTTGAGCACTATTCGGTTGGTATAATGTTTTATTACATGGTATTTGAATACCTATTATGACTAGCCCTTCACAATACCATAGGATGTGTCTGTCGAACAATCACTGAGCCATGTTTATGAGTCTCGACACAGGAAGGGGCAGGGCTGTGTGAGATTATTATGCGGATCTGGTCATTGGACGACTGCAGTCGGTTCACAGATGTACACTGGGATAGTTTTTACCGGACTTAGGCCAAAGACGAGTTTACCACTCGTACGTGGTTGGTTTCACCGTGATTTTGGACAGGATGCTAGGCATCCGAAGAGGGATTTGATCCACCGTTTCTGGACAAGATGCGAGGCATCTGAAGACGGTATAAATTCCGTAAGGGCATCAGCTGATGCGATGCTCGGCGAAAGTGATATTGTTCATTTGAGGTAGTGTCGGATGTAGGATCCATTCTTTCTATGTTACATGGCATTCTTTTATTTATATTGTTTACATATTCTCATGATTTTTGTGTCTTAATCTCACATTGATAGTGTAATTCATTTTGAGTTATGTGTATTTTACTTGCCGCCATTTATGGTTGACCCTTGTTTTCTAAAATTGATACATAGGTACCGAGCCCGGCTTTGCCGAGGAGGAGACGCAGGCTGAAGCGTTTCAAACGCTTGAGCCAACTGATGTTCCCGAGTGGGGTGCAAACGATGGCTTCGGGACCGTCTGACCAAGCACAGGAGTGACTCGTTAAATTGCAATCAATTTAAATAAATCATTCTTTAGAGACTTGATCTTTCAGTGGGACATTGTAATAAATTATTATTTACTTCTTTTGCAACTTGGAATATTATTATTGTTATCTAGTGATATGCAAACTTGTTTTCTTCTCTTGGTACCTATTGGTTGAAATTACTTCCGCAGAATGGGAATGAATGTGAATGGCCTAAACTCACCACGGCCTAAGATCCTGTGGAAAAGAAATAATTAGGAGTCAATGGTTTTGTTTCCAGAAGAAAAAAAAAAATTTGACTCCTAATTTCACGTAACCCTATTTTTATTTTTGGGGACGTGACAGTTGGTATCAGAGCGAACGGGCATGTTTCTAGATCATTAAAAGTGGATAGAAACATAGGACGTGGGTGAGGTTCCGATTTCGTTAGACAGATTTTACCCGCTTAGTGTAAAGTCTATAGAATTGTTTGCTCGAATTTGTTTAATAAAAATTCACCATCTTGAACTATTTTACAGATCATGGCTCAGAGAGTTACTCGTTCACAACCCAACGGAGACAATTCGCCATCCCAAGATGACAGGTTCTCACAGCTCTTGCAGGCTTTTATGCAAGCTCAAAATAACCAAATTACTATGCAAAGAGAGCATGAGAGACAACGAGCTGCAGATAGGCAACAAGAATGTGAGGAGAGGGCTGCAGAACGAGCACGGGTTGAGGCAGAGAGGACCGCAGAGAAAGCCCAAGCAGATGCTGACAGGACAGTATTTCAGGCCCAGTTGTTAGCTGCCGCAGATAGAGCAAGTCAGCCAGTTCAGGTTACTTTACCTCCGAAGGAAGTGGATCCCAACGACATTTTCGATAAATTCATGAAGAGGTTCCCTCCACAATTCCATGGTACGGAGGATCCTATGGCTGCTGATGATTTCTTGGAGCATTTGGAGCAGATTTTTGCAGCATTTAGATGTATCGGCATTCAACAAGTTCAGCTAGCTGCATATATGTTAAAAGGGGCAGCTAAACAATGGTGGGACTCTGTTAAAGCAGCTGTGCAAGCAGACACAGTGCAGGAGGCCGAGGCTTGGACGACATTCACGATGGCATTCACGGATAAATTTGTGCCTAAATATCTGCAAGATCAGAAGATGGAAGAATTTGAAAAATTGAAGCAGGGTGACATGACTATCCAGCAGTATGAGACCAAGTTTACAAGGTTATCTAAGTATGCACCCACTCTTGTCCATCCTTTGACAGAAAAAGTCCGACGTTTCCTCAAGGGTATGAATGCCCGTATCGCATCAAAAGTAGGGGATATGGAACGGCCAACATTTCAAGATTATGTCAAGAGTGCAAATTGGGCCGAGGGCATGGTTAAGCGGGAAGACGAGGAGGCAGCCTCATCAGGATCGAAGCAGCAACAAATGCAGAATCAGTTTGTAGGCCAACCTCAACAGAAAAAGCAGAAGTTCCAGAACTCTAATCCTGGTATGAGAAAGCCACAGTGTGCTCGGTGCGGGTATGGTCACCCAACAGAGAGGTGTCGATGGGGTACAGGACTTTGTTTTTATTGTGGACAGCCGGGGCATAAAACTCGTGATTGTCCTAACGGAGGTCGAGAGCGCACATTGGCGCGGGAGGCAGCACAGGATGGTTATGCGCAGCAGCAGCCGGGGAGGCAAGCACTCCAGTTTAGGCCGCAGCAGTCTTACCAGCAGCCACCTCGGGCTCCGCAGCAGCAACAGTTTAGAGCCCCAGCACCCCAGTATCAGCAGATTAGGGGACCAGCCCCTCAGCAGCAGCAGCAGCAGAGAACAATAGGCCAACAAGGCCAAGGGCAGCAGATGGGTCACCAACAACAGAGGGGTCAGCAAAGGCCACAGCGGCCAGTGCAAGGACACCAACAAAGGCCACAGCAGGTTGGACGAGCTTATGCTATTACTCACGAGGAAGCGGATGCCTATGGAGAGTGCGTGGAAGGTATTATTCTAATCTCAGATGTTGAAGCTAAGGTGCTATTTGATTCTGGTGCCACCCATTCTTTTGTTTCTCAAACTTTTGCTAAGCATTTGCATGAGAAGGTAGCGCGACTAGATTGTCCTCTATTAGTTAATACTCCCATGGGTGGGCGAGTTAGATGCCATCAGTACTTTCCTCGTATCCGAGTTCAAATAGAGAGGTTGATTTTACCAGCAAACTTGGTGCTTATGATGATGAATGACTTTGATGTCATTTTGGGCATGGATTGGCTGAGGACCTATCGAGCAAATATGGACTGTTTTAACAAGATTATCAAGCTTAAAGTCAAATCAGAAACTGTTAAGTTTATTGGACAATCGAAACGGATTCCCACTAGCCGGATATCAGCCTTAATGGCAGATCGTATGCTAAGGAGCGGTTGTGAAGGTTATTTAGCGTTTATCACGGAGGATAAACAGTCCCAGGCGGAGGGGGATGTATCGGAGATACCTGTAGTTTGTGAGTTTCCGGATGTCTTCCCAGATGAGATTCCGGGATTACCACCGATTCGAGAAATCGATTTCACCATAGAGCTAGCTCCAGGGATAGCACCGATCTCAAAAGCTCCTTACAGAATGGCACCAGCTGAGTTGAGAGAATTGAAAATTCAGCTGCAAGACTTGTTGGATAAAAGTTTTATAAGGCCTAGTGTATCACCATGGGGAGCACCTGTTCTCTTTGTTAAGAAGAAAGACGGTTCCATGAGGATGTGCATTGACTACAGACAACTCAATCAGGTCACTATAAAAAACAAATATCCATTACCTAGGATTGATGAGTTGTTTGATCAGTTACAGGGAGCCGAATTCTTTTCGAAAATAGACCTGAGGTCAGGATACCATCAGCTGAGAGTTAGAGATCAGGATGTGCAGAAGACAGCATTCCGGACTAGATACGGCCATTATGAATTTTTAGTGATGCCGTTTGGGCTAACGAATGCTCCAGGAGTTTTCATGGCTTTGATGAATAAGATCTTCGCTCCGTTTCTTGATCAATTTACAGTGGTTTTCATCGATGATGTGTTAGTATACTCCAAATCTCGTGAGGAACATGAGAACCATCTTAGAACTGCATTGCAGACTTTGAGGGATCACCAGCTCTATGCGAAATTGAGTAAGTGTGAGTTCTGGTTGGAGCAGGTGTCTTTCCTCGGTCACATTATTAGCAAAGAGGGTCTAGCAGTGGATCCAGCGAAGATTGAGTCAATTGTCAATTGGCAAAGACCCACTTCAGTGTCAGAGATACGCAGTTTTCTTGGTTTGGCCGGTTATTACAGGAGATTTGTGCAAGGATTTTCGTCAATTGCAGCGCCGTTGACTAAATTAACGCGGAAAGATGTGCCTTTTGTGTGGTCCGATGCGTGTGAAGCCAGTTTTCAAGAGCTAAAAACCCGGTTGACTACAGCTCCTGTACTTACACTACCATCAGAGAATGGTCAATTTGTGATTTATACTGATGCTTCGGGTGTTGGTTTGGGATGTGTACTCATGCAGGATGGAAAAATTGTCGCCTATGGGTCTAGACAACTTAAGGAACATGAGAAAAAGTACGCTACCCATGATCTTGAGCTCGCAGCAGTAGTTTTTTCGCTCAAAATATGGAGACATTATCTATATGGTGTAAGATTTGAAGTGCATTCAGACCACAGGAGTCTTCAGTATTTATTCACTCAGCCAGAGTTGAACATGAGACAGATTAGATGGATGGAATATATCAAGGATTTTGATTTTCCGATCAAATACCATCCGGGGAAAGCCAATGTAGTGGCTGATGCGCTAAGCAGAAAAGCAGCAAGGAATGCATGTTTGCGGACAGAATGGTCGTGGGCAGAGATATTTCTGGACTTAGGGGTTGATTTGCAGCCGGTTAATGATAGGGTGATGATTGCCAATATGTTTGTTTGGGAACCAGAAATTTTGGGCAGAATCAAAAGCACACAATCAGAGGATCCAAAGCTGGTCAGGGTGATTGAGCAGATTGAGAGCAGGACAGACTTTAAATTGATAGATGGTGTGTTGTACTATCAGGATAGATTGTGTGTGCCAAATATAGAGGAGTTGAAGAATGAGATCCTGACAGAAGCGCATCATTCTCGTTTTACCATTCACCCTGGTAGCACAAAGATGTACCAGAATCTCCGTAGTCATTACTGGTGGAACAACATGAAAAAGGAGATTGCAGGATTTGTTGCCAGGTGTTTGGTTTGTCAGCAGGTTAAGGCAGAACACAAGAGACCCCCAGGACTTTTGAAGCAGTTGGCAGTGCCGGATTGGAAATGGGAACATATCACGATGGATTTTATATCAGGACTTCCGATGATTCATGGTAAAGATAGTATTTGGGTGATAGTGGACAGGTTAACTAAAGTTGCACATTTTCTGCCAATGAGCTTAAAGACAGCCAAAGATGAGTTGGCCAAGATATACATGGAGGAAGTAGTTAGATTGCACGGTGTATCGGTATCGATCATCTCAGACAGAGATTCGAGATTTCTGAGTAAGTTCTGGACACGACTTCAAGAGGCTCTCGGTACTACCTTGAACTTTAGTACAGCGTATCACCCGGAGACAGATGGGCAGACTGAGAGAACCAACCAAACACTGGAGGATATGTTGCGTGCTTGCGTGTTGGACTTTGGAAAGGATTGGTAGAAAAGCCTTCCTCTTTGTGAGTTCGCATACAACAACAGCTACCATTCAAGTATTGGTATGGCCCCTTTTGAAGCACTGTATGGGCGCAGATGTAAAACCCCACTTTGTTGGGAGGAAGTTGGTGTTCGGAGTTTTCATGGGCCATCGATAGTCAGTGATACCAGTGAGAAGGTTCAGCAAATTCATGCTAGATTGAAAATTGCTAGGAGTAGACGGAAGAGTTATGCTGACTTGAAGAGGAGAGATCTCGAGTTTGCAGTGGGCGATCATGTGTTTCTAAAAGTGTCGCCGGCTAGAGGAACACTTAGATTCGGACAGAAGGGCAAGCTATCTTGGAGATTCATCGGGCCGTTTGAGATTCTCGAAAGAGTGGGAGATGTAGCCTACAGATTGGCATTGCCAGCAGAGTTGTCAGGAGTTCATAACGTCTTCCATATCTCGATGCTGAAGAAGTACGTCGCCGATTCTTCGCATGTTCTTCAATATGAACCACTCGAGATTCAACCGGATGCTACCTACGTGGAGAAGCCGTTGCGGATCATTGATACGAAGGAGCAAGTCCAACGGACGCGAACTATTCATTGGGTGAAGGTTCAGTGGGAGCACCACAGTCCAAGGGAGGCCACTTGGGAGCTCAGAGACCAAGTGAAGAAGTTGTACCCGGATCTTCTCCCTGAGGTATGTTAGACATTTGGAGGACCAAATGTTCTAAGGGGGAAGGAATGTAAGGTTCCTAACCCAGTTCCCATTTTTAATTAATTTAAATATAATTTTTATTTAATTGTTTGTATTTTAGTTAATTATGGTTATTATAATTATTTAATTTTCTTTTGGGTTTTGGGTTAATCGGATAGTAGGTTTAGGATCATGAGTATCCACCTTTTGACCCGGCCCAATTCGGACCCATTCTGGGCCCATTAAACCAAACCAGACCCATATTTATAATTAGCCTAAACAATAGGGTTCTTTTTATAAAAACCCAAAACTCTTCCCCAAACCCTAAGCCTACTTATATTCCATCAGTGGGTGCTCTCTTCCCTCACCTCTACAGCAGCTCTTCTTCCTCCTCCATCACCTTCTCTTGATCGGCCAAGGTGGGCAAGCCCAAATCCAAGCCCAACAGGTGGATCCTCTTCGTCATCTCTTCTTCTTTCCTCCTTCTTCTTCATCTTCTCAGTTGGGGTAGGCGGCGTGACCGAGGGAAAGAGAGAGATCTAGATCTTTTGCATCAAAGGCAAGTGGATTTGCACATATCTCTAATGTTTTCACTAATTCCATTGATTTCATGATCTTAGATGTATTGTAAATGCCCATTTAAATCTCTAAAGATTGATGACAGGTTAGATGGGTATGTGTTTCACAGATTTTTGGTTGATGGGGTTTTGATGGATTTGATGATCTTGATAGATTTGATGAAAGGGGATTGGGCCATTGTGAAGATGGGCCTTTTGTTTTAAAAAAAAAAAAAAAAAGAGAGATGATCGTGTCTGGGAATGAACCCAGACACGTTTTTGTTGGCACAACACAGGGTGTTTGTACACTTTTCATCAAATCGGTGATGGGCCACAGGTTTAAAAAAAAAAAATGCATGATGAAGACGTCTAGGATTGAATCCCAGACGACTTGTGCACAGGTGGGTTGGCGCCTGTGCATTACTGCACAGGCACACATGTGCCTGGCAGTAATGTACAGGTGGGCCACCCACCTGCACATGATGGTGGGTGGCCCCCCCCCCCTTAGTCACCAGTTTTGTTTTAAAAAAAGAAAAAAATGAATGAATGAAAACGTCTGGGAATTTAATCCCAGACGTGAATGGGTGTAGTGCAAGGCAGCAGCCTGTGCACGACTGCACAGGCGCACAATGCGCCTGTGTAGTGATGCACAGGTGGGTCACCCACCTGCTTGTGCCTACAGGTGGGCCCCATTTTCCCCCCATTAATCACCAACATCTAAAAAAAAAAAAAAAAAAACCTGCAGCATGTGCAGGGGGGTTTCCACCTTTTATAAACATGGTGGGCCACCACCTACAGGTGGGCCTCATTGCCGTCACGTGGACCCCTGATTACTGGGTTGATGGTGGGCCATTGATATAAAAAAATAAAATTTGCAACATATACATAGGATGAGTCAGTCCCTGCACACGTTGCTGTTTGGTAGCAACATGTGCAGGGAGGGGCATTTCTCGTAGATGTAAATGTGGGTCTACCACTTATTTTTGGTGGGCCCCATGACGGTAACATGGACCATGATTATGTGGAATTCATCACGTGGGACCCTAGAAGATGGTGGGACCTCTTGATCCAACACTTAGATCCATGGTGGCGATGTGGAATTCCTTGGCACCTGTGTGATGATGGAGCCATTACTGTAAAAAATTAATGCACTTTGTGATAAGTCATCTGGGTTGTGAAGAAACATTTTATACATATATACAAGGGCCACCTGGGTACCTAAGAGACATGACATCATACATATATATTTATATATGTAAAAAGAAAAAAAAAAAAAGGTTGGTGTATCCAAATCTGTGTGGTTGTGCAGAACAGGGGAATCTTATTCTTGTGTATAGTTGCTATAGTGTAGGGGGGGTCCATCACCTTGTGGGTCCTTGGTATATATGCGGATTTATAATTATTTGGACTGTTGTTAAGAGTGAACAGGTGGGCCATCCCTTGCGTGAGATCATGAGAATGATAAATTCGGGCCTGATAATTTATTTTAATGATTATTTAACCAATCACTTATTATTATTATCTTTGGATGGTTATATACTCCGTAAAACCCTTGTATTGGTCTTAAAACCCAATGACTCCGATTTAACCAAATCCATCACATCATCAAAGTAAGGGGTTATGCGGGCAGATTCCCTCTTACAGATTTCATGGTTTGCACATGATAGTACAAACCACTCGCACTCAGATGAAGTGAGAATTGGGCTATGCATCACCCCGTTTTCAAAAATTCCCAACCTTACTTCATCTTGGTTCGTGTGGAATTGTCGCATGCGTGAATTGTGGTCACAGTGCTAGGAATATGTGTGGAATTATTTCTTGATCATCATGTTGTATTTATCTACCTTGATGCATACATATTAGAATTTATACCCGTTATTTTATGATGACTTTGACCGTATTGTGACTTGGACTATACACTGTTTATTTATGAGGTATTCATGTTATGTTGAGCACTATTCGGTTGGTATAATGTTTTATTACATGGTATTTGAATACCTATTATGACTAGCCCTTCACAATACCATAGGATGTGTCTGTCGAACAATCACTGAGCCATGTTTATGAGTCTCGACACAGGAAGGGGCAGGGCTGTGTGAGATTATTATGCGGATCTGGTCATTGGACGACTGCAGTCGGTTCACAGATGTACACTGGGATAGTTTTTACCGGACTTAGGCCGAAGACGAGCTTACCACTCGTACACGGTTGGTTTCACCGTGATTTTGGACAGGATGCTAGGCATCCGAAGAGGGATTTGATCCACCGTTTCTGGACAAGATGCGAGGCATCTGAAGACGGTATAAATTCCGTAAGGACATCAGCTGATGCGATGCTCGGCGAAAGTGATATTGTTCATTTGAGGTAGTGTCGGATGTAGGATCCATTCTTTCTATGTTGCATGGCATTCTTTTATTTATATTGTTTACATATTCTCATGATTTTTGTGTCTTAATCTCACATTGATAGTGTAATTCATTTTGAGTTATGTGTATTTTACTTGCCGCCATTTATGGTTGACCCTTGTTTTCTAAAATTGATGCATAGGTACCGAGCCCGGCTTTGCCGAGGAGGAGACGCAGGCTGAAGCGTTTCAAACGCTTGAGCCAACTGATGTTCTTGAGTGGGGTGCAAACGATGGCTTCGGGGCCGTCTGACCAAGCACAGGAGTGACTCGTTAAATTGCAATCAATTTAAATAAATCATTCTTTAGAGACTTGATCTTTCAGTGGGACATTGTAATAAATTATTATTTACTTCTTTTGCAACTTGGAATATTATTATTGTTATCTAGTGATATGCAAACTTGTTTTCTTCTCTTGGTACCTATTGGTTGAAATTACTTCCGCAGAATGGGAATGAATGTGAATGGCCTAAACTCACCACGGCCTAAGATCCTGTGGAAAAGAAATAATTAGGAGTCAATGGTTTTGTTTCCAGAAGAAAAAAAAAATTTGACTCCTAATTTCACGTAACCTTATTTTTATTTTTGGGGACGTGACACGAAGTGCGCTGGACGGGGCTTGTTAGACCCATGCTTCTAGAACCCCCTCCTTTTCCTCCTGAAGAAACTGTAATGGTCACTGGGGAAGCAGGAGAAGAAGCCAACTGAACCATTTTTTATCTCTTCCTCTATTCTCACAAAATCAAAGGCTATAAACAAAAACCCAGATCACAGAAAGGAAGAACAGCCCAATTTCAGAAAACAAGAAAAAGAGAGGGAAAGAACCCAAATTTCAGGCTTCCTTTCTGATATTCTCAAGATGAGGGGATAAGAACGCAAACCCAGATGAGAAAGAGATTTGAAACCGAAATTTCAGTTGGTTTGAACAAAACCCAGATGGGAAAGAGATTCAAAACCCAAATTTTAGTTGATTTTGAACACCCAGATGAGAAAAGTAAAAGAGAGACGAAAATAAAAGTGGAAGATGATGGGTTTCAGATATCGAGATCATTTAAGCAGAAACGTCGGAGAGATCGGATAGAAGAAGGAAGAAGTCTGTTTTTTGATCTCCAACGGTCATCGACTTTGTTTGAATTTGATAGAAAGGAGGAAGGGTTTTTGAGGGGCGCGTGAAAGGCGGAGTTGTGCCTGTCAACGGTCGACTAATCTATACGGTCCAACGAAATCTGTTCTGACGGTTGTGATTCGAGTTCAACGGTCGCTTCCAGCTTGGATCTCTCTAACGGCTGAATTTTAAGAGTGGGAGAAAGCCGTTGTAGGTTTTGAAGATGTTATGACATGGCGTTGAAGGTAGGGTCCACAGAGAGATTTGGATCGGTAGCCTCAATCCACTCTCTAGGCCCCTGTTTGGATACCCACAGTATATTCACAGCCATCAGTATGATCACAGCCGTCTGATCAGTGGACTTAAAATGGTCAATGAAATGTATGAGGGGAGGATCCACTGGGTTTTTCTCAATTTCTTTTACTATTTTTTAATCTGTTTGCAGTCATTAAATGGACGGTCTCCGATTCTCCATTCTTGAGTATATTAAAAAAAGAAAAAAAGAGTAATTATTCAGTACTCCGACAGTACCTACCCCCTATGCCTTCTCCAACGATCACAATCAAGAATGAGATCAAAAAAGAGACCATCGTATGTCCACAATGTAGTGAAAAATAAATCATATGAGCTTTATACCTCTCAATCGGGATTCTTACGAATTAATAAGCTTAAACCTAGACTGCACGTATAAAAAATAAAATGCAAAATATTGTAGGGCTGTAAATAGGTCCCTGATTCTTCAATTACCTTAAGGTTCGAACCCATTAATAATTGGGCTTACATCCTTATGTAGGTTCCGATAAGTAAATGGGTATGAATCTAAATCTTATTTTTGGACCCGTATTCTAAACGGATCTAGCTCTAGTTCTAACTGGATTTCGATCCGTGGACCTGAGACCCGACTTATTACCTTATTTTTGAAAAATTTTTCTTAAAAGTTAGTTTTTCTCCTAAACATTTTCTACACAAACCTGGACTCAGACCCGAACCCGTACCCGCCCCACCTCATACACGGTTCCAGTTCCAGATACATTCTCTCATTGATGGTTCTAGTTCTTGATCTAGGAAATTGGTTTTGAAACAATTCCTGGTCTGGTTCTGGGTCTATCTTCTTTTCAACAATTCTGGTTTCAGATCCACCATCGACCTAGACCAGAACCAACCTATTTACAACCCTAAAATATTGTCACTAGAGTCACTTGAGATTGTCTTACTCCTTGACCCTTTGATAGTCTTGGTCTAACATTTTTCACCTGAACAATTAACTAATGTAGTTTTTCCACAAAAAATAAAAATAAAAAAAAAACCCTAGATGCACGGTTTGCTTGCCCAAACCATTTTTGGTTTTTAAGAAACATTTGTGTACATCCACAACAACTAATCCCACAGACTTTTTCCTCTTTTGTAGTAGGATAAGCTTTTTTGCGAAATTAAGGAAAATTTTGCTCATTTGCACCAAACGTAGATTTTAATACATCGCAGAAATGCATTTTCATAAATCTCACTTATTTTGAGGAGAGTTGGCAACACAAACAAGGATAAATAAGTTTCCTAATGAGGGATGAAAATGGGTATCTGATCCCCTGATTATCCAGATGCACCAACCCATAAAATATTGAGTTTAGAACCTAGTTTTGGTTCCGATTCATAAACAGGTCTAATTCTGTGACCTAATTTAGGTTCCGATTGATGAACAAGTCCGGTTCTAGGTCTACACAAGTTTCGATTTGTGGATTCAATCAAGACCTGACATACGAGTCTTGACTGTTGCAAATTGCAACTCAAAATAACTTTTACTGGATATTTTTATGTATAACACTTAAGGTAGTAGACTTGATGCACTATTATAAATTGAATGAGATCCTTAATTTAATAAAATAAATAAAACATTATAAATACAAATGAGTTAGAATCGATTTTGAAACTAAATTCTAATTCTCAAATTGGGCCTGATTCCAGAATTGGACCCTAGTCCTCTTGTTGGAATTGAGTTTGGAACTAACAAAATAGGTTTTTATTAGAAACCGAAACAATTATTTAGAAACAGGTCAAAGTCTGGATCCAGTATGGTACCAACTTGGAACCGCCCCACTTGCAACCATATACCTAATGGCCCTTTTCATGGATTTTAATATATATGAAATTTATGATCTGATGGGCTCTAACAAATTATTATTAAAAAGGTGAAGGGCTAAGGATATACATTACAAATTTAGATGGGACATTGTCTTTTTTAGAATTTGATTTACTAAATTCGTAGCTAGATATTCATCTCACATCACCCATCCAAAAAAGGGGGAAAAAAAGAGGTCAATAGTGATAGTTTCAATTACTTGAGGACACAGGGATTCATTCCTAATCATGTGTGTGAAATTCAATCGAATTCAATTACATGGACCAAGAAGTCATAAATATTTTCAATCATTTTTCAAGTGTTGATTTCACTTTGTAACCTCGAAGGCCGAAGCTCAATTGTTGACATTATGGACCCAAACATTAAGCCCATAATAGTCCTAAATGAGCCACTTATTGGCTTAGTAAAGGTATTAGCAGATGTTTATTGGGCCAAAAATTAATTTGAGCCGTGCAAAACATCCATTGCACATGCCTCCAACCTCTACATTCATTCTTTTCAAGAGGAAACTGCAGGCATCAAAGTTGCATTTTACTACCTTCTGGCGACAAAATCCTACCTCCTTTGTTGATCGCAGCCTCCATCAAATGGCTGAAGGGAAAAAGAAATCTCCAAATCATAAGCATCTTGATGTTGTGATTTATGCATGGATTTAACACATAGATGAGAGAAAAACACACCACACACGAGATGATCACAGGAGATTTATGTGGTTCGGCTTATGCCTACATCCACGGGAGAAGACGATAAGAATATCATTATAAGGAATGAATTACAAAGAGCAAGATCACTTTTACTCTCAACCTCAAACCCAGCTACACCAAAGCCTCACTCAGATCATCTTCCACGCTCCACCGAAGCAGCAAAGTGTTCCATTTATAGACTCCATCACCAGCATGGAAGTCCACATCTTTTGGCAGCCCATAGGTGTTGTAGTGCGGTTGCAGAGCGGCTACGACTAAGGCAACTACAGATATGGGGCTGCAGCTCCGCAATGGCTCCATTGAGCCACACAACTAACAAATCCCTACCTTAGTGAAAATCAGAGCCAATCCTCACAAAATTCTTCTTATTGCCTTCACATGCCCATTTGGGCACTTAGGTACTTCTTACGCGAATCAAGTCTAAGCAATGCTTGAACTTGGCTGTTGGAATAGGCTTAGTCATCATATCTGCTGGGTTCTCTGCTGTAGGGATCTTCTCTACTACAATAGCACCTTGAGAAACTACATCCCAAATGAAGTGTGCCCTCAATGTGTTTGGTTCTTTCATGATGCATCAGATTGTTTGTTAGATCAATAGCACTCTGGCTATCACAAAACACAGTAGTTAATTGTTGTTGCAATCTCATATCACCAACCAAACCCCTCAGCCAAATAGCTTCCTTCACTGTTTCTGTAACTGCCATATATTCTGCTTCAGTCGTAGCAACAGTAGATTGCAATGTTGCCTTACAGCTGATAACATCGTTAGAAAGAGTGAAGGCATAACCTATTAAGAAACTTCTTTTGTCTAAATCTCCAACAAAATCTAAATCAACATACTTAATAACACTACTAGAAGTGTTACCTTTTTTGTCATATACTATCTTAACATCCGTAGTACCTCTAAGATAGCGGAGTATCCATTTCACAACCTGCCAATGAACCTTCTCAGCTTTCTCCATGTATCTACTTACTACACTAATTGCATGTGAAATGTCTGGCCTTGTACAGACCATAGCATACATGATACTCCCAACTGCACTGGCATAAGGAACACATGACATGTGCTCTACCTCCTCCTCAGTTTGTGGTGATAAAGCATCGGAAAGTTTAAAATGAGCTGCAAGTGGAGTATTCACAGATTTCGACCTTTACATGCCAAAGCATTCTAGTACCCTTTCAATATACCTTTTTTTTTTTTGACAAATACTATTTGCCTGCTTTTTAGTCCTTGTGACTCTCGATCCCAAGTATTTTCTTTGTAGCGTGCAAATCCTTCATCTCAAATTCACCACTGAGTTGAGCCTTCAACCTATTGATCTCGGACATGTCCCTAGAAGCAATTAACATGTCATCAACATACAACAACAAATAAATAAATAAAAACCATTTGAGAGCCTTTGCGATAAACACAATTGTTATTCTCACTCCTAGAATAGCCGTTTTCTGCCATAAAGGTATCAAAATGCTTGTACCACTATCTAGGAGACTATTTTAGTCTATACAAAGATTTCTTTAGTAAGCAAACAAGGTCCTCCTTACCTTAGATTTCAAATCCCTCTAGTTGATGCATATAAATCTATTCCTCCAACTCACCAAGCAGAAAAGCAGTCTTGACATCAAGTTACTCAAGCTCTAAGTCCAATAGAGCAACCATAGCAAGTAGCACCTGGATAAAGCTATGTTTCACTACAGGAAAGAACACGTCATTAAATTCAATACCCACCTTTTGAGCATAGCCTTTTGCAACCAGTCGTGCTTTGAACTTAGCATCTTCGACCCCTAGAGTTCCTCCTTTTTTTTTGAAGACCCATGTAACACTCCAACCCAACTTAATCTGAGTCAGCAACTAATTAATGACGAATTAGTTGTTGTATGTGTTTTGACTTTGCATTTGTTTTATTCCAAGTCATGGATCGGTAGTTGGGTTAAGTTTGACCTGGATTAGGTAGACATAAGCCCTTTTTTGTAATTTTTGCTTTTGTAAGATTTCGTTATTCATGCATCATCTTAGTGTCATCACGTGTATCTTGTCGAGCTTGTCAATTTCCGTAACTGACTCGATTGCAAATGACATTATTTGTTTCTGTTGGACTGTTATTTGACTCAAACTGTAATTTTCGAGAACCTTTGGACTTTTATATAAAATTTTTAATACTTATCTTATATAAACAAGATACAGGTAACTACCTTGACTAAATGATTTCTTCTTACTCTCTTCCTTCATGTCGGTTCTTCTTGTTTTCTTCTTTCCTTCGTTTTCTTTCTTCTTCAATGATTAAAGCAAGAAGAGAGAGGATCTTTCGCATCCGTGCTAGCTCTTGTGTGTTCTATGGTATGAATTTGAGTCATGGTAGTGTCTATGAGTTTAGGATGCTCCATGCACTGCCTGCACTTACTTCTTCTTTCTTCTTACATGCATGGTGATTAGAATCGCGTGTTAACATTCAATTTGAGCCCAAGGACAACAAGTAACTCATAAAAGCTCATTCGAGGCAAGTATAAGCACGATTTGGATGAACACGCGTCAGTATGTGATTGATCGTGAATAATTTCCTAATTTTGCATATGGTTTGTGTTTTACATCTCAGTTGTGTCTAATTACTCATACTTATGCTTAATGTGTCCTCTTTGTGCTTAGATAGTTTTATCTGTAACAGGTTCACAACGTGACCTTGTGTAACTTACGGCTAAGCCATATGACTGCACGGCTCACTTTCTACAGAATAGCAAAACCTAAATTTACTTTACGGTCGGGCTATGGCTAAGCCGTAGAATGTACTACGGCTAAGCCGTAGGCTAGCCGTGACCCAACCATAAGTCAAGTTACGGCTTGACTTCCAGAGAGCAGAAAATAGAGAATTCCTTCTATGGTCCAGCCACGGCTAAGCCGTGCGGTGAGCTACGGCTAAGCCATACCTAGTCGTGGCTGAGCCGTAGAACAACCACGGTGACATCGTAAGAGGAAGCACGGGCTAGCCCTAGCTCGCCATAATTGCGGAAACAATTTTGGAGAACCATGGCTGAACCGTAGTGCATCATACGGCTATGTCGTAAGATGTCTGCAGCTAAGCCGTAAGTCACCCATGGCTAAGCCGTAAGACCATTGAAAAGTAAGAAAGCTAGGTATTGAAGAGACCTTGTAAGGCCCTTGAGTGAGAATGTAGGCAACCTTAACTTGCCTATGGAATAATAGAACTGCATGAATGGTCTTGAGGGCTGTGACTAGTTCATGTGTGTTGTCCAGTTATTAAGCACCTCCTCATGGGTGTTGGTTTAAGGGACTTCGATAGACCCTCTTGACACAATGCAACATAATAAGAAAGACAACTGTGTATCGGATAACTTAAAACTACATCATCATGCATGGTTAGAAACATTGGATGACTAGAATAGGGTTAGCTAGTAATTTGTCTTGATTCGATTAAATTGAGCTGCATGGCATATTAGACGACGATGATTGCCCTCCATTCTTACGTATGTATTGAAGGTTCAACGTATTTCTTGTCAATAGTTTGGGATATGCCTCCACATTGTTCGACATGTTCCTGACATGGTTACTGCTATGCCTTGATATGTATTTGTGTTTAAATATTACATGTAATGAATGGAATTCCTTAAGTCCAATTATATTATTGAATTAACAAGGTCAAGCACTACTCAGCCTCAGCCTTATGATACTTGGCGAGGTTGACTTTGGCGTAATATATATGGTACCACTGTAGTGTATTTATGTCTTAGGGCTTTCGGACCCCAGGAAAAGAAAACCCATTCGTACCCTGGCCCGGTTGATGGTGTTCTTAGTATGTAAAGATCCCTAGAGGGAGGATAAAGCAAATGTAGTAGTCACATAGTAAAGTATATGACATGTATATCTTGATTCTTATAGCATGCTTCTTTAATTGCACAACTTACCTAGTAGATGAACTTGGAACTATATGAAGTATCAGTTGTTACTTATTCTACTAGACATTACATGTGTTAACATATTGTTGCTTATACTTTGCTTAATCGTTGTATTCATGAGTTATCCTTGGTGTTGCAAGCTCAGAACCCGCTACTGACCCCTCGTCGGTCAGCAAGACTCCAGAGGAGACCATAGATGCTTGGTTAAGGCCAGAGGAGTAAATGTGAGCACTCCACCGGAGAGCGACATGTCATGCATATAGGTCTTCTTTGATGTGAGATGTAATTGGTTTTGTTAGTGGTCTCTATATTTTGTATGTTGGCTCACTTTTGTATAATACTATACTTCATGTAATCTTTTATGGATATCCTTTTGGATATTATTTTGCTTTAGTGTCTCTCCTTTTGTTATACAATGATACCTATAGCTTCCGCGTACATGTATTGGCACATATGAACTTCCCTTGTGTGTATGCATTTAAACGAGGTCTACGTGTGAGCGCATGGGAGTATGTGTGTCACTGATTAGGTTTAACCTTAATCCCCGACTGCCTGGGCTCAGGTTGTGACATACGTGTTATATAGTATCAGAGCATTACTTGATATAGTTGATAAGCATATAGGCATGTAGGAACACTGTGAGGATATGATTTTAAATATTTGACTTGATAGTCTGATATTTTGATTTGTTGGGGGACATGTAATGGGGAATGCCTTGTGCTCGAGTATTAACCCTTTACCTTTTGTAGGATATGGCATCCGGATCAGGTACTAATAACAATCATGGGGATAATGAGAGTGGATCAGCTCCTCCACAACAGCCACATAACGCGGACGACTGATTCCTCATGATTCTGCAAGCGGTACATTCGCTGGAAGCATAAGTAGCATCCATCGTGGATCGGCAAAGCCAAGTGTCAGTCCTACCCCACGTGGAGCAACAAGTTGTCTTCCATCGTAAGTAAAGTGATCCCAATGCTCTTTGCGAAAAGTTTTGGAAACGCGGAGCCACCAAATTCTATGGGAATGAAGATGCCTTAAAGGCTGACCAGTGGTTAGAGCATACGAAGGATTTGTTTTACAGCAGCAGCAGATGATAGTGGCAGAATATATGCATAAGTTCATGCAGGTATCGCATTTCACGGAGGATATGATCCATACTGAATAAAAGAAAGTGAACAGCTTCATTAATGACTTGAATCCTAGATACAAGAACCATGTGGACAGCCTTCCAAAGGCCAGCTACCTTCGACGATGCGGTGGACAGAGCCTATGCTGCCAAGGCCAACCTTCAAGAAGAGAGAGCTGCTCACTCCAAGTGACATACGCCATTCGGTGCAAAGGGCCAAGCATAGAAGAAGATGAAATGAAGGCAAGGTACCTCCAGTTAAGCCGGTGTGACTTGTGAGCATTGTGGCAAAGGCCATAAGACGGAGCAATGTTGGAGAAAGACAGGAGCTTGTTTTATTTGTGGCTCCATGGACCATTTGATGGTCAAATGTCCGAGGTACAAGTCTTCCCAACCCTAACAATCTAGACCAACTGCAGCTCCAGGCAGATCACAGCAATCCAGTCAAAGCCAGAAGCCAAACCATCAAATTGCTCGTGTTTATGTGCTACCTATGAGACTGCTAAGGAGGCGAATGTGGTGGAAGGTACTATTTTGATTGTGCAAGCTGAAGCTATAGCATTGTTTGATTCGGGGTCTACGCATTTGTACATAGCACCCAATTTTGCTGAGCAGTTACGGCAGTCGCCTAAGCCGCTACCGTATGTGTTGGTGGTGTCCACTCCTCTTGGTAAAAGGGTGGAGTGTAGTATATACTGCCCCCAATGTGATGTACGGATCGAAGGGCGTCAACGTCCAGTTGACCTAATTTTATTGTCGATGTTAGACTTCGACGTGATCCTTGGAATAGATTGGCTCACGCGATATCATGCCTATGTGAATTGTTACAGCAAGACGATTTACTTTGACCTTGGCAATGGGTTCCGTTTCGAGGGCAATCAGAAGAAATGCTCGAGGCATGTTATCTCTGTATGCAAGGCGGATTGCATGATACGCAAGGGGTGTGAAGGCTTTATGGCCTTTATCTCTGAGAAGAAGGATTCGAAGCAGTTTGGAGAGATTTCGGTGGTGCGTGATTTCCCAGATGCCTTCCCCGATGAAGTTCCAGAATTACCTCCTACACGAGAAGTGGAATTCATTATTGACCTTGTGCTAGGGACCGCACCAATTAGTAAAGCTCCATATCGTATGGCCCGAGCAAAGTTGTTGGAGTTGAAGAAGCAATCACAGGATCTCTTGGATAAGGGTTTTATACGCCCGAGTGTGTCACCTTGGGGAACTCCGGTGTTGTTTGTTAAGAAGAAAGATGGCACCTTTCGGATATGTATTGATTATCAACAGTTGAACACGGTGACAACAAAGAATAAGTATCCCCTACTGCGAGTTAATGAACTGTTTGATCAACGTCAAGGTGCCACATATTTCTCCAAAATTGATTTGAAGTCTGGGTATCACCAATTAAGGGTAAAGGAGGATGACATTCTCAAAACTGCCTTCAGAATAAGGTACGGTCATTATGAATTTCTCGTGATGCCGTTTGGATTAACCAAAGCACTTGCTGCTTTTATGGTTTTGATGAATCGGATTTTTACTCCTTTCTGGGATCACTTTGTTTTTGTGTTCATCAATGACATTTTGGTTTACTCCAAGACAGTAAAGGAGCATATGGATCATTTGAGGAAAGCCTTATAATTATTGAGAGAACATCGACTCTATGCCAAGCTGGTAAAATGTGATTTTTGGCTTGAGCAGGTGGCGTTTCTTGGTCATATCATTTCACAAGACGGATTGACAGTTGATCCAGCGAAGGTTGAGGCAGTTGTCAAGTGGCCTCGTCCAAAGTTTGTGACAGAGATTAAAAGTTTTTTTGGACTTACGAGGCACTACCGAAGATTTGTTCAAGACTTTGTTAAGATATCCACTCCTTTGACTAGGTTAACTCGGAAGAATGTGTCTTTTAATTGGACTGAAGAGTGTGAAGCTAGTTTCCAGACTTTGAAAAAAAAGTTAACTGCTACTTCAGTACTGACCCTACTGGATGGTGGTGAAGGATTCATGATCTATTTTGATGCTTCTAGAGTCGGATTGGGCTGTGTGTTAAAACAACATGGTAAGGTGATTGCTTATGGATCAAGACAACTCTGGGATCACGAGAAGAATTATGCCACATATGACTTGGAACTGGCAGCTATCGTATTTGCTTTGAAGCTTTGGAGGCATTATCTGTATGGTGTGAAATTTGAGTTACATTCAGATCATCACAGTTTGCAATACTTGTTCACGCAGCATGAGTTGAAATGAGGCAACGTTGATGGCTTGAGTTTGTTAAAGATTATGATTTTCCTATCAAATACCATCTAGGGAAAGGAAATGTAGTGGCAGATGCGCTTAGTAGGAAATCAGAGACTCTTAATGGTTTAAATAACTTCCTTTTATTTATGGACGATAAGCCTGTCGAAGTAAGATTGGTAGATAACTATGTGCTATTGGTAAGTACTCTTGTTTTCCAACCAGAAGTGATTCAGCAAATTAAGGACAGGCAATTTAAAGATTTGACTTTGAAGCAAATTCGAGACCATATCGGAGATCGACCCGATTTCTGACTGAAGGATGGTATACTGTATTTTTGAAACAAATTATGGGTACTAGCAATTGATAACTTGAAAGAGAACTTGATTCTAGAGGCACACCATGCTCGATATGTGATGCACCCAGGGAGTACGAAGATGTACCAGAACCTAAAGGATCGATTTTGGTGGAATAACATGAAAATAGAAATCGCAAGATTCATTGCTAGGTGCTTGACTTGTCAGAAAGTGAAAGCTGACCATCAGAAGCGTCTGGGTTCTTTGCATCCATTGCATGTACCTCAGTGGAAATAAAAACACATTACCATGGATTTCATTTCCAGCTTCTTGTGGACATATTAACAAAGTTAACACATTTCATTCCCTTCAAAAAGGGTATGATCTTTTCAGAAATGGCGAAAAAGTTCGTGGATGAGATCGTCAGATTACATGGTACACCTATGTCGATTGTGTCCGATCATGACAGCTGTTTCGTTTCATCTTTCTGGAAAGCATTTCAAGACGCTATAGGTACCAAGTTGAGTTTCAGTACTGCATACCACCCGCAGACAGATGGGCAATCGGAACGGATGATTCAAACATTAGAGGACATGTTACAGGCCAGTGTTTTAAGCTTTGAGAAGGAATGGGATGCACATCTCTCATTGTGCGAATTTGCTTATAACAATAGCTTTCATGAGAGTATTGGCATGGCTCCATATGAAGCCTTGTATGGACGCAAATGTCGGAGTCCAGTATGCTGGAAAGAAGTTGGGACGAGAAGTTTTCACGGACCGACGATTATCCCCGAAACTACTGAGAAGGTACAGAAGGCAATAGAGAATTTGAAGGTTACTCGGTCGAGACAGAAGAGTTACACAGATACGCGCAGAAGAACTTAGGAATTTCAAGTTGGAGATTGGGTATTTCTGAAGGTCTCACCAATGAAGGGTACTATACGTTTCGGCCAGAAAGGCAAGTTGGCCCCAAGATACGTTGGGCCATTCGAGAATAAGAGCAGGATCAGTGATTTGGCGTACAGGTTGGCTCTTCCAGTGGTGTTTTCTGGAGTACATGATGTATTCCACGTGTCGATGCTTCACAATTATGTTTGAGACCCTACCCATGTCATTCGGTATGACGATGTGCAAATACAATTGAATGCGACATACATTGAACGTCCACTCCGTATCGTCGGTACAAAAGAGCAAATCTTGCGTACTAGAACCATACGATGGGTGAAGGTGTTGTGGGAACATCACAATCCTAACGAGGCCACCTGGAAATTGGAGGAGCAGATGGCGGGACAGTATCCCCACCTCTTCACGCAGGTATGTGCTTATTTCGAGGATGGAATGTGTCTTAAGTGGGTGAGGATGTAACACTTCGACCCAACTTACTTTTGTTTTATTCCGGGTCATGCATAGGTAGTTGAGTTAAGTTTAACCTGAATTAGGTAGACATGAGCCGTTTTTTGTAATTTTTTCTTTTACAAGATTTCGTCGTTCATGCATCATCTTGGTGTCATCACGTGTATCTTGTTGAGCTTGTCAATTTCCGTAACTGACGCGATTGCAAACGACATCGTTTGTTTCTGTTGGACTGTTATTTGACTCAAACTGTAATTTCTTGGAACCTTTAGACTTTTATATAAAATTTTCAATACTTATCTTATATAAACAAGATACAGGCAAGACCTTGACTCAATGATTTCTTCTTACTCTCTTCCTTCACGTCGATTCTTCTTGTTTTCCTCGTTCCTTCATTTTCTTTCCTCTTCAACGATTAAAGCAAGAAGAGAGAGGATCTTTCGCATCCGTACTAACTCTTGTGTGTTCTACGATAAGAATTTAAGTCATGGTAGTGTCTATGAGTTTAGGATGCTCCATGCACTGCCTGCACTTGCTTCTGCTTTCTTCTTACATGCATGGAGACTAGAATCACGTCTTAACATTCAATTTGAGCCAAATGACAACAAGTAACTCGTAAAAGCTCATTCGAGGCAAGTATAAGCACGATTTGGATGAACACGCATTGGTATATGATTGATCGTGAATAATTTCCTAATTTTGCATATGGTTCATGTTTTACAGCCCAATTGTGTCCAATTACTCGTACTTCTGCTTGATGTGTCCACTTTGTGCTCAGATAGTTTTATCTGTAACAGGTTTAGAATGTGACCCTGTGCAACTTACGACTAAGCCGTATGACTACACGACTCACTTTCTAAAGAGCAGCGAAACCTAAATTTACTCTATGGTTAGGCTACGCTAAGCCGCATAATGTACAACGGCTAAGTCGTAGGCTAGCCACGACCCAACCGTAAGTCAAGTTACGGCTTGACTTCCAAAGAGCAGAAAATAAAGAATACCTTCTATGGTCTAGCCACAGTTAAGCCGTGCGGTGCGCTACGGCTAAGCCATACCCAGCCGTGGCTAAGCCGTAGAACAACCATGGTGACGCCATAAGAAAGAGCACAAGCTAGCCCTGGCTTTCCGTAAATGCGGAAATAACTCTGGGGAACCACAGCTAAATCGCAGTGCATCATATGACTAAGTCGTAAGATGTCTGCGGCTAAGCCGTAGGTCACCCATGGCTAAGCCGTAAGACCATTGAAAAGTAAGAAAGGTAAGTATTGAAAAGACCTTGTATGGCCCTTGAGTGAGAATGTAGGCAACCTTAACTTGCCCACGGAATATGAGAACTGCATGAATGGTCTTGAGGGCTGTGGCTCATTCATGTGTGTTGTCCAGTTGTTAAGCACCTCCCCTTGGGTGTTGGTTTAAGGGACTTCGATACACCCTCTTGACATAATGTAACAGGATAATAAAGACAACTGTGTATCGGATAACTTAAAACTACATCAACATGCACAGTTAAAGACACTAGATGACTAGAATAGGGTTGGCTACTAATCTTTCTTAATTCGATTAAATTGAATTGCATGGCATATTAGACGATGATGATTGCCCTCCATTCTTACGTTTGTATTGAAGGTTCAATGTATGTCTTGTCAATAGTTTGGGATATGCCTCCACATTGTTCGACATGTTCCTGACATGGTTACTGCTATGCCTTGATATGTATTTGTGTTTAAGTATTACATGTAATGAATGGAATTCCTAAAGTCCAATTATATTATTGATCAACACGGTCAGGCACTACTCAGCCTTGCCCTTATTATACCCGGCGAGGTTGACTTTGGCGTAGTATGTATGGTACCACTGCAGTGTGTTTATGTCTTACGGTTTCCAGACCCCAAGAACCCAAGACCCATTCATACCCTAGCCCAGTCGATGTTGTTCTCAGTATGTAAAGATTCTTAGAGGGAGGATATGGCAAATGTAGTAGCCACATAGTGAAGTACATGACATGTATATCTTGATTCTTATAGCAAGCTTCTTTGATTGCACAACTTGCCTAGTAGACGAACTTGGAACTCTATGAATTATCAGTTGTTACTTATTCTACTAGACATTACATGTGTTAACGTGTTGTTGCTTATACTTTACTGAATCGTTGTATTCATGAGCTGTCCTTGGTGTTGCAGGCTCGGAACCCGCTACCGACCCCTCGTCAATCAGCCAGACTCCATAGGAGATCATAGATGCCCTGTCAGGGCTAGAGGAGTAGATGTGAGCACTCCGCCGGAGAGCGACATGTCATGCATATAGGTCTTCTTTGATGTGGGATGTAATTGGTTTTGTTAGTGGTTTCTATTTTTTGTCTGTTGGCTCACTTTTGTACAATCCAGTACTTCATGTAATCTTTTATGGATATTCTTTTGGATATTATTTTGCTTTAATGTCTCTCCTCTTGTTATGCAATGATACCTATAGCTTTTGTGTACATGTATTGGCATGTGTGAACTTCCCTCGTCCGTGTGCATTTAGATGAGGTCTACGTGTGGGCACACGGGAGTACGTGTGTCACTGATTAGGTTTAACCTTAATCCCCGACTACCTGCGCTCGAGTTGTGACAACCCATTTGCAACCAATAATCTTTTGGTCTTTGGACGGTTTTACCAGCTTCCAAGTATGATTCTTATGAAGAGATTCAATCTCTTCACTCATGGCGATCGTCTATTTTGCCGATTCTTTATAGGTGATGGCTTCATGATGCATAATTGTCTCCGCCTCGGTACTTTCAGTTGTATTAAGAGCGAAAACAACAAGATCTTCATATCCTGGAGGTGGCTTAATCTACCTCCACTCTATCCCTAGTAAGCTACAGGATCTTCCTGAGCTGGGACATCTTGCGATTTTTCTTGCAAGTTTTCTAAAGCTTCCACCTCAAGCAAGCTCCACCTGTTTAATAATACCGTGGTCTATTCCGGAATCAAGGCACTCCTTCTTTGGTTTTAACATTGCAGACTCATCAAAGGTCACATCTCTACTGATAAAGCATTTGGGTGATTTTTCATCTAGGCACCACAACCTATATCCCTTCACCCCATGTGCATATCCTATAAATATGCACTTTCTTGCCCTTGGTTCATGCTTACCCTCATTCACATGAGCATAAGCTGGACAACCAAATATTCACAAATTTGAGTAATTAGCAGGAGAGCCAAACCATATCTCTTCAAGAGTTTTACACTCGATAGCTATTAATGGAGATCTGTTGAACAAGTAACAAGTTGTATGAACAGCTTCCGCCCAGAACTTCTTAGATAACCTGGCGTTGGAGAGCATACATCGAGTCCTATCTACAAGCCCATTTTATTGCAGTGTATTCTTGACTGTGCGGTGTCTCATAATTCCTTCATTTTTACAGAACTCATTAAAAGCACCTCTACAGAATTCCAAGCCATTATCAGTTCTCAAACGCTTGATCTGTTTACCTATCTGCTTCTCAATCATAGTCTTCCATTGCTTGAACTGTGCAAAGACTTCATCTTTGTGCTTTAAAAGATACACCCAGACCTTCTAAGAATCATCATCAATAAAGGTCAACATATATCTGCCACCACTAAGAGAAGGAACACGAGAGGGTCCCTAAAGGTCATAATAGATATAATCCAAAGTACCTTTGGTCCGATGAACTACTATACTGAACTTGACTCTGCATTGCTTTCTGAATACACAATACTCAAGAAGTCCAGTTTTCCCAATTTCTGGCCACAAAGTAAACCTTGTTTATTTTGCTCTTCCAGACCCCTCTCACTCATATGCCCAAGCCACATATGTCACAGCTTGGTAATATCCCAATCTAAATCTAAGGATGACATAGCAGTAGCACCTGTAACTATGCTACCTTGAAAAAAATAGAGACCATTTTGCTTCTGTCCTTTCATCACCATAAGAATGCCCATGGAAATTCTCATGACTCCACCTCTAGTTTTGTAATTACAGCCATTAGAGTCAAGAGTACCAAAGGATATCAGGTTTTTCTTCAATTCTGGAACATGCCTAATATCCGACAAGTTTCTCACAATACCATCATACATTTTAATTCAGATTAAGCCTATCCCAACAACCTTACAAGCCATATTATTGCCCATAAGAACTTTACCACCATCTATGGATTGATAAGTGGTAAACCAATCGTTATTAAGACACATATGGTAGGAACCATCCGAATCAAAGATCCATTCATCACCTGAGCTACTTACAATAATAAACAGAACATCTCCACCATCAGAATTATCTTCTACAACACCAGCTACATTTTCCGAATTAGAAATTTTCTTCTTACCTTTGCTTTGTAGACAATTCTTTCTAAAGTGCCATTTCTTGTGACAATGGAAGCACTTTATTTTTCTAGATCTTGATTTTGATCTAGAGTGGCCTTTTCTGTTTGGACTTTTCTTCTATGTTCTTCCACGCACCATCAGACCCTCGCGCAAACTACCACCATTGTTCTCAGACATAACCTTTTTTTTAAAACTCCCTAGAGTTTAAGGCTACCTCTACATCATCTCTGGATAAAGTCACCCTACCATACATCATGGTATCCACAAAGTGATCATACGAGGGTGGTAAAGAACAGAGCAGCATGATTGCTTGATTTTCATCATCGATGCTGACATCTATATTTTTAAGGTCCATTTTAACTTTACTAAATGTATCAAGGTGATTGGAGATAGACATACCTTCATGCATTTGTAGAGTAAATAATCGTTTCCTCAGATACAAACGGTTTGTCAATGACTTGGTCATGTATAGATTTTTAATTTCTGCCATAACTGAACAGCGGTTTTCTCCTGAACAACCTCCGTAATACTTCACTGCTCAAGCATAACAAAATCGCTCCATATGCTTTCTTTAGCATATCTTCTTTATCTGTATTTGACATCGTTGCAAGAAGATCATTCTTTTTCTTCAGTGCCTTTTGCAAGCCCTTCTGAACCAATAGTGTATGCATCTTTATACACCATAAATTGAAGTCATTTTTACCATTGAATTTCTTAATTTCAAATTTTGCATCCATTCTTGCAAAATTTCTGTACCACAATGTAGATTTTGTCACCACGAGCACGCTAGAAGAAACGGGTTTAAAATTTGAGTTCAGATGGCTCCGATATTGGAAAAGCAAGTTTCTACGCTTCGATTAGTTAACTCTCCTCATTGACCATCAAACAGCCAATCACCCTCTTCTACTGCGTAGATCTGCTCGAAATGAGTCTGTAGGCATAAACAGATCTTTGATCGGACGTTAGATAATCAAGATATTAAGATAATCAAGATATTACAGAAATAATTTCTAGCTGTCAATCCAGTCAAATTATCATTGACCGTACTGCTAACGTCACACTGATGTAGACTCTTTGCTTGGCTTGGCTGCTGCTCCACTCGGGTTAGACTGACCCAAACCTGAACCTAACCTAGCCTAAAAAACCTAGGTCTCAAAGAGCGCAAAATAGTGTGGTGTTTCAGAGCACCATGCACTTTTTTGTCTCCACTTTAAGTGTTGCGCAAGACAGCACGTCAACTCCACTCAGGTTTATTTGTTTCTTCCTCCTTTTTTTATTATTTTTTTAAAACACCTTCTTCACTCTATGTTTCGATTTTGCAACAAAACTGACAAGACAGAGAGGAAAAAGAAATAGAGTCGTCCCTCTCCTCTATGTGATCTGGCAACGATGGAGCCAGGCGACGACAACAACGAAGAGACTAAGGAAACCCAAAGGGGCGACGGTGGCGTTCTTCTTAGGCAGCGGCAACGGTGATGGGCTCGGTCATCAAGAACCTCCTTTTTTTGTTTTCAGCTTCTCCTTCAGATTGATCGTGGCCCACTTACAGATCTGTGATCCACAGCAAGTCCAGATAGAGTAATCGCCTCAGATTTGAATCAAAACAGAAGGAGAATACAGAGATTAGATCCTCTGTATTTTGCTCTAAGAAAATCCATGCATAGCGATGGCCCACTTCTGATCAACCTGATCCTTTTTCATGGATCTCTGTCAACAGCGGTACAAACTTGGGCTCTGATACCAGTTTGTTATGATTTATGCACGGATTTAACACACAGATAAAAACACACCACACATGAGATGATCACAGGAGATTTACGTGGGCATGGGCCTACATCCATGGGAGTAGACAATAAGAATATCACTACGAGGAATGAATTATAAAGAGGAAGATCACTCTCACTCTCAACCCCAAACCCAGCTATACCTAAGCCTCACTCAGATAGTCTTCCATGCTCCACCAAAGCAGCAAAGTGTTCCATTTATACACTTCATCACCAGTATAAAAGTCCACATCTTTGGCTACTCATAGGTGTTGTAGTGCAGGTACAACTAAGGTGGCTACGGTGGCTACAACTAGGGCAGCTGCAGATATGGGGCTGCAGCTTTGCAGTGGCTCCATTGAGCCACACAACAAACACTTGATTTAGATAAAGACGGGTTATGTTCCAATTTGAAGGATATTTTGGAGTATGCAGAAGATCGGCTACTACAGTTTCTATAGTGATGATGGCCCTAAAGAAAAATCAAGAATATGCTCTACCGGATGATTGACCGAATGGGCAGTCATGCTGCATTATTCAAATCAATGCATACGGGTTACTCAACTCTGTGGCATCAAGGGCTCCATCGCAGATATTACAATCACCCGAGGGGTCGGAGTTTGTGATGATGATCACCTTAGGGTCATCTGGTGACCATGACGTCGGGTTGATCGAGTAGGATAGTTGGGGTGAGCAAACCCTAATCTCTAGTCAATTGGATGATGGACATAAGGGGACATCTCATACTTATTCTGATGCAATTCCATTGTGGTGCGTACTGGGAAGCCAACAACCACAACAAAAACTGGGACAGGATTTGATGACACAGGTACGGATTCTCATCAAGGATCTCATTCACATGGACTACAACATCATGATGAAAATCTAGGCCCTCTAGCCTTGTCATCATTGTTTATCCCAGCAGAACCTAATGATTGTTCCTTGAACGATATACTTCTGCGAGAACGATGAATACAGAAGGCTACACTTACGAATGAAGATGTGACTGAAGCTGTTAAAAGTTTGAAAAAACTCATTGGTGGAATATTTCACTGGGAAAAGACCAAACTATTTTGCGGTACAGGCAGCCATAGGAAGGGCATGGAAGCAATATGATTTCCAAATACACTAGATGGAAGATGCCTTTTACTTGTTTAAATTCTCTTCATTTGAGCATAGTCAAAAAAAATTTTAGCAAATGGACCTTGTCACACCTCCAAAACTGGGCCGGACCCAAACTCGGTTCTAAGGATGAGAGGATTAGGGCCAATTCAAAATTTTTGTGAATGTACAATACGGGCCCCCAATTCCATTTGGATCGAAGCCCTTCGTGAGGTTTATGCTTGTTGATCAAACAACCATAATCACACGTGGAACCATAAATCTATAATTTGCATAACTAAATATCATAAACAACAATATAACAAATTTCAAAGATGATTAATAAATGGTCTAGGATTTCGAAGCATAGTAATTAAAGTTTTAATTCCCAAAACAATAATTTGAAGAACTACTCTAATGACCTCAAACATGGCCTTTTCACAAAGTCTAGTATTTTGATCTTAGCACCATCACTAAGATATCTGAAACGATGTCATTGGCGCTCTACTTAATAACTCCGCCATTTGGCACTAGCAACGAGACTTAAACACCAAAAGTAGTGGGTCAGATTGACATAATCTGACAAGTGGTAAACTGCAAGTAATGATATTAATCAATTGAATTAAAACATATTTTACATTTGGTCCCAAAATATATCGAATGCAAACCCAATGATATGAATGCACAAAAACGAGTATTCCCGTAGATACAATATACAAAAACAGGTATTCCCAAGGATACAATATACAAAAATGGGTATTCCTACATTTACAATATACAAAAATGGGTATTCCCCGGATACAATATTAAAAAATGGGTATTTCTGCTAGATATAACAAATGGCACTATTGTGTACTATATCTACAGTATACGCTGTCCCGATAGCGTACAACCACCTCCAACTGCAGTCGGTCAAATATATGTATATAAATACATACTATATACGAATGCATAATGAATCATGCTATAAAACCCTTATTTCACAATAACTAACCCATTATTAATTTAAGTTCTTAGATTACTTAATTTAAAAGTGTGTTATGATTAGGTGTTATTTCAAGTTCTCTGAGGGTAAGCACTAGTTCACATAACAATTATAATTAGTTAAATATGCACATGAGAACCAATCCTCTTTCACACTGATAATGAGAGTTCATGATGCCAATATCTTACTTTTAGTGTCTATCATGTTGTGCATCTCGAATCTCACATTTTCATTCTGAATTCAATCCAATTCTCATGAGAACATTCAACCAGTTTTTCTAAAAAAAATGGAATCCATCTAATCCAATTGTGTAAAGTTAGTGTGTTTTACAAATTGGATAAAAATATTCAATTTCAAATCCAAACTAAATCAAATTATGATCAAAGGCGAGGGAACAATTAGATTCTTAATCTTCATTGTTATGTGTAAAAACATCTAATTATTTTATATAAAACAAAAGATCCAAATCCTGAATTCAGATTCGGAATTTACACTCAAATTAAAATCCAAATTAGAATCCTAAATACAGTCTAATTAAGATTCTAATAATTCCTAGTTACATATTAAGTAAATCCCAATTGAATTAATTAAAATACTAATCACACCTAATTAAATATTAATTAAGATTCTAATCAAGTCATAATTAAACTAAAATCAATATTCTAATCAATTGTAAATTAATGTTTTAATCACACCTAAACCCACTATATGGAAATCCAAAATAAAAACCGAAAATAGAATAAAGTAAAAACACAAGTTAATATTCTAAATTTTAGTCATCTTGGGCCCATTGGCTCCACTGCCAGCCCACCAGAAACCTAGCCTAGCCCAAGAGACCCAGCCCAGCCACAACTAAGGCCTAGCCCAGCTGGCCTAGCAACAGCCTAGCCCGGGCAGTGCCAGGCCTAGTCGCAGCTAGGCCCCACCGACTGCCCAGGCAACAGGCGCTGCCTGGCATGCTAGGTAATGCTCTTGCCTAGGTAGCGCTATTGCAATCGTTGCTTCTTTTTTATTTTTATTTTTTTATGTGCCTATTCTTTATTTTAATTAAAAAAATCAAAAAATGCTCATTAATAATCCACAATCAAGACATTAAACTCAATCAAATAAATCATATTTTAAAGTATGTCAACAAAACAACAAAGAAGACATTATTTACAGCTATCCACTTGCCTCGATTTCGATGCCTAAAGAAATTTGAAGATCAGACCTTAGTTCTTTCGGAGAACTGCTAGGGCTTAGTTGTGGAGGAAAGGAAGATGACGGAAGAATTTGGCGTATAAAGAAAAGATGATCAAAAGCCATTAGGGTTATATTATATAAAGGTTTTTCTAAATTATAAGGAAGAGCTTCTTGCTTTTTAGTAAGTTTTATAAAATTTCAAAAAAAGGCTTTTGGCTTAAAAGGGTCAAATAACTCAGACCCAAAGCCCAAAAATATTTAATCAACCCATCTCCAATGGGCCCTACATAAAACTACCATGCATGCAAGGATCCAAATTTCTAAAATGGCTTGTTAATCACCCATCTAACTCCTTTCAACCCAACTCAAACCCAATGAACCGATTCAACTGAGATTAAAAATCTGGGGCCGGCAAACCTTGGGTTGTTCAAGACCACCGTCTAGTGTTTAAAAGATCGGGAGTATTGGAGTATCCACATAGCGACATGATTTCAAAGCAATTCCTCTCTGGATCAAGTTTCCCAATCTTAACTTTTGTTTTCGTTCGTGAACTTAGTAAAACCACAAGTCTGATTGGTAAACCACTATGTATGGATAGAACAACAGCAGATGCAGCCAAACTACAAGCTTATGCTGGAGTCAATGTGGAACTACATATCCACTGACCCTTGCCCACAGAGATCACGATTGAATACAAGATTGTCTTCTTTTAGTCAAAGGGTTGACTACGCTTTGCGTCCCATCCCGTGCAAGCAGTGTAGAACATTCAATCATTCTTAGTCGAATTGCATCCTCAAGTTTGAAAAGTCTGGGTTCCAAAGAAAAGAGATGTTGGAGAAGACAGTAGTGTTGAGGTGCAACAGCCTTCTTCACTTCCTAAGGTGGTTGAAGATTGGTTTCAACATGTTTCACTTACAAGAAGATCATCTCCTTTGATAGGTACAGAGATTTGCCTCACGGAGCAAGTCAACAGGTTTGAGTGTCTTTCAAATCTGAATGGTAATTTAGCGGCTCCTAGTAATGAAATCTCTCAGGCCATAGCTGTTGTTATGGGTGAAGGCATGTCAGTGGGCAAGGAAGGTACCTCTCCATCTCTACTAGGAGTGCAACCACTGCATACAACTAACAACATTCTATCATTAGCAGAATCTGATCAAGGTAGTGAGCAAATAAATGTTCCCTCATCGTCTCAAGATGGGGTGCAAAGAAAGAGGACTCGGAAGAGTAGAGGTTCTAGAGGGTGTACCCCCTCACCTGATAAAGTATCCAAATGAATTTTCTGTTGTGGAATGTGCGAGGTCTCAATATATATACCAGCCATGCAGGCAGAGATTAGAAATAAAATGAGGACCTTACATCTTTCCATGATAGGATTAGTTTAGACAACAATAAAGAGAACTTCTTCATATACTGTCAAAATAACTCTAGTGTTTGCATGTAAATGGAAGCCTCTAATATTGACTGTAGCCCTATGATGCGCATCTAGATATTATGGAATCTAGGGGAACTGGCTATTATTGTGCTAGATGTTCACTTCCATGCCATTCACTATGAAGTTTGTGTTGGGAACAAGGTCAGCAAAATACACACAGAAAAAGAAAAAAATTGGGAGAGGAATTCACAACTCAATTGGACTCTCAATCATAGCTTGAATGCATGGCTACATATATTATGTAAAAGAAAATTCTAGAGCCTAAATTAAGAACATCTAATGCTATTTAAGTCCTCTGGATGTTTTACACAACCAAATGCTAATAAAAGACACACACTTTTCATTTTTCATGGTATTTCAATTACCACTGAATAATCAGTAGTAAATTGGCCATAACTTTCTCAATATAAATCCAATTGATGAGAGGTTTGAAGCATTGGAAACTAGACAGATAGAGCTTTAATTTGGTATATTATAAGCTAAATTTGGATAATTATAGCCCCTTTAAATTCTGGTCGAAATTTACCCTTCAGTTTCAGCAATAAGTCAAATTTAATTTTCAACACTCCCCCTTAAACTTGACATCTTTCCAACACCAATCATCATTCTCAACTTCTGAAAAATATCATATTTGAGAGGCTTTATGAAAATGTTAGCGAATTGATCAAATGACTTCACATATTCTACTTCTACGTACTTGTTCTCAATGCATTGTCTAATGAAATGATACTTTGTCTCAATATGCTTGCTTTGATCATAAAACAACAGGTTCATTGCTAGAGCAATGGCTGACTTGTTGTCTATCATGATCTTGGTAACTTCACTTTGTTCAAAATGGAGTTTCTTCAATAATATCTTTAACCAAATTACATGACAAGCACAAGCAATGGCAGCAACATACTCTGCTTCATAGGTTGAAAGAGTGACTATGCGTTGTTTTTTATAACATCAAGAAATTGCATTATTTCCCAAAAAGAAAATAAACCTAGTAGTACTCTTCCTATCATCAATGTCTCCAGTGTAGTTGCTATCGCAATAGCCCATCAAATTGAACTCGTTTGAAGTTGAATAAAAAATTCCATAATCAAGAGTACCTTTAAGGTAACAAAGAATTCTCTTGGCTACCTTCATATGTGTCTTAGATGGATTTTCCATAAATCGACTCACAAGTCCAACTGAAAATAAAATGTCAGGTCTGGTACAAGTCAAATACCTTAAGCTTCCCACAAGACTTTTGAACAATGTATAAATCAACCTTTTGTAGCCCTTCCACTTGTTTTCAAAGTTTAATTCCACACTACATAGGCGTGTTGATGGGATTACAATCCAACATGTTGAACTTCTATAGTACTTCCTTTGCATAAGCTTCTTGAGAGATAAAAATCCCATCCTCCATTTGCTTAACTTCAGTTCCCAAATAATAGGTCATGAGTCCCATATCACTCATCTCAAACTCTTGCTTGAGCCATAACCTTCAAACATCATTTGATTATTTTCTGTGAATATAAGATCATCTACATAGACACAAACAAATAATAGATCTTCATATTCCTTTCTCACATAGAGTGCATATTCATGAATGCATCTAGTGAAACCATTCTCCTGAAAATACTTATTAAGACAGCTATTCCAAGCTCTTATAGCTATTTCGAACTGCAGTCGGTCAGATATATATATAAATGTGCATATTTACAAATACATATGTATACAGATGCAGAATGAATCATGATATGACACCCTTAATCCCAATATTTAAACCAATATCAATTTGAGTATTTCGACTTTTAAATTTGAAAGTGTATTATGAATATGTGTCAATTCAAATTCTCTGAGGGTAAGTACTAAACCACCTAACGGTCATAGTTGGTTAAAAATACATATGAGAACCAACCCTCTATCACAATGAAATATGAGTCCACGATGCCGATATACTACTTTTGGTGCCTATCATGTAGTGTATCACGAACCTCACATTCCCATTCTGCATTTAATCTAATTCTCATGTGAACATTCAACTAACTTTCCTAAAGACATAGTTAATCTAATCCAATTAGGTATATTTAGTGTGTTTTACAAATTAGGTAAAAGATGTTCAACTTCCAAATCGAAAGTTAAATCAAGTCATGATCAAAAGGGGAAAGGAAATAATTAATTCCTTAATATCATTATTGTGTATAAATACACCTTATTATTTTATACAAAACAAAAGGTACAAATTTCGGACCCTAGCTTGAAATCAAACTCAATTTAGAAATCCAAATTAGAATTATAAATACAATCTAATCAAGATTTAATAATTACCAAATACATCTCAGTTAATTGGTAACCAATCTAAATAAAAATATTAATCTCAAGTACAAAGTCCCCAACTACTTTTATAAATAATCCTAATAAAATCTTAATCACATCTAATTTAATAATTAATTAATATAACCACATCTTCATTAACTAACTAAACCATTAACCACTCATAATATTTTAAACATTTATAATTAATAATCTAAAGTTCTAATTACATATATATATGTTTTTTTTAAATTGAGCCCAGACCCGCCAGCCCCGACCCAGCCCAGCAGCTGGCCAGGCCGGCAGCAGCAAGCCCAGCCAGCTAGGCTATACCGCCAGGCCAGATCCGACCTGGCTGGCAGCCTAGGCAGCAACTGCTGCCTGTGCAAGCCTGGCAGCAGTGCTGCCTGGCGCTCACAGGCAGCAGTCGCTGCACTGCAGCACTGCTGCAGTTGCCTTTATTTTTTTTTCTTTTTTTTAATGTCAAAATTAAATGAACAATCTACATTAATAAACCTTAATCGAAACATTTAATCAAAACCAAGAAGTCAATCTTCATTACAAACATCTAATCAAAACATTAAAACCAATTAAATAAACCATATCTTTAAATATGTTATTCAACAAAACAACTAAAATCACATTGGTTACAGTTATCCACTTGCCTAGATCTTGAAGCCAAAGCAGATCTGAAGATCAAAGCTTGGAAGACCCCACCTTGGTTTCCCCCCTAGAGAGCTTATAGGGTTTGGTTTAAGAAGAAAAGAAGAGGGTTGGAGAATAAGAAAAACACCCTAAAAGTAGAGTTTATTTAGAAAGAGGGTTTTTTCAAATTACAAGGAAAGGCTCCCTGCTTTCTAGTGGGTTTTAAGAAATTCCAAAAAGAGTCCTCTGGCCTAAAAGGGTCAATTAACTCAAGCCCAATTGTGTTAAATCAATCTATCTGACCCTCTTAACCCAACTCAAACCCGACAAACCGGTATGACCCAATATAAAAAAATTCAGAACTTGACATCTTATCCCCCTTAAAGGACATTTAGTCCTCCAAATGACTAACATACCTCAGGAAGAAGGTGTGGATATTGTTGTTGCACTTCGTCTCTAAGCTCCCATGTTGCTTCCTCCGGGCGATGATGGCTCCATTGAACCTTCACCCACTGAATGACACAGTTTCTCAACACCTGCTCCTTAGTGTCGACAATCCCCACCAGTTGCTCAGTGTATGTTGTATCATCTTGCACTTGCAATGGCTCATATTGTAACACGTGTGAAGGGTCTGTTACATACTTTCTCAACATAGAAACACGGAAAACGTTATGAACACCTAACAGCTCTGGTGGTGGTGCTAACCGATAAGCCACATCATTGACCTTACTGATAATCTGAAATGGGCTCACATATCTTCGAGAAAGTTTCCTTTTCTACCCAAACTGCAAAGTACCACGCGTAGGTGATACCTTCAGAAATACATGGTCACCAACCTCAAATTTTAACTCTCTCTCCTCTGTTTATCTGTATAACTCTTTTGGCGACTACTGGCAACCATCAACCTTTCCCAAATTTGTCTTATCTTGCCACTGGACTCACCAACCACAGACGGTCCATGAAAACCGCGAGCTTCAAAATTCGACCAACATATAGGGGTTCGACATTTTCACCCATACAAAGCTTCAAAAGGTGACATGCCAATGCTAGAGTGGTAACTGTTGTTGTACGCGAATTCACATAGAGCCAAGCTTTGTCCCAACTAGTCTTGAAATCCAAGACACATGCCCTTAACATATCCTCCAACGTTTGGTTTGTACACTCTGTTTGTCCATCTGTTTGGGGATGATAGGCTATACTAAAACTCTACTTGGTTCCTAAGGCTTCTTGCAATGATACTCAAAACCGAGATACAAACTTACTATCCCAATCGGAGACAATAGAAACTGGTGCTCCATGCAATCTCACCACTTCCGTAATATACAACCCTGCCATTTTCTCCATTCCTTGGCCAGTCTTAAATGGTACGAAGTGGGCTCACTTAGTCAAACGGTCCACTATCAACCAAATAGCATCACATCCCTTTCTAGTATTAGGCAATCCTGACACAAAGTCCATAGTGACGTGCTCCCACTTCCACTGAGGAATCTCCAACTGCTGCAAAAGACCTAGGGGTCTCCTATAATCTGCTGGCAGACCAAACATTTTCCAATAAATTCTGCAATATCCTTTTTCATATTCTTCCACCAATAGTGATCCTTCAGACCTTGATACATCTTGGTACCTCCTGGATGAATAGTTTACTGGGTATAGTGTGCCTCTACCATGATTTCATCCTTCAATTCTGGAAAATCAGGCACATAAATTCTGTCTTTATAATACGATATATTATCTTCCAACTTAAAATCAGGCCTCTCATCCATATGATCTTTAATTCTTGTTATCTCGGGGTCGAGCAACTGGTATTCTCTGATCCTCGGAAGTAATTCCGGTTCCCACAAGAATATACTAGCCAACACTACTTGCTCACTGGTAGGCTGGAAATAAACATCCATATCTTCCAAACAACGAATCTAGAAGTATTCTGCAATTAATCCTCCAGTGAACGCTACTTTTCTACTTAGAGCATCTGCCACTACATTAGCCTTTCCTAGATGGTACTTCAACCCAAAATCGTAATCCTTAATATACTCCATCCATTTCCTCTGTCTCATATTCAAATCACCCTGCGTGAAGAGATATTGGAGGCTTTTATGGTCCGAATGCACTTCAAAAATGGTTCCGTAAAGATAATGTCTCCACATTTTCAAAGCAAAAACCACTGCAGCTAGCTCCAAGTCATGGGTTGCATACTTCAGTTCATGATCCTTCAACTGTCTAGACCCATAAGTCACCACCTTCCCATGTTGCATGAGAACATAACCAAGTTCAACTCCGGATGCATCGGTGTAAATCACAAAACCATCATTACGAGCAGGTAAGGTTAAAATAGGGGCTGTGGTTAACCTTCTTTTCAACTTTTGGAAACTTTGTTCACAATCCTCATTCCACACAAAAGGAACTCCCTTACGAGTCAATCTCGATAGTGGGGCTGCTATTGAGGAAAATCCTTCCACGAATCTGCGGTAATAACCTGCGAGGCCTAGGAAACTTCAGATCTCTGACACTTTTTTGGTCTATCCCACTTTACCACTGCTTCAATCTTCGCTGGGTCCACTGCTAAACCTTCCTTAGAGATGATGTGACCAAGAAATCCTACCTGTTCCAACCAAAATTCACATTTACTTGCCTTAGCATACAATTGGTGTTCCCTCAATAATTGCAATGAAGTACGAAGATGCTGAGCATGCTCTTCCCGATTCTTAGAATATACAAGTACATCATCAATAAACACCACCACAAACTTATCTAAGTACTGTGCAAAAACCCTATTCAATATAGCCATAAAAGCTGCCGATGCATTTGTCAACCCGAAAGACATTACCAAAAATTCGTAGTGACCATATCTAGTTCTGAATGTAGTTTCTGGGATATCTTGATCTCATACCCTCAACTGATGATATCCTGACCTCAGATCAATCTTAGAAAAATACTGAGCACCTTGCAATTGATCAAATAATTCATCGATTCTCGGTAAAAGATACTTGTTCTTGATGGTCACTTGATTCAGTTGCCTATAATCAATACACATTCTCATAGAACCATCCTTTTTCTTCACAAATAACACTGGAGCCCTCCAAGGAGAGACACTCGGTCTAATAAAACCCTTGTTCAACAGCTCCTGCGATTGCTCCTTGAGTTCTCTCAACTCAGCTGGGGCCATTCTATAAGGGGCTTTCGAGATCGGAGCTGTGCCCGGCACAAGCTCAATTGTAAAGTCAATCTCACGAACCGGCAGCAATTAGGGAATATCATAGGGAAAAACATCCGGGAACTCAGATACCATTGGTATCTCCTCCACCGCTTTAGTCCATTTATCCTCTGTGATAAACGCTATATACCCCTCGGAACCTTTCATCAGTTACCTCATAGCCTTAATAACTGAGATCACATAAGTAATAACCTTCTTCTTAGATCCCACAAATAGCACCTCAGTGCCGTTATCAGCTGTTAACTTCACTGTCTTGGCACGACAATTCATAACTGCACTATAAATAGCAAGCCAATCCATACCCAAAATGGCATCAAAGTCATTCATCATCAATAGTATCAAATTAGCCTTAAACACAAATCCACTTATCACCAATTTACAATTAGGGTAGTATTTCAAGCAACTAACCTTTTTACCCATCGGGGTGGCCACAATTAAATCATACGGCAAATTAGTCGCTCTAACACCAAACTTCAAGGCAAAACTAGGGGAAACATAAGAATGCGTAGAACCGGGATCAAATAAAGTCTTAGCATGGTTATCACAAATAGAAATAGTACCTTCCACAATGTTCTCTGCAACATCAGCTTACTCCTGAGTCATGGCATACACTCTGCTTGCCTGCTGTGGCCGTAATTGCTGTCTGTTAGGCCCCTATGGTCGATGAGGTCCTTTCTAAGGTCGGGGCTGCTGGGGAGATCGGTACAACTGCATCTGTTGCTGCGGTGCCTGGGGTCGTTGCTACTGCGGGGGAGCTGGTGCTATCTGTCTCAGCGGCTGTGCTTGAATAGGAGCCCCTTTTGTAGATGCCTGCCCATACTACTGACCTTTCTTCTTAGGGCAATCCTTGACCTGATGACTAGTGTCTCCACAGGAAAAGCACCCCCCCCCCCCCCCCCGTCTGTCTCCAACACTTAGATGTAGAGTGATTATTGCCACAAATGCCACAAGACTCCCTCTTTTGCTTTTTGAATTGGTACTGTGACACCGGGGATTGAGCAACTTTTTGCTTGGGTTAGCTAGTAAGGGCCATGCGCCCAATCACCTCCTCCGCCCAATTTGCCTTATCCAAATATTCCTGATAAGTATTCAGAACTTGTGACTTGGCATGAAGGAGTATATCTAGTCGAAGGCCATCGAGGAACCGTCGGATCCTCTCGTTTTCTGGAGTGATGAGAGTTGGTGCAAAACGAGAAAGACGGGTAAACTGCAGCTCATACTCCCGAACAGATAAATTCCTTTGCTTCAATCTATCAAACTCTATTCGCTTCTTAATGCGAACATGCTCCGATACATACTTATCACGTAACTGATTACGAAATGTAGTCCAAGCCTCCTCTTCAGCGATCCCCTCATATGTTTCCTTAACAGTAGTCCACCACCTGTCTGCCACATCACGAAACATGGAAGCTGCCAAATTAACCTTCTGTACCCCCGTGCAAACTAGATTTTCAAATATCTTCTCCACTTGGATGAGAAATTCCTCTGCCACCATTGGATCTTCACTCCCGTTAAACTCAGGTGGACCCCTCTTTTTAAACTTCTCAAAAATGTCATTTGGATCATAGGGTTTGGGGCAACAACAACCTGAGGCTGCCCGATCCTCTGCAAAGCCTCAAGTACACCAGTCTGAAATGCAGCTTGATCAACTACTTGAGGTCGCACCACAAGCGTTGATTGCTGCGTTACCGGTGGCTGAGTTACATGTGTTGCATGAGGTTGTTCATTCTCTAGACAACCTCTAACAATTGTGCTATCTATTGATCCTGACGCTACTGATGGGCTAACATAGTTTGGAGCAGAGTTTGTATCGCATCATTAGTAGTACCGCTAAGCTCACCCGACTCCAAACTGGATGGGTTAGTTTTCATTTTCCTTGTTCTAGGTGCCATGTCTGCAAAACAACCAATCATTAAAGACTAAACAACCAAAAATACGAAGGGTAACAAATTTTGAAGCCTCTAACCATGCTAAAGTTCATATACGATTATACACATAAAAACCCCATCGCTCCCATCTAAAGTTTCTAATCCTCACATCGGACCTACGTTCTAACATCTTTTAGAACTTCTAGAACTTGACCGGCTCTGATACCATCTGTCACGCCCCCAAAACTGAGCCAGATCCAAACCCGGTTCCGGGGGTGTGAGAATTGGGGCCAATTAAAAAAAAATTTTTAACATAAATAGTACGGGCCCCAATTCCGGGTGGATCGAAGTCCTTCGTGAGGCTATGCTTGGTGATCAGGCAACCATAATCACACGCGAAACTGAAATCCATTCTCATCGCAGATGAATATCATATAACAACCATGTAACAAGTTTCACTAATAACGAAATCAATGTCAAGTGCTTTGAAGCATAACAATTAAGATTATAATTCCAAAACAATTAAACTTAAAATTTGTAAACTAATGGCCCCAACATGGCCTTACTACAAAACCTAAGATTTTCGATCTTTGCACCACACTAGGACACCTCAGATGATGTCATCGGTGCTCCACTCAACAACTCCGCCATCTGGCGGAATTTCCTGCGTCGCCTGACCCTTCGGTTCGGCACCGGTAACGAAACCTAGACACCCAAAAGTAGTGGGTCAGATTGACATAATCTGGCAAGAAGGTAAACTGTAAGCAATGGATTAATCAACTGAATTAAATAATGTATTCATTATGAATAAAAATAAATCAGATGCAAACCCCAATGGTATGAATGCACAAAAACGGGTATTCCAGCGGATAAATATATAAAAACGGGTAATCCCCATACAGATAATAGAAATGGGTAGTCCCACAGATAATAATAGAATCGGGTATTCTCGCAGATAATAACAGAAACGGGTATCCCCGCAGATAATAACAGAATCGGGTAACCCCGCAGATAATAACAGAATTGGGTAATCCCGCAGATTATAACAGAAGGCCCAACTGCATGCTATAATCCATAGTATACGCTGACCCGATGGTGTACGTCCACTTCCGAACTGCAGTCGGTCAGATATATATATGTACATATTTACAAATACATATGTATACAGATGCAGAATGAATCATGATATGACACCCTTAATCCCAATATTCAAACCAATATCAATTTGAGTATTTTGACTTTTAAATTTGAAAGTGTATTATGAATATGTGTTAATTCAAATTCTCTGAGGGTAAGCACTAAACCACTTAACGGTCATAGTTGGTTAAACATACATATGAGAACCAACCCTCTATCACAATAAAATGTGAGTCCACGATGCCGATATACTACTTTTGGTGCCTATCATGCAGTGCATCCCGAACCTCACATTCCCATTCTGCATTTAATCTAATTCTCATGTGAACGTTCAACTAACTTTCCTAAAGACATAATTCATCTAATCCAATTAGGTATATTTAGTGTGTTTTACAAATTAGGTAAAAGATGTTCAACTTCCAAATCCAAAGTTAAATCAAGTCATGATCAAAAGAGGAAAGGAAATAATTAATTCCTTAATATAATTATTGTGTATAAATACACCTTATTATTTTATACAAAACAAAAGGTGCAAATTTTTGACCCTAGCATGAAATCAAACTCAATTTAGAAATCCAAATTAGAATTATAAATACAATCTAATTAAGATTTAATAATTACCAAATACATCTTAGTTAATTGGTAACCAATCTAAATAAAAATATTAATCTCAAGTACAAAGTCCCCAACTACTTTTATAAATAATCCTAATAAAATCTTAATCACATCTAATTTAATAATTAATTAATATAACCACATCTTCATTAACAACTAAACCATTAACCACTTCATAATATTTTAAACAGTTGTGATTAATAATCTAAAGTTCTAATTACATATATATATGTTTTTTTTTAAAATTGAGCCCAAACCCACCAACCCCGGCCCAGCCCAGCAGCTGGCCAGGCCTACAACAGCAAGCCCAGCCAGCTGGGCTAGGTTGCCAGGCCAGATCCGACCTGGCTGGCAGCCCAGGCAGCAACTGCTGCCTGTGCACGCTTGGTAGCAGTGCTGCCTGGCGTGCGCAGGCAGCAGCCACTGCACTGCAACGCTGCCGTTTTTTTTCCTTTTTTTAATATCAAAATTAAAAGAACAATCTACATTAATCAACCTCAATCGAAACATTTAATCAAAACCAAGAAGTTAACCTTCATTATAAACATCTAATCAAAACATCAAAACCAATTAAATAAACCATATCTTTAAATATGTTATTCAACAAAAAAACTAAAATCACATTGGTTACGGTTATCCACTTGCTTAGATCTTGAAGCCAAAGCAGATCTAAATATCAAAGCTTGGAAGACCCCACCTTGGTTTCCCCCTTAGAGTGCTTCTAGGGTTTGGTTGAAGAAGAAAGGAAGAGGGTTGGAGAATGGAAAAAAAACCCTAAGAGTAGAGTTTATATAGAGAGAGGTTTTTTCCAAATTACAAGGAAGGGCTCCCTGCTTTCTAGTGGGTTTTAAGAAATTCCAAAAAGAGTCCTCTGGCCTAAAAGGGTCAATTAACTCATGCCCAATTGTGTTAAATCAATCTATCTGACCCTCTTAACCCAACTCAAACTCGACAAACTGGTATGACCCAATATAAAAAAATTCAAAACTTGACAATAGTGGAATTGGGGTTGTTAGAAAGCGAAGCGCGCTGGACGGGGCTTGTTGGACCCATGCTTCTAGAACCCTCTCCTTTTCCTCCTGAAGAAACTGTAATGGTCACTGGGGAAGCAGGAGAAGAAGCCAACTGAACCATTTTTTATCTCTTCCTTTGTTCTCACAAAATCAATGGCTACAAACAAAAACCCAGATCACAGAAAGGAAGAACAGCCTAATTTCAGAAAACAAGAAAAAGAGAGGGAAGGAACCCAAATTTCAGGCTTCCTTTTTGATATTCTCAAGATGAGCAGATAAGAACGCAAACCCAGATGAGAAAGAGATTTGAACCGAAATTTCAGTTGGTTTGATCAAAACCTAGATGGGAAAGAGATTCAAAACCCAAATTTTAGTTGATTTTGAACACCTAGATGAGAAAAGTAAAAGAGAGACGAAAATAAAAGTGGAAGATGATGGGTTTCAAATATGGAGATCATTTAAGTAGAAACGTCGGGGAGATCGGAGAGAAGAAGGAAGAAGTCTATTTTTTGATCTCCAACGGTCATCGACTTTGTTTGAATTTGATAGAAAGGAGGAAGGGTTTTTGAGGGCACGTGAAAGGCGGAGTTGTGCCTGTCAACGGTCGACTAATCTATACGGTCCAACAAAATCCGATCCGACGGTTGTGATTCAAGTTCAACGGTCGCTTCCAGATTGGATCTCTCTAATGGCTTAATTTTAAGAGTGGGAGAAATCCGTTGTATGTTTTGAAGATGTTATGACGTGGCGTTGAAGGTAGGGTCCACAGAGAGATTTGGATCGGTAGCCTTAATCAATAAAGCATCCTATCCACTCACTAGGCCCCCGTTTGGGTCCCCACTGTTAGTTTTTGTGGACTCAATCCATCAGTTGATGTAATAAATTGATTAATTTCTTTATTTATCAATAAAATCATGCTTTACTTTCATGAGATGAATGTTATTTTACTACTTCATGCACATGACCAATACGTATGACATAATGGTTCATGAGTTGAACCGGGTCCCATTAGTATATTAGATGTGATATATGTGCATGGATGAGATCCACACGCGGGAGATATATGTCACAAATCTTATACTTAAATAGCTTCACAACCAGTAATGAGACTGGGCATCTCATTTGATAAGGTTGCAGCACTTTGATCACTATGAGATAGTGTGATTTGTCTCGATCATCAGAATGTAAGATTCTGGATCAATAGTACCGGTACATTGGATGTATTGAAGGACCATGAGATGCACCTTATGGTATTCCGTCTCAATAATAAGGTATGCTCTCATAATTCCCTAGCAATAGGCTCTCAATCCTGAGACATTGACGAACTCAAGTTTCTATCTATTCATTTGCTTTGAGTCACCAATGAGTGAGGCCGACTATAGGTTAACATCTCGGTGTCTTGGGTATATGGTAGTAGAACTGTGGGAACGTTGAATGATCAAGATGGAATCTATCTCTATTATCCCCTTGTGCCAATTAATGGATTTGTCATTAGTAGGTGCGCACCCATCTCAATTAAGAGTTAATTGGATGGTACTGATGATTACTGTGATTAATTGGGGCTCAAGGATAATAAGATGTGGAACTTAGATTGGAAGAGACGGATTTATTCCAATTGATCCACGGATATTGATAGAGGGGCCTACTTGTGGTAATTGGGAAGTTTAGGGTCTTCATTGTAATTTATTCCTAAGACTGGAGTGCAATTGCATTTATATAGTGGTGTTATTTGCAATTAACTGTAGGCCCGGATTGCACATGAGATGTGGGGTCGCGGTGTTCCAGTTGGAGCCAGCTTTCTAAGGAATCCCTAGTGGTCCCCACGCTAGCCCAAGATATTGGAAAACACTAATCCGACTTGGACTCTAGAAATAAGAGTTTGGAAAGGAGAAAGTTGCTAATTGCTTTGGAAGTAAGACTTCTATTTCAATTAGACAAGGGAGAGATTTGGAAGTCTATAAAATATCCTTGGACGTCCAAAAGAGTCCCTCTCACGCCCAAAACCCTTTCGTGCAAGAGTTGCGCGAGTTACTCTCCTCTCCTTTCTTCTAGTTCCTTGGAGTCTCGAGTTGGGATTTTCTCCTGAAGATTCCACCGTTCTTCTTGAGAAAAGAAATCCAATTCGGGGGTCATAGCGTGGAAGGCTAAGAGGTCTTGAAGAAGTCCATTAGAGCACTGCGGGTCTCCAAAGGTATGATCTACTTCTTGCATGTCGTAGGTTATTTTGGATGTTTAGTGCTGGTATAATTTTTACTGTACATGGTCACGAGATTGAGGGTAACGCATCCTGGATTGGGTTTTGGTCTTATGGATAGTTGATCCCTGTGTCAAGTGGGTCAAAAGTTTTGAAAATCTATCCACGAGACCCACCTACTTCCAACACCCACAGTATAATCACAGCCATCAGTATGATCACAGCCGTCTGATCAGTGGACTAAAAATGGTCAATGAAATGTATGAGGGGAGGATCCACTGGGTTTTTCTCAATTTCTTTTACCATTTTTTAATTTGTTTGCAGTCAGTAAATGGACGGTCTCCGATTCTCCATTCTTGAGTATATTAAAAAAAGAAAAAAAGAGTAATTATTCAGTACTCCAAGAGTACCTACCCCTATGCCTTCTCCACCGGTCACAATAAAAAATGAGATAAAAAAAAAAGAGACCATCATATGTCCACAATGTAGAGAAAAATAAATCATATGAGCGTTATACCTCTCAATCAGGATTCTTACGAATTAATAAGCTTAAACCTAGATTGCACGTATTAAAAATAAAATGTAAAATATTGTAGGGTTGTAAATAGGTCCCTGATTCTTCAATTACCCAAAGGTTCGAACCCATTAATAATTGGGCTTACATCCTTATGTAGGTTACGATAAGTAAATTGGTCTGAATTTAAATCTTACTTTTGGACCCGTATTCTAAACGGATCTAGGTCTAGTTCTAACTGGATTTCGATCCGTGGACCTGAGACCCGACTTATTACCTTATTTTGAAAAATTTTTCTTAAAAGCTAGCTTTTTCCCTAAACATTTTCTACACAAATGTGGACTCAGACCCGAACCCGTACCCGCCCCACCTCATACACGGTTCCAGTTCTGGATACATTCTCTCATTAATGGTTCTAGTTCTTAATCCAGGAAATTGGTTTTGAACCAATTCCTGGTCCGGTTCTAGGTCTATCTTCTTTTCAACAATTCTAGTTTCAGATCCACCATCGACCTAGACTAGAACCAACCTATTTACAACCCTAAAATATTGTCACTAGAGTCACTTGAGATGGTCTTACTCCTTGACCCCTTGATAGTCTTGGTCTAACATTTTTCACCTGAACAATTAACTAATGCAGTTTTTCCACAAAAAATAAAAATTAAAAAACCCTAGATGCACGGTTTACTTGCCCAAACCGTTTTTGGTTTTTAAGATACATCTGTGTACATCCATAAAAACTAATCCCACAGACTTTTTCCTCTTTTGTAGTAGTATAAGTTTTTTTGCGAAATTAAGGAAAATTTTGCTCATTTGCACCAAACGTAGATCTTAATACATCGCAGAAATATATTTTCACAAATCTCACTTATTTTGAGAAAAGTTGGCAACACAAACAAGGAGAAATAAGTTTCCTAATGAGCGATGAAAATGGGTATCTGATTCCCTGATTATCCAGATGTACAAACCCATAAAATATTGAGTTTAGAACCTAGTTTTGGTTCTGATTCATAAACAGGTCTAATTCTGTGACCCAATTTAGGTTCCGATTGATAAACAAGTCCGATTCTAGGTCCACACAAGTTTCGATTTATGGATTCAATCAAGACCCGACATACGAGTCTTTACTGTTGCAAATTGCAACCAAAAATAACTTTTACTAGATATTTTTATGTATAACACTTAAGGTAGTAGACTTGATGCACTATTATAAATTGAATGAGATCCTTAATTTAATAAAAAAAAATAAAACATTATAAATACAAATGAGTTAGAATCGATTTTGAAACTAAATTCTAATTCTCAAGTTGGGCATGATTCTAGAATTGGACCCTAGTCCTCCTGTTGGAATTGAGTTTGGAACCAACAAAATAAGTTTTTAGTAGAAACTGAAACAATTATTTAAAAACAGGTCAAAGTCTAGATCCAGTATGGTTCTAACTTGGAACCGCTCCACTTGCAACCATATACCTAATGGCCTTTTTCATGGATTTTAATATATATGAAATTTATGATCTGATGGGCTCTAACAAATTATTATTAAAAAGGTGAAGGGCAAAGGATATACATTATAAATTTAGATGGGACATTGTCTTTTTTAGAATTCAATTTACTAAATTAGTAGCTAGATATTCATCTCACATCACCCATCCAAAAAAGGGGCAAAAAAAAAGAGGTCAATAGTGATAGTTTCAATTACTTGAGGACACAGGGATTCATTCCTCATCATGTGTGTGAAATTCAATCAAATTCAATTACATGGACCAAGAAGTCGTAAATATTTTCAATCATTTTTCAAGTGTTGATTTCACCATGTAACCTCGAAGGCTGAAGCTCAAATGTTGACATTATGGACCCAAACATTAAGCCCATAATAGTCCTAAATGAGCCACTTATTGGCTTAGTAAAGGTATTAGCAGATATTTATTAGTCCTAAAATTAATTTGAGCCGTGCAAAACATCCATTGCACATGCCTCCAACCTCTACATTCATTCTTTTAAAGAGGAAACTGCAGGCATCAAAGTTGCATTTTACTACCTTCTGGCGACAAAATCCTACCTCCTTTGTTGATCGCAACCTCCATCTAATGGCTGAAGGGAAAAAGAAATCTCCAAATCGTAAGCATCTTGATGTTGTGATTTATGCATGGAATTAACACATAGATGAAAGAAAAACACACACCACACATGAGATGATCACAGGAGATTTACGTGGTTCGGCTTAAGCCTATATCCCCGGGAGAAGACGATATGAATCTCATTATAAGGAATGAATTACAAAGAGGAAGATCACTTTTACTTTCAACCCCAAACCCAGCTACACCAAAGCCTAACTCAAATCATCTTCCACGCTCCACCGAAGCAGCAAAGTGTTCCATTTATAGACTCCATCACCAGCATGGAAGTCCACATCTTTGGCTACCCATAGGTGTTATAGTGCAATTGTAGAGTGGCTACAACTAGGGCAGCTACAGATATGGGGCTGCAGCTCTGTAATGGCTCCATTGAGCCACACAACTAACAAATCTCTACCTTAGTGAAAATCGAAGCCAATCCTCACAAAATTCTTCTTACTGCCTTCACATGCCCATTTGGGCACTTAGGTACTTCTTACGCCAATCAAGTCTAAGCAATGCTTGAACTTGGTTGCTGGAATAGGCTTAGTCATCATATCTGCTGGGTTCTCTGCTGTTGGGATCTTCTCTACTACAATAGCACCTTAAGAAACTACATTCCAAATGAAGTGTGCCCTGAATGTGTTTGGTTCTTTCATGATGCATCATATTGTTTGTTAGATCAATAGCACTCTAGCTATCACAAAACACAGTAGTTAATTGTTGCAATCTCATATCACCAACCAAACCCCTCAGCCAAATAGCTTCCTTCACTGTTTATGTAACTGCCATATATTCTGCTTTAGTCGTAACAATGGTAGATTGCAATGTTGCCTTACAGCTGATAACATCGTTAGAAAGAGTGAAGGCATAACCTATTAAGAAACTTCTTTTGTCTAAATCTCCAACAAAATCTAAATCAATATACCTAATAACACTACTAGAAGTGTTACCTTTTTTGTCATATACTATCTTAGCATCTGTAGTACCTCTAAGATAGCGGAGTATTCATTTCACAGCCTGCCAATGTACCTTCCCAGGTTTCTCCATGTATCTACTTACCACACTAATTGCATGTGAAATGTCTGGCCTTGTACAGACCATAGCATACATGATACTCCCAACTGCACTGGCATAAGGAACACATGATATGTGCTCCACCTCCTCCTCAGTTTGTGGTGATAAAGCATCGGAAAGTTTATAATGAGCTGCAAGTGGAGCATTCATAGATTTCGACCTTTACATGCCAAAGCGTTCTAGTACTTTTTCAATATACCTTTTTTTGTGACAAACACAATTTGCCCGCTTTTTAGTCCTTGTGACTCTCGATCCCAAGTATTTTCTTTGTAGTGCGCAAATCCTTCATCTCAAATTCACCACTGAGTTGAGCCTTCAACCTATTGATCTCAGACATGTCCCTAGAAGCAATTAACATGTCATCAACATACAACAGCAAATAAATAAAAGAACCATTTGAGAGCTTTGTGTGATAATCACAATTGTCATACTCACTCCTAGAATAGCCGTTTTCTACCATAAAGGTATCAAAACGCTTGTACTACTGTCTAGGGGACTGCTTTAGTCTATACAAAGATTTCTTTAGTAAGCAAACAAGGTCCTCCTTACCTTAGATTTCAAATCCCTCTAGTTGATGCATATAAATCTATTCTTCCAACTCACAAAGCAGAAAGCAATCTTGACATCAAGTTACTCAACTCAAAGTCCAATAGAGCAACCATAGCAAGTAGCACCTAGATAAAGCTATGTTTCACTACAGGAAAGAACACTTCATTAAATTCAATACCCTCCTTTTGAGCATAGCCGTTTGCAACCAGTCATGCTTTGAACTTAGCATCTTCGACCCCTAGAGTTCCTCCTTTTTTCTTGAAGACCCATGTAACACTTCGATCCAACTTAATCTGGCTCAGCAACTAATTAATGGCGAATTAGTTGTTGTATGTGTTTTGACTTTGCATTTATTTTATTCCGAGTCATGGATAGGTAGTTGGGTTGAGTTTAACCTGGATTAGGTAGACATGAGCCCTTTTTCGTAATTTTTGCTTTTATAAGATTTCGTCATTCATGCATCATCTTAGTGTCATCACGTGTATCTTGCCGAGCTTGTCAATTTTCGTAACTGACTTGATTGCAAATGACAACGTTTGTTTCTGTTGGACTGTTATTTGACTCAAACTGTAATTTCCCAGAACCTTTGGACTTTTATATAAAATTTTCAATACTTATCTTATATAAACAAGATACAGGCAACGACCTTGACTCAATGATTTCTTCTTACTCTCTTCCTTCACGTCGGTTCTTCTTGTTTTCTTCTTTCCTTCATTTTCTTTCTTCTTCAATGATTAAAGCAAGAAGAGAGAGGATCTTTCGCATCCGTGCTAGCTCTTGTGTGTTCTATGCTATGAATTTGAGTCATGGTACCGTCTATGAGTTTAGGATGCTCCATGCACTGCCTGCACTTCTTCTTTCTTCTTATATCCATGGTGATTAGAATCGCGGGTTAACGTTCAATTTGAGCCCAAGGACAACAAGTAACTCGTAAAATCTCATTCAAGGCAAGTTAAGCACGATTTGGATGAACACGCGTCGGTATATGATTGATCGTGAATAATTTCCTAATTTTGCATATGGTTTGTGTTTTACTGCTCAATTGTGTCTAATTACTCATACTTCTGCTTGATGTGTCCTCTTTGTGCTCAGATAGTTTTATCTGTAGCAGGTTTAGAATGTGACCCTGTGCAACTTACGGCTAAGCCGTATGACTACACGACTCACTGTCCAAAGAGCAACAAAACCTAAATTTACTTTATGGTCAGGCTACGCTAAGCTGTATAATGCACTACGGCTAAGTCGCAGGCTAGCCGCGACCCAACTATAGGTCAAGTTACAGCTTGACCTCCGAAGAGCAAAAAATAGAGAATACATTCTACAGTCCAGCCACGGCTAAGCCGTGCGGTGAGCTATGGCTAAGCCATACCCAGTCGTGGCTGAGCCGTAGAACAACCACGATGATGCCGTAAGAGGGAGCACGGGCTAGCCCTAGCTCGCCGTAAATACGGAAACAATTTTGGAGAACCATGGCTGAACAGTAGTGCATCATATGGCTAAGTCGTAAGATGTCTGCGGCTAAGCCGTAGGTCACCCACAGCTAAGCCGTAAAACCATTGAAAAGTAGGAAAGGTAGGTATTGAAGAGACCTTGTAAGGCCCTTGAGTGAGAATGTAGGCAACCTTAACTTGCCCACGAAATAATATAACCACATGAATAGTCTTGAGGGCTGTGACCCGTTCATGTGTGTTGTCCAGTTGTTAAGCACCTCCCCATGGGTGTTGGTTTAAGAGACTTCAATACACCCTCTCGACACAATGCAACACGATAAGAAAGACAACTGTGTATCGGATAACTTAAAACTACATCAACATGCACGGTTAGAAACACTGGATGACTAGAATAGGGTTGGCTACTAATCTGTCTTAATTCGATTAAATTAAATTGCATGGCATATTAGACGACAATGATTGCTCTCCACTCTTACATATGTATTGAAGGTTCAACGTACGTCTTGTCAATAGTTTGGGATATGCCTCCACATTGTTTGACATGTTCCTGACATGGTTACTGCTATGCCTTGATATGTATTTATGTTTAAATATTACATGTAATGAATGGAATTCCTTAAGTCCAATTATATTATTGAATCAACACGGTCAGGTACTACTCAGCCCCAGACTTTGGTGTAATATATATGGTACCACTGTAGTGTATTTATATCTTAGGGCTTTCAGACCTCAGGAACCCAAGACCCATTCGTACCCTGGCCCGGTCGATGGTGTTCTCAGTATGTAAAGATCCCTAGAGGGAGGATAAGGCAAATGTAGTAGTCACATGGTAAAGTATATGACATGTATATCTTGATTTATAGCATGCTTCTTTAATTGCACCACTTGCCTAGTAGTTGAACTTGGATCTCTATGAATTATCAAGTGTTACTTATTCTATTAAACATTACATCTGTTAATGTATTGTTGCTTATACTTTGCTGAATCGTTGTATTCATGAGTTATCCTTGGTGTTGCAGGCTCAGAACCCGCTACCAACCCCTCGTCGGTCAGCCAGACTCCAGAGGAGATCATAGATGCCCTGTCAAGGCTAGATGAGTAAATGTGAGCACTCCGCCGAAGAGCGACATGTCATACATATAGGCCTTCTTTGTTGTGGGATGTAATTGGTTTTGTTAGTGGTATGTATATTTTAAATGTTGGCTCACTTTTGTATAATCCTATACTTCATGTAATCTTTTATGGATATCCTTTTGGATATTATTTTGCTTTAGTGTCTCTCCTCTTGCTATGCAATGATACTTATAGCTTCCGCGTACATGTATTGACACATATGAACTTCTCTTGTGTGTGTGCATTTAGACAAGGTCTACATGTGGGCGCACGGGAGTATGTGTGTCACTGATTAGGTTTAACCTTAATCCCCGACTGCCTGGGCTCGGGTTGTGATATACATATCGTATGGTATCAGAGCATTACTTGATATAGTTGATAAGCATAAAGGCATGTAGGAACGCTGTGAGGATACGATTTTAAATATTTGACTTGATAGTCTGATATTTTGATTTGTTGGGGGACATGTAATGGGGAATGCCTTGTGCTCAAGTATTAACCCTTTAACTTTTACATGATATGGCATCCGGATCAGGTACTAATAACAATCATGGGGATAATGAGAGTGGATCAGCTCCTCCACAACAGTTACATAACGCGGACAACTGATTCCTCATGATGCTGCAAGCGGTCCATTCGCTGTAAGCACAAGTAGCATCCATCGTGGATCGGCAAAGCCAAGTGTCAGTCCCACCCCACGTGGAGCAACTAGTCGTCTTCCAGCCTAAGTAAAGTGATCGCAATGCTCTCTGCGAAAAGTTTTGGAAACGCGGAGCCACCGAATTCTATGGGAATGAAGATGCCTTAAAGTCCGACCAGTGGTTAGAGCATACAGAGGATTTGTTTTACAGCAGCAGCAGATGATAATGGCAGAATATGTGCATAAGTTCATGCAGGTATCACATTTCATGGAGGATGTGATCCATACGGAATAAAAGAAAGTGAACAGCTTCATTAATGGCTTGAATCCTAGATACAAGAACCATGTGACAGCCTTCCAAAGGCCAGCTACCTTCGACGATGTGGTAGAGCCTATGCTGCCAAGGCCAACCTTCAAGAAGAGAGAGCTACTGACTCCAAGATACATACGCCATTTCGTGGAAGGGGGCAAGCACAGAAGAAGATGAAAGGCAGGCAAGGTACCTCCAGTTAAGCTAGTGTGACTTGTGAGCATTATGGCAAAGGCCATAAGACAGAGCAATGTTGGAGAAAGACAGGAGCTTGTTTTATTTGTGGCTCCATGGACCATTTGACGGTCAAATGTCCGAGGTACAAGTCTTCCCAACCCCAACAATCCAAACCAACTACAGCTCCAGGCAGATCACAGCAATCTCGTCAAAGCCAAAAGCCGAATCATCAGACTGCTCGTGTTTATGCTGCTACCCATGAGACTATTGAGGAGGCGAATGTGTTGGAAGGTACTATTTTGATTGTGCAAGCTGAAGCTATAGCATTGTTTGATTCGAGGTCTATGCATTCATACATAGCACCTCATTTTGCTGAGCAGTTACGGCAGTTGCCTAAGCCGCTACCGTATGTGTTGGTGGTGTCCACTCCTCTTGGTAAAAGGGTGGAGTGTAGTATATACTACCCCCAATTCGATGTATGGATCGAAGGGTGTCAACGTCCAGTTGACCTAATTTTATTGTCGATGTTGGACTTTGACGTGATCCTTGGAATAGATTGGCTCGCGCGATATCGTGCCTGTGTGAATTGTTACAGCAGGGCGATTTACTTCGACCTAGGCAATGGGTTCCGTTTCGAGGGCAATCAGAAGAAATGCTCGAGGCGTGTTATCTCTGTATGCAAGGTGGATCATATGATACGCAAAGGGTGTGAAGGCTTTATTGCCTCTATCTCTGAGAAGAAAGATTCGAAGCAGTTTGGAGAGATTTCGGTGCTGCGTGATTTCCCGGATGTCTTCCCCGATGAAGTTCCAAATTACCTCCTGCACAAGAAGTGGAATTCACTATTGACCTTGTGCCAGTGACCGCACCAATTAGTAAAGCTCCATATCGTATGGCCCTAGCGAAGTTGTTGGAGTTGAAGAAGCAATTACAGGATCTCTTGGATAAGGGTTTTATACGCCCGAGTGTGTAACCTTGGGGAGCTCCAGTGTTGTTTGTTAAGAAGAAAGATGGCACCTTTCGGATATGCATTGATTATCGAAAATTGAACATGATGACAACAAAGAATAAGTATCCCCTGCCGCGATTTGATGAGCTGTTTGATCAACTTCAAGGTGCCGCATATTTCTCCAAAATTGATTTGAGGTCTGGGTATCACCAATTAAGGGTAAAGGAGGATGACATTCTCAAAACTGCCTTCAGAATAAGGTACGGTCGTTATGAATTTCTCATGATGCCATTTGGATTAACCAAGGCACTTGCTGCTTTTATGGCTTTGATAAATCGAATTTTTGCTCCTTTCTGGGATCAGCTCATTGTTGTGTTCATCGATGACATTTTGGTTTACTCTAAGACAGTAGACGAGCATATAGATCATTTGAGGAAAGCCTTATAATTATTGAGAGAACATCAACTCTATGCCAAGCTGGCGAAATGTGATTTTTGGCTTGAGCAGGTGGCGTTTCTTGGTCATATCATTTCACGAGACGGATTAGCAGTTGATCCAGCGAAGGTTGAGGCAGTTGTCAAGTGGCCCAGTCTAAAGTTTGTGACAGAGATTAGGTGTTTTTTTGAACTTGCAGGGCACTAACGAAGATTTGTTCAAGACTTTGCTAAGATATCCGCTCCTTTGACTAGGTTAACTCGGAAGAATGTGTCTTTTAATTGGACTGAGGAGTGTGAAGCTAGTTTCCAAACTTTGAAAGAAAAGTTAGCTATTGCTCCAGTACTGACCCTACCGGATGGTGGTGAAGGATTCGTGATCTATTCTGATGCTTCTAGAGTCGAATTAGGATGTGTGCTGAAATAACATGGTAAGGTGATTGCTTATGGATCAAGACAACTCTGGGAACATGAGAAGAATTATGCCACACATGACTTGGAACTGGCAGCTATCATATTTGCTTTGAAGCTTTAGAGGCATTATCTGTATGGTGTGAAATTTGAGGCAACGTAGATGGCTTGAGTTTGTTAAGGATTATGATTTTCCTATCAAATACCATCCAGGGAAAGGAAATGTAGTGGCAAATGCGCTTAGTAGGAAATCAGAGACTCTTAATGGTTTAAATAACTTCCTTTTATTTATGCACGATAAGCCTGTCGAAGTGAGATTGGTAGACAACTATGTGTTGTTGGCAAGTACTCTTGTTTTCCAACCAGAAGTGATTCAGCAAATTAAGGACAGGCAATTTGAAGATTTGACTTTGAAGCAAATTCGAGACCATATCAGACATCGGCCCGATTTCTGACTGAAGGATGGTATACTATATTTTCGGAACAGATTATCTGTACTAGCAATTGATAACTTGAAGGAGAACTTGATTATAGAGGCACACCATGCTCGATATGCGATGCATCCAGGGAGTATGAAGATGTACCAGAACCTAAAAGATCGATTTTGGTGGAATAACATGAAAACAGAAATCGCAAGATTCATCGCTAGGTGTTTGACTTGTCAAAAAGTGAAAGCTGACTATCAGAAGCCTTTGGGTTCTTTTCATCCATTGCATGTACCTCAGTGGAAATAGAAACACATTACCATGGATTTCATTTCCGGCTTATTGTGGACATATTAAAAAAGTTAGCACATTTAATTCCCTTCAAAAAGGGTATGATCTTTTTAGAAATGGCGAAAAAGTTCGTGGATGAGATCGTCAGATTACATGGTACACCTATGTTGATTGTGTTCGATCATGACAGCCGTTTCGTTTCATCTTTCTAGAAAGACGCTATAGGTACCAAGTTGAGTTTCAGTACTGCATACCACCCGCAGACAGATGGGCAATCGGAACGGATGATTCAAACGTTAGAGGACATGTTACAGGCCAGTGTTTTAAGCTTTGAGAAGGAATGGGATGCACATCTCTTATTGTTCGAATTTGCCTATAACAATAGCTTTCGTGAGAGTATTGGCATGGGTCCATATGAAGCCTTGTATGGACGCAAATGTCGAAGTCCGGTATGCTGGAAAGAAGTTGGGACGAGAAGTTTTCACGAGCCGACGATTATCCCCAAAACTACTGAGAAGGTACAGAAGGCAATAGAGAATTTGAAGGTTACTCGGTCAAGACAGAAGAGTTACACAGATACGCGCAGAAGAACTTAGGAATTTCAAGTTGGAGATTGGATATTTCTGAAGGTCTCACCAATTAAGGGTATTATACGTTTTGGCCAGAAAGGCAAGTTGGCTCCAAGATACATTGGGCAGTTCGAGAATAAGAGCAGGATCGGTGATTTGGTGTACAGTTGGCTCTTCCAGTGGCGTTTTCTGGAGTACATGATGTATTCCATGTGTCAATGCTTCACAAGTATGTTCGAGACCCTACTCATGTCATTCGATATGACGATGTGCAAATACAACCAAATGCGACATACGTTGAACGTCCACTCCGTATCGTTGGTACAAAAGAGCAAATCTTGCATACTAGAAGCATATGGTGGGTAAAGGTGCTGTGGGAACATCACGGTCCTGATGAGGCCCACTTGGGAATTAGAGGAGCAAATGGCGCGATAGTATCCCCACCTCTTCACGCAGGTATGTGCTTATTTCGAGGATGGAATGTGTCTTAAGTGGGTGAGGATGTAATACTCTAACGCAACTTACATTTTTTTTATTACGGGTCATGCATAGGTAGTTGGGTTAAGTTTAACCTTAATTAGGTAGACATGAGCCGTTTTTTGTAATTTTTGCTTTTGTAAGATTTCATCGTTCATGCATCATCTTGGTGTCATCCGTGTATCTTGTCGAGTTTGTCAATTTCCGTAACTGACGCGATTGCAAACGACATCGTTTGTTTCCGTTGAACTGTTTTTTGACTCAAATTGTAATTTCCCAAAACCTTTGGACTTTTATATAAAATTTTCAATACTTATCTTATATAAACAATATACAGGCAACGACCTTGGCTCAATGATTTCTTCTTACTCTCTTCCTTCACGTCGGTTCTTCTTGTTTTCTTCTTTCCTTTGTTTTCTTTCTTCTTCAACGATTAAAGCAAGAAGAGAGAGGATCTTTCGCATCCGTACTAGCTCTTGTGTGTTCTACGGTAAGAATTTGAGTCATGGTAGCGTCTATGAGTTTAGGATGCTCCATGCACTGCCTGCACTTGCTTCTGCTTCTTCTTACATGCATGGTGATTAGAATCGCGTGTTAACGTTCAATTTGAGCCAAAGGACAACAAGTAACTCGTAAAAGCTCATTCGAGGCAAGTATAAGCACGATTTGGATGAACACGCGTTGGTTTATGATTGATCGTGAATAATTTCCTAATTTTGCATATGGTTCATGTTTTACAGCCCAATTGTGTGTAATTACTCATACTTCTACTTGATGTGTCCTCTTTGTGCTCAGATAGTTTTATCTATAACAGGTTTAGAATGTGACCATGTGCAACTTATGGCTAAGCCGTATGACTACACGGCTCACTTTCCAAAGAGCAGCAAAACCTAAATTTACTCTACGGTCAGGCTACACTAAGCCGTATAATGTACTACGGCTAAGTCGTAGGCTAGCCGCGACCCAACCATAGGTCAAGTTACGGCTTGACTTCCAGAGAGCAGAAAATAGAGAATACCTTCTACGGTCTAACCACAATTAAGCTATGCGGTGCGCTACGGCTAAGCTGTAGAACAACCACGGTGACACCATAAGAGGGAGCACGGGCTAGCCCTGGCTTGCCGTAAATGCGGAAACAATTCTAAGGAACCACGGATGAACCGTAGTGCATCATACGGCTAAGTCGTAAGATGTCTGCGGCTAAGCCGTAGGTCACCCACGGCTAAGCCGTAAGACCATTGAAAAGTAAGAAAGGTAAGTATTAAAGAGACCTTGTACGGCCCTTGAGTGAGAATGTAGGCAACTTTAACTTGCCCACGAAATATGAGAACTGCATGAATGGTCTTGAGGGCTGTGACCCATTCATGTGTGTTCTCTAGTTGTTAAGCACCTCCCCATGGGTGTTGGTTTAAGAGACTTCGATACACCTTCTTGACACAATGCAACACGATAAGAAAGATAATCAAATAACTTAAAACTACATCATCATGCACGGTTAGAAACACTGGATGACTAGAATAGGGTTGGCTGCTAATCTGTCTTAATTCGATTAAATTAAATTGCATGGCATATTAGACGACAATGATTGCCCTCCATTCTTACATATGTATTGAAGGTTCAGCGTACGTCTTGTCAATAGTTTGGGATATGCCTCCACATTGTTTAACATGTTCCTGACATGGTTACTGCTATGCCTTGATATGTATTTGTGTTTAAATATTACATGTAATGAATGGAATTCCTTAAGTCCAATTATATTATTGAATCAACACAGTCAGGCACTACTCAGCCTCAGCCTTATGATACCCAGCGAGGTTGACTTTGGTGTAGTATATATATGGTACCACTGTAGTGTATTTATATCTTAGGGCTTTCAGACCTCAGGAAAACAAGACCCATTCGTACCTTGTCCCGGTCGATGGTGTTCTTAGTATGTAAAGATCCCTAGAGGGAGGATAAGGCAAATGTAGTAGTCACATGGTAAAGTATATGACATGTATTTCTTGATTCTTATAGCATGCTTCTTTAATTGCACCACTTGCCTAGTAGATGAATTTGGAAATCTATGAATTATCAGTTGTTACTTATTCTACTAGACATTACATGTGTTAACGTATTGTTGCTTATACTTTGCTGAATCACTGTATTCATGAGTTATCCTTGGTGTTGCAGGCTCAAAACCCACTATCGACCCCTCATCGGTTAGTTAGACTCCAGAGCAGACCATAGATGCCCTGTCAAGGCTAGAGGAGTAAATGTGAGCACTCCACCGGAGAGCGACATGTCATGCATATAGGCCTTCTTTGATGTGGGATGTAATTGGTTTTGTTAGTGGTCTCTATATTTTGTCTGTTGGCTCACTTTTGTACAATCCTATACTTCATGTACTTTTTTATGGATATTCTTTTGGATATTATTTTGATTTAGTGTCTCTCCTCTTGTTATGTAATGATACCTATAGCTTCCGTGTACATGTATTGGCACGTGTAAACTTCCCTCGTCCGTGTGCATTTAGACGAGGTCTACATGTGGGGGCACGAGAGTACGTGTGTCAATGTGAAGGTTTCACCTTAATCCCCAACTGCCTGGGCTCGGGTTGTGACAACCCATTTGCAACCAATAATCTTTTGGTCTTTTGGTGGTTTTACCAACTTCCAAGTATGATTCTTATGAAGAGATTCAATCTCTTCACTCATGGCGATCGTCTATTTTGCCGATTCATTACTGGTGATGGCTTTATGATGCATAACTGTCTTCGCCTCGGTACTTTCGGCTATATTAAGAGCGTAAGCAACAAGATCATCGTATCTTCGAGGTGGCTTAATTTGCCTCCTCTCTGTCCCTAGTAAGCATGTAATCTTGTGGATTTGCATTCTCCTTATTTGAGCCTTGCACCTCATCTTCCTGAGCTAGGACATCTTGCAATTTTTGTTGCAAGTTTTCTGAAGCTTCCACCTCAAGCTCCACCTGTTTACTAATACTATGGTCTATTCCGGTATCAGGACACTCCTTCTTTGGTTTCAACATTGCAGACTCATCAAAGGTCACATCTTTACTAATAAAGCATTTGGGTGATTTCTCATCTAAGCACCACAACCTATATCCCTTCACCCCATGTGCATATCCTAGAAATATGCACTTTCTTACCCTTGGTTCAAGCTTACCCTCATTCACATAAGCATAAGCTGGACAACCAAATATTCGCAAATTTGAGTAATTAGCAGGAGAGCCAAACCATATCTCTTTAGGAGTTTTACACTCGATAGCTATTAATGGAGACCTGTTGAACAAGTAACAAGCTGTATGAACAGCTTCCGCCCAAAACTTCTTAAATAACCTGGCATTGGAAAGCATACACTAGGTTCTATCTATTCTACAAGCCCATTTGATTGCGGTGTATTCTTGACTGTGCAGTGTCTCATAATTCCTTCATTTTTACAGAACTCATTAAAAGCACCTCCACAGAATTCCAAGCCATTATCAGTTCTCAAACGCTTGATTTGTTTACCTGTCTGCTTCTCAATCATAGTCTTCCATTGCTTGAACTGTGCAAAGACTTCGTCTTTATGCTTTAAAAGATACACCCAGACTTTCTAAGAATAATCATCAATAAAGGTCAACATATATCTGCCACCACTACGAAAAGGAACACGAGATGGTCCCCAAAGGTCATAATAGATATAATCCAAAGTACCTTTGGTCCGATGAACTACTATACTGAACTTGACTCTGCATTGCTTTTCGAATATACAATAATCATAGAAGTCCAGCTTTCCCAATTTCTGGCCACAGGGTCAACCTTGTTTATTTAGCTCTTCCACACCCCTCTCACTCATAAGCCCAAGCCACATATGTCACAGCTTGGAAGTATCCCAATCTGAATCTAAGGACGACATAGCAGCAGCACTTGTAACTATGCTACCTTGAAGAAAATAGAGACCATTTTGCTTCTGTCCTTTCATCACCACAAGAATGCCCTTGGAAATTCTCATGATTCCACCTCTAGTTTTGTAATTACAACCATTAAAGTCAAGAGTACCAAAGGATATTAGGTTTTTCTTCAATTTTGGAACATGCCTAATATCAGACAAGTTTCTCACAATACCATCATACATTTTAATTCGGATTAAGCCTATCCCAACAACCTCACGAGCCATATTATTGCCCATAAGAACTTTACCACCATCTATGGATTGATAAGTGGTAAACCAATCCTTATTAAGACACATGTGGTAGGAACAATCCGAATCAAAGATCCACTCATCACCTGAGCTCCTTACAGTAATAAAGAGAATATCTCCACCATCAGAATTATCTTCTGCAACACCAGCTACGTTTTCCAAATTAGAAATTTTCTCCTTACCTCTGCTTTCTACACAATTCTTTCTAAAGTGCCCTTCCTTGTGACAATGGAAGCACTTTATTTTTCTAGATCTTAATTTTGATCTAGAGTGGCCTTTTCTGTTTAGACTTTTCTTCTCTGTTCTTCCACGCACCATCAGACCCTCGCCCAAACTATCACCATTGTTCTTAGACATAACCTTTTTTTTTTAACTCCCTAGAGTTTAAGGCGGCCTCTATATCATCTTTGTATAAAGTCACCCTACCATACATCATGGTATCCACAAAGTGATCATACAAGGGTGGTAAAGAACAGAGCAGCTTGATTGCTTTATTTTCATCATCGATGCTGACATTTATATTTTTAAGGTCCATTTTAACTTTACTAAATCCATCAAGGTAATTGGAGATAGACGTACCTTCATGCATTTGCAGAGTAAATAACCGTTTCCTCAGATACAAACGGTTTGTCAATGACTTGGTCATGTATAGATTTTTAATTTTTGCCACAACTAAACAGCGGTTTTCTCCTGAACAACCTCCGTAATACTTCATTGCTCAAGCATAACAAAATTGCTCCATATGCTTTCTTCAGCATATGTTCTTTGTCTGTATCTGACATCGTTGCAAGAAGATTATTCTTTTCCTTCAGTGCCTTTTGCAAACCCTTCTGAACCAATAGTGCATGCATCTTTATACACCATAAATTGAAGTCATTTTTACCATTGAATTTCTTAATTTCAAATTTTGCATCCATTCCTGCAAAATTTCTATACCACACTATAGATTTTGTTACCACGAGCACGCTAGAAGAAACGGATTTGAGATTTGAGTTCAGATGGCTCCGATATTGTAAAAACAAGTTTCTACGCTTCGATTGGTCAACTCTCCTCATTGACCATCAAACAGCCAATCACCCTCTTTTACTGCATAGATCTGCTCGAAATGAGTCTGTAGGCATAAACAGATCTCTGATTGGACGTTAGATAATCAAGATATTACAGAAATAATTTCTAGCCGTCGATCCGGTCAAATTTGCATTGACCGTACTGCTAACGTCACGCTGATGTAGGCGCTTTGCTTGGCTTGGCTGCTGCTCCACTTGGGTCAGATTGACCCAAACCTGAACATGACATAGCCTAAAAAACTAGGCCTCAAAGAGCACAAAATAGTGTGGTGCTTCAGAGCCCCATGCACTTTTTTGTCTCCACTTTAAGTGTTGCGACAAGACAGCACATCAACTCCACTCAAGTTTATTTGTTTCTTCCTCCTATTTTTTATTATTTTTTTAAAACACCTTCTTCACTCTACGTTTTGGTTTTGCAACAAAACAGACAAGACAAAGAGGAAAAAGAAACAGAGTCATCCCCCTCCTCTGCGTGATCCGGCAATGATGGAGCCAGGCGACGACGACAACGAAGAGACTAGGGAAACCCAAAGGGGCAACGGTGGCGTTCTTCTTAGGCAGCGACAGCAGCGATGGGCTCGGTCATTAAGAACCTCCTTTTTTTTTTCAGCCTCTCCTTTAGATTGATCGTGGCCCACTTACAAATCTGTGATCCACAGCAAATCCGGATAGAGTTCTCACCTCAGATCTGAATCGAAACAGAGGGGGAATACAGAGATCAGATCCTCTGCATTCTGTTGTTAGAAAATCCATGCACAGCAATGGCCCACTTCTGATCAACCTGATCCTTTTTCATGGATCTCCGTCAAATCGTCACAGTGGTACAAACTTGGGCTCTGATACCAGTTTGTTGTGATTTATGCACAGATTTAACACACAGATAAAAAACACACCACACATGAGATGATCACAGGAGATTTACGTGGGCATGGGCCTACATCCATGGGAGAAGACAATAAGAATATCACAACAACGAATGAATTATAAAGAGGAAGATCACTCTCACTCTCAACCCCAAACCCGGCTATACCTAAGACTCACTCAGATCGTCTTCCATGCTCCACCAAAGCAGCAAAGTGTTCCATTTAAACACTTCATCACCAGTATAAAAGCCCTCATCTTTGGTTGCTCATAGGTGTTATAGTGCGGCTACAACTACGGTGGCTACTGCGGCTACAACTAGGGCGGCTACAGATATAGGGCTGCAGCTTTGCAGTGGCTCCATTGAGCCACACAACAAACACTTGATTTAGATAAAGACGGGTTATGTTCCAATTTGAAGGATATTTTGGAGTATGCAGAAGATCGGGCTGCTACAGTTTCTATTGTGATGATGGCCCTAAAGAAAAATCAAGAATATGCTCTACCGGATGATTTATCGAATGGGCAGTCATGCTGCATTATTCAAATCAATGCGTATGGGTTACTCAACTCCTGCGGCATCGAGGGCTCCATCGCAGATATTACAATCACCTGAGGGTCGGAGTCTACGATGATGATCACCTTAGGGTCATCTGGTGACCATGACGTGGGGTTGATCGAGCGGGATAATAGGGGAGAGCAAACCCTAATCTCTAGTCAATCGGATGATGGACATAAGGGACATCTCATACTTCTTCTGATGTAATTCCATTGTGGTGGGTACTGGGAAGCCAACAACCACAACAAAAACTGGGACAGGATTTGATGACATAGGTACTGATTCCCATCAAGGATCTCATTCACATGGATTGCAACATCATGATGAAAATCCAGGCCCTCTAGCCTTGTCATCATTGTTTATCCCAACAGAACCTAATGATCGTTCCTTGAACGATATACTTCTGCGAGAACAAAGAATACAGAAGGCTACACTTACAAACGAAGATGTGACTGAAGCTGTTAAAAGTTTGAAAAAACTCATTGGTGGAATATTTCGCTGGAGAAAGACCAAACTATTTTGCGGTACAGGCAGCCTTAGGAAGGGCATGGAAGCAATACGATTTCCAAATACACTAGATGGAAGATGCCTTTTACTTGTTTAAATTCTCTTCATTCGAACATAGTAAAAAAAAAAATTTTAGCAAATGGACCTTGTCACACCTCCAAAACTGGGCCGGACCCAAACCCGGTTCTAGGTATGAGAGGATTAGGGCCAATTTAAAATTTTTTTTGAATGTACAACACGGGCCCCAATTCCATTTGGATCGAAGCCCTTCATGAGGTTTGTGCTTGTTGATCAAGTAACCATAATCACACGTGAAATCATAAATCCATAATTTGCATAACTAAATATCATAAACAACAATATAACAAATTTCAAAGATGATTAATAAATGGTCTAGAATTTCGAAGCATGGTAATTAAAGTTTTAATTCCCAAAACAATAATTTGAATAACTACTTTAATGACCTCAAACATGGCCGTTTCACAAAGTCTAGTATTTTGATCTCAGCATCATCACTAAGATATCTCAGACGATGTCATTGGCGCTCTACTTAACAACTCCGCCATTTGGCGTAATCTCCTGCCTCTCCTGACCCTCCGGTTTGTCACTAGCAACGGGACTTAAATACTAAAAGTAGTAGGTTAGATTGACGTAATCTGACAAGAGGCAAACTGCAAGTAATGATATTAATCAATTGAATTAAAACATATTTTACATTCTGTCCCAAAATATACCAAATGCAAACCCAATGATATGAATGCACAAAAATGGGTATTCCCGCAGATACAATATACAAAAACAGGTATTCTTGTGGATAAAATATACAAAAATGGGTATTCCTACATTTACAATATACAAAAATGGGTATTTTCCCAGATACAATATTAAAAAAATGAGTATTCATGCCAGATATAACAAATGGCACCATTGTGTACTATATCTACAGTATACGCTTTTCCGATAGCGTACAACCACCTCCAACTGCAGTCGGTCAAATATATGTACATAAATACATACTATATACGAATGCATAATGAATCATGCTATAGAATCCTTATTTCACAATAACCAACCCATTATTAATTTAAATACTTAGATTACTTAAGTTAAAAGTGTATTATGATCAGGTGTTATTTCAAGTTCTATAAGGGTAAGCACTAGTTCACCTAACAATTATAATTAGTTAAATATGCACATAAGAACCAATCCTCTTTCACACTAGTAATGAAAGTTCATGATGCCAATATCTTACTTTTAGTGTCTATCATATTGTGCATCCTGAATCTCACATTCTCATTCAGAATTCAATCCAATTCTCATGCGAACATTCAACCAGTTTTTCTAAAAAAAATGGAATCCATCTAATCCAATTATGTAAAGTTAATGTGTTTTACAAATTGGATAAAAGTATTCAATTTCAAATCCAAACTAAATCAAATTATGATCAAAGGCGAGGGAACAATTAGATTCTTAATCTTCATTGTTATGTGTAAAAACACCTAATTATTTTATATAAAAAAAAAGATCCAAATCCTGGATTCAGATTCGGAATTTACACTAAAATTAAAATCCAAATTAGAATCCCAAATACAGTCTAATTAAGATTCTAATAATTCCTAATTACATCTTAATTAAATCCCAATTGAATTAATTAAAATACTAATCACATCTAATTAAATATTAATTAAGATTCTAATCAAGTCATAATTAAACTAAAATCAATATTCTAATCAATTGTAAATTAATGTTTTAATCACACCTAAACCCACTATGGAAATCCAAAATAAAAACCAAAAATAGAATAAAGTAAAAACACAAGTTAATATTCTAAATTCTAATCATCTTGGGCCCATTGGCTCCACTGCCAGCCCACCGGAAACCCAGCCTAGCCCAAGAGACCCAGCCCAGCCACAACCAAGGCCTAGCCCAGCTGGCCTAGCAACAGCCTGGCTCGAGCAGTGCCAGGCCTAGCCGCTGCCTGGCATGCCAGGTAATGCTCCTGCCTGGCAGCGCTGTTGCAATGGCTACTTCTTTTTTTATTTTTATTTTTTTATGTGCCTATTCTTTATTTTAATTAAAAAAATCAAATGCTCATTATTAATCCACAATCAAGATATAAAACTCAATCAAATAAATCATATTTTAAAGCATGTCAACAAAACAACAAAGAAGACATTATTTACAGTTATCCACTTGCCTCGATTTCGATGCCTAAAGCAAATTTGAAGATTAGACCTTAGTTCCTTCGGAGAACTGCTAGGGCTTAGTTGTGGAGGAAAGGAAGATGACGGAAGAATTTGGCATATAAAGAAAAGACGATCGAAAGCCATTAGGGTTATATTATATAAAGGTTTTTCTAAATTACAAGGAAGAGCTTCTTGCTTTTTAGTAAGTTTTATAAAATTTCAAAAAAAGGCTTTTGGCTTAAAAGGGTCAAATAACTCAGACCCAAAGCCCAAAAATATTTAATCAACCCATCCCCAATGGGCCCTACATAAAACTACCATGCATGCAAGGATCCAAATTTCTAAAATAGCCTATTAATCACCCGTCTAACTCCTCTCAACCCAACTTAAACCCAATGAACCGATTCAGCTGAGATTAAAATTTTGGGGCCTGCAAACCTCGGGTTGTTCAAGACCATTGTCTAGTGTTTAAAAGATTGGGAGTATCGGAGTATCCACACAGCGACATGATTTTGAAGCAATTCCTCTCTGGATCAAGTTTCCCAATCTAAACTTTTGTTTTCGATCGTGAACTCAGTAAAACTACAAGTCTGATTGGTAAACCATTATGTATGGACAGAACAACAGCAGATGCAGCCAGACTGCAGGTTTCTGTTGGAGTCAGTGTGGAAGTGAATATCCACTCACCCTTGCCCACAGAGATCACGATTGAAGACAAGATTGTCTTCTTTTAGTCAAAGGGTTGACAACGCTTTGCATCCTGTCCCGTGCAAGCAGTGTAGAACATTCAATCATTCTTAGTCGAATTGCATCCTCAAGTTTGAAAAGTCTGGGTTCCAAAGAAAAAAGATCTTGGAGGAGATAGTAGTGTTGAGGTGCAACAACCTTTTTCACTTCCTAAGGTGGTTACAGATTGGTTTCAAGATGTTTCACCTACAAGAAGATCATCTACTTTGATAGGTATAGAGATTTGCCTCATGGAGCAAGTCAACAGGTTTGAGTGTCTTTAAAATCTGAATGGTAATTCAGCGGCTCCTAGTAATGAAATCTCTCAGGCCATAGCTGTTGTTATGGGTGAAGGCACGTCAATGGGCAAGGACGGTACCTCTCCATCTCTACCAGGAGTGCAACCACTGCATACAACTAACAGCGTTCAATCATTAACAGAATCTGATGAAGGTAGTGAGCAAATAAATGTTCCCTCATCGTCTCAAGATGGGGTGCAAAGAAAGAGGACTCGGAAGAGTAGAGGTTCTAGAGGGTGTACCCCCTCACCTGATAAAGTATCCAAATGAATTTTCTGTTGTGGAATGTGCGAGGTCTCAATATATATACCAGCCATGCAGGCAGAGATTAGAAATAAAATGAGGACCTTACATCTTTCCAATATAGGATTAGTTGAGATAACAATAAAGAGAACTTCTTCATATATTGTCAAAATAACTCTAGTGTCTGCATGGTAGATGGAAGCCTCTAATATTGACTGTAGCCCTATGATGCATATCTAGATATTATGGAATCCAGGGGAAGTGGCTATTATTGTGCTGGATGTTGACTTCCTTGCCAATCACTGCGAAGTTTGTGTTGGGAACAAGGCGGGCAAAATACACACAGAAAAAGAAGAAAATTGGGAGAGGAATTCACAACTCAATTGGACTCTCAATCATAGCTTGAATGCATGGCTACATATATTATGTAAAAGAAAATTCTAGAGCCTAAATTAAGAACATCTAATGCTATTTAAGTCCTCTGGACATTTTGCACAACCAAATGCTAATAAAAGACACACACTTTCCATTTTTCACGGTTTTTCGATTACCACTGAACACTCGGTAGTAAATTGGCCATAACTTTCTCAATATAAATCCAATTGATGAGAGGTTTGAAGCATTGGAAACTAGACAGACAGAAATTTAATTTGGTGTATTATAAGCTAAATTTGGATAACTGTAGCCCCTTCAAATTCTGGTCGAAATTTACCCTTCAGTTTCAGCAATAAGTCAAGTTTAATTTTCAACACTCCCCCTTAAACTTGACATCTTTCCAACATGATCATTCTCAACTTCTGAAAAATATCATATTGGAGAGGCTTTGTGAAAATGTTAGCGACTTGATCAAATGACTTCACATATTCTACCTCTACGTACTTGTTCTCAATGCATTGTCAAATGAAATGATACTTTGTCTCAGTATGCTTGCTTTGATCATGAAACACCAGGTTCATTGCTAGAGCAATGGCTGACTTGTTATCTATTATGATCTTGGTAACTTCACTTTGCTCAAAATGGAGTTCCTTCAATAATATCTTTAACCAAATTACATGACAAGCACAAGCAATGGTAGCAACATACTCTGCTTCCTAGGTTGAAAGAGTGACTATGGTTTGTTTTTTAGAACATCAAGAAATTGCATTATTTCCCAAAAAGAAAATAAACCTTGTTGTACTCTTCCTATCATCAATGTCTCTAGCGTAGTTGCTATCGCAATAGCCCATCAAATTGAACTCGTTTGAAGTTGAATAAAAAATTCCATAATCAAGAGTACCTTTAAGGTAACAAAGAATTCTCTTGGCTGCCTTTATATGTGTCTTAGATGGATTTTCCATAAATCGAGTCACGAGTCCAACTGAAAATAAAATGTCAGGTCTGGTACAAGTCAAATACCTTAAGCTTCCCACAAGACTTTTGAACAATGTTGGATTAACCTTTTATAGCCTTTCATCTTGTTTTGAAAGTTTAACTCCACACTCCATAGGCGTGTTGATGGGATTGCAATCCAACATGTTGAACTGCTTTAGTACTTCCATTGCATAAGCTTCTTGAGAGATAAAAATCCCATCCTCCATTTACTAAACTTCAATTCCCAGATAATCGGTCATGAGTCCCATATCACTCATCTCAAACTCTTGAGCCATAGCTTTCTTAAAACCTTCAAACATCATTTGATTATTTCATATGAATATAAGATCATCTACATAGACACAAACAAATAATAGATCTTCATGTTCCTTTTTCACATAGAGTGCGTATTCATGAATGCATCTAGTGAAACCATTCTCCTGAAAATACTTATTAAGACGGCTATTCCAAGCTCCTGTAGCTTGCTTTAATCCATATAAGGCCTTCTTTAACCTCAGCACATTGTCTTCATAACCTTCAATAATAAAACCTGAAGGTTGTTCAATATAAACCTCTTCCTTAAGATGAGCATTCAAGAAAGTGGACTTGACATCCATTTGATGGATCTTCTATTGGTTCCGTGCTGCAAGTGATAATAGTAGTCGGATTGTTTCCAAATGGGGAACAGGGCAAAAACCTCTTCATAGTCAGTGCCCTGTTTTTGCTTGTAGCCCTTTGCAACGAGTCTCACCTTGTATCTTTCTACTTCACCCTTGGAGTTTTTCTTGACTTTATACACCCATTGGACTCCAATCACTTGATGGCCACTTGGAAGTGATGCAAGCTCCAAGCTCCCAAGTGTTGTTCTTCTCTACAGCTTGAATTTCCTCCTTCATAGCTTGTATCCATTTCTTATTTTTTCTATCTTCTTCAAAACTCAAAGGCACATCATTAGAAAGTAAGCAAAATAAATTTTCATCCTCTAACCTTTCAGATTCTTCATAGAGATCCCTGAGGCTTTGATATCTACGAGGGCCTTCACTTGAGCTAGGTGAAGGAGACGATGATGATGATGCTATAGAGGATGATGTTGGTGTTGTTAGAGGTACAGTTTCGCCTTGGGCTCCTTGTATTGGAGTTTCTTCTTCATCGAAGTAGGGGAGAAAATCATAAACAGCTTCATCCTGTGTATTGCAATCCCAGGTTGCATCTTCTTCAAATTCAACACCTCTGCTAATAATGACTTTTTTGTTGCTTGGATTGAAGAACTTGTAGCCTTTTGAGTTCTCATCGTAACCAATAAACACAAACTTCTTGCTACTATCATCAAGCTTTGATCTCTCTTGCTCCGGAACTTGAACATAGGCAGTAGATCCAAAGACTCGCAAGTGTGGCACATTTGGCTTCCATGCACACCATGCTTCTTGGGGCGTCACGTCATTTAAACTTTTGGTAGGTGAATGGTTGGAAAGATAAACTACACATGAAACTGCTTCAGCCCAAAACTCTTTTGGCATCGAATTGCATTTTAACATGGTTCTTACCATATTGAGGATTGTTTGGTTCTTCTTTTCGGCAACTCCATTTATTTGTGGCAATCTAGGAACACCTAGAGGACGGTGAACTGCATGTGTCTCATAAAAGGCCTTGAATTAATTAGAGGTAAACTGACCACCTCTATCGGTTCTTTGAGATTTGATCTCGTAACCACTTTCTTTTCTAACACAATCTTTGAACTTTTTGAATGCCTTAAAAGCCTCACTCTTTTGCTCCAAGAAATAAACCCATGGTTTTCGTGAATAGTTATCAATAAAAAGCAAAAAGTAAGAGCTGTTACCAAGAGATGAAGGCTTGATTGGACCACAAACATCCGCATGAATAAGTTGAAGTGGCTCGGTGGCTCTTGAATTGGATTGCTTGGGAACATTCTTTCTTGAATGCTTGCCTCGTAAGCAAGCTTCACATAATTGATCGGGGTGATCAATTGTTGGAATTCCTTTCACCATCTTCTTTGCTCCCAAGTCTCTAAGCCCTCCAAAATTTAGATGCCCATATCTCATGTGCCAAATCCATGATGGATCTTTAACACAAGTCTTCAAACACCTGACTCCAATGATCTTCATATCCAACAAGAACATGCGATTTCTTGTCATAGAAACCTTAGCAATAAGATTCCCTTCTTTATCTCTAAGCCAAAGAAAGCGATCTTCCATGTTTATTTTGTAACCATTTTTCATAAGTTGCCCAATACTCAAAATATTATTTAACATTTTAGGAATGTAATAAACATTAGGAAGAATGTTATGGTTCCCGTTCTTTACCTCAAACAAAATTGTGCCTTTGCCTTTAATCTCCACCTTCGATTCATCGCCAAAGCGCACATGGCCCGTCACTTTGGTGTCAAGTTCCACGAATTTGCTTCTGTCGCTCGTCATGTGATTGCTAGCTCCATTGACTAGGTACCACGTACTCTTCTCACCATTGGGTTCTTCCTTAAGTGAGAGGAATAATGCTAGCTCCTCCACATCTTCCTTGTGCAAAGTGAGCTTTGTCTCTTCTACTTTTGTGGTTTGACGGTCCCAAGAATAATACCCATATTTTCCACAAGAATAACTCTCAATTTGACTTTTGTCATTCTTTACCTCATTGTATCTTTCATGGTTGCCTCTTCCTCTTCCACTTCCATGACCTCTTGAAGAGTTTTCATTTATTCCCTCTTGAGAAGAATTTTGCTCATCTTTTCCTCTTCCACGACCATGTCCTCGACCTCTTCCATGTCCTTGGCCTCTTCTACTGCTTTCATAAGTTTCTCCTTTGGCTTTCAATGAAAGCTTTGTTTACAAGGCTTGCTCTACTTGCTCTTGCTTGCCTCGGTTCATTCTTTCTTCGTGGGCCCATTAGGATCCATTTAATTCGTCGATAGACGTGACCTCCAAATCTTTGGATTCTTCAATAGCTACTACCACATGATTGAATTTTACGTTGAGAGAGCACAAAATCTTCTCAACAACATGAACATCTTCAATTTTTTCTTCAAGCCTCTTCATTTGGTTTACCACTACCAAGACTTTTGTGAAGTAGTCCGATATAGACTCACTCTCCTTCATCAAAAGTGATTCAAACTCAGCCCTTAGAATTTGAAGACGTAATTTCTTCACTTTTTCAACTCCCATGATGGAATTTTAGAGAGTATTCTATGCTTGCTTGAAGTTGATTTCATTGACAACCTTCTCGAACATGTCATCATCTAAGCCTTGATGAATAACTATAAGCGCACATTGATCTTTCTTCCTTTCTTTCTCCAAGGCATCCTTTTGGGCTTGATTCAAAGCCTCCCCATTTTGAGGTTCAACAAAACCTTTCTCAACAATCTCCCATAATCGTTGGGAACCATAGATAACCTTCATTCGAATTGCCCAATTCTCATAATTGAGCTTGGTGAGTTGTGGGTATTGGAAAGCAAGGGTAGCTCCTTTAGAAGATATGCTCTGATACCAATTTGTTGGAAACAAGGTGAGCAAAATACAAACAGAAAAAGAAGAAAATTGGAAGAGAAATTCACAACTCAATTGAACTCTCAATCATAGCTTGAATACATAGCTACATATATTATGTAAAAGAAAATTCTAGAGTCTACATTAAGGACATCTAATGCTATTTTAGTCCTCTAGACGTTTTACACAACCAAATGCTAATAAAAGACATACACTTTTCATTTTTCATGATTTTTTGATTACCACTAAATAGTCAATAGTAAATTAGCCATAACTTTCTAAATATAAATCCAATTGATGAGAGCTTTGAAGCATTGGAAACTAGACAGACAGAGCTTTAATTTGGTATCCTATAAGCTAAATTTGGATAACTGTAGCCCCTTTAAATTCTGGTCAAAAGTTACTCTTCAATTTCAATAATAAGTCAAGTTTAATTTTCAACAGTTTGCTATGCTCAAACCTAGTACCTTCTTCTATCTGATACGGTGCTACAAGTTATATTGCCCAGAGAGAGTTAAGGGACAACTTTTAGTTATCCGCAAGGCTTATCCCTTCATCTACGCCATGGGTTGTAGGGGGGATTTCAATTCACTAAGATAGAGCTTTGAAAAGGAAGGAGGTGCTGGACCAAGGTGCCAAGTATGATGGAGTTCAATGACTACTTGAATATTACAGGCCTTAGTGACATGCCAATGGCTGGGCCACTCTTTACCTGGACTAACTCTTCTATGGGACATTCACTCATTTCATGTAAGCTGGATAGAGGTCTAGGAAATCCTACTTTATTAAACTCAAGTCTCTTTAAAGGTGATGTTCTCTATCCAGGGTTATCGGACCACTCGCCACTGCTGTTTACATTGCTAAATGCAGGTCTGAGGAAAGTTCCCTTCAGATGCATGGAGGGGTTCGTATGGATGGGTTCTTTGACTGCGTTAGACATGCATGGAGTCTAGAGGTGGAAGGGACTCCCATGTTAAAAGTAGTTTCTAAGCTAAAGTAGGTTAAGTGTTCCCTTAAGTAGTGGACTCGTGGCCAACATCCAGTCCCTACTCTCATTCGGCAGGTGCAGTCTCATCTTGATGAGGTGCAACATCGCTTTACCTGGGATTCAGGTAATGCACAGATTTAACAGGAAGAGAAGGAAGCTAAGCATAAACTTGATATGCTACTTAGGCTAGAGTAGAGTATGATAAAGCAAAAATCACAGGCTCAGTCTATAAATCCTGGTGACAGTAACAACAGATATTTCTAAGGGTTGATGAGGAAGCAGTACACATCTGTGTGTTGTGCGCGTGTGTGCGTAAGCAACCAAGATCAACAATCAACCACATAAGAAGACAAGTGATTTTCGTGGTTCAGCAAAGATGCCTACGTCCATGGGAAACCAAGGCTTCGTACAGATAAAGGGTATTGACTCCAATGATGTTTTCTCTCTTGTTGTGAAAATGACTTATGTTAGAGTTGTCTTGGGTCTAGGCACCATCATGGACCTTGAGCTTGAACAGATGGACGTGAAAACTGTGTTTTTTTACGGTGACTTGAAAGAAGAGATCTACATGACTCAACCAGAGGGGTTTGAGGTAGAAGGAAAAGAATAGATGGTTTGCAAGTCGAATAAGAGTCTTTATGGGCTGAAGCAAGCACCGAGACAGTGGTACAAGAAGTTTGATTCATTCATGTTGAGTCATGGGTACCGGAGGACAGCTACAGATCATTGTGTCTATGTTCGTTGATTTATCGATGGCAGGTTTATCATCCTTCTTTTCTATGTAGATGATATACTGATAGTTGCATAGGATGACAAGTTGATTGGCAAGTTGAAAGAGGAGATGTCAAAGTCATTTGACATGAAAGACTTAGGTCCCGCATGAACAATATTGGGCATGTAAATACGTCGTGACAAGAGTTCCAAGTTGCTGTGGTTGTCATAGGAGAAATATGTTGAATGAGTACTCGAGCGATTCAACATGAAGAATGCTAAGCCAGTTAACATACCTCTAGCCAGTCACTTCAAACTAAGCAAGCGCTTGTGTCCTACTACAGATCATAAAGAGGAATGGATGGCATGTGTCCCTTATTCCTCTGCTGTGGGGAGTCTCATGTATGTCATGGTTTGTACACGGTTAGACATTGCTCATGCTGCGAGTTTAGTGAGTAGATTTCTTTCTAACCCTAAAAAAGAGCATTAAGAAGCAGTGAAGTGGATCTTTAGGTATTTGAGAGGAACTTCTAAGGTGTGCTTGTGTTTCGGAGGCTCAAAACCAGTGGTAGAAAGTTATACTAATGCTGATTTTGCAGGCGATCTTGATCATCGGTTGTCGACATCTGGTCATTTGTTTACTTTCGTAGGGGGAGCTATCTCCTGGCAATCGAAGTTACAGAAGTGTACAGCGCAGTCTACAACTAAAGCAAAATACATAACTGCTGATGAAGCAAGGAGAGAGATGCTTTGGTTGAAGAGATTCCTTCAAGAACTAGGTTTGAAGCAAGAAAAATGTGTAGTTTACTATGATAGTTAGAGTACTATAGATTTCAGTGAGAATGCTACATATCATGGTCGCATGAAGCACGTTGATATCAAGTACCATTGGATTCGTGAGGTAATAAAAAAAAACTTCACGAAGTTGGAAAAGATTCACTCAGACAAGAATCTCTCGGACATGATGACAAAGGTTGTGTCTAAGGAAAAGCTCGAGCTACGTTCAGAGTTGGCAGAGCTGAACTCCCAATAAGGGGTTTAGGGCATCTTGCCCATGGTCTGGAGGGAGAGATTGTTGGCCAAGTGGGTCCAGACCAATTGGGTTCCGTATCTGGGGTGGTTTCCCTAATTATAGTAGGAATTTCTTGTTTGAGTAAACAGTAGTTTCTTAATCGATTAGGACTTTCTTTTTTTCTAAGATACAGTACTTGGGGGATAAGGAATTGATGATTATATATATAATGTAATCTATAACCCTGGATAGAGGTTGAAAGAGGCTAAGATTCCAAGGCTGTGATTTCACAGATTGGAGGAGAACCTAGTGGAAATTGGTTTCCTATGGACGTAGGCATCTTTGCCGAACCACATAAATCGCTTGTCTTCTTGTGTGGTTGATTATTGATCTTGGTTGCTTACGCACACATGCGCACAACACTGCAATCATTTCTACATTTGAAGATCCAGAAAGCATAGAGTATCAGCATCTTAAAACCATTGTTGATATTTTTGTTGATCGTTTCACTAACATATTTGGTACAGAATTGCGGCCAATAGACTCTGATCTATCCCATGTTCATCCCTATGGTAGACTAGTTGAAGAGGCTCAAACACTGAGTGAACCTTTAACGATCAGGGAGATAGAGAGTCCATTAAAATGGGTAATCCTCACAAAGCGCGTGGTCCATATGGGTATGTTCATTTCTTTAAGGTGTGTTGGCCCATTGTAGGGAGAGATGTAAGCTATGTCAACTAGGGCAGTTGAAGCACGCATTTCTTGTGCTAGTTCCTAAGTTAGAGAATGCAAAAACTCCTAATCCGTTCATGCTTATTTCTTTAACCAATTAGCTTTACAAAATTACGGCTTGAATATTGGTTTATAGACTGTGTCCACTGTTGGAGAAACTGGTTGGATTATCACAATCCATGTTTATCCCATTTAGGTCCATTGCTGATAACATCTTGCCAGAGCAATATTTTCTTCAACATTTTCACCATAAGAGAGGGCTTCCCAGGATGTGTCTGAAGCTTTTGTTGGAAACAAGGTGGGCACAATATACACAGAAAAAGAGGAAAATTAGAAGAGGAATTCACAACTCAATTGGACTTTAACCATCATAGCTTGAATACATGGCTATATATATTATGTAAAAGAAAATTCTAAAGTCGAAATTAAAGATATCTAATGCTAATAAAAGACACACACTTTTCATCTTCCATGGCTTTTCGGTTACCACTGAACAGTCAGTAGTAAATTGGCCATAACTTTCTCAATATAAATCCAATTGATGAGAGGTTTGAAGCATTGGAAACTAGACAAATAGAGCTTTAATTTGGTTTGTTATAAGCTCAATTTGGATAGCTGTAGCCCTTTCAACTTTTGGTTGAAATTCACCCTTCAGTTTCAGAAATAAGTCAAGTTTAATTTTTTAGTTTCAGTTTTAATTTTCAACACTCCCCCTTAAACTTGACATCTTTCCAACACCAATCATCATTCTCAACTTTTGAAAAGTATCATATTTGAGAGGCTTTGTGAAAATGTCAGCGACTTGATCAAATGACTTCACATATTCTGCCTCTACGTACTTGTTCTCAATGCATTGTCGAATGAAATGATACTTTGTCTCAATATGCTTGCTTCGATCATAAAACACCGGATTCTTTGCTTCTGTAGCCCATTAAACTTTTCGTTGAAAGTTACCCTTCAGTTTCAGAAATAAGTCAAGTTTAATTTTTTAGTTTCAGTTTTAATTTTCAACACTCCCCCTTAAACTTGACATCTTTCCAACACCAATCATCATTCTCAACTTTTGAAAAGTATCATATTTGAGAGGCTTTATGAAAATGTCAGCGACTTGATCAAATGACTTCACATATTCTGCCTCTACGTACTTGTTCTCAATGCATTGTCGAATGAAATGATACTTTGTCTCAATATGCTTGCTTCGATCATGAAACACCGGATTCTTTGCTAGAGCAATGGCTGACTTGTTGTCTATCATAATCTTGGTAGCTTCACTTTGCTTAAAATGGAATTCCTTCAATAATATCTTTAACCAAATTACATGACAAGCATAAGTAGTGGCAGCAACATACTCTGCTTCACAGGTTGAAAGAGTGACTATGGGTTGTTTTTTAGAACACTAAGAAATTGCATTATTTCCCAAGAAGAAAATAAACCCAGTAGTACTCTTCCTATTATCAATGTTGTCAGCGTTGTTGCTATTGCAATAGCCCATCAAATTGAACTCGTTTGAAGCTGAATAAAAAATTCCATAATCAAGCGTACCTTTAAGGTAACGAGTCCCATATCACTCATCTCAAACTCTTGCTTGAGCCATAGCCTTCTTAAAACCTTCAAACATCATTTGATTATTTCCTGTGAATATAAGATCATCTACATAGACACAAACAAATAATAGATCTTCATCTTCCTTTTTCACATAGAGTGCGTATTCATGAATGCATCTAGTGAAACCATTCTCCTGAAAATACTTATTAAGACAGCTATTCCAAGCTCTTGTAGCTTGCTTTTAATCCATATAAGGCCTTCTTTAACCTCAGCACATTGTCTTCATAACCTTCAATAACAAAACCTGAAGGTTGTTCAATATAAATTTCTTCCTCAAGATGACCATTCAAAAAAGGGGACTTGACATCCATCTGATGGATCTTCTATTGGTTCTATGCTGCAAGCGATAATAGTAGTCGGATTGTCTCCAAATGGGCAACAGGGGTAAAAACCTCTTCATAGTCAATGCCCTGTTTTTGCTTATAGCCCTTTGCAACGAGTCTCACCTTGTATCTTTCTACTTCACCCTTGGAGTTTTTCTTGACTTTATACACCCATTGGACTCCAATCGCTTGATGGCCACTTGGAAGTGATGCAAGCTCCAAGCTCCCAAGTGTTGTTCTTCTCTACAGCTTGAATTTCCTCCTTCATGGCTTGTATCCATTTCTTATTTTTTCTATCTTCTTTAAAAACTCAAAGGCACATCATTAGAAAGCAAGCAAAATAAATTTTCATCCTCTAACCTTTCAGATTCTTCATAGAGATCCATGAGGCTTTGATATCTACGAGGGCCTTCACTTGAGCTACGTGAAGGAGATGATGATGATGATGCTATAGAGGACGATGTTGGTGTTGTTGGAGGTACAGTTTCACCTTGGGCTCCTTGTATTGGAGTTTCTTCTTCATCAAAGTAGGGGAGAAAATCATAAACAGCTTCATCCCAGGTTGCATCTTCTTCAAATTCAACATCTCGGCTAATAATGACTTTTTTGTTGCTTGGATTGAAGAACTTGTAGCCTTTTGAGTTCTCATCATAGCCAATAAACACAAACTTCTTGTTACTATCATCAAGCTTTGATCTTTCTTGCTCCGGAACTTGAACATAGGCAATAGATCCAAAGACACGCAAGTGTTACACATTTTGTTGGTGTTGTTGGAGGTATAGTTTCACCTTGGGCTCCTTGTATTGGAGTTTCTTCTTCATCAAAGTAGGGGAGAAAATCATAAACAGCTTCATCCCAGGTTGCATCTTCTTCAAATTCAACATCTCGGCTAATAATGACTTTTTTGTTGCTTGGATTGAAGAACTTGTAGCCTTTTGAGTTCTCATCATAGCCAATAAACACAAACTTCTTGTTACTATCATCAAGCTTTGATCTTTCTTGCTCCGGAACTTGAACATAGGCAATAGATCCAAAGACACGCAAGTGTTACACATTTTGTTGGTGTTGTTGGAGGTATAGTTTCACCTTGGGCTCCTTGTATTGGAGTTTCTTCTTCATCAAAGTAGGGGAGAAAATCATAAACATCTTCATCCCAGGTTGCATCTTCTTCAAATTCAACATCTCGGCTAATAATGACTTTTTTGTTGCTTGGATTGAAGAACTTGTAGCCTTTTGAGTTCTCATCGTAGCCAATAAACACATACTTCTTGCTACTATCATCAAGCTTTGATCTTTCTTGCTTCGGAACTTGAACATAGGCAATAGATCCAAAGACTCGCAAGTGTGGCACATTTGGCTTCCATCCACGCAATGCTTCTTGGGGAGTCACGTCCTTCAAACTTTTGGTAGGTGAACGGTTGGAAAGATAAACTATACATGAAACTGCTTCAGCCCAAAACTCTTTCGGCATCAACTTGCTTTTCAACATGGTTTTTGCCATATTGAGGATTGTTCGGTTCTTCATTTCAACACCTCCATTTTGTTGTGGTGATCTAGGAACGGTCAAAGGATGGCGAATTCCATGTGTCTCACAAAAGGCTTTGAATTCATTAGAGGTGAACTCACCACCTCTATCATCAATTCTTAGCGATTTGATCTCGTAGCCACAAAAGGCTAAAACCGTATAGAGCAGTTCTCCTGAAAATTTAGCCTGTTCCAACATACATAGGGCCCTACAATCCATCAAATGCTCGCATGCTTACATCAAAGAACACGGTGTTGTGGTTTGCATATCAGTCATTCGGATCGATGCCCTCAAATCTCTGAGGAAACTGCACGTAACAAATCTGGTCACCACCTCTGTCCAGCATGAAGCACATCCCTTCTCTCAGGGCCAAGGAGTTGTATATGTAGTGGTCACAATCCAGGTTCAGAATAAATGGGCCATTCGACATGATCGCACTTGTTCGAACGAGAGCATTCATGGCACCAGCTTTCTTGTTGTGATCATAGCCAGGCCTTTTTTCCCTTGAGACATACACCAGCATTGGCAATCTGATACACCTGAGTCAATTAGATTCATGTCGTCTGCCTCAGAGCCCATTACAGGTTCCACATTTGGGGGCGCTAGCATTGCCTGACAAACAGTATGAGGAAGAAAAATAGATATAAGAAAAGCTAAATTGGATGTGCCAACAACATATATTAAGACATACACCAGAATTTTACCCAAAAAAAAAAGACATAAGCAATTAATTGGTTACCAAAAAAAGAGACATACACCAGCAAGGGATTGGAATTCCAAGCCTGTTTCCAAAATGTTCAAAATTTCAAGTCCTTGTCACTAAACCCTAAACACCATCAAGCTGGGGTTGTCTTACAGAGTTCTACAGTCGAACTAAAAAGTAAGCTCAGATAACAAGGTTCTGCTAGACTTAATTCTGGGCTGCACTAACTGCAATCCTAAATACAGGAATTGAGTTTAACACATGAAATTCTGACCTGAATTATACTAGCATGATCACCACTTGAATGGTCTATCTCAGCAGATGACCAAGTTCCTGGCCAATGTGCTCCATCAGACATCCATGTAGCCTTTGGAAGCTTGATGGGTTCTGAAGGATTGCCTCCCATTTCCATCTGTTTCCTCTTTACTAGCAACTCTTCGTGGGCATTATAAGCACCAGACTGCCTCCTGATTGAATCGGGCAAGGAATTAATCCTCACCTTGAATTCATCATATTCTCTTTTCACCCTTCTCCTCTCCCTAACAAAATCAAGCCTGACTTTGTTTTTGAGAAAGTCGCACTTCTGCCCGAAATAGGCCTCGGGATTCCTTGGTTCTATCTTGTGCTTCCTACAGAAGGGAACCCAAGTCCTTGCAAAGCTTGCAGTTTCAGCAAGAGCTTCAAAAGTCAGTAATGACCCTCCATCATCAGAAAAGTAACATGCAAGTTTTTCAACTGGATAATCTACTGCTAGGATAGAAAGAATTGTGTTTGCAGTGACAAGGGGAGGTTCTTTATCCTGGTCTGCTGTCGAAACAAAGACATCTATACCAGGAAGATCAGACCTTCCTTTCGGATCCTCAAGGCTTTGGGACTCAAACCGGTCTTTCAAAACAGAGAGGTCAGTAATTCTGTCTACAGGACAGAGCTTAGGAAGCTGGTCAAGCAGCCATGAAATGGTGAACCAAAATTCGCATGTGATCGACAGTCCCCACAGCCACATTGCCTCGTGGTTAGGATGCATGATTCTCCATGTAAGAAAAAACCCGAGTGCAACTAGGTGGATCACAATTAGCAATCTGCAGAAACAAAATTGAATAACCAATTCAATTTAGAAAATTTTCAAAAAAAATGGGAGATTGTCATTGCATCTGTGAATGTCGTCTATATTATCAAAAGCATTAGTAATCACTCACTTACCTATACGGGCTAAGAATTGCTGCAGAGATCCCGACTTTTCTCGTCAAAGGCCGCTTGGTTTTCTCTCCGAAATTTGGCGGGTCTTCACATCCATCTGTTAGATTTTGTGGACTCAATCCATCAGTTGATGTAATAAATTGATTAATTTCTTTATTTATCAATAAAATCATGCTTTGCTTTCATGAGATGAGTGTTATTTTACTAATTCATGCACATGACCACTACATATGACATAATGGTTCATGAGTTGAACCGGGTCCCATTAGTATATTAGATGTGATATATGTGCATGGATGAGATCCACACGCGGGAGATATATGTCACAAATCTTATACTTAAATAGCTTCACAACCAGTAATGAGACTGGGCATCTCATTTGATAAGGTTGCAGCACTTTGATTACTATGAAATAGTGTGATTTGTCTCGATCATCAGAATGTAAGATTCTGGATCACGATGCTGGTACATTAGATGTATTGAAGGACCATGAGATGCACCTTATGGAATTCCGTCTCAATAATAAGGTATGCTCTCATAATTCCCTAGCAATAGGCTCTCAATCTTGAGACATTGACGAACTTAAGTTTCTATCTATTCATTTGCTTTGAGTCACCAAAGAGTGAGGCCGACTATAGGTTAACACCTCGGTGTCTTGGGTATATGGTAGTAGAACTGTGGGAACGTTGAATGATCAAGATGGAATCTATCTCTATTATCCCCTTGTGCCAATTAATGGATTTATCATTAGTAAGTGCGCACCCATCTTAATTAAGAGTTAATTGGATGGTACTGATGATTACTGTGATTAATTGGGGCTCAAAGATAATAAGATGTGGAACTTAGATTGGAAGAGACAGATTTATTCCAATTGATCCACGGATATTGATAGAGGGGCTACTTGTGGTAATTGGGAAGTTTAGGGTCATCATTGTAATTTATTCCTAAGACTGGAGTGCAATTGCATTTATATAGTGGTGTTATTTGCAATTAACTGTGGGCCCGGATTGCACATGAGATGTGGGGTCGCGGTGAGATGTGGGGTCGCGGTGTTCCAGTCGGAGCCAGCTTTCTAAGGAATCCCTAGTGGTCCCCACGCTAGCCCAAGATATTGGAAAACACTAATCCGACTTGGACTCTAGAAATAAGAGTTTGGAAAGGAGAAAGCCGCTAATTGCTTTGGAAGTAAGACTTCTATTTCAATTAGAGTTTGGAAAGGAGAGTTTGGAAAACACTAATCCGACTTGGACTCTAGAAATAAGAGTTTGGAAAGGAGAAAGCCGCTAATTGCTTTGGAAGTAAGACTTCTATTTCAATTAGACAAGGGAGAGATTTGGAAGTCTATAAAATCTCTTGGACGTCCAATAAGACTCTCCCTCACACGCCCAAAACCCTTTCGTGCAAGAGTTGCACGAGTTATTCTCTTCTCCTTTCTTCTAGTTCCTTGGAGTTTCGAGTTGGGATTTTCTCCTGAAAATTCCACCATTCTTCTTGAGAAAAGAAATCCTATTCGGGGGTCATAGCGTGGAAGGCTAAGAGATGTTGAAGAAATCCATTAGAGCACTGCGGATCTCCAAAGGTATGATCTACTTCTTGCATGTCGTAGATTATTTTAGATGTTTAGTGCTGGTAGAATTTTTACTGTACATGGTCACGAGATTGAGGGTAACGCATCCTGGATTGTGTTTTGATCTTATGTATAGTTGATCCATGTGTCAAGTGGATCAAAAGTTTTGAAAATCTATCCACGAGACCCACCTACTTCCAACACCATCCACTCCAGCTTCACTACTGTATCCATCTTTTAGCCAAACTGCATTTCCATAGCCATAAGTCCCCTTTGTCTCATAGAGCCAGCGGGTGTGATCAAAATCATGATTAGGAGCCTTGAACGATTTCACCAGAGAAAGTCGCTTTATCTGGTTTGAATTCAGCCATTGAAGGCAATGGAAGCGCGCGGTCTTCTGCTTCTGACCCAGACCCAGATTCAGATTCATCCCCTTGGTCACCCTCATCCCTATACTCTACCTTGCAACCTGGACATTTTCCCCTGCTTCCAAGGCACTCCACATAACAGTCTTCACAAATCTTGAAACCACACTCACAAGGCATCCCCGACTTTCCGCCAAGTGGTTTTCCATCGCAACCCTTCATTCCACAGAACATCCCCATGGATTTGGCCATCTGGGGCTGTTCATTTGAGCTTTCTACAACATGGCCTCTTGTCACTGAATTGAATCCCCCCGTAAAAATTGTTCCAGAAATGAAACTCCCCTTGGGCTTTTCGCTGATCCCTGAGTCTTCGGGTAGGCTGCTCAGCGAAGCAGACATAGGCTGATGAGGATTGGGAGGAATGTGAACGGTGTAAGAGATGAACTCCGAACTCACTTCGGCTTCCTCCTTCGATGTGGTGCAGTATCTTCCTCCACTAGGAGCCCTGTGTCTGCTGCTACTAATAGGGGAATTGGGGTTGTTAGAAAGCGAAGTGCGCTGGATGGGGCTTGTTAGACCCATGCTTCTAGAACCGCGTCCTCCTTTTCCTCCTGAAGAAACTGCAATGGTCACTGGGGAAGCAGGAGAAGAAGCCAACTGAACCATTTTTTATCTCTTCCTCTGTTCTCACAAAATCAAAGGCTACAAACAAAAACCCAGATCACAGAAAGGAAGAACAGCCCAATTTCAGAAAACAAGAAAAAGAGAGGCAAAGAACCCAAATTTCAGGCTTCCTTTCTGATATTCATAAGATGAGCGGATAAGAACGCAAACCCAGATGAGAAAGAGATTTGAAACCGAAATTTCAGTTGGTTTGAACAAAACCCAGATGGGAAAGAGATTCAAAACCCAAATTTTAGTTGATTTTGAACACCCAGATGAGAAAAGTAAAAGAGAGACGAAAATAAAAGTGGAAGATGATGGGTTTCAGATATGGAGATCATTTAAACAGAAACGTCGGAGAGATCGGAGAGAAGGAAGAAGTCTGTTTTTTGATCTCCAACGGTCATCGACTTTGTTTGAATTTGATAGAAAGGAGGAAGGGTTTTTGAGGGGCGCTTGAAAGGCGGAGTTGTGCCTGTCAACGGTCGACTAATCTATACGGTCCAACGAAATCCGATCCGACGGTTGTGATTCGAGTTCAACGGTCGCTTCCAGCTTGGATCTCTCTAACGGCTGAATTTTAAGAGTGGGAGAAAACCGTTGAAGGTTTTGAAGATGTTATAACGTGGCGTTGAAGGTAGGGTCCACAGAGAGATTTGGATCGGTAGCCTTAATCAATAAAGCATCTTATCCACTCACTAGGCCCCTGTTTGGATCCCCACAGTATAATCACGGCCATCAGTATGATCACAGCCGTCTGATCAGTGGACTTAAAATGGTCAATGAACTGAATGAGGGGAGGATCCACTGGGTTTTTCTCAATTTCTTTTACTATTTTTTAATCTGTTTGCAGTCAGTAAATGGACGGTCTCCGATTCTCCATTCTTGAGTATATTAAAAAAAAAAGAGTAATTATTCAGTACTCCAAGAATACCTACCCCTATGCCTTCTCCACCGGTCACAATCAAGAATGAGATCAAAAAAAGAGACCATCATATGTCCACAATGTAGAGAAAAATAAATCATATGAGCTTTATACCTCTCAATCGGGATTCTTACGAATTAGTAAGCTTAAACCTAGACTGCACATGTTAAAAATAAAATGTAAAATATTGTAGGGTTGTAAATAGGTCCCTGATTCTTTAATTACTCAAAGGTTCGAACCCATTAATAATTGGGCTTACATCCTTATGTAGGTTCCGATAAGTAAATTGGTTTGAATCTAAATCTTATTTTTGAACCCGTATCTAAATGGTTCCAGGTCTAGTTCTAACTAGATTTCGATCCATGGACTTGAGACTCGACTTGTTACCTTATTTTTGAAAAATTTTTCTTAAAAGTTAGTCTTTTTCCTAAACATTTTTTGCACAAACCTGGACTCAGAACCGAACCCGTACCCACCCTACCTCATACACAGTTCTAGTTCCGGATACATTCTCTCATTAATGGTTCTAGTTCTTGATCCAGGAAATTGGTTTTGAACCAATTCCTGGTCCGGTTCTGGGTCTATCTTCTTTTCAACAATTCTGGTTCTTGATCCACCATCAACCTAGACAAGAACCAACCTATTTACAATCCTAAAATATTGTCACTAGAGTCACTTGAGATGGTCTTACTCCTTGACCCTTTGATAGTCTTGGTCTAACATTTTTCACCTGAACAATTAACTAATGTAGTTTTTCCACAAAAATAAAAATAAAAAAAACCCTAGATGCAAGGTTTGCTTGCCCAAACCGTTTTTGGTTTTTAAGAAACATTTGTGTACATCCACAAAAACTAATCCCACAGACTTTTTCCTCTTTTGTAGTAGGATAAGCTTTTTTGCGAAATTAAGGAAAATTTTGCTCATTTGCACCAAACATAGATTTTAATACATCGCAGAAATGCATTTTCACAAATCTCACTTATTTTGAGGAAAGTTGGCAACACAAATAAGGACAAATAAATTTCCTAATGAGGGATGAAAATGGGTATCTAATTCCATGATTATCCAGATGCACCAACCCATAAAATATTGAGTTTAGAACCTAGTTTTGGTTCTGATTCATAAACAGGTCTAATTTTGTGACCCAATTTAAGTTCCGATTGATAAACAAGTTCGGTTCTAGGTCTACACAAGTTTCGATTTGTGGATTCAATCAAGACCTGACATACGAGTCTTTACTGTTGCAAATTGCAACTCAAAATAACTTTTACTGGATATTTGAATAAAACATTATAAATACAAATGAGTTAGAATCAATTTTGAAACTAAATTCTAATTCTCAAGTTGGGCCTAATTCCAGAATTGGACCCTAGTCCTCTTGTTGGAATTGAGTTTGGAACCAATAAAAATAGGTTTCTAGTAGAAACCGAAACAATTATTTAGAAACAAGTCAAAGTCTGGATCCAGTATGGTTCCAACTTGGAACCGCTCCACTTGCAACCATATACCTAATGGCCTTTTTCATGGATTTTAATATATATGAAATTTATAATTTGATGGGCTCTAATAAATTATTATTAAAAAGGTGAAGGGCGAAGGATATTCATCTCACATCACCCATTCAAAAAAGGGGAAAAAAAAAGGAGGTCAATAGTGATAGTTTCAATTACTTAAGGACACAAGGATTCAATCCTAATCATGTGTGTGAAATTCAATCGAATTCAATTACATGGACCAAGAAGTCATAAATATTTTCAATCATTTTTCAAGTGTTGATTGCACCTTGTAACCTCGAAGGCCGAAGCTCAAATGTTGACATTATGGACCCAAACATTAAGCCGATAATAGTCCTAAACGAGCCACTTATTGGCTTAGTAAAGGTATTAGCAGATATTTGTTGGGCCTAAAATTAATTTGAGCCGTGCAAAACATCCATTGCACGTGCCTCCAACCTCTACATTCATACTTTTAAAGAGGAAACTGCAGGCATCAAAGTTGCATTTTACTACCTTCTAGCGACAAAATCCTACCTCCTTTGCTGATCACAGCCTCCATCTAATGGCTGAAGGGAAAAAGAAATCTTCAAATCGTAAGCATCCTGATGTTGTGATTTATGCATGGATTTAACACATAGATGAGGGAAAAATACACCACACATGAGATGATCATAGGAGATTTAAGTGGTTCGGCTTAAGCCTATATCCACGGGAGAAGACGATAAGAATATCATTATAAGGAATGAATTACAAAGAGAAAGATCACTTTTACTCTCAACCCCAAACCCAGCTACACCAAAGCCTCACTCAGATCATCTTCCACGCTCCACCGAAGCAACAAACTGTTCCATTTATAAACTCCATCACTAGCATGGAAGTCCACATCTTTGGATGCCCATAGGTGTTGTAGTGCGGTTGTGGAGCGGCTACAACTAGGGCGGCTACAGATATGGGGCTGCAGCTCTGTAATGGCTCCATTGAGCGACACAACTAACAAATCTCTACCATAATGAAAATCGAAGCCAATCCTCACAAAATTCTTCTTACCGCCTTCACATGCCTATTTGGGCACTTAGGTACTTCTTATGCCAATCAAGTCTAAGCAATGCTTGAACTTGGCTGTTAGAATAGGCTCAGTCATCATATCTGCTGGGTTCTCTACTGTAGGGATCTTTTCTACTACAATAGCACCTTGAGAAACTACATCCCAAATGAAGTGTGCCCTCAATGTGTTTGGTTCTTTCATGATGCATTAGATTGTTTCTTAGATCAATAGCACTCTGGTGATCACAAAACACAGTAGTTAATTGTTGTTGCAATCCCATATCACTAGCCAAACCCCTCAACCAAATAGCTTCCTTCACTGCTTCTGTAACTGCCATATATTCTGCTTCAGTCATAGCAATAATAGCTTGCAATGTTGCCTTACAGCTGATAACATCGTTAAAAAGAGTGAAGGCATAACTTGTCAAGAAACTTCTTTTATCTAAATCTCCAACAAAATCTAAATCAACATACCTAATAACACTACTAGAAGTATTACCTTTTCTGTGATATACTATCTTAACATCCGTAGTACCTCTAAGATAGTGGAGTATCCATTTCACAGCCTGCCAATGAACCTTCCCAGGTTTCTCCATGTATCTACTTACTACACTAATTGCATGTGAAATGTCTGGCCTTGTACAAACCATAGCATACATGATACTCCCAATTGCACTGGCATAAGGAACACATGACATGTGCTCCACCTCCTCCTCAGTTTGTGGTGATAAAGCATTGGAAAGTTTAAAATGAGCTCCAAGTGGAGTATTCACAGATTTTGACCTTTACATGCCAAAGCATTCCAGTACCCTTTCAATGTACCTTTTTTTTGTGACAAAGACAATTTGCTTGCTTTTTAGTCCTTGTGACTTTCGATCCCAAGTATTTTCTTTGTAGCGTGCAAATCTTTCATCTCAAATTCACCACTGAGTTGAGCCTTCAACCTATTGATCTCAAACATGTCCTTAGAAGCAATTAACATGTCATCAACATACAATAGCAAATAAATAAAAGAATCATTTGAGAGCCTTTTGTGATAAACACAATTGTCAAACTCACTCCTAGAATAGTTGTTTCCTACCATAAAGGTATCAAAACGCTTATACCACTGTCTAAGAGACTACTTTAGTCCATACAAAGATTTCTTTAGTAAGCAAACAAGGTCCTCCTTACCTTAGATTTCAAATCCCTCTAGTTGATGCATATAAATCTATTCCTCAAACTCGCCAAGCAGAAAAGTAGTCTTGACATCAAGTTACTCAAGCTCTAAGTCCAATAGAGCAACCATAGCAAGTAGCACCCGGATAGAGCTATGTTTCACTACAGGAAAGAACACTTCATTAAATTCAATACCCTCCTTTTGAGTATAGCCTTTTGCAACCAGTCGCGGTTTGAACTTAGCATCTTCGACCCCTAGAGTTCCTTCTTTCTTCTTGAAGACCCATGTCACACTCTAACCCAACTTAATCTGGTTTAGTAACTAATTAATGGTGAATTAGTTGTTGTATGTGTTTTGACTTTGCATTTGTTTTATTCCGAGCCATGGATAGGTAGTTGGGTTGAGTTTGAACTGGATTAGGTAGACATGAGCCCTTTTTCGTAATTTTTGCTTTTGTAAGATTTCATCATTCATGCATCATCTTGGTGTCATCACGTGTATCTTGTCGAGCTTATCAATTTCCATAACTGACTCGATTCCATACGACATCGTTTGTTTCTGTTGGACTGTTATTTGACTCAAACTGTAATTTCCCGGAACCTTTAGACTTTTATATAAAATTTTCAATATTTATCTTATATAAATAAGATACAGGCAACGACCTTGACTCAATGATTTGTTCTTACTCTCTTCCTTCACGTCGGTTCTTCTCGTTTTCTTCTTTCCTTCGTTTTCTTTCTTCTTCAACAATTAAAGCAAGAAGAGAAAGGACCTTTTGCATCCGTGCTGGCTCTTGTGTGTTTTACGATAAGAATTTGAGTCATGGTAGCGTCTATGAGTTTAGGATGTTCCATGCACTACCTGCACTTACTTCTTCTTTCTTCTTACATGCATGGTGATTAGAATCGCGTGTTAACGTTCAATTTGAGCCAAAGGACAACAAGTAACTCGTAAAAGCTCATTCGAGGCAAGTATAAGCACGATTTGGATGAACACGCGTTGGTATATGATTGATTGTGAATAATTTCCTAATTTTGCATATGGTTTGTGTTTTATAGCCCAATTGTGTATAATTACTCATACTTGTGCTTGATGCGTCCTCTTTGTGCTCAGATAGCTTTATTTGTAACAGGTTCAGAACGTGACCCTGTGTAACTCACGACTAAGCCATATGACTGCACGGCTCACTTTCCAGAGAACAGCAAAACCTAAATTTACTCTGCGGTCAGGCTACGGCTAAGCCGTAGGCTAATCGTGACCCAACCACAAGTCAAATTAGGCTTGACTTCCAAAAAGCAGAAAATAGAGAATACCTTCTACGGTCTAGCCACGGCTAAGCCGTGCGGTGAGCTTCGGCTAAGCCATACCCAGCCGTGGCTGAGTTGTAGAACAACCACGGTGACGCCGTAAGAGGGAACACAGGTTAGCCCTAGCTCACCATAAATGCGGAAACAATTTTGGAGAACCACGGCTGAACCGTAGTGCGCATACGGCTAAGCCGTAAGATGTCTGCGGCGAAGCCATATGTCACCCACGGCTAAGCCGTAAGACCATTGAAAAGTAAGAAAGGTAGGTATTGAAGAGACCTGGTAGGGCCCTTAAGTGAGAATGTAGGCAACCTTAACTTGCCCACGAAATATGAGAACCACATGAATGGTCTTGAGGGCTGTGACCCATTCATGTATGTTGTCCAGTTGTTAAGCACCACCCCATGGGTGTTGGTTTAAAGGACTTCGATACACCCTCTCGACACAATGCAACACAATAAGAAAAACAACTGTGTATCAGATAACTTAAAACTACATCATGCACGGTTAGAAACACTGGATGACTAGAATAGGGTTGGCTAGTAATCTTTCTTAATTCGATTAAATTGAATTGCATGGCATATTAGACGACGATGACTGCCCTCCATTCTTATGTATGTATTGAAGGTTCAACGTATGTCTTGTCAATCAGTTTGGGATATGCCTCCACATTGTTTGACATGTTCCTGAAATGATTACTGCTATGCCTTGATATGTTTTTGTGTTTATGTATTACATGTAATGAATGGAATTCCTTAAGTCCAATTATATTATTGAATCAACACGGTCAGGCACTACTCAGCCTTTGCCTTATGATACCCGGCGGGATTGACTTTGGCGTAGTATGTATGGTACCATTGCAGTGTGTTTATGTCTTACGGCTTCCGGACCCAAGGAACCCGAGACCCATTCTTACCCTGGCCCGGTCGATGGTGTTCTCAGTACGTAAAGATTCCTAGAGGGAGGATAAGGCAAATGTAGTAACCACATAGTAAAGTACATGACATGTATATCTTGATTGTTATAGCATGCTTCTTTGATTGCACAACTTGCCTAGTAGACGAACTTGGAACTCTATGAATTATCAGTTGTTACTTATTCTACTAGACATTACTTGTGTTAATGTACTGTTGCTTATACTTTGCTGAATCGTTGTATTTATGAGCTGTCCTTGGTGTTGCAGGCTCGGATCCCGCTACCGACCACTTGTCGGTCAGCCAGACTCCAAAGGAGACCTTAGACGCCCCGCCAGGACTAGAGGAGTGGATGTGAGCACTCTACCGGAGAGGGACATGTCATGCATAAAGGTCTTCTTTGATGTGGGATGTAATTGGTTTTGTTTCTGGTTTCTATATTTTGTATGTTGGCTCACTTTTGTACAATCCTATCCTTCATGTAATCTTTTATGGATATCCTTTTGGATTTTATTTTGCTTTAGTGTCTCTCCTCTTGTTATGCAATGATACCTATAGCTTCCGCGTACACGTATTGGCACATATGAACTTCCCTTTTGCGTGTGCATTTAGACGAGGTCTACGTGTGGGCGCACAGGAGTACGTGTGTCACTTATTAGGTTCAACCTTAATCCCTGACTGCCTGGGTTCGAGTTATGACATACGTATTGTATAGCATCAGAGCATTACTTGATATAGTTGATAAGCATATAGGCATGTAGGAATGCTGTGAGGATACGATTTCAAATATTTGACTTAATTGTTTGATATTTTGATTTGTTGGGGGACATGTAATGGAGAATGCCTTGTGCTCGAGCATTAACCCTTTACCTTTTACAGGATATGGCATCCGGATCAGGTATTAATAACAATCATCGGGATAATGAGAGTGAATTAGCTCCTCCACAACAGCCACATAACGCGGACGATCAATTCTTCATGATGTTGCAAGTGGTCCATTCGCTGCAAGCACAAGTAGCATCCATCGTGGATCGGTAAAGCCAAGTGTCAGTCCCACCCCACGTGGAGCAACAAGTCATCTTTCAGCCTAAGGAAAGTGATCCCAATGCTCTTTACGAAAAGTTTTGGAAACGCGGAGCCACTGAATTCTATGGGAATGAAGATGCCTTAAAGGTTGACCAGTGGTTAGAGCATACGGAGGATTTGCTTTGCAGCAGTGGTAGATGATAGTGGCAGAATATGTGCATAAGTTCACGCAGATACCGCATTTCACGGAGGATATGATCCATGTGGAATAAAAGAAAGTGAATAGCTTCATTAATGGCTTGAATCCTAGATACAAGAACCATGTGACAACCTTCCAAAGGCCAGCTACCTTTGATGATGCGGTGGATAGAGCTTACACTGCCAAGGCCAACCTTCAAGAAAAGAGAGCTACTAACTCTAAGAGACATACGCCATTTGGTGCAACGGGGCAAGCACAGAAGAAGATGAAAGGCAGGCAAGGTACCTCCAGTTAAGCCGGTGTGACTTGCGAGCATTGTGGCAAAGGCCACAAGACGAAGCAATGTTGGAGAAAGATAGGAGCTTGTTTTATTTGTGGCTCCATGGACCATTTGATGGTCAAATGTCTGAGGTACAAGTCTTTCCAACCCCAACAATCTAGACCAACTACAGCTCCAGGCAGATCACAGTAATCCCATCAATGCAAGAAGCCGAACCGTCAGACTGCTCGTGTTTATACTACTACCCATGAGATTACTGGGGAGGCGAATATGGTGGAAGGTACTATTTTGATTGTGCAAGCTGAAGCTATAGCATTGTTTAATTTGGGGTCTACGCATTCATACATAGCACCTCATTTTGTTGAGCAGTTATGGCAATCACCTAAGCCGCTACCGTATGTGTTGGTGGTGTCCACTCCTCTTGGCGAAAGGGTGGAGTGTAGTATATACTACCCCCAATGCGATGTACGGATCGAAGGGCATCAACTTCCAGTTGACCTAATTTTGTTGTCGATGTTGGACTTAAACGTGATCCTTAGAATGGATTGGCTCGCGCGATATCGTGCCTGTGTAAATTGTTACATCAGGACGATTTACTTCGACCTAGGCAATGGGTTCCATTTCAAGGGCAGTCAGAAGAAATGCTCAAGGCGTGTTATCTCCACATGCAAAGCGGATCGCATGATATGCAAGGGGTGTGAAGGCTTTATTGCCTTTATCTCCGAGAAGAAGGATTCAAAGCAGTTTGGAGAGATCCTCGTGGTGCGTGATTTCCCGGATGTCTTCCCTGATGAAGTTCCAGAATTACCTCCTGCATGAGAAGTGGAATTCGCTATTGACCTTGTGCAAGGGACTGCACCGATTAGTAAAGCTCCATATCGTATGACCCCAGCAAAGTTGTTGGAGTTGAAGAAGCAATTACAGGATCTCTTGGATAAGGTTTTTATACGCCCGAGTGTGTCATCTTGGGGAGCTCCGGTGTTGTTTGTTAAGAAGAAAGATAGCACCTTTCGGATGTGTATTGATTATCGACAGTTGAATAAGGTGACAACAAAGAATAAGTATCCCCTGCCACGGATTGATAAACTGTTTGATCAACTTCAAGGTGCCGCATATTTCTCCAAGACTAATTTGAGGTTTGGGTATCACCAATTAAGGGTAAAAGAGGATGACATTCTCAAAACTACATTCAGAACGAGGTAAGGTCATTATGAATTTCTCGTGATGCCGTTTGGATTAACCAATGCACCTGCTGTTTTTATAACTTTGATGAATCGGATTTTTGCTCCTTTTTGGGATCAGTTCGTTGTTGTGTTCATCGATGACATATTGTTTTACTCTAAGACAGTAGAGGAGCATATGGATCATTTGAGGAAAGCCTTATAATTATTGAGAGAACATCGACTATATGCCAAGCTGGCGAAATGCGATTTTTTCTTGAACAGGTGGCGTTTCTGTTAGGAGGCAACCGCCGGAATCCTTAGATATCGCACACAGATCACTGCGGAAATAAATTTAAATGAAAATGATTCAAGAACCATACCTGCGAGATCTGTCTGATTTGATCTCGGTCTTATAACAGCCTGAAAATCTCAATCTTCTACTATATTCCTCTATGCTCGAACTCGCACCGGGGTGTGGGCCTCTTCTGCGAATTCTCCTTGCTATCAAAAAAACAAGATTTCTCTTGTATATCTTTTCAAGAGAGTAATAGCGCATATTTATAGGCTACAATAAGGACATTAAGAAGGAAATAAGAAATAGGCTTCTTACAGAAATAAAAAACCCTAATTCGACCCAAATTAGAATCCTAGATCCATAAATTATAATTCAGTCCACTAAAGTGTTATAATTGTACTCCTTTCCTTATTCTCAAAATAATATTTCGAGTTTCTTATTATTAAATGCTTATTAATCTCCCCACGTTAAGATTTCAGATATCCATCGATTAAATAATTACTAACGCCTCTATTTAATCGATATCTTTATAATTCCTTGAAACCTTACACTTAACTTATTTGATATGTCGGACACTAAGTCCACCTGCAGGGTTTGACATAACCAAAACTTATAAGCTTCATCAAGGGGATATCATCAATCCCTATTATGGGACGTGGATTCCGTCAATAAACTAATATGCACCATACACGTAGTGTAGTCATCCAATTTACTGAGATTATTGACCCACAAAAGGTCTCACTCCTTTTTAAATCAAAATGCCAAATACTAAATGCACGTGTCTATTATTTATATCGGGATTAAGAGTAAGCTCTCATAATAACCATTTGGATGTTAATAATCTTATATAGTTAGTATAAAGACAATAACCCAAAAATGGTCCTGTTCAATACAGACAAAGTGTACTAGCATAACAAGTTGAAACTATACTGTTTCCCGTAGCCAAGACAAGCCTACTAAAACATCATGCTACAATTGTACCGATGGTGTGTCCAGCTCCATCTATATTGTGAACAACAATAACTTATATTCTATAAGAACCGACAAATAAGTCTTCCGTGCGTAAGCTAAACTCTACACACTAACTTGTCTACTTTATAGAATAAAAGACGCACTTATGCACAGTAAATAATAATGCAACCATTTACCTATACAAATTCTCATTAAGATGGAAAAAGAAAACTTTACTAATAAATAAATCAGTCAAAGAAAAATACATAAAAGTATGCTTTTAGTATAAATTTCCAACAGTTTTTTGGTCATATCATTTCACGAGACGAATTGGCAGTTGATCCAGCGAAGGTTGAGGCAGTTGTCAAGTGGCCCAGTCCAAAGTTTGTTACAAAGATTAGGAATTTTTTTGGACTTATAGGGCACTACCGAAGATTTTTTCAAGACTTTGCTAAGATATCCGCTCCTTTGACTAGGTTAACTCAAAAGAATGTGTCTTTTAATTGGACTGAGGAGTGTGAAGCTAGTTTCCAAACTTTGAAAGAAAAGTTAACCAATGCTCCAGTACTGACCCTACCGGATGGTGGTGAAGGATTCGTGATCTATTCTGATGCTTCTAGAGTTGGATTGGGATGTGTGATGATGAAATATGGTAAGGTGATTGCTTATGGATCGAAATAACTCTGGGAACACGAAAAGAATTATGCCACACATGACATGGAACTGGCAGCTATCGTGTTTGCTTTGAAGCTTTGGAGGCATTATCTATATGGTGTGAAATTTGAGGTACACTTAGATCATCAAAGTTTACAATACTTGTTCACACAGCATGAGTTGAAATGAGGCAACGTAGATGGCTTGAGTTTGTTAAGGATTATGATTTTCCTATCAAGTACCATCCAGGGAAAGGAAATGTGGTGGCAGATGCACTTAGTAGGAAATCAGAGACTCTTAATGGTTTAGACAACTTCCTTTTATTTATGCACGATAAACCTGTCGAAGTGAGATTGGTAGACAACTATGTGCTGTTGGCAAGTACTCTTGTTTTCCAACCAGAAGTAATTCAGCAAATTAAGGACAGGCAATTTGAAGATTTGACTTTGAAGCAAATTCGAGACCATATCGGAGATCGACCCAGTTTTTGACTGAAGGATGGTATACTATATTTTTGGAACAGATTATGTGTATTAGCAATTAATAACTTAAAGGAGAACTTGATTACAGAGGCACACTATGCTCGATATGCGATGCATCCAACGAAGATGTGCCGGAACTTAAAGGATCGATTTTGGTGGAATAACATGAAAAGAGAAATTACAAGATTCATCGCTAGGTGCTTGACTTGTCAGAAAGTGAAAGCTGACCATCAGAAGCCTCTGGGTTCTTTACATCGATTGCATGTACCTCAGTGGAGATAGAACACATTACCATGGATTTCATTTTCGGCTTATTATGGACAGATTAACAAAGTCAGCACATTTCATTCCCTTCAAAAAGGGTATGATCTTTTTAGAAATAGCGAAAAAGTTCATGGATGAAATCGTCAGATTACATAGTACACCTATGTCGATTTTGTTCGATCGTGACAGCCGTTTCGTTTCATCTTTCCGAAAGCATTTCAAGATGCTATAGGTACCAAGTTGAGTTTCAGTACTGCATACCACTCGCAGACAAATGGGCAATCGGAACGGACGATTCAAACGTTAGAGGACATGTTACGGGCCAATGTTTTAAGCTTTGAGAAGGAATGGGATGCACATCTCTCATTGTACGAATTTGCCTATAACAATAGCTTTCACGAGAGTATTGGTATTGCTCCATATGAAGCCTTGTATGGACGCAAATGTCGAAGTCCGGTATACTGGAAAGAAGTTGGGACGAGAAGTTTTCACAGACCGACGATTATCCCCGAAACTGCTGAGAAGGTACAGAAGGCAATAAAGAATTTGAAGGTTACTCGGTCGAGACAGAAGAGTTACGCAGATACGCACAGAAGAACTTTCGAATTTCAAGTTGGAGATTGAGTTTTTCTGAAGGTCTCGCCGATGAAAGGTACTATAAGTTTCGGCCAGAAAGGCAAGCTGGCTTTGAGATACGTTGGGCCGTTCAAGATTAAGAGCAGGATCTATGATTTGGCATATAGGTTGGCTCTTCCAGTGGCATTTTCTGGAGTACATGATGTATTCCATGTGTCAATGCTTCACAAGTATGTTCGAGACCCTACCCATGTTATTCGGTATGACGATGTGCAAATACAACCGAATGCGACACACGTTGAGCGTCCACTACGTATCACCGGTACAAAAGAGCAAATCTTGTGTACTAGAACCATACAATGGGTAAAGGTGCTGTGGGAACATCACAGTCCTGACAAGGCCACCTGGGAATTAGAAGAGCAGATGGCGCGATAGTAACCCCACCTCTTAACGCAGGTATGTGCTCATTTCGAGGATGGAATGTGTCTTAAGTGGGTGAGGATGTAACACTCTAACCCAACTTACCTTTGTTTTATTCCGAGTCATGCATAGGTAGTTGGGTTAAGTTTAACCTGAATTAGGTAGACATGAGGCCTTTTTTCGTAATTTTTGCTTTTGTAAGATTTCGTCATTCATGCATCATCTTGGTGTCATCACATGTATCTTATCAAGCTTGTCAATTTCCGTAACTGACTCGATTGTAAATGACATCGTTTGTTTCTGTTGGATTGTTATTTGACTCAAACTGTAATTTCCTGGAACCTTTGGATAATTTCAATACTTATCTTATATAAACAAGATACAGGCAACGACCTTGACTCAATGATTTCTTCTTACTCCCTTTTTTCACGTCGGTTCTTCTTGTTTTCTTCTTTCCTTCGTTTTCTTTCTTCTTCAACGATTAAAGCAAGAAGAGAGAGGATCATTCGCATCGTGCTAGCACTTGTGTGTTCTACGGTAAGAATTTGAGTCATGGTAGCATCTATGAGTTTAGGATGCTCCATGCACTGCCTGCACTTACTTTTTCTTTCTTCTTACATGCATGGTGATTAGAATCGCGTGTTAAAGTTCAATTTGAGCCAAAGGACAACAAGTAACTCATAAAAGCTCATTTGAGGCAAGTATAAGCACGATTTGGATGAACATGCGTTGGTATATGATTGATCGGGAATAATTTCCAAATTTTGCATGTGGTTCGTGTTTTACAGCCCAATTGTGTCTAATTACTCGTACTTCTGCTTGATGTGTCCTCTTTGTGCTCAGATAGTTTTATCTGTAACAGGTTCAGAACGTGACCCTGTGCAACTTACGACTATGCCGTATGACTACACGACTCACTTTCCAAATAGCAATAAAACCTAAAGTTACTCTACGGTCAGGCTACGCTAAGCCGTTGAATGTACTACGGCTAAGTCGTAGGCTAGCCATGACCCAACCATAGGTCAAGTTACGGCTTGACTTCCAGAGAGCAGAAAATAGAGAATACCTTCCACGGTCTAGCCATAGCTAAGCCATGCGGTGCGCTACGGCTAAGCCGTACCCAGCAATGGCTAAGCCGTAGAACAACCACGGTGATGCCATAAGAGTGAGCACGGGCTAGCCCTAGCTTACCGTAAATGTTTAAACAATTCTGGGGAACCACGGCTGAACCATAGTGCATCATATGGCTAAACTGTAAGATGTTTGCGGCGAAGCCGTAGGTCACCAACGGCTAAGCCGTAAGACCATTGAAAAGTAAGAAAGGTAGGTATTGAAGAGACCTTGTAGGGCCCTTAAGTGAGAACGTAGGCAACCTTAACTTGCCCACGGAATATGAGAACCGCATGAATGGTCTTGAGGGCTGTGACCCATTCATGTGTGTTGTCCAGTTGTTAAGTATCTCCCCATGGGTGTTGGTTTAAAGGACTTCGATACACCCTCTCAACACAATGCAACACGATAAGAAAGACAACTGTGTATCAAATAACTTAAAACTTATCATCATGCATGGTTAGAAACACTGGATGAATAGAATAGGATTGGCTAGTAATCTTTCTTAATTCGATTAAATTGAATTGCATGGCATATTAGATGATGATGATTGCCCTCCATTTTTGCGTATGTATTGAAGGTTCAACGTATGTCTTGTCAATAGTTTGGGATATGCCTCCACATTATTTGACATGTTCCTGACATGGTTACTGCTATGCCTTGATATGTATTTGTGTTTAAGTATTACATGTAATGAATGGAATTCCTTAAGTCCAATTATATTATTGAATCAACACGCTCAGGCACTACTCAGCCTCAGCCTTATGATACCCGGCGGAGTTGACTTTGGCATAGTATGTATGGTATCATTGCAGTGTGTTTATGTCTTAGGGCTTCCAGACCCCAGGAACCCGAGACCCATTCGTACCCTGGCCAGGTCGATGGCGTTCTCAATATGTAAAGATTCCTAGAGGGAGGATATGACAAATGTAGTAGCCACATAGTAAAGTACATGACATGTATATCTTGATTGTTATAGCATGCTTCTTTGATTGCACAACTTGCCTAGTAGACAAACTTGGAACTCTATGAATTATCAATTGTTACTTATTCTACTAGACATTACATGTGTTAATGTATTGTTGCTTATACTTTGCTGAATCGTTGTATTTATGACCTGTCCTAGGTGTTGCAGGCTCAGATCCTGCTACCGACCACTCGTCGGCCAGCCAAACTCCAGAGGAGACCGTAGACGCCCCGTCAGGACTAGAAGAGTGGATGTGAGCACTCCGCCAGAGAGCGACATGTCATGCATATAGGTCTTCTTTGATGTGGGATGTAATTGGTTTTGTTTCTGGTCTCTATATTTTGTATGTTGGCTCACTTTTGTACAATCGTATACTTCATGTAATCTTTTATGGATATTCTTTTGGATATTATTTTGCTTAGTGTCTCTCCTCTTGTTATACAACGATACCTATAGCTTCCGTGTACATGTATTGGCACGTGTAAACTTCCCTCGTCTGTGTGTATTTAGACGAGGTCTACGTGTGGGTGCACGGGAGTACGTGTGTCACTGATTAGGTGTAACCTTAATCCCCGACTGCCTAGGCTCGGGTTGTGACAACCCATTTGCCACCAATAATCTTTATGTCCTTTGGCAGTTTTACCAGCTCCCAAGTATGATTCTTATGAAGAGATTCAATCTCTTCACTCATGGCGATCGTCTATTTTGCGGATTCTTTACTGGTGATGGCTTCATGATGCATAACTGTCTCCGCCTCAGTACTTTCAGTTGTATTAAGAGCATAAGCAACAAGATCATCATATCTTCGAGGTGGCTTAATCTGCCTCCTCTCTCTGTCCCTAGTAAGCATGTAATCTTGTGGAACTACATTCTCCTCATTTGAGCCTTGCACCTCATCTTCCTGAGCTGGGACATCTTGCAATTTTTCTTGCAAGCTTTCTAAAGTTTCCACCTCAAGCTCCACTTGTTTACTAATACCATGGTCTATTCCGGTATCAAGACACTCCTTCTTTAGTTCAACATTGCAGACTCATCAAAGGTCACATCTCTACTGATAAAGCATTTAGGTGGTTTTTCATCTAGGCACCACAACCTATATCCCTTCACCCCATGTGCATATCCTAGAAATATGCACTTTCTTGCCCTTGGTTCAAGCTTACCATCATTCACATGAGCATGAGGAGGACAACCAAATATTCGCAAATTTGAGTAATTAGCAGGAAAGCCAAACCATATCTCTTCAGGAGTTTTACACTCGATAGTCATTGATGGAGACCTGTTGATCAAGTAATAAGCTATATTAACAGCTTCCGCCTAGAACTTCTTAGATAACTTGGCATTGGAGAGCATACACCGGGTCCTATCTATTCTACAAGCCCATTTTATTGCGGTGTATTCTTGACTGTGCGATGTCTCACAATTCCTTCATTTTTGCAGAACTCATTAAAAGCACCTCCACAGAATTCCAAGCCATTATCAGTTCTCAAGCGCTTGATTTGTTTACCTGCCTGTTCCTCAATCATAGTCTTCCATTGCTTGAAATGTGCAAAGACTTCGTTTTTGTTCTTTAAAAGATACACCCAGACCTTCCGAGAGTAATCATCAACAAAGGTCAACATATATCTGCCACCACTAAGAGAAGGAACACGAGAGGGTCCCCAAAGGTCATAATAAATATAATCCAAAGTACCTTTGGTCCGATGAACTACTATACTGAACTTGACTCTGCATTGCTTTCTGAATACACAATACTCACAAAAGTTCAGCTTTCCCAATTTCTGGCCACAGAGTAAACCTTGTTTATTTAGCTCTTCCACACCCCTCTCACTCATATGCCCAAGCCGCATATGTCACAGCTTGGTAGTATCCCAATCTGAATCTAAGGACGACACAGCAGCAACACCTATAACTATGCTACCTTGAAGAAAATAGAGACCATTTTGCTTCTGTCCTTTCATCACCATAAGAATGCCCTTGGAAATTCTCATGACTCCACCTCTAGTTTTGTAATTACAACCATTAAAGTCAAGAGTACCAAAGGATATCAGGTTTTTCTTCAATTCTGGAACTTGCCTAATATCAGACAAGTTTCTCACAATACCATCATACATTTTAATTCGGATTAAGCCTATCCCAACAACCTTACAAGCCATATTATTGCCCATAAGAACTTTACCACCATCTATGGATTGATAAGTGGTAAACCAATCCTTATTAAGACACATATGGTAGGAACAATCCGAATCAAAGATCCACTCATCACCTGAGCTACTTACAGAATTATCTTCTACAACACCAGCTACGTTTTCAGAATTAGAAATCTTCTCCTTACCTTTGTGTTCTAGACAGTTCTTTCTAAATTGCCCTTCCTTGTGACAATGGAAGCACTTTATTTTTCTAGATCTTGATTTTGATCTAGAGCGGCCTTTTCTGTTTGGACTTTTCTTCTCTGTTCTTTCATGCACCATCAGACCCTCACCCAAACTATCACCATTGTTCTCAAACATAACCTTTTTTTCAACTCCCTGGAGTTTAAGGCTGCCTCTACATCATCTCTCGATAGAGTCACCCTACCCTACATCATGGTATCCACAAAGTGATCATATCGAGGTGGTAAAGAACATAGCAGCATGATTGCTTGATTTTCATCATCGATGCTGACATCTATATTTTTAAGGTCTATTATAACTTTACTTAATGCATCAAGGTGATTGGAGATAAACGTACCTTCATGCATTTGCAGAGTAAACAACCATTTCTTCAGATACAAACAGTTTGTCAATGACTTGGTCATGTATAGATTTTTAATTTCTACCACAACCGAACAGCGTTTTCTCCTGAACAACCTTCCGTAATCCTTCATTGCTCAAGCATAACAAAATCGCTCCATATGCTTTCTTCAGCATATCTTCTTTGTTTGAATCTGACATTGTTGCAAGAAGATCATTCTTTTCCTTCAGTGCCTTTTGCAAACCCTTCTGAACCAACAGTGCATGCATCTTTATACACCATAAATTGAAGTCATTTTTACCATTGAATTTCTTAATTTCAAATTTTGCATCCATTCCTACAAAATTTATATATCACACTGTAGAATTTGTCACCACGAGCACGCTAGAAGAAACGGATTTGAAATTTAAGTTCAGCTGGCTCCGATATCGTAAAAACAAATTTCTACACTTCGATCGGTCAACTCTCCTCATTGACCATCAAACAGTCAATCATCCTCTTCTACTACATAGATTTGCTCGAAATGAGTCCGTAGGCATAAACAGATCTCTGATTGGACGTTAGATACTCAAGATATTACAGAAATAATTTCTAGCCGTCGATCCGGTCAAATTAGCGTTGACCGTACTGCTAACGTCACACTGATGCAGGCGCTTTGCTTAGCTTGGCTGCTGCACCACTCGGGTCAGACTAACCCAAACTTGAACCTGATCTAGCCTTAAAAACTAGGCCTTAAAGAGCACAAAATAGTGTGGTGCTTCAGAGCACCATACACTTTTTTGTCTCCACTTTAAGTGTTGCGACAAGACAGCACGTCAACTCCACTCAGGTTTATTTATTTCTTCCTCCTTTTTTTCATTATTTTTTTAAAACACCTTCTTCACTCTACGTTTCGATTTTGCAACAAAACTGACAAGACAGAGAGGAAAAAAAACAGAGTCGTCCCTCTCCTCTGCAAGATCCGGCAGCGATGGAGCCAGGCGACGGTGACAACGAAGAAACTAGGGAAACCCAAAGGGGCAACGGTGGCGTTCTTCTTAGGCAGCGGCAGCGGCCATGGGCTCGGTCATCAAGAGCCTCCTTTTTTTTTTGTTTTCAGCCTCTCCTTCAGATTGATCGTGGCCCACTTACAGATCTGTGATCCACAGCAAATCCAGATAGAATTGTCATCTCAAATCTAAATCGAAACAAAGGGAGAATAATAGAGATCAGATCCTCTGTATTCTGCTCTAAGAAAATCCATGCACAGAGATGGCCCACTTCCGATCAACCTGATCCTTTTTCGTGGATCTCCGTCAAATCGTCACAGCAGTACAAACTTGGGCTTTGATACCAGTTTGTTGTGATTTATGCACGGATTTAACACAGATAAAAGCACACCACACATGAGATGATCACAGGAGATTTACGTGGGCATGGGCCTACATCCATGGGAGAAGACAATAAGAATATCACTACGAGGAATAAATTATAAAGAGGAAGATCACTCTCACTCTTAACCCCAAACCTAGCTATACCTAAGCCTCACTCGGATCGTCTTCCACGCTCCACCGAAGCAGCAAAGTGTTCCATTTATACACTTCATCACCAGTATAAAAGTCCACATCTTTGGCTGCTCATAGGTGTTGTAGTGCGGCTACAACTAGGGTGGCTACTGCAGCTACAACTAGGGCGACTGCAGATATGGGGTTGCAGCTCTGCAGTGACTCCATTGAGCCACACAACAAACACCTGATTTAGATAAAGACGGGTTATGTTCCAATTTGAAGGATATTGTGGAGTATACAGAAGATCGGGCTGCTACAGTTTCTACTGTGATGATGGCCCTAAAGAAAAATCAAGAATATGCTCTACCGGATGATTGACTGGATGGGCAGTCATGCTGCGTTATTCAAATCAATGCATATGGGTTACTCAACTCATGCGGCGTCGAGGGCTCCATCGCAGGTATTACAATCACCCAAGGGGTCGGAGTCTGTGATGATGATCACCTTAGGGTCATCTAGTGACCATGACGTGGGGTTGATCGAGCAGGATAATAAGGGTGAGCAAACCCTAATCTCTAGTTTCGGATGATGGACATAAGGGGACATCTCATACTTCTTCTAATGCAATTCCGTTGTGGTGGGTACTAGGAAGCCAACAACCATAACAAAAACTGGGATAGGATTTGATGACACAGGTATTGATTCTCATCAAGGATCTCATTCGCATGGACTGCAACATCATGATGAAAATCCAGACCCTCTAGCCATGTCATCGTTGTTTATCCCAGCAGAACATAATGATCGTTCCTTGAATGATATACTTCTGCGAGAACGAGGAATGCAGAAGGCTACACTTACAAACGAAGATGTGACTGAAGGCGTTAAAAGTTTGGAAAAACTCATTGGTGGAATATCTCATTGGGAAAAGGCCAAACTATTTTGCGGTACGGGCAGCCTTAGGAAGGGCATGGAAGCAATATGATTTCCAAATACACTAGATGGAAGATGCCTTTTACTTGTTTAAATTCTCTTCATTCAAACATAGTCAAAAAAAAAATTTTAGCAAATGGACCTTGTCCACCTCCAAAACTGGGCCAGACCCAAACCCGGTTCTAGGGATGAGAGGATTAGGGCCAATTAAAATTTTTTTTTGAATGTACAACATGGGCCCCAATTCTGTTTGGATCGAAGCCCTTCGTGAGGTTATGCTTGTTGATCAAGCAATCATAATCACACGCGGAACCATAATCCATAATTTGCATAACTAAATATCATAAACAACAATATAACAAATTTCAAAGATGATTAACAAATGGTCTAGAATTTCGAAGCACAGTAATTAAAGTTTTAATTCTCAAAACAATAATTTGAATAACTACTCTAATGGCCTCAAACATGGCTTTTTCACAAAGTCTAGTATTTTGATCTCAGCACCATCACTAAGATATCTCAGATGATGTCATTGGTGCCCTACTCAACAACTTCGCCATTCGGCAGAATCTTTTGCCTCTCCTGACTCTCCGGTTCGGCATTGATAACGAGACTTAAACACCAAAAGTAGTGGGTCAAATTGACGTAATCTGGCAAGAGGTAAACTGCAAGTAATGATATTAATCAATTGAATTAAAACATATTTTACATTCTGTCCCAAAATATACCGAATGCAAACCTAATGATATGAATGCACAAAAACGGGTATTCCCGCAGATACAATATACAAAAACAGGTATTCCCGTAGATACAATATACAAAAATGGGTATTCCTACATTTACAATATACAAAAATGGGTATTCCCCTAGATACAATATTAAAAAATGGGTATTCCTGCCAGATATAACAAATGGCACCATTGTGTACTATATCGACAGTATACGCTGTCCTGATAGCGTACGACCACCTCCAACTGCAGTCGGTCAAATATATGTATATAAATACATACTATATACGAATGCATAATGAATCATGTTATAAAACCCTTATTTCACAATAATCAACCCATTATTAATTTAAGTACTTAGATTACTTAATTTAAAAGTGTATTATGATTAGGTGTTATTTCAAGTTTTCTGAGGGTAATCACTAGTTCACCTAACAATTATAATTAGTTAAATATGCACATGAGAACTAATCCTCTTTCACACTGATAATGAGAGTTTATGATGCCAATATCTTACTTTTAGTGTCTATCATGTTGTGCATCCCGAATCTCACATTCCCATTTTGAATTCAATCCAATTCTCATGCTAACATTCAACCAGTTTTTCTAAAAAAACAGAATCCATCTAATCCAATTATGTAAAGTTAGTGTGTTTTACAAATTGGATAAAAGTATTCAATTTCAAATTCAAACTAAATCAAATTATAATCAAAGGCGAGGGAACAATTAGATTCTTAATCTTCATTGTTATGTGTAAAAACACCTAATTATTTTATATAAAACAAAAAATCCAAATCCTAGATTCAGATTCGAAATTTACACTGAAATTAAAATCCAAATTAGAATCCCAAATACAGTCTAATTAAGATTATAATAATTCCTAATTACATCTTAATTAAATCCCAATTGAATTAATTAAAATGCTAATCACACCTAATTAAATATTAATTAAGATTCTAATCAAGTCATAACTAAACTAAAATCAATACTCTAATCAATTGTAAATTAATGCTTTAATCACACCTAAACCCACTGTGGAAATCCAAAATAAAAACTGAAAATAGAATAAAGTAAAAACACAAGTTAATATTCTAAATTCTAGTCATCTTGGGCCCATTGGCTCCACTGCCAGCCCACCAGAAACCCAGCCTAGCCCAAGAGACCCAGCCCAGCCACAACCAAGGCCCAGCCTAGCTGGCCCACCAACAACCTGGCCCGAGCCCTAGCCACAGCTAGGCCCCACTGGCTGCCCAGGCAATAGGCGCTGCCTAGCATGCCAAGTAACGCTCTTGCCTGGGCAGCACTGTTGCAATGGTTGCTTCTTTTTTTATTTTTATTTTTTTTATGTGCCTATTCTTTATTTTAATTAAAAAAATCAAATGCTCATTATTAATCCACAATCAAGACATTAAACTCAATCAAATAAATCATATTTTAAAGCATGTCAACAAAACAACAAAGAAGACATTATTTACAGTTATCTACTTGCCTGGATTTCGATGCCTAAAGCAAATTTGAAGATCAGACCTTAGTTGCCTCGGAGAATGGTAGGGCTTAGTTGAGGAGGAAAAGAAGATGACGGAAGAATTTGGCATATAAAGAAAAGACTATCGAAAGCCATTAGGGTTATATTATATAAAGGTTTTTCTAAATTAAAAGAAAGAGCTTTTTGCTTTTTAGTAAGTTTTATAAAATTTCAAAAAAAGGCTTTTGGCCGAAAAGGGTCAAATAACTTAGACCCAAAGCCCAAAAATATTTAATCAGCCCATCTCTAATGGGCCCTACACAAAACTACCATGCATGCAAAGATCCAAATTTTTAAAATGGCCTATTAATCACCCATCTAACCCCTCTCAGCCAAACTCAAACCCAATGAACCGATTCAACTGAAATTAAAAATCTGGGGCCGGCAAACCTTGGGTTGTTCAAGACCACCATCTAGTGTTTAAAAGATTGGGAGTATTGGAGTATCCACACAGCGACATGATTTTGACGCAATTCCTCTCTGGATCAAGCTTCCCAATCTTAAATTTTGTATTTGATTGTGAACTCAATAAAACCACAAGTCTGATTGGTAAACCACTATATATGGATAGAACAATAGCAGATGCAGCCAAACTGTAGGCTTATGCTGGAGTCAGAGTGGAAGTGAATATCCACTCACCCTTGCCCACAGAGATCACAATTGAATACAAGATTGTCTTCTTTTAGTCAAAGGGTTAACTACACTTTGCGTCCTATCCCGTGTAAGCAGTGTAGAACATTCAATCATTCTTAGTCGAATTGCATCCTCAAGTTTGAAAAATCTGGGTTCCAAAGAAAAAAGATCTTGGAGAAGACAGTAGGTTGAGGTGCAACAGCCTTCTTGACTTCCTAAGGTGGTTGCAGATGGGTTTCAACATGTTTCACCTACAAGAAGATCATCTACTTTGATAGGTACAGAGATTTGCCTCACGAAGCAAGTCAACAGGTTTGAATGTCTTTCAAATCTGAATGGTAATTCAGCGGCTCCTAGTAGTGAAATCTCTCAGGCCATAACTATTGTTATGGGTGAAGGCACGTCAATAGGCAAGGAAGGTACCTCTCCATCTCTACCAGGAGTGCAACCACTGCATACAACTAACAGCGTTCCGTCATTAACAGTGTCTGATCAAGGTAGGGAGCAAATAAATGTTGCCTCATTGTCTCAAGATGGGGTGCAAAGAAAGAGGACTCGGAAGAATAGAGGCTCTAGAGGGTGTACCCCCTCACCTGATAAAGTATCCAAATGAATTTTCTGCTGTGGAATGTGCGAGGTCTCAATATATATACCAGCCATGCAGGCAAAGATTAGAAATAAAATGAGGACCTTACATCTTTCCATGATAGGATTAGTTGAGACAACAATAAAGAGAACTTCTTCATATATTGTCAAAATAACTCTAGTGTCTGCATGGTAGATGGAAGCCTTTAATATTAACTGTAGCCCTATGATGCGTATCTGGATATTATGGAATCCAAGGGAAGTGGCTATTATTGTGCTGGATGTTCACTTCCATGCCATTCACTACGAATTTTGTGTTGGGAACAAGGCGAGCAAAATACACACAGAAAAAGAAGAAAATTGGGAGAGGAATTCACAACTCAATTGGACTCTCAATCATAGCTTGATTGCATGGCTACATATATTATGTAAAAGAAAATTCTAGAGCCTAAATTAAGAACATCTAATGCTATTTAAGTCCTCTGGACGTTTTAGACAACCAAATGCTAATAAAAGACACACACTTTTCATTTTTCATGGTTTTTCGGTTACCACTGAATAGTCAGTAGTAAATTGGCCATAACTTTCTCAATATAAATCCAATTGATGAGAGGTTTGAAGCATTGGAAACTAGATAGACAGAGCTTTAATTTGGTATATTATAAGTAAAATTTGGATAAATTTAGCCCCTTCAAATTCTGGTCAAAATTTACCCTTCAGTTTCAACAATAAGTCAAGTTTAATTTTCAACACTCCCCCTTAAACTTAACATCTTCCCAACACCAATCATCATTCTCAACTTCTAAAAAATATCATATTTGAGAGGCTTTGTGAAAATGTTATCGACTTGATCAAATGACTTCACATATTCTACCTCTCCGTACTTGTTCTCAAAGCATTGTCGAATGAAATGATACTTTGTCTCAATATGCTTGCTTTGATCATGAAACACCAGGTTCATTGCTAGAGCAATGGCTGACTTGTTGTTTATCATGATCTTGGTAGCTTCACTTTGCTCAAAATGGAGTTCTTTTAATAATATCTTTAACCAAATTACTTGACAAGCACAAGCAATAGCAGCAACATACTCTACTTCATAGGTTGAAATAGTGACTAGGGGTTGTTTTTTAGAACACCAAGAAATTGCATTATTTCCCAAAAAGAAAATAAACCCAGTAGTACTCTTCCTATCATCAATGTCTCCAGTGTAGTTGCTATTGTAATAGCCCATCAAATTGAACTCGTTTGAAGCTGAATAAAAAATTCCATAATCAGGAGTACCTTTAAGGTAACGAAGAATTCTCTTAGCTGCCTTCACATGTGTCTTAGATGGATTTTCCATAAATCGACTCACGAGTCCAACTGAAAATAAAATGTCAGGTCTGGTACAAGTCAAATAGCTTAAGCTTCCCACAAGACTTCTAAACAATGTTGGATCAACCTTTTGTAGCCCTTCCTCTTGTTTTGAAAGTGTAACTCCACACTCTATAGGCATGTTGATGGGATTGCAATCCAACATGTTGAACTTCTTTAGTACTTCCTTTGCATAAGCTTCTTGAGAGATAAAAATCCCATCCTCCATTTACTTAACTTCAATTCCCAAATAATAGGTCATGAGTCCCATATCACTCATCTCAAACTCTTGAGCCATAGCCTTCTTAAAACCTTCAAACATCATTTGATTATTTCCTGTGAATATAAGATCATCCACATAGACACAAGCAAATAATGATCTTCATATTCCTTTTTCACATAGAGTGCGTATTCATGAATGCATCTAGTGAAACCATTCTCCTGAAAATACTTATTAAGATGGCTATTCCAAGCTCTTGTAGCTTGCTTTAATCCATATAAGGCCTTCTTTAACCTCAGCACATTATCTTCATAACCTTCAATAACAAAACCTGAAGGTTATTCAATATAAACCTCTTCCTCAAGATGACCATTCAATAAAGGGGACTTGACATCATTTGATGGATCTTCCATTGGTTCTGTGTTGCAAGCGATAATAGTAGTCAGATTGTCTCCAAATGGGCAACAGGGGCAAAAACCTCTTCATAGTCAATGCCCTGTTTTTACTTGTAGCCCTTTGCAACGAGTCTCACCTTGTATCTTTCTACTTCACCCTTGGAGTTTTTCTTGACTTTATACACCCATTGGACTCCAATCGCTTGATGGCCGCTTGGAAGTGATGCAAGCTCCCAAGTGTTGTTCTTCTCTACTGCTTGAATTTCCTCCTTCATGGCTTGAATCCATTTTTTATTTTTTTCTAGCTTCTTCAAAACTCAAAGGCATATCATTAGAAAGAAAGCAAAATAAATTCTCATCCTCTAACCTTTCAGATTCTTCATAGAGATCCATGAGGCTTTGATATCTACGAGGGCCTTCACTTGAGCTAGGTGAAGGATGTTAGGAGGGAGCTGCCAAGATCCTTAGATATCGCGCACAGATCACTGCAGAAATAAGTTTAAACAATAATGATTCAAGAACCATACCTGCGAGATTTCTCTGATTTGATCTCGATCTTATAACAGCCTGAGAATCTCAAGATCTTTTACTGTATTCCTCTATGCTCGAACTCGCACCGGGTTGTGGGCCTCTTCTGCAAATTCCCCTTGCTATCAGAAAAATGAGATTTCTCTTGTATATCTTTTCTAGAGAGTAATATCGCATATTTATAGGCTACAATAGGGACCTTAAGAAAGAAATAAGGAATAGGCTTCTTATAGAAATAAAAAACCCTAATTCAACCCAAATTAGAATCCTAGATCCATAAATTACAATTCAATCCACTAAAGTGTTATAATTGTACTCCTTTCCTTATTCTCAAAATAATATTTCGAGTTTCTTGTTATTAAATGCTTATTAATCTCTCCACGTTAAGATTTTAGATATCCATCGATTAAATAATTACTGACGCCTATATTTAATCGATATCTTTATAATTCCTTGAGATCTTACACTTAACTTATTTGATATGTCGGACACTAAGTCCACCTGCAGGGTTTGACATAATCAAAACTTATAAGCTTCATTAAGGGGATATCATCAATCCCTATTACGGGACGTGGATTCCATCAATAAACTAATATGCACCATACACGTAGTGTAGTCACCCAATTTACTGAGATTATTGACTCACAAAAGGTCTCACTCCTTTGTAAATCAAAATGCCAAATACTAAATGCGCGTGTCTATTGTTTATATCGGGATTAAGAGTATAAGCTCTCATAATAACCATTTGGATGTTAATAATCTTATATAGTCAGTATAAAGATAATAACCCAAAAGTGGTCCTGTTCAATCAATACACACAAAGTGTACTAGCATAATGAGTCGAAACTATACTGTTTCCCATAGCCAAGACAAGCCTACTAAAACATCATGCTACAATCGTACCGATGGTGTGTCCAGCTCCATCTAGATTGTGAACAACAATAACTTATATTCTATAAGAACCGACAAATAAGTATTCCGTGCATAAACTGAACTCTACACACTAACTTGTCTACTTTATAGAATAAAAGACGCACTTATGCACAGTAAATAATAATGCAACCATTTACCTATACAAATTCTCATTAAGATGGAAAAAAACAACTTTACTAATAAGTAAATCAGTCAAAGAAAAATATATAAAAGTATGCTTTTTGTATAAATTTCCAACAAATGAGACAATGATGATGATGCTATAGAGGACGATGTTGGTGTTGTTGGAGGTACAGTTTCACCTTGGGCTCCTTGTATTGGAGTTTCTTCTTCATCAAAGTAGGAGAGAAAATCATAAACAGCTTCATCCTGTGTACTCCAATCCCAGGTTGCATCTTCTTCAAATTCAACATCTCTGCTAATAAGGACTTTTTTGTTGCTTGGATTGAAGAACTTGTAGCCTTTTGCATTCTCATCGTAGCAAATAAGCACAAACTTCTTGCTCCTATCATCAAACTTTGATCTCTTTTGCTCCAGAACTTGAACATAGGCAATAAATCCAAAGACTCGCAAGTGTGACACATTTGGCTTCCATCCACTCCATGCTTCTTGGTGTGTCACGTCCTTCAAACTTTTGGTAGGTGAATGGTTGGAGAGATAAACTGCACATGAAACTGCTTCAACCCAAAACTCTTTCGACATCGACTTGCTTTTCCAACATGGTTCTTGCCATATTGAGGATTGTTCGGTTCTTCGTTTCGGCAACTCCATTTTGTTGTGGTGATCTAGGAACGGTCAGAGGATAGCAAATTCCATGTGTCTCACACAAGGCTTTGAATTCATTATAGGTGAACTCACCACCTCTATCGGTTCTTAGAGATTTGATCTCGCAGCCACTTTCTGAATGCCTAAAAAGCTTCACGTTTTTGGCTCAAGAAATAAACCCATGTTTTTTGTGAATAGTCATCAATAAAAAGCAAAAAGTAAGAGCTGTTACCAAGAGATGAAGGCTTGATTGGACCACAAACATCCACATGAATAAGTTGAAGTGGCTTGGTGGTTCTTGAATTGGATTGCTTGGGAAAACTCTTTCTTAAATGCTTGCCTAGTAAGCAAGCTTCACATAATTGATCGGGGTGATTAATTGTTGAAATACCTTTCACCATCTTCTTTGCTCCCAAGTCTCTAAGCCCTCCAAAATTTAGATGCTCATATCTCATGTGCCAAATCCATGATGGGTCTTTAACACAAGTCTTCAAACACATGACTACAATGATCTTCATATCCAACAAGAGCATGTGATTTCTTGTCATAGAAACCTTAGCAATAAGATTCCCTTCTTTATCTCTAAGCCAAAGAAAGCGATCTTCCATGTTTATTTTGCAACCATTGTCCATAAGTTGCCCAATACTCAAAATATTATTTTTCATTTTAGGAATGTAATAAACATTAGGAAGAATCTTATGGTTCCCGTTCTTTACCTCAAACAAAATTGTGCCTTTGCTTTTAATCAACACCTTCGATTCATTGCCAAAGCGCACATGGCCCGTCACTTTGGTGTCAAGTTCCACGAATTTGCTTTTGTCACCCGTCATGTGATTGCTAGCTCCATTGTCTAGGTACCACGTAATCTTCTCACCATTGGATTTTTCCTTAAGTGTGAGGAATAATTCTAGCCCCTCCACATCTTCCTTGTGCAAAGTGAGCTCTGTCTCTTCTACTTTTGTGGTTTTACAGTCCCAAGAATAATGCCCATATTTTCCACAAAAATAACACTCAATTTGACTTTTGTCATTCTTTACCTCATTGCATCTTTCATGGCTGCCTCTTCCTCTTCCTCTTTCACGACCTCTTGAAGAGTTCTAATTTCTTCCCTCTTGAGAAGAATTTTGCTCATCTTTTCCTCTTCCACGACCACGTCCTCGGCCTCTTCCACGTCCTTGGCCTCTTCTACCGCTTTCATAAGATTCTCCTTTGGCTTTCAATGAAAGCTTTGCTTGCAAGGCTTGCTCTAATTGCTCTTGCTTGCCTCGGTTCATTCTTTCTTCATGGGCCCGTAAGGATCCATTTAATTCGTCGATAGACATGACCTCCAAATCTTTGGATTTTCAATAGCTATTGCCATATGATTGAATTTTATGTTGAGAGAAAGCAAAATCTTCTCAACAACACGAACATCTTCAATTTTTTCTCCAAGCCTCTTCATTTGGTTTACCACCGCCAAGACTTTTGTGAAGTAGTCCGATACAGACTCACTTTCCTTCATTAAAAGTGATTCAAACTCAGCCCTTAGAGTTTGAAGACGGACTTTCTTCACTTTTTCAACTCCCATGATGGAATTTCAAAGAGTATTCCATGCTTGCTTGGAGTTGATTTCATTGGCAACCTTCTCAAACATGTCATCATCTAAGCCTTGATGAATAACTGTAAGCGCACATTGATCTTTCTTCCTTTCTTTCTCCAAGACTTCCTTTTGGGCTTGATTCAAAGCCTCCTCATTTTGAGGTTCAACGAAACCTTTCTCAACAATCTCTCTTAATCCTTAGAAACCAAGGATAGCCTTCATTCGAATTGCCCAATTCTCATAATTGAGCTTGGTGAGTCGTGGGTATTGGAAAGCAAGGGTGGCTCCTTTAGAAGATATGCTCTGATACGAATTTGTTGGAAACAAGGTGGGCACAATATACACAGAAAAAGAGGAAAATTGGAAGAGGAATTCACAACTCAATTGGACTTACCATCATAGCTTGAATACATGGCTATATATATTATGTAAAAGAAAATTCTAGAGTCTAAATTAAAGATATCTAATGCTAATAAAAGACACACACTTTTCATCTTCCATGGCTTTTCGGTTATCACTGAACAGTCAGTAGTAAATTGGTCATAACTTTCTCAATATAAATCCAATTGATGAGAGGTATGAAGCATTGGAAACTAGACAGACAGAGCTTTAATTTGGTATGTTATAAGCTCAATTTGGATAACTGTAGCCCCTTCAACTTCTAGTTGAAAGTTACCCTTCAGTTTCAGCAATAAGTCAAGTTTAATTTTTCAGTTTCAGTTTTAATTTTCAACAGCTTCATCGTTTTCCCTATCCCATTGGGACTTTCTGAAGTCTGCTATGAAGGCCATGGCATTCCCAGAGCAATTCATGCGTCTGATCTTGGCTTGTGTAGTGAACCCCTAATTTTCCATTCTTTTGAATGGTGAAGCTGTTGGTTATTGTAGAGGAGCAAGAGGCCTTAGACAACGCTGCCCACTCTCACTTTTTTTATTCACCATTGTTATGGAGTTCTTCTCAAGTCAATTGAAAAGTAATGCACAATAATCACTTATCCCCTCACCCTATTGTTGTGTTGGTGTCACTATTTCACACTTGCTATTTGCAGCTGATGTACTGATCTTCAATAGGAGCATGGCTGCAGCTATAAGTAATTTTACAAGTAATCTTAAATCCTTTCTAGATGATTTCCACCGGTTTTCAGGTCTAGCTATTAACTGGGGGAAGAGCTTTTTCATTTTCTCCAATACAGATGATCTTATTGTTCATGAAATAACTTCCATATTGGGCATCAAAGAAGGGAGGCTACCTTTTAGATATCTGGAGGCACCCCTATCCATGAAGAAGTTGGGCTTTTAGGATTGCAAACCCCTTCTTGACAAAGTTTCAGCAGAAATTGACTAGGTGGAAGACTAAGGCGTTACTATATACAGGGCGTCTTGAACTGATAAAATTCACTATTTCCACTTGGCATCTATTTTGGCCACTATCTTCCCTTCTCCACTTCAATATTGGATGCCATTGATCAGTTGATAAGAAATTTCTTCTGGAACTCATGGAAGCCAGTTTATCTTCATCCTGTTGTTTGGTCAACTATCTGTAAGCCTAAATATCATGGAGGCTTAGGGATAAGGAATGTTGAATGGTTAAATGAGGCTGCACTTCTTAGACAGGTTTGGAATGTGGCATCTGGAAAACGGAACTATTGGACTGAGTGGGTGAAGGTTAAATACTTAAGGAAGAGACCATTTTGGGATGCTACTGTGCGTAGGACTGCTTCTGGGGTTGGAAATGTATCCAATTGTTCCATACGAAAGCCTTACCTTACATCAGGCACTTAATTGGAGATGGCTTGAAAACACATCTCTAGTTGGATCCTTGGGTTTTTTATGGGAGGATTATTGATCTTGTGGATGACAGGGCTATATATGACCTCAAGTGGGATAGGGATATCAAGTTAAAGAGAATTGTGGGGGATCCCTGTTGGCATCTTCCCAAAACTAGATCAGGTCAGCTTTTGGGTCTTTGGCATCATATTTCTCTACTTGATGCTCCTGCTTCCTCTTTCCCAGATGAAATAATTTGGACATGTATGGAATCAGGGAATTTCTCTTTCAAGTCTGCCTATGTGAGTCTTGTCCTCTCCTCTAACTCTTTGGGAATCAATTGGAATGAGTTAGTCTGGTTTATTGACTACATACCTAAGCACTCATTGTGTGCTTGGATGGTGTTTCAAGGATGTTTGAAAACTAAGAGTTTTTTTTATCAATAGAGGTGTGTGTTCCTTGTGAACCTGGGTGTGTCCTATGCACTAGCACGACTGAAGACATTAATCATCTTTTTCTTCGATGCCCCTTCTCTCAGTGGTTTGGAACGGTCTGATGAGGAAGACGCATCTACAACTATCACCAGGCTTCTGTAGTGGATTTATTGCTGTCTATAGTTAATGGTGTGGACGGTGCATCCTCTGGTTTAAGCTGCCTTGCTCATCTTATTTTTTCAGCTTTCGCCTGGCATGTGTGGAGGGAGAGGAATAAGAGGATCTTTTCTCAACTAGCACGTCACCCTCACTGCTCCTTCATGGTATTTTACATCAAATCCATAGTAGGCTTGTCTACTTGCGGATTACTTTGCCATTACCTTATCACATTCTATGGGGTCTCCCTCCCGATCTGGTGTCTTCCCATTGCCACCTTGCCAGTTCAGTATAAAACAAGGCTGGAGATTTTCCATTCTTCACCTACCTAATAGCGTTGTGGGCATTGTTTGGCATGGGCATTGTTTGACAACCCACAGGTAGTCCACTTCAAGCAGTGACTCAATCTGATGTGTTAACTAATCAAGAAATTCGTTTTTTGATTGAGTCTCTTCCTTCTCATGTTCCTGATGTGTGCTTGGAGCTTGAAGAGCGTATGATTTTTTTGAAATGGTAACGATGAAATATTAAAGGAAGAAAGGAAAATACAAGGACCCCTCTTTAAAAAGGAAAAGAGAGGCAAGAAGGTATAAAAGCATTATATCAAAACCAAAATTAATTACAAAGTGAGAGCAACTAAATCAGAAATCCTATCTACTCCTTGCTTAGTTAGCTAGTCTACAAAACTATTGGCGGGCCTATCTACATGCATAAAGACAACTTGAAACGGGGACAACAAAGCTCTTATCTCATTAATGTAAAATTAAAACTTCCATGGAAACATAGCTGTAGACCACACCCACGAGATAGTATTAAGAAAATCACTTTCTACCACTAAACATAATTGAGAAAAGAAAGAAGAGAAAATTTGGATAGCTTCCAAGATGGGTAGAACCTCCACCTCGTTAGACTCCATACAACCTACATGCTTCAAGAACAAAGCCAGCACAACATCTTCACATTACGGAGCACTCCTCCTATGCCCGCCGGTCGAAGCTTTCTCCTAGCCGCCCCATCAATATTAAACTTAAAGAACACCTCTAAGAGGAAGATAAAAAAAATCACCTTTTTGGCCTTCTTGACTCCATATAATAAAGAAGCCTCCCAATTATGTAACACACTATCAACCTTTAACCTTTCAAATTCACTTTTAAAAACATCCCAATTAGCAACTCGTGCCACCACAAAAAACAATAACTCATCCACTGAAGAGAAAGACCCTCTAAACACTCTATCATTTCTCTCTTTCCAAACTGATCATATAATAGCAAAAGGAATGAGTCTCCAAAGAACTAACCCACACTCAAAAAAACTAAAGTGCCTCCATACTTCAAATATCCTTGCCAAAGACCCCGAGCTACAGGAGAAAATACCACATATCAAAAAAAGCCTATACCATAAAGAATAAGTAAACTCACAATATACAAACAAATGATCCACTGTCTTCCTTTTTTTTCTACACATCACACATAAGTCTAAAATAGCTAGCTTTGGAAGTAAAGCCTCTCCTCCTTAGATTATCAGCTATAGAGATATTCCTTGAGACTGTGAGCCATGCAAAAGCTTCCACCCTAAGTGGTGCCAAACCCTGCCAAACTAAAGAGGAAGGAACACTGACTTCTAGTATGCCTTCCAACACCTTGTAGAAAGACTTACATGAAAAAATACCAGAAGAACTATACTTCCAAATATGAGAATTTGTTACATCTCTGCAAATGAAAACATCAAAGAGAAAACTGATAAAAGACCAAAACTTAGACTCATCAAACAATCTCAAGGTTCTCCTAAAATACATATTCCATAACCCTAGCCCCCATTCACATACACAATAATCTTTAACAGAAGCCCACTTATTGACCACTACTCTAAATAACCTAGGGAAAAACAAACACAACAAACCCACCTCCACCGAATCATCAACCCAAAAATGAACTTGACTTCCCTCCTCTACTTTAAAGCCTACTCCACTCCTAAAAATCTCCCACCCTCTCACATAAATCCCCAACCCTCAAATATTACACCACAAACTTGATACACGGGACCTAAAGATTTTAATAGGGTCCTAACCCCAATCATTCTCATCATATTTTGCAGCAATAACTCTTCTCCATAAAGCTTCCTTCTCCTCCTAATATCTCCACCTCCATTTAGCCAAAAGAGCCTAATTTTTAAATTCCAAGTTTCCCAACCCTAAGCCCCCCACGGCTTTCTACTTGGCAACAACATCGCATTTGACTAAATGCAATTTTCGTTTGGCACTCCACCCTCCCTACAGAAACTCTCTTCTTAACTTATCCAACTTCACCCTAACACCCACTGGCATCCTTAGAAAGGACATATATTAGACTGACAAATTCAACGAAGAAGCCTCATTAGGGTAATTCTACCTGCTAAAGAAAAATAATTTATCTTCCACATCGACAATTACCTTTTAAAATTCTCCACCATGAGTTTTCACACCTCTTTATAACTCACTTTACCACCAATAGGCAAACTCGGGCACACAATTGGCAAGTTACTATCTTCCTTTTGAAGAGCGTATGATGCTAGTGTTGGAAGTAGGTGAGTCTCGTGGATAGATTTTCAAAACTTTTGACCCACTTGACACAGGGATCAATTATCCATAAGACCAAAAACCCAATCCAGAATACATTACCCTCACTCTCGTGACCATGTACAGTAAATATTCTATCTAAAAGACAAAATCAAACAGCACTAAACATTCATAATAATCTATGACATGCAAGAAGTAGATCATACCTTTGGAGATTTGTAGTGCTCTAATGGAGAAGTTGCGACTCTACTTGATGATGAAAATCTTCAACACCTCTTAGCCTTCCATGCTATGACCCGAATTGGATTTCTTTTCTCAAGAAGATTGGTAGAATCTCCAAGAGAAATTCCAACTTGAAACTCCAAGGAACTAGAAGAGAGAAGGAGAGAGAAACTCGTACAACTCTTGCACGAATAGTGTTTTGGGCGTGAGAGAGACTCTTATTGGACGTCCAAGAGATTTTATATATTTTTTCAAATCTCTTCCTTCCTTAATTGAAATAGAAGTCTTACTTCCAAAGCAATTAGCAACTTTCTCCTTTCTAATCCCTTCTTTCTAGAGTTCAAGTCGGATTAGTATTTTCCAATAACTTGGGCTAGCGTGGGGACCACTAGGGATTCCTTAGAAAGCTAGCTCCAACTGGAACACCACAACCCCACATCTCATGTGCAATCCGGCCCACAATTAATTACAAATAACACCAATATATAAATGCAATTGCACTCCAGTCTTAGGAATAAATTACAATGAAGATCCTAAACTTCTCAATTACCACAAGTAGGCCCCTCTATCAATATCCGTGGATCAACTGGAATAAATCTATCTCTTCCAATCTAAGTTCCACATCTTATTATCCTTGAGCCCCAATTAATCACAGTAATCATCAGTACCATCCAATTAACTCTTAATTGAGATGGGTGCGCACTTACTAATGACAAATCCATTAATTGGCACAAGGGGATAATAGAGATAGATTCCATCTTGATCATTCAATGTTCCCACAGTTCTACTACCACATACCCAAGACATCGAGGTGTTAACCTACAGTCGGCCTCACTCATTGGTGACTCAAAGCAAATGAATAGATAGAAACTTGAGTTCATCAATGTCTCAGGATTGAGAGCCTATTGCTAGAGAATTATGAGAGTATACCTTATTATTGAGACAGAATTCCATAAGGTGCATCTCATGGTCCTTCAATACATCCAATGTACCAACACCGTGATCCAAAATCTTACATCCTAATGATCGAGACAAATCACACTATCTCATAGTGATCAAAGTGCTGCAACCTTATCAAATGAGATGCCCAGTCTCATTATTGGTCATGAAGCTTATTAAAGTATAAGATTTGTGACATATATCTCCCGTGTGTGGATCTCATCCATGCACATATATCACATCTAATATGCTAATGGGACCCGGTTCAACTCATGAACCATTATGTCATATGAATTGGTCATGTGCATGAAGTAGTAAAATAATATTCATCTCATGAAAGTAAAGCATGATTTTATTGATAAATAAAGAAATTAATCAATTTATTACATCAACTGATGGATTGAGTCCACAAACTCTAACAATCTCCCACTAGGCTCAATGCCAGTCAGGGTTGCATCTCATGCCCATCCCTTCTACATGCTGCTCAAAGACTTTGGTAGTCAAAGGCTTAGTAAAGGGATCTGCCAAATTGTCCGCAGAGGCTATCTTGGTAATAGCAATATCACCTCTCTGCACAATCTCTCTGACTAAGTGATACTTCCTCTGTACATGCTTTTGGCTTTTATGGCTTCTGGGTTCCTTTGATTGAGTGACTGCCCCGCTGCTGTCACAGTAAACAGTGAGTGGCTGTCATGCCAAAGGTACCACCCCAAGTTCCAAAAGGAATCTTTTAAGCCATACTACTCCCTTAGCTGCTTCACAAGCTGCTACATATTTAGCCTCCGAGGTTGAATCAGCGGTACATTCTTGTTTTATACTCCTCCAGCTGATCGCTCCGCCTCCAAGCATAAATACATAACCAAAGGTGGATTTCCTAGAATCCTTATCTGACATAAAGTCAAAATCTGTGTATCTGACTGGAATCAACTCATCACTGCTATAAATCAACATGTAATCTCTAGTCCTTCTCAAGTATTTGAAAATACATTTTACAGCAGTCCAATGTTCAGGTCCTAGATTAGATTGATATCTGCTGACTAGGCCCACTATATAACAGATATCTGGTCTAGTACATAACATAGCATACATGAGGCTACCAACAGCCGAAGCGTATGGTATCGACCTCATTTGCTCCTTTCCTCGGGTGTCTTAGGACACTGATCCTTAGAAAGGTGCACTCCATACCTAAAAGGTGTGATACCCTTCTTGAAGTCTTGCATTGCAAACCGTACTAGCACCTTATCTATGTATGCAGCTTGGGATAAGCCAATCATCCTATTTTTTTGGTCTCAATAGAGTTTGATCCTAGCTTCTCCCAAGTCCTTCATATCAAAAGTCTTGGCTAACCAAACTTTTACCGTTGACAACATTCCTATGTCTTTCCCGAGGAGAAGGATGTCATCAACATATAAAACCAGAAAAACTACCCTGTCACCCTCACTTTTCATGTACACACATGACTTATCTGGATTTTGACAAAAACCAAATGACTTGATTGCCTGGTCAAAACGGATATTCCAGCTTCAGGATGCCTGCTTCAATCCATAAATAAACTTCTGCAGCTTGCAAACTTTTTGCTCCTGGTTTTTAGCTACAAAACCGTCTGGCTGCACCATATAGATGTCTTCCTCAATATGGCCGTTGAGAAACGCCATCTTGACATCCATTTGCCAAATCTTGTAATCGAGATGAGCTGCAATGGATAAGAGTATCCGGATGGATTTGAGCATGGCTACTGGAGAGAAGGTTTCCTCATAATTGATCCCCTCTTGCTTAGTATATCCTTTCGCAACAAGGCTAGCCTTATAGGTCTCCACTCTTCCATCTGGTCCTCTTTTTCTCTTGTAAACCCACTTGCACCCAATAGGTTTAATATTGGCAGGCAAGTCCATAAGTGTCCAGACCTGATTTGAGTACATGACTCCATCTCAGCTTTCATAGCATTTTGCCAGCGTCCCGAGTCTAAGTCATTGATTGCTTCATCATAGTTAAAGGGATCTTGTTCCGGCTCTTCTGGGATTTCTTCATAAGACTCTCCCAAGAATGAGAACCTGTCAGGGGGTCTGACAATCCTCCCACTACGATGAGGTACTGGTGTAACTACTGGGTCCTGTAAGGGCGGTTCTTCCTCAAGTTTGGTCATACTTGGATTTGGAATTGATTGCTCCTGAATCTCTTCCAAGATCACCTTTTCTAAAGATTTCCAATCCATCATATAATCTTCCTCCAGAAAAATCGCATTGGTGCTCACCAGCACTTTATGCTCTCTGGGATTATAGAATAACCAACCTTTAGTTCCTTTAGGATATCCTACAAACGTGCATACTTCCGACTTCATTTCCAACTTATCCGTCTTAACGTTGAGCACGTGTGCTGGACAACCCCAAATGTGTAAATGTTGTAGACTAGGCTTTCGCCCAGACCATAATTCCCGGGGAGTCTTAGGTATAGACTTAGATGGTACGAGGTTTAGTATGTGCATTGCAGTATCCAAAGGGTATTCCCAAAAGGATATAGGTAATCTTGAGGAACTCAGCATAGACCTAATCATATCTAAAAGAGTCCGGCTCCTTCTTTCTACTACTCCATTCTGTTGAGGCATACCAGGAGCAGACAACTGGGATAGAATCCCATTTTCTGATAAGTAACCCATAAAATCAGCAGAGAGATATTCCTCTCTTCGATCTAATCAAAGAATCTTGATACTCTTACCTAATTGCTTTTCCACTTCCGCTCGAAACTTTTTGAACTTTTCAAAAGCTTCAGACTTGCGGTGCATAAGGTATATGTAACCATATCTTGAGTAATCATCTGTGAAAGTGATGAAGTACCCATATGCTCCTCTGGCTCTAATATTAATGGGTCTGCAGACATCAGTATGTACTAATTCCAATAAATTTTTGGCCCATTACCCTTAGCTGAAAAGGGTCTTTTGGTCATTTTACCTTCCAAACAGGACTCACAGACAGGAATTGGTTCTACCACTAATGAAGGTAAGATACCATCTTTCACTAGCCTCTCAATCCTGTTAAGGTTTATATACCCTAGCCTCAGGTGCCAAAGTTTTGTTGGATTAGATGAAGGTGACTTTCTCTTTAATGATGGTCTATTAATTATTTCAGTATCATGTATCTCATACATCGTGGGGTTTAACAAATAAAGTCCATTAGTTACCTTGCCAGAACATATGAAAGTACCATTCCTCTTTATGACAACTTCAGTACCAAAAGTAATAGAATAACCTTTATTCACCAAACTAGAAACTGAAATTAAATTCCGCCTTAAAGACGATACATATAATGTTTCTGACAAAACCAATTTATTATTTGAAAAATATAAAGTAATGACTCCCACTGAAACAGCCTCCGCCTTAGCGTCAGATCCTAGGTTGACAATGATTCCTCCATCACTTAGCCTCCTGGTTTCCCTCAACCCTTGCAACGTATTACATATGTGATTAGTTGCCCCGGAATCCACACACTAGGATTCTGAAGTACCAGTTGCAAAACTAACTTCAGATATAAGTGACTCAATCATACTTGCGGTCTTTTTCTTAGACAGCTATTCTGGACAATTTCTCTTCAATGTCCTATCCTACCACAATGGAAACACTTTCCTTTTGTCCCTGAACCCTTAGCTTTAGCCACGCCACCAGTTGGACCATTCTCCACCTTAGGGCCCTTCGGAATTGATTTCTTTTTGCCTTTCCGCCCTTTGCCTTTCGGCTTGGACTTGGCATCTGACTTTTCTATCATTAAGGTAGTTGGTTTTTTCTTCATAATCCCTTCAGTTGCTACCAGCTGACTAGATAGCTCAGCCAGAGTCAGATTCATTTTATTCATATTATAATTGATCTTGAAATTATTGAATGACTCTGGTAATGACTCAAGGATTATGTCAATCTGCGATTCTGCATCAATCACAGCTCCCAGTACATCGAACTCATTTAATAAGTCCATCATCTTCAACATGTGTTCCTGTACTGATGAACCTTCAGCCATCTTGGTGCTAATGAGCACCCTCATGGCTGCTTACTTAGCAGGTCTGCCTTGTTCTGCAAACATCTCCTTTAAGTTCGATATCATACATATGCAGTCTTATAAGATTGATGTTGGTGTTGCAGCACACTAGACATGGATGCCAGAATGTAACATCAGGCCATCTCATCGTCTTTGACCCATTTGGTGTAAAGGTCTTTTTCTGCTTCTGATGCATCTGGGCCAGGCTCTTCAAGGGGGTTTTTGGTAAGGACATATTTATATCTTAAAGCTGTCAGGACAATATCCAGATTCCATTTCCAATCTACATAGTTGGATCCCACCAACTTATTCTGGTTGAAGATGGTCGTAAGTGGATTGAAAGTATTCGAATTTATGCTTGTAATACTGGAGCACATAACCATGCATTCAATTAATGAATTTAAATGACATTAGGGTTTAGTATTCTACCAAATTTATGTGGTAATCCTCATAACCACAAAATTTAAAATACATCGGAATCCCAATCCTGCGGGGCATGCCTCCTTGGGGAGTGCGAATACCTCCTAGACTGGTGCAGATCAAAGTTGGTCAAAATTGGGATTAAGACTAACTATCCATGATCCCTTTCATTTATTACTATCTAGGTATCTCATACCAAATAATGTATGACTCCCGATTAGCTTCGGTTTCTAAAATACATGAGGCAAATCCTTGGGGATACTACATCATTATTTTAGTTAAGTGTGACCCACCAACTAGCATTGCATGACAACTATTGTGGGCAACTCCTCCTTGGGGAGTGGGTTCCCACCCCGTCTCATCAACACTATCTATAGGAGATCCATATCCAGTATCCAGATAAATATAAGCCCTCTATGGGGAATGGCCATTCTCAAAATGGCGCGAGGCTAATACTTTCCTTACAATGGACCTATGGTGGAAAACCATGGGGATTTGTATATATATAAATGCCCCGCTCCCACTTAATATTTTTGAGTTGAGGATTTCCTTATAGGTATATGGGTCCATCACATATAAGTATAAATTCATCTCATGATACGACCAATGATTGGTTCCAAGTCAAGTTATTTTAAGGAAAGTCTTGTTTCTAAAATCAGTGTTACCAATAGATTCATCTCATGATACGACCAATGATTGGTTCCAAGTCAAGTTATTTTAAGGAAAGTTCTGTTTCTAAAATCAGTGTTACCAATAGATCCATCTCATGGGCCCACCAACTCTAATTAGAACTCTTTCCAAAAATTAATTTGATTTGACCAATTTTGGAATTTGCTATGTTTGGATCAGATATGGAAATACTCTAAAATAAGCATTCATCCATAAATAGAAAATGCTATAATAAAAGACTAGTCCTCTCCTCCACATGGCCCAAGCGGAAAAGACTTCTTGAACTTCTAGACTTTCAAAAACTTTGGGATTCCTCAAACTCTTTGGGCATCTCCAAAACACCTTTTGGTAATCTTCAAACTCTTTGATTAGGAGTCCAACTTCTCTTTCCTTCTTTGTTTCGGACATCTCCAGAGTTTACAAATTTTAAAAAATACATAAATTCCTATGTCTCTATAATGAGACTTACATGGTAATCTAAACATGGGAATAAAAGGGCTATAGGGAAATTCATGCTTTGCCCTTTCACGAGAAACGAAGGAAACCATGATGCCCTTTACACTTAGCTACAAATAAATCAATAAGTAAAAGGAAAGAAAAAAAAATATGTGGGCCATATGGAGAGGACATTATCACCTGCAAGTTAGTATCTCACACAACAAAGCATCTCACAAAACCAGGTTGCAAAACCACAATGGAAAAACAAGATGCCAAAGGTTTGCCACCACTATACAAGATCCCCTACGCAGAGGGGGTCCAGGGCAACGCCCCCGGTGGGGTTCGAGTTACCCGGTCAGCTCGCGGGGATCCAGGGGGCAGTGCCCCCAGCGGGGGCTCGGGGACAACGTCCCCCCAAAAAAAAAAAACAACAACAACTCAAACCAAGACCAAAATGATTTTGCCCGGGTTCGGCTACCCGATCTGGTCCCTACGGCTAGCCAACAAACCTCTACAACCATAGTGGTCCGTTTGATTAACCGACCTGACGAACCCAGAAATTTGGATTTTTTCAGATTTGGCTCCTGCTATTCCCAATCACTTCTAATGATCTCAGTATGCTTCTAATGGCATCTTACCATCCTCCTATCATGATTAAAACCTTTTGTGACTTTCCAAACATGGATCTACTACAAAAGCAAGCAAACCCAATAAACACCGATCCTTTCATAACCCTTGCTTTATCCTCTTCACATCTCATGCAAATATTAGAACAAGATTACTGATCTAACATGATTAGAGATGAGTTATGGCTCTGATACCAATTGTTGGAAGTAGGTGGGTCTCGTGGATAGATTTTCAAAACTTTTGACCCACTTGACACAGGGATCAATTATCCATAAAACCAAAAACCCAATCTAGGATGCATTACCCTCAATCTCGTGACCATGTACAATAAATATTCTATCTAAAAGACAGAATCAAACAGTACTAAACATCTATAATAATCTACGACATGCAAGAAGTAGATCATATCTTTGGAGATTCGTAGTGCTCTAATGGAGAAGTTGTGACTCTACTTGATGATGAGAATCTTCAACACCTCTTAGCCTTCCACGCTATGACCCAAATTGGATTTCTTTTCTCAAGAAGATTGGTGAAACTCCAAGAGAAATCCCAACTCAAAACTCCCAGGAACTAGAAGAGAGAAGGAGAGAGAAACTCATGCAACTCTTGCACGAACAGTGTTTTGGGCGTGAGAGAGACTCTTATTGGACGCCCAAGAGATTTTATATATATTTTCAAATCTCTTCCTTCCTTAATTGAAATAGAAGTCTTACTTCCAAAGCAATTAGCAACTTTCTCCTTTCTAATCCCTTCTTTTTAAAGTTCGAGTCGGATTATTATTTTCCAATAACTTAGGCTAGCGTGGGGACTACTAAGGATTCCTTAGAAAGCTGGCTCCAACTGGAACACCGCGACCCCACATCTCATGTGCAATCCGGGCCCATAGTTAATTGCAAATAACACCACTATATAAATGCAATTGCACTCCAGTCTTAAGAATAAATTACAATAAAGATCCTAAACTTCCCAATTACCACAAATAGGCTCCTCTATCAATATCCGTGGATCAATTAGAATAAATCTGTCTCTTCCAATCTAAGTTCCACATCTTATTATCCTTGAGCCCCAATTAATCACAATAATCATCAGTACCATCCAATTAACTCTTAATTGAGATGGGTGCGCACTTACTAATGACAAATCCATTAATTGGCACAAGGGGATAATAGAGATAGATTCCATCTTGATCATTCAATGTTCCCACAGTTCTACTACCACATACCCAAGACACCGAGGTGTTAACCAACAATCGGCCTCACTCATCGGTGACTCAAAGCAAATGAATAGATAGAAACTTGAGTTCAACAATGTCTCAGGATTGAGAGCCTATTGCTAGGGAATTTTGAGAGTATACCTTATTATTGAGACAGAATTCCATAAGGTGTATCTCATGGTCCTTCAATACATCCAATGTATAGCACCGTGATCCGGAATCTTACATTCTGATGATCGAGACAAATCAGACTATCTCATAATGATCAAAGTGCTGCAACCTTATCAAATGAGATGCCCAGTCTCATTACTGGTCGTGAAGCTTATTTAAGTATAAGATTTGTGACATATATATTGGAAGTAGGTGGGTCTCGTGGATAGATTTTCAAAACTTTTGACTCACTTGACACAGGGATCAACTATCCATAAGACCAAAACCCAATCCAGGATGCATTACCCTCAATCTTGTGACCATGTACAGTAAATATTCTACCAGCACTAAACATCCATAATAATTTACGACATGCAAGAAGTAGATCATACCTTTGGAGATCCGCAGTGCTCTAATGGATTTCTTCAACACCTCTTAGCCTTCCACGCTATGACCCGAATTGGATTTCTTTTCTCAAGAAGAATGGTAGAATCTTCAGGAGAAATCCCAACTCGAAACTCCAAGGAACTAGAAAAAAGAAGGAGAGAGTAACTCGTGCAACTCTTGCACGAACAGTGTTTTGGGCGTGAGAGAGACTCTTATTGGACGCCCAAGAGATTTTATATATTTTTTCAAATCTCTTCCTTCCTTAATTGAAATAGAAGTCTTACTTCCAAAGCAATTAGCAACTTTCTCCTTTCTTATCCCTTCTTTCTAAAGTTCGAATCGGATTAGTATTTTCCAATAACTTGGGCTAGCGTGGGGACCACTAAGGATTCCTTAGAAAGCTGGCTCCAACTGAAACACCGCGACCCCACATCTCATGTGCAATCCGGGCCCTCAGTTAATTGCAAATAACACCACTATATAAATGCAATTGCACTCCAGTCTTAGGAATAAATTACAATGAAGACCCTAAACTTCCCAATTACCACAAGTAGGCCCCTCTATCAATATCTGTGGATCAATTGGAATAAATCCATCTCTTCCAATCTAAGTTCCACATCTTATTATCCTTGAGTCCCAATTAATCACAATAATCATCAGTACCATCCAATTAACTCTTAATTGAGATGGGTGCGCACTTACTAATGACAAATCCATTAATTGCCACAAGGGGATAATAGAGATAGATTCCATCTTGATCATTCAACGATCCCACAGTTCTACTACCACATACCCAAGACACCGAGGTGTTAACCTACAGTCGGCCTCACTCATTGGTGACTCAAAGCAAATGAATAGATAGAAACTTGAGTTCAACAATGTCTCAGGATTGAGAGCTTATTGCTAGGGCATTATGAGAGCATACCTTATTATTGAGATGGAATTCCATAAGGTGCATCTCATGGTCCTTCAATACATCCAATGTACCAGCACCGTGATCCAGAATCTTACATTCTGATGATCGAGACAAATCACATTATTTCATAATGATCAAAGTGTTGCAACCTTATCAAATGAGATGCCCAGTCTCATTACTGGTTGTGAAGCTATTTAAGTATAAGATTTGTGACATATATCTCCCGCGTGTGGATCTCATCCATTCACATATATCACATCTAATATACTAATGGGACCCGGTTCAACTCATGAACCATTATGTCATATGTATTGGTCATGTGCATGAATTAGTAAAATAACACTCATCTCATGAAAGCAAAGCATGATTTTATTGATAAATGAAGAAATTAATCAATTTATTACATCAACTGATGGATTGAGTCCACAAAATCTAACAATATATCTCCCGTGTGTGAATCTCATCCATGCACATATATCACATCTAATATACTAACGGGACCCGGTTCAACTCATGAACTATTATGTCATATAAATTGGTCATGTGCATGAAGTAGTAAAATAACATTCATCTCATGGAAGTAAAGCATGATTTTATTGATAAATAAAGAAATTAATCAATTTATTATATCAACTGATAGATTGAGTCCACAAAATCTAACAGCTAGCTCTACAATGCCCTTCGCTGTCTCCTTGGAGGTTTCCGCTTGAGTACAAGAAGATAGCAAGAGCTATTACCCTTGCAAGGAAAATTAAACACCAGTATGGTTTTCCTTGCCCTATTGGAGCTCATGAGTGTGCTTGTCTCCTAGTTGGTTAGGGAGCCGGCCCATGGGCTCTGTGGTTGACGGTGTTTGTTTCTGCTAGGGTATGCCCTAGTGGGGGGAGTCATGATTGTTCCACCGTCTGCGTAATATTTTTTACTGTGTTAGTAAAGGAAAACTAATCTTTCAAAAAAAAAAAAAAAGATGCATTTTAATAAAGTTCACCTTAAGAAATTCAACGAGCTCAGGGCTTCTTAGCTACAGTTAAACTTCCAAGTCAATCTCAATGGGGCTTACCATTCGATTAGCTTCATTTCGTCCATTCATATCAACTTTCCAGCAGTAGGAAAACGTTGGATGTAAATGGAAAAGTCTAGAGGTCAGATTACAGGTCATAAATGTGTCGACTCTTGAGGCGTGCAATCTTCTTCCTACAAGCAACATATGTATCGCCACGATTAGCCAACTAGTTCTCGGATGGAAGCTTCCAGAGAAGAAATAGTCACTGGATTAAGGTATTACTTTGGAGTATGGCATGTGAGAAATAAACAAACTATACGTGCATATTCATCTAAAGGGATAGAATTAGTCAGTTGCCAGGTTTTCCTGTTGTTGTCATTGTGCATACAGCTATTTTAAAATACACTAGTAATCCCATGTTCACATGTATAGTTTTGTAGCTGTTTTCGAGTTTTTGTCCAGATCTTATTAGGCCCCTTCATTTTGTCTCAAGATGTCCGTCCATGTGGAAAAGACTTTTGGTGCTGCCGAAGCCCCAAAAGTATGTGGGGACTACAATTTTATATAAAATGGTGTAAGCACACATATGTACAGGACTGAGTAGTTAACAGTAGTTGTGCCCTCGTTGAAGGTTTCACAGGGTATTCTTTTACAAGCTGTAAGATTGGAAGCCACAAGAATTGTAACCATGCTTTCGACCACATTATTTAGCATGGCATGCCCCGAGAATCAAGAGTTGCACCGTTGATTAGAAGCCATGCCTCTCATTTGGCTACGAACCGATCATTAAATATACTTTATTTCTATTTGTAAGGGTGTCCTTTTCTCATATGTGTGGGTGCTCTTTCAATCCTCTTACATGTGGGTGCCCCCTCCCTGGATAATCGGGTGTTCTCTCTGCGCTTGCTCAGATGTTCTAATGTTTCCTAGCCCCATGGCTGGGGTACTTAAAAATAAAAGAAAAACAAAACACTTGTACAGGCCTCAAGCACCACAACTATAAGAAATGCAAATTTATCTGGGCTCATACTCAAGACTCCTCACTAGGAAATGCAAATCCTCATCACATTGATTATTAATTAAATGTTGGTTTTAAGACTTGAAAGTATAAATATGTACATTAGTAGGCGAAGCCACTCCAGTAGACACATTAGTTTTCCTATAAAAGCTTTCGGTGGGTTCAATTGGATGCATTACAATCAAGGGATATGCTAATGGAAAGTTAGGATGTGTATTAAAGGAATATGAAACCGGTCAAATGTTCCATCAATTGCAGGGATAACTCTACTTAACATATGCATAGAAAAACCCTGACCCAGCCTGCTGGTGACCTAAATTCGACTTGCATAACCCAACCCACAATTAGGAAAACTTCACCCCCACTACATGCCCTCTTTTTGAGTTCATAGTCCAATTAAGCCCAGTTAAATTCTCATGTCGGGTCAAGTTGCTCTTACAAACCTACTATAATTTTATGATAGGCCTGGATCAAATACTAAAAAACTTCTAACCTTGACACAGGTTAGGGTCCCAACACAGATTTCTACTATATAGATAAACAAACAATTAACTTAAGTTAAAAAGCACTCAACCACAAGAGATAGACGTGTGATTTTTACGTGACAAATACAAATAGAAAAAAACCACAGGATCTAACACCGATCCAAACTCAGATCAAGAATTGTGCAACAGAAGTTACAAGATCTACTTACTACCCTTGTCTAGTTGAACACAACATAAAAGATTGAAGTTCTTCTTGCCGATGCACACACCGTTCAGCTTCTTCAAATTTGATCTAATACGCCTTAAAGCCACTTAAGACGAACAACCTTCTACAAGAGAGAAGATAATCTTCTACAAAATAGGAGAAGCAATATTCTTTAGTACAGAGTTTCAGTACAATCTCTCCAATGAAAGCTTTAGAGAAGAAGGGTATTTCCAATGTGTACTCTCAATTTAGAATAGGGAGATGAATGCCTTAGGGTTAAGAGAAAACTCCTTTTATAGCCCTAATTTCGTGCCTCATAATGGTAATCCAACTAAGATAGGAAAAATCTCATTTCAAATAGAAATAGAAATTTGCGTTAACGGCAGTTTCGTAATTTCAGACAACACAATTTATGTAAACTTCCCAAAGCCATAACTCTATCGTTTCAAATCCAATTGACGCAACCGTGAAACCTACGGATATCTACTCGAAAGGTGCTTTTCAGTGGTAAGTCGTTTGCCTATATCCGTGCTCGATTTGTGAGATATAACATTTTTAATCTAAATACATTCATTATAACTCTTTTGGGACTCTTTAACCTCATCAAAGTCCTAATTTAAAACAAATAGAAATACAACATTGACTAAAACTAGAGTTTTGTCCAAACTATGAATTTACCAACATGCTAAAATCCTTACAGATACTTTTGATGAAATATGTATATCTTAGAAGAGTAGTTCATGCGGAGAAAACATATACCCGTGACACAATTGGCAAATGTACATACCACTACCAATCAGACCGTCCAAACTTCTCTAGTTTTTATTTTCTAGATGATTGTCCAAACTTGAAAAAGGCTTTGTTCGGTTAAGGTTATCTTCCTATACTTTTTATTTTTCACCAACATCACCTTACCATACTGTTGGGTATGGCGGATCTAAAATTTTTGTTTGGATAGCACAAAATGGTGAGGTGAAGAAGTATAATATTAAACTAGATACTTTTAAAGTCTACTTTAGGAGCCGTTTGTTAATTTTCCCTCATTGTAAAGTTAAAGTCATCTTTTATTTCAACACACAACAACCCAAAAGAGTCAAATCAAAATACCACAATTCAAAAAAAATTCTTCTACCTTTTTACACAAAAAAGTCAAAAAGTTACTTTTCCATTCCACTAACTAACAAAAAATATCTACTTTTAATACAAAAAGTCAAAAAGTTACATTCTCTTTTCACTAAAAACAAAATCTAATCGTTGGATTGATTTAACCCTTCTTATTTTTTTTATCTTTTAAACTTACCATTCACCTCACTTCACTCTACCAGTTAGATTTTCTTGAATCACGTGGTGCAGTGGCACTCACGCAGTAACATGTTAGTCATGTTAGCATTAGACATGCGGTCTACTTGACTGCATGCCCATGCATGGATCCCACATCTGGAGTCCAAGACAATTAAAAACTCCTCTTCTATTTGGTTTTTGGAAATCCTATTGGACTTGAAAACTAATAGTTACTTCCTAATCAAATTATTAATAAGAAGGATGATCCTAATCAACTTAAGAGTTCTATGATGAAAAGAGAACTATCACAGAGATCTATAAATATAAGAGTTAAGGATAACTTGCTTCACTTCAAGAGATTACTGCTTAACTCTCTTATCACTTGCGTGCATTAAAGAGAAATAGAAATGAGTTGTAAACCCCGCACGCGAATAGGTTGTTCTTCTCCACACAATTAACATACGATTGAGCCAAGTATGCGTGTAGTTTATTATATTATTCAGATCTGATCCATTAAAGTTGATACTATGATTTTGGTAAATCTAACAATTGGTATTAAAGCCATTTTTTTTTTTGGATTTTGATCTAAGTAATCAACTGACAGCCCATTAATTTTCTTGATGAGTAAGTTTAACTGTGATCATTTGTTGTTTCGTGATTATATTATTTAAATTGGGTGTTAAATCTTGGTTAGAAATATTTTTTTTAAGATCTATGCCCTTGACAATGCTTGGTTGATTAAGCCGTATCAAATTAAGATACTTCTGGGATGAAGCATGTTTTCATTGTATGCATGAAGAAGACCCACTTTATGTTTTCCTATGGCTTATGGTACATACATGTCGGACCCATATATATCATATTTTCTTTTGGTTCAATATTCACTAACACATGGCTATTGATATTATAAGCACTTAGATCAATCCCAGCATTAACTCAAATCAACGTGCATATCAAGTTGTGCTTTTATGCACACATTCTCAGCACATTATGAGCATTAAGGACTACTTAAAATTATAGACCCCTGATATGATTTCTTAATGAAGATCAAGGCCTGTCAAGGTTAAAGTGCCAAAATTCTTAATTTCTATGATTGATCTTGGGGTGGGAACCACTCAACGTACAGGCTTGGACTGCGTTGGGTATGCACGTTAACCTATTTCAAGAGCTCATTACCATGATATATTAGTTGTATGGATAGGTAACATAAGGCATAATGCATAAGTCATTAAAGAATTGATCCAAACCATCACAAAATTAATTTGATATAATAAAAGTTCTATCAACTTGCTGATGTCAAAAATTATGCACAGATCAATTATTTTAACCATTGAAATACTAATTTGATGATTGTAGACACATCTGAACTCATATTTTCAATCCGTTTTCTTTAGTAAACTTCTAAAAGTCAGATCTACCAGATTAATGGTATGCATCAACCATCCAGAAATTTTAGATTTTATGGCATATTAATTTTTGCATGTTTAACTCATTAACGTTTAATTCCACATTTAATTTGTCAAACTTCTATTGATCATGAGTTAAAAGAAGTTCATAGGTGAATGTATATTCACATCTATGCCTAATTTGAGGGAAATTTATGGATGGATTAAAGAATACCTTAACTGTAAAGTATTAATTAAGAAAAATTAAGCTTGTGATTAATTTAAATAAAAATTATTTTTATAATTAATCACATGTAAGAACACCGATATTAATGAATTAATAATCTAAATAGTTTAGATTAGTCAATTAATATCTATTTGGATTTTTTCTCAATGAAGCTCGACTTAAAGTTAAAGTGAGCAATTAAGTTTTAATCATTGAGATGAGAATATTCAGTTCAATTAGGGAAATATTTTTAAATAGACTCATTAAATCATTAAAGGTGCGATTATAATTTCTCATTAGCAAAATTTACAATTTGTTCAATTTAGATGCTGCCAAAGTAATCCAAAATTATGATATATTGTGAATTTTATGTTAAAGATGTTGGAGGTAGGTGGGTCTCGTAGATAGATTTTCAAAACTTTTGACTCACTTAACACATGGATCAACTATCCATAAGACCAAAAACCCAATTCAGGATGCATTACCCTCAATCTCGTGACCATGTACAATAAATATTCTATCTAAAAGACAGAATCAAACAACACTAAACATCCATAATAATCTACGACATGCAAGAAGTAGATCATACCTTTGGAGGTCTGTAGTGCTCTAATGGAGAAATTGCGACTCTGCTTGATGATGAGAATCTTCAACACCTCTTAACCTTCCACGCTATGACCCGAATTGGATTTCTTTTCTCAAAAAAATTGGTGGAATCTTCACGAGAAATCTCAACTCGAAACTCCAAGAAACTAGAAGAGAGAAGGAGAGATAAACTCATGCAACTCTTGCACGAATAGGGTTTTGGGCGTGAGAGAGACTCTTATTGGACGTCCAAAAGATTTTATATATTTTCAAATCTCTTTTTTGCTTAATTGAAATAGAAGTCTTACTTCCAAAGTAATTAGCAACTTTCTCTTTTCTAAAACCTTCTTTCTAGAGTTCAAGTCGAATTAGTATTTTCCAATAACTTGGGCTAGCGTGGGGACCACTAGGGATTCCTTAGAAAGCTGGCTCCAACTGAAACACCGCGACCCCACATCTCATGTGCAATCCAGGCCCACAGTTAATTGCAAATAACACCACTATATAAATGCAATTGCACTCCAGTCTTAGGAATAAATTACAATGAAGACCCTAGACTTCTCAATTACCACAAGTAGGCTCCTCTATCAATATCCCGGATCATTTGGAATAAATCTGTCTTTTCCAATACAAGTTCCATATCTTATTATCCTTGAGCCCCAATTAATCACAATAATCATCAGTACCATCCAATTAACTCTTAATTGAGATGGGTGCACACTTACTAATGACAAATCCATTAATTGGCACAAGGGGATAATAGAGATAGATTCCATCTTGATCATTCAACGTTCCCACAGTTCTACTACCACATACCCAAGACACCGAGGTGTTAACTTACAGTCGGCCTCACTCATTGGTGACTCAAAGCAAATGAATAGATAGAAACTTGAGTTCAACAATGTCTCAGGATTGAAAGCCTATTGCTAGGGAATTATGAGAGCATACCTTATTATTGAGATGGAATTCCATAAGGTGCATCTCATGGTCCTTCAATACATCCAATGTACCAGCACCGTGATCCAGAATCTTACATTCTGATGATCGAGACAAATCACACTATTTCATAGTGATCAAAGTATTGCAACCTTATCAAATGAGATGCCCAGTCTCATTACTGGTTGTGAAGCTATTTAAGTATAAGATTTGTGACATATCTCCCGCGTGTCGATCTCATCCATGCACATATATCACATGTAATATACTAATAGAACCCGGTTCAACTCATGAACCATTATGTCATATGTATTGGTCATGTGCATGAAGTAGTAAAATAACATTCATCTCAAGAAAGTAAAGCATGATATTATTGATAAATAAAGAAATTAATCAATTTATTACATCAACTGATGGATTGAGTCCACAAAATCTAACAAAAGGATCACTATAATTTTGTGACATTTAATTGCACCTAAATTGCATTTCAAAATATAAATTGAACATTGAACCAAAGGCTCAATCATCTCTTGACCACTTGAAAACGGGATGACGTATGCTTAATATGTATGACATGAACATAATTGATTTTTGCTTAAAGGTGTAGTCAACTTATTCATGACATATGCTATTAACCATAGTCTCATTAGTAAGGATAGTAATAAATTAACATGTCATATTCACCCAAAGGTGATTTATAATGATGTACTTATTACTCGCCAATTTGAATTTATTATATGTTTAAATTTAAATTGGATTATTATTGTGCGTGTTAAATTCAAAGCTTATATTTTGTGATGTATCTATTTTCAATTTTGAATTCAATTACATTGTCATCCTGTCTGGGATCCATTTCAATTTTAGATGGATCAAACTATACTTATTGGAAATATATGCTATCTCTTATATTAAGTTATTTAAAATTGGACATGGCCATAGAAGAACCTAAATCTCCTGTGCCCACTAAATTGAGTTCTACCACTAAAAAACGGAATATGAAAAATGGATGAGATCCAATAAAGTAAGCCTGATAATCTTCACCAATTCAATATCAAAGAGTATTCGAGGGTCTATCGATGTTAAAGATTATGCGAAGGACTACTTCGAAGCTATTAAGACACAATTTGAGGTAACTGATAAGGCACTTGGATCCTCACTGATGTCTCAATCGACTAATGTTAAGAATAATGGGGTCAAAATCGTAAAAGAACACATTTTAAACATATTTAACATTGCAGCTAAACTCAAGAAAATTAATATGAGCCTTTCAAATAAGTATCTGATTCAATTCATCTTAGATTCCCTGCTGCCGCCTTTGGATCATTCAAAATAACATACAATCAGAACTCATAGCCATAGATAGTTAGTGAATTGATTGCAAAAGGTGATCAAGAGGAAAGGAGGCTTAACACTGAAGGCCAAATTACAGTTAATTATGTCTCCCATGGAAATGTCAAGAAAAAATATAAGCCAAAATGTAAAAACAATGTGCATAAGGTGAAAGCAAAACCGGAAAAAGAAGAAAAGGAAAAAGACCTCATGGAAATATTTCTTCTGCGATAAGAAAAGTCACTTCAAATAGGAATGTCTGAAAGAAAGATATGGTCGAAAAGAAAGGTAATAACAGTCAAGTATTTGTTGTATGTTTTGAATCCAATTTAGTAGATGTTCCATTAAATACTTGATGGGCTAACTTTGGAGCAACCGGTCATGTTTTTGGTTGTATGCAAGGGTTCCTTACAAGTTAGAGTCCAAGTGATGGTCAAAGAACCATCATGATGAGGAACCGATAAAAATCAAGAGTCAAAGCAATAGGGACTTACAGAATTGTGCTAGACACTGGATTCCAACTAAATCTCTATGATACCTTTTATGTTCTATCCATTTCTAGAAATTTAGTTTCTATTTCAAAATTAGATCAATATTGTTATGCATTTAATTTTGGCAATAGATTTATGAATACTTATAGAAATGGCATTGTAATTGGTAGTGGATCTTTATATGTGGTTTATATAAATTGAAGTTAGATTTCAGTTTTTGCACAAACCCTATCTACCTGGTAGATTAATTATAGCATGAATATGGACTTAAAGAGAATACTGATAAAAGAGAACTCATCTTCGATATAGAATAAACGCTTAGGACATATCTCAAACGAGAGAAAAGAGAGATTGGTGAAAGATGGGTTATTACCAAACTTAGATTTCGGAGATTTCGATGTCTGTGTTGATTGTATTAAAGGCAAATAAATAAGACAATCAAGAAAACTACCATAAGGAGTTTAGGACTTCTCGAATTAATTCATACGGATATTTGTGGAAAATTACGTATACCTTGTTTTACTAAAGAGGAGTATTTCATCACCTCATAGATAACTACTCACGATATGGATATATTTATCTCATTAAAGATAAATCTGAACCCTTGAATGTCTTTAAAATATTCAAAGCAGAGGTAGAGAGACAACTAGACAGAAAAATTAAAGTCGTGAGATCAGATTAAGGTGGTGAATACTATGGCCGATATGTTGAATTAGGACGTAATCCGAGGCCATTAGCTAGATTCCTGGAAGAAAAAGGCATTGTTGCTCAATACACAGTGGCAGAAACCCCTCAGCAGAATGGTGTTGCTAAGAGGAGAAATAGAATACTTATTGATATGGTTAGGAGCATGGTGAGTAATGCCAATTTACCTGATTCAATGTGGGAAGAAGCATTAAAGATAGTTATTTATATTTTGAATCTTATTCCTACTAAGGTGGTCCCTAAAACCCCATTTGAGTTATGGACTGGTAAGAAACTCAATTTAAACCCTTTCGGAGTCTAGGGTTGACCACTGAAGTGAGAGCCTTTAATTTACATGAAAAGAAATTAGACCTGAGAACTATTAATGGATTTTTCATTGGTTATCTGCAAAGATCTAAAGGGTATAGGTTTTACTATCCAAACCATAGTATCAAGATCGTAAAATCCAATAATGCTAAATTCTTAGAAGATATGAAAACAGTAGGAGTCATCATACTAGAAATAGTACTTTCAATGAAATTAGGGAATAAATTATGTTGCCTAATGCAAATGATAGTGTTGAAATTCCTCTTGATATACTTATAAAGATAACTTAGAGGAGGAACGACCCATTAACGTAGAAACACTTTCAAAACAAACTGCTTTAAATGATACAATCATGAATGATGCATAACAAAATGTTGATGACATAGATATGGGAGAATTGAAAAGGTCTACTCGAGAGAGAAGACCTACAATATCGAACGACTATGTTATGTATCTCGAGGAAATGGCTATTGGAATGATGGAAGATCCAATGACATTCAAGGAAGCCATGAATGGTAAAAATTCTGATAAATGGTTAGATGCAATGAAATATGAGATTAAATCCTTTGCCAATAATGAAATTTGAGATCTCATTGAATTACCTGTAGGGTCTAAAACTATTGGTTGTAAATGTATCTTTAAGACCAAAAGAGATTTTAAAGGGAAAATTGAATGATTTAAAGCCAGATTTGTGGATAAGTGTTTCACTCAAAGAGAAGGCATCGATTACAATAAAACCTACTCAACAATATCAAAGAAGAATTCATTCATAATAATTATGGCACTTGTAGCATACTATAATTTAGATCTATATCAAACAGATGTCAAAATGACATTTCGAAATGAAAATCTAAAAGAGGAAGTTTACATTGTCCAACTTGAAGGGTTCATTTAATAGGGAAAAGAAAGTTTAGTATGCAAATTAAATAGGTCAATAATGGACTTAAACAAGCTTCCAGGCAATGGTACTTAAAGTTCAATCAAATTATCACATCTTGCAGCTTTATTAAAAATATTGTAAACCATTGTATATATCTAAAAATCAATGGAAGCAAGTTTATAATATTAGTCCTATATGTTGACAACATCTTATTTGCCAGTAACCATTTTGGTATGATCCATGAAACCAATGATTATCTTGAGGCAAACTTTGATATGAAAGATTTGGGCGAAGCATCCTTTGTAATAGGAATTGAGATATATCGGGACTGATCTCGGGGATTACTTGGGTTGTCTGAGGAAGCCTATATCAAAACAATACTTAAGAGATTTAATATGGAAGGCTGTAAACCACAAAATGCTTCTATAATCAAGGATGACAATTTTAGTAAAGACTAATGTCCAAAAAGTGAAATAGAAAAGAAGCAAATGAAAAGTGTCCTTATGCAGCAGTTGTTAGTAGTTTGATGTATGCTCAGACACGTACAAGACTAGACATAAGTTTTGTAGTGGGAATGCTTAGCAGATACCAAAGTAATCCCGGCATATTTTATTGGCAAGTGGTAAAGAAAGTATTCTATTATTTAAGTGGTACTCGGAGATATATGCTCACATATAAAAGATTCGATCATTTGGAGGTAATTGGATATTCCAATTCAGACTTTTGTAGGATGTTTTGATAGTAGGAAATCTACTTTGGCATATGTTTTCCTGTTAGCAGGCGTAGTAATTTCGTGGAGGATTGTAAATCAAACTTTGACCACTCCATCTACGTTTCATGCAGAGTATGTGGACTGCTTTGAAGTCACAGGTCATGCGTTGTGGATGTGTAGTTACATCTCAAGACTTCAGATTATAAATTGTTTCTCGAAGCACTGATGATTTACTGTGACAATTATGTAGCAATGCGTTTTACCAATAATGATAAGTGTTCCGGCAATTTAAAGTATTTGGAAGTTAAATACCTTGTACTTAAAGAATAAGTATGAAATGATTTAGTGTCTATTGTTGGATTTCCAATGAGTCTCATGATAGCTGATCTATTAACGAAGGCATTAGCACCTAAGGCCTATAAGGAACATATTGTAACTGTGGGCCTGCAGGATTTGCCTAATTAAGATTATTTTATGTTAGCACTATTGAAGAGATCATTAAAGTTATAAATTTTTCCATTTTGTAATTCTTATCTCTTATATTACCTGCATATGTGGTTATTGTGGAAAAGAGTAAGCATGTAAAGTTATGACATTATAGTACCGACCAAATTAGGAATGTCATGCCAAGAATCCTAATTTTACTCTCATTAAAGACTTGGTTAAGCAAAGATGTCCTTGTTGTGATCATGGAAGGGAGCGCGTCATTAAAGATATGTAACCATTATGCTTCTCATCGACAAATTTGTTTAATTACAGATTAAAAATTTAGATCAAACTTTAAGTGGGAGGAGTTTTATCGGTGCACTAGTCAAAGTCAAATTTTTTTCCAAACTTCTAAATCCAAATTGAGTCATTTTTCAAAAATAAATTATAAATTTAGGTCAAATTTCGAGTGGGAGGAGTTTTATCGATGCACCAATCAAAGTCAATTTTTTTCCAAACTTCTAAATCCAAATTGAGTCATTTTTCAAAAATAAACTATTTTCTACAAAAATAAATTGATTAATTAAGGATGTAGTTTGTGGTTAACTGGCCCAAGTGGAAGAATGTTAGCATTGGACGTGTGGTTCACTTGATTGCATGCCCATGCATGGGCCCCACCTCTGGACTCCAAAGCAATTAAAGACTATTCTTCTATTTGGTATTTGGAAATCCTATTGGACTTGAAAACTAATAGTTACTTTTTACTTGAATTACTATTAAGAAAGATAATCCTAATCAATTTAAGAGTTCCATGATGAAAAGAGAACTATCACAGAGATCTATAAATATATAGGTCGAAGATAATTTGCTTTACTTTAAAAGATTACTGCTTAGCTTTCATCACTTGTATGCATCAAGGAGAAGTAGAAGTGAATTATAAATCCCGCATGCGAATAGCTTGTTTTTCTCCACACAACCAACATAAAATGTAGCTAGATATGCATGTAGTTTATATTATATTATTCATACTTGATCCGTTAAAGTTGATCCTATGATTATGATAAATCTAACAGGTCTGCTCTGCTGTGGGGCTTTGTGGGTCCATGGAATTAAGAAGGAATACATAGGAAAATAAAAGATACAATTGCCATGAAATTCATGGAACTTAGAGCTTGTAACACCAGTCTCAACATGCTCAAAAGTCTAAGAGAAGTCGGAACATAATTAAGTATGAATATTATATTGTTACTGAAATAGTTTTTGCTCGTTACAATTAGGTAATTCTCAAATCGGAGGTCAAAGATCTATAGACTGAGCTAGCGATGGAAACCTCGGGTCATAAAAGAAAATGGTAATTTTTTCTTTAATTCTCTTTATTTTATTTATTTATTATTATTATTATTTTTTGGGTGGGGAAGGAAATAGATGCACTGATTTGAAAATGACTATTGCATGAATTTCCAGTTTCCCTTTTTGGATAATTTCATGTAACCAAACAGATAATTAGATTAGACTGTTGGGTCTAGACATGTGAGTCCATGGCACGATTATGGTGAGAGATTGAAATCATGCTCCGTCCATTGCGGAAAACAAACATCAACCATGTAAAAATATTTGTAGTTTGAATATGTCCCCACACTTGTTTTTTATTTGATAAACAATGACCATTGTCAAAAGCAACCGTGTTTTGTGAATATTATATTTTGCCCCAACATCTAATGTTGTAAAAGCTGCAAGGACTGAATGTTTCTAATGATAATTTTCTGTTTACCCATGTTTCCAATTTTTTTTTCATTGTCTTAAATTGGATGATGGATAAATTCAATTTCCATCCAATTTGTTAAGAATCAACTGTCCATCGTTAAATCATTCCGTCTTAGTGATAGTTCCAAATTTATTTTTCTCCCTGCTGTTTTGGTTATATTATGCCAGGGTGGGCCCAAAGATTTAAAGCCGGTGGTTGACTCACATCCCTATAAAAAATGGGGGAAAGAAGATCATGGCCGTCCATTGCCGATCGATTATTCTCCGGGCCGTGCGACATCTACTCTCTCAAGTCTGAACTACCCCTAAGACCAGGGGGCAAAAAAATTAATAAACAGGGGTATCTAGGTAAATTCATCATCACAGGCTTCCCCCCCGCCCCTCCATAATTTTTCAAAAACGGCGCAGATGCCGTAGGTGCTTTGTCTGTGGGCCCAAAGCCTGACAGTCTTTCCCATTTGAATTTCAAACAATCAAAACATCAATTAACACAGAAGGTGGCCCACCAAACCTCCTTTTTGCTGATCAGTCCCTTTAACTAATTAACTTACTCATCTACCTCCTTGCACAACTTCCTTTTCTGAAAAAAGAGCATATTTATTCTTTAAAAAGCCCAAGACTTGATCAGAGAAAGGAAGAAGAAAAGTTGCCTTTGATTGGATCATAGATCAATTGAAAATTCCAAAAAAGACTTGTTCCCTTCTCTGTCTCTTTCCATCTTCTCTCCACTCTCACCAAAACCCTCTTACCATTTCTCCTCTCCACTTACCAAAACTGGCCAAAACCAAAGAAAAAAAGAAGAGAACCATACAGCTTCATCTAAGCTGTTATTAACGCGTTTCCTTCCTTTCTCAGTGTCTTCCTTTCCCACTGATCATATTCCTCTCTCTCTCTCTCTCTCTCTCTCTCTCTCTCGCTCCTTCCTCTGATCTTCTCTTTTTAGCAAGAAAAAGAAGGAACTCATATCCAATCTCACCACATCTCTCTTCCTCCTCTTCTCTCTCTTTATTTTCTGAGGAAGAGAAAGAAGAAAACCCCTCTCTCTCTTCTTCTTCTCTGAAGAAAACCCATCTCTCTCTTTCTCAAAAAAAGGAAGAAAACCCATCTCACATCTCCCTCTCTCTCTTTCTCTCACATACTGAAAGACCTTACCTTTACTCTCTAAGAAAAAGACCCATTTGCCTGCTTCTCTCCAGATACCCATAGAACCATGCTGTTCAGTCCCCTGCCCTTGTATCTTCTCTTCTCTGCCTTCTTCTTCTTCCCTTTTTCCATCTCCCAACCTCAAGCTCCTTCCCCTGCTGCAGATGCCTGCAATGGCATCTTCCTCACATACACCTTTGACCAGCGCACCCGAATCCACCCTTTCCTTTCTGACCCATCTCTCCAGCCCTACTCCTTCCAATCCACTGCTACTATCCTCAATACTGGAGCCGAAGAGCTTAAGTCCTGGAACTTCTTCATCGGCTTCCAGCATGATGAGATTCTAGTCTCTGCCAATCCGGCTGTTTTGACTGATGGGTCTTCTCTGCCGGCGAGTGTCGGCAATGGGACCTCCTTCTCCGGCTTTCCTAACACCGATCTCAAGACGGCCATCGAGACGGCCGGGGACTTGACCCAGATCCAGGTGCAGATCAAATTGGTGGGCACCCAGTTTGGGGTTCCGGTGACTGGTGTTCCGATGCCGGCGAACATTAGTCTTGCCAATGATGGGTATAAGTGCCCTTCCCCTACGACTCAAGGTATCTCTACTTGATTATGGCCATTTTTGGGGTTTGTCTTCTGATTGTACTGTAATTGCTGGAAAGTTTTGTGATTTTGATTCAAAACATAGTCAATTTCATTGGGTTGGAATTAGTTACTGCGATTGCATCACTGCGATTCGAAAAAAAAAAAGGTTACTGCCGCCTAATCAGATTTCATTAGGCAGGAACCTGTTTCAGTGTCAATCCCTTGGATAGCAGAGAAGGAAGGATCTGCTGACATCCCATATCAGCAAGGATCAATTGTTAGTTTCTTTCTCTTTTCGCTGCTCCCTAGTGGTTAATGTTATGGGTGCGTAGATATGCTGTTAGAGAATCCAAACTGCATCCAAGAACAGTTGATTCATATATAAACCATTGACTCTTTCTAGTAATTCGCACACTTATATACAAAGTTTCTTGATAGAAAGGATTTAAAGGTTGATGATTGGTGTTCTCCCTTATATTGAACTTTCTTCTCTCTTTTTTTTTTAAATCTTCCCACAATTGTTGAATTACATCTTCCAGATTTCTTCATTTGTTAAGTTAAACACAAAATTATGATGGGAAAAATATGTTTGATTGTTCTGTGGCTTTGGCTTGTGTCTGTGATTTGATTCACTAATTGTTTAACAACTGGCTTGTCATAACCAAGTTGCAAACCATATCTACGTAACTGTTTCAAAAGTCAGATCTTTTCTCTCTTCCTGAGGTCCGTCGCACTCTCTGGAATCAGCATCTAGAAACAAGAACATAGGATTTATAGGACTATGCTTGGTGAACTTTTCAGAGGAGTTTAGGTAATAATTCACGTATCAAACTGTGAATTGTTCGAAATTAACCATTTGCGGTTTGAAGGCCTTATCGGCAAACTGGGTAACTCATGGTCACAGCAATCCGCACATAATGGAAACAGGTTAGAGATTAGATGGTGAGGATCTTTTCACCTTAAAATTTTCAAGGTATCCTGCAGCATGAATATTCTTAATTATCATTTTTGTGTATGAAGTCTATGAACTATGAAATCAAGCTTGAGGATGCTCTGCTGATCCTTGGACTGAGGATTGTGAAATTTCCTGAGAAGAGGAGCTATTGCTAATGCTGGAAATTTCACTTTAAAGCTTGTCCCCCCATCCCTCCCTTTTTGCCTTTTGGGTGAAATAATGTTTTCTTTACCCATGTAGGTGGGATAAGTCTTAGATGATTATTATGATTATGATGATGATGATGATATTATAATTTCGTTCCTGCAGGAAATAGTTCCATGTATGTATGCTGCACAAAAGATGCTACTTTCAAAGCAAACATCACTGAAGAAAAGTTCCAGCCCCGTCAAACAGGTGATCTCACAATCTCATATGATGTGCTTCAATCTTATGGATCAAGTTACTTAGCACAGGTCACAATTTCAAATCACAACCCACTCGGACGTCTTGACAATTGGAATCTGGGATGGGAATGGATGAGGGGTGAATTCATCTTTAGCATGAGAGGCGCTTATACTTCGGTTGTCGATCCAACAGATTGCATCTATGGAGCTCAAGGTGCATACTACCAGAACTTTGATTTCAGTAAGGTCCTGAACTGCCAGAAGTCACCAACAATCTTGGACCTTCCTCTGACCAAGGCCAATGACACTGCTGTTGGATTGATCCCATTCTGTTGCAGAAATGGCACTATCTTGCCACCATCCATGGATCCAAGCAAGTCCACATCAGCATTCCAGCTCCAAGTTTTTAAAATGCCACCGGATCTTAACAGGACGCTGCTTTACGCACCACAGAACTGGAAGATAAGTGGCAACTTTAACCCAGATTACCAGTGTGGGCCTCCGGTTCGTGTTAGCCCAACTCAGTTTCCTGACACCAGTGGATTACAATCCACAACATCAGCAGTGGCCAGCTGGCAAGTGGTCTGCAACATCACAAAGCCAAAGGGATCAAAGCCTCGCTGCTGTGTCTCCTTCTCTGCATTTTATAATGAATCTGTCATTCCATGCAGTACTTGTGCTTGTGGCTGTCCATCTAAAGTTAACCCCACTTGTAGCACTACTGCATCTGCCCTTCTTCTTCCTTCCGAAGCTCTTCTTATCCCTTTTGCCAATAGAACAGACAAAGCTATTGCATGGGCTGATCTCAAACATTTCCAGGTGCCAAACCCATTGCCTTGTGGTGACTACTGTGGCGTCAGTCTCAATTGGCATTTATACACTGACTACACTCGCGGTTGGACTGCAAGAATTACTCTCTTCAATTGGGAAGACACCAGCTTTGCTGATTGGTTTGCTGCTGTGCAACTGGACAAGGCATTTGCAGGCTATGAAAATATGTACTCTCTTAATGGAACCGCATTGCCTGATGCAAACAACACCATAATGATGCAAGGTCTTCGAGATGCGAACTATCTGATAGCAGAGACAGACGGTCCCAAACCATCAACAGATCCTCGGGTTCCTGGAAAGCAACAGACAGTGATATCATTTACAAAGAAATTAACACCGGGAATCAATGTGGCTGGAGGGGATGGGTTTCCTAGTAAGGTGTTCTTTAACGGGGAGGAGTGTTCGCTTCCTTCAACGCTCCCTACAGGGCATGCATACAGGACTGGGGTGGCTAGCAGCCTTGTCTCTATAGTTGTTCTAGCTGCTGTAGTTCTTTTCTTGGAGCAATAGCACTATAGAGGCATAGATTCATGTTGTCGCTGCTGATTCTTTGATTCTTTTGAAGACTTGGTTGATAAATTCATGCAAAGTTTTTCATTTGGCACTTAATCAGCAACACTCATTATAGCATCTGGATTAATCAGAGCACTTTTTGAGTATGTTGGTCTTTTAATTCCGGTAGCTTTCAAGACTAGATACTTTAGTGTGTATTGTTTGATCTACTGCTGCCTTGTGACATTTATGGAAACGATGTAATATAGCATGACATATAGCATCTTGACTCTCCTCATCAGTGGATTCGGTTTTGAGATGTTACATTGTTTTTCTTTTGCATTCAGATTTCTGTTTGTTAAGTATAAAGTGATGTCATTCAGAGTGAAAAAAGATGTCTCACCATTCAATTTGTCTTTCATACAAATAGAGTTTGCTCTCAAATTATGATTAATTTTCTAGGTTAGCGTGGTGTTTGTCAGTTCTTGGGTTTTTATGCTGGTAACGGTTGTTGCAACAAGTTATACTTCGCAGTTCTGCTGCAAAGAGATGTTGGTAAATTTGGTTTTACTGAATTTATTATCAAGCTACACTATTAATGAGGATCCAGATTCATACAACATATGGGAGTGCAGGGTCAGCTTTGGCTAAGTGGACTTGGACGGGCTCAATGCAATTAATGGATCCCAGTCCGAGATAATTATTTTCATAGCGAAAGTTAGGGTCCATTTGTTTGCATGGAATTGGATTTTTAGGAACTCATGGTAAAATGTTCTCCAATATAGGAGTATTAAAGAGGTGGAGATGTAGAAGCTCCATTGTTCGGGAGACTTGGTTCTCATCAAGTCTTTCTTATTTTTATTGAGGACAGCTCTTTTATATCAGACTTATTTTTCTTAATCCATCAACCTTAGATTACTCCCGGTGCACCAACTTACCTGCAATGGGTACATAAAGATCCGACGTGACCGCCCCAAATATGGTCAAAAGTCACCTCTAATAATAGGTGAGGAATCAAGTTTAGGATTTGTATAGTTGAGGATTCCGTATGTCACACTGCACAGATTTGAGGATTTTTTTTAACCTTCTTTTCATCCAAGGATTTTCACTCGGACATGAGAATCCTCCCAAAAGAGGATCTAAGGGATTTACAATTTCAAACAATGGTTTTTCTTGTAGAAAGCAAAAAATCTTTTCCCCAAAGATTGGGTTGTCAACCATGTGATATTATCTGGACTACATCCAGATGTTTACTATATATCACTAACGTATCTTTGCAGATCATCTGTTATGCCCAGCCTGACAGGGTACTCGTGTGCGCGTTTATTATTATTTATCTATTATTATTATTATTATTATTATTATTATTATTTAATTTTGTTTGACTTATATTTACGTGGGGTGATGGTCAGGCCTTTTGTAAAACAGCAGGAGGCATCAATAAAAATGTTTTGACCCCACATTTCTGTGTTTCTACATTGCACTCAAACGATTTAGGCCAACCTTCATACCATCTTCTCCCATTCACACACATCAAATTCACAAATCAAATGAGGACCAGTTGAATAAAATTTCAAAAACCTGTCTGATGGTACTTGCAGAAAGCAAGAAATGCAAAATGCTTTGGCATGGAGACCTCCCTATATCCAATGGCTATTTCTTGGATGCTTCACATTGCCTGGACTAAATGGACAATTAATTGTATACACTCCATGGTTTTAAAACTTACTCAAAGCTCATTTTCTTAGGTTTTAGTCCAAAACCTAAAACAATTGAGACTCCATTCTCCACTTTTGTGTCTATCTTAACAACTCTAAAAGAAACTCAAATGTAGGTTTGCAATTTTTTTTTTTAATTTTGAAGCATTTTCCTACACAAAAAAGAAAAAAGAAAAAGGAAAAAAGGAACCAAAATAAATCAAGATCAGTCTGGGACCTTTGCATTGACCAAGACATCAAGATCTTGGCCTTTGGCAGATAATAGTGTATGAAGCCCTGTTTTAAAACCCCTAAAATGCAAGCACTCCGAGTACTTAAGCAAAACAGATGGTCAGGTAATAGACCCGGTCTCCATAGTATTCTGTTCTTCTTTCCTCTCCAAACAACCATTCAGCACCCCAATTACTATACAACTAATCCAGCACATAAAAACTGAGAATACCATCTCAACTAATATGAAAGATTTCATCTTCATGTGACCAAAACACACAGCAGAATTTATAATCATCCATCATGAAAAATACTTTAATGGTGATATCCAAATGGCCATGTTTTAAGTGCCAACAGAATGAACCATAACATCTGTAGGGTCTACTTAAAATCCCTAGAACTTTGCAGTGAACTAATCCAGTCCACCAGGCAACTCGAGACCCTGGAGTGATCAGAAAGAAAAATCCCTCGCTGTTAAAAGTGTACAATTCTTGAAGAAAATCAAGAATGCCTGAAAGATCTAGGATCAATGTTCCAGGATTCCCAATAAAAATTACTTATACAATGAAATTCATCTTGAAATCATACAGTTTGGTGGTTCCAAAAGAACTTTTTTTTTCCCTGAGCTCCAAGGATCCAAACATGTAAATGAATCAAAAGCATAGAAATCCATCTAGCATCCAATATATAATCTATAAATTCCAGAATTCTGGACCCATTGTCTACACAACTATCCCAATAAAAAAATTGCAAATAAATTGCACATGCAGTGGATTAGTAGAAAAAGAAAGAAAGGCTATCCCCAAAACAGAATATGAATAGACATGGATCTCATTTCACTCTACATACAACAAGAGACAAAATAATATTTCCTTGGAAGTTTCAATCACATGGTACCAGGATGAAAGGAGAATTGTTCCTCTCAAAACTACACAATGATATTGCTCAAAATTCATTTTCAATTCACAAAAAAGTTAAAACAAGAGAAAAAAAAAAAGGTACCATTGAAAGGTGGAAATCAATGCATCAGACATTGTAATCAAACAATGCCTTCAGAGATCAATATGTGAAAGAGACTGTTGTTCACCAAGAACAAAACACATCCTAGAGTTGCAAGCACTGGCAAAGCAACATGAAAGGAAGCACAAATGGATAAACACCGAAATACACATCACAATTTCACTATAGTAACTGTGATTATACTAGTATTACTTCACATGGCCTCAATTTATAATGTTGCATTCTTCCCTTTGTGGAAGTGAAACATGCTACATCGACCCCACAAGTTATGGCATTACTTAAAGGCAGATTTTTTGTGGAATTTTTAAAAAATGCAGAAGCAAAAGCTTATAGATGCATGCATAGAAGTCCTCTCAAGTATATGATGTGTGAAAGCTGCATATTCTGTTTGATGCAGAGCCATTATGATTCATACGTGTCAAGTGAAACCTGTACTTCCTCTTACAACTACTGCAAAACCTGGAACTTACCACTTGCAAGTCCAAGGTCCACAATAAATTGGAGAAAATTGGCCAACTCACAACCTAACTACTTGGCAAGATTCTCCAAGTAAAGTGCAAGATCTTCCTGTTTCAGACTATATAAAGGCAACAATGATAAGCAGAAAACTAATCTGTTGCAATTATGGACTGCCCCAGTTCCCCTGTTCATGCAGCTTTCACGGTCTACCCCGAGGTTACATACTGGATCATTTGTTCTAATACTAACTTCTTGAGTATGATTCTGTATTTTGGCCATGTTCCATGATGAAATTAAATTTTCTTCCAAAAAAAGAAAACCCATAAATTCTATTTAAAAAAAACCAAAAATTCTATTCAACTAAATTACAAAACTAGGAAAAGCCTTCTGAACTTGTAGATACATAAAAATAAACCAACGAAGACCTGAGTAATGTCTTCAACAATCAAATGAAACCTGTACAAACTAGTCTTTATCTGTCACAAGAACAACTGCATATGTTATTCAAGTTAGAAAGGCCTCAGGTATGCTGAGGTCATGAAATTCGATTTCCACATTTCTAAAACTACCCATGAATGTTAACCTAACAACCTCGACACTCCATACCTTAAATGAATCTTTCTTGTTAGACTAAGCTAAAGCAGTCAAAACTCAAAACTTTGCACAATTTGCACCATATGCATCTTATTTTGCAAAGCTTCCTCACCTTAACAAGATGTGGGATCCAAACTGCTGATCTAAGGATCTTTCAAATCATTTGAAATACCTCTTTGGAGATGGAGAATAAAGCAATGATAAGGAGTTGTGTCATCATGCACCATTGTCCATGACAAACATTTCTCCAGAGAAGCTCTCCTTTCAAACACAGGAAAGACCCTCAATCCACATGGAATAGAAACTATGGACACTTCATTGGAGAGAATCAGACAACTGCTACTCTGGAATGCTATCCACAGAATATCCATCAAAGTTAAACTCTGCTTCACCTCGAACACCCTGTTGCTGGAAGTAGACCCGAATGTGAGATGTATGTGTATGTATGGATAATAAGGGTAAAAAGGATGTAAAATCGCACAAGGTAAATACATATAAACTCCGCAGGCCTCGAGCAGTTCAGCGTGCTGTATATGGACAAAAACTCCACATTTCAGACCATTGATCTATTGCTCCACCAAAGATAAGTCATCCCCAAAAATAACCAACAGTAGAAGTGGTCAACTGAGCATAAGTTATGCCCCAAAAATATCCAAAATTAGAATAGGTTTGTTTATAAACAACCTTTTCTTGTTGAACGGGGACCACTGCTGGCCTAACAGTCCTTTCACAGACTGACAGGTGATAATGGAAGAATTAGCAGTTGGCAAGTCCCACAAAGATATTTTCAGGTGCATGGACTATCTGACTATGATAGGTCCAACTGATCAATGGTCCACAGCCCTACATTTATGCAATCACAACCCAGTCATAGAGGGGGTTTTAATAGGTCATGTTCAATTTAGTTCAGCATCAAACCAGGCCAACTAAAAGCAAATAAGTATGGCCTAGATCTGGCTGGATCTGATCAAGACGAAACAGGGTACTGTGATTTTCTTAGTCCCAAACCTGTCCAAATATGCAAGTTCCACTGATCCAATTTTTATTAGGACTAGTGCTTTCGGATGAGTACCAGTGTCTTTTATATCCAAATGCATACACATTCCCAATGATGGTTACAATAAATAATGACAATAGATCAGCAAGTTTATTATTCTTATCGTTGTTGATATTTTTCTTCCTTTTTTATTTTATCTTACATTTCAAGGTAAACGGTATTAAGGTAGACATGTTGCTTTAACTTGGGAGTTTGGCATGAAACATCAGGAAACCACGTGAAGCGCTTGTTGGCATTTTCCTAATGAGTTGCAAGGAGAGTGATTTTGATCAAAGGAATGAAGGGCAGAGGGTGAACACGGACAAGCAATTCTTAAATTTTCTTGTACATGCTCGGATTTGTTTACATAGGGGCAGCGTAGAAACCATTTTCCTACAAAAGTTGGTCATATATTTCTATTGGAAATGTCTATTCTTGGAGAGAAAGAAAAAAGAAAAAGCCATTTGGAAAATGCCAAGTGTAAACCAATAAAGGCCGGGGAAAGCTGTCTACGAGAACCTTAACTCCACTTTTCATTAGTTTTGCTACATCTAGCACCTGGATCTGGCATGCATGTTGGATCTGAACATTGCATAGGAAGAGAAGGAAAACTTATTTTGTGTTGGTGTTGTAACTGGTGTTATTGTTGTCATTGTTGCATTTAAACATTGTTTATTATATTTCCATGTTTAGAGACAGTTTTCTGTATATTATGAATGGAAACATATTCAATAATTCATCCGTTTTTCACATCGGTACATATTAGCAACCACTCAAGCACATGTTTGCATCTGACCATTCAAGACCGCCTTGGAAGAAGACCTGGGCTGTCATGAGTAGATTGGGCTCCAGCTTGCATCATGAACTAGTTGAGCTCCAGAACTCAGCTCAATTAGCACACAAGCTGAGATCAAGGTAAGCCCTGTTCAGCTTGGCTCAAGCTCTGCTTTATTAAGTTGACATTATACATGAGCCAAGCCCCAGCTCAGCTTGTTAATATGCACAAAACATATGTATGAGGAAGACAAGCTGATGACAAGCCCAAGCTCAGCTTGTTAATATACACAAATCATATGTTTGACGAAGACAAGCGTATCTCAAACCATGCTCAACCTCATCTTTAGAATTGTTTGAGCATGGTAAAGTGAGGACAAGCTGACATTAAGCTTGGCTTTGCCAGCAATTTTAGAACAGTTTTTGTATAAATGTTGTTAAAAATGGTTTTAAAATTGTTGTTTATTTAGTTCAATTGTAATGTCAAGAACCAAAAGGAAAAGAAAAAGAGAGAGAGGAAATAATAGCTTTCTTCGCTTGTCCTATCTACAAACCAGGCAAATAAACACAGCCATGCTTGTCCCAAGCTGCTAGTTCAGCTGGTAACTGGTTAGCCAAAGGGACATCAAAGTCCTTCGAGTAGTGGGTAGGTGTGGAACAAGGTAGTGAGGATTGAACCTCGGTTGGTACAGGGAGAAATTGTTCAATAGCACCTTAAGAAAATTGCTTAGACAACGTATATCACAATTACCAAAAAGAAACCATGCCATCTTGCTACTACTGATCATATAATAATAAGTATTAAGTGAGAAAAGGGTAAGTAGTAAAATCAGATATGATAAACACAGAAGCTAACCTGTTTGAGAAACGCATTAATTATAAGATCCTCTTGAGAGAAGTTCTGATTGACTAGCACGCTTTGACGATCGATGTTGCCCAAACTTCCAGCTTTTACTCTAAAAGAACTATCAACCACAAGATTGTTACGGCATTGAGTGATGCTCTCCGGGTGTCCGCATTCATTTTCTCCACTTTGTGAGACCATTCCTTTGCCACCAAAGTGTGTAATCCCATTTTGCCTACCATGTTGGGTAGCAGTTAGACATTGATGCCCCAAGGCCGATGGACAGAAATCAGGATTGCTTGTCATGGAGTTCATATGTTGTGTTACATTATAAGTTATATCGGAGTTCTGCAACTCCCAATCTTCATTTTTTATTTGGTGTTCGTTGAAGTGATTGTAATTTCGAACAACGCCACTCAATGATTTGAGGCAGTTACCATTTTCCAATCCTTCCAAATTTCCTATTGCAGGCATGGCTTCAAACATTCTTGTGGATGGGAAGCTAGATAATCCATTTGCGCTTGCAATATCAAAACCATTTCCAGTTAGTTGCATAGTATGACAGAATGGAAAATCAACAGATGAAGCTTGGGAAACTGCTAGGTATGAAGAATTATATATGCAAGTTCCCCCAGATAATGTGCCTCTTCCATTCATGACAGCTGCATTTCTCTCTGAGACCTCATTGGAAATTAGTTGCTGCCCAACAGATGATGGAAGCTCTGAATTATGCCCACCTGCATTCTCATTTAGTGGCATCCCTCTTGATTGTAGATGCTGTGATATATCCGCTTGCATTTTACTCTGACTCCCAGAAACTGGAAGTTGCTGTCCTTGGCGGGGCATTTGCATCATTGAATAACTGCTTTGATGGTCATGAACAATGTCTCTGTGAGATGATGAACTTGTTCTGAGTGGTGTTGGTGAGGTTAGAAAATTCGGCATCTTCTCGCTATCTTGCATGTTTATATTTTCAAATGACTCAACAGGCTGATATAAATGCATTAGCTGCTTTGTCTCCATGTTTATTGGGATGCCATGAAGCAAGTTCACTTGCTTATTGCCCAGTTGTTCCCCAGGTCCGTACCTTATATTTGAAGCATTTGCAATCTGTGCATCACTAAAATGACTCATTTGATCAGGAATAGAAATACCCATGCTAGGGGTTGCAGTTTCTTTTCTCAGCCCAATTGCAGCAACATTGTGTGGTGGAAGCTGATTAGAAATAGCAAGCGCTTGTTGGAGATCAAGTCCAAGTGAAGAAATTGAACCCATAGTTGTTTCTGGAGTCCCCACAAAAGAGCTAGTCACTCCACCCTCAAGCTGTGGTACTCCACTAAGCCTTCTTAGGTAAGAGCGGTATTTCTGCACCATGTTATTGAGACTGTTAGTCCTCAAACCAAAGTAAAACAAGACAACAAAAATTGATAACATTTCATAAGAACACAAGTTCAATGATGTCTCATCCTATATTGATTGTTATTACTTTAAGGGGCAGCTTAGCGGGTAGTTCATAGTTGGGAAGATTGTGTTTTGATTAACGTCTAATAGGTCATACTTGAATGACTGTTGTATGTTATGAATTTAAGGGGAAAAAATGTGTCATGACAAGGTGAGAAATTTAATGAGTGCTTGGATATACTCCAAATAAGCAAGAGTGAGCATTTAGCGAACTCAGTATGAATTTACAGAAACTAAAAAACATTAAATGGAATACTTGTTTCCTTTTCTCTACTCAAAATTGGAACCAGATCCAAGCATTGAAATTGATATTGGAAAGAAAAGGAGTGTTGCTATTGGCAAACCAATTTTCTCTACAAACACACCACCTTTTTTAAAAAATTAAATGACCAAAATATCCCCTCCTCTCCTTCCCCAAGCCCTCCTCCATCCCCCCGTTCCCCACCTCAACCTCAGCCCCCCTTCCAGCCCCCTCTCTCTCTCCTTCCCCCCGCCTCCCCCTCCCCCTTGGGCTCTGGTGAAGATCGACAACTGCAAAGGGGACCTACCCTCTCCTTTCCTCTCTCTCCCCTTCCCCACATCGCCCTCCTCTCTCCTCCCTTTCTCCACCACGCTCTCCTTCCCTCTCTCTGTTCTCTCCTTTCCCTCTCCCTCTTTGTTCTCTCTCCCCCACCCCCTCCCTCCTCTGCCCCTCTCTTCTCTCCCTCCCTTTCTCTTTCCCTCTCCCTCCCCTGTTTGCTGGGTGGAGAGACAGGGAGGGAGAGGGAAAGAGAGAGGGAGGAAGAGAAGAGAGGGGCAGAGAAGGGAGGGGAGGAGGGGGAGGTGGGGAAGAGGAGGGAGAGGGGAGGAGGGGGAAAGAGGGTGGGGCATTTCGATAATTTCATGATGTTTCTAAATATATATATATAAAAGAACATTGTCTATAGAAAAAATTGGTGTGCCAATAGCACTCTAGAAAAAAGTTGAAAAACCAAACTCTCTAACCTTTGAAATATACTAATCTGGAGCAAAACAAATACCATCCATCATAACAAATAAATAGAAATTTTGAGTACAAGGAAGCTCAACCTATTTTGTCAATGAGTTTTTGTGATCACTAGGTTCAATCTTTATAACATGAATCAATCAAAGTGCCATCAGAATAAGAACAAATAATCCTAGATTAAAAGAAGCCGGTGTAAGTGAAATCCACACACAGCTATCAATCATCGGTTCACTAGATCTAATTCCTGGATTTGGTGATTAAATGCTAAAAAATACGGATATGGACACGAGACACAGATACGACACGACACGGACATGGCGATACAACAAATCCTAAAAAAGTAGGATGCGGACACACCTAAGACACGACAAATAATAAATATATATGCATATTTATATCTAGAATCATTAAATTAAAGAATAGTTATATTTTGAGCCAAATTAAGAAGCATAATGTCACAATTAATAGAAAAGAAAAACATAACTAATACTAGAAAAGTTAAAACATATAAGACTAACAAAAAGAAAAAAAAGATTCAGAAAAGAGGGAAGCGAAAAAAAAAAATAGAGATTGTTTCGGAAATTTCATATTTGGTCTGAAATTGTTCATAAATTATTTATGAACTTTTGAAACTTCATTTTACACCCTTTTTTGTTTTGTTTTGTTGTTTTTTTTTTTTTTTTTTTTTTTTTTTTTGATAACAGGCTTTGGTCACACTCAACGATCAAAAGGCAAAAAGAAAAAAGAAAAAAAAGGGATTTAAAATTTTAAAATAACCCTGCCGTGTCCCCACCATGAATTGCCATGTCCAAATTTAAAAAATTAAAAAAAAAAAAAAAACGTTGCGTGGCATGTCGGACACATGTCCAAGCCATGTCCATGTTTGACACGGACACGCGAACCCTAGGCGCGTGTTCGTGCTTCCTAGATCAAACGTAGCTACACAATCTTTTTTGTTAGCTCCAACTTATAGATGGATCTCATATGAATTGTTAGGACCAAAACCCAAAAATTGACCTTCAATTATTTTAACGAATGGACCCCACATGCATATATATATTAATTAATATTTTTTTATAAATAGAATTATAAATAAATATGGAATTAGACTTATTAATCATGTGGACCACACTTTGTTAACTTATAAAAAATTAAATAACCATGTGCTAAAATTATTTTTTTAGAAAACTAATTCTTCAATTAGTTAATATTTAGTAACAATTAGTTAAGATGAGTTAATAAACCATGTCTTTAGTTAACAAATAGTCTAAAAATTAAAAATTACTTAAAAATAATTAAGGGAACTCAAGTGACTGGTTCTCACTTGCAAAAGACCTTGGAAGAGCTTCCCTTGGAGTTTGAATTCAATATTGATTTAAAGGAGAAACAAATGATTTAATAAAGTGTTTAAGTTTTTTAAAATAAAAAAATTATATTTATTATGAAAACCCCCACCTAAACTAGACCAACCCATGAGAAAACACATTCCCACTATTTGTTAGTTTTTAAGAAACATAAATGGACTTCAAAGAAGGATTTATAGTAACATCAATAAAATTCAACTTATAACCCCCACACCACAATCAAAGCCTATATATACACCACACGTTTGCACTTTAACAATTCACACTCCAAGGCTTGAGAAAAGAGAAAGTAGAGAAAGTAAGACCAAGGAAAGAAGCAATTTGGTGAAAACTAGAGATCTCTAACCAAGCCCAAATTGTGTTTGAAGCTCTTAAGGCAGGTAGTTCTTACTTGATTGAAAATTTACATGCTTATGTCCTTTTAATTTGATGTGCTGTGATGTTTTTCCTTGATTCATAATCCAATCACACAGAATTGAAGAGTTTTATGCTGTTGATTCGATTAATGGTTTTGATTGATTTTGTGGCATTGGATTTTAGAGATTTTTCTAAAATTATGTCATATTAGAATATTCTAAAATTAAGAATTCCTATGCAATTAGGCTTAATTTTATCTCAAACATCCAAATGCTCGAATTCGACTCATGTGATTTCGTGAATCCAGCCATGTTTATCATCTTTATTTTATGTTAAAATCAAAGATCTTATATTTTATGTGACTATGAAAATTAGGATTTCTCCTTAATCCTGTGCGAGTAATATTAAGATTTGTACATGTGATATTCACCATTAATGGATATATGCTTGAAATCAATTCGTGGCTCTTGGAAAGAATTTGAAACAAAATACAGTGTTCTATTTTATTTTGCAAATCACTTTTTAGGTAAAACTGATCTTTCAAGAAAGTGCATAGTATCTATAAAAAAATTTATATTTATAATTCTTGGCTTGTTCAACTCTGATATCCTAAAATGATTGTCAGAAATCGCCATCAAAAAGCAGAGTTAGATGTCATTTTCCTACACAACCATAATTAAAAAAAAAAAAAGATATGACTTCCAAAAAGAATTTTTAGAGGCTAGACAAGTTGGATTTTTATTTGGCTATTTCATGAAAAAAAATGTAATTTTTCAAACGGAACTAGTTTGAATTAAATTGGAGTTCTATAGATTATCATATGAATAGTTTTCTCGGGACTCGTCAAAAATAATTTTTCTGCACAATACTGTATTTTCTCTCAAAAATATATTTTTCTAAATTTATAAAAAAAATTCACAAATGTCATTAAATTATGTCCACAAGAATTCGAACTGCCCAAATGCAGCTGTGGATAAAGGGCCACCATTCTACGTCCACAACAATTCGAACTGCCCAGATGCAGCTGGAGTCTATTAGAGTCAGCTCAACCAGGATCCTAGCAACACTATTTTTCAGGAGAACAAAAAGGCTGCAAAAATCTCCTTAGAGAGGTTATTAAGAATGGAGGAGAGTATGCTAAAGCAAAAATCAAGGGACCAGGGTATAAACCTTAGGGACAGTAATAGCAAATATTTTATGGCCTCATAAGACAATGTCAGGCATCCTCCCTCATTACCTTTGCCATATATGCAAATGGTGTGCAACACCGAGAATCAAATGCCATTGCTAAGGTCTTTGTGGATCACTTTCAAAACATGCTTGGGCTTCAGCTCATAGGGGACTCTTTTGTCTCCCAAATTCAGCCTCCTCATCACCTCTATGAGAATGACATTCACCAGCTCGGTCTCCCCTTGACATGGCTGAAATAGAATCTGTTGTTCAACTTGGTAATGTCAAGCAAGCCCAAGTCCATTAGGCTCATTTCATGTCAAGCAAGCCCAAGTCCATTAGGCTCATTTATTGTACCTTTTTGTTACGTTGTAATTAGTCAAAGGTTGTTACTTAATTTGTGGCTTTAGTTTAGGATCTAAGATTTGTAATTGATTGTAATTAGGGACTTAATTTGTGGCTTCAGTTTAGGATCTAAGATTTGTAATTGATTGTAATTAGGGACTTAATTTGTGGCTTCAGTTTAGGATCTAAGATTTGTAATTGATTGTAATTAGGGAATTAAACCCTTATATAAGAACAGTCGATCCTCAAAGGAGGCACGACATTTATCTCTCTTATGTTCTGTATTTCATCTCTCTCTAAATATCATGGTATCAGAGCTCGATCATCTGTGATCTTCTCCTACATCATCTTCCAAACATTGGAAGCCAGTATATGATCATCTGTGATCATTCTCTTCAGCCAGATCATCCTGATCATCTCAGATCCGACGTGGCCCACCTGTGATTCTCACCAACTCATTAGCGGAATCCTACCATCTTGGTCGCCTGAAGCTTCCAGGATTTATGAAGAATTTGTTTCTGATTTATTAATCATCAGAGTCATCTTCCAAGATCTGGAAGCCTTGATCATCCCTGTTCATCTCAGATCTGAAGTGGCCCACCTGCGATCATCATCGCCATTCAGCTGGACCAGCCCATCTTGGTCGTCTGGATTTCTACATTTTTTTTTTGAAGATTTTCTCACCATTTATGGATCATCTGAGGTAGGCCATCTACCCTTTATTGTAGAAATTCTGTTTTGTCCATTTCTTTTCATCTCGACCATCCAAAAGATATTGTTTTGCCAATATCCTTTCCGGACTGCTTTGTGCGGGTTTCTTCCTTCTCTTTAGTCATGGACAAACATGAGATTGCCCCGATTCGCTTTGATGGTACAAATTATACCTCCTGGGCCTTCCAATTTCAAATTTATTTGGAAGGAAAAGAACTCTGGGGACACATTGATGGATCTGAACCTCAACCTGCAGAAGATGATAAGAAAATTTTAGCTTGGAAAACAAAGGATGCTAAAATCAAGACCTGGTTGCTGGGCTCTGTTGAGTCACATTTTATTCTCAACCTCAAACCCTGCCACACTGCCCGTGCAATGTGGGAGTATCTTCAGAAAATTTACCAACAGGGCAATGCTGCTCGCCAGTTTCAATTAGAACTTGAAATCTCACAATTCACTCAAGGCACCCAGTCTATTCAGGAGTATTATAATGGCTTCCGCAGACTGTGGTCCGAATATGATGAGATTAAGTTTGCCTCGGTATCTGCAGCTCTTCTCCAGGAATTACTTCCATTACAGCAATGTAGTCATCGGGATCAGTTTCTTATGAAACTTCGTCTCGAGTTTGAGACAGTTCGATCTAACTTAATGAGCAGGGCTTCTCTTCCTAGCTTGGATGATTGTCTTCAGGAACTTCTACGGGAAGAACAACGTCGGGTCACTCAAACTACACTGGAACAACAGAGATCTGTTGAGACTCCCCTTGCCTATGTTGCTACAACTAGACCACCTTCTAGGGACATCAGTAAAGTTCAGTGCCATACCTGCAAGAAATATGGTCACTATGCAAATCAATGTAAGGCAAAAATCTGCCGATATTGTAAGGCCACTGGTCATGTTCTTGAAGAGTGCAGGAAGAAGAATCGCAATTCTCTTTCCCGCAACTATGTGCAACCAGCCCCTGGTACTTACAGCGTGCAGTCAGCTCCTAGTGCTTACACTGTGACTACTCCACCATATGCTTCACCTGACTTCAGTGGTTCTCTGCAGTCTGATTCTTCATCCCAACCTGGTTCCTCCCAATCTACGTCAACAACTCCTCTCACCCCTGAGATGGTAAACCAAATGATCATCAATGCCTTAGCTTCCATGCACATCGCAGGTACTGCTTCCTCTCTTTCCAATACCTGGTACTTAGATTCTGGTGCAAGTAACCATATGACCACTTCAGCCCTAAAATTACACAATGTTGTTCCTTACACTGGTCATCTTACTGTCCAAGCTGCCAATGGAGATCATCTTCCTATCACCTCTGTTGGTGATATCCCTAGCCCCTTACCATTAACCAATGTTTTAGTTTCTCCTCATCTTGCTACCAATTTGGTTTCTGTGGGTCAACTTGTTGAAAATAACTGCAATGTTTTGTTTTCTCCTTCTGGTTGTGTTGTGCAAGACCGGGAGTCGGGGGAAGTGATCGCGAGGGGGCCTAAGCGTGGAAGACTTTTTTCCTTACCAGTGTCTTCATTTATTCATGATAAAACTTTACATCAGTTATTTTGTTTTTTCATTAAGAATAATTCTCAGTTGTGGCATAATAGACTAGGTCATCCGACTGCTTCTACAATGTCTACTTTATTTCAATCTGGATTAATAAATAAACCTGTTGATTCTGCTTCTTTTGACTGTGATGCTTGTAAATTAGGGAAGAGTCAAACTTTACCCTTTCCAACTTCTAACACACAGAGCACTACATGTTTTGACTTAATTCACAGTGATGTTTGGGGCATTGCTCCGACCATTTCACATAGTCATTTCAAGTACTTTGTAACATTCATTGATGACTACAGCAGATTTACTTGGATTTATTTATTACATTCAAAGTCTGATGTTCTTAATGCATTTAAATTTTTTGTTCAATATGTTAAAAACCAATTCTCTAAATGCATTAAAACTTTGCGCTCAGACTCAGGGGGGGAGTATGTTTCCAAGGATTTTCAATCATTTTTAAACAATAATGGAATCATTTCCCAACGTACCTGTCCATATACTCCACAACAAAATGGAGTCGCGGAACGGAAAAACAGACATCTTCTTGCTGTCACTAGAACTCTTCTGATTGAAGCATCCGTTCCCCCTCGTTTTTGGACTGAAGCTCTTACCACAGCTGTCTATCTCATAAACCGCCTTCCATCACATACCATTGCTCATTTAACGCCTCATTTTAAATTGTTTGGTCATCATCCTGTGTTTGATCACTTACATACCTTTGGCTGTGTTTGCTTTGTTCATTTACCTCCCACAGAAAGAACGAAACTAACAGCACAATCTCGCAGGTGTGCTTTTTTGGGTTATGCCACTAATCAAAAAGGTTTTGTTTGTTATGATCCCATTGGTCGTCGTATCAGGGTTTCTCGGAATGTTATTTTCTTTGAAAATCAATATTTCTTCCCCACTCACATGGACAGTCCTCATCCCTCTTCCCCAGCTCTCTTACCAGGTTTTTCGGATCAAACCTCTGTTACTCGGTTTAATCCTGCTTTTGTATACCACCGTCAGGAGAAACCTCCCACTGCGGATGGTCCTCCCCCTAATCCTCCACCGACACATGGTTCCACACCTACTCCTCCCTTACGTCGCTCCTCCAGAACTTCTAGACCGCCTGATAGGTATGGATTTACCCATACTTCCTTGATGACCACTCTCTCTTCTATCTCTATCCCAAGTTCTTATTTGCAGGCTGTCCAACACGATTGCTGGAACCAGGCTATGAAGGAGGAATTGGATGCATTGGATCAGAATCACACTTGGGATATTGTGGATTTTCCTTCCGGAGTTAAACCCATCGGTTGCAAATGGATCTACTCGATCAAGCTTAAATCTGATGGGTCATTGGATAGACACAAAGCTAGACTTGTAGCACTCGGAAACAGACAAGAGTATGGCATTGACTATGAGGAAACATTTGCACCTGTGGCAAAAATGACATCTGTTCGGTTACTTCTCGCCATTGCTGCCTCTAAATCCTGGCCTTTATACCAAATGGATGTCAAAAATGCATTTTTTCATGGGGACCTGCACGAAGAAGTCTATATGCGGATACCACAAGGCGTCTCCTCTCCCTTCAAGAGGTCTGTCTGTCGCCTGCGCAAATCGCTTTATGGTTTAAAGCAAGCTCCTCGCGCTTGGTTTGAAACCTTCAAGGCTCGCTTATGCGAGAGTGGCTTTACCCAGAGTCCTTCTGATCCATCTCTCTTTTTATGCCACACATCTACTGGTGTTACTGTGCTTCTCGTCTATGTTGACGATATTATTATCACTGGCACGGATGATCGTATGATCAAATCTCTCCAAGCTTCTCTCAAGGATTCCTTCCGTATGAAGGATTTGGGTCCTTTGCATTATTTCTTGGGCCTCGAGGTGCATCAATCTCCAAAAGGTTTATTTGTTAATCAGCACAAATACACATCAGATCTTATCGAGTTGGCTGACCTCAATGATTCTTCACCTGTTGATACGCCTGTCGAGGTCAATCTCAAGTTGAGTAAAGATGATGGCGATCTTCTTCCTGATCCTCATACCTACCGGCGTCTGGTGGGAAGTCTTGTCTATCTCACCATCACTAGACCTGACATCTTATATGCTGTTCATCTTGTGAGCCAATTCATGACAGCTCCTCGACACCTTCATTTGACAGCTGTGAAGCGCATTATCCGTTATCTGCTCAAAACTGTCCCTCGTGGTTTATATTATCCAAAGGATAATCCTCTTCATCTGACCGCTTATGCAGATGCTGACTGGGCTGGCTGTCAAGACACACGCCGTTCTACTACTGGTTGGTGCATGTACCTTGGAACATCTCTCGTTTCTTGGAAATGCAAGAAACAAGAACGGGTGTCCCGCTCTTCCACGGAAGCTGAATATAGGGCTATGTCTTCTGCTTGTTCTGAGATCTTATGGTTACGGGGACTTCTTTCGGAACTCGGGTTTTCTCAAACCTCTCCTACTCCATTGCATGCCGATAATACTAGGGCTATCAGAATCACTGAAAATCCTGTCTTCCATGAACGCACCAAACATATCGAAGTTGACTGCCACTTTATTCGCGATGAATATAAGCGTGGTGTCATTACTCTTCCTCATGTTCCTACAGCATTTCAGTTTGCCGATATCTTCACAAAGGGACTTCCTCGTCCTCGTCATCAATTTCTTGTTTCCAAATTGCTGCTTTATGACTCCCCAGCATCAATTTGAGGGGGGGTGTCAAGCAAGCCCAAGTCCATTAGGCTCATTTCATGTCAAGCAAGCCCAAGTCCATTAGGCTCATTTATTGTACCTTTTTGTTACGTTGTAATTAGTTAAAGGTTGTTACTTAATTTGTGGCTTTAGTTTAGGATCTAAGATTTGTAATTGATTGTAATTAGGGACTTAATTTGTGGCTTCAGTTTAGGATCTAAGATTTGTAATTGATTGTAATTAGGGACTTAATTTGTGGCTTCAGTTTAGGATCTAAGATTTGTAATTGATTGTAATTAGGGAATTAAACCCTTATATAAGAACAGTCGATCCTCAAAGGAGGCACGACATTTATCTCTCTTATGTTCTGTATTTCATCTCTCTCTAAATATCAGGTAACCCTCATAAGGCTCCTGGCCCTAATGGTTTTAACGCCCACTTTTACAAAGTGTGTTGGCCGATTATTGGAAAGGATGTTTGCCTTGCTCTTCGGGACTTCTTTACCTCTTCCAAACTCTTGGGTCAGTTAAAAAATGCTTTCATTGTCCTTGTTCCAAAGATAGAGAATGCTGTAACCCCAGACAGGTACAGACCTATCTACCTCACTAATAAGCTCTACGAAATCATCACTCAAACTTTGATAGGGAGGATGAAGCCTCTAATGGCCAAGGTAGTGGGGCCAGGTCAATCTGCTTTCATTCCTGGGAGATCCATATCTGATAATATCTTGCTGGCTTAAGACCTCCTTAACAGGTTTCATATAAACAGAGGCAAGCCTCGCATGTGCCTCAAGTTGGATTTAGCAAAAGCCTATGACACTGTCAGGTAGAATTTTTTATCTAATGCTCTGAAGATGCTTGGTTTCCCCGACACATTTAAAAATCTGATCATGGCCTGTGTTCAAACCCCCTTCTATTCTGTTATGGTTAATGGCCAGGCTAAAGGGTTCTTTCAAGGTAAGAGGGGTCTTAGACAAGGCTGTCCTCTCTATCCATTCTTATTCACTTCGGTCATAGAATTTTTCTCTATTCAACTGGATGCTCCTGCGAGAACAAAGGTTATCCTCTCTCCCTATCACAAAGCTGGGCAGTGTGTCTCCCATCTTCTATTTGCAGATGATGTGATTCTTTTCAGTCTGAGCAACCTTCAAGTTTCAAGAAGCATAAGAGTTTTTCTAGAGGAGTTCCGGAAAATGTCTAGCTTGAGAGTCAATTGGAGTAAAAGCTTCATCGTTTTCTCCAATACTTCCTCTGAAGTGAAGCAACCAATAATGGATACTCTCCAAATGGTTGAAGGAGAGTTCCCTTTTCAGTATTTAGGGTTCCTCTGTCCATGAAGAAGCTCTCTTTTCATGACTGTGCTGCCCTTTTGGAAAAATTTCATTGAAAGCTTTTAGGCTGGGGAGCAAAACTATTATCTTATGCTTGGCATCTTGAGCTTATCAAATCAACTTTGTTTTCAGTCCTCTTACTTTGGGCTAGTGTCTTTCAACTACCTCTTTCTCTATTAGATGTGCTTGAGCAGCTCACAAGAAGATTTTTTTGGAATGAATGGGATACAAACTTCTTCTGCCCTATTGCTTGGGATACCATTTGCTTGCTGAAGGTAAAGGGTATTATGAATTTGAGGAAGCTCAATGAGGCAGCCCTTCTCCATCAACTTTGGAATATTGCCTTCAAAGAAAATTGTTGGTCTCAATGGGTGACAATCAAATATATAAAGTAGAGATCCTTCTAGGAGGTCACTATACCTAAGGCTGCCTCTTAGGGGTGGAAATCCATTCTTCAGCGAAGGGATCTAGCCTTGCCTCATATTAGACATCTGATAGGGGATGGTGCAAAAACCTCCTTTCGGTATGACCCCTGGCTACCTGCAAGTTAAGCTATTAGCCTTTTAACTAACAAAGCTGTTTCAGAGCTGGGTTTCGGTAGAAATAGTAAAGTCAAGCAGTTTTTTGGCAACAATGGTTGGTTTCTTCCTCACCCCCTGCCACTGTCCTTTGCTTCTCTTACCCAAATTATTCTCCAACTACCACCCCCAGAAGTTTCTTTTAATGATGAAGTGGTTTGGACCTGTGCAGATTCGAGCTCCTATTCTTTCTCCTCTGCCATCCAATTGGCCACCTCATCTAGTGAACTGCCTAACGTTGTTTGGGCAAACCTCATCTGGTTTAAAGGGCATATCCTGAAGCAGTCCGTCTATGCATGGTTGTGTCCCTTAGGAGGCTTAAAAACAAGAATCTTTCTTCGTCCTAGAGGAGTTCTTTGTCCCCCTCACTGTGTCTCATGCAACAGGGGCAGGGAAGACTTGGAACACCTGCGACTCCTCTGCCCTTTTCACAGGAAATTTGGAACAGACTCCTGCTGAAAATGGGGTCACCCCCCCCCCCCCCCCCGATCAATAGAGTGATTGCCTACATCATGCCCTCCAAGGAATATCTGATGGTGTGGATTGCCTAGCTCTAGCTCATCTTCTGTTTCCAGCTTTTGTTTGGACCCTCTGGGAAGAAAAAAATTTAAGAATCTTCCACCAAAGGGCTCGGAGTCCTTCTCAAGTCTTGCACGATATTCTCCAACAAATTCAGAGCAGGATAATATTCCTGCATACCCACCTTCCTCCTCCTTATCATCAGTGGAACCTTCCTCTAGCTTCTCATATTCAGTCCCCTCGTTGCCACCCCCAGCCAACCATTGCCCTGGGTTGGAGGCTTTCTCTCCATCAGCTGCAGGGTTACATCATTGGGATTGTTTGGCACCCATCTCGGTGTCCTATTTCAACAATAATGAAGTCTGATGATCACTTCCCTCGAGGCATTTTGGAGATTCTTCAATTTGTCGGGCAGCATTTCTCTTCTCATGTCAGTTTGGAGGTAGAAAGAACTCTGAGTGATGCCCTGCAGCACCCTGACTGCTCTCCTTGTTATGATCATTTTGTCTATAGAAAGATCATCAATCTTTTGCAAGAGTTAGTTTCCTACAAGGGTACTTTGTTAGTTTCCTACAAGGTTACTTATGTGTCTTTTCCTGCAAAGAGGCTTGAGAAGAAAATGAAGCTATCGTTCTCCCCTCCCACAAGCTTGGATTCTCATGAATGTAATGCTTTGTTAAACGCAAATCAGGCCTAGCTTGTTTTTTCCTTTTGGTTTTGGCTGCTGTTTTTGTGGTAGTAGCCTTGCTCATCTGTTGACCTTTTTCGATTTTTTAGCCCTCTGCAGGTTTGTAAATCTTTTGTATTATCATTCTTTTTTAATATATGGAAGCTCTAACCTTTCCAAAAAAAAAAAAAAAAGTCATTAAATTATAAAATCTAGAAAGTTGTACTTATTTTGGATAGAAATCAATAAATAAATTGGTTTTGTAGCTTAATGATTTCTAGAAATGAAATTAAAAATAAAATACTAAATATTTTAAAACTGCTCTTTGTCCAACAAAAAATTTCAACACCTACAAACTGATTCCATGCACGATTTTCAAATGGTTCTTATGAAAAATAAATTTTGATCAATTTAGAGATGTTAGACTATGTATCCAGAGTATGTAGTTCAAATATCTTGGTTATGGGAACTATCTATAACCTATAGCATTCGTACTCAAATTGATAGTCTAGTCAATGACTTACCAATTGTATCCATGTATGTCTAAAAACAAGATAAAACCTCACAAGTCAAGTCAAGATAGTTTTATTCGATCAATGATGATCAATGGAAATAAAGGGGTGGTATCATTATAGGGACTTGTGACTTTTTTTACTTTGAGACGTCACCTAAAACCGTGCAACTAGAAAGGGCTCACCCAGTGAGGGACGCCACACGTAGTGGGGGATCTCACGTGTTATTGCGAATTGTAACATCTGTTCAGAGGGTGTCATCGAGCTAGCGAGATGAAAACTTAACCGGCGGTATGAGCTTGACCCCGGCTCCACAAGGGTAAAATGTGTGGGCCTTTTCCTAGTTGGACGAAGTAGTAGGACTTGGTGTGCCAATTGGTAATTTTTTTCACGTTTATGATTCAAGTAACTTCATAATTATATTTATGTATTCATGTGTCAAATTATTCATTTTTGCAAGTTATGCTCTTTAGGACCATATCTTATCATATTCAAGTTAAATCTACGTCATCTATTCTATGTTTACTCATAAACTTTTGATATTATGATACATGAAATTAATTAGACATTTATATGTGCATTTTAAATTAAGTATCCTATCTACTGACTTCCTCCTGTTCTCAACCCCTATCATGGACCATTTTTAGGTAATGAAGAATATGTTGGCGTTGACAATGTTAATGATGATAATGAAGGTGTGAATGTGATGCAAGTTGGATATGACATCTGCGGAGACAAATAGAGTCCCTAGTTGAACATTAGGGTTCTAGTTTATTTAGTTTTACTTAGTTTATTTTAATTTCAGAGACAAGTATTTCGAAATGGTTGTAATTTACTTTTATATTTGAATTTATGATTTAACTATAGCTTTGAATAAATTAACTTAAGTGGATGGATTTAGCTTTAAATGATTTGTACTCTTTATTACAGTTAGTTAAAAGTCCAAAAAAAAAAAAAAAAAAAACCACGGTTGTATGATTTTACTAAACTTATAGATACGAATAATATTGGATTTTATGCTCCAAATAGCAGATTTTTTTTATCTGGATTTGGGTCATTACATGAATAATATGATACTCTTTTGTGGTTTATATAAGCAAGCTGTGATCTATTTGATGTTGAACCATAATTACTGATCTAGGGGTTAGAATTTTATCCATTTGTCCACTGCCAATAGAAACTTGTTGGCGCTTTTCCAAATTGTTTCAAACATACGTGTAACTAGATATGATCACATGCTACCGTTTTGGATGCTGTCCATATGAGAAAGCCAATAGATGACATAATCCAAGCAGCATCTGTAAACTGTAGTACTAGTAACCAAGACCACATCATTGTGGTTACTAAGCATGTTCAAATAACTTTTTTTTTAATTCAAAATAAGTAGCATAAAATCACAACCCAAAGGGAATTCCCTGAGTACATCAACAGGAGATTCAATTAATTTCAGTTGCAGTTGGATACCAAGGAACAATGATGAAGATTGAAAAATGAAAATCAGAAAATGCAAAAGGTCAGCTAGAGACACACCGTGACATTTTCAATCCCAACATTGAGAAGGCCAAGTTTGAAATTGCAATAATCAAGCATGTGAAAAATTAAAAAGATTAAAACCATTTGTACAAATATATGAATATTCATAATTTGATGGATGGTTTAGCAGATAACAAAAAGACGATAACCAGACAAAAGGCAGTGAATTTGAGAATCAGTCAAAAAAGTGATAAAGGTAATCCATCAATAATAGAGACAAATTATGGAAATAAGAGGTCAAGCACTGATGAGCCAAGAAGTAGTGAAAACATAGCCTGCATCAGGTGAGAGAAATGGCTCCTGAACTGATGCACCCATGCCTTTGAGTCAAGTTAGGTGTGGCACCTAGGTCTGCACAGGCAAGTCTATCCAGGCCTAAGTCCACAGCTCCATCCAGGTATGCGGAAGCCTGCCAAGCAAATACCCCCAGCTGCTGCTGGCAATGCCTGTTTGGGCCCATAGGCCCTCCAGTGGTCCCACCGTCACTACCATGAGGTGTACATTCTGGACAGACTTTCTATCCATTGAGACTTAGTGTCAGTTTGGTTTTATACAATGTCCTTGTGTAATTAGAAGTTTGGATAAAAATAGAAGTAGAAGCCTAACTGAGTTTTTTTTTTTTTTTTTCACTTAGGAGTTATAACTGGACCCAATTAGAAAAGCTAATCAGATTATGAATAGTTTTCTATATACATGCATGCGTTATTGGCCATTTGTAAGAGTAACTCCCATTTGGAAATTTTATTAATAAAATTGTTCGGAGTTTCCCCTTTTTTATCTTTCTTATGTGGACAAGTGGATTGCTGGTTGGTTGACGGTTCTTGATCATGATTTGTTTTGAGGTCCTCTTCAATACTATCCCCACTGATTTGATTCTTTGAGGTGTAAACATTCTTAATTTTGTTTACAGAAAAAGGGTGTGGCACAGTGGGGGTGGGGGTGGGGGTGGGTGTGTTCAGTGTTTGGGGGTGGTGGTGGGAGGGTTAAGGCCTTGTTACTGGCTTTACATCAACTTTATCATTAGATCCTTTTGCTATACATCCTAAAAAAACTTTACCACTAGTAAAACAGAAGGAAGCTCAGAATAGCAACTGACTCGAAGTACAGACACAAGGTGTCTGTTATGGTTCATGATTGAGAAGTTGGGATTAGAAATACATAAGCATCCTTGTCTGTACAAGCTATGATAGTTGACAAAGAAGGTGAAGTAACAGGGAACAGCAGATGTTTAATTGAATTCTCAATCAGTGATGGGCATAAAAAACCGCACATGGTTTGATGTCATGCCAATCGAAATAGGATGCATACTTAAACTGTAGATGGAAAACCAATCATGTACACATACGAGGCAAATACATATTGTTCCAAAAAGATGGTGTCTCCATCACCTAGCACAAAATGAAGATTCTTTCAGAATTTAACTTTACATGAGGTGCTGCTTGTTTAACAACTGGATGAGAAGGAGAGCAATTGATAGACAACATTTGCCTAGGTTGAGTTTTCTCTGCTGGAAAGGAAATGAAACCGATACAAGCTGAGAAGAGATGGGACTAACTAGAGGATCCACAGTCCACAAGGCCAAACCCATGGAATCCACTTGAAAACTTGGGATGGTCCACGCATGTAGGTGCTCACCCATTTTAACATTAAGTAATTCCTTTTACTGATTAGTTAATAGAGCGTTTAGGCTCTTTATTGTATTACTTAGTCACAAATTACCCATTTTAACATTAAGTAATTCCTTTTACTGATTAGTTAATAGGGTGTTTAGGCTCTTTATTGTATTACTTAGTCACAAATCACAATGGTTGAAATAGGAACATTTTACATGGATTTGATGCTTCTTTCACGGTTTAGACTAAAATTAGGGGTTTTCTTTATTATATACAAGTGAAACATCATAAAATTAAGCTAGATACATCATAAAACTAAGCTATCGAGACAACCACATTCTGCTTGAGACTTTTGTTAAAACTTTGAATATAGAAGAACTTTTGGACAGGAAGTATCTACTGCTCTTGGTGTGAGTTCTAAGGTGTCAAACTTTATTTTACTTTGGGGATGTGATTGTAGCACTTGTAAAGGGGAAGTTTCAAGAGTTCTTTAATTATTTGGCTAGTCTTTAAGCCGAGGGAACCATGTGGTCGCCGGTCCTAGAAATCATTGGCTAATTTGTGGTGCTTTGTTGATCATTTTGTCCAAGGTAAGACCGTGGCATGATCTTATACTAGAACTTGTTTGCTTTCCAGACAACTAATGTTATAAAAAATTCTAATTATTATGGGCTGCTACTGTATAGTTGTAGGAACCCTAATTGATTGATGTGTTTTTGCACAAGGACTTTGTGAGTGTAGGGGGCTGATATATTTGAACACTTTTTGGGATATTTGGGGCTTAAATGCTGAATTTTTATAATAAACTTTTATTGAAAGTGTGGTGAAGTGCTTTTATCAAGCCCTTAGGCCTCTATCCCTGTAGATACTGGATATTCTAGGTTTTGGCATGAGACTCTGATTTCAACCACTGCATTTTACCTCAATTGCAACATTAGGGACTTTCTCTCCCAAGTTGCATCAATTTTAGAATCAGAATGTTTCAAGTTGCATCAGTACAAAACTGGGTCATGCCTTTGGATTGCTTAGTTGAATCTAACTTCTTGATTCTCCTTTCTTATCTTAACATGCCACATGTTAGAAGAAACTATCTCCAACACCAGAAAATACATGGCCACTTGAATTTTAATGCCCTTCAACATAGAAGAACTGAAAAGTCATCAGATGCATCTTTTGAATAAGCTAAGCTTGCTACCATACCTGCAGGTGACTAGCAACATTTTCTCTAGTGAGCCCTGGAACATTCATCAGCTCCAGAATCTTCTTTGGAACAGCCTCTGTACAACGCCAAATCAAGTTAGAAAATCAGACAAGTTAGCTCTGCTAAAGGACCAGGACTCACGAGTTAGCCAGCAATGCTTCTCTACCACAATTCAAATTGAAAGTTAAATTGAAAATGGCCAAGTCGAATACCAATAAGCAAAAGCAGACAAATGAATGTTACGCACATTGTCCACAGACAGTGGAAATTTTACTAATGAGTTGAGGGCATTGGAAGACTTGCATTGCAGTTTGGACCAAAGATTAAAGAAAGACAATGTTAAGGAATGTCTGTTTGCATGGATACATAGGAATTCATGGTCAAATGAGCTCAACATTATTAAAAAAGTGAAGTGTGAAGAAAATGAGGCTCGGGGTGAAGGATATAAGGTAGAAATATAGATGGGACCATGACTTTTGTAGGATTGAATTCCTAGGGTGAGGTGATGGTACAGTAATCATTACATTAAAGGGTGACTTTTCTTCTATTGATTCAAATTTCATTAAAGGGGAGGTTTCTTGATGTTCATTTTTGAATATCCACCTTTGATTCTTCATTTTTAACCACTTATAGAAATAGTCTTAGAGTCCTAACAATTCAATCACATGAAACAAACAGGCCCTACAAATCTATATTGTCAAATAAAGGATCCTTACTATCAATGCTCAATTGATTCACAGCAGCAACAAACTGCTGATGGAGCTCAGCTGTCCAGACAACCCGTGGTTTCTTCAATGTGGAAGAATCCTCGCGATCCTCACCCTCATCTTCCTCATCCCTTGAGTCTTTCCTTTTCTTTGAATATCTCCAACTCCCTTCATTTGCTGAAGAAGCATAATCACTGTCTTCCAATTGTTTCCTATGCCTGTCACTGTCATCTGCACTACCTGCTTGCTCCAAATCCTTCAATCCATTCCTCTTTTTCCTGACTACATGCTGCCAAATGTTCTTAATTGCCTCAATCCTTACAGGCTTTATAAGGTAATCACATGCACCATGTGTTACACCCTGCATGACAACATCCTTCCCGTCATCTGCTGACATCACTGCATTATAGGGGGAAAAATAAAGATTATTGGAATAGAACATGAGCATAATCTTCATCAGCTATAATTATTTCCCAACAACATGGGGAGGTTAAGTGCTACTTCCATGCAAAAGTACTTTTTTTTTTCATTTTCGCCTAACTTAGGCCTAGTGGCCAGTGGAGAGTAAACCTATGGCTCGCAAAGTGAGAGATGTCTCTCTAGTGTCTATTCTCAAAGTAGACACAATGTTTATGAGCCAATCTTTATTCTAGGCTCGGGACAAACCCATGCCACGGCACAGCATATGGTGGAGGATGTCTGTGGGTCTAAAAACTAATGAACCAAGATCCTTGTGAAAGACATGAATACTCACTGATAACAGGCAGATCCATTTCGAGGCCAATGTGCTCAAGGAGCTTGAATCCATCCATGTCAGGCATGTAGACATCGCTCATAACAAGATCAAAACCACCCTTTCTCTCCCGAAGCATAGATAATGCAGCAACTGCCCGCGAACACGTCGTAACTGAACATGAACATATTGGGAGAGAATCAATCAGCATGCATTCAAATACATTCTAATCTCTACATAACTAAAGAGCTCACCAAACAATCAACAACTTGTAAGTGCAACTACCCCAAATTCTCAAGCCGATAGAGGCATGCAAAACCAATAACGGACATATATGAAGTTGAGGAGAATGAATCAGACACAGACAGAGAAACTCTGCTCTATCAGATTCCATTACTTTCACAGAGTTGAAACCAGAAAGAACTTCAAAATTATAGCAAAAAAGCAAAATCCCAGTTCACAAACTTTCAAAAATTTGGTTTTGGACCCCACCAACCTCTTTCCTGTGTCTCAATCTGTGATAAGTGATGACATTACAGACGGTAGAATGCCAATAATCCAAAATCCACACCAAATCAAACGAGATAAAGACCCAAGCGATCCAATTCTTAAAGAAAGAAAGAAAAAAAAAATTACCTTCATACAGACAGTTCCGAAGCATCTTCTCCATAATCATGAGGCATATCGGATCATCATCAACCACAAGAACCCGGAGCCCAGCCGGAAACTGATCGGAAATACTTTCACAGATCCTCTTGCTACAAGTAGAACTCCCATTCGACGGCGTCCTTCCTCCTCCTCCTCCCATATCCATAGAACTCAATCCTTCGCTTCTTCAAGTATCAAAAACTTCTTCTCCCCCTTCAAATCAAACACCCAAATTCTCATTCCAAACACCCGAAACCAATACAAGGACCCAACCCAAGCGAATAAACTGCCACATCCAGATACCAAAACATGGATTCAGACCTAAGACTTGGAACTTCAGGCTTGTTTGTTTGTTTTTTTTTTTTTTCCTTATTTGAACAAGACACAGAGTAAAGATAACATCTTTAGATGAAAGACGACATCTATAGATGAAAGATAACAACTTTCAGTTCTGTTTGCATGTATTATCATCAAAATCAGTTATGGAGATAGAAGGAAAGAAGTTTGAGTTTGTTGGTTGTTTTGTTGATGTGTCGTTTGAAAGGAAAAGGAAGAGAGAAGATGGTGGGTTGATGAGAAAAAAGATCAGCGGATAGAGAGCTACAAACAAGGACACAGCTCACACAAAAGCTAACAAACCCCTCTCTCTCTCTTTTCTCTCTCTCTTTCTCTCTCGTAGGAAAAAGCGCGAGCTTCAACTGATTGACGCCGTTAAAAGAAGGAAAGAGATTCAAAGAGGCCTCACCGATTCCCGTGACGCCCTCTCAACTGACGTCTGACGCTATCCTTACCAAGATTTTTTTCTCTTCTTTTCACGCACTCAACGGAACGGAACGGAACGGAGTCCCTTGTACTTGTAGACTTGTAGTTGTACTTGTACGGCTGTTTCCATTGATGGATTCTATATGCACATTTATAGAAACCTGAAGAGGTAGGGTCCCACTTCTACAAGAGAATCCAGTTCCTCCGCCTTGCATCAGTGGGGTCCCCAACATGAAACCCATATGGACGTTCACATCTGAAGCGAACCCATGGAATTCATCTACGGGGCCTACCTGATAGAATACTAGCCGCTCAAGATAACCGGCCAATGTATGAGTTTTGATAGCTTATTTTCTCACCAACATTTCGCATTGGTGTCGTTCCTCCTGCAAGACACTCTGAGATTTAGAATCGGGATCCTCCAACGGGTTGAAGGGAAAAACCTACAATGACCTCAGGTGCGCCTATGAAGATCTCATGTCACTCCGACAACATTTACAGACCCACCCACATTCACGGGTGTTGGGGCTGCAGCGAAGGCCATATGGGCTATACAACCCATTTGGCCAAACCCCAGCTAAAATAGCCATCCAACCCCCACTTTCCAACTCTGAAAGTCCTCTCTCTCTCTCTCTCTCTCTCTCTCTTTCTCTCTCCCTCTTAAAATTCCTGGAGTGAGCAACCAACTCCGGCATTCGCATTGGCATTAGTGCGTCTCTCTTCTTGTCTCTAGATTCCTCTCTTTATTCCCTTCCTCTATCGATGTATGGAGACTAATGATGGATCTTTTTCTTTTTTTTTTAATAGCTTGGAAACATCCTATTATCATAGGAAGTGTCTTTTCTCTGAATTATGAGTGGATTTTAATTTTTTATATATTTTTTGGATAAATTTTTATGAATTTTTATTTTGATATAGGTTTTTTTAATTTTTTTCTAGGCTATAACACAAAAAAAAAACAATTTTTGATTGATTTTATGGCTTTTGCACATTACATTATTGATCAGATATCTTTTTTTATACAAAAATTTTGTCAGTCATGATGGATTATTTATTCTTTAATTTTTGGAAGCTTTCTTTTTAGTTAGCTTTTCTGAGAACTTACTCTAAATATTGCTTTTTAGAGTCTTTCCAGGGGTCAACTGATATTTTGAAATCATCATTAGATTTTTTTTTTAATTAGGATGCTAGAGACTATGACTGTGTCTGTCTCTAATGTTTAGAAGCAATTGAAGTTATTTTTACTGAGATTGTAAATAGATGATATTTCTCCTTTATAATATTTCTTTTTTCATTAGGAGGTTTTGAGAATAATTCACAATCTTCTTTGAATCTTGTAAAACATGTCAGAATTTAATTTTATGAAGCTTTCCATTAAAAATTTACAGATTTATTTTATAATTCTCATCATAAAATCAAGCCAGTACACAATCCATCAAAATATTTTCAAATGTTTTTCAGGTTTGCTCTAAGTTTATATCAAAATTGAGTGTTTCTAAAACTTTTTTTCTAGAGATTTTGTATCATTTTCATCGGTTTTTCACTCATGACCCATTTGTCTATTTGGTATTGAATCCCTAGTATAGGGAAGCAGTTTTATATGATTTCTAAGCAAGAAAATCTTTTTGGATGATTGGTGAATTTTTCTCATAGGACCCATTTGTTTAAGCGGTAATGACTTGTAATCTATTGATAATAAAGCTTTCAGTTTTATGAAATATACATTGATGCGTGGATGATAGAAATTCTTTTCCAATGTTATAGCTTGCCCATGATGATGCACCTAATTTTCAATTGAAATGATTCTCATTTCAAATTGAAAAGTTTCGATTTTGAATTTATGAGTTTTCTCTTTAAATGTATCCTTTCATTTTTTTTTCTATATTTCTTTTCTTTTCTTTTTTTTATTTTTGTTGAAGTTGTATTTGTGGTTTATTTTTTACATTTCAATTTGTAGGTACTCTCTTTTGCTCCAGTGTGAAAAAAAGTATGACAAAAAAACTTTTTTCAATTGACCATCACCGGTTCCCCTCAAATGAAATTCCTGAATTCGCCGGCAACAACCCCGTGTGCATGGCAAGTTGCTCACGATGACGTGACAGACCTTTATAAGTCCACTCATTGTCACTGTGGGATTTTTCCTGATAGGATCTAGACTTTGAAATTTAAGGGTGTCCAGCTATTAATTACAGTTCAGATGCATGCAATTGTAGGGGCCCATGTACAAGAGAAAATTTCCCGATTTATTATTCTAAACTGCTCAAAATAACCATCTCATGTATAAGTTTTATGTAAAATTTGGTACCAATTTGAAATTTGGCTAGAGTTGAATTAGTTGTGTAAAACATGTGATTATAATATAATTGAAAGAGCAAAGAAAGTGAAGCCATGATTAGAGAGTTGCACTAGTGAACTTTTTTCTAACTCACAAGTTCACATGGAGACTTTTGATTTTGAGGTAGTTTAGACGTGACTTTCAAGAGGTGAGCGGCACTTGTAGAGCTTTGGAGAATTCTTGGGAGGCTGTTAAGAATCTTACTCCAATTGAAGTTGAGTCTACCGTTACATTACTCAAAACAAGAGATAGAAATTACTAGTCATATTATCAATCCTTCAATATAGAACATAAAAAATAGCAGTCAATATGAGAGGAACCATGATAGCTAAAGATAGGGTTTCCCCCAGCAGCCCATTGGTAAGGTTGATTTTTCGCCATAACTATCAAGGATCAACCCTAGTAATCTACATGAATGAGGCATGTGTTACCTTTGAACCATTAGATTTTGGAGATGGGCTCTGAGGCTTTATAGGATGAGTGCAGATCCCAGCCACAACTATTACAAGTGACCATGTAATCTATGCGTAAAACTTCACTATAGGGCCCGCACAAAGATAATGCAAATGGTTCAAGTTCATTCCCAAAATCTGAAAAACTTCATTTCTTCATTGCAAACGGGTTAGTTCCAGACTAGAACCATATTGGTACCCTAGACCTAAATTCGTTTTTAAATGATGGTTCTATAATCAAAACCAGTTCTGACTCAAAACATGTTTTGTTGGTTCCAAAGCAAGTTCCAATACGAGGACCCAGATTTGGCTCCAAAATCAGGTCTAATTAGAGAATTAGTTCCAAAATTGGTTAATGATTGTCTGAAATGGACTAGGTACTCAATCCTAATAAAAAAGATTTATTGGACATATTACATTCTGCCGTAATCTTTTCCAAATTTGATTTAAAATTTGGCTACTGGCAAATTTAAATAACCGAAGTAGATAGATATAAAACTACTTTCATAGTACCTTTTGGACATTATGAATGGAACATGATGCCCTCTAGTTTAAAAAAATGCTCTTTCTGAATTTCAAAATATTATGGATAAAATATTTAATCTATATGTAGAATTTTTCATAGTTTACATAGATGATAATTTTATCTTTTCAAAATCTATTTGACAACATTTAAATCATCTTAGGATTTTTAAAGATGTCATTAAAAGAAATAGTTACATACTTTTAGCTTCCAAAATAAAACTTTTCAAATTACTATTCAATTTTTGGGTCACAATATTCATCAAGGGAAAATTATCTCTATTGACAAAAGAATTGAATTTGCATCTAAATTCCCAGATGAAATTACTGAGAAAACTCAATTGCAGAAATTTCTTGGTTGTTTGAATTATATTTCAGATTATTATCCAAAATTAGCCCAAGATGCAACCATTCTTTATGATAGGTTTAAGAAGAATCTTTCTCCTTGGGCAAAAGCCCACACAAAAGCTGTTAAACAAATAAAACTTAAAGTCAAACAAATACCCTGTTTGGCTTTAGCCAATCCAAATTGGTACAAAATCGTTGAAATAGATGCCTCAGATAAATGTTATGAAAGCATTCTGAAACAAAACAATCCTACTTCTAATAAAGAAGAATTAATTAGATTCACTTAAGTGTTTGGAAGAATGCCTAAATTAATTATTCTACTATTAAGAAAGAAATTCTTTCTATTGTTAAATGTGTTACAAAATTTCAAGATGATCTATTAAATCAAAAATTCCTCAATAGAATTGATTGCACTTCTGCAAAATAGATTCTAAAAAAAGGATGTGCTACTTTTAATTTCAATATTGAATATATAAAAGGAGAATTCAACTCCCTTTCTAACTTTCTTACTCGTGAATTTTTATAGGGTTAATGAGTGCATCCTCCTCTGGCCACGATAGAGGCCGAGAAGGGGAAAATTTTCTCTTACCTCTCCAGATAATCCTAACTTCTGGCAAATAGTACAGACCAGAGCAAAGACCAATACATGGTCTAAAAGTGCCGGTAATATTGTTGGAATTAATCCAACCCCAGTAGAATCAGCAGAAATAAAGTTTGCTAAAGAAATTCTTCTTTAAGAACCATAGTTCTTACAAAAATCAGTTAGTAAAATTATCTTGATAATAAATCAAGAAGGCCGTCAATGGATGATGGATCCTTAGGAAATCGAAAGAAAATATCATGATACTTCGGGATGGCAAATATCACTATCTTTATCAATCAATGCTTAAAGCAATAAGATCTATGGAAATTACCCACACTCTTTCTAATCTCTCCAAGAAAGAAAGTTCAATTGGCTATAGTGAATGCATTATTAAATGCATTATTGGACCCAATGACTAAGGCTTTGATTGAAATAAATCACAAAAGCTTAGTACAAGCCAAACATATAATTATTGGGATTATATCCAAGCCTACAAGAATACCTTTTATTATCAAAATCTTTAGTATAAACACTCATGGTTTATCAAATTATGCCTTGAACTAACCAAATTTGGTTTTCCTAATTGGTTTTTTGAATGGTGGGAGAAATTTGGACCCACAATTGAATCATTACCTGAATCTATTGGGACATTATTCCCTCAATGGTTGGAATCACATCCCCAATTACAAGGTGGATAAAATAATTATCCTAATGGATTTCCTACTCTACTATTCTTCACCAAATTTGGTTTCCCATAGATATAAAAATGGGATTTTCTTACCACTTTTAATTATTGTAAAGTCCCAATTCTCCAATAGATTTTTTGGTTCAGATGGTGGAATAAATTCACAGGTCTTGAAGAAAAGGCCAAAGAAATTCAAAAAACCATATAGCAATATCAATGCTCTTGAATTGCTCCAACTATTCTAATCGAAGGATCATCTTCTTCTTCTAACCTTTTGAGGCAATGAAGCAACAACTGCAATCTCAATTTCCTAATATTTTTAATCAAGAATCAGTTATTAAATGTATGGAATTTATGAAAAATTCTTTTGTTCAATCACTCTTTGGTAAGGATAATGCCTCCATGACGTCTACCCTCAGCAATGAGGCCTCTAATCCATTCACCTGCGTCGCTGGAAAATCTCAAGACCCCAATGAAGAGGTCTTTGTGGAAGACAATTATAATTCCTTTATCACCATCTTGACTGACAAAGTGACAAAGAAGTCATCATAATGAAATATTTTATGGCTACCTCATTTGAATTTGTTGCCACTCCACGACAAGGTAATCTACTAACAGCAGTCAAAGCATATTCTTTTGACCATAGTAGTGCAGCCATCACTATTTGCTACCTCAATTCTTATGCTCCAGCTCAGCATCTTCGAGCACCTTCTCCAAATTCAATATCATGTGAAATCTGCGGACTCCAAAGTTGTTAAGTCCGTCACTTATAAAAGGCTATTGCCTCACCCTTATTAAGGTAGAATTTTCTCTTGTAAATTTCTCTATCCCTCTCCGGTAAAGTTCCTCTTGAATCAGTATTGTGCTGTACAAAGAAGAAAGCCATAGTAAAAGTAAGTTTCTTTTAAATTGTGCCATTTATCCTGTTCATTTTGCCATTTTATTCATTTGGATCAACGTAAGGCATTAGCATCATCATTACAATCAAAATCTAGTAGAGCTCTACTCAAAAATTGAAAGTTAGGTCGCATTTTTTTTTCTTTTAATAACGGGGAAACGCGCTGACCAACCTTTGGTTGGTCATTGGTGAACTCTCGAAACACGACATCACCCAAACTAGAGACTTCATAGAGGTGGTTAGAATGCCTTCACCACCCAAACAAATCAGTAGTGGGTAGTATTTTTTTAAATTTTTTAGTAGTAGTGGGTAGTTAGGTCCTAATTCGGAACATCTTTCATTTACAAACAAACCTGACTTGTAATCAATCCAATTCCTTCACAAGCACCAGTCCCCCTTGTATATAGACAAATTTAAATGTAGGTTGCTGATAAAATTCAAACTATATATCACAATATATAGCCATTAATCTTTGACGAGCTAAACTAAGGGCTAAAATCACTGCATTTCACACAAAATGGGCTACTATAATCATTGTGGCAACCCCGTCCCTAAATAGACCTTTTTTTTTGTTGGACCTAAATAGACCTGAAAACAAGCGTTTTATATGCCACAATATTTGGAATTGCACTTGTAACCTTCATTTTGATTGATTCACCACATTTCACATTATTGATTTCATAACCTCATGGTTAATGAAATATTTCTGAAAAAAAGGTTAAACTAAATTTGAAAATCTAAAAATATTATAATTTACATCCTCAAAAGAAAATTAGCAAATGAAATAATGGCATAAAGCTATGGGAAGGTATACTTAACCAAGTTAGCCTAAGAAGCAATGCACCTAACTGTATCACAAAATCTACAATTGTCTTGAGTCAAATTCAAGTAGAAAAATGAACCTACAGTTGGAGCAGCAAAGCGGATCCTTAAGATTTAAAATAAAAATTAGGGATTGAATGCTCATGTTTATTTTTCAAAGAAGAAAAAACTTCACCAAAATTTTAAGAAGTTTGTTTTAAAGAGTTATGCATTACAGTAAAACCACGAAGGATTATTGTAGTGCTAATAGTGAGTGACTTGGATGACTGTGTGTGGATAATATAAGTATTTATTTAAGAAAAAAGAAAGTTTCGAATTATACAGGAATTTTTTTTTCTCATCGGCTTATTCTAGTAGGGGCCTATATACACCAAAATTGGGTAGTTGATCTTAAGGAGAATAAGTTACATAAACAAGGCTAGTGTAGAATTTTCAATCCCTGCATCATCACAATACACAAATGCAGGACCCCATAATCAAATCTGCACTGCAGACGTCATGTGAGAAAATTACCATTGTGATTTCAATGCAAATCATATTCAACTTTCACTTGAGTGATGTTGATCTAATTTTTTTTAATTGATGTTGATCTAACTTTTTTTTTATCTAATTCAAACTTTCAAGCAACAGTGATGTTTTCCTATTAGCCCTTTATGTACTCTAATCAATCATCCAACTTAGTCAAAACCTAAAAAAGGGCAGACCCATCAAGCCATGTCCACATCAGCTAAGAAGAGCCCAGCAGACATTGAAGTTGTTGATTGTGGGAGACAGAGAATGAGGTGAACAGGTTGGCGTCTGGGGCACATAGTGCCAAATTGGTTGTCTGATGAGTAGACAGACTCACGCAAGCATGGGCCCACTCACCACCCCATGTTGAAATACATGTTCCCCTCTCCATCTTATGTTTAGACCTGGTGGGGTCGTTCTGGATATTTTCAAAACTTAAGACTTCCATATTAAAAAATAGGAATTTTTAGGAAAAAATTATTAAAAAAAGATTATAAAAAATGGATTTAGGGTCGTACTAGTGAAAAAAAGATAATTATGCCCTGTATATATGTGCGCTGAATCGTTTTGGGTCTTAATAATTATATTGTTACGTCATCTTTCCCCTTCATCTCTTATCTCTTGTGATTTCGTTAAGGCTTCTCGTGCAAGGGCTTTTTGCACATCTTCATTAGAGCAAACGAAGAAGGGGAAGGGCGACATCGATTTCCTCTTCTCAGCGCAAAGGCAACATCGGTTTCCTCTTCTCCTCTTTGATGATGCCATCTCCCCAACTTTCTTAACAGCTGCCTTCTATGTCCTAATGTCATAAAATGATAGGTCATATTGACAGTCATTATCAAATCATTAAAATAATACTAACCTACTATTACTTTATACAAATAAATGTAGTGGAGTTGGTGTCAAGTTCCAAAATTTTATATTGGGCCATACCGGTTTGTCGGGTTTGAGTTGGGTTAAGAGGGTCAAATGGATTGAATTAACACAATTGGGCCTGAGTTATTGGACCCTTTTAGGCCAAAGGACTCTTTTTGGAATTTCTTAAAACCCACTAGAAAGCAGGGGCCCTTTTTTGTAATTTAGAAAAACCCCCTCTTTTATATAAACTCTACTCTTAGGGTTTTTCTCCATTCTCCAACCTTCTTCTTTTCTTCTTCAACCAAAACCTTAGAGGCTCTCTAAGGGGGAAATCAATGTGGGCTCTTCCAAGCTTTGATCTTCAGATCTACTTTGGCTTCAAGATCTAGGCAAGTGGATAGCTAAAACAATGATTTTTGGTTCTTGCAATATGTTTTAGTTGCTCGTTGGTTTACATACCTTTTGGCATGACTTCTTCTTATTTGGACTAATGGCTTTTGAGGGTAATAGTTGTGAGTTGGTTTTCTTCCAGACTTATACAGAAGAGATAGATTTGTGTTTTGTTTAAAAAAAAAAAATTTTTGAGCAGCCGCCGCCCAGGGGTAGCGCTGCTGCCCAGGCAGCAGCTGCCGCCCAGGCTGGCTGGGCCCGGGTGCGGGTCTGGGCCCGTCAGCCCATTCTTTTAAAAAAATATATATATATTATTAAATATATATATATTTTTGTACATAATATTACTAAATAAATAATTAGGTTAGGATATTCTTATAAAGGATTAAAGGGTTAAGTTTTGATTAATGGTTTAATATTTTAATGGAGATTAAGTTTTATTAAATTAATTTTAATTTGATGTTATTAGAAATGTATTTTGGATTATTTATAAACTTAATTGAGAATTATGAAATTTTGATTAGTGTTCATTTAGGTTGATTGAAATAAAATAAAAATATATTTAGTAGCGATTAAACCGTAAATAGAATGTATTTATAATTCTAAACTGGAATCTTAATTGAGTTAGATTTCAAATTGGGATCCGAAATTTGTACCTTCTGTGTTTGCATAAAATGATAATGTGTATTTGTACATAACAATGATATTAAGGAATTAATTATTTTCTTTCCCTTTTTGATCGTAACTTGATTTAACTTTGGATTCAGAAATTGAACATCTTTTACCTAATTTGTAAAACACACTAATTATATATAATTGGATTAGATGAATTATGTCTTTTAGGAATGTTAGCTGAATGTTCACATGAGAATTAGACTAAATGCAGAATGGGAATGTGAGGTTCGGGATGCACCACATGATAGGTACCAAAACTAGTATATCAGCATCGTGGACTCATATTTCCATTGTGATAGAGAGTTAGTTCTTATGTGCATATTTATCTAACTTGACCGTTGGTGGATTAGTGCTTACCCTCAATAATTTGAATTGACACACGTTCATAATACACTTTCAAATTTAAGTACTCTAAATACTCAAAATGGTATTGGATTGAATGTTGGGATTGAGGGTTTCATATCATGGCTCATTCTGCATCGATATACGTATGTATTTGTAAATAAGTATATTTGTATATATGTATCGGACCGACTGCAGTTTGGAGGTAGACGTACGCCATCGGGCCAGCGTATACTGTGGATAATAGTATACAGCTGTGCCTTCTGTTATTATATGCGGGATTACCCGTTTCTGTTATTATTTGCGGGATTACCCGTTTTTGTTATTATCTGTGGGATTACCCGTTTCTGTTATTATTTGCGGGATTACCCGTTTCTGTTATCTGTATGCGGGATTACCCGTTTCTGTATATTTATCTGCGGGGATACCCGTTTCTGCGCATTCATGCCATTGGGGTTTGCATCTGATTTATTTTGATTCATAATGAATATATCATTTAATTCAGTTGATTAATCCATTGTTGCAGCTTACCCTCTTCCCAGATTATGTCAATCTGACCCACTACTTTTGGTGTTTAGGTTCCGTTACCAGTGCCGAACCAGAGGGTCTGGCTCGCAGAAAATTCCGCCAGGTGGCGGAGTTGTTGAGTGGCGCACCGATGACATCATCTGAGGTATCCTAGTGCGGTGCAGAGTTCGAAAACTTTAGGTTATGTAATAAGCCCATTTTTGGGCTATCAGTTTATTTAATTAAATTTATTTGTTTTGAAATTACAACTTTAATTGTTATGCTTCGAAGTATTTGACCTTGATTTTATTATTAATGAGATTTGTTATATGGTTTTATGTGATATCCGTCTGCGATGAGTATGGATTTTAGTTCCGCGTGTGATTATGGTTGCTTGATCACCAAGCATAGCCTCACGAAGGACTTTGATCTACCCGGAATTGTGGCTCGTATTGATTATGTTAAAAAATTTTAATTAGCCCCAATTCTCACACCCCTGGAACCAGGTTTTGGATCCGGCCCAGTTTTGACGGCGTAACAGTTGGGTTGAAATCTGCGGTTGCACAGCCTACACAAATACTGGACAGGGGTTCTTCCAAGGAAATGACTCAATGGAGTTGGGATTCAGCAGGCGACGAGATCTCAAATGAAGTTGTTTTTATTTGAATGTTAGATAAACAGTAGTATATGTGATTTCCCAAAAAAAAAAAAAACAAAACAATAGTTTGTGGTTTCCTTGACTGCGACGCACTCGATAACATGAGAAGCGAGCATGAGCTTCTCAGCAGAGTACAAGGAAACAGACATGGTGTGAGTTCCCGTAATTGAAACAGATGAACTGGAACCTCAGTCTGTCTATTACCATGTTTGAAGTTACGGATGTGAGAACTAGGACTGCTTTTACTTGGTTGATATCAACAGTGTGTCGTAGAGTTTTTTGTGTTTTTGGGTGTCTCCTTTTTCATTCCCAGACTCACATATGTTTGATTTGGGTTATGCATTTTGCAAAGTGGTCATAACATATGACATGGTGATTGGTTAAAGCATTCTCCCACTAAATGGGGTGTTCAATCAATTTATCATAGTCCTCACAGAACCTGCCCGACTATAGGTCTAACAGATCTATCTATTCAATTGGCCTCAGTAAATCTCTCACTGAAGGTGAGCTTTAGATGACTCTTACATCTTATTTACCATGTGGCAGGCCTTGACCCCACTGTCAACATGTGTCATTGATATCCATGTCAGATTTATAAATTTCAAATCAAAGCGTTGATTGCTTTTTTGAAATATATGCTTTTTTAGTTATCGGAGTGGTGCTTCCTTTTTTATAATACAAATGTTAGCTGGCGATATAATTAATGAAAACCATGTTTTATGTTATTATTGCATTCGTAGTATAAATCTTCATTATCCAACAGGGGCCCTAAAATAACAAAAATAACTTTAGAAAGTGAATGGGTTCTTCGAGGAGTTTAAAAAAAAAAAAAGAAGCATTGTTGTTGAATATAATACATTACTCTATTTAGGTATTCAAATTGATCTTGATGAGTGATGCTGACCATGCATGTCAATGCCTGAATATGCTGCATATGAAAATTGAGTATCTGCTTAGGGAACTCGTTGTTTCTGAATGCTAGAGACGATAATATGGAACTTATGGAACAACAAATGGAAAAAGGGATTTGAATTTTATTCTCAGTATCTAAGCTATGATGATGTCTAGTGGATGCTAGAAGGTTTCAAAAAAGATGAAGCGTAAACAAGTAATGAGGAACTAGTATTATAGTGGCTTCTTAAAATGTTTTGAGTCAGGTTTGGGTTTTAAATAAGAGTGCACTCTACTTGCCACGTGTGAGGCCCTGCCTATTTATTTTTTTATATATATGTTATTTTATCTTCTTAGTGGTGTTTAGGCTTGGATTAGAAGATTAGAGGTCCTTGGGAGTATTTCAATCATTCCAACCCCAACCCACTTAAAATACTTAAAAGACCCATTTAAATAGGCTAAAATTTTTCTTCGTCGAAACCATGCCAAAAGTATACTCATTGGGAAACTTATTTTATTTCATGAACGATGACGCTTATAGTGACTCAATGCGACCTTTGGTTCACAAGTTAAGGCCAAAATAATTTTTAACCCAACTATTAAATAAGTGGCAAATTTGTAAATATCTCAAAAATCCCATTTCCCTTAATTTCCTCACTCATTTCCCTCTCCCAGGTGAGACTCTCTCTCTCGTTTCCCTCTCCCAGGCGAGATTCTCTCCCTCTCTTTATTTCCTTTCCTTTTCTTTTCTCTTTCTCCTCCCTTAATTCCATCCCAGCGACGACCCAACTTCCATCTTCACTATTTTTTTTCATTCTTTTCTCTTCATCTCTCTGTCTTTGTTTCTCACGACGTCTCCCTCCTCTCACCTGCAGGGGGGCATCAGAGGATCCGGGCTTCTCCAAGATCATTGCCAATTACCACCCCTTCATCTTTTCTTTCTCCTCTATTTCTCTCTATTTTTCTATTTGTTTCCCCCATATTATTCATCCCTGTTGCTGCCGCCGGAATCCATGCAGACCACCGTCGCCGGAGATTTCTCTTTTACCTCCATCTTCCTCCTCAAGCCTCCATCTTATCAGGGAACCCATTCTCTAAAGTTTTCCCCAAACCAAACAAGCCTTGGGTAAGATTTTCCTCCCTCATTAGATAGGTCATTGTAGTTTTGATTTAATATAGATTTTGACATGTTCATTAATTTCTCTTCACTACATTATAGGTTTGATTTGAGTGGGTTTAGATTTGTGCGATTTGGAGCTTGATTGGGTTTGTTGGTGGGCTTTTTATTTTTTCATCAAAGGCAAGTAGCATGTTTATAACTTCATATATATAATTACCTTGATTGTGCTCTACATGTTGATAGATTGGTTAGAAAGAAATCCATCTATAACTAAACTCACGTCATACTTAGATGTATAGGTGGAAACCCCTTTAATGACCCTAAATGTATTAATGATGAGCAACTGCAAACCAGTGCCTATATTGATGAATGGTTTATGATGAATGGAATGGAGAGTGGATGATGATGATTGTATTATATTGGAAATGAATGAGTATGATTGATAGGGACTCACCGGAGGTGAAGGCATGATTGATCATGCTTAAATACTTGTATGCAAGTTGGTAAAAGGATGGAAATTGAAGAAAGTATGAGAATATAATTCTCCATTCAGAGAAGAATTCTTAGATCGCTGCTAAGCACACTTTACAATAAAACTTAGTAATTAGGAATAAAATGGATATTCTAAACCCAGCCCTTGCACAGCACTTGAATTATATCTAACCCTAACAATAGACCATAAAACATGCCCATGTGGATTCAAGGTGTGAGCTTTGCCTTTATCCACTTGTTGCAGCATAGTAAAGTATAGAGAATGAGATGCGCACCAATAGATGGATGTTTGAATCTGGATAGGGCCTAACCATTATAACACCCAACGCGTATAACCCCTACAGGTTTGGAATGTCCATCATATGGTAACTCAAAATCCTCTATAGCTTGAAATGTACAACTTAACCTAGGTTTGGCTACCTTTATCATACGTTCTATTGATGGATGAAATGATATCGATCTTGCATTGCTATTGTATTCTTGCCCTCCTTCTCATAGATGTTTATAAGATGTTATTATTCTTTCTCTCAATTATTTAAATGCATAAATGGTAATTTGACCTAGGGTATACTTAGAGATGGCCTGGGAATATGAAATGGAGATGGAGTTAATGTCTGTGGCTGGGACAACTATTCAATAGCTATGAGTATATGAGAAATGCTAACATGGATGGAAATATGATAGCATAGATGTCTACTATATATATTGCAAATGAGATCTTATACATGGATATTCTTACTCACGAAAGAAGCCCAGCCAGACATAGACCTTGTATTATTAATTCAGTTCATTTGGCATTTACATCCATTCAGTTGATAGCTTAGCCTTGGGTTGGCCAACCCTTGGTTTTATAGGCCCCATGGTTAGCTGAGATCCGACAGGATTGTTGTTATATAGCTGGATGCGCGATCTAGTGGATACTATGGTATCAAACTTATACCGAGGATTCGGAACTTCTTTCTAAAAGTCCTACGGGATGCATATGGCTGGTTTATCATACCAGGTAATAAACGTTTGGATGTGCCTCTTGTTTAGGTGATAGATGATATAGATATTACTTAATTTAGTTGATTTTTATTTATTAATCCATGATAGTATTGCCTTTGATATTGTTAACATTGACTTTATTAGTTATATCGTTTCCCTTATTCTATCTTGAAATATATATAATGTTATTTACATGCCGCGTTTGCTAAGTCTTACGTGACTTGACCATATTTGCTTTGGGTGTGTAGACTGTGAGCTCACTACCCTTACTTTGGAGGGAGAGGCATCGGAGAAGGCCCTTGAGGTACCTTGACTAGACCAGTTTACGTGGACAGTAGTTACTGAAGAAGTTTAGTTGAGCACTCAGAGATCATCGTCATCAATTAAGAGGTTGTTCTTTTGGATGCTTTTCTTCTAGTTTTATTAGTTGAGCAGTTTTGAGAAGTTTTATAATAAATTGTAGTAATTTTGAGATTACTTAAACTTCGTAGATAAGACTTATACTTCCAGTACTTTGTTGATTTGACCAATGTGACAGATACCATTTACGATAAGGGTTATAAATAATCAATTGCTTTTGCAGTTGTGCAAATGTTTCACTTATCCTCTTATAAAGATTGAATGTATGGAAAAGTTTTAAATGGGTCCTCACTACGGATTAAAGATCCTGTTTGTATCGTGCCCCAATTTTGGATTTCTGCCTTATTCGGATAGCCTGGATTTAGGGGCGTTACACCACGGAAGTATGCTACTTGTTAGGCATTGAGCAACTCAATTTGACCATGTGCTTAGTGCACAACTTGCTGGCTGTGGGTTGGAGGGTAGCTCATTTCATATCATGTCATATTGTATTGGTTATATTAGAAAGTGCTATTATGAATTTTATAGTGAGAAAGTTTTCCACTTCTGTAAACTTTTTTTGTGCAATCTACCTTAATCCAACCCCCTCATGGGCTTCTATCACTCTTATAAATTTAATATATTCCAAATTTTATCCAATTGGGATGCCTTTTGTCCATTGGTTTGATCCTAGAAGAAAAAAAAAACTATTTTCAGGCCATGGAATTCCTATTCATCATATGGACAAGTTGATTTTTTTGCCCACCTGTAATATGCAATATGATATTTTGATCTAATACCTAACAAAAGGTGTAAGCTTGGGCGAACTTACGTTGTATGAACTTGGGGCGGTAGCCTTCGGTCTAACCCAAAAATGCATAAAGTTTACATGGCTATATGGTCCATGCCTCATTCCAGTAAGCACATTACCCCACCCTAGTTTTGAAAAATCAAATAATAGATTCCTACTCTCTATCTCAATGATGTCTCGAACAAAAAACCTTAGAAACCTCCACTCAATTGCTCTCCTTCTTTCACTATAGGACTAAGCAATCTTGATCTTTTCTTTCTTCTACGATTTTCTCTTCTTTTTTTTCCTCCTCATTTGGATTCATTAACAACACCCCACATGCTCTATATACAAATGAAAGATAGTGATAAGATTTTTACCTTTAAATTAAATAGATATAGGCAAAATGCCTTCTTACAAATGAATTTGGTTGAATATCTGATTTGTACTTATCCGACATATAGACAAAGTTGCTTGAGCTATTGGAGTATTTGGTTTGTATAATGTTATTATTTTCTTTCTTCTTGTAGTTTTGCTAATATGATGTTTGTGTTAATGGGGCTTAATTTATGATTGATATATTTTTCTGTTTTTTTTGGATTTTGGATTCTTTGCTTTTTTGTAATTTATAATTTTCTAGTTTTTTTTTTCAATAACTATAACTCAATACTCCAATTTTTTCCCAAAACATCTTGCCTTGAATTGTTTTTTTATTTATATGTTGGGTCTTAAATTTGAGCTACTTTCTTATTGCTTTCTTATTATATTTTCCTGAATTTATTTATTTTTCTTGAATTATGATATGATGATTATGATTATGTTGGTCTTGTTTGGATTATGATAGAGGAATTCTTTAAAGAGCTTAGGGAAACAATCAAATAGATATTATTTTTGTATGATAATGATTTTACTTCTTTTGAGTTCTCTATAATTTTATTGTTATTGTCGTAGTATGGTTGCTAATTTCATCTTCATCCCACTGATTTGAAAAAAAGAACAATTTTTTGAGAAAATGTTAGATGTATTTAAAAAGCTTATGTAGGAATTGAGTGTTAGTAATAGATATGAGTTTTTTTTACTTAATTTTCTTAAAAAATAAAAATAAAAAACTATGTGTTTAAACCATGCAATTAGTGGAGATAATTGGTAGTTGGCACCGATTTTGACTTTTTTAATTGACCATCATTTGCCCCACCCAAATAAAAATTTTGGATCCACCACTAGGTGCAAGAAGGCATAACTTACAGATACATGTACAACATCTGATTGTAATGGTGCTTTTTGCTCTAATTTAACAGAACTACATAGGATAAGAGATGTATACTATATGCATTTACAAAAACTACATAGGATAAGAGATGTATACTATATGCATCTACAAAAACATACATAAGCCTCTCTAGTTAAAAAAAAATGCATCACAATATAAGACTCACAAAAAGTCTTGCTACAAGATATGATCTAAAAATTAAATGAAAATCAAATGGACTTCTATAGCACCCAATTTTGTTCCCTGTCTTCTCTACTGTAAGGATGTTAAATTCTAGTTGATAATTACATGGAATATGGAACTCTAACAGGCCATCTTTAAAGTTCTTTTATTTATGCACACCACCATTGGAAATCTGATAATTTTGTGATTTTTGCACACCATCTATTGCCAGTTTGTCAATTCATTTTTGATGGAAGTTATGATCTTTTAGATAACTAAGTTGCAAAACTTGAGTACCATGACTCAACAATGAGAGTTTTGACTTATATAATTCATGCCTTTATTTTATAAAATACGATAGTTTACATTAGTCAATATTGATAGAATGTTTGGTGGAGTAGGTTTAGTGAAATTACCAAACTATCAGGCATGGATTGGGACCAAAGTAATGGAGCATGGGTGCATGTGATTTAGGGCATCAAAACCATAAATTTGTTTCATCAATGCAAGACCATGGGTCTCATAGCAGAGAAATTGTTAAAAAATTTGTTTTGGTTACCTTGCTATTTCTTGTAAATTAGGCTTTAAATTTAGAAGGACAAGTTAAAAGATAAGTTCATTTTTATACTAGTGACTTATTTCTTACCAATCTTGTAGTAGTTTTGTACAAACTAGATACTTGAAGATCTAAATGTTCTGTTCACTTTTATTTGATTTTAGGCACTAGAAGATCTGTGTTCACTTGGACAACTCATCATGAAGGCACACCTATGGTTAATAAACGAAGAGTCTATTGACCTATAAAAAAAATCACAAATGCTGTAGTGAAGACATTGCAAGCAAAATCCAAGCCAAGGGTACATAATGTTGAAAGTAGGTGGGTTTCGTGGATAGATTTTCAAAACTTTTGAGCCACTTAACACAGGGATCAATTATCTATAAGACCAAAAACTCAATCCAAGATGCATTACCCTCAATCTCGTGACCATGTACAGTAAATATTCTATTTAAAGACAGAATCAAACAGCACTAAACATCCATAATAATCTACGACATGCAAGAAGTAGACCATACCTTTGGAGATTCGTAGTGCTCTAATGGAGAAGTTGCGACTCTACTTGATGATGAGAATCTTCAACACCTCTTAGCCTTCCACGCTATGACTTGAATTGGATTTCTTTTCTCAAGAAGATTGGTGGAATCTTCAGAAGAAATCTCAACTCGAAACTCCAAAGAACTAGAAGAGAGAAGGAGAGAGAAACTCGTGCAACTCTTGCACGAACAGGGTTTTGGGCGTGAGAGAGACTCTTATTGGACGTCCAAGAGATTTTATATACTTTTAAATCTCTTCCTTGCTTAATTGAAATAGAAGTCTTACTTTCAAAGCAATTAGCAACTTTCTCCTTTCTTAACCCTTCTTTCTAGAGTTCAAGTCGGATTAGTATTTTCCAATAACTTGGGCTAGCATGCGGACCACTAGGGATTCCTTAGAAAGCTGGCTCCAATTGGAACACCGCAACCCTACATTTCATGTGCAATTCGGGCCCACAGTTAATTGCAAATAACACCACTATATAAATGCAATTGCACTCCAGACTTAGGAATAAATTACAATGAAGACCCTAAACTTCCCAATTACCACAAGTAGGCCCTCTATCAATATCCATGGATCAATTGGAATAAATTTGTCTTTTCCAATATAAGTTCCACATCTTGTTATCCTTGAGCCCCAATTAATCACAGTAATCATCAGTACCATTCAATTAACTCTTAATTGAGATGGGCGCACACTTACTAATGAAAAATCCATTAATTGGCACAAGGGGATAATAGAGATAGATTCCATCTTGATCATTCAACGTTCCCACAGTTCTACTACCACATACCCAAGACACCGAGGTGTTAACCTACAGTCGGCCTCACTCATTGGTGACTCAAAGCAAATGAATAGATAGAAACTTGAGTTCATCAATGTCTCAAGATTGAGAGCCTATTGCTAGAGAATTATGAGAGTATACCTTATTATTGAGACAGAATTCTATAAGGTGCATCTCATGGTCCTTCAATACATCCAATGTACCAGCACCGTGATCCAGAATCTTACATTCTGATGATTGAGACAAATCACACTATCTCATAGTGATCAAAGTGTTGCAACCTTATCAAATGAGATGCACAGTCTCATTACTGGTTGTGAAGCTATTTAAGTATAAGATTTGTGACATATATCTCCTGCGTGTGGATCTCATCCATGTACATATATCACATCTAATATACTAATGGGATCCGGTTCAACTCATGAACCATTATGTTATATGTATTGGTCATGTGCATGAAGTAGTAAAATAACATTCATCTCATGAAAGTAAAGCATGATTTTAGTGATAAATAAAGAAATTAATTAATTTATTATATCAACTGATGGATTGAGTCCACAAAATCTAACACATAAACCGTAGGATTATGGAATGCCAGGTCAAATACTATGCCCAGAGTTCAAAACTGATGCAACTCACTCAAAAAATTTCAAATGAGTTCAGAGTACTGCATTTCAAATCTCAAAGTTAGTAGACTTCATGTGGTCACTCGACTTACCAAACTTCAAATTCAAGGTCCATTGGCTCACAGTCTAGGGGGTCATCAAGTACACTCAAGCTTTTGAGTTACCAAAGTGGCTGAAAATCACATGGCAGCTTAGAACTATAGGAATGATGCTTCAAAATCTGAAAGTATCTAGACTTTATTTCAGTTCAAATTTAAACTTCAGTGATTGTTTTTCAGCTTCTTGGGGTCACTATGACAACAGATATTTCTACATGTCAAAACTAGCTTAAACCCCTAGACGAAGCTCAAATTATATTCAGGAGTGGCTCTGCAATTTGACCCAAAGTCAACAAACATATCAACTTCGGGTCAGTGACCCCCAAGGCATGGGGTCACTAACCAAAGTCCTGCTTTCAGGTGACCAAAGTTGATGAAATTTGGACTTAAGGCTAAGTTATGCTCAAAAGTGGTTCTGCAAATTCTCAAGCCAAGAGGACTTCATCTAACCTTACTTCGATTATATGTCAGCTGGGAGTCCATGACCTCCAAGTCATGGGAATCACTAATTAAAAATCCTATTTCTGGGAAGCCAAAGCTAATGAAATTCGGATCAAAGACTCAAAGTTAATTCCCAAAGTTTCAAATCAATTGAACATCATTCGGGTAGAAAACAAGCTGATCATGTACAACACAAGAGAATATTGACTTAAAGCATGCAACAAGCGGGTCACTATTTGAAATCCAACTTCCACAAATCCAAACCACATGAAATTTGGATGGATACTTCAAGATGTCGCTGGCATCATTTCCTCCAAGTTTCAACTTAATCTGAGGTGATTTGAGCCTCAAACAACTAAAACAAAAGCCAATTTTCATGAAAAGTCAATATGGGGTTGACCAGCTTCAAAAGGTCAAAACTGGCTGAAATTTCAATAACACACCCAAAATAGTGTTAAAAGTATCCCTCTAAGTTTTGTGAAGATCAAACATCGTTCAGGTCCCAAATAAAGTAAAAATGGGTCACATATGCAAAAAAATCCGAAATTGGACCTATCAGTGGCCGTGGCCACTGTCACTAACACCTGTGAAGTGGTTCATAGCAGTTTTCAGCCACTTTCTCCACTTTACTTCAAACTCCAACCTACCATAACTCCCTAAACCACCTCTAGAGTCTATAAAAAGAAGGTTTGGCATGTGGGAGAAGGTTCCACACTAGTTCCAAGCAAATTTAAGGAAGTTCAACAAGATTCAAGGCATTATTCCCAAGGCACTTCAAGCAGTCCAAGTTTACTTTTTCTTTTCCATCTCACTAAATTAAGGTGAGAAATGGTTCAAAGAAGGATAAAAAGTATATGTATCACTTAGAGAAGATGAGTTCAAATGTCATAAAGTATATTAAGGATGAAACTAATTCCTTTGGTTTTCTCACTTGGGAGGGTTTTGAGCCATCTTAGAAGTTGTGAATAAGACTCTTTAAGCTTCATTTTGTTCCTTGAAATTCATAGGTTCAGAATAACACAACTTTGGATCTATTTTGCTTGTATAAAGGACCTTTTTCAAATTTGCACAAAAATAGTCTATAATAAAAAAGTGATGATTACCAAAGCTTTTAGTCGATTCCATAGTGAGATTAAACACTATTGGTGGTCATTCAATAGTTCAAAGTTGAAGAAAACAAGATCTAGCACTCTAAAGGCATCACAAAAGTGAAACGAAGAAAGATATGGGACAAACAGTGTCATTTTGGCCACTGTCTGTCAGTGACCGTGAGCCATGTCACTAGTAGGGGGCCAGTGATCGTGGGCCACGATCACCCCTTTCTAGTTTTTTTTTTTTTTTTGCATTTTTTGCTCCTTTTTCATGTATTTTCTTATATTTTATGAGTTTAGATCACATTTTAGACCAGAGGGAGGGGCTGTAATTGTTCAAAACTTGTAAACAACCTACATCCTTATGGTTAAAGCGTTTGAATCCAGGTAAACAAACAGAAGTTAATGATGAACTGTAATTATATTTCTCATTCTTCTTAATGCTTGAAGTGTGTGAATGTTGGACTTGAATCTGTTGCATTCGACATCATGTTTCGTGTGCAATCAGAAGATTGGCGCTGTTTGTGGGGAATTGTTTTCTTTAATTTGTGATTAAATTTGGCCAAAAAGACTTGAAAAAGTGCCAAACTACATGAAAATTGCTGAAAAAAGTGCTAAAATGTGTTGTTGTGAGCCAGTGGCCGTGAGGTACTATGTAAAATGGCCTAAGGCCGTGGGGTGCTGTGTAAAATGGCTTATGGCCGTAAAAGACTATACAAAAAGTGCTGTGACTGCAGGAAACAATGTAAAATGGATAGTGACCATGGGCTTACGGTCACTGATATGTTTTGCCTCTAAATTGACTTGTTTGACTTTTGAAGACCCCCATGCACGTCCTTGATATCTATAATGGGTTTGGGAGCATTACGAAAGGAGCTTTGCACCTCGAAGTGCATCCTTTTATCATTCAAAGGAAGGCATTAGGCAACTCAGAGTGCATACTCTTGTCACTTAAATGAAGGAACCTTGCACTTCAAAGTGCATAGACCAAATTAGCACCCTTTTATGCAATAGAAGAGTGTTGATTCAGTCCAGAAGGCTTTACATTACTGGCTATTTGATCATGAGTTTGTTTATAAGACCTAAACAAATATTTATATCAAATCAGTTATAAGATCAACAACATTGTAGTCGTGCATTATCCGGTGTCTTGCATTGATGGATCCCGTGTAATCATTGTGGTAGTGGTGCAGGCTCAATCCTATGGGCCCTATCCCTTTGATATTCAGCATAGCATGCTTTTAAGTATGACTGCATAGTCTCGAAATGTTGTAAAAATTCTGATTGCTAGGGCGATTAGCATAGCATATGAGATTGGGTTCATGCCTATTTTCTGACCATTTTAGTTTATCAGATAAAGAAATCATGTTGGTTCAAAAAGCATTCATAAAGCATTTCGGTTAGCCTAAAAGCTAGCCATGTTGGTTATGAAACTAACACGGTCCTTTGAGCTTACTGTTTTGCAAAAAAAAAAAAAAGAGTTTTTTAATCATCACATTCAATGAAGCCAACGAAAGGCTTTTTAAAATCTCCATAACTCAGAATAACCAATCTGCAAGAACTTCAAAAAGGGCTCGAACTGACTTGGCTACTCCTGCCTCAAGAGTTTCAGTCTTCCAGAGACTCCCTACTCTTGTAGGCTCTGTGACTTCTTCTGCTTTGAATGGGTCATCAATGATCGTTGGGTTTCTAAATATGCCTAGAATCCATTTGGAGTTTACAACAAAGTTCAGTAGGAACCTAAACGCAAGATGCAATCAGGAGGAAGCAGCTTTCACATCATCAAGCCTGGTCTCAAGGCAAAACAGGTCTGGTTCACAGATCACAAGCCAATAGCATTTGGCAAGCCACATTCAATGGCTACTCAAGGCTCAAAATCATTATCTACTTTGCCCAAACAACGGGTCATTAATAATCAAGGACCAGAAGACCTTCAGTAACTCTTAACTAGCAAGAAAGCCCAAAAGCATGCATCCATTTCCAAATGCAGTGCGTGGTCACGGCAACCATGCATTTCAAAATCTAATAAGGCTAAGAGCAAACTCTTAGTCTCACTTGAAGAAAATACCTTCTACCTCTAACTCAAAAGGAGGGACAAAGATTTGATAAAAGGCATCTACCTTCTATCATTATAACATCAAGCCCGCCTTCTTCACCTTAGTGTCTATCACATTCCGTTGACCATGAAAAGAAGGCTAAGCGATTAGTCCTCAATGATTCGACCGATCTTGTTCACTTCAAAGAGTTGCTCCAACAAAAGGAGTAGAAAAAAAAGAACAAAAGAAGTGCTGTCGACATCCTTTCACTTTCCACTTCCAATCCAATGGATTGGAAACAAGTTGTTGGCACTTCTAGGTCATTGGTTGCCAGGTTCAAAAATCAAACCTTGGCAGCCAGATTGGCTAATCAAATAAAGAAGAAATCTTTGGCTCTCTATAGGGATCAAACCCAATAGCTGCCATAGTGGAAAAGCACTAAAAAATGGGTGATTAAAGAAGATGATTCGGACTTAACCTCATCATGCAAGCTTGTACCAGGTTCAGCTTGAAGAATTACTTAGAATATGGCTCGGACTCAATCACAAGAGCCTGACTTAAACTCTCATTCAAGTAGGACTTTTGAGGGTCATGTTGAGATAGACTCTGATGAAGATCCTATCACTATCTTAGACACAGAAGACAGTCAGTCCACACTTCAAACATTAACATCCTCCTACCCTCATTAGTACACCATGTTTATGTTGGAAGTAGGTGGGTCTCGTGGATAGATTTTCAAAACTTTTGACCCACTTGACATAGGGATCAACTATCCATAAGACCAAAAACCCAATCCAGGATGCATTACCCTCAATCTCGTGACCATGTACAGTAAATATTCTATCTAAAAGACAGAATCAAATAACACTAAACATCCATAATAATCTACGACATGCAAGAAGTAGATCATACCTTTGGAGATATGTAGTGCTCTAATGGAGAAGTTGCGACTTTGCTTGATGATGAGAATCTTCAACACCTCTTAGCCTTCCACGCTATGACCTGAATTGGATTTCTTTTCTCAAGAAGATTGGTGGAATCTTCAGAAGAAATCCCAACTCAAAACTCCAAGGAACTAGAAGAGAGAAGGAGAGAGAAACTCGTGCAACTCTTGCACAAACAGGGTTTTGGGCGTGATAGAGACTCTTATTGGACGTCCAAGAGATTTTATATATTTTCAAATCTCTTCCTTGCTTAATTGAAATAGAAGTCTTACTTCTAAGGCAATTAGCAGCTTTCTCTTTTCTAAAACCTTCTTTCTAGAGTTCAAGTCGGATTAGTATTTTCAAATAACTTGGGCTAGCGTGGGGACCACTAGGGATTCCTTAGAAAGCCGACTCCAACTAGAACACCGCGACCCCACATCTCATGTGCAATCTGGGCCCACAGTTAATTGCAAATAACACCACTATATAAATGCAATTGCACTCCAGTCTTAGGAATAAATTACAATGAAGACCCTAAACTTCCCAATTACCACAAGTAGGCTCCTCTATCAATATCCGTGGATCAATTGGAACAAATCTGTCTCTTCCAATATAAGTTCCACATCTTATTATCCTTGAGCCCCAATTAATCACAGTAATCATCAATACTATCCAATTAACTCTTAATTGAGATGGGTGCGCACTTATTAATGACAAATCCATTAATTGGCACAAGGGGATAATAGAGATAGATTCCATCTTGATCATTCAACGTTCCCATAGTTCTACTACCACATACCCAAGACACTGAGGTGTTAACCTACAGTCGGCCTCACTCATTGGTGACTCAAAGCAAATGAACAGATAGAAACTTGAGTTCATCAATGTCTTAGGATTGAGAGCCTATTGCTAGAGAATTATGAGAGCATACCTTATTATTGAGACAGAATTCTATAAGGTGCATCTCATGGTCCTTCAACACATCCAATGTACCAGCACTGTGTGCTAGATTTTGTGGACTCAATCCATTAGTTGATGTAATAAATTGATTAATTTTTTTATTTATCAATAATATCATGCTTTACTTTCATGAGATGAATGTTATTTTACTACTTCATGCACATGACCAATATATATGACATAATGGTTCATGAGTTGAACTGGGTCCCATTAGTATATTAGATGTGATATATGTGTATGGATGAGATCCACACGCGGGAGATATATGTTACAAATCTTAGACTTAAATAGCTTCACAACCAGTAATGAGACTGGGCATCTCATTTGATAAGGTTGCAGCACTTTGATCAATATGAGATAGTGTGATTTGTCTCGATCATTAGAATGTAAGATTTTGGATCATTGTGCTGGTACATTGGATGTATTGAAGGACCATGAGATGCACCTTATAGAATTATGTCTCAATAATAAGGTATGCTCTCATAATTCCCTAGCAATAGGCTCTCAATCCTAAGACATTGATGAACTCAAGTTTTTATCTATTCATTTGCTTTGAGTCACCAATGAGTAAGGCCGACTGTAGGTTAACACCTCGGTGTCTTGGGTATGTGGTAGTAGAACTGTGGGAATGTTGAATGATCAAGATGGAATCTATCTCTATTATCCCCTTATGCCAATTAATGGATTTGTCATTAGTAAGTGCGCACCCATCTCAATTAAGAGTTAATTGAATAGTATTGATGACTACTGTGATTAATTGGGGCTCAAGGATAATAAGATGTGGAACTTATATTGGAAGAGATAGATTTATTTCAATTGATCCACGGATATTGATAGAGGGGCCTACTTGTGGTAATTGGGAAGTTTAGGGTCTTCATTGTAATTTATTCCTAAGACTGGAGTGCAATTGCATTTATATAGTGGTGTTATTTGCAATTAACTGTGGGCCCGGATTGCACATGAGATGTTGGGTCGCGGTGTTCCAATTGGAGCTAGCTTTCTAAGGAATCCCTAGTGGTCCCCACGCTAGCCCAAGTTATTGGAAAATACTAATCCGACTTGAACTCTAGAAAGAAGGTTTTAGAAAAGAGAAAGTTGCTAATTGCTTTGGAAGTAAGACTTCTATTTCAATTAAGCAAGAAAGAGATTTGAAAATATATAAAATCTCTTGGACGTCCAATGAGACTCACTCTCACGTCCAAAAACCCAATTCGTGCAAGAGTTACACGAGTTTCTCTCTCCTTCTCTCTTCTAGTTCCTTGGAGTTTCGAGTTGGGATTTCTCCTGAAGATTCCACCAATCTTCTTGAGAAAAAGAAATCCAATTCGGGTCATATTGTGGAAGGCTAAGAGGTGTTGAAGATTCTCATCATCAAGCAGAGTCGCAACTTCTCCATTAGAGCTCTACAGATATCCAAAGGTATAATCTACTTCTTGCATGTCGTAGATTATTATGGATGTTTAGGGCTTTTTGATTCTGTCTTTTAGATAGAATATTTACTATACATGGTCATGAGATTGAGGGTAATGCATCCTGGATTGGGTTTTTTGGTCATATGGATAGTTGATCCCTGTGTCAAGTGGGTCAAAAGTTTTGAAAATCTATTCGCGAGACCCACCTACTTCCAACAATTGGTATCAGAGACATACCTCATCTCTAATCATGTTAGATCAGTAATTTTGTTCTAATCTTTGCATGAGATGTGAAGAGGATAGAGCAAGGGCTATGAACGGATCAATGTTTATTGGGTTTGCTGGCTTTTATCGTAGATCCATGTTTGGAAAGTCACAAAAGGTTTTAATCATGATAGGAGGATGGTAAGATGCCATTAGAAACATACTGAGATCATTAGAAGTGATTGGGAACAGCAGGAGCCGAATCTGAAAAATCCCAAATTTCTGGGTTCGTCAGGTCGGTTAGTCAAACGGATCACTATGGCTGTAGAGGTCTGTTGGCTAGCCGTAAGGACCAGATCGGCTAGCCGAACCCAGGTAGAATCATTTTGTTCTTGGTTAGAGTTGTTTTTTTTTTTTTCGGGGGCGCTACCCCCGGACCCCCTTTGCATAGGCGATCTTGTATCGTGGTGGCAAACATTTGGCATCTTGTTTTTCCATTGTGGTTTGGCAAACCTAGTTTTGTGAGATGCTTTGTTGTATGAGATACTAACTTGCAGGTGATAATGTCCTCTCCATATGGCCCACATGAATTTTTTTTCCTTTTACTTATCGGTTTATTTGTGGCTAAGTGTAAAGGGCATCATGGTTTCCTTGGTTTCCCGTGAAAGGGCAAGGCATGGTGAATTTCCTTATAGCCCTTTTATTTCAATGTTTAGATTACCATGTAAGTTTCATTATAGAGACATAGGAATTTATGTATTTTTTAAAAAAAAATTGTAAATTCTGGAGATGTCCAAAACAAAGAAGGAAAGAGAAGCTGGACTCCTAATCAAAGAGTTTGAAGATTACCAAAAGGTGTTTTGGAGATGCCCAAAGAGTTTGAGGAATCCCAAAGTTTTGGAAAGTCTAAAAGTCCAAGAAGTCTTTTCTGCCTGGGCCATGTGGAGGAGAGGACTAGTTTTTTATTATAGAACTTTCTATTTATGGATGAATGCTTATTTTAGAGTATTTCCATATCTGATCCAAACATAGCAAATTCCAAAATTGGTCAAATCAAATTAATTTTTGGAAAGAGTTCTAATTAGAGTTGGTGGGCCCATGAGATGGATCTATTGGTAACACTAATTTTAGAAACTGGACTTTCCTTAAAATAACTTGACTTGGAACCAATCATTGGTCATATCATGAGATGAATTTCTATCTATATTTGATGGACCTATACACCTATAAGGAAATCCTCAACTCAAAAATATTAAGTGGGAGTGGGGCATTTAAATATATACAAATCCCCATGGTTTTCCACCATAGGTCCATTGTAAGGAAAGTATTAGCCTCGCGTCATTTTGAAAATGGCCATTCCTTACGGAGGGCTTGTATTTATCTGGATACTGGATATGGATCTCCTATGGATAGTGTTGATGAGACCGGGTGGGAGCCCACTCCCCAAGGAGGAGCTGCCCGCAACGGTTGTCATGTAATGCAAGTTGGTGGGTCACACTCAACTAAAATAATGATGTAGTATCCCCAAGGATTTGCCTCATGTATTTTAGAAACCGAAGCTAATCGGGAGTCATACATTATTTGGTATGAGATACCTAGATAGTAATGAATGAAGGGGATCATGGATAGATAGTCTTAATCCCAATTTTGACCAACTTTGATCCACACCAGTCTAGGAGGTATTCGCACTCCCTAAGGAGGCATACCCCGCAGGATTGGGATTCCGATGTATTCTGAATTTTGTGGTTATGAGGATTCCCACATAAATTTGATAGAATACTAAACCCTAATGTCATTTAAACTCATTAATTGAATGTATGGTTATGTGCTACAGTATTACAAGCATGAATTCGAATACTTTCAATCCACTTACGACCATCCTCAACCAGAATAAGTTGGTAGGATCCAACTATGTAGACTGGAAACGGAATCTGGATATTGTCCTGACAGCTTCAGGATATAAATATGTCCTTACCAAAAACCCCCTTGAAGAGCCTGGCCCAGATGCATTGGAAGCAGAAAAGGACCTTTACACCAAATGGGCCAAAGACGATGAGATGGCCTGATGTTACATTCTGGCATCCATGTCTAGTGTGCTGCAACACCAACATCAATCTTATAAGACTGCATATGATATGATATTGAACTTAAAGGAGATGTTTGCAGAACAAGGCAGACCTGCCAGGAAGGCAGCCATGAGGGTGCTCATTAGCACCAAGATGGCTGAAGGTACATCAGTATAGGAACACATGTTGAAGATGATGGACTCATTAAATGAGTTAGATGTACTGGGAGCTGCGATTGATGTAGAATCACAGATTGACATAATTCTTGAGTCACTACCAGAGTCATTCAACAATTTCAAGGTCAATTATAATATGAATAAAATGAATTTGACTCTGGCTGAGCTATCTAGTCAGTTAGTAGCAACTGAAGGGATTATGAAGAAAAAACCAACTGCCTTAATGACAGAAAAGTCAGATGCCAAGTACAAGCTGAAAGGCAAAGGGCGGAAAGGCAAAAAAAAATCAGTTCCGAAAGGTCCTAAGGTGGGGAATGGTCCGACTGGTGGTGTGGCTAAAGCTAAGGGTTCAGGGACAAAAGGAAAGTGTTTCCATTGTGGTAAGACAGGACATTGGAAGAGGAATTGTCCAAATTATCTGTCTAAGAAAAAGACCCCAGGTATGATTGAGTCACTTATATCTGAAGTTAGTTTTGCAACTGGTACTTCAGAATCCTGGTGTGTGGATTCCGGGGCAACTAATCACATATGTAATATGTTGCAGGGGTTTAGGGAAACCAGGAGGCTAAGTGATGGAGAAATCATTGTCAACCTAGGATCTGAAGCTAAGGCGGAGGCTGTTTCAGTGGGAGTCATTACTTTATGTTTTTCAAATAATAAATTGGTTTTGTCAGAAACATTATATGTACCGTCTTTAAGGCGGAATTTAATTTCAGTTTCTAGTTTGGTGAATAAAGGTTATTCTATTACTTTTGGTACTGAAGTTGTCATAAAGAGGAATGGTACTTTCATATGTTCTGGCAAGGTAACCAATGGACTTTATTTGTTAGACCCCACGATGAATGAGATACATGATACTGAAACAATTAATAGACCATCATTAAAGAGAAAGTCACCTACATCTAATCGAACAAAACTTTGGCACTTGAGGCTAGGTCATATAAACCTTAATAGGATTGAGAGGCTAGTGAAAGATGGTATCTTACCTTCATTGGTGGTAGGACTAATGGCTGTCTGTGAGTCTTGTTTGGAAGGTAAAATGACCAAAAGACCCTTTTCAGCTAGGGTACTACGGCTAAAGATTTATTGGAATTAGTGCATACTGATGTCTGCGGACCCATTAATGTCAGGGCTAGAGGAGGATATGAGTACTTCATCACTTTCACAGATGATTACTCAAGATATGGTTACATATACCTTATGCACCGCAAGTCCGAAGCTTTTGAAAAGTTCAAAGAGTTTCGAGTGGAAGCGGAAAAGCAATTAGGTAAGAGTATCAAAACTCTTCGATCAGATCGAGGAGGGGAATATCTCTCTGCTGATTTTATGGTTTACTTATCAGAAAATGGGATTTTATCCTAGTTGTCTGCTCCTGATATGCCTCAACAGAATGGAGTAGCAGAAAGAAGGAACCGGACTCTTTTAGATATGATTAGGTCTATGCTGAGTTTCTCAAGATTACCTATATCCTTTTGGGGATACACTTTGGATATTGCAATGTACGTACTAAACCTCGTACCATCTAAGTCTATACCTAAGACTCTCCGGGAATTATGTCTGGGTGAAAGCCTAGTCTACAACATTTACACATTTGGGGTTGTCCAGCACACGTGCTCAAGGTTAAGACGGATATTTTGGAAACGAAGTCGGAAATATGCACGTTTGTAGGATATCCTAAAGGAACTAAAGGTTGATTATTTTATAATCCCTGAGAGCAGAAAGTGCTGGTCAGCACCAATGCTGTTTTTCTGGAGGAAGATTATATGATGGACCGGAAATCTTTAGAAAAGGCGATCTTGGAAGAGATTCAGGAGCAATCAATTCCAAATCCAAGTATGACCGGACTTGAGGAAGAACCGCCCTTATCAAACCCAGTACTTACACCAGTACCTCGTCGTAGTGGGAGGATTGTCAGACCCCCTGACAGGTTCTCATTCTTGGGAGAGTCTTATGAAGCAATCCGAGAAGAGCCGGAACAAGATCCCTCTAACTATGATGAAGCAATCAATGACTTAGACTCGGGACGCTGGCAAGATGCTATGAAAGCTGAGATGGAGTCTATGAACTCAAATCAGGTTTGGACACTTATGGACTTGCCTGCCAATATTAAATCTATTGGATGCAAGTGGGTCTACAAGAGAAAAAGAGGACCAGATGGAAAAGTGGAGACCTATAAGGCTAGGTTTGTTGCGAAAGGATATACTTAGAAAGAGGGGATCGATTATGAGGAAACCTTCTCACCAGTAGCCATGCTCAAATCCATCCGGATCCTCTTATCCATTGTGGCTCATCTCGATTACGAGACTTCGCGAATGGATGTCAAGATGGCGTTTCTCAATGGCCATCTTGAGGAAGACATCTATATGGTGCAGCTAGACGGTTTTGTAGCTAAAAACCAGGAGCAAAAAGTTTGCAAGCTGCAGAAGTCTATTTATGGACTGAAGCAGGCATCCCGAAGCTGGAATATCCGTTTTGACCAGGTAATCAAGTCATTTGGTTTTTGTCAAAATTCGGATGAGTCATGTGTGTACATGAAAAGTGAGGGTGAAAGGGTAGTTTTTTTTGGTTTTATATGTCGATGACATCCTTCTCCTCGGGAAAGACATAGGAATGTTGTCAACGGTAAAAGTTTGGTTAGCCAAGACTTTTGATATGAAGGACTTGGGCTAGCGTGGGGACGACTAGGGATTCCTTAGAAAGCCGGCTCCAACTGGAACACCGTGACCCCACATCTCATGTACAATCCGGGCCCACAGTTAATTCCAAATAACACCACTATATAATTGCAATTGCACTCCAGTCTTAGGAATAAATTACAATGAAGACCCTAAACTTCCCAATTACCACAAGTAGGCTCCTCTATCAATATCCATGGATCAATTGGAACAAATCTGTCTCTTCCAATATAAGTTCCACATCTTATTATCCTTGAGCCCCAATTAATCACAGTAATCATCAGTACCATCCAATTAACTCTTAATTGAGATGGGTGCGCACTTATTAATGACAAATCCATTAATTGGCACAAGGGGATAATAGAGATAGATTCCATCTTGATCATTCAACGTTCCCACAGTTCTACTACCACATACCCAAGACACCGAGGTGTTAACCTACAGTTGGCCTTACTCATTGGTGACTCAAAGCAAATGAATAGATAGAAACTTGAGTTCATCAATGTCTCAGGATTGAGAGCCTATTGCTAGAGAATTATGAGAGCATACCTTATTATTGAGACAGAATTCCATAAGGTGCATCTCATGGTCCTTCAATACATCCAATATACCAGCACCGTGATCCAGAATCTTATATTCTGATGATCGAGACAAATCACACTATCTCATAGTGATCAAAGTGTTGCAACCTTATCAAATGAGATGCCCAGTCTCATTACTAGTTGTGAAGTTATTTAAGTATAAGATTTGTGACATATATCTCCCGCGTGTAGATCTCATTCATGCACATATATCACATCTAATATACTAATGGGACCCGGTTCAACTCATGAACCATTATGTCATGTGTATTGGTCATGTGCATGAAGTAGTAAAATAACATTCATCTCATGAAAGTAAAGCATGATATTATTGATAAAATAAAGATATTAATCAATTTATTACATCAACTGATGGATTGAGTCCACAAAATCTAACAGTTTATGGCTGAAGAGAGTGGGACTAGCAAGGATGGGAATGATGATGTTAGTGGAAGCAAAGATGCCAACAAAGAAGATGCTAGTGAAAATCAAGACGACGACATCAATGACATTGTCAAGAAACAAGGAGCTAAAATTGACCACTTGACTGCCTAGTTGGAATTCTTGGCAGATAAGTTAGGTGGTCGACTAAAGCTTAAGTCAATCCTCTGTTTGCTAACAAAAGGAACAGGCAATGATCAAGAGGAATGCAACTAAAATTGACCTGCTCATGGCCCAAATGAAATCCCTGATGGACAAGGTGATAGCTGCAAGTTTATCAGGCGATCATTCATCCATCGTGGGTCTTCACATAGATCCTAAAAAACATGTAACCTTCAAGGAAGTTGAAGAGATACTGACAAAATAAAAAATAGAGAGTAGGATGAAAAAGAAAGGTATTACACCTAAGTATCCTCTGGAATTCGATCTGGTTCCATTTCCACCAGATTATAAACTTTTGACTTTCCAACCATATCTTGGGAAAGGGTCAGGATATCAGCATATTGTGCATTTCAAATCATTTCTCAAAAGCTTATTAGAATTGGATGCACTAAAGATAAGGCTGTTGGTCAACACATTGAAAGGAGTTGCTTTGATTGGCACAAGCAATTATCAAAACTTAATTTTACGACATGGCCTATCACGAAAGAGAAGTTCTTACTCCACTTTTAATAGTAGGATTAAATAATCACCTTCACCATGCTCAGCAGTACAAGGCAAGGAGACAATGAAACTGCATAGTCCTTTGTCAATAGATGGAGAGCTTTATCCTATAAATGCTTAGAACAACCATCTCAAAGGGAAACCATTGAAATGTACAAGACTAATTTGTGACCAGAAATCAAGGCTATCATACTTAGTCACAAAATTAAGTCTTTGTTGACCCATAAAATTTTATGAACAATGCAGCGAAGGCATTACAAGTTTTGGATTATAAATTTCCAGAATTTTCAACGCACATGAACCTCATCTCAGCTCAAATCAGTTTCGGAGACTCTTTGCCGGCTCTCTGGGAACCACTGCGGGACTTGACACTTCCACATGTTGCAGCAAGCTCCTATTCAATGAAATGCTTTCAAGTATATCTAAAGACCATTCCTCAAAGATTTAGAGCATTTGTATGTCATTTGGATCCAAACTTGGTTCAGATGATCGTATACTATGTTCTGCGGGTCCCTGTGCAGAGTGATATCCCATGAAGATCAGGTTAGCTGAAACTCTTGAGGGAAGCTCAAATAATGCCAAAGATAGGTTTTGCAAAATGTCGAGTTCAACAGACATCATTGAACCCAAAAACTACAGACATGTCAACTCGGGATCGATTCCCCCCAAGCCATGCGGTCACTGACCAAAGTCCTGCTTCTCGATGTCAAAAATTGATGAAATTTGGGTGCGAAACTTCAGTCATGATCAGAAGACACTCTGCAAATTTTCAAGTCGAAAGGACTCCGTTTGGTCCAAATTTCATTACATGTCAGCTCAGAGGACAGTAATCCCAAATTTGGGGGTCACCAGCTAATATCTTACTTCCAGAAGGCCAAAGCAGATGAAATTTGGAACAAATGCTCAAAGAATGCCCCAAGTTATTCTTCCAAAGTTTCAAGTCAAGTGGAGGCTGTTCAGATAGAAAACATGCTAACTATCTCAATGTGGAGTGAATAGTGACCTAACGCATGCAATGAATAGGCCATTGTTCGAAATCCTACTTCCTCAAATCCAAACCGTATAAAATTTCAATGAGTACTCTAAGATGTTCTTGACATCAGTCCCTCCAAGTTTCAAACCAAACCGAGGTCATTTGGGCCACAAACAGCTGAGACAAGGGCCCACTTTCATAAAAAGTCAACTGGAGAGTTGACCAAATTTCGAAGGTCAAAACATGTTGAAACTTCTATGACACACTCAAAATAGTGTCAAGAAGCATCCTACCAAGTTTTGTGGCAATTGGACTTCGTTCAGCCCCCAAACAAGTGAAAATGGGTCACAAATGCAAAAGTCCAAAAATGGGCCTCGGGAGTGACCGTGGCATATTCATCAAGGGAGTTGACCAACTTCAGGTGGTCAAATCGAGTTGAAACTTCTATGACACACTCAAAATAGTGTCAAGAAGCATCTTATCAAGTTTCATGGCAATTGGACTTCGTTCAGGCGCCAAACAGGTGAAAATGGGTCACAAATGCAAAAGTCTAAAAATGGGCCTCGGGAGTGACCGCGGCCTGTTCATCAAGGGAGTTGACCAACTTCAGGTGGTCAAAACCAGCTGAAATTTCTATGACATACTCAAAGTAGTGTCAAGAAGCATCCAACCAAGTTTCATGGCAATTGGACTTCGTTTGGATCCCAAACAGGTGAAAATGGTTCACAAATGCAAAAGTCCAAAAATGGGTCTAGGGAGTGACCGCGGCCTGTTCATCAAGGGAGTTGACCAACTTTAGGTGGTCAAAACAAGCTGAAATTTCTTTAACATATTCAAAATAGTGTCAAAAAGCATCCTACCAAGTTTCGTGGTGATTGAACTTCGTTTGGATCCCAAACAGGTGAAAACGGTCCACAAATGCAAAAACCCGAAATTGGGCCTCGTCCGTGACCGTGGCTGCGGTCACGGACCCCCAAAGGATACTTCCTGCAGTTTTGAGCGGGTTTTTTCCACTTCCTTTTGAAATCAAACTTCCCACAACTCCCCTCAACTCCCAAGAACCACCAAAAACTGCCTGGTACCTATATAAAAAAAAGAATGTTTGAAGGAAACGAGGAGGACACACAGAAAAGAGAAAAAGAGAGAATCGAACGAACATAGAAGCATTGAAGCACAGAAAAGCAGCAACCCCATGACCATTCCCTTCATTCTTTAACTACCAAGGTGAGCAAAAAGATTTAGGGAGGAAGAGGAGAAGGATGGGGTAACTACGGAATGAACTATGTTCATGCAATGGCGATGATTCGAGCGATGACGTTGTCATCTTTGTTTTTCTCATTCGGGGGGGGGGGGGGGGGGGGGTTTCTTAGCCATTACAAACATTGTGAATAAGCCCCTTTAGGCCTCATTTTGTTCCTTGAAAATGATAGGTTCAGAATGACACAATTTTGGCCTTTTACGATACCCTCTTCGGACTTGAACAAAAGACAGTCCGTAATAAGAATGATGAATTACAAAGTTTTCAATCGATTCCACAGTCGAATTCAATCTTCTTAATGGTTATGCAACACCCCAAGATGTCATGAAAGGGAGTTTCAACACTTGAAAAAGTTTGGAAGAGCAACCAGCGTAAACAGCACCAAAAACGAAGGCAAACAGTGGCTTCACGCCACTGTCTGCCAGTGACCGTGACCCACGGTCACTGGCCAGGGGCAGTGACCACGGGTCACAGTCACCCCCCATTTTTTCCTCTTTTTCACATTTTTTTACTTTATGTACATTTTCTTGTAATTTCCAAATTAAGATCACATTTAAGACTTGAGGGAGGGGTTGTAAACTTTGTAAACTCATGTAAACAACCTACATCCCCACGGTCAGGGTATTGAACCCATTTAAACAAAAGGGAATTCAATGATGAGCTGTAATTGATTCCATTCTTCTTAACGCCTGAAGTACGTGAATATCGGACATTGAATCCGTTACACATTTTCCACATTACATTTTAAGCGTGATCAGAAGATTGGCGCCGTCTATGGGAATTATGTTGTCCTAATTTGTGATCAAATTTGGATAAAAACGCATGAAAAGTGCTGAAAATTGCGGAAAAGTGCTGCTGTTGCACTGAAACTGCTGCTGTTGTGCTGAAAACTGCTGCTGTTATGCTGAAAAGTGCTGCTAAAAGTGCTGTGACCGTGGGAAAGTGTGTAAAATGTGCTGTGACCGCGGGAATCATTGGAAAATGGGCAGTGACCGTGGGTCACGGTCACTAACCTGTTTTATGGCTAAAAATGACTTGTTTGACCCTTGAAGACACCCATGCAAGACCTTGATGTTTATGATGGGTTTGGAAACATTAGTGAAAGAAATTTGCACCTTGAAGTGCATTCTTTTATCATGTAAATGAAGGCATTAAGCACCTTGAAGTGCAAAATTTTGCCATTTAATTGGAGAAATTAATTGAAGGAACTTGTACCTTGATGAGTATGAACCAAATCACACCCTTTCATGCTTTAGAAGAGTGATGATTAAGTCCAAGGGGCTTTGACCCAAATAAATGTTTTATTAAATTAGTGATAAGACCAACGACATTGCAGTTATGCATTGTCCGGCGTCATGCACTGATGGATCCTGTCTGATCATTGCAGTAGTGATACAGGCTCAATCCTGTGGGCCCTATTTTTTTGATTAGATCCAACCCTCTCTTGCTTATAAGACTGACACAGATGGCCCTGACATGCTGCCAAAATTACGGTAGCCAGGTCTAGTCAGCTTAGCCTGCTTTTAAGCTTGACTATATGGTCCCGAAATACCGCCAAAATTCTGACAGTTAGGATAGTCAGCATAGCACAATGAGATGGGAGTTATGCCTATATCTAACCATTTCGATTCAAAACCATGTTGGTTCAGATGGCATTTATAAACCATTCCGGCTAGCCTAAGAGGCCGCCATATTGGTTTTACCACTAACATAGTCCATTGGGCTTACTTTTTGCAGAAGAATATCATGGGTTCTTTAATTATCACTTTCGATGAAGCTAAGGAGAGACTTTTGTAAGGTCTCAACCTGAATTAATTGTAATTTAAATTAAGCAAGCTCGATTTCATATTAATTAATAAGTTTTGGCCTTAATTGATCTTGCTTCTAACTTTTAGTGGGTCTAAGTTGGATAAGTAGTTGGGGGTTCGGACTTTACTTAGGTAGTCAAGGACCTTTTTGTAATTAATCTTGCATCATATGGACATTTCTTCAGTTGCATTATGTGCATTTCATCTTGTGGGACAACTTTCATGTTGGGCTCAATTTGATTCGAACTCATCTTGGCCCAATTGACGTCATGTGGCCTAAACTGTAAATATTCCAAAAACTGGGACTTACATGCAAAAGCTGTAGGAAAATTGAGTTTATAAGAGCCCCAACGTCTCTTCCTCTCTTTGTTTTCTTCTGTACTCATTGAAGCCACTCTTCTCTTCAACCTTCCTCCTCCAATCTCCACTTGAAGCTAGGAGTAATGGCTTTGAAGCCTTGCATGTGTGAGGATTAAACTCCACAGATCTTCTCCTTCACGCTTTGTGTAACTCTTTCACTAGAATCAACCCATTCTTGATCTCTTTCAAGCCATAACCCCTCTAAGGTGAAGAATCTACTCCCATTTCACATTTTTGGGTTTGTTGGAGTTAAGGGGACTCCATCATGCAACATGCATACATTTTTACACCTTACTCATCAATTGCATGTCTTTTATGTAGAGAACCCATTCTCATTTTGGAGGTATCCTTTAGCTACACAACAAGAAAGAGTTAGAGAAGGCTAACACTGTTAAGAGGCAAGTATTAGAGTATGTATGGTACTGCATGTATGTTTAAATCGATTGATTCTTAGATTGATCATTCAATGTTCAATTTACAGCTCATTTCCTCTTAAGTAAACACACATAGATATGGAATTAGGTGATAATGAGTATAACTGGGCAATAGTAACGCTATTGAACAATTTAAGGTCTATTATGGAGTTTGGAAGCATATAGAACCCATTGGAACCCAAATGATAAAGTTTTGCACTTGAACCCGAGCTGCAGAACCAATTTCAGAAATTCTGAAGCTTACGGCGAAGCCCACGGCTAAGCCGTAAGTCTCTACGGTTCAGAATCCAGAGAGCCAAATTACACTACGGCTGACACTCGACTAAGCCGTGGAATGAACTACGGCTAAGCCGTAACCACCTCGTGACCAAGCCGTAGGCTATTCTACGGTGAACCTTCCAGAGAGCCCAAAACCCAGAATTTATCTACGGCTCATGCACGGCTAAGCCGTGAACTTTGCTACGGCCACGCCGCACCCAAGCCGTAACCCTAGCCGTAGGCTTAGCACAGCTAAGCTGTGAACTTTGCTACCACGCCGTACCCAAGCAGTAACCCTAGCCGTAGGCTTAGCACGGCTAAGCCGTAGGTCAATATACGGCCAAGCCGTAAATGCGTATTGAATTAAGAGGAAAACCAAACCACTCGGCTAAGTCGTAGCCTTGTATACGACAAAGCCGTAAGAACCCAGTGAATGTAGGATGTGAGGAACCTTCAATGACCTTGTAGGGCTTTAGATATGGCACCCATTTCCTAACCAAATTAGCCCAATGGTGATCAAATGAAAGGTGGACAAGTGTAGAGCTGTCACTCATCCCCTTCGAATTCCCGATGTCACGTCATGGGTGTTGGCATAAGAAGAGGTGTCCTCTGCATACACAATGTAATACCAAGATTGTAACACATTGACACCGGACGTTTTATGAATACACCATGTTGAATTCCCTCGGGATCACGGATTATCTAGTATAGGGTTGGCTAGTAATTATCTTTGATGCCTACGCAATCTAAATGCATCCATATTGTTAAGAAACCATGCCCTCAACATATGTAGCTCAATTAAGTATGCATGAATTGATTATTAGATATGAATGAATGAATGAATGAATGTAATCTCAAGACCAAACTCCTAGTATGTATGATATGACAAGTATAACCAAGATGCATAAAAGATATGAATTTGAGTCGGTCTTGATACTTTAAGTCGGCACCACTTAGCTACCCTTATTAGGTTCGACGGGACCATTTTGGGATGATACAATACGTCGCTACTGCAGTAGTCCTTGGAGGAGTTGTCGGCGCTTCTCAATAAGCTAGGCTGATCCCCTAGAATCTGCATGCTCCCTCTAGATGATATACTCTCTCTTAGGAGAATACGGCCACGTGGTTGCCAATAAGTTTGTATAATAATCTGTTTATGATTCGTTACTCCTGTTTGTATTCTTACTTCATTTGATATGGCATGATGATCTTATGTACCTCTATATACTTGCGTAACCGTCGTGTTAACAGTGCTACCCTTGGTGTTACAGGTACTAAACCTCGGGGACTAGATGAGGGTAATGTAGATGACGCCTAGGGTTAGTCATCATACGAAGAGCGACAATGGGATACTTGCGGAGTGTTTAAGTTTGGATAGGCCTGTTTACGCTTTAAGATTTTGTTCATACTTAATGAATTGTTATCATGTAAATAAGAATTGGTTCAATACAAACTTATTTATGAATGTTAAGATAATTCGGTTGTTATCGCCTATGATTATTACAGATGTATTACACAGGCTTCCGCTTACTATTGAATGTGTCAATTACGTGTCGGAGAACTTCTCTACACGTTCCTGTGCAATCTCCCTTGTAGTGATTTATGTGTGTATGTTTACATACACGAATTACTATGGGATTACGTATGCACACCCCGTGGGGCCATCCTAACCCCAATTCCTGGGATCGGGGCGTGACATATGTAAGTAATGGTATCAGAGCATGGATCTTGGAAAATATACAATCAAAGACTAGTGTTGTGGTATAAATAAGTCTAGAATAAAAGATTTAGAAACTTAGGAAACGTGGTGAGGATACGATAGGTGCGTTAGGATCCGGGTTGTATAGGATGCATATGATGTTTTAAGTCTTCTAACACCTTGCTTTGAAATAATGATAGTTTCTTACAGATAATGGTCCCAACTCCGAGAGTTAAGAATACTCGTCACGGTTCCTCGCGCAACACCGAGAATGATGATTTAGAGGACATTCATGTTGAGAACTTGGATCACATGCCTCGACCTTCTTCGACTGCGGATAACCCGTCCCTTTTGATGATGCAAAGCATGTTAGTTATGATGATGGAACGAGTAAGAAAAATTGGTGAGAATCAAGCTGTAATGCAAATGCAGATAGCAACGATAATGGAAAGACAAACTCAACTGCAACAGAATTTGGCAATAGTAGAGGATAGTTTGTAGGATGTTCTGAAGAAGAAATCCGAGAGGGACGCATCACCTTCTGAGGAGTACCCTGGGCAATGGAAGAAACAGAAGACCAAGGCTCATAGTTCCAGAAAACCAATGTGTGATCTATGTGGTAAGGGCCATGAGACGAATAGATGCTGGAGAAAGACTGGAGCATGTTTTGGCTGTGGTTCGATGGAGCATCGGCTGGCAAGGTGCCCAAGGAATAAAAACACTAGCGAAGCCCCAGTGTGCCAGAAGCAGCAATCAGTCGAGCAACCTCATTAGAATCAAGTGATAGGTAACGTCTGCAAGGTGATCTTTATTTACTACCCTCATTCCCTGTTGATCTTTTACTTATAGATGTTATAAGTGGTCTATATGATTAACTATCTAGGAGAGTTTTTGAGATACCTGTTGTATATGAGTTTTTAAGTGAGATTCCAAGATTTTTCCCTTAGGGACTCGATGAAGATGTTTGGTGTTATTTGTTAAGATATAGTTGACACCTCCAGAGGTATAATAATCAAGGCAATTATATCTGTGGTTATTGAGTGTAAGTGATTACTGCCTTATATTGATGAGTTGTTCCATTAATTTCAGGGCGCAAGATAGTATTTGATGAGCTGTTCAATGTTTCGAATGTATTTGTGAGATAAGAAATAGAATTCTTATTCGTACATAGATCAGTTATGGATTACAATTATCGTTCACATCTAGATGTGTTCCAATTGTTAGTGTTCACAATAATCCTTTTTGGATTTTTCTTTATCCCTTGAGGATTGACTAATTTTGCTAATGTCGAGATGTAACTTCTAGTTGACCAAGTTGTGGCCTTAAGTCATATCATAACTTAAGTTGAATGAAATGATCTAGAACATTTGAGATTATTATCAGTTGGCAAAGTTTGAGGTCAGTTACCTAGATTCCATACTCCTTGTGGTCTTACAAGACGTTATCATAGAATTGTGAGATAATTCCAGAATCGTAGTTTCGTTTGTTCATTGAGAAGAATAATTCTTTGTGTAAATAGATCGATGCGAGTACGACTTCTAAGTCTTGTGAAATTATTTGATTCTTGAGAATTAGTAGATAGGTGTAATGATATAATCTTAGAATTGATCCAACAGTTATAATCAGATAGTTAAGGATTCAGATTTGATTAAAGTCCTTGAGTGCATAAGTGATAAGACTATTATTTAGACTCATTTCTTGGGAGTTATTGAGAGCATATCCTAGATGGGATTTCAAGTTTCTCTTGATGGTAATTGACAAAAAAAAAAATGGTTGAGTTATGTGACTAGTAAGAACAATCGCTCACAGTCAGCATTGATGACTTGCCCAATCAAATCAACGTGTAAGGGATATTATTTCAATTGGTTGAGGTTCAGATGATATTTTGATGTATTAAAATCATTTATAGAAACGTTGGATATGAGAGGATTCAAGCATAAGGATTTCATTTCACTCGTGGAACATCCGAAAGATATTTAAACCTAAAGGCTTGTTTGGTGAAATAAGTCGGATGACTATTGATCGTTGGTAATTTAATAAAGATCTTAGATCGTATGGTGATTAGGCTACTACTCCTTAGGTAAGATTAATGTTCGCTTGGGTTAGAAGGTTGCCTTTCTATCGTGACTAATGTTTTTCATTGGTTAGTGACGAGTGTTAGTTTCAATACAAGAGTACCCACCAAAGTTAGATGTCTAATCAGACCTTTCATCCAAATTTCTAAAGGCATGAAGTGGGCGTCTTCGTAATTGAGAAGAAGTGGATCTATAGGGTTCCTTAAGTTTTCAATCGTCGTTAATGAAGCGGAGTTGACACATGAAATCCAAGAGTTGAAGAATGTCATTCCAAGCTAAGAAAATTCATCAACAATTGTAGAACGTCCTCGAATTTCAGATTGATGTTAGAATAGCATCGAAGGTTTCGTAAGGGAGGAAATCTATCTTGAGAAAGAATTTGTAGAAATCCTTGTTATCTTCCCTGTGACGAGGCTTCGTGAGATGATTCTAGACCCGTTTCGTGTCCTTGAATATGGAGAGACCAAGTGGAACCAGATGCAACGCACGTGGAGCAACCTCTTAGTACTATCCACGCAGTAAATAGATTCTGTAAGTATTCCCAATTTGTTTTAGCATTCGATTCTATTAGTTTATTTCATTCGGAGGACCGAATGATCTTAAGTAGGGTGAGATGTAACGTCCTGACCCGAATTAATTGTAATTTAAATTAAGCAAGCTCGATTTCTTATTAATTAATAAGTTTTGGCCTTAATTGATCTTGCTTCTAACTTTTAGTGGGTCTAAGTTGGATAAGTAGTTGGGGGTTCTTCAGTTGCATTATGTGCATTTCATCTTGTGGGATAACTTTCATGTTGGGCTCAATTTGATTTGGACTCATCTTGGCCCAATTGACGTCATGTGGCCTAAACTGTAAATATTCCAAAAACTGAGACTTACATGCAAAAGCTGTAGGAAAATTGAGTTTATAAGAGCCCCAACGTCTCTTCCTCTCTCTGTTTTCTTCTGTACTCATTGAAGCCACTCTTCTTTTCAACCTTCCTCCTCCAATCTCCACTTGAAACTAGGAGTAATGGCTTTGAAGCCTTGCATGTGTGAGGATTAGACTCCATAGATCTTCTCCTTCATGCTTTGTGTAACTCTTTCACTGGAATCAACCCATTCTTGATCTCTTTCAAGCCACAACCCCTCTAAGGTGAAGAATCTACTCCAATTTCACATTTTGGGTTTGTTGGAGTTAAGGGGACTCCATCATGCAACATGCATACATTTTTACACCTTACTCATCAATTGCATGTCTTTTATGTAGAGAACCCATTCTCATTTTGGAGGTATCCTTTAGCTACACAACAAGAAAGAGTTAGAGAAGGCTAACACTGTTAAGAGGCAAGTATTAGAGTATGTATGGTATTGCATGTATGTTTAAATCGATTGATTCTTAGATTGATCATTCAATGTTCAATTTACATCTCATTTCCTCTTAAGTAAGCACACATAGATATGGAATTAGATGATAATGAGTATAACTGGGCAATAGTAATGCTATTGAACAATTTAAGGTCTATTATGGAGTTTGGAAGCATATAGAACCCATTGGAACCCAAATGATAAAGTTCTGCACTTGAACCCGAGCTGCAGAACAAGTTTCAGAAATTCTGAAGCTTACAGCAAAGCCCACGGCTAAGCCGTAAGTCTCTACGGTCCAGAATCCAGAGAGCCAATTACACTACGGCTGACACTCGGCTAAGCCGTGGAATGAACTATGGCTAAGCCGTAACCACCCCGTGACCAAGCCGTAGGCTATTCTACGGTGAACCTTCCAGAGAGCCCAAAACCCAAAATTTATCTACGGCTCATGCACGGCTAAGCCGTGAACTCTGCTACGGCCACACCATACCCAAGCCGTAACCCTAGCCGTAGGTTTAGCATGGCTAAGCCGTAGGTCAATATACGGCCAAGCCGTAAATGCGTATTGAATTAAGAGGAAAACCAAACCACTCGGCTAAGCCATAGCCTTGTATACGACTAAGCCGTAAGAACCCAGTGAATGTTGGATGTGAGGAACCTTCAATGACCTTGTAGGGCTTTAGATATGGCACCCATTTCCTAGCCAAATTAGCCCAATGGTGATCAAATGAAAGGTGGACAAGTGTAGAGCTGTCACTCATCCCCTTCGAATTCCCGATGTCACGTCATGGGTGTTGGCATAAGAAGAGGTGTCCTTTGCATACACAATGTAATACCAAGATTGGTAACACAATGACACCGGACGTTTTATGAATACACCGTGTTGAACGCCCTCGGGATCACGAATTATCTAGCATAGGGTTGGTTAGTAATTATCTTTGATGCCTACGCAATCTAAATGCATCCATATTGTTAAGAAACCATGCCCTCAACATATGTAGCTCAATTAAGTATGCATGAATTGATTATTAGATATGAATGAATGAATGAATGTAATCTTAAGACCGAACTCCTAGTATGTATGATATGACAAGTATAACCAAGATGCATAAAAGATATGAATTTGAGTCGGTCTTGATACTTTAAGTCGGCACCACTTAGCTACGCCCTTATTAGGTTCGACGGGACCATTTTGGGTATGATACGATACGTTGCTATTGCAGTAGTCCTTGGAGGAGTTGTCGGCGCTTCTCAATAAGCTAGGCTGATCCCCTAAAATCTGCATGCTCCCTCTAGATGATATGCTCTCTCTTAGGAGAATACGGCCACGTCGTTGCCAATAAGTTTATATAATAATCTGTTTATGATTCGTTACTCATGTTTATATTCTTACTTCATTTGATACGGCATGATGATCTTATGTACCTCTATATACTTGCGTGACCGTCGTGTTAATAGTGATACCCTTGGTGTTACAGGTACTAAACCTCGGTGACTAGATGAGGGTAATGCAGATGATGCCTAGGGTTAGTCATCATACAAAGAGCGGCAATGAGATACTTGCGGAGTGTTTGAGTTTGGATAGGCCTGTTTACGCTTTAAGATTTTGGTCATGCTTAATGAATTGTTATCATGTAAATAAGAATTGGTTCAATACAGACTTATTTATGAATGTTAAGATAATTCGGTTGTTATCGCCTATGATCATTATAAATGTATTACACAGGCTTTCGCTTACTGTTGAATGTGTAAATTACGTGTCGGAGAACTTCTCTACACGTTCCTGTGCAATCTCCCTTGTAGTGATTTTTGTGTGTATGTTTACATGCACAGATTATTACGGGATTACGTATGCACACCCCGTGGGGCCATCCTAACCGCAATTCCCGGGATCGGGGCGTGACAACTTTTCAGAATCTCCATGACACAAAACAAGCCACTTGCAAGATCACAAAAAAGGGCCCGAACAGATACTGTTACTCCTCTATCAAGAGTTTCAGTTTTCCAAAGGCTCTCTACTCCAATGGGCTCCCCCACCTCAGCTCAAAATGGGTCATCAGTGACCCCAAAGATCATTAAGAGAATAGAAACTCCTCAATCATGGGTTTCCAAATATGCTCAAAACCCATTTGGAGTCTTTCATAAGGGTGAAAAGGACCCGGGATGCAAACCAAAGTCAAGGGGCAGCAGTCTTCGTGTCATCAAGCCTCGACTGGGGGCAAGGCAAGTCTGTTATACAGATCACAAACCAAGGGCACTTAATAAGTTGCCTTGAGTGGCCACCCAAGCTCTAGGAGCATCCTCAGTTCGGCCCAAACAAGGGGTTGTGACAAAAGACTTGACAAATCCCCAGAAAAGCCCAAAAACATGCTGCCATCCTAAGCTGTAACACGTGGTCGCCACAACCACGCAGGCGAAGTTACAAGAAGGCTGAAAGCAAATATTTGGCGTCACTTGAAGAGAACATCTTTTACCCTTTGACTCAAAAGGAGGGGCGGAAGTTCTGAAGGTAACGTTTGCCTTCAGTCATCATAGCACCACAACATCCATCACATGATGCTAAGAATAAAGAGCCAGCTGAACGGTTAGTCATTAACGATTCAACCGATCTGGTTCATTTCAAGAACTCGCTTCAACAAAAGAAGGGTAAAGGGAAGAATAATGAAAGAAGTACTGTCGATATTCTTTCATTCCCTACTTCCAACCCTACGGGCTGGAATCTACTCGCCAGTGCTTCTAAGCCATTGGTTGCCAGATTTAAAGATCAAACTTTAACGGCCAGAGTGGCAAATCAAATTAGAAAGAAGGCTTTGGCTCGCACCCGGAAGCAATCTCGGCATACAATCACTCCAAAGTGGGTGGTCAAAGAAGATGAGTTAGAACTGACTTCCTCATGCATGGTTGGACTAGGTCCAACCGAAGGGTTACTTGGAGTATGGCTCGAACCCAGTCACAAGAATCTGATTCCAATTCTCATTCAGGCGGAACCTCTGAAGGACATGTTGAAACAGATTCCGACAAAGATTCAATTACTCTCTTGGACACGGAAGATAGTCAGTCTACTCTTCCTACATCTTCTTACCCCCGTCAATATACAGTATTTATGGCTGAAGGAAGCGGAACTGGAAACGATGGAAACGAAGGTGCAAGTGAGAGTAAAAATACCGGTGAAGAAAATGCTGATGAAAATCAAGAAGATGACGTCAGTGATGTCGTCAAACAGCAAGGAGTTAGAATTGATCACCTAACTGCCCAGTTAAAAATTTTGACAGACAAGTTAGGTGGTCCTGCTAAAGCTCTAGCCAATCCTTTATTTGCTGACAGGAGAGAGCAGGTTATGATCAGGAGGAACACCACCAAAATTGACCTGCTTACGGCTCAAATTAAATCACTGACAGATAAAGTAATGGCCACAGGTTCTACCGTGGGTGACCATTCATCAATCCTTGGACTACATGCGGATCCTGAAAAACATGTAACCTTCAAGGAAGTTGAAGAAATACTAACCAAATCAAAGGTGGAAAACAGAATGAAAAAGAAAGGTATTACATCCAAATAGACAGATGGCTCCGTTTGGCTAAAAGATGTGAAGACCCTCCACACTTCTCTACTTGGATTCATTTATGCTGGATAGGCTTCCGGCCAGCTCTCCGTAGCTTGACTATGGCCATGGAATTTCAAACCTTCGATGAAATGTCTCGAATAGTTTTATCCCTTGAAGTGGCGTTCTATCGTCTGCGCGAGCGGTCTAGACGGATACGCCCGATACATGTTGTTTCAATGATCAGAAGTTCAGATTCTGAGTCGGACTCTGAAGACGCCAGAATAAAGAATGCTTCTGTACATTCCATAATAGACTGGGAATCACCACTATTACCATGGCCCACTCCATCTCATATTTATGATTTCGAAGGATCTTGCTTTTAATGCCTCCATCGAAGCAGTATGATCAAACAATTATCTTCCATCGGGCTGAAGATGTTTCTGCTCCAAATCCTATCGACAGAATCACTAATGATGGGAAAATACGGTTTGATAACTACAACCCTGTGGTCTATAACATGCTGAAGAATATGTGATATAATCTTAAGAAACCTACAGGTCTTGGATTGAATAAAAATGGGATACAGATTCGTTTGGACGTCTTCACTCCATAAATGAAGGAAGATCTCGAAATGGGATGCAAAATTGAAAAGCTACGTCACTACATAGGATATGTTCCCTATAGTAACATTCCTAAACTGAATCAAGATGTCAGAGTAAGACCCGTGGTCTTCACCAAAGAGTATGAAGATGGTAATTCTTATGAAACTATTGTTGCTCAAGAACCTGCTGATTGGGATACTTTCCAACATTCGGAGGGAGCAAGTGATAGCGATGATGCTATGTCCCAAATCACTGAACACTGGCCTCCTAAACTCAATGTAGAAATAAGCCCGTTACAACATGTTCGTTGGGAATGCTTAGCCCTTGATGTAAAAGCCAAAGAGCCCAAAAACTGAATCCATGGAAAGGGATCAGGCCTTGGCTTAAACCCCCAAATGAAACTCCAGAAGGCTTTATGGAGTTGGAAACTTCCGATGATGTTGTGGAAGTGCTCCTCTTGAGCCTCCAACTGAGGACCAAGTACAGGAAATAAACTTAGGGACCTCAGAAAATCCTCGACCTACTTTTGTAAGCTCTCAAATCAAAGGAAACGAACTTGATATGTACGTGAGGTTCTTACAAGAGTTCATGGATTGCTTTACATGGACCTATGCGGAAATGCCTGGTCTAGACCCAGAGATTTCGGTGCATAAGTTGAACATAACGGATGATGCTAAACGCGTAAAGCAAGACCAGCGGGGGACAAAGCCAGAAATCATGAATAAGATAGAAAAAGAAGTTCAGAAGCTCAGAGATGTGGGTTTTATCCGTGAAGAACAGCACCCAGACTGGTTGGCTAATATAGTACCAGTCACTAAAAAGAATGGATAGATTAGAGTCTGTATTGATTTCAGAGACTTGAATAAAGCCTGTCCTAAAGATGACGTCCCGTTGCCTATACCAGAAATCATGATTGACAATACTTTTGGGTACGAAAGGATGTCATTCATGGAAGGATTCTCGGGGTACAATCAAATCAAATCAAAATGTTCAAGGAAGACGAAAAGCATACTTCATTCAAGACTCCCTTTGGCATATATTGCTATACTATCATGCCTTTCGGCCTAAAAAATACTGGGGCCACATACCAAAGGGCAATGATGAAAATCTTCAAGGACCTATAACATAAATCTGTTGAATGTTAAGCCGATGACTTGGTAGTCAAGAGCAAGTAGAAATCAGATCATTTAGATGATCTCCGCATAGTTTTTGAAAGGTTGCGGAAGTTCAGACTTCGGATGAATCCTTTGAAATGTTTCTTCGGAGTTTCTTCCAGAAAGTTTCTAGGATTTGTGGTTCGCAAAGGTGGTATTGAAATAGATCCAATTAAAATTAAAGCTATTTTGGAAATGCCTTCTCTAAGAACTCTAAAAGAGTTAAAGGGATTGCAAGGAAGACTCGCCTATATTCGTCGGTTTTTTTCAAATCTATCTGGAAAATACAGACCCTTTTCCAAATTGATGAAGAAAGGCGTAAATTTTGTCTGGGACAAATCTTGCAAAGATGCTTTCCAAGATATCAAGCGATATCTCACTAATCTGCCGGTTCTTTCAGCTCCAATGCCAGGCAAACCCTTCATTCTATATACTTGAGCTCTCGATCACTCCCTGGGGGCAGTATTAGCTCAAAAGAATGATGAAGGAAAAGAGGTGGCTCTTTACTACCTATCAAGAATGTTGGTTGGTGCTGAACACAACTATCATCCACTAGAAAAGGAATGTCTGGCACTGATGTTTGCAATTCAAAAGCTACGTCACTATATCCTCTCCAATGTAGTGTACCTAATTTCTAACATCAATCCATTAAAAGTGCTAGTAACAAAAGCTGGGTCCCTGAGCGAACGCTTGGCCAAATGGTCGATTCTCCTCTCTTAATATGATATCAGATATACCCCTGCAAAGGCTATAAAGGGGCAAGCTCTTGCTGACCTTTTGGCAGAACATCCGCTCCCAGAGAATTCTGAATTCAGAGATAATCTCCCTGATGAACTAGTCTTTTTCGTTGAGCAGCGGTGGAAGTCTACTATTGACCCAGACCAGCATTGGATCATGTATTTTGATGGAGCTTCCAAAACTAATGAATCGGGAGAACCGGTTTTAGGAGTTGGAATTATTTTTTGTAGCCTGAATAAATTCTACATCCCTCACTCCTTCTCATTAATTAAACCATGTTCAAACAATGTAGCAGAGTATACCACATTGATCATGGGCCTTGAGCTAGCTATAACATCAGGTATCAATATGCTTGGAGTCTATGGAGATTCACAACTCGTGATCAAGCAAATGAATCATGAGTATGAAGTGAAGAAACCTGATTTGGTTCTTTTCTTCAACAAAGCCTGTGAACTCAAGAAAAAATTTGATTTGATAAAGTTTCATCATGTTCCGAGACATCAGAATGTCAAGGCAGACGCATTAACAAGTTTGGCAGCTTCGATGTCGATCCCTAAAAATGAGAAGATGGCATTAGAAGTGGTTAAAAAAAGACTTCTACCTCTGCTTGACACCCATAAGGCAGTGGCTGATAGTTTTACTGTAATTAATAATCAGATTTCATCTTTCCACAACTCCTTTAGAGATTGGAGAAATCCTTTTATTGATTATATTCTTCATGGAGTATACCAGAGGATGCTAAAAATAGAACTAGCATTCAAAGACGAGCTCTAAAATTCCATTTTGATTTGCCTTCAAAGACTCTTTATCGTAAATCATATGATGGGGTTGCTTATCACCAAGAGAGGTGGAGCAAGTCCTCAAAGAAGTCCATTCTGGTTTATGTAGTGCACATCAGGCTGGGCCAAAGCTTCATGATCAAATTCGAAGGCTCGGATACTATTGGCCCACTATGATATCTGATGCCATCAATTTTGCTAAAAGATGCAATGAATGTCAAATTCATGGTGATTATATCCATTAACCTCCTAAGTATTTGCACCCTACGTCCACCTCTTGGCCATTTGAATCTTGGGGACCACCATCAGAACGTGGTCATCAGTTTATCTTGGTTGCGACGGATTACTTCTCCAAATGGGTAGAAGCAATACCCCTTGCAGAAGTCAAAACAGATACAGTCCTCAACTTCTTGAAAACTCACATCATTTGTCATTTCGGGGTGCCCAGACGTCTATACCATGACAATGGTCCCCAATTCAATAATGATAAATTTTACAGATTCTGTGGCAAGTATGGAATCCAATGTTGTCCATCTACAGCATATAATCCTACAGCTAATGGGCTTGCTGAGGCTTTCAACAAGACTATCTACAAAATTTTGAAGAAAATGGTCTCTGACAACAAAAAAGGTTGGAGTACCAAGCTTCCTGAAGTATTATGGGCTTACAGAACTACGGTTCGCGGTCCAACCAAATCAACATCGTATTCCTTGGTTTATGGCTGTGAGGGTGTAATACCCCTGGAAATACAACTTCCTTCTCTTTGGGTAGCTGTGATAAACAAATATACTGAAGAGAAGAATGCTGGACTTCGACTCCAAGAGCTAGAGAGCCTTGATGAGAAATGGCTTGCCGCTCAACAAAACATTGAGTTATATCAAGCTCTTATGGTAGGATCCTTTAACAAAAAGGTCAAGTACATAACCTACAAGAAAGAAGACTTAGTCCTTGCAGCTAAGAGGCCCATGTTTTCCACACACTTGTCAAAAGGTAAATTTGCACCTAAACGGGAAGGGCCATTTGTCATTGACAAAGTTTACTCCAATAGCGCCTACACACTTCTCACGCTTGAAGGGGATAGATGTATGATGCCTATCAATGGAAAACTTCTCAAGAAATATTATTCTTGAATGTTATTGGTGTACCCAAATCATGTACAGTGTACATTTTCACTCCTAACCAAAATCAAAATCCTCTGGTTTCGAGCCTCACAACTATGACTTGTAACCAAAATCCCTCAGATTTGTATAAAATTACTGCGAAGACCAAGTCCTTCGACCCCTCTAGTCAAACCTTTCGTTACTTGGATAACATCCTTACAAGACCCATTGTAACATCCTGCTATATAGATTAAGTCTTTTTGCAAACCCTGTATAGCAAAACTCAGTTGTATAAAACAAGTCTTTTTGCAGACCCTATATGACTATCTTCGGTTATATAGAACAAGTTTTTTTGCAGACCCTATATGACTTCCTTCGGTTATATAGAACAAATCTTTTTGCAGACCTTGTATAACCAAAATCTAAACAAAAACCAAAACCAAATCTTTATCCTAAGGAATAAGTCAAGAATCCCGGGGAAAGCCTCACACATGGGCACCGGATAACATCCACTTTGTTTGACCCCTTTCGACACCAAAAGGATCAAGTCATGGACCCTGGAGAAAGCCTCACATATGGGCACCGGATAACGTCCACCTATATGACTCCCTTATTTTCGGTTTGTGGATCCAAAAGATCGCAAATCACACCTTCATACAAATCTAAGAAAATCAAACCAAACAAACCATCCATACAAACCACCTCAAACATTCATACAAAATCAAACCAAACACTTATACCAATGACAAAAATAAAAAGAAAAACCTTTTCCATTGATATCCATTTTAAAGTTCGAATACAAGCAATGAAGTCAATGTACACATGGCCCTCAGGCCTAATAAAAAAAAAGGGAGTTGCAGTAGAGAATCTCAGTCCAGGAACTTCTCCAGTTGCCCCTTTGCATTCAGTACTTCTGCCATGAGGATATGCCCTTGTAGCTTGCATAAGCTGCAATAGCAGTATTAATGTCAATCTCGTCCAGCTTGATATTCAATTCAATCTCCAAGGACTGTACGAAGTCATTTAGGGCTGTGCGTTTCGCTTCTGTATGCGCGAAAAGATCATCTCGGCGACGAATTCTCTCTGAAATAGACTTCTGCAAATTTTCCATGGTATTTTCCACGGAAGATAATTGATGCTGCAATACAACAATCTGTTGTTGAATATATGCAAGTTGGTCCGCATGCACAGCCAATTCCTGTGACAGCTTGGCCTCTTCCGCATTTATTACCTGTATCTCCTCCTCACCACTTTCAATCTTTGCAGCCAATTGAATTTTGTGCCTTAAGACCTCATCTTGAAAAGCTTTGGCATGATCAACACTCTTATCCCAAGAGTTTTTTACTTCGAGTTTGTTAAAGAGGAGGACGAGGGCATCGCGAAGACCACTCAAGTCGGTACCAGAAAATATCAACATATCTGCTAAAGCCTTGGCACCTTGAATCTTCTCTAAAGAAAGCTCTCCTTGAAAAACAGTAGCCAAAATACTGCGAATGGTTATCTTTGTGGCAAAATTAATAGCAGATTAAGGCTTTGGGGTGTCCCCGAAGAAGCTGAGTTCTTTAGGGATAGAAAGGTTTGATTCTCGCTCTTGTGAATTTGACTGGATTTGAGAACTTGAGCGATTATCCCTTTCTCTCTCGACATTTACTCCGCCCTCAGGAATCGCCAATGTTTCTTCACGAACAGAAGGTGAATCATGTGACCCCTGTGAAGATAAGGTAGTCAAAGGATCCTTAATGGCATTAGGTGTGACTGTCACATGCAGTAAGCCTTTCCTGGTCTCTCCGCCTTCAGCAGTAGAAGCGTCATCTGATATTTTCTGAACAGCAGGGTCTTCAATAAATTTTAAAGGCGATGACTGATCCACCCTAAAGTGGACTCTTGGAGGCGTCATGGCCTTGGAAGATGTGAAACTGCCAACAACTGGAGGCACACTACTAGTGATAGGTGTTACAGGAGTATCCTCTACCGGGAGACTTGCACCTTTTAAAATCATTGTCTGTTGAACAGAAGAGCCTGTTTGATCACAACAGTATCCACTACAAGGGTTTTTCTGACTGGAACCATAACACTGTCGGTATCTTTTTCTGCATCGCCAATAGGTTCAACATATTGTTCCATCTGAGCATCCTCAGCCTCATCAGCCCTTGGCTTGTTACTAACAGGCAAAGTGGTGCAGGCTGGCGACAATCCCGCACCATCATTCATACTTTGGGTTAGTGAACCTGATGATAAACTTTCTACAAAGCGTTGTAGATCACTCCCCAGAGGGCTGCCTGGTGATGCCTCTAAGTATTCACTATGAAATGAGACATCATCTAAGTCAATCAAAGCGTCGGATGCTCTTTCTCCGCTTGCTCCTCGATAGGGGATCCGAAAGATCTCCTAGGAACGGTAGAAAGTGTTTTAACAAGTGTATCAGAAACACCCTCTTCCACCCGACCATCTGAAAAAGGGAAATGAGAAGAAATTAGATCACGAATGCTGAAATGCTAACCAGGCTAGTGTGAAGTTTACCTTCAGCGACAACTGGAGTTTCTTCGATATCCCTTATGACTTTGGTCGCAGATTCCTTGACAATCTCAGAAGGAGGCTTCTGTTGTTTAATCTGGAAAGCAGCCTCTGTAATAGCAATAGTACCAACGTCATCGATAGATTTCTTTGCAATGATGGATTCTGTTGGTATATCTGTTGCCACTTCCCTCTCAAATTCAGGCATCTGCTCTTGATTAAACATATCCTTTTCAAAATCAAACTTGATGTGAATATCACTATCAGTTCGCTCTCCAGTCGTAAAAGTATCAAAACTGCTTTCTCCTCCACTCCTCTCATCAGAGGCATAATCTTCAGCAACTCCGGCTACTTGCCTCGCAGACTCTCCAGCAATTGAGGGTTGAGCTAATAAAATCTTCAAAAGAAATATCAATGTTAAAGCAAGAGATACAGAATCAATGAAGATATGATTATAGACAACTATATGTATGTTACCAGTTTTTAGCATCTGGGAACGACGTGCTGGAGGACTTTCAGCTTTTCTCTTCTTAGAAGGTGTCTTTTTGCTAGCTGAGGCTCTGAATCGAGTCACCAATTTTGAACGAGTGGCTCTGATTTTCTTATGCAAACCCAGATCCTTCGGAGGGTTCACAGGCATTATGATAGATGGCCTTGCTCTCGTAGCCACTTCCATAGATTGGACCCCCTCTACTGGACTTTGACTGACATGTGTCTCTGTCAATACAGGAGTATCAGCAGTAGTTTTTAATCGCTGAGCAAAATCTGCCTCAACAGCTGCATGCATAGCGAATCGCTCTTCCTCAAACTGTCTGGTCTGTTCTCCCACTGATACCTTGGTTCTGGCAGAACGGGAAGCAGATCCAAAATCCAAAGCAACCCTGCCCATTTCCCTGATTTCAGCAAGGCTAATGCTCTCCTGTAAATTTTCTTCTATGGCTTGTCGCATCCTCGTTGCGGGTACATCAGGCGGAGGTGTGTAGCTTTCATCTTCCTCACCTCTTAAACCGCGGTGATCTCGACAGATATCGGATCTGGCTGTCAAACCAATTCGCCATTGGTCCCCATCATGTAGCCAATTTTCAAAATTCTCTGGGATGAAACGATCTTTTTCTCCCTTTTCTCTTTTTTCCTTCTTCTTAAAGGCAGGCAAAACACGACATTTAGCTCGAGGATTGTTTGTGTATGCCTGCACAATGGCGAGGGTGCTTTTAGCAAACCACTGGGCGAAGGTACTCGTATATCCAGGATTCGGAAGATGAGGATATCCAAAATGGGCCTCTGTGTCAAACACCTGGTAGAATTCCCAAGCATTACGGGCATCCTACAAGGAGCCGATAGTGCCTCGAATTCGGCCCGATGCTCCCACGACGGCCTGATAGAAGTTGAATTATCTGCAGAATCTGGCAGGTATATAAGGTTGAATATTGATGTATGTATTTTTTCTATACACCAGATCTGCAGGCCTTAAACTCAGAAGCCAGCTCTTTTCTTCATCTGATAAGCCGATATCCCGGCCACCCTCCCCAACCTTGTCTATTGATGGCTCCACAGCATTCCTCATCTGAGTTGGAACTTCAATATTCGGTATAGCATCCCGGGAAGCAACATAATTGTTAAAGTTGCGCAAATGTTGGTGCAAATCGGTCATGGAATAGTTGTTAATTAGGCAACTACCACCAACCACACCCTCCATGAAAATGTTCCCCGGCGCACCGCTATGTGAATGAAGATATTGCAATGGTAGGTGAACCAGGTGTACAGTAGATATTCAGCATAAAATCGGTTGAACATTTTTCCTTCCCTGACGGTGTCACGACCCGAGCCCAGGGTTCGGGGGTTAGCAAAAGCCAAACCTAATGACACACGTACTCCCGTGCATGCACACGTAGACCGAGTCTAAATGCACACGCACAAGGGAACATTCACACGTGCCAAGCAAGTACGCGGAAGCTGTAAATATCAGAAACATAAACTAACAGTGCAAGAAGAGGATACAAAGGACGAACTGACATAATGATATATGAAAGTCTTACAAAAAGAACAAAAGAATATATACAATCATGACATATACAAGTCTGAAAATCCACAAAACAAGACTCCAATGATGCATGCCAAAAACGCTCTCCCGTGGAGTGATCACATCCACTCCTCTAGGCCTGATGGGGCCCCGGGGGTCTCATCTGGAGCCTGGCCGACCTGCGGGGGTTCGGCAGGGGGATCTGGGCCTGCAACACCAAAAACAACTGTGAATACGAAGATTCAGCAAAGTATAAACCATAGCAAGTTAACACACGCTGTGTCTATTAAAATAAAGAACATCATGTGATTAAAGAAGGCATTTTCGTCTACTAGGCTGTCATGCAAGAAAGAAATATGCTAATGAATCAATGAATACATGCTGTGTACATACTAGTGGCTACTACATTACCATATGCTCCCAAAAGAGGGATCTTATAACATGCAAAGAACACCATTGTCAGGGCCAGGGTACAATGGGTCTCGGTTTCCTGGGGTCCGGTTCCCCAAGACATATCCATACTGCAGCAGGCCATATAAACTATACCAAATTCACCCCGTCGGGATCCTAAGGCTGAGGCTAAGTAGTGCCTGACCATACAGAATCAATCATGGAAACCTTGAGTCGATCGTGACAACATATCATACGAGCATATCTGTGAGTGAACATACCATACATGCATACTCAAGGTAAATAACCACAATGTGAAAGTAACGAAACATACGTAATCATATAGAGTGTTGAGATCAATGATCGAATGCAATATGTTATGCAACAAGTCATGTGGAATCGAGTCATCCTGATTTACAAACCAATTCTAATCTAGTTATCCGGTGTTTCTAACCGTGCATGATGATGTAGTTTTAAGTTATTCGATACACCGTTGTCTAGTGTTGCATGGAATCGGGCGGTGCATGAAGTCCCTTAAACCAACACCCTTGGGGAGGTGCTTAACATCCGGATAATGAACATGAATGATTCGCAGCCCTCGAGATCATTCACGCGTTGTATCACATTCCGTTAGGCAGGTCTGGGTGCTCTACATTCCATCATGAAGGCCATATCGGTCCTTTCCATTACACCTATCCTTAGTTTCTTTCATTAATCTAATGTGGATACGGCTTAGCCGTGTGTGTGCTACGGCTTAGCCGTGTGTGGTCTACGGCTTAGCCGTGGCTGGGCCGTAGAAGGTCTGTCAATTGCTGACTCTCAGTTATTCCAGAAAATGCACCCTGTATTGTTCTACGGCTGGGCCACGGCTGAGCTTCGGCTTAGCCGTAGGGCAATCCACGGCTTAGCCGTGCCCTAACCGTGGAGGAAAACTGGGTTTTTCTCTTCTCTGGACTTTGAGCCGTAGGTGCTATACGGCTTAGCCGTACCTGCACGAATTCAAATTCCTGAAACCTGTACAGAATGTCTGGGAAGCATCAGAATTTCAAGTTTTTCCATGGAGATAGACAAAGTAGTAATCAAATGAGTAAGCAAATGAGCTGTAAACACCTTTTTCCATACACATTAATGTGTGTTAACCAAGATCAAAATCATACCAACATGGGTTCTCAAAGATATGGTTATACTTGCCTTAATTTGGAAATCAATTGCACAATTCGTTGACCTCAAGCCCAAACACAACCTAACACACATCAAACCACATGCATGCATGAGAATTGGGATCCTAGACCCACCATGCAAATGAGAAACAAGAAGGAGAAGAGATAGAGAAAGGAGATGAGAGGAATGGAAAGACTTCCACTCACCTCACATGCAAGAACCTTCTTCCTCAATTGAACTTGATCGATGGGAAAGAGAGAGAGAATTCAAATGAGAGAGAGAGAAGGAAGAATTCCACGTGCACAGTGAGGAAATGAGAGAAAACGAGAGAAGGAAATTGAGTTTTGATCGATGGTGAGCTTATATAATCAAATGGGTTGTTCAAATTACAATGAAGGCCAAGTTAGAAGTGAAATTTCAGTTTGGGTCAAATCTAGGTCCAATTGAATCACACGACATCGGTTGCAAACGACGTAGTTACGAAAGTTAACGAGCTCAACGAAAGACACGTGTTGACATCAAGATGATGCAAAAATGACCATGTCTAAGAAAAGCTAAAATTACGAAAAGGGCTTGGTCTACTTAATCCAGGTCAAACTCAACCCAACTACCTATCCATGACCCGTAACGAAAACAAAACACAAACAAAATACGATTAGCAAGGAAAACAAGATTAACTAGCCGCTAAACGAGGTCAAGCTGGGTCGAAGTGTTACATCCTCCCCTACTTGAGAATCATTCCGTCCTCGGAATGCACACTAACTCACTCATACCTGGGAAAACAAATCAGGGTACTGTCGTGCCATCTGCTCTTCTAACTCCCAAGTAGCCTTATCGGGACTGTGATGCTCCCAAAGCACTTTGACCCATCGAATTGTCCTGGTGCGGAGTATCTGCTCTCGGGTTCCCACGATACGGAGCGGTCGCTCAACGTATGCAGCACTCGGCTGAATCTGAACTTCGTCATAACGAATGACATGGGAGGGATCATGAACATATTTCCGAAGCATCGAAACGTGGAAAACGTTGTGTACTCCTGAAAACATCTCGGGAAGCTCTAATCGATAGGCCAAATCACCAATCCGACTCTTGATCTCGAACGGTCCGACATAGCGTGGAGCTATCTTGCCTTTCTGGCCGAAACGGATCGTACCCTTCTTCGGTGAGACCTTCAGGAAAACCCACTCGCCAACTTGAAACTCTTAGGGTCGTCTGCGGGTGTCTGCATAACTCTTCTGTCTCGACCGAGCAACTTTCAAGTTCTCAATTGCTTTCTGTACCTTCTCCGTAGTCTCGGCAATGATCGTCGGTCCGTGAAAACTTCGAGTTCCAACTTCTTCCCAACATACCGGACTTCTACACTTCTTCCCGTACAATGCTTCATATGGCGCCATCCCAATGCTCTCGTGGAAGCTGTTGTTATAGGCGAACTCGCACAACGATAGATGAAGATCCCATTCTTTCTCGTAGCTCAACACGCTGGCTCGCAACATATCCTCCAAGGTCTGAATCGTCCGCTCTGATTGGCCATCCGTCTGTGGGTGGTATGCCGTGCTGAAGCTCAACTTCATACCCAAAGCCTCTTGGAATGCTCTCCAGAAAGATGAAACAAAACGGCTGTCACGATCGGATACAATCGACACGGGGGTACCATGGAGCCTGACGATCTCATCCACGAACTTCCTAGCCATCTCCGAAAATGTCATACCCTTCCGAAAAGGAATGAAATGGGCTGACTTCGTCAATCGATCTACAATCACCCAAATGGCGTTGTTCTTCCTACTCGTCGGCGGTAACCCGGAAACGAAGTCCATGGTGATGTTTTCCCACTTCCACTGCGGTATATGCAAAGGATGCAACGAGCCTGGCGGTCTCTGATGATCTGCCTTCACCTTCTGGCAAGTCAGACAGCGAGCAACAAATCCTGCTACTTCTCTCTTCATGTTGTTCCACCAGAAGCGATCTTTGAGATTCCGAAACATCTTCGTGCTGCCTGGGTGCATCGCGTATCGAGCGTAATGCGCTTCGTTCATCAGTTTCTCCTTGAAATCATCAACTGCTGGCACGTACAACCTACTCCGAAAATAGAGTACACCATCCTCGAGTCTGAAATCGGGTCTGTCTCCAATGTGATCTCGAATGCGCTTCAAGGTTAGATCTTCAAATTGCCTGTCTTTTATCTGCTGAATCATCTCAGGCTGAAACACTAGCGTACTAGCCAAAGTCACGCACTCATCCAATAGTTTAACTTCAACGGGGAGACCATGGAATTCTAAGAGAAAACTGCTCAAAAGTTGCACTGACTCTGCTTTCCTGCTGAGCGCATCTGCCACCACATTCCCCTTGCCTGGCTGATATTTGATCGGGAAGTCGTAATCCTTAATAGGCTCAAGCCATCTCCGCTGTCTCATGTTCAGCTCCTGCTGTGTGAATAAGTACTGTAAACTGTGGTGGTCAGAACGAACCTCAAACTGCACACCATACAGATAATGTCTCCACAGCTTCAATGCAAACACGATGGCTGCCAATTCCAAATCATGGGTGGCGTAATTCTTCTCATGTTCTCGCAACTGTCTCGATCCATAAGCAATAACCTTACCATGCTGCATCAACACACAACCTAGACCAACTCGAGAAGCATCCGAATAAACCACAAATCCTTCACTACCATCTGGCAAGGCTAACACTGGAACTGTAGTTAACTTATCTTTCAAAGTCCGAAAACGGGCTTCACACTCCTCAGTCCAATCAAATGGTACATTCTTCCTGGTCAACTTCGTCAAAGGAGAAGAGATCTTAGCAAAGTCCTGGACAAATCGACGATAGTAACCTGCTAAACCAAGGAAACTACGAACTTCTGTCACTGTCTTGGGGCTAGGCCAATTCACTACTGCCTCTACTTTAGATGGATCAACTGCCAATCCCTCTCGTGAAATGATATGACCTAAAAATGCCACCTGCTCAAGCCAAAAATCACACTTCGACAACTTGGCAAACAATCGATGTTCTCTCAACAACGACAAGGCTTTTCTCAAGTGCTCCCTATGCTCCTCTGCTGACTTAGAGTATATCAGGATATCATCAATAAAAACAACTACGAACTGGTCCAAGAAAGGAGCAAAGATCTGATTCATCAATGCCATAAACGCTGCAGGTGCGTTGGTTAGTCCAAAAGGCATCACGAGGAATTCATAATGACCATAACGAGTCCTGAAGGCAGTCTTAGGAATGTCATCTTCCTTGACCCTCAACTGGTGATATCCAGACCTCAAATCAATCTTCGAGAAATATGCTGCACCCTGAAGTTGGTCAAACAACTCATCAATCCTGGGTAAGGGGTACTTGTTCTTGATAGTCACTTTGTTCAGCTGTCTGTAGTCTATGCACATCCGAAAAGTACCATCCTTCTTCTTGACAAACAAGACTGGTGCTCCCCAAGGTGAAACGCTCGGGCGAATGAAACCCTTATCCAAAAGCTCCCGCAATTGCTTCTTCAACTCTGACAACTCTACTGGGGCCATGCGATACGGAGCCTTGCTGATCGGTGCCGTGCCGGGAACAAGCTCAATGGTGAACTCCACATCTCGAACTGGGGGTAAGCCTGGCACATCGTCTGGAAAGATATCGGGGAAGTCACAGACCACCTGAATCTCACCTAGCTGCTTCGTCTCCTTCTTCGCTGAGATAAAGGCAATGAAGTTTTCACACCCTCGGCGGATCAAGCAATTTGCCCTACACGCTGAAATCACACGCCTGGGGCATCTCTGCCGACTGCCCTCGAAACGGAAGCCCTTGCCTAAATCGAAGAAGATCGTCCTGTTGTAACAGTTAACACAGGCACGATATCGAGCGAGCCAATCCATACCAAGGATCACGTCGAAATCCAGCATCGACAACAGGATCAAATCAACAGGTAACTGATGACCTGCAATATGCACGTCGCAATGGGGGTAGTACATACTACACTCCACTCGCTTGCCAATTGGGGTGGATACAACCAGCACATATGGCAACGGCTTAGACGGCTGAGGTAACCGCTCGGCGAAATGAGGTGCTACATAAGACCGTGTAGACCCCGAATCGAATAAAGCGAATGCCTCGACGCGCGAAATCAAAACAGTACCTTCAACCACCTGTGGATCCTCGGCACTCTCGTGGGTAGCAGCGTACGCACGAGCTGTCTGGCGAGGCTGTCTCGAGCCTGAACGAGCTGATTGTCACTTGCTCGGAGCTGTAGGTGCACTGGGTCTGCTAGGAACTGCACCGGAGGTAGGACCAGATGGGGCTGCCCCGGAGGCTCTATATTGAGGACAATTGGCGATCATATGCTCCCTCGAACCGCAGATAAAACAAGCACCTGCCTTCCTCCAACACGCATCAGTCGCGTGGTTCTTGCCACAATGCCCACAAGTCACTCCAGTAGAACTAGAAGTACTCTGCTGGCCTTTGGTCTTCTTCTGTACTTGCCCTCGTGCACTGAAAGGCGGCTGTCGCTTGGGCTCAACGGCTCTCGCAGCTTGGTGGATGGCCTCGGCAGAATAGGCCCTGTCCACTGCATCATCAAACGTAGCCGGACGCTGAAACGCTGTCACGTGGTGCATGTACCGGGGATGCAGACCTTCAACAAAACGGTTCACCTTCCTTTCTTCAGTACTGATCATGTCTGGAGCAAAATGCGACAACTGCATAAACTTGTTCACGTATTCTGCTACTGTCATCTGCTGCTGACGGAGAGCTAGGAACTCAACCTCCTTGGCTCGAAACACATGAGCCGGGATGAACTTCCTCCTGAACTGCTGCTTGAACATCTCCCAAACTGTCACACTAGGAATGTCTCGGTATGAGTCTTTCACGCTTTTCCACCAAGTTTTTGCGACATCTGTAAACATAGAAGTTGCTAGTCCGACCTTCTGCCGGTTCGTGCACACGACGGTCTCAAAGACGTCCTCCGTCTGTTCCAACCACTGTTCTGCCTTCAATGGCTCTTCTGTCCCGAAAAACTCAATAGCTCCTCGCTTGCGAAATTTGCCGTAGAGGGCATTCGGGTCACTCTCTCGAGGCTGCAAGATCACCTGCTGGTCTACATGTGACTGAACTGGGGCTTGACTTTGTCGGTCTAACATGGTGGTAACTTGTGCTTGCAAGTTCTGCATTGATTGCGATTGTGCTTGTAGAGACTGAAATAGCATAAGGATGCGTTCATCTGTATTCTGTGTCTGTGGTGACGGTGCGGATCCGCTTTCATTATTTCCGGCGTTCTGCTGAGAACCGGAACCTGATGCCATCCTGAAAAATGGAAAGAGTCAGACACAAACACAAAACAATAGCGCCCAACAAGCCCCAAAATCTAGAAAAAGCACAAAGAATAATCGTATCCTCACCACGATCCTACATGCCTACATGCTTATCATCTAGAACAAGGAATGAGCAAGGAATGCTCTGATACCATACAATACGTATGTCACGACCCGAGCCCAGGGTTCGGGGGTTAGCAAAAGCCAAACCTAATGACACACGTACTCCCGTGCATGCACACGTAGACCGAGTCTAAATGCACACGCACAAGGGAACATTTACACGTGCCAAGCAAGTACGCGGAAGCTGTAAATATCAGAAACATAAACTAACAGTGCAAGAAGAGGATACAAAGGACGAACTGACATAATGATATATGAAAGTCTTACAAAAAGAACAAAAGAATATATACAATCATGACATATACAAGTCTGAAAATCCACAAAACAAGACTCCAATGATGCATGCCAAAAACGCTCTCCCGTGGAGTGATCACATCCACTCCTCTAGGCCTGATGGGGCCTCGGGGGTCTCATCTGGAGCCTGGCCGACCTGCGGGGGTTCGGCAGGGGGATCTGGGCCTGCAACACCAAAAACAACTGTGAATACGAAGATTCAGCAAAGTATAAACCATAGCAAGTTAACACACGCTGTGTCTATTAGAATAAAGAACATCATGTGATTAAAGAAGGCATTTTCGTCTACTAGGCTGTCATGCAAGAAAGAAATATGCTAATGAATCAATGAATACATGCTGTGTACATACTAGTGGCTACTACATTACCATATGCTCCCAAAAGAGGGATCTTATAACATGCAAAGAACACCATTGTCAGGGCCAGGGTACAATGGGTCTCGGTTTCCTGGGGTCCGGTTCCCCAAGACATATCCATACTGCAGCAGGCCATATAAACTATACCAAATTCACCCCGTCGGGATCCTAAGGCTGAGGCTAAGTAGTGCCTGACCATACAGAATCAATCATGGAAACCTTGAGTCGATCGTGACAACATATCATACGAGCATATCTGTGAGTGAACATACCATACATGCATACTCAAGGTAAATAACCACAATGTGAAAGTAACGAAACATACGTAATCATATAGAGTGTTGAGATCAATGATCGAATGCAATATGTTATGCAACAAGTCATGTGGAATCGAGTCATCCTGATTTACAAACCAATTCTAATCTAGTTATCCGGTGTTTCTAACCGTGCATGATGATGTAGTTTTAAGTTATTCGATACACCGTTGTCTAGTGTTGCATGGAATCGGGCGGTGCATGAAGTCCCTTAAACCAACACCCTTGGGGAGGTGCTTAACATCCGGATAATGAACATGAATGATTCGCAGCCCTCGAGATCATTCACGCGTTGTATCACATTCCGTTAGGCAGGTCTGGGTGCTCTACATTCCATCATGAAGGCCATATCGGTCCTTTCCATTACACCTATCCTTAGTTTCTTTCATTAATCTAATGTGGATACGGCTTAGCCGTGTGTGTGCTACGGCTTAGCCGTGTGTGGTCTACGGCTTAGCCGTGGCTGGGCCGTAGAAGGTCTGTCAATTGCTGACTCTCAGTTATTCCAGAAAATGCACCCTGTATTGTTCTACGGCTGGGCCACGGCTGAGCTTCGGCTTAGCCGTAGGGCAATCCACGGCTTAGCCGTGCCCTAACCGTGGAGGAAAACTGGGTTTTTCTCTTCTCTGGACTTTGAGCCGTAGGTGCTATACGGCTTAGCCGTACCTGCACGAATTCAAATTCCTGAAACCTGTACAGAATGTCTGGGAAGCATCAGAATTTCAAGTTTTTCCATGGAGATAGACAAAGTAGTAATCAAATGAGTAAGCAAATGAGCTGTAAACACCTTTTTCCATACACATTAATGTGTGTTAACCAAGATCAAATCATACCAACATGGGTTCTCAAAGATATGGTTATACTTGCCTTAATTTGGAAATCAATTGCACAATTCGTTGACCTCAAGCCCAAACACAACCTAACACATATCAAACCACATGCATGCATGAGAATTGGGATCCTAGACCCACCATGCAAATGAGAAACAAGAAGGAGAAGAGATAGAGAAAGGAGATGAGAGGAATGGAAAGACTTCCACTCACCTCACATGCAAGAACCTTCTTCCTCAATTGAACTTGATCGATGGGAAAGAGAGAGAGAATTCAAATGAGAGAGAGAGAGAAAGAAGAATTCCACGTGCACAGTGAGGAAATGAGAGAAAACGAGAGAAGGAAATTGAGTTTTGATCGATGGTGAGCTTATATAATCAAATGGGTTGTTCAAATTACAATGAAGGCCAAGTTAGAAGTGAAATTTCAGTTTGGGTCAAATCCAGGTCCAATCGAATCACACGACATCGGTTGCAAACGACGTAGTTACGAAAGTTAACGAGCTCATTGAAAGACACGTGTTGACATCAAGATGATGCAAAAATGACCATGTCTAAGAAAAGCTAAAATTACGAAAAAGGGCTTCGTCTACTTAATCCAGGTCAAACTCAACCCAACTACCTATCCATGACCCGTAACGAAAACAAAACACAAACAAAACACGATTAGCAACGAAAAAAAGATTAACTAGCCGCTAAACGAGGTCAAGCTGGGTCGGAGTGTTACAGACGGTGAATCCTGAAAGCTTCAACTCTGTCAGCATATAAGATACAAAAGCAGGACCCAAAGCGAGGCTATGTCCAAAGGCCATCTTGAGGGCTGGATATATGCAACCAGGCCTAAGGTCGTTTCCTGAGCTCGGAAAAGAACCTCGGAGAACCATGCTGTCAAGAATGAAGCAAGCCAACATTTCCTTTTCAAATCTGGATATTTGGCAAAAATGTAGGGCTGAAAGTCTGTATCTTCATGAAAGACGATTGTCGGACCCTTCTTGGGATCTTCACTTGGGATTACCCTTTTCCACTTAAAAAACCCGCCTCTATTAACGAAGAAAGGATCAGTGATCCTCTTCACTTGATTGATCCATTGAAAGACTTTGCCTCGACTTCGGCTAGATGTCTGAATAGAATCTTCAAGCGCAAAAAGGAGGCAATATGCGGCCTGGAATTCGTCATCCATAGTGGCTAATTCTTCATCAGGTAAAACGGTCTCATCATAGATCTCGCCGTAAGGTGCCAAACCAAAAATTTTCTTTATTTCCCATAGAGAAAATCCCAACTCCATGTTTGGAGTAATGAAAGTACCAGTCGCTGGGCAAAATAATTCCAGAATGGCCCTGCAGACATTCTTATTCTCACACGGGACTCTTTGTGTGGTAGCATTTACAGCATCAAAAATCCCGATTGCTTTCAAATCTTCCGCATAATGATGCTTTATTGTAGTCACCCAGCCTGGCCAATCCCCGATGCAATTAAACCACCCATGAGATTGATGCCTCTCACTGAGCCAAGCACTCCCGTCGCCTGAATGAATACCAAGCCCAATAGTCCTGAGCTGTGATATCGCAGTGCCTACTTCCAAGTTCAAAGTGCACGGTTCGAGGGTCTCTATTTCAGACCTTGGATGTTCTATGAAGTAGTATGGCGGCGGACGCATGAATTTCCTAGTCTTGAAGTGGACATGATGTCTTATTCACGAAAAAGGATCATGCCTTGCTGGGATTGTTGAAGATAACGACATGATAGTTGGATGCCGTCGAATGGAGCGAACAGTGGTTAATTCAAGCACGACCCCTGCTAGATTTGTGTAACGATACCGCATATAGTCAGTAGGTTGCTTTGCAGTCTCCTTTGTGGCATCTCCAAATATATATCGTGGTTTTGGAAAAACCACCTTGTCATTATTCTCCTAATTGGTATTATTTGCCAAGCACCAATACGAGTACCAATTTCTCATTGATAAAGCTTTAGTTCTTTGGAGCCACAGGTTGACATTAGATGCTTCATTTGGATCTTTTGGATCAGACTCCCTTGCGGTCTTACCCTTGGTACGACTTTTAGGTGCTCTAGCAGTTGTAGTTGTGGGTGCTTTACCCTTTTTATCTGCAAAGCAAATAAAAAAGAAGGAAAATATAAGTATCAGTAACAACGACATGGAAGTTTCAAAAAAAAAAAAAAATCGGCAGCATCTCCCCTTAGTATAAGGCCAAAAGGAGAAGATAATGCTTAGTTTCGAGACCAAGAATTGGCATCAAAGGCACACTTAAGTCTCAGAACCAAGGCTCCCGGTCCAAACAGATGTTCAAGCATATTAAGACCTTTTCAGGGGGCAACAGGTTCGTGTTCAAGCACGAAAATGGCATCTGTGAATAGCATATAAGACATGAACAAATGCAAGCATGTATGAAAGAACAATATTTAAAAATGCATGACAAGTTTCCAACAACACTGACAAAGTGTAACATCCATTTCAAGATTGAAAGATTTTCGCATTCCTTATCTTAGCAAATGTGGCCCCAGGCGATGATTTGCTATGATGGGACCTTTAGACATTCTTGTGAAATCAACAAATGAGCAAAGACCCAGATGATGATATGCTATGATGAGACCATTAGACATTCTTGTGGGATCTTCAATTATTTTGCAAAGCCATTTTTAATGATCATCAACCGTCGTCGATGATAGGAAGTGCAGTGAAGAACGGATCATCTTTGGAAGTTGTAGTAGAAAAAGACAATAGAAAACGTCTTACTCAAGGCTACATTCAACAGTGTGATCGATGGTTCTTCATGTTTGGAAGTTGTAGTAGAAAAAGACAATGTAAAATGTCTTATTCAAAACTACATTCGACCATGTGATCGGTAGATCTTCAAGGTTACATTCAACCGTGTGACCGGTGGTTTTTCATGCTTGGAAGTTGTGATAGAAAAAGACAATGTAAAATAATTCATTCAAGACTACATTCAATTTTGGGGTCGATGTGAGGATCTGCCTTATTTTCATCAGTCTCCTTCATTAGCCATTCATATTCGAGGTGGTCTATGCATCTCATGCTTATTGAGATTTAAGGGGAGTAACCTTCTCATCAAGGGTAGAGAGAATCCACCTTGTGATGATTCAGTTATTTCAGTCAGTTTTCCTTGATCATCTTCATTAATCACTCATATTCAAGGTGGTTTATGCTTCTCATGTCTGGTGAGACTTAAGGGGTGTAACCTTCTCATCAAAAACAAGAAAAATTCTCCTAATAGCTACCCGTTCTAAGGATTCAGGCTACAATTCCCTCAAAGACTATGGCGATCGAGCTTGTTGGGGTCATATCAGTGACTGAGCAAATCACCACAATCCAATTTTCTATAATTCCCACAGAGGCTATGGTGATTCATATTATGCTTTCACTATACTAAAAACTAAGAAGTCACAACAGTCTCTTGGAATCTGTGGCTAGCTTTACCCCTGTTTGGTCTGAAGCATTCTCGCTAATGACAAAGTCAATTCATATGAGTCACCATGGCAAGAGATAAAATCATTTAAATGGCCTGTGATTAAGAGCAGCTGTGCCGTGGTTGTATTTGGATAATGCCTAGCCTGAACTTGAACACAAATATCAAAAAGAGAAAAAGAACTGCAGCCCATTCAAATCAGTCTACGTGAGTGCTCTGTGACCATGGAATTAACCAAGCCAAGACAGCAAGGGTTATGACCGAGAGTGCCCTTGGGCAGTCCTAATTTACTAAGACAAGCACTACAGTAAAAGACAAGAAACAAATTCAGCAAAGTTTTTGCAGTCATGATTGTGAACACTGTACAAATTGTTTCAGTCATGACCATGGATTACAACAGTTGTTTTTGCGTGCTCGATGTGGACTCTACCAGAGAATGAAATTCAGGGCTCCATCATGTGGTAAGAAAATTGGTTGAATCCAACAAGACAGCAATGGCTGTGATTGAGGATGCATTTGGGCAATCCCAAATTTAATAAAACAGCACTACAGCAGAAGACAGGAAGTGAATTCAGCAAATTTTTCAATCGAGCATTCCATCAAACAGCTGGTGACCAGGGGCCCCCGCAGATAGTGCAGGTTGTAATTTAAATGGAAATATGGGCTTTGGCATAATAAGAATGAAAACAAAGAGAGAAAAAGACAAAAAAGAAGAAAGAAGAAGGGCGGAACAGAGCCCAGACTCAATTCCATCTTGCCATTTGCTGTAACCGTGAGTGTGCTCACACGGTCAGTCGCAAATCAGCCATGACCACAGTGTTTGCCCGGATTGTGCCACAATCTGAAAACATTCATCATGCAAAATTAGATTGTGTTATGCATCCAAAAGAAGAATGAAGAAATCCCAGTCAAAACTCAAGTCGTATATTTGGCCATGACAGAGTTTGGAGAAGTTGAGATATAGAAACTTACCGGCCATGGCAATTATCTTCAGTCAACAAATCCACAAGATGGAAGATGAAAAAAGAAAAGCAAACTGAGATGACAGATGCCCTTGAGCTCTCGAAGGCTCGGTTTGGCTCCCTCTCTCCCGATTTCTTTCTCTCTCTCTCCTGGTCTTTCTCTCTCTCTCTCCCGGTCTTTCTCCCTCTCTCTCCTGGTCTCTCTCTCTCCCGATCTCTCTCTCTCTCTCCTGATTTCTTTCTCTCTCTCTCCCGGGCTTTCTCTTCTCTCTCGGTCTCTCTCTCCCTCCCGATTTCTTTCTCTCTCTCTCCCGATTTCTTTCTCTCTCTCCTGGTCTTTCTCTCTCTCCCGGTCTTTCTCTCTCTTTCTCGATCTCTCTCTCTCTCCTGATTTCTTTCTCTCTCTCCCGGTCTTTCTCCCTCTTCCCCGATTTCTGTCTCTCTCTCTCCCGGTCTTTCTCTCTCTCTCCCGATCTCTTTTTCTCTCTTGATTTCTTTCTCTCTCTCTCCCGGTCTTTCTCCCTTTTCCCCAATTTCTTTCTCTCTCTCCCGGTCTCTCTCTCCCTATCTCTCTTTTTCTCCCGATTTCTTTTTCTCTCTCTCCCGATCTCTCTCTCTCCCGATTTCTTTCTCTCTATCTCCTGGTCTTTCTCTCTCTCTCCCGATCTCTCCCTCTCCTGGTCTTTCTCCCTCTCTCCCGATTTCTTTCTTTCTCTCTCTCGGTCTCTCTTTCTCTCTCTCGGTCTATCTTTCTCCCTCCCAGTTGGCTCAGACAGTCAAATAAAAAGAAAGGGACGAGACTCCTTAAAAAAAACCCACGGTCTCTCTCTCTCTTTTGAGCCTTTGCTCACGGTCTCCCTGGATCCCTTGTTCGCGGTCATGATGCATTTCAGAATCGATACCCACTGCGTGAAATACCAGATTGTGCATCTTTAATAGTCAAATTAGCTCTATCTCATTCCCACGGTCATTGCAAACTTTAACTAGTGGAACCCATTGCCGAATCCCCTCAAGCTCAAGTAGTTGACGCGTTACCCTCTTTCCTGCAAATATAATTTAGTTAAAATCAGTGAAGTCTAAACCTTGATCAAGTCTCGATGGATTCATCCTTCTTCATCTACGATCTCTGTGATTTTAAGCAGTGGAATCCATAACATGATGACCCATCCTTTCATATTTCATTATTTGAAATTCCTATGATGGGTCCACTTGGAGTAATTTACAAAAAAAATACTCCTATTTTTAGGGTATTTTTGAGGGGAATTATATAAAAAGAAAAGATGCGGAGTCTCTTTCCAAATCAACTTTGGGTCAAAACTTGATTTTAAAACAATATCCCGAATTAGTTTTTAATCAAAACTTATAAAAGCCAATCTCTTTCAAAATTACATCTCATTTTGTCAAAATTGCATCTCATTTTGAATCATGTCAAGCCAAGTCAAACCCCAAACTTTGATTTTTAGAAATGAACCAAAAATCCATGAAAATCCAAACCCAAATCCATTTTTACTAAAACCGTTGATTTTCTCATAACCTCAGGGATTCTTTTTGTGGTTGTTCCCCACGTCCCCACAGAGATGCCACTCTGGATATTGTGAAAAATAGGTCAAAAGAAAATCAAATTCATTTCCAAAATCCAAACAAAATTCATAAACTTCTGAATTTTCTAAATACCTAAGGGATTCCTTTGTGGGTGCTCCCCATAGTCCCCACGTAGATGCTACTTTTGATATCCGTGAAAACAGGGCAAAGAAATTCAGATTTCTTATGTTTTTTCAAAATTCCATCATCAAACCCTTCATGGTTTTTTTATCAAAATTTTCAAATCCCAAGTTTAGGCCTATAACCTACTTTGGCAAACTGTCTTTTCATCAAGTCATCCATCATTCCCACGGATTGGCTATTTCGAGGCACAATGATTATTACACTATAATCATTGTACCTCGAGGGGGCACTTGTTGACCCATAAAATTTTGCAAACAATGCAGCGAAGGCATTACAAGTTTTGGATTATAAATTTCCAGAATTTTCAACGCACATGAACCTCATCTCAGCTCAAATCAGTTTCGAAGACTCTTTGCCGGCTCTTTGGGAACCACTGCGGGACTTGACACTTCCATATGTTGCAGTAAGCTCTTATTCAATGAAATGCTTTCAAGTATATCTAAAGACCATTCCTCAAAGATTCAGATCATTTGGACATCATTTGGATTCAAACTTGGTTCAGATGATCGTATACTATGCTCTGCGGGTCCCTGTGCAGAGTGATATTCCATGAAGATCAAGTTAGCTGAAACTCTCGGGGGAAGCTCAAATAATGCCCAAGATAGGTTCTGCAAAATGTCGAGTTCAACAGACATCATTGAACCCAAAAACTACAGACATGTCAACTCGGGATCGATTCCCCTCAAGCCATGGGGTCACTGACCCAAGTCCTGCTTCCCGATGTCAAAAATTGATGAAATTTGGGCGCGAAGCTTCAGTCATACTCAGAAGACACTCTGCAAATTTTCAAGTCGAAAGGACTCCGTTTGGTCCAAATTTCATTACATGTCAGCTCAGAGGACAGTAATCCCGAATTTTAGGGTCACCGGCTAAGATCTTACTTCCAGAAGGCCAAAGCAGATGAAATTTGGAACAAATGCTCAAAGAATGCCCCAAGTTATTCTTCCAGAGTTTCAAGTCAAGTGGAGGCTGTTCAGATAGAAAACAGGCTAACTATCTCAATGTGGAGTGAATAGTGACCTAACGCATGCAATGAATAGGCCATTGTTCGAAATCCTACTTTCTCAAATCCAAACGGCATAAAATTTCGATGAGTACTCTAAGATGTTCTTGACGTCCGTCCCTCCAAGTTTCAAACCAAACCGAGGTCATTTGGGCCACAAACAGCTGAGACAAGGGCCCATTTTCATAAAAAGTCAACTGGAGAGTTGACCAACTTTCGAAGGTCAAAACAGGTTGGAACTTCTATGACACACTCAAAATAGTGTCAAGAAGCATCCTACCAAGTTTTGTGGATGGACTTCGTTCGGGCCCCAAACAGGTGAAAATGAGTCACAAATGCAAAAGTCCAAAAATGGGCCTCGGGAGTGACTACGGCCTATTCATCAAGGGAGTTGACCAATGTCAGGTGATCAAAACGAGCGGATACTTCTATGACACACTTAAAATAGTGTCAAGAAGCATCCTACTAAGTTTCATGGCAATTGGACTTCGTTCGGGCCCCAAACAGGTGAAAATGGGTCACAAATGCAAAAGTCCAAAAATGGGCCTCGGGAGTGACCGCGGCCTGTTCATCAAGGGAGTTACCAACTTCAAGTGGTCAAAACCAGCTGAAATTTCTTTGACACACTTAAAATAGTGTCAAGAAGCATCCTACCAAGTTTCATGGCAATTGGACTTCGTTCGGGCCCCAAACAGGTGAAAATGGGTCACAAATGCAAAAGTCCAAAAATGGGTCTTGGGAGTGACCGCGGCCTGTTCATCAAGTGAGTTGACCAACTTTAGGTAGTCAAAACGAGCTGAAATTTCTATGACACACTCAAAATAGTGTTAAAAAGCATCCTACCAAGTTTCGTGGTGATTGGAATTTGTTTGGACCCCAAACAGGTGAAAACGGTCCACAAATGCAAAAACCCAAAATTGGGCCTTGTCCGTGACCGCAGCTGCGGTCATGGACCCCCAGGGGATACTTCCTGCGGTTTTGAGCATTTTTTCTCCACTTCCTTTCAAAATCAAACTTCCCACAACTCCCCTCAACTCCCGAGAACTACCAAAAACTGCCTGGGACCTCTATAAAACGAAGAATGTTTTAAGGAAACGAGGAGGACACATAGAAAAGAGAAAAAGAGAGAATCGAATGAACACAGAAGCATTGAAGCATAGAAAAGCAGAAACCCCACGACCATCCCCATCCTTCTTTAGCTACCAAGGTGAGCAAAAAGATTTAGGGAGGAAGAGGAGAAGGGTGGGGTACCAACGGAACGAACTATGTTCATGTAATGGCGACGACTCGAGGGATGACATTGTCATCTTTGTTTTTCTCATTCGGGGGGGTTTCTTAGCCATTACAAACATTGTGAATAAGCCCCTTTGGGCCTCATTTTGTTCCTTGAAAATGATAGGTTCAGAAAGACACAATTTTGGCTTTTTACGATACCCTCTTCGGACTACAAAAGACAATCCGTAAATAAGAATGATGAATTACACAGTTTTCAATCGATTCCACAATCGAATTCGATCTTCTTAACAGTTATCCAACACCCCAAGATGTCATGAAAGGGAGTTTCAACACTTGAAAAAGTTTAAAAGAGCAACTAGCGCGAACAGCATGAAAAACGGAGGCGAACAGTGGCTTTACGGCCACGGTCTGCCAGTGACCGTTACCCACGGTCACTGGCCAGGGGCAGTGACCGCGGGTCACGGTCACCCCCCATTTTTTCCTCTTTTTCTCATTTTTTTTACTTTATGTACATTTTCTTGTAATTTCCAAATTGAGATCACATCTAAGACTTGAGGGAGGGGTTGTAAACTTTGTAAACTCATGTAAACAACCTGCATCCCGGCAGTCAGGGCATTGAACCCATGTAAACAAAAGGGAATTCAATGATGAATTGTAATTGATTCCCATTCTTCTTAATGCTTGAAGTACGTAAATATCGGACATCGAATCCGTTACACATTTTCCACATTACGTTTTAAACGTGATCAATCTCTAACCCGATTGGTTGAGGTTTCCACTGATATAGAACTAACCCTCAAAGAGATTAGTCAAAGTTAAAGCTACACAGGAGATGCCTTCTCCAAGAACTCTCAAAGAACTCAAGGGATTGCATGGCAAACTTGCCTACATTCGCCAATTCATCTAAAACTTGCCTGGGAAGTGCAGAGCATTCTCCAGACTCATAAAGAAATGAATTGTATTTGTGTGGGATAAAGCTTGCAAAGATGCCTTTCAAGATATCAAATGGTATCTCACAAACTCATCGGTTCTTTCCGCTCCGATTTCAGGCAAACATTTCATATTTTATATTCGAGCTCTCGATCACTCTCTAGGGGCATTATTAGCTCAAAAAAATGATAAAGGTAAGGAGGTGGCTCTTTATTATTTGTCACGGATGGTGGTTGGTGCTGAGCATAATAATCATCTAATGGAAAAAAACTATCTTGCACTGATGTCCGCAATACAAAAACTACGTCACTATATCCTTTCCAGTGTAATGTACTTAGTTTCCAATATCAACCCACTGAAGAAAGTTGTAACAAAATCCGAAGCACCGAGTGATCGTTTGGCTAAATAGTCTATTCTTCTCTCTCAATATGACATTAGATATACCCCCGCAAAGGCGGTAAAAGGACATGTTGTTGTTGATTTTTTAGTAGAATATCCACTCTCGGAAGATTCTGAACTCAAATCTCCCTGACGAACTAGTCTTCTTCATTGAACAACTATAGAAACCCACCATTGATCCAGACCTACATTGGATCATGCATTTTGATAAAGCTTCCAGAACTAATGACCTAGGAGAACCAATTTCAGGGGTTGGAATCATTTTCTACAGCCCACACTACAAGAAAAAAGGGTTTTTGCTAGGAATAAAATTCATCACCAAATGGGTAAAATTCGTCGCCAAACACTTTTAGCCACGAATAAAAATTTGTCCCCATGTTGTCGCAGAAAGCCCGTCTATGAATATTCTATGACGAATATCTGTTCATCTCCAAATGTCAATCTTTAGGCTTGAATTTTGTTCGTCCCTTATAGCGTTCGTCGCCAAATGTCATTCCTAAGATCCCCTTATACCCAACCTTTAGGCACAAATAAATTAGTCGTCGTATGTGTTTGTCACCAAATATATAATTTTTAGGCACGAATATCTTCATCGCCAAAAATAGATAATCAGCAACAAATGATAATTTATCCCCAAAAATCCAACTTTTAGACACAAAATTATTTGTCCCCAAATATCTATTCTTTAAACACGAATTTATTCGTCACCGTATATAATGGTCATCACGTATATGAAAAACGCGGTTGACCATTCAGCGGTCATAGAATCGTTACAAAAAATATACAATTAGCAACAACAATTCTTATTCACATCATACCCACAACAATTTGGATTCACATCATACCCACAACCATTGACTTCATCACAAAAAATAATAATAATAATACATTCATCCAAATTTTCATCCAAATATTCATCCAAATATAAAAACTTAAACATAACAAATGTCCTGACATTAATCCAAATACTAAAAAAAAAAGCCCTCATGAACAATAGTCCATGCCCACTCCATTTTCAATCTGTGAACAAAGTAAAAACAAAAAGAATTTGTGTGTTACAAGAAACATTACCTACACGAAGTTAAGGTAATATGTATGCAAATTTAATTCAGAAAAACTAAATTAGCAATATCACACTAAACTGAAATGACAGAAGTCTTACTAGTTCTTACATTTTCGGCGATATTCTCATTTGAAAGGAAAAAATTTTTGAGCATTAAGTTGAAAACCCATGTATTTTCATTTCCTTCACTTCCAATCATGAATTTATGAATTATTGCATTGTTCTCCATGTTGCATCATAGCATGTTATATAAAGCCCTTGCTTGGAGGAGGGCAAAAACAGAGTCAAACATGGCAAAAGAAAAAAGGCAACTAGTTGTTATTAGTGTGGTAGTGTCTAGAACAAAAAGATGTCTCCAAGGCAAACTCACCCAACGGATTCATCTACAGAAGGTGTTCCTAGCTATTATAACTTAATCTAATGTAAATGACCTTTTATTATCCCTTGGCCCTTTTAATTGACAAAAGAAAATACCAAAAACATGAGAGACTAATAATGAAACATTTACAAGCCATATATGTAGGTCAAACAAGGTCCCATGTGGACCATGGGCTCAATCTTGATGCACATGTTCTCCTTAATAGCTGTTCAATCCCTTCTTGGCTTGGTCTGATCCAACGTTCAAGATACTCATCTCCTAGTGATAAGGCATTATCTTAGCATTATCCACTTGATCATCATAAGAAAAAACAAAAATGACAATTTCCTAAGTAGTAATTAAAAATCATTCAAGAGAACACGGAAAGAGTAAACATGAAAGCATTCCACTTTCATTCCAACCAATTACGAAGAGATGAAAATAATAACTAAAAAAAGAGAAACAAAAGTTCTTTCACTGCTCTATATAATAAGGGGTGATAAACTTAGGAGAAGGGGAAAAACCGATGATGATGACAATGAACAACATAGCATCATTATCATAGTAAGCTAGATTCTCTTCATCCATGCATTAAACATCACTCGCCACTCACATCTTCCTTATGTTCTTCTTTTGATAGTGAAAGTGCAATGGAATTCATGAGTATATCAACTCATGTTAGAATTATTGCATTATTCTCCATGTTGCATCATAGATAAATTCTACCATGGACAAAAATACACAGAAAAAAGTACAGGAGGAGAATTCTCAAAAATACATGCACATTTCATTAAATCATGATGGACCTTCAGAGACCACGCCAGAAAAAAAAGAAAAAAATCGGTTTCATGCCTAACGCCCACAAGTCACAAAACAACACTAAAGCAGGAACAATGGTTGTAGAGAAAGTGGATTACCAGAAGCACGAGCATGACCCAGAACTACTCATGTTAGCAAAGGTGGCATCCAATGGTGCATTGATTCTCCTTCTCCACACATGAGAAAAGGAGATATAGAGGAATGTGAGAGCAGTGTTAAAAGCAATGCACATGGAATTTCAGGGGAAGCCAACATGATTGGAACTACATGTGCCTCTCTATCTTTATCATCACAAAGGAAAGAAAGATTCTTTCCTTGTAAAAGAGCAGATGCCAATGATAGAGGGACCCAAAGCACATGGAGTGGTAGTGGGGTTTGGGGGATTAAAAAAGGCTCCAACCAATCAAAAAGAGCTTATCTGATGTTTCCTGGCTAAGGAGGGCCACACACCACATTGAAGAAGCAGCAGATGCTCCAGCACATGCCCCCCATCGAGACGTTGCCACCTGGAACTAGAAGTTGGGTCCCATAGGCCAAAATCAATGATCATCATGTCGTTATGGGTCCCTTATGCTTCTTAATAATTTCTTATCCATCCACATCCCCAGACTTAAGTGTGCTGTGAGGAGACAAAATCCAACCAGAAAAATTTGAAGTGAAACAACCCCACTTTTTTGTGGGGGATAAGTGAAACAACCTTTACAATAATAGATAATATAAATGTTAAACGTTAGCTCAATAAAGTGAGACAAGAAAGAAAATTGAGAATTTGTGTCAATCATTTTCATTTCACGCAAATGAAGATCTAATGGGGTTCTAAGAAATATCAACAAGTTCTTTTTTCTAAACAGAAAAGCCCAAAAAGTTGGCTTTGTAAGTGGGAGTCTAATGTCGACTGCACATGCAGAACTTGGGCATACAATGTTCACCTTGCTCTGAATATTTTCAATTTGAGCATAACCCAAGAATGACTAATCAAAGATATCACCATCTAATTTCGCTTGTTCCAGTCAGATTGTTGACTTAATCTAAGCGTTCATTCAATGGTAACTACCTGAAAATTGATTACTGTCTAACATATACAAAGATTATATAAATGTGGCAAAATCCAAAGTGTGAGAGCACCATGTCTTAAAAGCTATATATATGAGTCCCTCCAAATGATAGTAATCACATGGTTTAGGTCCTCAAAAGCTTAAAAGCTTAATGGCTATACATTTCAAATTTATTGTGTGATGAATGCTTAAAGCAATGTGAAATTACAGTCAATGACAATGTGCATTGTGTGTAAATGAAAGAATTGGAATGATCAAAGGTGTGGTCCCTTATGAAAATCAGGACAGGGACACCTAAAAAAGTGGGCTATTTTGGACAATTGTAATATACGTATTGATGAATATAGGCAATTTTGCTTATATGTTTGGCAATCAAATCCTTAGGGATTCCTTGCTCATTTTGCACAAAATCATAAAAAAGCCCCCCGTTTGACAAATGTAAATGACAAAGGAGTTCAAACAGTGAAAATCCTCATTTCTTTTATTATTTTCAAGTCCAATCCCAATCCCCCCCCCCATTAGGATTTGGAAATAATTTTTATGGATTTACGCGCCGACACCTAATTTCTTAACTTTATACATCCATACTTGCCGATTTCAAGATGAGATCCTTAGCCATCCCTATCTTCAATTATCCATTTAACAAAATCATAACTATTAAAGAAAAAGCAACATAGGCCTACTCTCTTCTCAAAAACATATAATATGAAGAAAATGAGATATAGGCTACTCACTTAATGCGATCATTTTAAATATTGGTTCCTATAATGCGAGAATGAATTTACTTACTATGAATGCCCTGTCTAAATGCCAGATGGTGAGGCATCTGATGTGACAAGAGGAATATTAATCTTTGATAGATGCATCCTCATCATGGCCTCAAGCTCCTCGAACTTCTTCTTCTGCATGTTTAGTTATAACTGCTGGCTCTGAGTCAATCCCCTCAACAACTCAACCTCTGCCTGCTAGCTCTGAGTCAATCCCCTAAACGACTCAACCTCTGATTGTAGGGCATCCATACACATGTCATTAGCTCGTGTCTTAGCAGCAACAGATGTGATGTAAGAGGCTTCGGACCGACTCCATATTCTTTCATGTACCATCGCTTCTCACCAAACCAACTCCATATCCTTTCATGTACCATCGCTTCTCACCAAGCACTTGCCTTGCAATCTGCTCCTGTGAGACTCTTCAGATTCTGGCTGAGAGGCTGCCTTGCTCCGCTTTTGCATCTCCTCCTATCATTTTTGATAGGATCAAACAGTTAGTAACAAACTTTGTAGCTTCAAATAAATAGTTAAAACATCTACATACTAATATCATAATAAATACATACATGATGCATTGCAAAGGCGGGGAAAATCCAATCATTGGTACACTTCCTCCAATGAGACTCCTTATAGAAGTCTGCAAATTTTAGCCCCTCCCCCTCATTCTTAGCTGCTTGATTCAATTAGAATTTGAATGTTAGTGTATAGTGTAAATATCACAGACTGACGAGACATAATTTGAAACTAAAGAATACATCACCATTTTATACATCGTAGAAGGAAATGATCTAGACCCCATAGTGTGATTATAAGGCAACCATTTCCGATTCTCAGTATTCTTCTCCGATTGTTTCTGAATAATAATTTGATTAACAAACAATAATCATATAATATTAAGTGTGAATATTTCAAATTATAAGCATCCTTTGGCACCATGAATCGGGAACTTTTCCAACCAATGTCAATCAGCCACCTCCAAACCTCTAGATCTATATCTGTGTGTGGCTTGCTATAAGGGTCATCACCATCCTCTACTAGTTTCTTGTAATGCACCCACATCTTATGGCGCTAATTCCTGTATCGCTCTTGAAATTTCCTATCGATAGTACGGACTACATCTGGGTCTTCCTCGTACTTCTCGATTTCAAACTTGTCCTGCACACATTTATGAATTTCATTATTAAGCATTATCACTTATTAGAATAAGCCCATATGGAACTATTATTTACCCGGACGGACTGCACAATGGATGCTTTGATCTGGGGGTCAATATCGGACCAGTACATTACTCCCCGAACGGGTGCCATACTCCTAATCTCTGCCCAATTGCATTGGCCAATTTAGTAGCATTGTCCCCAACAGGTGCATTGAATCCTAGAGGAATCAAAACAGGTAGCTTGGAGCCACGACCAATTTGTGAAATGATCCTTTCTACGCCCTTCCCTTTCATCTTCCCTCGAACATTTCTCGATGTTGAACCTGTCAATATCCCAAATTTGTTTTAATAAACTGTTACAGAAGGAATTTTGACAGGCAATGGGGTGGATTGGGCTAAAATCCATCACTGCAGATGAAGATTTAGGGTTTAGGCTAACCTTCTTGGCTTTGATTCTGTTGCAATCCTACTACAATTAACCACATCTACTTTGAAAGAATTGCTTGCCTAAATCTTTCATGAATAGGCAAGTAGTATAACCAGAATGATGTGTGAAGGAACCATGGGGTTTATCCTAATCCACCCCATTGGAAGTGGGGGATTAAACTGTTTTAAGCACACTATGTATTGTTAACACTTACCCATGCTACTCAAACACGTAGTGGGGTTTGACACCGGGCTTGAGGACACTGCAAGGGGAGGGGATACTCTTGGCACATACCCTGAAAGATCAATCGGTGCAGATGCAGATGATAGTAGTGAACGCCGGGGGCTACTATGACTAGGCCTCATTCTTATCATCTACAACTATAAAACACAAGTATATAAACATTAAGTAAGGCATGACTATGAATTAAACAATGTGATCATAATTACCAAGCAAACAGTAGCTTTTTCCTTCGAGCATTACCAAACTCATCATCAAAGTCGTCCTCCTCATCTTCACTTTGAGAATTGAGCCCTGCCTCCTCACCCGATGATGGTCAATACCCATCACGATTGGCCTCGCTTCCCTTTCTTTTTCCATTTTCACGTGAAACCTTGGACTGATCCACCCCCATGTATATATGTGCGAATTGATGCAGGCCCAATGGATTCATTCTAGCTTCGTTCTCTTTCATTCTGTCATGCCTTTGCTTCTCATAATAATGGGACACGCCCCCGGGTTTGACCCATAATTTTCTCCCTTTATTCATTTGTAATTTGACTACATAATAACATATAAATTAGCTTAAAGTAAAACAAATAGACTACCTGTGGGGATGAGATTTTCACATAAGCATGACAAAAATTTAACATGGAATATAATGGCATGAAACATAAAACATGCCAAAACAAATGCACATATTATAACATATACAATGAACAAATTAAGAATATCCAAAAGAAGGTTCTACATTAGGATCTATATCAGACTCATCATCAGGCTCATCTTTTTCATCCACGACAATAGGGAGAGCGCCACAGTTTTCGTCCTGTTGGAACACAACATCGGGAATAGGAAATTCAGCATCATTAGGTTCTACTCCATCTTGTTCCGGCACATCCCATATCCCACGATGTTTGACTCGTTCTACGACTTTTCTTGGTATCATTAACATAAAACACTTGCTGTACTTGGTTTGGAAGGACAAAAGGATCATCTTTATATCAACGGCTTCTTACGTCGACACTCGTGGTATGTCCATTTGTGCGACATGTTTTTTCACTTCCGGTGTTGAATCATTTACATTTGAACAAAACAACTTTATGCCCAAAGATATAGTTCAATTCCCAAATGCTACACAAGTAACCATAGAATCTTGTCCATCATTGTCCCCCTGCATGACAACCCCACTGTTTTGAGTCTTGCGATGATCATCCCGGTCTTTGGTATGAAATTGGACGCCATTAAACAAGCAACCTGAGTACAAACTAACTGTTCCACGAGGATCGTTTGCTAATGACCACAATTCATTAGTTACTTGCGCTAACCCTTGACCCCGCAATGCATTAACCTACACAAACCGCATATGTTAAGAATGCATTTAGTTGAAACTTAGTAAAAGTGCGTGTCACCTAAAATTCTAAATCTTACACATTGTTTTAACCAGTCCAAAAATCTCTTTCTGATGTTACGTGCTATGTCATTTCCTAACAGACTCTTTTATTCAGTAATCACAAACATGTGCTTTGTCAGTAACATATTACAGTACGGCATGATTCAAAAAGACCAAACGAGATAGACCCACATGTAAAATGGAATGCAACTTACAACATATATGGCTCCACCTCCTCACTATTATTCAAAACAAACCAATAAGCATCCTCCATTTTCTCCCGGGACACATCAGTTGCCCTTATGATTTGTCCAAATTGACGAACTCTCTGAGTAAAGACCGTTAACCTTGGCCCACGCTCACCTCCATCTTCATTCCATTCCGATCGCTTTAATATGGTTTCCATCCCATCATCAAGATAGATCGAACAAAAAGTAAGACATTCTTTAACAATGTATGCTTCTGCGATGGAACCCTCTGGATGAGCTCGATTAGACACAAATTTTTTTGGAGTTCTAAGTTGCCTTCAAACAAACAACAACACATTAGTACATTAATATCATGTGGATCACATAGTTAAGGTTATTTGCATATAACTATCTTTCAATTGGATATATCCACCTATACTGCAATGGATCACCAAGCACGGCTTCGCGAGGTAGGTGAACAACTAAATGGATGATAACATCAAAGAACGTAGGAGGGAAAATCTTTTCTAGCTTGCAAAGATTGAGCATTATACGTTCCTCCATTTTATGTAATTCTGACACTCGCAAATTCTTTGAACATAGGTCTTGGAAGAAACTTCCCAACTCAAACAAAGTTGTACAGATTTTTATATTAAGATACCCACGCATTCCAATTGGAAGAATACACTGGAGAAGGACATGGTAGTCATGGCTTTTCAAGGCTGATAGCTTATCACCCTCGGTGCTCACACACCTAGGGATGTTAGCTGTATAATCGTCAGGGTACTTTATAGACTTCAAAAACTCACAAAAGCCTTGTCACTCCTTCAAAGTCAATGTGTATGATGCTGCGGGCTTTTCTGATGACCCATCCGGTCGCCTCTTCAGGTGTAAATGTTTCCTTATCTTCATATCCGCCAAATCCATACGTGCCTTTTCGGTATCCTTGTTCTTTCCTTTTATATTCATGAATGTCCCAATAAAACTTTCACATATGTTCTCTCTATGTGCATGACATCTATATTATGCCGAAGATTTAGCGTCTTCCAGTTTGGTAACTCAAAGAAAATGCTTTTTTTTGTCCAATTTAGTACTTGATCATCCCTCTTTCTTTTCTTGAAGTTAGGATGCTTCCCAAACTTAACCTCGGGCAAGGTATTCAATTGCTCTGCTATTTGTTCACCTGATAGCTCTACAGGTCTAGATCGCTCCTCAATCTTACTATTGAAGAGCTTACTCCTCCGCCAAGGATGGTCATCAACCAAGAATTGACGCGTACCAGTGTACCCTATCTTTCCATTCAATGTTTGTGATGACGCATCCTTGTTACAAGTAAGGCAAGCCAAATAGCCCTTTGTAGACCACCCAGACACATTGCCATAAGCAGGGAAGTCATTAATCATCCACATAATAACTGCATGCATTCGAAATGTTTGTCTAATAAAGGCATCATATGTATTTACACCACTTTCCCATAACTCTTTCAGCTCATCAATCAACAGACACAAATAAACATCGATGTCTTTTCCCGGGGCAGTCGGTCCAGGAATAAGTAATGAAATCATGTTGAATGACTCTTTCATGCACTTCCACGGTGGCAAGTTGTACGGCATCACTATCATAAGCCACATACTGTAGGAATTGCTTATATTTCCAAAAGGGTTAAAACCATCAGTGGCAAACCCTAGCCTCACATTTCGGGAATCTGTAGCAAACTCGGGATGCTTCCAATCAAAATCCTTCTACTCCTTATTATCAACCGAATGCCTCGATATCCCATCATCCACATGCTTCTCCTTGTGCCATCTCATTTTTACGGCTGTTTTTCTCGATATAAACAATCTTTGCAACCTTGGAGTTAGCAGAAAGTATCGCAAAATCTTTTGAGCGATCTTCTTGTTCTTGTCATTATTCAGCTTGTATCTAGACTCACCACATATCGGACAGTTCTCCAAATCTGCATTCCCCTTCCAGAAAAGAGCATAATAATAATGACAAGCATGAATGCACGTATACCCCAAACCCAAGTCACGCAAGAACTTCTTAGCTTCATATAGGGAAAATGGAATCCGATTGTCACTCTCTAGTAGAAGATCCTTTAATAACCCCATGAGCATGTTGAAATACTTATTGCTCATCCCATTCAACACCTTTAGATGAAGCATCTTAATGATGAATGACAACGTAGTATACTTTTCGCAACCCGCGTACAACTCATGCTGAGTATCATTCAACAATCTTTCGAAGTCATACACATCCTTCTCCCTCTCAACACTATCAGGCAATTCGTCCTCCTTAGCATCATTATTCATGATGTTTCCCATGAAATAATCCTCCAACATATCATTCAATCCATCCTGATCCTCTTCTTCATCCACTGCCATTGGTTCCACAACATTCTCATCCTCGTCATGGTCTTGATTCTAGTTCAAAGGAATAAATTCCCCATGATGCAATCACGTGTTATAGGAAGATGAAAACCCTCTCCTGATCAAATGAAATTCCACAACTTCCCTTTTATGTCGTTCAAAGTTCAAGCAGTCAATACAGGGGCAACGGATCTTACCATTCGGGTCCACACTACCCTCTACAAACTGAATAAATGACTTAACCCCCTCTCGATACTCCTTACTCATTCTATTCCGGATCGACATCCAACTTTTGTCCATAATTGGTTTGTTACAAAAGCAAGGTTAACATCAAATGACATGCATCATGACCTTCAACTATAAAATTCATGTAATGTACTCATACATGTTTGACATGTTTTGATGCCTTTATGAAACAATTGCATGTAGCAGTTCATATAAAAATCCTACCCCAAGACAGTTCATCTTAGACATCACATTGGAATTATTTTCATATCACTATAAAAACATACTCTTTTATTTGAATTGTCCATTGAATGAAAACCAATTACAAAAATAATAAAAAAACATACCTCTTTGATAAGAACCTTACAGCGGCAATACCAAGGCAACTAACAGAATTCCAAACCAAGTATGATTTCTTCGCCTTTAAATGTCTACAGGTGTCTAGAACAAACCCTTTATGTCTATAATCCCCATCACCTGTAAAATATCTGCAAGTGGTTAGATTTAACTAAGTACAAAATGATTGATTAAAAACCAGTATGTAGGCAATCCATAAAATATATGATGCCCATAAAATTAACAAGTGGCTCACAGGTAATTAGAGAATCTATGAGAAAGAGAAATGGGCTGAATTTAAAATGGCTAAATCATCGGTTGGCACCGCTCACCTAGTTCTAGAAAGTACAATTTGATTGCTGTTTCAACTCATTCAAACCAATATTTGTTGCCATTGGTTTTTAAGAAAGGAAGTCTCAAATTGTTAGGCACATTCTAATTAGTAAATGCAAAGTTTCATCTTTCTCATTAACCTCCTCCATATGAGTCATATCCAATAGAAATCAAGCCTAAAAATACATTTTTTTTACTAGCAACCTAATAATTCTTGGGGCAAGTACTGTTTCCCACATCACTTGTTAAACAAGTCTAGGTCACATGCCCACCTACACAAAAATTGAATTTGAAATAAGGGGAGTAGTTCATCTCCATTTCTAATCATTCATTTTAAACTAATCTTATAATCATTAAAAGAAACAAGCAAATCTTAGAGAAATAGAAAGAGAGATTTTTTTTCTTCTCTTTCCTGCTAGTGATAAGAGCATTACGAGGAGCAGATCCTCTAAGTTGTGAAGAGAGAAGAAAGCCCTAAAAAATTATTTCTCATCAAGTAAATTGTTTCAGCATTCACCTTAAAGCAATTAACTCTATCTAAGTTGTAATGCTTTGGTTTGTTGGTGGGCCTCTTTGAGCCCCACTAAGATGACCATAGCCTAATATGACTTAGTCTTGGGAGTGTTGTTGAGGGAACAAAAATCCCTTCACAATCTTGATTCCTTCTCCAAATGAACATTTGCAATTGGGAGTTCGAGATTATGGATAAAAATTCCCTTTAGAATGTCATATAGAAAAAAGGCAAAGCTACTAGAAATATTGTTATACTAGGAGTATGAAAGTTGAGAGAATACTAGTGGAATAAAATTCCTTACTCTCTTAAATGCTTTCCTTGGATAGACAAATGAATAAAAGAACCTAAATGCTTAACAATACATCCTTGTGACCCTCCTTAAGTCTTTCAAAGCTTTTTACCAAAAATAAGTACTCCCCTTGAATCATCCACAAGCAAGACATTTATATTGAGAGCAGGAGGGCTCTCATCAAGCTTTAAACTTTTAAGCCTTAAGCATGAAGTTGATTAAAAAGCAATTAGCAACTAATAAAGTCTATCAAGGTTCTAAGAGCTTCTAAAAAATAGTCTTTTCATCTATATTCCATAAAACCTCCTTAAAACAAACCTACATTTCGATATTAGAAACTTTTAAAAAAATACATATCCCATAACATGGTTTAAATTAAAAAAAAATAAAAGAATACTATACAATATAATTATGAATTTTAGTGATCCTAAGAAGATTGAATCTTTGTGCTAAAACTCAGTAAAAAAATTGAATCTTGCATTTGAATACCAAAGAACTGCACAACACCAAAATTCCCACAGCATTAAACTCAAAATTTAACCAAAAAAGCATCAATCAAAAAAAAAAAAAAATAAGTTAACCAAAAAGCCCCAAACCTTAAATGAACTCTGCAAAGAAAAGCTCGAGCTTCACAAGTCACACCTATCTTTCTACAATAACCACTTTAAAGATTGAGTCTTTCAACAAAATCTAAGAAAAGCAGCAGAAACCCAACTCTTTAAATAGTCAAATTTCACCAAAAAGCCAATCCACCATAATCCAAGAAATCTCTCTCCGAACCATCATCCCACCACCCCAACCATCCCAACATCACCAACTCTAAATTCATACCAAGCCCAAAACCCCGGTTTCTGCTCCCTTTACCTACACCTCAGACACAAGCCCAAAATACCCATAACCAATAACACCACCCCCCCTCCCCCCGGGCAAACACCGAGACCACCATCGGCATCCCAATAGAAAGAGATAATCCAAATCGCCAAAGTCTCAGGGAAAAGTTGTTTTAGGGCTTTTGTTCACGACTTAGGCCACAAGTGAGTAAGGCTCCCAAGCTAAAGATTTGTGTGATTTGGAATTTTAAAAATCCTTTGTTTGGAAGGAAGGTGAGAGCAGAGTATGGTTTTGCTAGAATTTTAAGACAGAGTATGGTTTCCGAAGAAATTACAAAAAAAAAGCTTCTGAAAAAATCAAAACCTAGATTTTAGGTGAGGCGTACCTTGGATGAATCTAGCACCGATCAAAAAAGAAATTTCAATTTCGTTCCTCCTCCTTGTCAACCACTGACACCACCATCTGCGTCCAACTAGCAGTGAGCCAAATCCCTTTTATGCCCTTTAGCTGTTGTCACAGAGCTCCAAAACCAGAGAAAAAAAATACAAAATAGAAAGAAGAAGAAAAAGAGGTAGAAGAAGAAGAGAAAGAGAGAGAAGGAGAGAGGCAATGTGCCGTGTGGACGAGGAGCCCTTCGCCATTGTTGCAGAGCAAAGACAAACCCTAAGAAAAATGCCCAAACACTCCGGTGCTGTTGTCATGCCCAAATAGAGTGTTTATGTATTGGACTTATGTTTTTTTTTTACTTCTGGGGACAACAGCTTGTTTCTCCCCAATTTGTAGCCTTTTAGCGCCAACATGCATAGATGGGCGCCAAAGTATTTGCGATTTAGCAACGAATAATAGTTCGTCGCCCGATAAAAAAAATCCTTTAGCGACAAATTATAGTTGTCGTTAAAAATCAAATTTTAGCGGGAATTTTGGGTGAGGGCGGGATTTCATTAGGGATGACATTGGGAGACAAATTGTAACATTTGTCGTGAAAAGGTAATTTATTGCAACAAACAACTTTGGTTGTTGCTAAATTCCGTCACAGATTGTGCATTTCTTTGTGGCCACAAAGATTCTATTTCCCTTGCTCTTTCTCATTAATCAAGCCATTTTCAAACAATGTGGTAGAATACATAGCATTGATTATGGGTCTCGAACTAGCCTTGGAAGCAGGCATCAATATGCTTAGAGTCTATGAAGATTCACAACTTGTGATCAAACAAATGAATTTTGAATACGAAGTGAAGAAACCAAACTTGATTCCCTTCTTCAAAAAAGCTTGTGAACTCAAGGAAAGATTTATGCTAATTGAGTTTCACTATATTCCAAGACATCAAAATGTCAAAGCAGATACATTGGCAGGATAAGTAACCTCAATGTTAATCTCTGAAAATGAAAAAATGGCAGTGGAAATAATCGAAAGAAGATTTTTGCCTCCACTCGATACCCATAAAGCAGTAGCGGATTACTTCGATGTAATTAAGAATCAGATTTCATCTTTTCAAAATTCATTCAAAGATTAGAGAAACCCCTTTATGGATTATATTCTTCATGAAGTCTTGCCAAAGAATGTTAAAGACAAAACTCTATTCAAAGATAAGCTCTAAAGTTTCACTTTGCTTTGCCTTTAAAGATTCTTTATTATAAATCATATAATGGAGTTCTTCTCCATTGCTTGTCACCGAAAGAAGTGGATCAAGTATTCAAAGAAGTTCATTCTGGCCTATACGGTGCTCACTAAGCTGGACTAAAGCTTCATGACCAGATTCGAAGGTTAGGTTACTACTGGCCTACCATGGCTTTTGATGTTGTCAATTTTGCAAAAAGATGTAATGAATGTCAAATCAACGATGATTACATTCATCAACCACCTGAATATCTACATTCTACATCTACCTCCTAGCCATTTGAGTCTTGGGAATGGATATTGTTACAAAAATCAATCTTCCATCAGAACATGGTAATCAATTCATTTTGGCTACAATGGATTACTTCTCCAAATGGTAGAGGTAGTGCCTCTTATAGACGTTAAAATAAATACACTCCTCAATTTCATATCATCTGTCATTTTAGGGTACCTAAATGTCCGCATCATGACAATGGCACTCAATTCAACGACTACAAATTTTATAGATTCTGTGACAAGTATGGAATCCAGTGCTATCCTTCCACAGTATATAACCCTACAGCTAATGGACTTGTTGAAACTTTTAACAAGACTATTTGCAAAATTCTAAAGAAGATAGTCTTTAACAAGAAAAAGAGTTGGAGAACCAAACTTTTTGAAGCTTTTTGGGCTTATAGAACTATAGTTCAAGGTCCCACTAAATCAACACCACATTCCTTGGTTTATGGCTATGAAGCTATGATACCCTTGGAAATCCAACTCCCTTCTCTTTAGGTGGTTGTGATTGACAAATACACTGAAGAAAATAATGCCATGCTCAGACTTCAAGAGTTAGAACACCTTGATGAAAAGAGGCTTGATGCTCGAGAAAGCAACGAGTTATATCAAGCTCGTATGGACGAGTTTTTCGACTAAAAAGTCAAATGCAGAGCTTGTAAGAAAGGAGACTTAGTCCTTGGAGTTGATGAGTCCTTAAAAATGCATATTTTTATACACATTTTGACCCATTTTAAGGACTTATTAAGTCAAGAGAGCCTCATTTTGGTATGATCTAGTGGTTTCAAACATTTTAAATTATTTGTAGTGCATTCTTGCATAATTTGCTTAAAAATCACACTTTTTGCTTACATTAATGAACCGACCTTTTTTGGAAAATCTATTTTTGGAAACTATCGTGAAATTTATATTCTCATGAAATAAATTAAATTTTCATCATCATTAGTTCATTCATATAAAATCATGAATAATGGTGTGCATTTTCATTGGCATTTCATAAGAGGTGGGCCCATAGTCATGCATTTATGATCTTAGGTTAAAATTTTCTTTTCACATGAATTCACATTTGTTTTGTAGGAAATTCATGATATGGGTCCCATTTTCAAAGAATTGAGGCAAAAAAATTTTATTTTCAAAAAGAAAGGAGAGAAGAATTGAAGAGAGAAAAGAAGATAGAAGAAACTGCAAAACTTGGCTTCATGGTCCCACACACACATGCACATACGTGGGGTATACTTGTAAAACATCCAAGATGGGGTCTATTTGATTGTTGCACATTTTCATGATATTTTCAAGAAAATTTGAAGAATATCTCATCATAGATGGAGAATGAAAGTCACATAAGAGTTATTCTTTGAGAAGAAGAAGATTTGGAAAAAATTTTAAAAAAATATTTCCAAGATATTGCATGCCCACACTACCAAAAATTGCATATTTGTCAATGAAATTTGCCGACACAGTCTCAACATGTCGTAAAAAATAGTTTAGCTGACGCATTAGAGCATTGGCAAAAGGATTAGTTGACGCTACCCTATATGTGTTAGAAAATTTCGTCAGGAGATAGAATGGCACTATCTAGATTTTGGAGGGAAATTTTTCCCGACGTGAATTGGTTTTTCACTGATGCATAACAGCGTCAAGAAATAATTTCAGTGAAGATGATGTAGTGTAGTGCATGGAGATTATAAAATTTATTTGCCGACATTGATAATGCATTGGAGAAGATAATGGCCGATGCTTGATACACACGTTGGGGTATATCTTGTAACAAAAGGCACACCTGACTCTCTCTCTTCTCACATCTTTTTGCTCAAACAAGACCCATCCCCTACCACCATCCTGAGTTCTGCGAGACCCCTTGCGCTGGTGCTATCTGGCCATCTTAAATGCCAATCTCTAATAACTTCTTCCCCCTTTTCCCTAGCTTCTTCTTCTCTCCCTCTTTCAAACTCTAATTTCAATCCCAACCGAATCCGCCATTGATTTTTGCAACAATGCCGTTAAATCAACTCATTGGAAATTGGTCAATTCCTCTTCTTCTCACTCACTGTTGTTTTGTTCTGTTTCTTGGTTTTGCACTGAACAACCGAAGCATGTGACATGGATTTAATCTATATCAACAGAGCTAAATCCAACTGATCGATATGAATCAACAGTAATCTGAAGTTCGATTTTTGTTTATCTTACCTTTAATCTTTTAAAACTTTCTATAATCTTTGACAGGAGAAAGAAACTATGAAAGATTGAAAGAAATATCAAGTGAGGATCGTTCATGGTTTTAGCTTGATCGGATAGGCCATGGTATTTCTATGAGCTAATTAAATATAGATATAGAAGTGAGAGATGGATTTTGCATGTAGCTTTCCAGGTTCTAGGGCATCTATTTCAGTTGACTTTAGATGGAGGGACAACATCTTTCCATGAAACAAACCCCAGGCTCTTTTCCCTTTGTAAGCCCAATCGACATGGCCAAAACCCCAACCCAACCAATTGTCCAACCCTCTCTAGTTTCGGTCACCAACCACTAAACTCCCTTCTCTGATTTTTGTCACCAAGCAGAAGAAGAATCATGCAGCAGCAGAGAAGGAGAAGAAGACAAAGAAGAGTGAAGCAGTAGAAAAGGAGTAAACTACAAAAACTTACCTCGACAACATCTTCTTCTTCCTCTCCTCCGCTGCTTTTGTGGGTTTGGGTTCCATCTCTCTTTCTCTTTTTCCATATCTGGTTTGGGTGTCTTGATTATTAGGGTTTACATGCTTCTTCTAGAATTTTTTTATGTTGATATTTTCTATTGTTAATGCCGAAAATATATTCAGAATAATCCCATGATTATCAAAGTTGAAAACCTGAAAACTGAACTTAAACCAATGATTATGTAAACATAATTTTTCCTCAGGTATGATAGGATGTGTTTGGTTCTCTTCTTTGCCTATGCGTCCTTCGAAGTCCATAGCAATCCTTTTTTCCTTCATCAGAGTTCAAAATTTGTTGTCCTCATGATGTGTGGTGCCAATGATTTGGCAAGGTCAAAAGAAAAAAAATTGATTGTTTGATTTTTCCAATTCAAAGCCTCAAATTTCTAATGCATCAAATGGCCGTTGGAACAGTAACCAGGTGGGTTTCAATTACATGAGTTACATGACAAGGGATCCTAATCTTACATGAGGTCTAAGAAAAATAGTAGAGATTTTCATTTATCATACCAAAAGAGGGCAAGAGCAAGACAACAATATGGAAAATGGGGAAACCCAGTTGGAGTGCAGATTGTTTCACAATCCAAAGGTTAGCATCTTGTCAATGGTACTAATGAATATGATTATACCATGGACTCCACATGCATCATAAAATGAGAAATGTGGCACCTAATAATTATTTCATCACAATTTTTCCTTGGACTTGTATTGAAACAATACCATTTTTTTTTGGCTTCCTTACTAGAAATAGCAATAAGACCAATTTTGTAGAAACACCAACTTCTTCAAGAAACATGAGGAAAACGTTCTCTAAGAGAAAAACTCATTTACAGAAAACCCACTTTTTCACAATTCAAGCACTTGAAGGAAAATGTTACATGAGAGAAACCCAACAAGAACCAATGTAGGAAAAGGCACACATACCAGGCAGTAGGGGTGAAAAGATGATCTGCTGCACCAATCTAAGAGAAAATCAAGCCCAACCACCCATCCCCACCTTTTGTATTATACTTTCTCCTTCACATAGATTTCAAATGCATCTCCACCTCAAAAAATCCAGCCTTTTCTACTTTTTCATTATTTTGGAAGCTATAGAAAACACCTCAACTAGTTAGTCATGTATGTAAATCTTTGTTGTCTTTGAATTCCTTATCAGTGAAAATTATTGCTCATAGATCTTGCTTTGAGTTAAGCTTTGAGTTAAGTTGTATTTCAATTTTATATTATGTCAAATCTAGTAGAAATAAGTCTTGTAATTGTAGGACTAGACCAGAAATATGGTATACTTTTAAGGATGTATTTCTCATTCATATATAACATTGTAACCTCATTACTATCTTTGGCATTTCAAATGAGACGGATTTAAGGGTCATTTAGAAACAACGGTACAAGTGCTCTCTGTATAGAGTACACATATGAAGTGTGGATAAAAACTTATTCCACCCTCATTTTCACCGCTTATCACCCATCAACATGAGACAACTTGAGTGCCAGAAGTCACTATACTTGACTACCAATTATCTGGTTTTCATAACTTGCTAGTGCCATTTGTCACCTTCAAAGTAGTTCTCTAGTCTCTGTTTTTTGTTGCCACCAAATTAATGTAGTTTCACAATAAAGATTTTAATGAAGAATCTTACATGTGCATGTGGAGATATGATAGTTTTGACACAAATATGTAGAGACAAGTTTTCAAGTAAGTTAAATGACTTTCAGTAGACTGGGTGAGTTTTAGAATGATGTTGGTGACTAGGAATCGTACTTGAAAGTTGAGTGAAGTGAGTTACAATAACTTCATTTTAGTTTTGTAGTCTTTGTTTTTGTTGTTACTCTCAAATTAATGTTAGTTTCAGCTGTTTGTAGATGTTTTAGTTGAGTGAATTCGGTTTTCCTTTTGGTTTTGTTCCATGTAATTTTATTTTCATCATTGGTTATGTTTTGAAGGAGAGATGATTGGGTATGTGGTTTTCTCAGATGTAATAAAAAAAAATTTTGTGTTTGAAGCAGGCTAGGTTCTTCTAATAATGTAGGTCAAAATTATTTTCTTTTACTTTCTGTTGAAGTTGGTAACTCTCATTCTCTCTATATATTTACTAAATTTATAGCCCTAATGTTTGTTAACCCTTGCCCCAAATTTGCAGGTGCAATTTCTCTCTCTAATTGCTGCTCAGCACTACCACTGCACTTCTTTTTCTAATTCTCTCTAAGGTCAGTTGTTAAATCATGACCTCCATTTGTGTTTCCTTAGATTTCAGCTGTGACTTGATTAGCTTATTGATTTACCATTGTTAATCTATGGACAAGACTTGGATGACTCTGGATAGTGAAGATCCCATGGCGAGAATTGGTCGGGAGTATTGCAACAAGGTAAAGTCATTTATTGAATTTGCAAAAGCAAATGCGGGGGATGATATTGAGATTTGGTGCCTGTGTAGGGTTTACAAGAACAATCATAGGTTTGACTATGGAACTGTGAACTTCCATATTTGCCATTGGGGAATGCCAGCATCCAACAAGACTTGGATCTACCATGGAGAAATAACACCTCCTGTGGATGAAGTGGTCGAATCAGAAGATGGGCGTGAGAGTGATGATGAGGATCAGGATGATTATCTAGAAATGATGGAAGACCATTACATGGGAACTTACACCTACGTTGAGGCAGTCCAAAGTAATGCGATGCGTCACTTTAAAAGGATGTTGGATGCTTCTCAGCGCCCTCTGTACCCGGGTTGCTCTCCAGATAACACTCTGCTAGATTTTGTTGTTAAGATGATAGAGCAAAAGGTAGAGGGAAAGTGGAGCAACAAGTCATTCAACAATGTAATGCAGATACAAAGCGCACTCTTACCAGATGGTAATTTGGTTCCCGATTCAATGTACGCAGCAAAGAAGATATTGCGTGACTTGGGACTGGGATATGAGCACATTGATGCTTGTCAAAATGATTGCGCCTTGTTTTGGAAGGAAAATGCAAATTTAGATAAATGTCAAGTATACGGGGAGTGCAGATACAAGCTAAATTATGGGAAGGGTAAGAAGATCCCTCATAAGGTTTTATGTTACTTCCCATTGATACCAAGGTTGCGGAGACTTTACATGTCCAAAAAGACTGCCACATACATGAGATGGCATAGTGATAAATGCAAAGATGACGGGATAGGTAGGCATCTAGCAGATTGTCAAGAATGGAAGGTTTTTGATAAAGAGCACCCTAATTTTGCAGGAGAGACCCGTAATATAAGGATGGGGCTAGCCTCTGATGGGTTCAACCCTTTCGGGGACATGAACATGACCTACAATATGTGGCCTGTCATACTTATGCCATACAACTTGTCACCCTAGATGTGCATGAAGGGGTCATTCTTCATGTTGTCATTGCTGATTCCTAGACCACATCAACCTGGGAATGATATTGATGCTTATCTTTGACCCTTGATTGATGAGTTGAAGGAGTTGTGGAAGAATGGGGTCGAAACTTACAATGCCTCCAGCAAATAGAGCTTCAAAATGCGCGCGGTTGTGTTGTGGACCATAAATGACTTCCCTGCATATAGTAACTTGTTTGGCTGGTCCACCAAAGGCTACAAAGCTTGTCCCATTTGTAATGAAGATTCCATATCAGTTAAGTTGAGAAGGAAGTTTGCTTACACAGGCCATAGGGCTTACTTGCCTAAGCAGCATAGTTGGCAACGTAGTAAGGACTTTAATGGTAAGTATGAAAATCAGGTGAAGTCATTGGAGTTGCCGCGGGTAGAAAAAGTACAAGCACAATTGCAACAGTTGCCAGATACAAAGTTTGGGAAGCACTCTAGTAACAAGAAAAGACCCCATGATCCTGAAGACTTGAACTAGACGAAGAAAAGCATTTTTTATGAGCTACCGTATTTTAAAAAACTAAAGCTCCAACACAACATTGATGTCATGCATGTAAAGAAGAATATATGTGAAAATCACCTCTACACAATGATAGGCATAGACAAGAAGAGCAAGGACACAGGGTATGCCCGTTGAGATTTGGAAGATATGAACATTAGGCCAGAATTGCATCTACTCAAGAGAGGCAATGGAACCCTTGAGAAGCCCCGTGCGTTCTACACATTAGGACCGAAGGAGAAAGATGGTTTTTATTAATATTTGAAATCGATCAAGTTCCCAGATGGCTATGCTGCGAACCTCTCTAAGTGTGTGACATCAAAGAATGGGAGATTAGTGGGCCTGAAAAGCCGTGACTGTCATATTCTTCTGCACCGTCTTCTTTCGATTTTTTCGTGGGTATATGAACAAAGAGATATGCACAACACTATTTAAGCTAGGCAGCTTTTTCGAGGATATTTGCTCGAAGACATTAAAATGGAGCCACCTGGAAGAACTCGAGAAGAAGATAGTTCTCATACTGTGTAAGTTGGAGAGGACTTTTCCTCTGGCATTCTTTGATGTGATGGTTCATTTTGCAGTTCATTTATCGTATGAGGCTAGGCTTACTGGGCCCGTGCAATAATGATGGATGTATCCAATTAAGAGGTGATTACGTTTACCATCTTTATATTGTTGATTGGTGTCGTATTTCAATTTTTTATCTTGTCGTTTTGTGCATCTGAAGGTTTCTGGGAACCTTGAAGGGTTATGTCACTAATCGAGCTCGGCCAGAGTGTTCGATCACAGAGGCATACATTGCCAAAAAGAGTGTTAGTTTTATCAAGATGTACCTAAAGGGAGAAGTTCCTAAAGAATGGAATGACAGTGGGGGCGATGAGGTTCAGGGTTAGATGTCTTCAAGCAACGCGTTTGTCCTTTTTGCACCTATCACGAGGGCTTCCAATTTGTCCGATAGGGAATGCCACATGGCCCATTAGTTTATGTTGTATAATACTCCAGAGGTCATACCTTATCTAGAGTAAGTGGTTCAGTTTAACTAATTATATGCAGTACATGTAAACTTTCTGATCTTCTAATGTGTCACACTAATTTATGTGTCACTAACCCCCTGAGGAGGGAGCATAAGAGGCAAGTGAATGAGCCCGAGGAATGTAACATCATTAGTATACAACGGGAAGAATTTTATGGATGGTTCAAAGATCATGTACGTAAAATATTTGTACAATAAATGTTATCAATCCAAAACATTAAAAACTCGCATGTCTAATTTTTATGTTAATGCGGATGAATCAACTAAGATCTCAAGGGTCTCTAGAAGCAGCCGATGAACTGTGGACATTGGCAAATGGTCCTAACCATCTGGTGCATCAATATTCAAGTTGTAGGGTTAATTGCAATCGGTTCGTCATTAAAGACAGCGAAAACCGTCACAAGAGTCAGAATAATGGGTTAGTTGTGGAGGGGGACCACAATGAGGAAAAAATTGACTTTTTTGGTTACGTGACCAATATTTATAAATTGTCATACATCACTGGTGCTGAATTGGTTTTGTTCAAATGTGAATGGTATAATACTGGTCATAAATCTAACATACAAATTGATGTACATGTGACTAGTATTTACGTTAAGGATTGGTGGTATGAGGAGGATCCCTTTGTCTTGCCAAATCAGGTAAATCAAGTGTTTTATGTCAATTGTTACGTCCATGAATTTGCACAATTTAGGCATCATTTTAGATTGGATTAGGGACTTAATTAGGTTAAATGCATCATTATTCATTCAATTTCATCATTTCATGCATTTTCACCTAAAAATTGGAATTTATACAATTTTTGCACATCTTATGCATTAATTAAGAATGTTTGCAATTTTTTTTCCGAAGAACCCCAGTTGGTGTAGAACTCTGTCCGGACGGATCCCACTTCAATGTGGGCTCTTCAGTATTTGATGTATTTAATTAGAATGCATAGAAAATGAAATTTGTAGGACCCAAAAAAACCTTGGGATGATTTGGGTCCCACTGCTTGAAGATCCACACACTTAGAGTTCATCTGCCCGTGGATCTCATCTGAAGATCAGCTAAGGCTTTCAGAAGATCTTATCTCATCCTATTGTACCAAGAAATATTCTTAGAGATAGAGTCCATTGCAAATTAAAATTCAATCTCGTTTTTCTCAAAATAGCCTATCTGAAAATGACCATAACTCTCAATCCAGACGTCGGATCAGTGCAAATGACCCACCGTTAGAGAGCTCTTTCAAAGTAGATGTCTGTGTGGCCCAAGATTGCACAAATTGGAGCTAAAATGAGAAAATTATGGGTCTGGGAAGTTTCATGTACATTTTTAAGGGGGATTGCAATTGCATCTACACCATTAAAGTATAATTGTTGCACATTTCTCTGTGGAGCCCATGAGAAGATTAGATAAGAATGCTTAAAGCTTCCACTTCATCTTATCTCTAAAATCTCTCTCATCTAGGGAGATAAACCCAATCAACATGCAGCTGATCTTATCTCTCAATCCATCAAAAAGAGGTCCAGATTCAATGAACCTGAAGAGCTAGAAAATTATAAAAAGAGGCCATGGAAGGCTCTTCCTCACCCCAGCCAAATCTGGAAATCCCAGATCTCTCTCTCTCTCTCTTCTTCATTTCTCCCCTCCATTAATTTCTGTTTTTATTTTAAAGGTATTCTGGAGCCTTGTTCTAGAAATTAAGATCTAGAAAAGAGAACTCTGAGAGACCATTGTATAAGAAAAAGGAACCAACGAAGTTATTTTTGATGTTCTTTGAAATGGAGAGCTGAGTTTCTAATTGGAGCGAAAGATGAAGCTAAGTATTTCATGTTCTAGTTTATATTTATTATTTTACTCTTTTCTGATTGTCTCTTGTTAATGTGCTTTTAAAATATAATAATAGATCTATCTTCATGCCAAAGGCAAACCTCTGATTTGTGTCTTTAATGAATAAATTTTGATCATTTGTGCTTACTTTGGTAGATTATGCTTAGATCTTTGGTTATCTTTGATAGTCTATGCTTAGTTTGATAGGTGATGCTTAGGATATTCATTCTTTTATGAGGTGAAGGAGGTCTTGGGTATTGATTTTGTTTTCTTAATTAAAATTGGTTTTTGCAATGGTCAAATCATCCAGATCAGAAACATTGATTTGTTTCTGATCTAAGCAATAATTGAGACAAAAAGGGGAAATTAATTACATAAATTGGAATTTTAAATAATTTAGTGGATTCTGGCTGCTCTGATCTGTTTCTTATCATTATTATTAATTTTTTTAGTTTCTGATTTGCATATCGCACTTCTCTTTTATTATTGTTTTCCTTTTGAAAAAAAAAACCTCAAATTTTTAATTAAAAAGTTCAAGAGTGCTCTCTGAGGGATTGACCTGTATTTGCCACTATCACAACAAGACAATTGTGCACTTGCAGTTTTAAGTAGATTGATTAAATTCATATCATCAATGATACCAAATTAGGCCCAAATTGGAAAGTCATGAAACGGGTCAAGCACCAGGGAGTTTGGAATGTGCAAGAGTGAGATGAAGATAGAGGACAAAATGCAATAAATGAGCCATATCAACAGGAAGTAGCCACCGAAACTATTTCAATCCCTGTTCAAGAGGATTTTTCCTTTTGTTACACTAGGGATGACATTGAACCAGAGATCATCCCTGAGGATAATGAACCAATGGCTAATGATGATGAACTAATTGCCAACAATGGTAATGATGAGGATGAAATATTAGCAGAGTACATAGATGAAGAGAAAACTAATCAGTCTGACCTTGATATTGATTCTAATATGGAATTATGATATGTAAATTTTATTTTTTCATGTTTGTGGACAAGTATTTTAATGCAAAGCAATCATTAATTTACCTTTCAATCGGCTAACTACTGTGTGTTTACTTTATAATATGTGGTGATTTTTTATCAATTTATTGATCATAGTGGCCAAAAATGCCAAAGGAAAGAAATTTTTTTGTCAAACCCGAAACATTGACCCAGAAGAAAAATGCCCATGAGTCAGCTAGAAAAAAGAATATTGAAAGGAATATAACTCAAATGAGTGAGCTCGGTGCACGTCATTTGGAACGAGCACTTCATATTCCATCTCAACGGATACCATCACATGAAGACAAAGATGATGACATCAACATGGAGTATAGACCATCTAGGAGCGAGGAAGAGTTGAGTTCCTCAAATGAAGAAGAGTTCGAAGATGAGGTTATTATATCTTACATCAAATGTGAGACAACTATGATATTTCTTGATATTATACTCACTTATTGTATTATTCAGGTTGCTTACATGGGCCCAGGAAATTGCAGCCAATGTAGTGCGGACACTTAGGACACAGTCCCTAATCATGGCACCAGTTAGCCTGACATCGATGGCAACCAACCTGTTATGCCTAGCCTGCCTACTACGGGCAGTAGTGTTGGTAAGACATATTGGACCCTATTGTTTTTCCCAAACTTATTCTGATATTTCATTTGTTTGTCATTAAATGATTCATATTTATTTGTGGTGGTTGTAGCAGCATCCTCTCAACATGTGCAGGGCCGGGTGGTGGGCCATGACTCAGACAGGAGGATGAGGATTCTGGGCAGTAGGATACTAGTTCCACTAGCTGCACTATCAGGGGCATTCGAGGGTGTAAATGCCTCTACATTTGTAGTTGAGCTAGGGAGTCATATTCGCAGGCTTGCACCTCTGCACAAAGAAACATGGGGAGCAATTGATGATGGGTGCAAGGAGGCCATCATAACTGCAGTAGTGGTACTAAAACAATCTTTTACTTCCTAATCTATATTTAAAGGCTTTATTATTTACTTATCCCACTTATGGGTTCAAATTGATAGCAAAATTATAACTTTGGCTACTGGAAGATTGATGCTCGTGTGGCAGCTACTGTAAGGAAACTAGCGATGCATATTTATAAGGAATTTAGGGCCGAGCTACACAAGGCATACAAGAAGCTGTTAGAAAAGGGGCATGATCCGAAGCAGTGCCCATATGATACGCAAAGGGCCACCAAATGGATATGGCTGATAGAGAACAAATGGGAGACACCCGAGTGGAAGGTAACTAAATTATATAAAGTGTGGGTGTGTTGGGTGTTTATTTCTTTGGCTACTTTTGAACTGCTTTTGGATTGTGTTTGTATCAAAACAATTAGTAGATGGTTTAGTTGGGCATGGAAGCTTCATTGGTGGCTGATCCTGTTTCTTGCTTTTAACCTTGGGTTTCTCCATTAGGATCATTACTATGAATTCAACATATTCCAAGTTCTTGCAGTCTTATACAAGAGTTAGAAACACATTTCAGCCAAGCTTTCATAGTAACTACACAAAACACCTGGTGTTGGAATGCCTCTTATTTCCTTGTTCTTTAACTTTTTCATAGAACTCCTCAAGGGAATTTTCCTTTTAGCCAAGCTTTTATAGAGATTTAATTTTAACAAATTGATATATTTTGAATGCCTCTGATAAAACTTTTCACTGCCTTTCTTATGTGTTACCCTTGCCTCTCAACTGACCCTTTTATGGATAGAGATTCACCCCCATCACCTGCACATCACTCACCTTCCTTCCTTGACCCTCTCTCAGTGTTAACTGAATATATAAGAGTTCTTTTGTATTTCACTCATCAGTTGAAATGAGTGAGAGAAAGTGACCAACAGTTGGCGCAGGTGGTTGTAGCAATAACTGTTTAAGGACTTATGGTTAAGGTAATGGTTGCAGTAGAAACCCATTCAGGCCCAACAATTGTCACTCTTGCATCAATTATGGAATTCAGGACCAGTGGCAGTTACCATGTTGCAGCAGATATGTGGCCAGGCTTGACAGCTGTTGCTGTTCCAGCAGAAACCAGTTCAGGCCCACCACTTGATGTTACTTCTGCAGCAGAAACAAATTGAGGGCTGATTGCTGATTTCACGATTTCAGTGGTCTGCTTCCTCATCTGAGTTGCATGTTTCTGTCCTGATATGTGGAAGCTGTACACTGTCTCGCTGGTGTAAATGACATTGCATATTGTACAAACCTTCACTGAATCCACTGTAGTCCCACATTCCGAAAGCTTCTATTTCTGCATTTCCAAATCGTCTTCACTCTTTGAATTGGAAGCTGCCTTTTTCCTCTTTGTTCCCTTTACTGTAGTTTTGGCCTCCTCTCCTGGTTGGTTTTCAGTAGTGCCTGCTTCTAGGCTATTAGGTTTTACAACGGCAGCAGCATTCTTCAACTCTTCCAATTTCTTCAGATTTCTCTTATGCCTCTTTCCCAACTTGTGCCCACCAAGGACTTCTTGACTGGTGCAAGAAACACTGCAGATCTCACACCATACATGTTGCACAACTTTAGTTTTCTTACTCTTCTTTTTCTTCTTCTTTGTGGCACCATTGATAGTTGCCTGACATGCTTGGTCATTACAGGTCACAGGATTTGGATTTGGATCTGAATCTGGATTTGAGTTTAGAGTTGGATCCGGATCTGAGTTTGAATTTGAATTTGGATCTGAATCTAAATTTGAGTTTGGAATTGGATCTGGATCAGGGTTTGGGTTTGAACTAGGATTTTGACCTGTATCTGGTTCTGGATCCGAATAATGCTCATTATGAAATGGTTTCTAATATTTCTATTTCCAGCCTTTTCAAAATATGGTACCTTTAGGGCCAACAAGTATAATACTAACATGTATATTTTGAGACACTGATTTATTCATATTGTGCACTTTACATTCTAGTGATTAGAAAATGAGTTTGTTTGTTTTGCCTGTTTTGATCTGCTTAGGATGCTTCAGAAAGTGCCTGTCTTATTAATTACATTAACCCATTTCATAATGAGCGTTATTTGGTCCTTGTGCTTCCACTGACAGAGCATCAGTAACATAAACCTCTCTTCATTTTTTTTAAACCAGTTTTAAAAGTATGTCTTTATGAATTGTTTTCATTCTCTTTAAATCTGTCAGCTTGGAACTGAAACTCTTCTGTTGCAATTAATGCAAATGCGAACCGCGTTGTGGATTCTATTGAGTGATTAAATGATGTTTGGTAGGCTTATCAGGTCAATCTAACTTAGAGCCTAAGTGGAATATTTGTAAAGTGCTCAAATTGAAAGGCTCTATCCAATATCCCATTTGGGAAAATCTGACTTAGAGCCAGCTTATGTGATATGTATTTTTGCAAAAAGGGTATCTAGCTATTTGAGTTTTTCTAGTGTTTGGAAAATAATAGCATTTTGCGAATGTGAAATAAATGACCAAGGAATGGGAGTTGCAACAGTTTTTGAGTCAGTTTAATTGTGATAGGATTTAGTGATAGGTTCTTCATCATTTATCTCACTTGCCAGAATATATAGCTTATGTGATGCTAACAATTCTTGGTTGGGGAGGGTGAAATTGAGATTGTGACACAAGAGTAGTGGTGCAGCAGGAGGAAAAACTCATGGAAAAGGATTTGAGGGAGGAGCCTGATGAGAAAAAGGTGTCAAAGAGGTGTTGCGAAGGTAGTTGGAGAAGGTTGTGGGGGTGGTGGGGTGGGGTGTTTTCGATGGGATGCTTCTCGGGTTTCTTCTAGATTTCATCCTTTCATGTGCTTTTAAAGATGGTGGGGGGTGTGGGTCATGCTGGGGTAGAGTTTGCTACTGCTGCTGTTCATTTGCCTGTTTCATAGCTGCCCTATGGAATTTCAGTGCAGTCACAATCTCCCTTCTAGCCTCTACCATGCTTAGAAGCCTTTCTTGGTAAGGCCTGCTAGTATCTAGCCTTCATCAAGGTTGGAGAGGTTTGGGTGGAACCCATCCCCATGTCCTCCATCTAGGGCCTTTGTGTTCATAGGTTCTTTGGGTCTAGAAGAGGTGAGCTGTTTTGCAAGGCTACGTATGTAGGCACCAGAGAGATGGGGTTCTTCTTTAAGCTTAAGCCTCTCTGTTTCCTTGGCTTGCTTTGAAGAGCAGCTCCTCATCTCTCACAAGCCAACAGCAACAATTATCCTCTATTTCTCTCTCTAGAGAATCATGGTTTCCTTTTTTGGATTCAAGTACAAACCATGGATGGAAGTCTGCTCGAGGGGATGTCAAGGATGTTATAAATAGCTGAAGACAGTCATACAAGGGTTTTTGGCCTACATTTACCATTTTTGGCATAGATAAGGATGCTAGGGTTTTAACTCCTGGTTTAATGGGTGGTTGGGAGGACATACCATCTAAATGCCCAATGTTTCCTAGGAAAATTGCTCATTCTTAGTGCTTTTTTCACTGCTTGCTCCTTGTAGCCCATGCTCATTAGCAATGACAAGGCTTCATCTTTTACTTGAAGCTGGAAGGAACAGGAGTATAGTCGATTTAATTAAAGATAGGAGGCAGCAAAAAGCTACAGTTCCTCCAACTTAGGTGCCCTTACTTTGAAAGGTAAAATGCAAGTTAACACAGTAAATTTTGACTGAAATAGGGAAATGCTTAAAATAATTGTCGCCCAAGAATATGAACAGCTTTCTCCAGTTGGGATTTTTTCTTTTTTGATCAGTAGTGGGTAAATTTTATTGAAGAGAAACTCCAGCTACTTTTGTATAAGTGAGGCCAACAGAAAAGTTGCTCAAACCATTGACACGATTGTCCCCAATGAACATGTCCAATTCATCAAAGATTTCCAACAGCAATGAACTTGAGCCCACCTGTTTATATTTAGACAGAGTTAGGCCTGAACGTGACCACAGTCCATAACTGCCATAGATGCGATGGATTACTATTAAGTTCTTCCTCCAGGTTGTATTAAACAGAAAGCATCCACAAACCTGAAGATATTTGGCTTGTGCAAAGGTCAATGATTTCTGGGATTGCTCAAAATGACCACTGTGATAAGCAACCACCCCCTCCAAGAGCTCCAATCTCAAGTATCTGGTTGACAAGAAGATGTTAAGAATTCTCTTCAAAAGGCAAGCCAATCTGTTTAGACTTCGAGGGAGGAATCTGCAGAGATGCAATAAACCACCCATATAGATAAGAAAGGTGAAGATGTTGGCAAATACCTTTCAACACTCTACTGTACCGGTTTCCACAGAGTCACTTATCCAGAAGTGGGACAAGTTACCATAACCAAACCATTTAGATTACCTGACAAAGTCAGCCTTACTCATCATGCCAGACAAGTATGCTGATCATGGGCTAGTTGTGAGTTTCTTTAAGCCATCTGTTGTTTCTGTAATACCAGCTCACCTGACAAGTAAACTAGCTTGATCTCTAGGCAGGAGATATACATGTGAACCTCACTTTATGCACAGTGTTGATGTGCACAGTAACAACATGGAAGTAGGTATACAAAGGCCCAAATGTGACATAGAAAGCTAGCCACGGATGGGAGAACTGGATGTAAATGCAGTTACAGGGATGGGAGATACTGATACCAACCAATCAAATAACAAGAAGAAGAAGAAGAAGAAGAAGAGATGTTGATACCGGAACTTGTAACTGAAGTGACTTAAGGTACTCAATTGCCTCATCCAGCATTGATGCTTTATCTGACTGAGCATTGAAGACATTGCTTAGTATAGTAAAAATGTATATAGATATTGGTATAGAAAGAGAATAGGTGAGCAACCATCACAGTTAGTCACATGTTCAAACCTAACACGATATTAGTGGTGATTAATTTCTAAACAATTATCAATCCTATGAAGTGAGTTATTTTTATTTTTATTTTTTTGGTTGAAGAGAGTCTCGGCAAATGAATAGAGTTATTTTTTTTTGTTGAATAGAGTAGAAGAAGAAATAACACGCCTTGCTAGAGTGGTCCAGTCCCTACTATGCAGGAATTGCCCAAAAACATTCCAACTAGAAAGATCCAAGTGGTCTAGTCCCTACTATACAAATAGAGGTAACAAAAAAACTGCACAAGGGGTCTAGAAAAAATGCCAAATATTGAATTTAAGGGTGGTCTTTCATACTGGAAGAGTACTGGACATCACACAGCCAAGATTTCCCAAACTTACTTGGCTTTTTCAAACATGAAGCCTATTTCATGGAATAAACACTAGTGTGTTTAATCTCCTTTGGTCATATATATTGTAGAAAGTTGTAAAGACATTCAATAAGCTAACTACATTGTCTATTACTCATAATTTTCAGCGTAAGTCACAGAGGAATTCAGAGAGTCGGAGCAAATTGAAAACCACTCATACATCTAGCTCTCGATCATTTGCAACCCAATTCTTGCTCATACATGCATATGAGCAGCAGGCTCCTCCTTCTGAACTTGATTTATATCAACGTCGACACTACAGCACAAAGAAAGACCAATGGATCATAAACCATGCTGAGAGTATGTTATTGTTTATGTCAGTTTCCTAACATATATTACCTGACATATATGAATGCTTTGAGAATGCAACAAAGAATGGAGGCGGCATTGTCGCAGTCTGAAATTAACTCTCCAGTGGCTGAGCAACAAGTGATTAAGATCTACTAGAGAAGAAAGTCGTGAGGAGGCAAGGGTACCGCTCGAGGGGCCCATCATCACTTCTTATAGTATTTCAATGGTTCTGAGATGATCAACCTACGGCAACAGTTAGCCGAGTCATTGAGACCACAAGAAGAGTTGCAGCGACAACATGAAGAGCCACAAAAGCAACTGCAAGATCAAGCAGCTACACAAGTTCAAATGTAGAATCAGATTAAAATGCTGTTTTCTCGGGTCGATATGGACGATTTGGGCTCCTTTGAAATCTAGAGATTTATGGTTCTATAAATTGGCATGGGTCCTCCTTATGAGTTCGTTTTGCTGTTGACTGGCTATGTTTCATGGTGTGTTTTAGATGTTTGATGATGACAGGATTTTATTTAGGATTTACTTTACATTACTTTTCTTAATAGAAGATGTTATTTTCTATGTGGTATGGATGTGTTTATGGTTGGTTTTAATTAGTTAATGACTCTTTGCTTTTTGTTGTTGCATGATGAATGTGAGGTTGTTTTTAGTTTATCAATGTTTATGGTTGTGCAATGTTAAATTCAGATTTGAATAATTTTTTTTTAAATTTTACAATTGCTGATTTAATTAATAAGAAAACCTATTTCCCGGCGCACTATATGCATTGCAAAAAAGGAGGTAAATTTGGATCCCAAATGCTTGCGATAAAGAGATTTCCCAATGCGGTATGTTTATTACCAACACACTTTAAGTGTCATTGAATTGGAAGATAATAGATTATAAAAAATTTTATTTTAAATCCCAATGCGTAAGTGCGTCGTTAAACACTTTTACCGACACAACTAATGGCGTCTGCAAGAGAATACCTGAAGCGTAAGTGCATCATTTGACAATTTTACCAATGCAACTAATAGCATTTGCAAAAGAATACCCGACATGTAACTGTGTCGTTAAACACTTTTACAGATACAACTAATGGCGTCTGCAACAAAATACCCAATGCATAAGTGCATCGTTAAAAACTTTTACCGAAGCTACTAATGGCGTCTAAAGATGTATAGCATTGCGACGCTGCTAGCATTGCCGACGTTGTGACCGACGCACTATTGCATCGATAAAAGACTTTATCATTTCCAACGCTTAACATTATTGCGTCAGAAATTGATTTGCCTGCATTAGGTAGCCTATGTTGTACTGATGCAGTATAGTGCATCGGGAAAACTTTTGTTGACACAGTTTTACAAATGGCCGATGCATTGAGTGCATCTGCAAAACTAGATTTTCTTGTAGTGCCAAATGATTTTTTGAATCAGATTTTGGCTAAAAAAGAAATGGAAAAAAATCTAAAGAATTATTCTAGAAGATTTCTTTAAGTTTTGAGCAAATAAGGAGTACTTTCTAAAGAAGGCAAGTTGACAAAGCAAGAGATAAAGGAGGAAGATTATTCACCTCATGTGGGCCAAGTTTTATTCCAAGAGAGGATTCTTATCCCTAATTTATCTCTACAAAGATTTCAATGCATGGTGGGAAAGACAAAGGAAGAAAGAAGAAGCAAAAAAAGAAAATTCAAAAATAGAAAGTCAATCTCGTTTTACTTTGGGCGACATACATTAAAATGGTTATAACTCTTAAACCAAGTATAGGATTTGGATAATCTACCTACCGTTGGAAAGCTCTTTTCGAGTAGATATTTGTAGGATCCAAGGTTGCACCAATCGGAGTTAAAACTATAAAGATATGACCTTGGGAAGTTTACTATATATTTTTAGGCGGGATTGTAAAGATTTTGAAAAGCTTATCATGTACCTTAATTTGTTTCCAATTTTATCAAATCAAGTTTGAGAGGGAGTAAGACTTGAAAAAGTATAAATAGAGCACCCCTTTAGCATACTCTTCATAGAAGAATTGCCCACCTTCCACCTCTAGATTTCTACACTCCATCTCCCCCTCTCCTATCTCTCCATCTTAAGTCATCAAGGAGGCTTAGCCCTAAAGCCATACCACTAACCTTAAAGTGTCAGCTAGAAGGAGGAATTCTCATCCATCCTAACATGTAATTGTTTGCTTTTTATTTTGATCTTTTGTAAAACAATTTCATGCTAGTAAAATTTATTTCTTCTCAATTTTTCTTGTCTTTAATTTTGTGGTGTTCATAATTTTATTCTTTTTTGTGAATGGGTTAATTTTCATTCTTGTTTAAATATTGGGATAGAGTTGGAATCACGACTATTAACCCATTTTGGTATCCTTTTCAATATACTGTCTTTTCGGATACATAGTATGTTTGGAGGCAATGCAAGATGAAGTTAAAGAGATTTGAGCGAAAAAAGATTAGAGGCCAATTCTAAAATTTATTTCTACATTGAATGAATATTTGTTATTCTCACTTGGATTAATGACCCAAGGAAGAATAAGACCCTAAGACAACACTTTTAATCTTTTTGAGCCCAAGTTAAGATAAAAAATTGAAATGAACAACATTATCAAATTTGACTTCTGTTGTTTACCGCCTTTGACTTATGTTGTTTACCACCTCTGACTTCCATTGTTTGCCGTCTTTGACTTCCTACATTTTTTTTATTATCTGCACCTTTATTTTCAATTTTCTTACACTTTTGATTATTATTATTTGCACTTTTAATTTATTTTCCGCACTTTATTTAAATTTCTACACTTTATGTTCTTTCATAATTTGGTTTAGTGATGTTCATTGCTGAAATTGCATTCAATTTTATGAGTATTTTCATTCATGTTTAGGGGTGATGATCATGACAAGTTTAAAAATCAGATTCAGTCCATATTTTTATGCAGAAAATATTCTAAATTGGGTTACGTGTTGTATGATTTTTTTTGACAGATTTGCACACCTTTTTAACAGCTGAATACCCATGTTTTCAATAGTCTATTAAACCTGAAATCAGGCTTGAAATACCCTTTAAAATAGTCAAGAAACTCAGTCATGAAACTGTCAAGAAAGCTGGCCTTTATCCAAATGATTGTATGACATATTCGTGAATTTTATAAACTCTTTTAAGAACTGATTTTTCTGTAAAGTTTCAAATTTGAGATTGAATTAATTCAGCAATGGAAATTTGATTTTTGATTGTTTAAAGGCAGCCCATTTAATTCATGCATCACAAACATACATACACCCCATTCATCCACTTATTCATGTAGTTTTGTTTTTAGTTTGCATTCATACATCATAAATTACTTTAGGAAAATTAAGTTTCATATTTGCATTCATTTTTATGTTCATCATGTTTAGGAAAGTTTTTTTTTCATGTATGATTTGTTGCATTCTTAAATTAGAAAGTTGCATTGTTTGGTTCATATACAAAATATGGTTTTAGAAATAGCTTAACTTAGGTTAGTTTCCAATTTTTGTTCTTACTCACTAACTTTCTAATTCAGAATTTGTTTTAGAAAGTGTAGATTCTTAACTTTTAATTTAGGAAAATTTTTGTTTTTTTTAAATTTAGTTTAATTTATTTCTAACTTTGTTTAGTTTTTATTTTTAGTAAGTTTCTAGTTTTATTTTCTGTTTTATTGGAAGGTCTAATATGTGTTTTGTTTTACAGAGATTTTAGTTTTAATTTTTAGGAGATTTTAGATTTAGGAATTTTAATTTAGGAATTGTTTTGAAATTGTTTAATTTTTGAGAATGACTGTATTCGTTAGATTTTAAATTAGGATAGTTTTACAGTTTGAATTAGGCAGGTCAAAAGTTGAAAGCCTCTTTAAACATAGCTCCACGTGGATTCTACCCCGTACTTACCAGGATATTACTGCATCGTAGTTTTGCACGTGGAACTCACGATCAGCAGTCAATTGGCCAATGTGCTCCACACACTTGTCAAAAAGCAAGTTTGAATCCAAATGGGAAGGACCTTTCGTCGTCGAGAAGGTCTATTCCAATGGCGTCTATGCACTCCTCACACTTGAAGGAGACAGATGCATTATGCCTATAAATGGAAAACTTCTAAAAAATACTATGCTTGAATATCATTGGCATACCTAAACCATGTACAGTGTAAATTCTCACCCTAGAACCTTTGGTTCCTAGCCTTATAACTTATGACTCCTAACCAAAATCAGTCAGACTCATACAAAACAACTACAACGACAAGACCCATCGGCCCCTCTAGTCAACCTTTGTTACTTGGATAATGTCCCAAAAAGACTCATTGTAACATCTTGCTATTATAGACCAAGTCCTTTTGCGAACCCGATATAACAAAATTCAGTTGTATGAAACAAGTCTTTTTACAAACCCTATATAGCTACCCTCCGTTATATAGAATAATTTTTTTTTTGTAGACCCCATATAACCAAAACCCAAACAAAACCCAAAAACAAATTTCTGACAAAAAAGATTAAGTCATGGACCCTAGAGAAAGCCTCATACATGGGCACCGGATAATGTCCATCTATATGACTCCTTTTCTTTGTTGATTTGTAAATCCAAAAGATTGTAAGTCACACCCCCATACAAACCATTCAAGCATCCATACAAAATTAGCCAATGACAAAGTGGAGCAAAATAAAAAAGAAATTTTCATTGATATTTATTTGGAGTCCAATACAAAAATGAAGTCAATGTACATGGCCATCCAAGCTAATAAAATAAAATAAAATAAAAAAAGAAGACAAAAGAGCCAAGCAAAAGCTATACTAGGGAGAATCAATTCAATAATTTCTCTAGTTACCTTTTCGCATTCAAAACACCTTCCATCAAGCCACACCCTTTGTAGCTTGCATAAGCAGGTACGGCAGTATTAATGTCAATCTTATCTAGTTTGATGTTCATTTCACTCTCTAGATACTGAATAAAATCATCCAAAGTCTACCACTTCGCCTTTGCACACGAAGTAGTCATTTATGCACTAATTGTCCTTTAAGATGGATTTCTTCAAGTTATCAAAGTTATCTTCCAAAGAAGAGAGTTGTTGCTGCAACATAATCATTTGCTGTTGTATATGTTTATGCTCAGTTTTATGCACAGCTATCTCTTATGTTTTCTTGGCATGTACTCATTTGCTACCTGTATCTCTTCTTCAGTGCTCTTAATCTCTATAGCCAGCAGGATTCTATGCCTCAGCACTTCATCTTGAAAAGCTTTGGCATGATTAACACTCTTGTCCCAGGTGCCCTTTTCTTCAAGCTTGCTAAAAAAATGGCAAAAGCATTACGAAGACCATTCAAATAGGTTCTAGCATTAGAAGATATCAACATATTAGCTAATGCTTTAACACCCTAGATCTTATCACGGGTAAGATCTCCTTAGAAGAGTGTGGCCAAGAGGCTATAAATTGCCATTCTCATGGTAAAGTTTACTGCAAATTAGGGCTTCAAAACATCGCCAAACAAACTGGGCTACTTAGGGATGGAAAGATTTGACTCTCACTCTTACGAATTTAACTAAGTTTAAGAACCTGAGCTGTCATCTCCTTCATTCTAAACATTTGCACCCTCATCCCCCCCATGAGCAGCTAATGCCTCTTCGTGGAATAAAGGAGGGTCATGCGAGCCTTGCGAGGACAAAGTGGTAGAAGGATCCCTACTTGTGTGCGGTGTTACTGTAACATTCAATAATGTTTTTTGGGATCGTCCACCTTCAACACAGAAGCTTCATCTGATATCTTTTTGCATAACTAGATCTTTGATCACCTTCATAGGTGATGACTGATCAGTCTGAAATGAACTCTTAAAGGTGTCATAGCCTTGGATGGTGTGAAGCTGCTAGTAACTAGAGGCAGGTCACTAGCAACTGGCATTGCAAGAGTATCATTTTCCATAAGATCTGCAGCCTCATTTTCAAGAGTTAACTTCCTCTGAGCAGGAGGGCCAGTCTTTGCTATGATTGGCTATGTCTTGACAACCTCCTCAGCTGAGACCATTTCAATATCAGCTTCCTTTTCTACTACGCCAATAGGTTCAATGCATGGTTTTATTTAAACATCCAAAGCTTCATTAACCCTTTGTACTTCATCAATCCTTTGCATATTAGCAGTAGCAAAAGGTTAACTCACATGAGATCTTAAGTCTAAATCCAAACTCACTAGGGGAATCACAATTGTAATGAATTCAGGCTTAACACTGATGGACAATATAATGTGTGCCAATGATAGCTCTGGATCATTGTTGACACTTTTGGTTGGCGAGTCCAAGGAGAAGTCTTCCACGAACCTTCGCAAGTCGCTTTTCAAAGTACTATTCCAAGAAACCTCGAAATATCCATTATAGATGAAGATATTGTCTAAATCAATCGAAGTTTCAAGACTCTCTCTCCCTGTTGGCTCTTCAATTGGTGACTCAAAAGGCTTTCTCACTAAAGTGGGAGGCATAATAGGAGCACTCTAATCCACTTGGGTACTTAAGAAGGAATGAATGAGATCAAATTACAATGTTGAAATAAAATTTTCAATTTCCAAATATTCAAGTCAAAAGTTACCTTCAGGAGTTGGATCTGTTGTAATTTTTTTGGCAGTACTGGGGTTTCTCCCTCTTCCATCAAGACTTCGGCAACTGGCTTAGAAATTTTAGGAGGAACCTCTTACTGTCGATCTGAGGAACAACATTTATTTTAGAAGTAGCAGCAGCATCAATCTAAACTCGACTACAACTCATTTGCTCCATAACTGGCTCCATGGGTACATCGCTGCCGATTGCTTTGCCAACAATAGTAGCAGCACCCACATCATCGCTAGAATTCTCCATAACAATGGACTTTACCAGCATATCCGCTGCAGCTCTTCTCCCAGACTCAATCGTAATTGCTTGGTCAAACATTATTTTTTCAAAATCGAACTCGATATTAATACACTATCAGTTTGTTCTTCAGTAGTGGGAGTTTCAAAGCCACTATCTCTCTCATCACCTTTGTTTGAGGCATATTCCTCAATGATCTCAGCCACCTTTTGCGAGACTTCTCCAACGATCGAAGTTTGAGCTAATAAGGTTGTAAGACAAAATATAGACATCAAAACAAGAATGAAAGAAAAAAAAATCAAATAATAGTGTCATACAAATAAATAAAAAAATGTTACTAGTTTTTAGCCTTTATGTAAGTCCAAACCTGAATTAATCTTGATTTATAATAATTAATCTTATTTTATGCTAATTAATAATCGTTTAGACTAGTTTAACTCAAAACCCCTTGGGTCTGGGTCATGAATAGGTAGTTAGGTAGAGTTCGAATCTTACTTAGGTAGTTAAGGACCTTCTTGTAATTTAGAGTCACATGGTTGATATCATATTTGCACCACATTAATTGCATCATGTGTATTTTATCTTGTGGATCATATTTTATATTTGGGCCAGCGCAACTCGGACCCATCTTGGCCTAATTGAATGTCATCCGACTCAAACTTTAATTTCCTTAAATAAAGGGGACTTGCATGTAAAACTCTAAAAACTTTGAGTGAAAAAGAGGTGACCATCATTGCTCTTTATTTTCCCTCTAATCTCTTGCTGGAGCTACTCCATTTTCACCCTTCTCCCATCTTTTCTTCAAGCTAAAGCTGGAAACCAGGTCTTAGGGTTATGCATGTGAGGATCAAGGCCTCCATCTTCTTTCTTTAGCTTCCTTGTTTAGCCTCTTTCTTTAAAACTTATAAATTCATCTTCTTCCTCCTATCTATAACTCTCTAAGGTAAGAGACAGCTCTCATTTCATTCCTATGAGTTCAAAAGAGTCAAGGAGAACCAAATGAACAATATGCATGCATTTTACACTCGATTCACCCATTGCATGTATTTGCATGTATTAGGATTTCCTTTTATTGAGACTTTCTCCATCATCAAGCCAAAGGAGAGGCTAGTTTTGGGTCAAGCACTGATATAAGGCAAATATAAAAGTATATATTACTACATGCATATCTAATTTGTTGATTCTTGAAGTAATCTCTCTAAATGCAAGTTTACAGCTCTTTCACCCCTTGATTAAGTATAAATGTGTAGGATTAAGTGATAATGAGTATGATTATGTAATACTGATGAAATGTGGGTATTGTGAGACCTATGATGATAATTTGGAGCAAAAGAAATCACATTGAAACTAATTCAACGGTTTTATACTGGACTAAACTCTGTACTAGAACAGTTTTAGAAAATCTGAAACTTACGGCTAAGCCGTAAATAAATATGGCTTGGAATCCAGAGACCAAAAATCCTACATTTATTCTACAGCTAAACTATGGCTAAGCCGTAAAATGAAGTACAGCTGAGCCGTAACCACCTCGTAACCAAGCTGCATGCTATTTTATGGCAAACTTTCCAAAAGACCCCAAATTCAACTTTATTCTACAGCTGACCCTTGGCTAAACCGAAGCCAAGCCGTGGCCTAGCCATAGGCTTCATACAGCTAAACTATAGACCAACATACGATTGAGCCGTAAATGCGAGTGAAATTAAGAGAAAACTTATGCTACACAGCTAAGCAATAACCTATACATGGCTAAGCCGTAAGAACACTGTGAACTTAGGAAATTGAAAGTTTTAAGACTTTGTAGGGTTCTAGATATGATATCTTTACCTCAATTAAATTCGCCCAATGATGATCAAATAATAAGAAGAAAAAGTGAAGAGTTGTCACTCATCCCCTTCAATTTTCTGGATAGTTTTCACGTCATGGGTGTTGGTAGAAGAAGAGGTGTATTTTGCATACACAATGTAACACCGAGATTTTGGTAATGCAATGACACCTGACGTTTTATGCATACATGGTCTTGAATGACTTCGGAAACACAGATTATCTAGCATAGGGTTGGCTAGTAACTATCCTTGATAATTGCTCAATCTAAATGCATTCATACTGTTAAATAACTTTGCCCTCAATATAATCTAATCATGTACCCATTCTTCCTAGTGAACCTTGAGGTAAAATCAGAGCTGAAGCTTCTATTGAGTGTGTACCTATAAACCAAAATAGGTGTAACTAAGGTAGAGAGGGTTCGAGCTCTATAGCTCATTTAAGTATGCATTGTCTGATTATCAGTTACTTTGTTGAATTCCAATTTTTTTTTATGACTGAATGTGCTCTCAAGATTGATACTCCCTTTATGTACGAATGACTATGTACGAATATGAGATAAACACTATGATCGATGATAAGCATGAATGATTATGTATGAATATGAAATAATCGCTATAATTAATTAAAGTATGTATGATATGAATTCGGGAAAGACTTGATACGTTGAGTCGACACCATTTAGCTTATACCCATATTAGGTTCGATGGGACTAATTTAGGTATTCCTTATGTCACTGCTGCAGTAGTTTATGGAGGAGCTGGTCGGTACTCCTTGAAAAACTAAATTGATCCCCTAGCGATATTCCCCTCTATATGTTATACGCTCTTTTTAGAGAAAATATAGTCTTGTGGATGCCAACTAGTTTGTTATGATATTTTGTTTATGATTCGTTATTCATGCTAATTTCATGTACAATATGCGTAGCTTATGATTATTGCTCTCTTTTAATCAATATGTTCTCCAGTTTAATTGATACATCATGATAGTCTTATATCTCTCTATATTTGTTTAACCGTCGTGTTAATAGTGCTACCATCAGTGTTACAGGTACCGAACCCAATGCTAGTTTAGTGATCAACGCCCCACCAGAAGGAACCTCAAAGGTATCTCGAGGTGTAGATGAGTGGAACAAAGGCGACGTTTTCTATTAGTCATCCTACGAAGAGCATCAATGGGTTTTCTTGTTTGGTTGTTAAGCTTGGACATGCTTGGACTTGTTGTTAAACATGCCATCTATTTCATGTTGTTTTGGGCCAAAGATTTGATGGACATGTGTTTTGGATTTGTATAATTGTATTGTAGTATTTTGTTGTCATGTGTATAAGGAGGGTAAGTAACAGACTTTAGGTATCATTATGAATAACTGATGTTTTTATTATTGCTTATGATCATTACAGGTGTATTTTACAGGCTTCCGCTTTATTATTTGAAATATAATTTGTGTTTGTGAAACTTCTTCACATGTACCTATGGAATCTCCCTTGTAGTAATTCGTGCATGTTTTCACATGGCACAGATTGCTATAGGATTATGTGTGCCACACCCCAGGGCCCATTCTAACCCCAAATTCTCTGGTTCAGGACATAATACTTTGGGAACAATGAGTTCCAGGGCTTTTAGCCTTTGCGTAACACTTTGGGAATGACGAGTTCCAGGGCTTTCAACCTTTCTCTTTTTTGAAGAAGCTCCTTTGCCACTAGGGGATCTGCTTACATGTTTTAAGCGTATTGCTCAAAGTTTCTTATAAAGAACTAGACCTGCTGGAGGTTTTGTTGACACTATAACAGGCAGCTACGATCTAGTAGTTGTTATGGTTGACTGAGCTACTTCTGCTGAACTTGGAACTATTTATACCTCTATTGGTAATGAAGCAGCAGTAGTAGTCTTTAGCAAATTTCGGCGAGCAAAGTCTGCCTCAGTGGCAGCGTGTATAATGGGTTGCTCTTCTTCAAATTTCTTTGTTTGCTCCCCAACCAAAACTTTTGTTCTAGCAGAGCGAGAAGTAGATCCAAATTCTAGCATAACTCTACCAACTCACCAAGCCTCAGAAGACTCTCCCTCTCCTATACATTCTCATTTATAGCCCGCTGCATCCTTCTTGCAGTCACATTGGAAGGAGGTAAGTATTCCTCATCTTCCACACCTCTTAAAAAGCAGTGAGCTTTGCAAACATCAGACCTAGCCACTAAGCCAATTCACTATTTATTTCCATCATATAACCAATTTCTAAGTTGGCCGGGATGAAACAATCTTTTTCCACCTTCTCTCCTTTTTTGGAAATAGTTAAAGCATGCCATTTGACGTAGGGATTGCTTATATATGTTTCTACAATGGCAGTGGTACTTTTTGCATACCACTGTGCTAAATCACTCATGTATCTACGATTCAAGAGACGAAGATAGCCAAAATGAGCCCTAGTGCCAAACGCTTAATAGAATTCCCAAGCGTTTTAAGCATTTTGCAAAGAACCAAGAGTGCCTCGTATCGGGCCAGGTGCACCCACAACAGCTTGATGGAAGTCAAGTTGCCTACAGAATCTAGCAAGTATATAAGGTTGAATGTTAATGTACGAATTATTCCTATGTACCAAGTTCGTGGGTCTCAAGCTTAAGAACCAACTCTTTTCTTCATCAGATAAGCCAACATCCCAACCACCCACCCCAACTTTGTCAATCAGTGGTTCTACGCATTTCTTATGCGAGTTGGAGCTTCAATGCTGGGCACAGTGTCGTGACAAGCGACATAATTATAAAAATTACGCAAGTGTTGGTGTAATTCAGTCATGGAATGGGTATTGATCAAATAGCTGCCGCCTACCACATCTTCCATGTAGATACTCCCTGGTGCACCACTGTATGATGATGCCCATTGTAGTGGTATGTGAATCAAGTGTACAACAAATGCTCGGCATAATACTGGTTGAAGGCTTTCCCCTTTCTGACAATGAAACCAAATAGCTTCAATTCAGTTACCATATATGCTATGAAGGCAGGGCCTAAAGCAAGACTATGTCCAAATGTCATTCTGAGCAGTTGATATATGCAACCAGGCCTAAGGTTGCCCCTAGAACTCAGAAAAAAAATATCTGACAACCATGCCGCCAAAATGTAGCAAGCTAGCACTTCCTCTTAAATATGGATACTTGACAAAAATACATGGAATGAAATTCGGATCCTCATGATAAATGATCGTTGGCTCCTGATCGCGCTCGAAATATGATGTGAGATGCAACGGACTCGAGTCCAATATTCACAGACTTCAAGCATTAAGAAGAATGGGAAATAACTATAGTTCATCATTATTTTCCCTTTGTTTACATGGGTTCAAATGCTCTTACCATGGAGATGCAGGTTGTTTACAAGTTTTGAAATATTTACAACCCCTCCCTCTAGTATCAGATGTGATCTAAATTTGGAATTTACAAGAAAATACATGATGAATTACCTTGGAATGGGAATGGGCCAATCACTATGATCATTGTTACAATGAGGAATTTGAGGATTTTAATGGAATGGTTAGTTTAGATGATCAACCAATAAGGTTCCCACATGATTACCCGCACCTCACACAATCATCCACTCATTCTGATATGGATGTGGGATTTCCATGGTGGACATAATCAAATCAATGGCATTACCATAATGAAATGGATAACATGTGTTGTCCAAATTGGGATGATCACTCACTAAACAATTCGCGTAATGTGCCTAATATGGATCATGTCTCTTATTCCCAAGAATTTACTCAGGCTGGGTCGTATGACTATCCCTCGCAGGATACATCATATGTACCCCCTTCTTCTCCCTGGTCATATGCACCTCATAATCCCTCTCCGCCTAAATGGTCATATGAACCACCACCACCCCTGAAGAATTCTTTGGAGGATACTTTAGCCAAATTGGTTGAGTTCACACACAATGCCATGCAAACCATACAACAAAATGAACAACACATGAAAAGCCTAATGACTTCGATTAATCAAACCGGGCTTGAAATGAGAAAACAAAATGCCACTCTTGGAATTAAAGATGATCCTACATTCATTGAAAATCTCATAGATATGGATCACACAAACACACAGTGGATATCTAAGGGTGTACATGAGTACATGGATGGTGGTGTGATGCATGAACCAATTGATGAATCACATGAGCCTATGTGCCCCACTTTTCCTCAGTACCGGCCATTCCATTTCATTAAAGAGGAATCTATGCCCTTTTACATAAATCCTTTCTATGATTCAGATTCCTCTGATGAATTTGGCATTGCAGTCTTTCACAAATTTGATGTTCCTACAATTGAAGAAACTGCAAATGAACCTACTAAGCCCCCAAAGGAAAATTACAATTGGGAGGATGACCCCATTTTTCAGATTTCTGAGTCGGATAATCTGGAATCTTTGGAGTCATGTACTGACTTCTTTATGAAATCTGATGATCCAACCCTTAGAGAAATTGCCCTCGCATTTCTTGGCCCTCAATGTTATTCAGAAAAACTTGCAGAATTAGAGAATAGTGGTCCCATTCAGACACCCAAGTCCGACAATTTGAAATCCTTTGAGCTCGTGCCTAAACAGACTGTGGAAATCAATTTAAAAGAATTTATGGCACGGGAGGACCTAGGGCCGCCCAGTTTCTCATTACTTCCTCTCCTATCTTTCAAAGATCCATTTTTAAGAATGGAGGAAAAAATTTTCTTTGTGGTCCTTTTTCCATACAGTGTACAAGAACATGCGGTCCTCATGTTCATTGAGCCCGTTACCGACATGGTTTCATCTTTTTCTGTGCTTCTTGTAAATTGTGTGGAGGAAAATTTCATTTGGGATCCGGGTGGACTCATGGTGTTGAATCCAGTAGTATAGGTTTTTCTTTCTTTTCTTTTTAGAGTAGATATTTCCTTTTAGAGTAGTTTCTTGTCTTTTTGTTCTTGTTTTTCTGTTTTGTCTAACTTTGGACAGGGAGCAGCTCGAACACATCTTCAGGTGACTTTTTCTCTCTACTCTCATTTACATTTATATTTCCTCATGTTATTTTTACAGTTCTGCGTTGCATGCATAAACATCGAGGACGATGTTCATCTTAGGATGGGGGGTGGGAACAAGCACGCTTGTCCAATTTTAGACAAAATTTTTTTTATTTTTCTATCACTTTTATCATTTTAGTCAGTTTTTAATGATTTTAGTTTTTTTAAAAAAACAAAAAAATTAGGATAGTAAATTTTTTTTTTTCGTTGGTATTTATTTTTCATTTTGGAAAAGAAAATTTTTAAAAGAATTGAAGCGATTTGAAGCTATATAGAAATATGGAATTTTGATACTTTTGGAAGGAAGTAAAAAGAAAGTTTGCATTTTCTAAAGGAGAAAACCTATCAAAAGATAACCAAAACTTGCTCTTCATATAAATACACGTATACATTTTTTTCAACAATTTTGGATATGAAGCTTTGATGCTATTTGTTTTTGGAATTTTTTTTTGAGAATACAATGTGAACTTGAAATTTAGTTTGTAGAATATTTTTGTTTCCTGATTCATTTTTGGTAAATTGTATATATTAGAACCAAGATGAATTAATTCGAGTGAAATGAGAATTGCCACCTAGTGTTTACTTTGGTTAAAAAAAAGAAGAAAAAAGAGTGAAAAAAAAAAGAGCATATAATGAGCAATTTATGACTAGTTTGGGTTCGTAGCCTTTTTAACTCGAGCTAGTAAGCCCGGAGGGATATTTCCATATCTAGTGCCCTAAAGCCATCTGGTTTAGGAGTTATTGGCCTAATGCTCACTACATGGGTTAATTAGGAAGCTTAAGGGACCTAAACATTGCACAGTCACAGGAAAGAAAAGAAAAAAAAAAGAAAATAAAGATGAATTATGGCCCAAGGAGTGTCCGTAGAAATTTTCAAGGGATATGTGCGGAAAAGCATAAGGACTAAGGTTGCTCCTTAGATCCCAACTTTTGCTATATCATATGAACTTGGAAAATTCTACGTTGGAAAAAGTAAGAGAGTGAAGAGTGTCCGTAAGAGTTTGCAAGGGAGTATGTGCGGGGAAGGACAAGGACCAGATTTGCTCTCTGGATCCTAACTTTTCTTATATCGTATGAACTTGGGAACTCTTGCGTCGGGAAAAGATAGTGAGAGAAAAAGAGGCCAACCGAAGTAAATAGTAAAGTGGCAACTATCTTAGTAACTTTGAGAGGAAATTTCTTTTTGCTAAATTTCAAGGGATCAGACTATTTGAAGGAAAAATTCTGTTTTTGCAGCATTATTGTAGAATATCCGAAATAGGTTTTTGATGTATACAATTTCGCACAATGCACGCAAGTTGGTTTGAATTTGAGAAATTTTTTGAGAATAGAATTGTGGACTGGACTTTGAAAAGTCTGAAAGTGTCATGATTCCAGATTTCGAAAATATCTGATATGAGTGAATTTTCTTTTGGGGAAATTCTTTTCTCTTTTATTCATTTGTTTATTTTTTTCATTAAACAAAAAAAGAGGAGAATTTTGTGGGTATATTCACTGCAAACCCTCACGAGGCACAACTCGTCCACTAGGGGGAAACCAGGGGTTTAAGGGCTTGCTGCATACGCTAAATGCAGTCGAGAGTGCCAACGAAAGTGGCGTTGCATTCATGTTTAATTTTATTGCATTGAATTAGTTTAAGATTAGATTAGGTTAGGATGGAAGCCTCATATTTTATCGCATTTTTTTGCTAGGAACTAGCAAAACGTTGGTTGGGGGGTGTGATGAGTCTTTAAAAATGCATATTTTCATACACAATTTGACCCATTTTAAGGACTTATTAACTTGAAAGAGCCTCATTTAGTGTGATATCATGGTTTAATTCATTTTAAATTCATTTTTATATTTTTCTGCATAAATTGCTTAAAAATCACACTTTTTGCATAAATTCATGAAACCTGCTATTTTTAGAAAGTCTATTTTTGGAAAGTTTTGTGAAAATAATTTTTCTCATGAAATAAATTGAATTCTCTTCATCATTAGTTCATTCATACAAAATCATGAAGAATGATGTACATTTTTATTATCATTTCATGAGAAATGGGCCCACAGTCATACATATGTGATGTTAGGGGTAAAATTGTCTTTTTACATGAATTCACATCTGCTTTGTAGGAAATTGATTATATGGGTCCCATTTGTAAAGAATTGAGGCAAGAAATTGATTTTCAAGAAAAAAGAGAGCAGAATTGAAGAGAAAAGGAAATTGGAAGAAAATTGTAAAAAGTCGGCTTCATGGTCCCACACACACATGCACATGTGTGGGGCACACTTGTAAAACATCCAAGATGGGGTCCATTTATTTGTTGCACATTTTCAAGAGATTTTGAAGAGAATTTGAAGAATATCTCATTAAAGATGGACAAGGAAAGCCACATAGGAGTTCTTTTTGGAGAAGGAGAAGATTTAATTGAAAAAAATGCAAAAAAATATCCAAGCAAGCTATTCCATGTCCAAAAGAGATTTTGGATCAGATTTTGATTGAAAAAGTAAAGGAAAAAATCAAGGGAGAATTATCTAGAAGATCTCTTTAAGTTAGGAGCCAATAAGGAGAACTTTCCAAAAAAGGAAAGTTGACGATGCAAAGGGATAAAAGGGGAAGTTCTACACCTCATGTGGGCCAAGTTTGATTCTAAGAGAGGATTCTTATCCCTATTTCATCTCTCAAAAGATCTCAATGCAATGTGGCAATGACAAAGAAGGAAAGAAGCATCCAAGAGGGATTTCTGGACAAAACAAGCAAGGAAAGAAGAGAAAAATAAAAAGAAAAAAAATCCCCAAGGATATTGCACATCCAAAGCATTGGTTGGAGCCCTTTTTTCTTTTATTTTTTATTATTTTTAAGATTTTTAAAGTTTGAGAAGGAGTAGGACTTGAAAAAGTATAAATAGGGCACCCTTCTCCCATATTCTTCATGGAAGAATTACCCACCTCCCACCTCTAGATTTCTTCATCCATCTCTCCCTCTCTTGTCTCTACATCTCAAGTCATCAAGGAGGCTTAGCCCTAAAGCCACACCACCAACCTTGAAGTGTCAACTAGAAGGAGGAATTCTTATCCATCCTAATATGTAATTGTTTGCTTTTTATTTCCAATCTTTTGTAAAACAATTTCATACTAGTAAAGTTTGTTTCTTTTCAATTGTTCTTGTCTTTGATTTTGTGGTGTTCATAATTTTAGTCTTGTTTGTGATTAGGTTAATTTTTGTTCTTGTTTAAATATTGGGATAGAATTGGAATCACAACTAGTAACCCATTTTAGTAACCTTTTTAATATACTTTGTCTCTTTGGATACATTGTATGTTTGGAGGCAATGCAAGATGGAGTTAAAGAGGTTTGAGTGAAAAAAGACTAGAGGCCAATTCTGAAATTTATTTCTACATAGAATGGAAATTTGTTATTCTCACTTAGATTGACGACCTAAGATGAAGAATAAGACCCTAAGACAACACTGCTAATCTATTTTAGCCCAAATTAAGATAAAAAATTGAAAGAGCAATCTACCGCCTTTGACTTCTTGTTATTACCGCCTTTGACTTCTTGTTATTACCGCTTTTGACTTCTTGTTATTACCGCCTTTGACTTCAGTTGTTTACCACCTTTGACTTTCGTGTTGTTTTAGTTAATTTTCATAATTAAAATATCTTTCTAAAATTGTTTTAATTGAAGATTTTAAATTGAAAAGTTTTCTAGTTTTGGAAATTCTAACCTAGGAAAGTTTCTAATTTTTTTTTATTTTGTTTCTAACATTGTTTAGTTTAGTTAGTTTCTAATTTTAGTTTTTATTTGTGGAAGTTTTAACTTGTGTTTTAGTTTTGCAGCAATTTTAGTTTTATTTTAGGTTTTTAGATTTAGGAAAGTTTCTTTCATTGGTTTGTAATTAATTTAATTTTGGTAAGTAGGACACTTGTATTTGTTAGATTTTAAATTAGGCTAGTTTTAGATTTTTATTTAAGACAGGCTACAAGTTGAAAATACGTTAAACACATTGCTCCCTGAGGATCGACCTGGTCTCACCAGTTTTATTACTACATCGCGGTTCTACACTTGGAACTCACGATCAATACATGAAAATTGGAAATTTTGCAAAAAAAAAAAAAAAAAAAGAAGAACAGTTGGGAGTGACTCACGGTCACTAGTAGACAATGGCCGAAAAAAGCCATTGTTTGTTCTATTTCATTTCTATGACGCTTTCAGAGTGCTGGAATTTGTTTTCTTTGATCTTTGGAGTGTTGAATGATGTTCGTGATTCAACACTCCAAAGTGCAAAGCTGTGATGTAGTAATAAACTGGTGAGACAAGGTCGATCCACAGGGAGCAATGTTTTTAAGATGTTTTCAACTTGTCACCTGCTTAAATAAAATTTTAAAACTAACCTAATCTAAAATCTAACAAAAACATTCATTCCTAAGAATTAAACAATTACAATAACATGTCCTACATTAAAGATCTTAAATCTAAAACTTCCTCAAAATACAACTAAATTTGCTGTAAAATAAAACACACATTAGAGCTTCCAATAAAATAACACTAAAATTAAAAACTTACTAAACTAAAGACTAAACAATGTTAGAAACTAATTAATCAAAAGTGAAAGAGAACTAAAAAACTTTCCTAAATTAAAAAAAACTAAGTTAGGTTAAGAATCTACACTTTCTAAAAATAAAAGATTTACAAATCGAATTCAAATTTAAAAATGGTCTAAATTAGAAAATTAGTGGATCTAAGAATAACAGTTGGAGACTATCCTAGGTTAAGCAACTTCTAGAACCAAACAATATATATGAACTAAACAATGCAACTTCCTAAATTAAAAGTGCATCAATTGAAACAGATAAACTAAAAAAAAAATTGAATGCAAATCTGAAATCTAAATTTCCTAAGGTAAACAAGATGCAAGAACAATGAAGATTCTACTTTCTAAAAGCAAGTGACCCAATGCATAAACATGTAGTCTACATGTGATGATATTTTGCATGAATTAGATGGGCTGCTAATAAACATTCAGAAATCAGTTTTAAAAGACTGATTTTTTTGTGAATTTCAAAACTAAACTCTCTTCAGATTTTGTACAGAAAAATACAGAAATTTACCCTTTCAACTGGTTCCAAACAGGCTACAGTTTTTATGCTAAATTTCATTCATAGTTTGGCCCTTATGTGTCTCATTTAAACATGAATTCAGCACATTAATGAACTAAATTCAGGTATGATTCAATTCCACATTTTAAGTTTCTGAAAATAAATTTTTTTTTCAAAAATCAGGCACATAATAAATGGAGAAAGTGCACAAATCTGATCATGAGATTCGTCCAACATAAAACCTATCGTGAAATTGTTTTCTCGGCAATTCTGGACTGTAGTATTTAGATGTTCTTTTCTGAAACTGTTTGACATTTATCCTCACACAGTAAAGAATATGTAACATCCAATATTGCAATTCTACCGAAAACAATTTCAGATACAGTCTCATTATTAACTATTTTCAATTCAGAATCATGAAACTTAAAATTTGATTTCTAAACTTGACATGATCATCACCCCTGAATATGAATGAAAATACTCATAAAACTAAATACAATTTCAGAAGTGAAACATCCCTAAAACTGTGCAAGAATATAAACATGCAGAAGTTGAAATAAAAGTGCAGAAAATAAGTTAAAAGTGCAAGAAAAATAAATGTGTTGTGCTGAAATTGAAAGGTGGTAAAGCTTGAAATCAAAGGTGGTATAAGCTGAAGTTAAAAGTGGTAAAATACTAAAATCAAAGTTGGTGAAAACATGAAATCAAAGGTGGTTCAACAAAAATCAAAGGTGGTAAAACAGAAGTTAAAGGTGGTATGAATATTCTCCCAAAATTCTCTCTCAATCCAGGCCTAAAAATTACTTAAAATATGCCTTCTTAAATTTGGGTCATCAATCTTAACAAGAAAACACAAATCAAGCAATAGAAACAACCATAAAAATAAGAAGAATGACAAGATGAATATTATTGAACTATAAGATGGCAATTCTTTTACACAAGATAAAAAAAATGTTTTAAACAAAAAGAATACACATACTAGGATGGAAAAGAATTACTCCTTCTAGTTGAATCCTCAAGGTTGGTGGTGTGGCTTTAAGGTTAAACCTCTTTGATGGCTTGAGATATAGAGACAAGAGAGGGAGAGATGAGTGTAGGAAAGCTAGAGGTAGGAGGTGGGTAATTCTTTCATGCTTTATACTACCACAAGGGTATCCTATTTATAGTTTTTCAACCCCCAAAATTTTCTTTCTCCCTTGATATGATAAAATCTTCAAAATACTTGAAATTTAAAAAAACTTGTAATGTATAAGGCTGGGCATGAATTCCAAAAGGAGATTTTCTTCCACCCCCCCCCCCCCCCCCCCCTTTTTTTTTCTTTTCTTTCTTTCTTGCTTTGGAAATCCATCTTTGACGCTTATTTCTATTCTTGTTTTTTTTTTTCTTTTCTTTCTTTCTTGCTTTGGAAATCCATCTTTGATGCTTATTTCTATTCTTGTATTTGTCACCTTGCATTGAGATTCTTTTGAGTAATATTTGAGAGAAAAATCCTCACTTGAAATCAAACATGGTCCACATGAGGTGTAGAACTTCCTCCGTTGTCTTTTGTGTTGTCAATTTTTCCTCTATGGAAAATTCTCTTTGTTGGCTTCAAAATCAAAGAGATATTCTTAGATAATTCTCCTTGATTTCTTCCTTTGAAACTTGAAATAAAATCTGAATTCCAATCATGTTGGGTGTGGGATATTCTCCTTGATCTTTTCTCTTTTTTTTTTCAACTTCTACTCCTTTTCAAAGAAGAACTCTCACACGTGACTTTCCTTCTTCATCTTTAATAAGATTTTCTTCAGATTTTCTTAAAAATATCTTGAAATATGTAGCAAATAGATGGACCCCATCTTGGATATCCCACAAGCGTGTCCTCACACATGTGAATATTTTGGGACCATAAAGCCAATTTTGCATTGTTTTATTCTAATTTCTTTCCTCTCTTTAATTCTTCTCTCCTTCTTTTGAAAATAATTATCTTGCCTCAATTCTTGAAAATCCAATCCATGTAATCAATTTCCTACAAAACAAATGTGAATTCATGTGAAAAGGTAATTTTAACCTTAAGATCACAAATGCTTAACTGTGGGCCCATCTCTCACAAAATGACAATGAAAATGCACACCATTTTTCATGATTTTAAGTGAATAAACTAATGATGATGAAAATTTGATTTATTTCATGATAAAAATAATTTTCACAAAACTTTCCAAAAATAGAACTCTAAAATTGGCAAGTTTCACATTCCATGCAAAAAATGTGATTTTTAAGCAATTTATGCATAAAAATATTAAAATGATTTTAAAATGCATGAAACCATTATATCTCAATAAATGAAGCTCTTTTAAATCAATAAGTCCTTAAAATAGTCCAAAATGTATATGAAAATATGCTTTATTAAGGACTTATCAAATGACCATCAAAATGGTTGAATTTGGCTGTGGAATCGATCAAAACCTTTGGTGATCGTCACTTTTTATTACGTACTGTTTTTGTACAAATCTAAAAAGGGTGTTGTGTGCAAGCCACATAGAGCCAAAATTTTCATTATAAACCTATGATTTTCAAGGGATAGAATGAAGCCTAAAGAGGCCATTTTACAACTTCCAGGATGACTCCAAAACCCTCCCAAGTGAGAAGAACAAAGGAATTAACTTCATCCCTTACATACTTGATAGCATTTGAGCATTGTCTTCTTTAAACAATACACATGCTTCCTCTCCTTCTCTGAACCATTTTTCACCTTAAGTGAGAAGAAGAAGAACAAATGGGCTAGGACTACTTGGGTTGCCTTGTGAATTGCTTTGAACTTTGGAACTTATCTCTGAAACTTAGAAATTGCTACCTCTCCCTCTCCCAAGTATTAAACCTTCTTTTTTATAGACTTCAACAGTGGTTATGGGAAGTTAAAGGGAGTTATAGGAAGTTAACATTCGAAAGGAAGTAGAGGGAACTGCAAAACACCACAAGAACTGCTCCAGAGGTGTTAGTGACTACTGCAGCGGTCATTCCCAGGTCCCATTTTGGACTTTTTACATATGTGATCCATTTTCTTCCGTTTGGGGCCCAAGTGATGTCCGATCTTCATGAAACTTAGATGGATGCTTTTTGACACTAGTTTGCATGTGTCATAGAGATTTCAGCTTGTTTTGACCTTTTAGAGTTGGTCAACTCTCTAGTTGACTTTTCATGAAAATTGGCCCTTATTTCAACTGTTTGAGGCCAAAACGACCTTGATTTGGTTTGAAACTTGGAGGGATTGATGTTAGGGATGTCCTAGAGTGTCCATCTAAATTTCATGTAATTTGGATTTGTGGAAGTAAGATTTCGAACAGCGACCTATTTGTTGCATGTTCTAAGTCACTATTCACCTCGCACTATAGATAGTTAGCTTATTTTTTAGCCAAATGATGCTCAATTGACTCAAAATTTTTGGAAATTAACTTTGAACATATTTTGAGTCTTTGATCTGAATTTCGTCAATTTTGTCCCTCTAGAAGTAGGATTTTGTTCAGTGACCTCCATGGCTCGGGGATAATTGACTTCTAAACTGACATGCAATGGAAGTAGGCTTAAACAAAATCCTTTTGACTTAAAAATTCACAAGATCTCCTTTGAGCATGACTAAAGTTTTGTTCTCAAGTTTCATTAATTTTAGGCGTCAGGAAACAGGACTTTGGTCAGTGACCTCCATGACTTGGGGGTCACTAACCTAAAGTTGACATATTTGTAAACTTTGAGTCAAATGATGTTCGTTTGACTTAAAATTTTGTAGACCCTCCCTTGAGCATAATTTGAGCTTCCTCCAAGAATTTTAGCTGATTTGATCCTCATGAAGTGTCACTTTGCACAGTGACCCCATAAAGTATTCGTGGATAACCATTTAAACTAAGTTTTAATCCAAATGATATCCAAATGCTCTGAAACTTTGAAGGATAGCCATTAAATGTATTTGAAGGCATTTCTCTAACTTTGAGCTTGTTTTGACATGTACAAATGTCACTTTCCATAGTGACCCCCAAGGAGCTAGTAGACGGTCACTGAAGCTTGGTTTAAGCTGAAATGGAGTCCAAATACTTTGAAACTTTGAAACACCACTCCCAAGCTTGTTTTGGAGTTGCCAAGAGATTTTTAGCTAGCTCTGAACATTTGGATACAATACTTGACTTGACATTCCATAATCCAAGGGTTTATGTGCCCTTAGTTTGAGATTTATTTGTAAAATTTTCAAAGTCTTCACTGCAACATTTGTATATCTTCACTGCAACATTTGTAATTTTTTATAGGTCAACAACTCCTCCTTGGGGTCCTTATTGAGGATAATCTCCTTCCACTTAAAATTTCCACCCTCATTCATAAACAAAGGGCTAATGATGGTCTTTACCCATTGGACAACTTTGCTTCGAATCCCACTGGTCATTTGGATTGAATTTTTGAGAACAAAGAGGAGATAATATGCAACTCAAAATTCATCATCCATGGTGGCCAACTCTTCATTGGGTGGAATGGTTTCATCATAGAATTCACCGTATGCTTCTAAACCAAATATCTTCTTCATTTCCCACAAAGGAAACCGCAACTCCATGTTTGGAGTAATGAAGGTAGTAGTTGCTGAGCAAAACAATTATAGAATAGCCCTATATTTGTTCTTGTTTTCGCAAGGGACTTTCTGTATAATGGCATTTACAACATTGAAGATGTCAATTGCTCTCAAATCCGCTTCATTATGGTCCTTGATCAGAGTTACTCAACCTTGCCAATCTCCGACGCAGTTAAACCATCCACAAGATTGTTTGTAACACTCCGACCCAGCTTGACCTCGTTTAGTGGCTAACTAATCTTGTTTTCGTTGTTAATCGTGTTTTGTTTGTGTTTTATTTTAGTTACGAGTCATGGATAGGTAGTTGGGTTGAGTTTGACCTGGATTAAGTAGACCAAGCCCTTTTTTGTAATTTTAGCTTTTCTTAGACATGGTCATTTTTGCATCATCTTGATGTCAACACGTGTCTTTCGTTGAGCTCGTTAACTTTCGTAACTACGTCATTTGCAACCGAGGTCGTGTGATTCGATTGGACCTGGATTTGACTCAAACTGAAATTTCACTTCTAACTTGGCCTTCATTGTAATTTGAACAACCCATTGCTTATATAACTTATATCCATCGACAAGTTGGTTCTTTCTCTCTCGTTTTCTCTCAATTTCCTCACTGTGCACGTGGAAATCTCTCTCCTTCTCTTGAATTCTCTCCTCCGGATTCTCTTCTCCATCGATCAAGTTCAAATTGAGGAAGAAGGATCTTGCATGTGAGGTGAGTGGAAGTCTTCCATTCTCTCATCTCCCTTCTCTATCTCTTCTCCTTCTTGTTTCCATCGTTGCATGGTGGGTCTGTGTTGTGAATTCTTTCCATCCCTCATGCATGCAGGTGGTTTTGATTTGTGTTAGGTTGTGTTTGGGCTTGAGGACAACACGTGTGTCATTGAATCCCAATTAAGGCAAGTATAACCATAACTTTGAGAACCCATGTTGGTATGCATTTGATTTGGTTGGTCTTACATGAATTGATATGGAAACATGTGTTTACAGCCCATTTGATATTCACTGATTCAGTACTTGTCTATCTCCATTGAAGAATTGCAACTCTGATGAGTTCCCAGACATTCTGCATGTGTTTCAGGAATTTAACTTCGTGCAGGTACGGCTAAGCCGTATGGCACTTACGGCTCAAAGTCCAGAGAGGAGAAAAACCCAGTTTTCCTCTACGGCTAGGGCACGGCTAAGCCGTGGATTGCCCTACGGCTAAGCCGAAGTTCAGCCGTGGCCCAGCCGTAGATCAATACAGGGTGCATTTTCTGGATTTAACTGAGAGTCATCAATTGACAGATCTTCTACGGCCCAGCCACGGCTAAGCCGTAGACCACACACGGCTAAGCCGTAGCACACACACGGCTAAGCTGTATCCACACTCGAAAAATAAAGGACAAGGATAGATGTAAAGGAAAGACCTATATGGCCTTTATAATAGAATGTAGAGCACCTAGACCTGCCCAACGGAATGTTAATACAGCGTGTGAATGATCTCGAGGGCTGCGAATCATTCATGTTCGTTATCCGGATGTTAAGCACCTCCCCATGGGTGTTGGTTTAAGGGACTTCGTGCACTGCTAGATTCAATGCAACACTAGATAACGGTGCATCGAATAACTTAAAACTACATCATCATGCACGGTTAGAAACACCGGATAATTAGATTAGAATTGGTTTGTAAATAAAGATGATTCGATTTCGCATGATTTGTTGCATAACATATTGCATTCGATCATTGATCTCAACACTCTGACATGATTACTGGTATTCCATTACCTTCACATCGTGATTTCTTACCTTGAGTATGCATGTATGATATGTTTTCCGATATACACATATGATATGTTATCACGATCTACTTAGGGTTTCATGATTGACTCCTTATGGTCAGGCACTACTTAGCCTCAGCCTTAGGATCCCGACGGGGTGAATTTGGTATAGTTTATATGGCTTGCTGCAGTATGGATATGTCTTGGGGAACCGGACCCCAGGAAACCGAGACCCATTGTACCCTGGCCCGGACAATGGTGTTCTTTGCACGTTATAAGATCCCTCTTTTGGGAGCATATGGTAATGTAGTAGCCACTAGTATGGACACAGCATGTATTCATTGATTCACTTAGCATATTTCTTTATTGCATGACAGCCTAGTATACGAAAATGTCTTCTTTAATCACATGATGTTCTTTATTCTATTAGACACAGCATGTGTTAACTTGCTATGGTTTATACTTTTCTGAATCGTCGTATTCACGGTTGTTTTTGGTGTTGCAGGCCCAGATACCCATGCCGAACCCCCGCAGGTCGGCCAGACTCCAGATGAGACCCCCGGGGCCCCATCAGGCCTAGAGGAGTGGATGTGATCACTCCACGGGAGAGCGTTCCTGGCATGCATTGCATCGGAGTCTTGTTCCTGTTGTTTTGAGGATTTTAGACTGGTGTATATGTCATGACTGTATATGTTATTTTGTCCCTTTTTGTAAAACTTCATATGTAATTATGTCAGTTCGTTCTTGGTATTCCCTTCTTGCACTGTTAGTTTGATGTTTCTGATATTTACAGCTTCCGCGTACTTGTTTGGCACGTGTGAATGTTCCCTTGTGCGTGTGCATTTAGACTCGGTCTACGTGTGCATGCACGGGAGTACGTGTGTCATTAGGTTTGGCTTTTGCTAACCCCCGAACCCTGGGCTCGGGTTGTGACATTGTTGTCTTTCGCCAAGCCAAACACTCCCATCTTTAGTATGGATACGAAGCCCGATTGTCCTCAATTGCAAAATCACGGCGCCCACTGTAAGGTTTAGGGTACACGGTTCTATGGCCTCTATCTCCAACCTTGGGATCTCTGTAAAGTAATATAGAGGTTGGCACATGAATTTATCGGTTTTGAAATGGGTATGATGCTTTATCCATGGAAATGGATCATTTCTTGCTGGGATAGACCAAGCCATTGTCATTATTCTTAGCTATCGCTTGACAGATCGAACGATGATCACCTCATGAGAAACTCCCACTGTGTCTACCTAGCGATACTGTACGCTGTCAACAAGTTGTTCATGCTCTCCTTCGTGGCATCCCCGAATGTATAGTGCGGCTTATCAAAGCTCACTTTGTCACTATTTTCCAAAAAGGTTTTATTCACCAGACACCAATATGTGCACCAGTTCCTCCTTGTTAAGGCTTTGGTTCTTTGATTTTGCAAAGTAGCGGCAAATATTTCATTTGGATCTTTCGGATCAAGATTACTTGCAGTCTTGCCCTTCGCATGGCTCTTTGATGTCCTAACAGTTGAAGTCGCTGGTGCTTTGCCTTTTCTGTTTGCAAAACAAAGAATGCGAAGAAAATATCAGTAACAACAAAAATAACTAAGGCATGGAATTTTACCGAAGTTTCAGCATGGAATTCTACTAAAATTTCGATAGTAACTCCCCTTAGCGAAAGGCCAAAAGGAGAAAATAATACTCAGTTTTGAGACCAAGAATTGGCATCTAGGCACACTTAAGTCCTAGAACTAAAGTTGTCGGTCCAAACAGGTGTTCGAGCACCTTAAGACCTTTCAGGGGGCAATTTAATTCATCTTCGAGCACCGAAGTTGCAGTGTCCAATGCAAAAAATGCATGCATAATACAAGCAAAGCATGATAGAAGCTATATATAGCACAAAGCATAAACAAGCCTAAACATATATAAAAGTACAGCATGTGAAAGCATATGGCATGTGTTTAATTGTAAGACTCCGACCCAACTTAATCCGAATTAGTGGCTAATTAATTGCGATATTGCTGTTAAGTGTGTTTTGGTTTTGCTTTTCTTTGGTCTTGAGCAATGGATAGGTAGTTTAGTTGAGTTTGACCTGGTTTGGTAGGTTTGAGCCCTTTTTCGTAATTTTTACTTTTGTCGGACATTGTCAGTTTTAGATTATCTTGATGTCAACGCATGTATTTCGTCGAGCCCGTCAAGCTTTGTGACTGACTCGTATGTAAACGACTTCAGTTGCTTCCATTGGATCGTTAATTGACTCGAACTGTAAATAGAGGCAATTTGTGGACTTGTTTGTAAATTTGGACTCATTCTTATCTTATAAATATCTCACCTACCACCGTCTCTTTCTCCTCTTCAACGCTCTTTCATGTTCTTCTCTCTCTTTCTCTTTCTTTCATTTCTGCCTTGTTTAAGTGAGAAAGGGAGTGGTGCACCTGTCATCTTCGCGTGACTTCAACAGTATGTCCTGTGTTTCGTTGTATTTTTCCTGTTTGTTTTCCTCATCTGTCAGTTTGGTGCATGTATTCAACATGCCTTTGAGTTCTCGAGTGTTTGAGGAGTGTCTGATGAGTACACTTGTGTTTGGATAGCGGATTGAGCCCAAGACAACGACTGGTGTTTGTTTGATATCGGTTTGAGGTAAGTATAAGCACAAGTAGCTTGAACACATATTGGTAATGCTTTGATTGTGTGTATTTTACTCTTCTTGTATGGATCATTGATGTACAACCCTATTGAGTAAGTTTTGTTCTTATTTGCTTAATTCAGCTGAGAATCAGTTATTTCTGTAGTTCTGTAACTGTTTCAGGAAATCGACTCAGCGCACTCACTGCTAAACCGTGAATTGTGCTATGGCCGAGCCGTGAAATGTCTTACGGCTACGCCGTGACCCAGCCGTGACCTTAGACACAGATCAATACAAGGTAACATCTGAAATAACTGAGAGTTGGCAAATTTGCTGCTCTTCTACGGCCCAGCCAGATCTAAGCCGTCCATTGTGCTATGGCTAAGCCGTAGAACAAGATACGGCTGAGCCGTAGAGCAAATTTTGGTTGAGCTATAAATACAGATGAATAGTTTGGGGAACCTCGGCTCCGCCGCAGTGCATATTACAGCTACGCCTAAGATGCCTACGGCTAAACCGTATGTTCACCTACGGCTAAACCGTACCACCCTGATAAATGAAAAAAAAGATTAGGATTAAGGAAGCGACCTGATATGACTCTCATGCTAGAATGTAGACAACCCGAACACGCCCAATAGAATGTAAGAATGATATGAATGATCTCGAGGGCTGTGTCTCATTCATGTATGTTATCTAGTTGTTTAGCACCTTCCCATGGGTGTTGGTTTAAGGGACTTTGGTACACTTTCGTCATAAGATGTAACACTCCTTGATGGAACAACTGTGCATCAAATACCTTAAAACTACATCGGCATGCACGGTTAGAAACACTGGACAACTAGGTTAGGATTGGCTAGTAAACAACCTTGATTCCTCAAGGTAAATCTAAATTGCACTGCATATTTATTTCAGTTTTGCCCTCTTAAGTGTTCCGCGCTAGACCTCTCGAATCTGTAGGAAATGTAGCAGCATCCCCAGAACGAAGCCCGTGCATGAATAATCCACTATTGTGTATTTGTTATTGCGCATGTGGAGTACTTAGTCATTGCCTTAGTGTTCATTTGTTACTTGTACCTATTCGTCAGTGCTTATTCGCATTCGTTATTCGTATTGTGTATCAGTATGTGATGCACCTACTATTGTTCCGTTTATTGTGATAGATTGTGATACGAGATCTGTATGTGATATTGATTGATGTGCATCATATGATTTGATTGAGATTGTCTATATATGGTACTACTTAGCCTCAGCCTCAGGATACCCGACGGGGTTGACTTTGGCCTAGTGTGTGTGATTGCCTCTGCAGAGTGCTCGTGTCCTTGGATTCCGAACCCCGGGAATTGGAGACCCATTCGTACCCTGGCCCGGTCAATGGTGTTCTCATTTGTTTGCTCTCGAAAGGGAGAATATGGCAAATGTAGTAGCCAGTTTGATAGTTTATCTGTGTATGATTCTGATAGCATACTTATTCATATGCACGATTTGCCTAGTATACGGATATGATCACTCTGGATCTTTGCATATTATTACTTTGCTCATTGATAGACACAATTCGTGTTATCTTCTTGTGGCTTATATTTTGCTAAGTCGTTGTACTTATGAGTTGTTCTTGGTGTTGTAGGCTCAAATCCCTCTCCCGGTCCTGCGTCGGTTGACCCGACTCCAGGAGAGACCCGTGAGGCCCCTTCCAGCCTAGAGGAGTGGACTTGACCCATTCTTCTGAGAGCGGTTTGCATCATTATGTTTCCCTTCCATTTATGTCTTAGCTTATCTGAGGGATTTTTCTGTGGTTTGTATTTTGGGTTTTGGTTTATCCATGTATTTTGATTTTGTGGACTAGTCCCTCTATTTTGTTGTACATTGTTGTAAATCAGTCTAATCTTTTGTAATCATCGTTATTTTATTGCTCTCGTGTTATCTTGTGGTATGCCATGATACTTACAGCTTCCGCGTACACTTGCTTGTACGTATGATTGATCCCTTGTGTGTGTACACTTGGATGAGTCTAGGTGTACGTGCACGGGAGTACGTGTGCCATTAGTTAGGTTTTCTCTAACCCCCGATTTCTGGGCTCGGGTTGTGACATTAATAAAGAGCAATATTAATTTTAAAGCATTAAAACAAAAGTAAGTGCTATCAGTCCCAATAGTAACCACCTTTGGTTACTCCCTGTGGTTTCATTAGACTTGCCTGCAATTTAATCTTCTAAACCAATAATTAATAATAACCACATATTCAATAATCTTCTAAACCAATAATCACATTATAATACTTAAATGTTTATAACTAATAACCTAAAATTTTAATTACATATATATAAATAAAATTTTTTTAAAGGGCAAGTGGGCCCAACTTCGTCAACTACCCTGCCCAGCCGCAACTGGGCCCAGCAGCACGCGGGCCGGGCGCTGCCAGGCCCAGCCAGGCTAGGCCTGGCAGGCAGCGCAGTGATGCTGCGTCGTTTTTTTTTTTTTAAAAACATAAACAAACTTCATATTTATGAAAAAAAAGGAAGATCAATCTCTAAGATTAATCACAAATCAAAGTATGGAACCTGAGCAAAGAAATCACACAGAAAGTTTAAACCCAAGCGAAGAAATCCTACAGAAGAGCATGTTAACAAACAAGCAACTAAAACATATTGCGAGAGCCAAAAATCATTGTTTCAGCTATCCACTTGCTTGGATTTTGAAGCCAAAGCAGATCTGAAGATCAAAGCTTGGAAGACCCCACATTGGTTTCCCCCTTAGAGAGCTTCTAGGGTTTGGTTGAAAAAAAAAGGAAGAGGGTTGGAGAATGAGGAAAAAAACCCTAAGAGTAGAGTTTATATAGAGAGAGGGTTTTTCCAAATTACAAGGGAGGGCTCCCTGATTTCTAATGGATTTTAAGAAATTCCAAAAAGAGTCTTCTAGCCTAAAAGGGTCAATTAACTCAGGCCCAATTGTGTTAAATCAATCCATCTGACCCTCTTAACCCAACTCAAACCCGACAAACCGATATGACCCAATATAAAAAAAATTCGGGACTTGACATAGAGCATGAGAAGAACTCTTAGCATGAATCAAAGAATGAAAGCATGGAAGCATAGAACAGAACAAGAAAGAAAATTCGGTCGAGCAACTCGCCAAACAGGTGGTGACCGTGGCCGCCACTATGGATTCGTCTGGGCAGTGAGTTGATAGGTTTGAGATGATGTCACAAGAGCCATCTTACATCAGAAACATTGATCTGGTCATGCATCTTGAAAAAAAAAAAAAAAAGAAAAGGTGGTGACCGTGGGATTTCTCCGGAAGGTGCTAGCCATGATCACAGACTACTGCTGTGGTGCCTCAGTTATGTAAACACCATGAATGGAGCTCAGACAGAACCCTCATAAGCTGGAATCATGAACGAAACACAAAAACAAAAAAAAACAAAAAAGCAAAGAGAAGAAGAGCCGATCCCTGTTTTCACTGCATTTTGAGCAAACACACAGAAAGAGGGAGTTGAAACTTTTACCAGCCATAGGAATCGTCTGGAATGGAAAAGTTCAAAAACTAATGAAGAAGAAATCGAAAGGAAGAAGGGCTCCAAGTTCCACTGCTTTCAATTTCTGTCAAATAAGATTCAAAACGGTGAGGTGAGGGCTGGGGCTGAGAGACCCAATTCTCTTATGAAGACTGCATCCGGACGCCAACTCCCCATTCTCTCGTGAATACAACTCTGTTGAAACGGTGGCGCCCATGGTGTGCTGCCCCATCTTGCTCACGGTCACAGCTGTTCTGGTAGTGGGACCCATAGCTTAAAGGCAAATTTTCTTAACTTCACCCACAGCTCATGGACACTACAGTGGGTAGCTTCCCCAAGTCCTCAACGGCAACTGCTGCACCTCTCCTTTGGCTCACGGACACCATTATTTTGAGGATTGAGACCCATTACTTAATGGCCCATCCTCTCATTGTGATCATTCAAGACCACGACCACTGCTGCTTCCTCCTCTCTCCCACTGACACAACTTGGTTAAAATTAGTGGGGTCCAAGCTTTGACCAAGTTCAGATGGATTCGGCCTTCCTTACCCATGATTACTGTGATTTTAAGTAGTGGGACCCACTACTTAAGTAATCCATTCTCCTAAAATGTGATCATTTAAAATTCCCACAGCATATGGTGGACCCACTTTGGGTATTTTACCTAAAAAAATGCTTTCCCACAACGGAATGAACCCACTTTAGGGTATTTCTTTTCCAAAAAAAAAAAAAAAAGAAGGGGGTTCTCCTTCGAAAATAATCCAAATTTTAAAATTATCTTGGGTCAAATCTGATTTTGAGCCACCATCTCAAATTGTTTTGAAATCAAAACCCAACAAAGCCAATGTTTTTCAAAATTCCATCTTATTTTGACTCACATCAAGCCAAGTCAAAACCTTGACTTTGATTTTTCAAAATAAACCAAAAATCCATAAAAATCCAAGCCCAAATCCATTTCATGAAAATCTAAACCCAAATCTATTTCAAACCCAAACCTTGATTTTTCTTTAAAAACCTCAGGGATTCCTTTTGTGGGTTTTCCCCACAGTCCCCACATAAATGCTACTCTGGATATATGTGACAACTAGGTCATGACAAAATCAAATCCATTTCCAAAATCCAAAACTAAATTCATAAGTTCTTGAATTTTCCAATACCTTAGGGATTTGTTTTGTAGGTGTTCCCCATAGTCTCCACAGAGATGCTACTTTTAATATATGTGAAAATAAGGTAATAAAATTCAGAATCCTTATGTTTATACCAAATTCCAAACCCTTCATGGTTTTTTTGACCCAAAATTTCAAAAATCCCAAGTTTAAGACTACAACTTCAAGGTTTTTTTTTTACCCAAAATTTCAAAATTCCTAAGTTTAGGCGGACAAAACTATATTTTCATCAAGCCATTCATCATTCCCATAGATTGGTTATTTCGAGGTACAATGATTATCATACTTTAATCATTGCACCTTGAGGGGCCACTTGTTGACCCATAAAAAAATCACAAATGTTGCAGTAAAGACATTATAAGCAAATTCCAAGCCAAAAGAAACATAAACCCTAGGTTTGTGGAATGCCTGGTCAAATACTACATCCAGAGTTCAGAACTGATACAACTCACTTAGAATTTTTAGATGAGTCCAAAGTATATCAATTCAAATCTCAGAGTTAATGGACTTCATATAGTCATTCGACTCACTAAACTTCAAATTGAAGGTCCATTAGCTCAAAGTCTAGGGGTTATTTAGCACAGTCAAGTTTCTGAGTTACCAAAGTGACTGAAAATCACATGGTAGCTCCGAACTATACTTTGGAATGATGCTTCAAAATTTCAAAGCATTTAGACTTCATTTCAGTTCAAATCTAAACTTCAGTGACTATTTTCAACTCTTTGGGGTCATTGTGACAACAGGCACTTCTGCATGTTAGAACTAGTTTTAACCCCTGGAGGAAGCTCAAATTATATTTAGGAGTGGTTTTGCAAAATTCCATGTCAAACGAACGTCATTTGACCCAAAATCAAAAAACATGTTAACTTTGGGTCAGTGCCCCCCAAGGCATAGGGTCACTAACTAAAATCTTGCTTCCAGGTGACCGAAGTTGATATAATTTGGTTGACTTAAGTTATGTTCAGAAGTAGTTCTGCAAATTTTTAAGCTAAAAGGATTCCATCTAATCCTACTTTGACTATATGTCAACTATGAGTCCGTGACCTCTGAGTCATGGGAGTCATTGATTAAAAATTCTACTTTTGGGAGGACAAAGCTGATAAAATTCGGATCAAAGACTCAAAATATGTTTAAAGTTAATTTTCCAAAGTTTCAAATCAATGTAACATCATTTAAGTAGAAAACAAGCTGATTGCTTATAACACAAGAAAATATTAACGTAGAACATTCAAGAAGTGGTGTCACTGTTTGAAATCCTATTTCAACAAAGATTTAGATGGATGCTTCAAGATTCCACTGACATCAGTCCCTTAACGTTTCAAATGAGTTCGAGATTCATTTGGGCCTCAAACAGCTGAAATAATGGCCCATTTTCATGAAAAGTCAGTAGGGGGTTGACCAACTTCAGAAGGTCAGAACGGGCTGAAATTTCTATTACAAACCCAAAATAGTGTTAAAAAGTAACACTCCAAGTTTTAGTGAAGATCGGACATTGTTTGGGCCCCAAGTAGGTGAAACGGGTCACATATGCAAGAAACCCAAAATTAGGACTACGGCCACGTTCACTGATACCTGTGAAGTAATTCCCGGCAGTATGTAGTGTTTTTCTCCACTTTATTTTAAACTCCAACCTCCCATTCCTCCCTAAACCACCTCTGGAGTGTATAAAAGGAAGGTTTGGCATGTGGGAGAAGGTTCCACACTAGTTCTAAGCAAATTCAAGGAAATTCAACAAAATTCAAGGCATTGTTCCAAGAATTCACAAGGCTCCCAAGGCACTTCAAGCACTCCAAATCAACTTCTTCTTCTCCTTCTCACTAAATTAAGGTGAAAAATGGTTCAAAGAAGGAGAAGAAGTATGCGCATCACTTAGAGAAGATGGGTTCAAGTGTCATCAAGTATACAAAGGATGAAACCAATTCCTTTGGTTTTCTCACATGGGAGGGGGGTTTTTTTTTTTTTTTACCATCTCGGAAGTTGTAAACAGGCCTCTTAGGCTTCATTTTGTTCCTTGAAAATCATAGATTCAAAATGACACAACTTTAACTCCATTTTGCTTGTATAAAGCACCCTTTTTGAATTTGTACAAAAATAGTTCTAACCAAAAAGTGATGATTATCAAATCTTTTAGTTGATTCCACGGCCAAATTAAACACCATTGGCGGTCATTCAACACTCCAAAAGTTAAAGAAAATAAGCTCCAGCACGCTGAAGGCATCACAGAAACAAAACAGAGAAAGAGAGGGGACAAACAGTGGCCATTTTGGCCACTGTCTATCAATGACTGTGGGCCACGGTCACCCCTCCAATTTTCTTTTTTTGCGTTTTTTGCTTTTATTTTATGTATTTTCTTATACTTTCCAAGTTTAGATCACATCTGAGACCAAAGGGAGGGATTGTAATTTTCCAAAACTTATAGACAACCTATATCTCCATGATCAGAGCGTTTAAACTCATGTAAATAAAGAGAAGTTAATGCTAAACTGTAATTATATTTCTCATTCTTCTAAATGCTTAAAGTGTGTGAATGTTAGACTCGAATTCGTTACATTTTACATCACATTTCGAGCGTGATCAAAGTCTTCATTTTTTAACAGATCATGATGGAGCCTCAATATGGAGGCTTCCATCTCGCAATTGGGAGAAGTATCGTGGGTTGCAATTAGTATTTTCCTCTTGATTTTTGAGGTAAATGGCACAGTTGAAAGTACTTTGAATACCATACACAATCCACTGGAATTGGATCATAAGATTTTCATAGCTTAATTGAGCTGGATCTAGGAAGTGTATCTTGTGATTTTATATTTCTAACCTAAGTTCTGTCATTCAAGAAAATGAGAGTCATTAGTAATGTGTAATGTCTGTTTGAATCTTGCACAAGAAGGGAGAAAGAGCATGATGGTCTTGAATGAACGAGGCATTATTAAGTGCACTATGTTCGGGAAATGCTATGTTTGCTTCATTTTTTATGATTATATACAAGGTGGAAAAAGCAGTTTTAAGTCTATCCTCAGAATCATGTATGCAGAGAAAGAATATTAGGGTCATTTATATAGAATTTGCATTGGTTACATTTCAAATACTATGTTGCCCAGTGAAGTTTAAGCATATGAAAATACAATAGTAACACAAATGGATTATTAGAACCTATAGGGATGGATGTTAAGCTCCAGAACTTGACCAGCAGTTACAACAAATCAGTGGAAAAGATGATGATGCCATCTTATGGAACAATCAATAGATATTTGATAACTAACTATTACCTTCATCTAAAAATCAAATTCAATCATATAAATACTAAATTTTAGATTAAATTGGATCAATTGCAGATAGTTGGGTGAATGGTTGTTTGTGATACTTAATCAAGTTCAGCAAGTTGAATGGTATTGACATTAAGTATACTTTGAAAATGTGTTTTAAGAATTTTATTTGGATTTCTATCCAAACCAAAGATTTGCAAGATGTGATAAATTGTAACTTCACTACTTTGTCGTTTTATATGGTCATTCACATTAAAAAGCTATGGCCGTTAGTAATGTTTCTATCCTCTTTTAGACAAGTCTTAGGTCAATCATTTTCACCATACGTAAACCCTAGAGAGGGCACTAAAAATTAACCCAAAATATAATTTTTTCCTATAAAAATATAACTTTTAGGTAATGATATCATTACTATCTTTTATACATTATACGCTCATTTTTTGTCTTCAACATTCATTCCTTAATATCTTTTTACTGAGATAGGCAAACACTACAAAGGGCACTACAATTTGTCTCAAAAAATGATTTTTTTAATAAAAATATAACTTTCAGCTAATGATATTTTTACCATTCATAATAAATTATATGCTCATTTTTTTATCTCCAACATTCATTCCTTAATATATTTATAATGATATGGATGAACACTGTAGAGGGCAGTAGAATTTGATACAAAAAATATTTTTTTCCCTAAAAATGTAACTTTCAGGTAACAATATGATTACCATCTTTTATACATTAAATGTTTGTTTTTTGCCTCCAACATTTAGAAGATAAGATCTTTATACTGAGATATACATCACAGAGGGCACTAGAATTTGACAGAAAAAATGATATTTTCAAATAAATATATAACTTTTAGGTAATGATATTATTACCATCCTTTTTATATTATGTGTCTGTTTTTGGTCTCCAACATTCATTCCTTAAAATATTCTGTTGAGATGCATAAACACTGCAGAAGGCACTAGAATTTGACCTCAAAAAAGATTTTTTCCCATAAATATATAACTTTTAGATAACAACATCGTTACTATCCTTTATAGATTATACACCCATTTTTTGTCTCCAACATTCAGTTATTAAGATGTTTACACTAACATGCATAAACGCTACAGAGGGCACTAGAATCTGACCCAAAACACTATTTTCCATATAAATAAATAATATTCGGTAACGATATTGTTATTATCCTTTATACATTATGTTAGATTTTGTGGACTCAATTCATCAGTTGATGTAATAAATTGATTAATTTCTTTATTTATCAATAAAATCATGCTTTGCTTTCATGAGATGAGTTTTATTTTACTAATTCATGCACATGACCAATACATATGACATAATGGTTCATGAGTTGAACCGGGTCCCATTAGTATATTAGATGTGATATATGTGCATGGATGAGATCCACACGCGGGAGATATATGTCACAAATCTTATACTTAAATAGCTTCACAACCAGTAATGAGAGCGGGCATCTCATTTAATAAGGTTGCAGCACTTTGATCACTATGAAATAGTGTGATTTGTCTCGATCATCAGAACGTAAGATTCTGGATCACGGTGTTGGTACATTGGATGTATTGAAGGACCATGAGATGCACCTTATGGAATTCTGTCTCAATAATAAGGTATGCTCTCATAATTCCCTAGCAATAGGCTCTCAATCCTGAGACATTGATGAACTCAAGTTTCTATTTATTCATTTGCTTTGAGTCACCAATGAGTGAGGCCGACTGTAGGTTAACACCTCGGTGTCTTGGGTATGTGGTAGTAGAACTGTGGGAACGTTGAATGATCAAGATGGAATCTATCTCTATTATCCCCTTGTGCCAATTAATGGATTTGTCATTAGTAAGTGCGCACCCATCTTAATTAAGAGTTAATTGGATGGTACTGATGATTACTGTGATTAATTGGGGATCAAGGATAATAAGATGTGGAACTTAGATTGGAAGAGACGGATTTATTCCAATTGATCCACGGATATTGATAGAGGGGCCTACTTATGGTAATTGGGAAGTTTAGGGTCTCCATTGTAATTTATTCCTAAAACTGGAGTGCAATTGCATTTATATAGTGGTGTTATTTGCAATGAACTGAGGGCCCGGATTGCACATGAGATGTGGGGTCGCGGTGTTCCAGTTGGAGCCAGCTTTCTAAGGAATCCCTAGTGGTCCCCACGCTAGCCCAAGTTATTGGAAAATACTAATCTAACTCGAACTCTAGAAAGAAGGGATAAGAAAGGAGAAAGTTGCTAATTGCTTTAGAAGTAAGACTTCTATTTCAATTAGGCAAGGATGAGATTTGAAAGTTTATAAAATCTCCTTGGACGTCCAAAAGAGTCCCTCTCATGCCCAAAACCCTTTCGTGCAAGAGTTGCACGAGTCACTCTCTCCTTCTTTCTTCTAGTTCCTTGGAGTTTTGAGTTGGGATTTTCTCCTGAAGATTCCACCATTCTTCTTGAGAAAAGAAATCCAATTCGGGTCATAGCGTGGAAGGCTAAGAGGTGTTGAAGAAATCCATTAGAGCACTGCGGATCTCCAAAGGTATGATCTACTTCTTGCATGTCGTAGATTATTTTGGATGTTTAGTGCTGGTAGAATATTTACTGTACATGGTCACGAGATTGAGGGTAATGCATCCTGGATTAGGTTTTGGTTTTATGGATAGTTGATCCCTGTGTCAAGTGGGTCAAAAGTTTTGAAAATCTATCCACGAGACCCACCTACTTCCAACAATTGGTATCAGAGCCATACCTCATCTCTAATCATGTTAGATCAGTAATCTTGTTCTAATCTTTGCATGAGATGTGAAGAGGATAGAGCAAGGGCTATGATAGGATCAATGTTTATTGGGTTTGCTTGCTTTTGTAGTAGATACATGTTTGGAAAGTCACAAAAGGTTTTAATCATGATAGGAGGATGATAAGATGCCATTAAAAGCATACTGAGATCATTAGAGGTGACTGGGTACAGCAGGAGCCGAATCTGAAAAAGAACCCAAATTTCTGGGTTCGTCAGGTCGGTTAGTCAAACAGACCACTATGGCTGTAGAGGTCTGTTGGCTAACCGTAGGGACCAGATCGGCTAGCCAAACCTAGGCAGAATCATCTTGTTCTTGATCTGAGTTGTTGTTTTTTTTTTTTCGGGGGCGCTGCCCCTGGACCCCCGCTGCGTAGGGGATCTTGTATCGTGGTGGCGAAAATTTGGCATCTTGTTTTTCCATTGTGGTTTGGCAACCTGGTTTTGTAAGATGCTTTGTTGTATGAGATACTAACTTGCAGGTGATAATGTCCTCTCCATATGGCCCACATGTTTTTCTTTCCTTTTAATTATTGGTTTATTTGTGGCTAAGTGTAAAGGGCATCGTGGTTTCCTTGGTTTCCCGTGAAAGGGCAAGGCATGGTGAATTTCCCTATAGCCCTTTTTATTTCCATGTTTCGACTACCATGTAAGTCTCATTACAGAGACATAGGAATTTATGTATTTTAAAATTTGTAAATTCTAGAGAAGTTCGAAACAAAGAAGGAAAGAGAAGCTGGACTCCTAATCAAAGAGTTTGAAGATTACCAAAAGGTGTTTTGGAGATGCCCAAAGAGTTTGAGGAATCCCAAAGTTTTGGAAAGTCTAGAAGTCCAAGAAGTCTTTTCCGCCTGGGCCATGTGGAGGAGAGGACTAGTATTTTGTTATAGCACTTTCTATTTATGGATGAATGCTTATTTTAGAGTATTTCCATATCTGATCCAAACATAGCAAATTCCAAAATCGGTCAAATCAAATTAATTTTTGGAAAGAATTCTAATTAGAGTTTGTGGGCCCATGAGATGGATCTATTGGTAACACTAATTTTAGAAATTGGACTTTCCTTAAAATAACTTGACTTGGAACCAATCATTGGTCTTATCATGAGATGCATATATACCTATATTTGATGGACCCATACACCTATAAGGAAATCCTCAACTCTAAAATATTAAGTGGGAGCGGGGCATTTCTATATATATAAAAATCCCCATGGTTTTCCACCATAGGTCCATTGTAAGGAAAGTATTAGCCTCGCGCCATTTTGAGAATGGCCATTCCCCACGGAGGGCTTGTATTTATCTGGATACTGGATGTGGATCTCCTATGGATAGTGTTGATGAGACGGGGTGGGAGCCCACTCCCCAAGGAGGAGCTACCCGTAACGGTTGTCATGCAATGCTAGTTGGTGGGTCACACTTAACTAAAATAATGATGTAGTATCCCCAAGGATTTACCTCATGTATTTTAGAAACCGAAGCTAATCGAGAGTCATACATTATTTGGTATGAGATACCTAGATTGTATTGAATGAAGGGGATCATGGATAGTTAGTCTTAATCCAAATTTTGATCAACTTTGATCCGCACCAGTCTAGGAGGTATTTGCACTCCCCAAGGAGGCATACCCCGCAGGATTGGGATTCCGATGTATTCTGAATTTTGTGGTTATGAGGATTTCCACATAAATTTGGTAGAATACTAAACCCTAATGTCATTTAAATTTATTAATTGAATGTATGGTTATGTGTTACAGTATTACAAGCATGAATTCGAATATTTTCAATCCACTTGCGACTATCCTCAACCAGAATAAGTTGGTGGGATCCAACTATGTAGACTGGAAACGGAATCTGGATATTGTCCTGACAGCTTCAGGATATAAATATGTCCTTACCAAAAACCCCCTTGAAGAGCCTGGCCCAGATGCATCAGAAGCAGAAAAGGACCTTTACACCAAATGGGCCAAAGACGATGAGATGGCCCGATGTTACATTCTGGCATCCATGTTTAGTGTGCTGCAACATCAACATCAATCTTATAAGACTGCATATGATATGATATCGAATTTAAAGGAGATGTTTGCAAAACAAGGCAGACCTGCTAGGCATGCAGCCATGAGGGTGCTCATTAGCACCAAGATGGCTGAAGGTACATCAGTACAGGAACACATGTTGAAGATGATGGACTCATTAAATGAGTTAGATGTACTGGGAGTTGCGATTGATGCAGAATCGCAGATTGACATAATCCTTGAGTCATTACCAGAGTCATTCAACAATTTCAAGGTCAATTATAATATGAATAAAATGAATCTGACTCTGGCTGAGTTATCTAGTCAGCTGGTAGCAACTGAAGGGATTATGAAGAAAAAACCAACTGCCTTAATGACAGAAAAGTTAGATGCCAAGTCCAAGCCGAAAAGGCAAAGGGCGGAAAGAAATCAGTTCCAAAAGGTCCTAAGGTGGAGAATGGTCCAACTGGTGGCGTGGCTAAAGCTAAGGGTTCAGGGACAAAAGGAAAGTGTTTCCATTGTAGTAAGACAGGACATTGGAAGAGGAATTGTCCAGAATATCTGTCTAAGAAAAAGACCCCAGGTATGATTGAGTCACTTATATCTGAAGTTAGTTTTGCAACTGGTACTTCACAATCCTGGTGTGTGGATTCCGGGGCAACTAATCACATATGTAATACGTTGCAGGGGTTCAGGGAAACCAGGAGGCTAAGTGATGGAGAAATCATTGTCAACCTAGGATCTGACGCTAAGGCGGAGGCTGTTTCAGTGGGAGTCATTACTTTATGTTTTTCAAATAATAAATTGGTTTTGTCAGAAACATTATATGTACCGTCTTTAAGGCGGAATTTAATTTCAGTTTCTAGTTTGGTGAATAAAGGTTATTCTATTACTTTTGGTACTAAAGTTGTCATAAAGAGGAATGGTACTTTCATATGTTCTGGCAAGGTAACCAATGGACTTTATTTGTTAACTCCCACAATGTATGAGATACATGATACTGAAACAATTAATAGACCATCATTAAAGAGAAAGTCACCTTCATCTAATCCAACAAAACTTTGGCACCTAAGGCTAGGTCATATAAACCTTAACAGGATTGAGAGGCTAGTGAAAGATGGTATCTTACCTTCATTGGTGGTAGAACCAATGCCTGTCTGTGAGTCCTGTTTGGAAGGTAAAATGACTAAAAGACCCTTTTCAGCTAAGGGTAATAGGGCCAAAGATTTATTGGAATTAATGCATACTAATGTCTGCGGACCCATTAATGTCAGGGCCAGAGGAGGATATGAGTACTTCATCACTTTCATAGATGATTACTCAAGATATGGTTACATATACCTTATGCACCGCAAGTTCGAAGCTTTTGAAAAGTTCAAAGACTTTCGAGCGGAAGCGGAAAAGCAATTAGGTAAGAGTATCAAGACTCTTCGATCAGATCGAGGAGGGGAATATCTCTCTGCTGATTTTATGGGTTACTTATCAAAAAATGGGATTCTATCCCAATTGTCTACTCCTAGTATGCCTCAACAGAATGGAGGAGCAGAAAGAAAGAACCGGACTCTTTTAGATATGATTAGGTCTATGCTGAGTTTCTCAAGATTACCTATATCCTTTTGGGGATACGCTTTGGATACTGCAATGTACATACTAAACCTCGTACCATCTAAGTCTATACCTAAGACTCCCCAAGAATTGTGGTCTCGGTGAAAGCCTAGTCTACAACATTTACACATTTGGGGTTGTCCAGCACACGTGCTCAAGGTTAAGACGGATAAGTTGGAAACGAAGTCAGAAGTATGCACATTTGTAGGATATCCTAAAGGAACTAAAGGTTGGTTATTCTATAATCCCAGAGAGCAGAAAGTGCTGGTCAGCACCAATGCGGTTTTTCTGGAGGAAGATTATATGATGGACCGAAAATTTTTAGAAAAGGTGATCTTGGAAGAGATTCAGGAGCAATCAATTCCAAATCCAAGTATGACCGGACTTGAGGAAGAACCGCCCTTACTAGACCCAGTAGTTACACCAGTACCTCGTCGTAGTGGGAGGATTGTCAGACCCCCTGACAGGTTCTCATTCTTAGGAGAGTCTTATGAGGCAATCCCAAAAGAGCCGGAATAAGATCCCTCTAACTATGATGAAGCAATCAATGACTTAGACTCGGGACGCTGGCAAGATGCTATGAAAGCTGAGATGGAGTCTATGTACTCAAATCAGGTCTGGACACTTGTGGACTTGCCTACCAATATTAAACCTATCGGGTGCAAGTGGGTCTACAAGAGAAAAAGAGGACCAGATGGAAGAGTGGAGACCTATAAGGCTAGGCTTGTTGCGAAAGGATATACTCAGAAAGAGGGGATCGATTATGAGGAAACCTTCTCGCCAGTAGCCATGCTCAAATCCATCCGGATACTCTTATCCATTGCGGCTCATCTCGATTACGAGATTTGGCAAATGGATGTCAAGACGGCGTTTCTCAATGGCCATCTTGAGGAAGACATCTATATGGTGCAGCCAGACGGTTTTATAGCTAAAAACTAGGAGCAAAAACTTTGCAAGCTGCAGAAGTCTATTTATGGACTGAAGCAGGCATCCCGAAGCTGGAATATCCGTTTTGACCAGGCAATCAAGTCATTTGGTTTTTGTCAAAATCCGGATGAGTCATGTGTGTACATGAAAAGTGAAGGTGACAGGGTAGTGTTTCTGGTTTTATATGTCAATGACATCCTTCTCCTCGGGAAAGATATAGGAATGTTGTCAATGGTAAAAGTTTGGTTAGCCAAGACTTTTGATATGAAGGACTTGGGAGAAGTTAGTTACATCCTAGGGATCAAACTCTATCGAGACCGGAAAAATAGGATGATTGGCTTATCCCAAGCTGCATACATAGATAAGGTGCTAGTACGGTTTGCAATGCAAGACTCCAAGAAGGGTATCACACCTTTCAGGCATGGAGTGCACCTTTCCAAGGATCAGTGTCCTAAGACACCCGAGGAAAAGGAGCAAATGAGGTCGATACCATACGCTTTGGCTGTTGGTAGCCTCATGTATGCTATGTTATGTACTAGACCAGATATCTGTTATGTAGTGGGCCTAGTTAGCAGATATCAATCTAATCCAGGACCTGAACATTGGACTGCTGTAAAATGTATTCTCAAATACTTGAGAAGGACTAAAGATTACATGTTGATTTATAGCAGTGATGAGTTGATTCCAGTCGGATACACAGATTCTGACTTTATGTCAGATAAGGATTCTAGGAAATCCACCTCTGGTTATGTATTTATGCTTGGAGGCGGAGCTATCAGCTGGAGGAGTATAAAACAAGAATGTACCACTGATTCAACCTCGGAAGCTGAATATGTAGCAGCTTGTGAAGCAGCTAAGGAAGTAGTATGGCTTAAAAGATTCCTTTTGGAACTTGGGGTGGTACCTTTGATACGACAGCCACTCACAGTTTACTGTGACAGCAGCGGGGCAGTCGCTCAGTCAAAGGAACCCAGAAGCCATAAAAGCCAAAAGCATGTACAGAGGAAGTACCACTTAGTCAGAGAGATTGTGCAGAGAGGTGATATTGCTATTACCAAGATAGCCTTTGTAGACAATTTGGCAGATCCCTTTACTAAGCCTTTGACTACCAAAGTCTTTGAGCAGCATGTAGAAGGGATGGGCATGAGATGCAACCCTGACTGGCATTGAGCCCAAGTGGGAGATTGTCAGATTTTGTGGACTCAATTCATCAGTTGATGTAATAAATTGATTAATTTCTTTATTTATCAATAAAATCATGCTTTGCTTTCATGAGATGAGTATTATTTTACTAATTCATGCACATGACCAATACATATGACATAATGGTTTATGAGTTGAACCGGGTCCCATTAGTATATTAGATGTGATATATGTGCATGGATGAGATCCACACGCGGGAGATATATGTCACAAATCATATACTTAAATAGCTTCACAACCAGTAATGAGACCGGGCATCTCATTTGATAAGGTTGCAGTACTTTGATCACTATGAAATAGTGTGATTTGTCTCGATCATCAGAATGTAAGATTCTGGATCACGGTGTTGGTACATTGGATGTATTGAAGGACCATGAGATGCACCTTATGGAATTCCATCTCAATAATAAGGTATGCTCTCATAATTCCCTAGCAATAGGCTCTCAATCCTGAGACATTGATGAACTCAAGTTTCTATCTATTCATTTGCTTTGAGTCACCAATGAGTGAGGCCGACTGTAGGTTAACACCTCGGTGTCTTGGGTATGTGGTAGTAGAACTGTGGGAACATTGAATGATCAAGATGGAATCTATCTCTATTATCCCCTTGTGCCAATTAATGGATTTGTCATTAGTAAGTGCGCACCCATCTTAATTAAGAGTTAATTGGATGGTACTGATGATTACTGTGATTAATTGGGGCTCAAGGATAATAAGATGTGGAATTTAGATTGGAAGAGATGGATTTATTCCAATTGATCCACGAATATTGATAGAGGGGCCTACTTGTGGTAATTGGGAAGTTTAGGGTCTTCATTGTAATTTATTCCTAAGACTGGAGTGCAATTGCATTTATATAGTGGTGTTATTTGCAATGAACTGAGGGCCCGGATTGCACATGAGATGTGGGGTCGCGGTGTTCCAGTTGGAGCCAGCTTTCTAAGGAATCCCTAGTGGTCCCCACGCTAGCCCAAGTTATTGGAAAATACTAATCTAACTCGAACTCTAGAAAGAAGGGATAAGAAAGGAGAAAGTTGCTAATTGCTTTAAAAGTAAGACTTCTATTTCAATTAGGCAAGGACGAGATTTGAAAGTTTATAAAAACTCCTTGGACGTCCAAAAGAGTCCCTCTCATGCCCAAAACCCTTTCGTGCAAGAGTTGCACGAGTTACTCTCTCCTTCTTTCTTGTAGTTCCTTGGAGTTTCGAGTTGGGATTTTCTCCTGAAAATTCCACCATTCTTCTTGAGAAAAGAAATCCAATTCGGGTCATAGCGTGGAAGGCTAAGAGGTGTTGAAGAAATCCATTAGAGCACTGCGGATCTCCAAAGGTATGATCTACTTCTTGCATGTCGTAGATTATTTTGGATGTTTAGTGCTGGTAGAATATTTACTGTACATGGTCACAAGATTGAGGGTAATGCATCTTGGATTAGGTTTTGATCTTATGGATAGTTGATCCCTGTGTCAAGTGGGTCAAAAGTTTTGAAAATCTATCCACGAGACCCACCTACTTCCAACACATTATATGCCCATGCATTTTTGTCTCCAGCATTTATTCCTTAATATCTTTATATTGATATGTATAAATGGCACTAGAATTTGACCCAAAAACAATTTTTTTCATAATTATATAACTTTCAAGTAAAGATATCATTATCATCCTTTATACTTAATACAACCGTTTTTTGTCTCCAACATCCGTTTTGTAATTTCATTATATTAAGGTGCAGAAATTTTGCTTAGGAAACTTGAATTTGAGAAATGTATGTTATTTCCCTGCATATATATAATCTTCAAATAACCTATCGTTACTATTCTTGATAAAATTTGCATCTATATTTGGTTTCCAACATTCAATCCATGATATCTACCACATAAATCACAAAAGAATTTAACTCAGTGACCATGAGAACTAGGAAACCAAAGAGCCTTGATGTGCATAAAACTTGATTTAGTACTTTGTGAACTCATGTGTCAAAGGTAGGACATGTATTAATTGAATTAGGCTTTCTTTCTACTCTGACCTTAAGCCATCGCTGAACACAACCTATTTAGCTTGAAGGAAGTGGTCCATATTAACATCTCATGTAGTTGGTTTGATTTTGTAATCATGAATCAACCAAAATTTCTTGCTACAAATACGAATTCATGTAATAGAATTATTTGGATCACCCAACTGAATACAAAATTTGGTCGGTTGGGCCAAGTCAAAGCTTGTCCAATCCCAATTGGTTACTGACTTAGCTCAATACTTCTAGACCGGTCCATAATATGCACAGCCTCAGCCCATGGACTAAAAAATACACCCCATGAAGGGCGAGCTTGGGTCAAACCCTTGCTGACCCATGTTTCGAACGCCTCTACTCAAGATTATTCAATGAAGGAATTCTTTTTAAGATACATCAATATGACTACTTTCCATTTTATATGAATCATTACCCTTAATGTAGCCTCCAACAATAATAGAAATTTAAAAATGGGGTCTACCTTATCATATTTTATAAATATTTTGTATTTTCAACTACAGGACTCCCATACAGCAAGTGTCAAGAAATTTCCGTTGGTGTGAGTAATTCATTTTATGGACAGGAAGAATTTAAAATCTCAAACCATCCTTGTGCTAGTCTCATAGGTGAGATTTTTTCTTATTGGAATCCAATTTGGACTAGTTGAAGACATTGCTATTTTTCAAAATATGAAGACCATATTATTATAATTTATATCTTCCATTTGTCGCTGATGTAGATCCATAAAGTGATGATTATGATGATCCACTTATTCCTCTTAGCCCAACTCTATATAGGTGGAGGGTTTGATGTTTATCTCATCTTAGCTTAGATATAAAAAAAAATGGAGATATCCTCTCTTTTCTCGTTATTAATTATTTTATTTTCTTATTTGTCCTTCAATATTATTAAATAGAGGTCCCTTGACCCCTTTATATAAGTTCCCCTCCATTTAAGTGTTTTTATATTTTATCAAAATCCTAGAACCCTTCATGTGGATTATCATTGAGGACCACTCCACAATGGCTCCATTTATGAGAAATATGTAAAAGTTACACCAAAGGGCTGGTCCCACCTAAGATTGACCATTCTATTAAACATGTGATGTCTTAAATCATTAATGATATTTATAATCAAATGATCAATGTTACATGGGGGACAAACTTTAATTAGAGTAAAAAAAATTGACATATCACTCTCTGGGTTTCCAATAGATGAGCCCCACTCTCTAGTTTCACAACTTGAACTTAGGATCTTTCTGGGTAGAGCCTTAGAGATTTGGACCCACCTACCAGTAATAAAATCTTGGACCAAACAGCCCATTTCATCAAAGAGATCATGACCTTAAGATCAAATCCCTCTAAGCCATTGCATCGCCCCAACAACCCTCATTTCAACCACTTATCTCATTGAACCATAGTTCGTACTATTGCCTTCATCCATAAGAAAAGCGTTACACACCATCTATTCTCTCTCTCTCTCTCTCTCTCTCTCTCTCTCTCTCTCATGTGGGCAACTTTTAAGAGCAATTAGTAGCTTTGGGTTTTGGACAAACGTGTTAGAAAATCTGCGGCAGCAGGAGCTAATAATTAAATTGTAATAGCTTGAATTTTTTAAAGAAGCCCTCACAAAATCTCAATTCTTTTTAAAAAGGCTAAATTTAAATAAAAAATTTTTATAAAATAATTAATTCTAAATTTATATTAGATTAATTGATTAAGAAATATTAAAAAATCAAATTTGGAGTTCATACTCCGTAGGAAGACAAATATAGCCCCATTCATTATAAAAAAGCATGGGCTTAGATCGGGCTATATCGTCACGGGCTAAGGCACAAACCTCTTCTCGTCTTCTCAAGCACCTCTTCTCGTCGTGAACATTGGCTCAATCAGGGCATCCAAGCGACTCACTAGGACAAGGGTATCTCTTCTCTTCGTGCGACATCGACAATCGGCGGTCATGTCACTCATCTTCTTCAAGTTCTTTTTCTAATATTTGTCTGCTTTTTTCTTGCTATAGTTCTTCGGAAATCTCTTTGAAGTTCTTCCTACACTGACTGTAATGAATGCCAGCAGCAATATAAGCATTTAATTCCTCAAGAAGATGTCAAGTCCCAAATTTTTATATTGGGTCATACTGGTTTGTCGGGTTTGAGTTGAGTTAAGAGGGTTAAATGGATTGAATTAATACAATTAGGCCTGAGTTATTGGACCCTTTTAGGCCAAAGGACTCTTTTTGGAATTTTATAAAACCCACTAGAAAGCAGGGAGCCCTCCCTTGTAATTTGGAAAAACCCTCTCTTTATATATAAACTCTACTCTTAGGGTTTTCCCCATTCTTCCATCTTCTTCCTCTCTTCTGCAACCAAGCCCTAGAAGTTCTCCAAGGGGAAACCAAGGTTAGATCTTCTGCTCTTCAGATTTACTTTTGGCTTCGAGATCTAGGCAAGTGGATAACTGCAAACAATATCTTTTTGGTTACTTTGTTTAATCATATGTTCAAAACATAAATTATTTGTTTGGTTTAATGTTTTTGGTTTTGATTAAGAGATTAACAATGAAGATTGATTTTGATTGAAACCAAGCATGTAGTTAAGGTTTAATGCCTTTGAATCTATATTTGATTTATATATATATTTAAATATATATATTTATATTAAAAAAAAAGAAAAAAATTTGCCGGCAGTAGCGCTGCCTGCACATGGCAGGCAGCAGTGCTGCCTGGCATGCCTAGGCAGTGGGCCTGCTGCCTGGGCCAGCTGGGCAGCGGCCCGGCCCAGCCTGGGGGGCCCGGGTGCGGGTCTGGGCCCGTCGCCCAGTTTTTTTTCAAAAATAAAAAAATAAAAAAAATAAATATATGTAGATTTATATAAATAGAGATGACTTAGAGTTTTTGAATATTAATTATAATATTTAGAGGGTTATAGTTTGGTAATGGTTATATTATGCTAATAGAGATTTGATTTCATTAAATTAATTTTATTTCGATATTATTTGAAATTTAATAAGCAAAAGAGGGAGTCTTGTGGTATTTGTGACAATAATCACCCTACAACTAAGTGTTGGAGACAAAAAACAGTTAAGTTATAGTTGATGATGACACAAGGTGCAATTGTGAGATCAAAGAAGAAGGTTGTTATCCGTATGATTTCAATTATTAAGGCTATAAAGTTGTTGATGAAAGGTTCTGAGGGGTATATAGCGTTTATCACGGAGGATAAATAGACTAAAGTGGTGGAGGAGATACCAGTGGTATCTGAGTTTCTGGATGTTTTTCCCGATGATATTCCCGAATTACTGCTAGTCCGTGAGATTGACTTTGTAATTGAGCTTGTGCCAGGCATAACTACGATCTCGAAAGCCCCTTATAGAATGGCCCGAGCAGAGTTGAGAGAACTCAAAGAGGAATTGCAGGAGTTGTTAAACAAGGGTTTTATTAGACCGAGTTTCTCTCCTTGGGGAGCTCCAGTGTCATTTGTAAAAGAAAAGGATGGTTCTATGAGAATGTGTATTGATTATAAACAACTAAATCAAGTGACCATTAAAAACAAGTATCTTTTACCAAGAATCGATGAATTATTTGATCAATTGCAAGGTGCGTAGTATTTTTCTGAGATTGATCTGAGGTCATGATATCATCAGTTGAGGGTACAAGATCAAGATATTCCAAAAATTGCATTTATAACTAGATATGGTCACAAATTTTTGGTGATGTCTTTTGGACTGACTAATGCGCCGACAGCTTTTATGACTATGATGAATAGGGTTTTTGCGCAGTACTTGGACAAGTTTGTAGTGGTATTTATCGACGACGTATTTGTGTATTCAAAGAGTTGGGAATAGCATGCTTAGCATCTTCGTACGTCATTACAACTGTTGAAGGAACATCAATTGTATGATAAGGCAAGTAAGTGTGAATTTTGGTTGGAATAGGTAGGATCCTTTGGTTACGTCATCTCCAAGGAAGGTTTAGCGGTGGACCCAGCAAATATTGAAGCAGTTGTAAAGTGGGATAGACTGAAAACAGTGTCGAAAATCTAAAGTTTCCTAGGCCTCGTAGGTTCTTACCTCAATTTCATGGAAGGGTTTTCCACAATAGTAGCCCCACTGTCGCGATTGACTCATAAAGAAGCTCCTTTTGTGTGAAATGAGGATTGTGAGCATAGTTTTCAGGAGTTGAAAAGGAGGTTGACCACAGCTCCTATACTGACCGTACTTGTCGGCAATGATATTTTGTGATTTTTATCGATGCATCCGGAGTTGGACTTGGTTATGTTCTCATGCAACAGAGGAGGGTAGCAGCGTATGGGTCTTGACAGTTGAAGGAACATAAACAGAAGTATGCAACTCATAATTTGGAGCTAGCAGCGGTGGCCTTTGCTTTGAAGATATAGAGACATTATCCTTACGGAGCCACTTTTGAAGTACATTCGAACCATAAAAGCCTCTAATATTTCTTCACACAGGGTGATTTGAATATGAGATAGAAGAGATGGATGGAGTATATTAAGGATTATGATTTTGGGTTGAAGTACCATCCAGGAAAAGCTAATGTAGTGGCAGATGCTCTAAGTAGAAAAGCAGCGTTCACTGGAGGATTAATTGCAGAATGCTTCTGGATTCGATGATTAGAAGATATGGATGTGTATTTTCGACCTGTTAATAGGCAGTGTTAGCTGGTATATTTCCGTGAGAAACTGAATTACTTCCAAGGATCAGAGAATACCAATTATTAGACCCCAAGATAACAAGAATTAAAGATCATATAGATGAGAGGCCTGATTTTAGGTTGGAAGATAATATTTTATAAAGATAGAATTTGTGTGCCTGATTTTCCAGAATTGAAGGATGAAATCGTGATAGAGGCACATTATACTCAGTATACTATTCATCGAGGAGGTACCAAGATGTATCAAGATCTGAAGGATCACTATTGGTGGGAGTGATGACATTGCATGGAGAATGAGTTTTTATTGTCTCTGACTAGGATAGTAAGTTTGTATCTAGGCTTTAGGTATCACTGCGGAAGCCTTAAAAACCAAGCTGAGTTTTAGTACAACTAATCATCCCCAAACAGACGGACAAACAAAGCATACAAACCAAACATTGGAAGATATGTTAAGCGCATGTGTCTTGGATTTCAAGACTAGTTGGAACGAAAGCTTGGCTCTATGTGAATTCATGTACGACAATAATTATCACTCTAGCATTGGCATGGCACCTTTTGAAACTTTGTATGGGAGCAGATGTCAAACCCTTATATGTTGGTCGAATTTTGGAGCTCGCGGTTTTCATGGACTGTCTGAGGTTGGAAAGTCCAGTGACAAGATAAGACAGATTCAGAACAGGTTGAAGGCTACCTGCAGTCGCCAAAAGAGTTATGCCGATAAAAAAGGGAGAGAGTTAAAGTTTGAGATTGGTGACCATGTATTTCTGAAGGTATCACCTACACGTGGTACTTCACGGTTTGGGCAAAAATAGAAACTCTCCAGAAGAGATGTGGGACCGTTCCAGATTATCAGTAAGGTCAACGACGTGGCTTATCTGTTAGCATTGCCACCAGAGCTGTCGGGTGTTTATAACACCTTCCATGTTTTTACGTTAAGGAAGTATATAGCAGACCGTTCGCATGTGTTGGAGTATAAGCCGTTGCAAGTGCAGGATGATACAACTTACATTGAGCAACCGGTGGGGATTGTCGACACCAAAGAGCAAGTGTTGAGAAACTGTGTCATCTATTTTGTGAAGGTTCAATGGAGTCATCATCACTCGAAGGAAGCAACGTGGGAGCTTCAAGACAAAGTGCAGCGTCAGTTTCCGTGCCTTTTCTTGATATATGTTAGTCATTTGGAGGACCAAATGTCCTTTAAGGAGGATGAGATGTCAAGTCCTAAATTTTTATATTGGGTCATACCGGTTTGTCGGGTTTGAGTTGGGTTAAGAGGGTCAAATGGATTGAATTAACACGATTGGGCCTGAGTTATTGAACCCTTTTAGGCCAAAGGACTCTTTTTGGAATTTCATAAAACCCACTAGAAAGCAGGGAGCCCTCCCTTGTAATTTGGAAAAACCCTCTCTCTATATATAAATTATACTCTTAGGGTTTTCCTCATTCTTCCATCTTCTTCCTCTTTTCTGCGACCAAGCCCTAAAAGTTCTCAAGGGGGAAACCAAGGTTGGATCTTTTGCTCTTCAGATTTACTTTTGGTTTCGAGATCTAGGCAAGTGGATAACTGCAAACAATATCTTTTTGGTTACTTTATTTAATCATATGTTCAAAACATGAATTATTTGTTTGGTTTAATGTTTTTTGTTTTGATTAAGAGATTAACAATGAAGATTGATTTTGATTGAAACCAAACATGTAGTTAACGTTTAATGCCTTTGAATCTATATTTGATATATATATATATTTAAATATATATATATATATTTATATTAAAAAAAAGAAAAAAATTTGCCGGCAGCAACGCTGCCTGGCATGCCCAGGCAGCGGGCCTGCTGCCCGGCCCGGCTGGGCTAGGCCGGCCGCCTGGCGAGCCCGGGTGTGGGTCTGGGCCCGTCACCTAGTTTTTTTTCAAAAATAAAAAAATAAAAAAAATAACTACATGTAGATTTATATAAATAGAGATGACTTAGAGTTTTTGAATATTAATTATAATATTTAAAGGGTTATAGTTTGGTAATGGTTATATTATGCTAATAGAGATTTGATTTCATTAAATTAATTCTATTTCGATATTATTTGAAATTTAGCTTGGATTATTTATAAATTTAATTGAGAATTATATAATTTTGATTAATGTTTATTTAGATTGATTTGAGATTAACTAAGATGTATGTGGTAATTAATAAATCTTACAAAGATTGTATTTATGATTCTAATTTGGATTTTTTTTTAATTTGAGTTTGATTTCAAACTGGGGCCCGAGATTTGTACCTTTAGATTCGTATAAATTAATAAGGTGTATTTATACACAAAAATGACATTAAGGAATTAATTATTCCCTTTCCCCTTTTGATCATAACTTGATTTAACTTTAGATTTGGAAGTTGAACATCTTTTACCTAATTTGCAAAACACACTAAATATACATAATTGGATTAGATGAATTATGTCTTTAGGAAAGTTAGTTGAATGTTCACATGAGAATTAGACTACATGCAGAATGGGAATGTGAGATTCGAGATGCACCACATGATAGGCACCAAAAGTAGTATATCGGCATCGTGGACTCATATTTTCATTGTGAAAGAGGGTTCGTTCTCATGTGTATATTTAATTAACTATGACCGTTAGGTGGTTTAGTGCTTACCCTTGGAAAAACTAGATTGACACGTGTACATAATACATTTTCAATTGTAAAAGTTTACATACCCAAATTGTTAATAATATGAATATTGGGATTAAGGGTGTCATATCATGATTCATTCTGCATCGATATATATATGCATTTGTAAATATATATATGTATATATATATCTGACCGACTGCAGTTCGGAGGTGGATGTACCCCATCGGGTCAGCGTGTGTTGTGGATTATAGTATACAGCTGTGCCTTCTGTTATTATCTACGGAATTATCCATTTCTGTTATCTGTATATGGGATTACCCGTTTCTGTTATTATCTGCGGGATTATCCGTTTTTGTTATCTGTATGCGGGATTACCCGTTTCTGTATATTTATCCGCAGGAATACCTGCTTCTGTGCATTCATGCCATTGGGATTTGCATTTGATATATTTTTGGTCATAATGAATACTTCTGTTTAATTCAGTTGATTAATCTATTGCTTGCAGTTTACCCTCTTGCCAGATTACGTCAATCTGACCCACTACTTTTGGTGTCTAGGTTCCATTACCGGTATCGAACCAGAGGGTCAGGTTACGTAGGAGATTCTGCCAGATGGCGGAGTTGTTGAGTAGAGCACCGATGACATCATCTGAGGTGTCCTAGTGCGGTGCTGAGTTCGAAAACTTTAGATTATGTAACCAGGCCATGTCTGGGCCATAAGTTTATTAATTTAAGTTTGGTTGTTTTGAAATTTTAACTCTAATTGTAATGCTTCGAAGCACTTGACTCTGGTTTTATTATTAATGAGATTTGTTATCTTATTGCGATGTGATATCCGTCTGTGATGAGTATGGATTTTAGTTCCGCGTGTGATTATGGTTGCTTGATCACCAAGCATAGCCTCACGAAGGACTTCGATCCACCCGGAATTGGGGCCCGTGCTATTTATGTTTAGAAAAATTTTAATTGACCTCAATTCTCACACTCCTGGAACCGGGTTTGGATCCGGCCCAGTTTTGGCGGCGTGACAGAAGATGGACACTTGTGACTCAAAAATCAAATAGTCGATAGGGACTCAATGGAGGGAAGCTGTTGGCCATTACAAGAGTAGTGTTATCCATGTTGTCATTAGTAGCAAAACGGACCAGATAGTTTAAAATTTTGCTATCTGGTCAGCTTTCCCCAATCATTATCTTTCCAGCTATTCTCCACATAAAGAAGATCCCTCATCAATCATTTTGCTAATGGGAAGAAAAAAAAAGCAAATAAATGGTTTTGTGGTTTTTTTTAATTTCTATTTTTATGTCAGGCTCTTCCAATCTACTACCAACCTTTTAGAAATAAGAAAGAGAAACTTACAGCAAACTTTTTAACTGCTCTATTGATTTTTGCCATATTTGTAAATCTGTTTCAAAGTTTAAGTCACGTTATTTGATTTTTTAAGTGATAAGCAGTAATAAATATTGATTTAAGGAAATCTGAGAAAAGCTTTTTTTGATAATACAAAAGCATTAAAAATATTTTCTGTTTATGATAATGGATATGGCGCGCAAGAGAAGGAGAGATGCAAAGAAGTTTAAGCAATGTATTTTTTTTTCTCTTCTCCATTTTCTAAGGTTTTGATCTCTTCATTTGGCTTCATCATCTCTCTAGTTTCATGCTCTGTAATTCTTTTATGTTTGAGTATCTTTAATGTTTGATAGATGGACTAGATTGTTTGGGATTGCATCTTTAACAAGATTAAGATTTCAGTATGGAAAGTCTGGATTTTAACAACTTTATGTGTTTCGAACTTACCTCAAGTTTATGATTTTTTCCCATTCTCTCTCACTCTCTCATTTTTTTTAAAAAAACTTTGTGACCTAGTTCTATTTGAAAGTGAATTTACATTTGTGAATTTGTTGATGGAGACATTTCTTAAAGTTATTTTTTCTTTATTTTGAGACATCATTTTTGGTCTTTTCGCTCATGTTTCTACACTGCACAAATTATATTAGAATCTTTCTTTCTACACCGCACAAACTATATCAGAATATTCCTTTCTTTTTTTCTATAGTAATATTATCAAGGAAAATGTTCTCCTATGACCATGGGTTCTATGGTGATTTGCACAATCATGTAAATTCCTACAGCTATGGTCTCATATATTCATGTTAGACTAAGTACTTGAGTTCAGGTTATTTATTGGAACTTGGTGGATGTGTTGTATAAGTGAAATGAATGTTTGAAATTTGATAGTTGCTATTTATTGGAAGTAGATGGGTCTAAGTAACTATGCGATATGATATAGGTTCAAGTATCTAAGTGGAATGGTAATCACAATTTATAACAACCCACGTGATCAACATAGACCCCAAGTGCAAGGTCTTGATATAGTTTTACTTGGTAAGCCTAGGATCATATCCATAGGGAGCTACTATTCGCAGAAAACCTGTCATAATTGAAAAACTAAAGCTATCCTAATAAAATCTACCACTATGTCAAAATTCCCAAAAAACAAGTGTTTTGAGCTGTAGTTTAATTGAAAAAACAACGTTCCAAACTGTCGTTTTAATCGTCGATAATATTGGTGTAGCTTTTCAAAAACAAGTGTTCGTAGCCGTCGCGTAAGTCTTAGCTTAACAAGTATTTCGAGCTGTTATTTTTTTAAGTGTCAATAGCTGTTGTTTTTTTATAATGAAAACCATTATTTATTTAATCAATTATTAATTAAAAAAGCATTTTTTTAAAAATTATCAAGTTGTAAGAGCCATCGTTTTTAAAAAGCATATAGAGTCTTCTTCAAATTATCAAGTGTTAATAAGTGTCTTTTTTATCTAATTTTTTTTTAAAATAAAAAAATACCTATATATAAAATTTATATAATTATCTATTCAATAAATGTTATTGGTAATCCATCCATAAATGTAAACAATAATGCATTAGATGAGAACAAACATCATTAATTTAATTAAAGTCAACTGAATTAAAATTCAATCCAATACATAAAATCAAAGTTTCAAGTGAAGTTATTCTAAGACAATAAATTAAACTAAAGTCGAAATTACAACAAAGTAAAATAAAAACTAATCTAAAGTCTTATACATGGGTCAATAAATCATATCACCCAAAGTGATATTTCTAAAAGTTCTATTTTTACTAAGTAACTGGATCGAATAATGAAGAATCTCATCCACAACGTACCAATCCTATAGCATCCTGGATAGTTAAGCGATGAATAAATCACAGTCCCATAAGCAATACAAACGTCTTTTTGCACCAAACGCATCAACTTCCGCTGAGTCAATCCTGTTCATAGACTTGCTTGTTCTATCTATATCTCTTGATGGGGTGATTCATTTCGAGCCTACAATATTATTAGAAATAAATGGTGTTAACATACTTCATCAATTAAAAAATTATTTATTTAATTATAGAAATCTAGAATATATTAAAAATAAATATTGTACCTGAGAATAATTCCCATGATGGGTGAATGACCACATCACTGTCCTACCTTGGGATAGAGTTTGTTTTAACTCCTCCATATTCTTCTGTAGGAGACCCATATCCTGCATTAACTTTATCATTTTTCTCTCAATATTTTTGTTTGATAACTTTTCATCTGCTAATGCTTTTATAAATAAAACGGAATAACAGATACTTATCATAGAACACCCATGCCTAAGCCGCGCATACGTCCTCGAGAATTAAGACCAATGATTTATGCAAAAAATAAAAGAAAATGATGTCAATATTTAGACAACTACTAAATTGACACTTGTCAGGCTTCATCATCAACAAGAAAAATAACTGAATAATACCTTTGCAATCGGGTCATTTTTTAGATCTTTTTGTATAAGAGGTCTATCAGCCTTATGAAGACTTCTAATAGCATCCTACAAAACGTATGATAAATAATAAGTAAAAGAAAAAATCTAAAATAAAAAATATTTTAAAAATTACGGCAGAGTCTCCCCTTAACTGGAGTGCATTAAAATTTTTTTAACAACCTGTTGGATACTTATAAATAAAAAACAAAAACACCTTATAATAGCACTCCATTGCCCATATAAACTATAAATTTAATTTATATTCAACTATAGCACTTCCAAGGCTAAACTTCATGCAAGATACAAAAATACAAAAATGAGTGTAAAACTAAAATATTCATACCCATAAAAATAAAATATCATCCACAACATATTGAATCATATAAAATGCGTTTGAATAAAAAAAATTTCCACCACTTTTGGACTAGTAACTGATCCATCCTTTTTAGTATGAGCTCTTAAAAAGAGGTCCATACAAGTAATCTCCTCACTCAGATTTTCTTGTTCTTGGAAATAATTCAAGATATAAATTTTGATTATTTATAAAAATCATCTATAAATTAAACATGATATAAACATTATACTTACCATATCATCTGTCATCCTAGCTTGTCCCTTTTGTTTAGAAGTATGAGAGCAAATCATTTTGGACTTAGTATTTCTCCTCTATTTAAAGGAGATCTGCTCCTCTGTCTTTCACCTTGCATCATATTGGAGATGGATGGTGCTGGAAACATCATGTTAATATTTATGTTAAACCTAAATATATTTGCCAAAGGAAAAAAAGTTACTACTATTTCTTTTCATTTTTATTTTTTTGGTCATAATAGATGAGAAATATAGGCAAATGCATCATAAACTTGATGCTTAATTGTATAATAGTTCAACATTCTATTATTCTTTTCTAACTGATTCACTTGATTCTCTTAATATCTTTTTAACAGTAAAATGCTTATATTTAGAGAGCTTAAGGATGGTGCAAAAATCAAATCTTTACAAGGATTTAAACCCTTTTGAAGGATTTATTAATGTTGAAGGCTTTTTTAAGAGGGCTCTCTTTTTTTTTGGATTTATTTTACCTTGTTCTTTTTTTTATGCTTATCTTTCTTCATAGAGTTCTTACTTTGGGTTGGCTTCAAATTTTGTTTTTGTTGAATTTGGGTTCATGCTTTAATAATTCTTGACGTGGATCACTAGAAATCTGTTCTTTTTTCTCTCATTGTTTTAGGGATGGATTTTTCAGAATTTAAGATTTGATTAGCTACTTTGGTTTTGAAGGATATCCTAGAAAATGTTGACTGTTTTACACATACTATAAGAAGTTTCTCTCTTATTATTTTTCTTGGCATTTTTCTACTTTTTTTATTGTGAATGTTTTATTTGGAATATTTTAATTTTCTCCAAAAATTGAATTCATTAAACAGGAATTAATAATTCATTAATCAATGCCTTGAGGTTATTCTTAGTAATCAATGGATAAGTTTGGTTAAGATCAGTTGGTTACTAAGGTCTAAAGAATGACACAAGTGAAACCCGAGGTTGATAAGCATGGTTTACATTCATTTGAAAATGGGTTCATGGATTGAGTTCATGCACAAAGTTTGACTCATTGTAAACTCCCAGAACCCACATGAGGCCAAGAAAGAAAACAGCAATGTGAAAAACCTTTTAAATAAGTGACCACAATGGTCTTATGGGAATGTGTAACGGAGGGGCTTCACTGAAATTTCCTGAAAGTCATGCTTATGAGAGTACTCCAACAGAGACCTCCGTATGTCATCTTCTCTCCCAAAATTACATGTCACAGAAGGTGTGTCTCGTTTATGATTACTGGGTCACGTGAATGATAGGTCGTAGTGGGTCCAATCCACAAAGCGAGTGGATTCCAAAGATCAACAAGATGGTGGCCATATCAATTTATCTAATGGTGGTAGGCTTATTCAAGGCTCCCAGAACTTATGAAGACTAAGAAATAAAACCAGTACATAGTGCTAGCACTGTTTCGGTCTTCATGGCATGAATGGGTATCACGCCTATCTATTTTGATCTCTTGGATGGTGAGCCAAATGGGACCGTATCCACGTGGGTCCAACACCTATGTGGTCGCCAAAGGGTGGTCCTTCAGATGACTAGACCTGATCATTGATCAGGAGGGTCGTATGGGGTCCACCATTTGTATTAAGGTAGCAAGGTGTCATGTCCTCTTAGTATTCTAAGATGAGGGGCTTATATGTATGTTTTTTTTTCTTCTTTCCAGAAACCACATGAGGCTAAGATAAGAAGACAAAGGCTTCTTCTGCACTATGCCTGTACATGGGTTTTCACAAGGGTCTGACGCCAAGTGTAGTTGGATTGCATCAATGGTGGATCCAACTGGTCCAATGCACAAAAGGAGTGGGTCCCCAAGGTCGCCCAGGGGTCTCCTTTCAGATCCTTGGATCTGATTGGGCAACAAGTGGCCCACTTAGGCCCCACAATCCTCTAAACAAAACAAGCCTGTTGATTTCATTCTCCTTTTTCCAAATTTTAGATTGAATCCTTCAATAGATTCTGGTTTAGATGAATTGAGAATGACACTTGGAGATCTAATCTACCCTTCTGCAATAGAGTTTAAACGATAGACGAAGCAGCGACCCAAGATCGTGCAACCGAAGATTTTTCCTCTTCTTCTTTAGGGTCAGTCACAGTCTTCTTATGAGAACTTACAGAACCCATCTTCTAAGGTCTGCAGAAAGCGCCTCCATCCCTTTTCTTTTTTCTTTTCTATTGATGTGCAATGAACAGATCACAGAGATCACAGCAACTATGAAAAAGACAATATGAAGGAACATGCGTTTTCTTGTGAAAACTTTGAATCAGATCGTATATGAATAGTACATCAAAAACAAAACACGATGGGAGGATTGAAACTAAGAAAGAAGAGATATACATACCGGTTAATAGTTTCGTCTTGGTATCGACCGAGGGAAGGAGGAGAGGCACTGTACCTTAGAACTTGAAACCTAAAAGAAGAAAACGGAGAGGAGCCACCCTAGATCCCGCATGCATGTAATCTTTTGGCAAACGACGCACCAAAGGGGAGAGGAGCGAGAGGGATTTCACCAAAAATAATTTTGGGTAAGTTTTTCCTATAAACTTTTAGGTTCAAAATAACAAGAGTACTGGGCTATGATTTTTAGCATAATAAACAAGTGCTTAAAGCCATTATTTTTAGTAATAATTTTTCCCACATAATAGCATGTGGTTTTTTTTATTAATAAGAGTTGAAAATTGTGGGATAATATCAAGTGCTTAAATATGTGGGTTTTCACTCTAAATTAGTGTGGGATTTAACCGCTTTTGATGTAGTGTACAAAAATACACACTATTACTTCTGAAAATTAAGTTTAAATTACAATTCCACATGTGAAAAAAAAAATCTCAAATTAAATCTAACCTTAAAATCCTAAACTAAAACAATCCTCGAACTAGATACTGCAAAATAATAAAGTAGATCAAACCACCAATGTAAAGGAATAAATAATCATGCACTAAATTAAAAATCAGAAATAAAGCATTCAGATATAATAAAAATAAAATAATAAGAATTCCAGTTTCTCTTATTTTTGAAAATTAAAAAACTGTACTAGCAGAATTAATAAAAATTCATAAAAACATCACACCAAGTACGTGCTATCACCACACACAAACACACGATGCCGATCCAAGACGGAACACCTTGACCTCACTAATTGTGTATTTAAAAATTAAACCAACTAATACAACCAATAATACCTCAAAAATAATTAAAACTAGAAAAAGAAATTCTACCCTTACCCTAGATTAAGACATCAAAAGAGAGGACTTCGTGCGCAATCTATGTTCTAATCGTCATTCGTCACCAAGGATGATTAGATGAAAGGAGAAAATGGTATGGAGAGGATGGATCTAAAAGTGGGCTTGGCCAAACCCCACTTTTGATTGTGATGAGATGGAGAGGAATGAGATAGCTGGAGATGGGTCTAGGCATAAGTTTCTCCCTCTTTGTGATATATATATATATATGAATATATGAGAGAGATGATGCGAGGGTGGTGTTTGGAGATGTGACTAGGCGTGAGATGTAGGGTGAGAGAGAGAAGTTTGAGTTGTATATTTAAAGAATGGGTATGAAGAGAGAGATAAAAGAGTGGCGTGAACTATGGAATAAAAAGTGTACTTGGAATATAATATGTGATGAGTTGGCATGATGGGTGGGCCATGTAAATAGTATTTGAATAGAAATAGAATAGAAAGAGAATATGAGATGTGAGTTGGTGGGATGCTTTCAACTTGGAAAGTGGGTTGCACATTTTTTTTCTCTCCTCTTTCCTTTTTTTTTTCACTTTTCAAATTTGAGAAATTTTCCCCTTTTTCCTCTCTTACAAGAGATATTCCACCTTGGCATAACTTGGCTTTAAGTTTTGATTTTGGGACCTTCTCTCCAATTTTCCTACAAATAAAAGTGATTTTTAATTAATTTAATAATTTTGAATAAAAATCACAAATGCACTAATGCGGGCCCAATTTACATAAAATAATACAATGAATTCACATCATTAATCGTGATTTCTCTTTAATTAACTAATGATAATGAGAAATTTTATCATTTCATGTAAAATCATGAATTTGAAAAATATTCTAAAAATAGAAATCTAAAATGGGAAGTTTGATGATTTTATGGAAAATTTGTGATTTTTAATGATTTTTGCAAGAAAACTCAATAATGATTTCTAAAATCATAAAAACATGAATTCAAACTAAATGAAGAAATTTCTAATGACTAAATCCTTAAAATTCCTAAAAATACACAAAAATGATGCATTTTTAAAGACTTATCACCACGACTGATATATGAGTCCACTGTTTAAAGTGGAATGGCTACCTAAGAACGGGGAAAAGGTATAAATCGACAACTCTTTTTAAATTCTTTTGATGGTTAAAGAGTTCGGATTGAAGTTGAGATTTTATAGAATTTAGGAAATCAGTAGTGGTATTGATATTCTTGTATAAAGATTCCCTAGAAGTGGAATGGAACCATTCATAGTTGGAAAGATCCTTATCATTCTAGGTTCAAATGATATTTTCTTGTTTATGTCTTCCTTCACAAGTTTTTTGCCACAAAAGATAACGACGGGAGGAAAGAGATTAGTAAAGAAGTGGGAACCATATTGAGAGGAATGGTTGAGTAAAGACAAAAGGTGTATGAAGATGGGAGATGCCATTGATTTATTAGGCCTTTTAACGAAATCCAACTCGAAATAATCTCAAGAATTTGCTAGGGATTCTACAACTGTTGTTATTGAGAACTAGATGAGTTATATAACCATTTTATGTTGGTTTGTATTTTTTTTTCTTGGTTTCTTGTGTATAGATTATGTTTCCGTGGTTATTGAAAATGACCTGAAAAAGGGTTTTCCAATGAAAGTGATTTTATTCTTGGTGGGATTTTATTGTGCAACAGCCTTTGCTACAATTATTGGGCAAACGAGTGACTTGGACATACTTTCTATTGGTTTAGCTTTAGTTGTGGTTGAAGGAATCGGAGCTCTCATTTGTAGGGCTTATTCTCCGGTATTTGAGAAGCTTAGGATGGATTCAAGTATTAAATTGATACAATTCTCGAGTCCTATAACCCGTTTTTTGTCTTCGATACTATTATATATGAGATGGAAAAAATTCTCCGAATCGATAGATATGGTTCTTTGAATGCTCCCTTTACAATCATTTACAAGTTAAAATCTATTAGTATAGGTGCCAACAGTTTTAAATGTGTACACAAGGGCACAACCCAACTATGCCTTCATCATACCGGGTTACTCTCTCTCTCTCTCTCTCTCTCTCTCTCTCTCTCTCTCTTTCTCTCTCTAAAGCATTTGAATATGCCTTTTTTATTTTTCTCAAAATGTAGTTTGGCTTGTAAGGAGGACCTAAAAAGAGTAATACAGTTTTGGTAAGTTTAGAAACTAGTGCACAGCACCTTGTTCTCTTTCCTTTTCTAATTTATGTACTCAGCTTAAATCAAAGATTTCTTTCCTAGTCCACACCATATGTTCTCTCTGTATTGGAAAAGCATCCTTTTTCTTCCTTTGTAATCAACTGAGATTTAAGCTAATGGGTTTTGCAGAGGATAATGGAAGCCTTCCTCTTTACTATTTCAATGACACTATCCTTTTATAGTCTTTAATTCATACGGTAGTATTCTTGTATACGCTTGTAAAAGTTTAATGAGCATTTTTTTTTCTTTTTGCAACTTCAAATTTATCATTATAATTTGGAAATAGATGGTGTACAATTTTAAATGCAATGACCTGATCTCTTTGTTGACTCTAGTGTGGCCCAAGTCAATCATTGGAGAGGTGGAGGATCAACAAATCTACATGATGACCTAACTCCCTTATCTATAGATATAAGTTTTGATTTTAGAATACATCAATTTTTAGGATTTAAATTCAGTGGTGGGTAACAATTAGATGAGTATCTAATTTGGGCTTGTGCTAGTTCAAGGGAATGTAGAGTGTGAGAGGGTTGGATTGATTATAGGACGTCCATGGGGTCCAAAAAAGGTCATCAATACATCTGCATACCAAAATCGCATGACATCAAGTTGGCCCTTTCCATGGAATCGAGCAGGATTTAAAGGATAAATTTTCATGAAATATAAAGTTTCAAAGAAGAGCCAACTGTTAGATTAGGTCCGAGCCAACCATTGGATTAGGTCCAAGCCAACGAGGTTGAGATGGGTCTTTCCATCATTCCCACACACAAACTACAACCTATGAAATCTACTTTACAAAGAAGTCACCAGTACGTTCATCTAATTAGCTAAAATACTTTAAGCGTTAAGTTGGCTAGCTTTCACTCCACTGTCCTTACAAGAAAAGATATAGGAGAATAGTAAAAATGCATAAACCATGGAGAGGGCACTAGAAATTGACCAAAAATATTGGATTAAGTCATAAATAAATAACTTTTAGGTAACAATATCATTACCATCCTTTGTGCATTATACTCATTTTTTGTTCACAACATTCATTTCGTAATATCTTTATACTAAGATGCATAAAACCTGAAGAAGGCACTAGAAATTGGCCAAAAAATTGAATTTACTCATAAATATATAACTTTTAAGTAACAATATCGTTACCACCCTTTATACATTATACTCTTGGTTTTTATCTCCAACATTATTTACTTAATATATTTATACTGAGATGCATAAACCCTACATAATGCACTCAAAATTGAACAAAAATAATAATTTTTTCCATAAAAATAAAACTTTAAGGTAACAATATTGTTATCATCGTTTATGCATTATATACACCTTTTTATCTCTAACATTAATTCCTTAATAGCACTATACGGAGATGCATAAACCCTGGAGAGGGCACTAACATTTGACCCAAAAAATGATTTTTTTCCCCTAAAAATATAACTTTAAGGTAACGATATCATTACCATCCTTTATACATTATATACTTATTTTTTGTCTCCAGCATTCATTCATTAATATCATTATACTGAGATGGACATGGTAGAGGGCACAAGCATTTGGCCTAAAAAAATGATTTTTCTCACCTAAAAGTATAACTTTCAAGCAGGGGCGAAACCAGAATTGTCTTGGGGGGACTACTATAGAAATAAACATTATTGGGGGCCCAACATAGGAAAATAATTAAAAATCTCCATAACATAAGGGTGTTTTTCTTAAATTTTTTAAGGCCAATATTTTACATAATAGTAGAGATTTTTTGAAATTTCATGGCCCCCCTCACCCACTACCTTGTTCTGATCATGCTTTCAGGTTACGATATTGTTACCATTCTTTATACTTATACTCCTATTTTTTGTCCCCAAAATTCATTCCTTCATATCTTTATATTGAAATGGATAAACACTGCAAAGTGCACTAGAATTTGACCTCAAAAATGATTTTTTCCCTAAAAATATAACTTTTAGGTAACAATATTGTTATCATACTTTATACATTATACACCTATCTTTGGCCTCCAACATTCATTCCTTAATTTCTTTATATTGAAATGCATAAACATTGTAAAGGAGCACTAGAAACTAACTTAGAAAAAAATATTTCTTCTAAAAATATACCTTTTAGGTAAGAATATTGTTACCAACCTTCATACATTAAACACCCATTTTTTGTTTCCATCATTCATTCCTTAATATCTTTATACTGAGATACATAAACACTGCAAGGGCCAATAAAAATTGACCCAAAAATTATTTTTCCCATAGTTATATAACTTTCAGGTAACGATAGCATTTCCCTCATTTCTACTTCATATGCCCATTTTTTGTCTCCAACGTCCGTTATGTAATTTTATTATATTGAGGTGTACAAATTTTGTTTAGGACACTTGAATTTGAAACATATATGTTAATTCCCCGTAAGTACATGGTTTTCAAGTAATGTATCATTATAAATCTTGATAAACTTTGCTCCCATATTTAGTCTTCAACATTCAATCCATGATATCTACTAGAGTTGGCAAAAAAATTTTGACTCAATCACCATGAGAACCAGAAAACCAAAGTGCCTTGAGATACATAAAACTTGATTTAGTACTTTGTGAACTTATGTGTCAAAGCTAGGACATGTATTTATTGAATTAGGCTTCCTTTCTACTCCCACCTTAAAGCCATTGCCGAACACAACCTATGTCTTGCAAGAAGTGTAGATATTAAAATTTCATGTAGTAGGTTTGGTGTTGTAATCATGAGTCAACCAAAATTTTTTGTTGCTAAAATATCAATTGACAAGAGATATTAGGATGTAAAATATGAGGAGACCGAGTGGAGCATATGTGTCACATCTATCCAAAAGTTATATTTAGTATGAAGTTTATTGTTTCTAACTTGTTTAGTTGACAACTCAACAAATTGCTCTATAATCAAACTATCACACAAAAGTTTTCTCTTCTTTGACTGATCAGTTACACTGGTAATATAAACATGACTAATATATTTACAACGTTTGCACTATCATATTCAATCAAAGCCATGGATCATATCCCAAGTGCCTCTGTATGACATAGAGTTGTCGTTTCCTTGTACTTTGAATATATGTAAAGCCTCACAACTGCATAGTACATAATTGAATGGCATGCAAAAACCATTAGGGACAACTAAAATACCTGTCTCACACCTATAAAACAAAAAATTTATATTGCTCTGATTAGAGTGTAGTAGAGCCAATGTCTACACGCTTAAAGGTGCAAACTAAATTCATTATAGATTCTCATGTCAAATTATACCATGAGAATCCTAAAATAGATAGATATTTTTAGAAAAGACTTTGAAAGACAATAAATGTCACACCCCAAACCCAAGAGGATTGGGGATTAGGGTGGATCCCAAATTGCAGTGCACATAACCTGTGGCAATCCTTGCTATGTTAAGACAAGTATGAACTTCCACAAAGGTGATTTCATAAGTACATGTGAGAATAATCCATAAAAGATATGTCAATTGATTAAACAACGAATTAGAAACCTATAAAGTACACATGTAATTGTCATAGACACTAATAAAAACATTCATTCATTAACTTAGACCAAGTTTGTTAAGTAGTCTATTCACATGCATATGATAAAAAAGATACATAAACATATATGTAAATACAAAATGACATGTCCATCAATTTTTTACTCCAAAAATAGCATGATGATGATGATGATGGCATGGTCTGTCCATAAGCCAAACCATGGCTACCCCTAAGTAACCCAAAACAAACCCCATGACGCATAACGTAAGACGACTAATAGTAGATGTCATCCTCATTCTACTTGTCTACAACCCTAGGTACCGTTGGGGTTCTCTCAAGGGCGGCATCAACTACCATTTCAACAGTGAGTTATGTTCCTATAATGCTAAGGGTAGCACTATTGACATGACAGTTAAGTAAACATAAGAATATATGAAGCTATCATGATGTATCAATTGAATTTAAAGGCAAAATAATTGAAAGAAAGCATTAACGAAAGTTAGGTATGTTGCGCATGTGAATAAGCATAATTTAAGAATCATAAATGGAATATAGTAACATAGTAGTTGGCATCCATGAGGCTATCTTCTCTCTAGAAAGAGCATATATCGTACAGTGAGAAATCACTAACGGTCGAGCCAAGATCCGTCTAACTACCCAAAAGCGCAGACGATCGCGCTCGAAAAATGCAAAATGTGTAATGGGTTCGAGTCCAACATTCACACACTTCAAGCATTTAAGAAGAACGTGAATTAACTATAGTTCATCATCAATTTCCCTTTTATTTATATGGGTTCAAATGTTTTGACCGTGGGAATGCAGGTTGTTTATATGTTTTGAAAAATTTATAACCCCTCCCTCAAGTATTAGATGTAATCCACATTTTAAAAATACAAGAAAGTACATGAAAATCTTAAAAAAATTCAAAAAAGAAGAAAACTGGGGGAGTGACCATGAGTCACGATCACTAGCCCCTGCCAATGATCATTGCCCACGGTCACTAGCAGACAGTGGTCAAAAGGGCACTATTTTGCCTTCTAAATGGTGCTATTTCGCCTCTGTGATTTCTTTAAAGTGTTGAAACTAGCTTTTATGATATTTAGAGTGTTGAGTGACCATCAAGAGGGTTAAATTCAACCATGAAATCAATCAAAACCTATGTTGATCATCACTTTTATTTAAGGACCGTTTTTTGTACAAATCCATAGAGGGTGTTGTATAAAGCCAAAGTAGTGTCATTCTGACCCCATGATTTTCAAAGATTAGAATGAAGCCTAAAGAGGTTTGTTCATAACTTCTATGATAGCGAGAAAACCCTTTCAAATGAGAAAAACAAAGGAATTGACTTCATCCCTTGCATGCTTGACAACGTTTGAGCACCATCTTTTCTAATCAATACACATGCTTCCCTCCCTTCTTTGAACCATTTCTCACCTTAATTAAGTGAGAGGGAGAAGAAGAAGTGTACTGGAATTGCTTGAAGTGCTTTGTGAATGGCTTCAAATCTGTGGAGGTTGCTCCTATAACTTAGAAACTTGTTTTCTCTGTCTCTGTCCCCCTCTCTGTATGTTAAACCTCCCTTTTTATAGACTTCAACAATAGTTTGGGGAGTACTTGTAGGGAGTTAAAAAGAGTTATGGGAAGTTAACATTTGAAATAAAGTGGAGGGAACCATTGAAGACCACAGGAACTGCTCCACATGTGTCAGTGATGGCAGCCACGGTCACTCCCAAGGCCCATTTTTGGACTTTTGTATATGTAACCCGTTTTCGCCTGTTTGGGGCCTAAATAATCTCCGATCTTCACCAAACTTGGAGGTATACCTTTTTACACTATTTTGAGTGTATAATAGAAATTCCAGCCCATTTTGAACTTCAGAAGTTGGTCTACTCCCCGTTGAGGGCAGGCCGCGGTCACTCCTAAAGCCCATTTTTGGACTTTTGCATGTGTAACCCATTTTCGCTTGTTTGGAGCCCAAACGATGTCCAATCCTACAAAACTTAGAGGAATACTTTTTGACACTATTCTGAGTGTGTCATAGAAATTCCAGCCTTTTTTGACCTTCAAAAGTTGGTCAACTCCCCGTTGAAGGTGGGCCACGATCACTCCCAAAGCCTATTTTTGGACTTTTGCATATGTGACCCGTTTTTGCATATTTGGGCCTTAAACGATGTCTGATCTTCATGAAACTTAGAAAGATGGTTTTTAACACTATTTTGAGTGTGTCATAAAAATTCCAACCCCACCTGATTTGACCTTCAAAAGTTGGTCAACTCCCCCATTGACTTTTCATAAAAATGGGCCCTTGTTTTAGCTGTTTGAGGTTCAAATGACCTTGGTTTAATTTGAAATTTGGAAGGACCTTGGAGTGTCCATCTAAATTTCATGCATTTTGGATTTGTGGAAGTAGGATTTCAAATAGTAACCCATTTGTTAAATGTTCTAAGTCACTATTCACCTCACACTGTTCCAAATGATGTTCAATCGACTTGAAATTTTGAAAAATTTATTTTGAACATATTTTGAAGCTCTGTTTCAACTTTCATTAGCTGTGGCTCCCTGGAAGTAGGATTTTAGCTAGTGACCTCCATGGCTTAGGGGTCACTATTTTCTAAGCTGACATGCAGTGGAAGTAGGACCAAATAGAGTTCTCTTGACTTGAAAATTTGTAAAATCTCCCTTAAGCATGACTAAAGCTTTGTGCCCAAATTTCATTAATTTTAGACATCAGGAACCAAGACTTTGGTCAATGACCCCATGGCTTGGGGGTCATTGACCCAAAGTTGACATGTTTGTAGACTTTGGGTCAAATGTTGTCCATTTGACCTGAAATCTTGCAGTGCTTCCCTTGAGTATAATTTAAGCTTCGTCTAGGAGTTTTAGCTAATTTGATCTTCACGAGGTGTCACTTTGCACAGTGACCCCACAGAGCCTAGTAAACGACCATCTGAACTGAGTTTGGGTCCAAATGATGTTAAAATACTCTAAAATTTTAAAAAATAGTCTTTGAATGTACTTGAAGGCATTCCCTAAGTTTGACCTTGGTTTGACATATATAAGTGTCAATTTTTATAGTGACCCCCAAGGAGCTAACAAACAATCACTGAAGCTTGCTTTGAGCTGGGATGAAGTCCAAATGCTTTGAACCTTTGAAACATCATTCCCAAGCATGCTTTGGAGTTGCCATGTAATTTTTATCCACTTTGGTAATCCAAAACCTTAAGTATGTTTAGTGACCCCTAGTTTTTGAGCCAATCAACCGTGAATTTGGTATTTGGTGAGTTGAGTGATAAAATAAAGTCAAGTAACTCTGAAGTTTGAACTGCTGCATATTGAGCTCATCTGAAGTCCTCTGAGTGGATTACACCATCTCTGAATGTCTAGATGTAGTCCTTGGCTTGCCATTCCACAGTCTCAAGGCTTATATATCCTTGGTTTGGAATTTGCTCGTAATGTCTTCACTGCAACATTTATAGTTTTTTATAGGTCAACAGCCAATCAACTATGCACATAACTACTACAATAGGTGGCAGATGGAACACCCTAAGTTGGTCCCATCGAACCTCCTATAGGTATAAGCTAAATGGTGCCGACTCAATGTATCTAGATCAATTGAGATTCATAACTTTTATATTTATCATAGTAGCGATTGTCTCTTACTTATTCAGAGGCATATATCGGTCTTAAGATCATATATAGTCATAAAATCAAGATTTAACAAAATTACTGATAATCAAATGATGCATACTTAGATGAGCTAGTAGTGCTTGAACCCTCTCAACTTTGGTTACCCCTCTCTTCGCTCATAGGCTTACATTCAATAGAAGCTCTATGTTCAATTTTGCGTCAAGGTTCACCCAGTGTAATACTTCGATCCCAACTAAACATGTTTAATAACTAATTAAGTAAGTTATTAGCTAATTAATATAGAATTAGCCTAAATAATGATGTTTAACATCTAATTAGATTAAATCTAGTTGTTTTTGTCTGATTGAGTCTAATGGATTAAGTTCGGGTCACGGATAGGGAATTTGGGGCGAGTTTAAGCTTAACTAGGTAGTTGAAAGTCCTTTTTCGTAATTTTAGATTTTATGATATTGCGTCATACATGCATTATGTTGATATCATCGTGTTCGTCTTGCTGAACTTGTCAACTTTCATATTTGACTTGAATGCATTTGACGTCATCTGAATTAATTGGACTCTTATTTGACTTAAATTGAAAAATGTATTGGAGAATTAAGACTTTTTGATAAACTTTGGAAATTTTGTTGTATAAAGGAACCAACCCACTCCATTCGATCCTTTCTCTTCTCCCTGTTACAGAGCTCTTCTTCCTTATTCTCTTTGTCACCATTTCCTCATCAAAGCAAGGGATTAGTAACTTGCATGTGTAACTGAAGGCTCTTATTTTCCATCTTCATCATTATGTACCTCTCCTCACACCTTTTAAGTGTAGGATCTAAGCACCTTCTCTTTTAAAATAGTCTTTAAGGTAAAGTCTTACACGCATTCATAGAATTGTAATTCAATGGAGTTTAAGAGACTCTTTTATCAAACTTGCACTCATTTTCTTCATCATTCCTTACATACATGTCATTTTAGGCCGGGCATTGGGTTTTCTTCTCAATTAAGCCAAGAGCAGGAATACTGATTAGAAATCTTAAATGAAGGAAAGCATAAGCTAATTGATGTTGAATGCTTGTTGGTAGTTTGTGATTTTTTTATAAATCTATGAATTCTAAATGTGATTTTTAGCCTTTTAATTCCATATCAATTGCATAATGGGGTTCTGTCACGCCCCGATCACGGGAATTTGGGGATTTGAGTGGGCCCCCAGGGCGTGGATACGTAATCCCATAGAAATTCGTGCCCTAAAAAATATTGCACGAATTTCTACAAGGGAGATTCCACAAGAACGTGTGAGTATGTCAACATATGTACGAATACAACTCATCATAACCGAAATCCTGTGAAATACTCAATAAATATCAAGAGCAAGTTAAATGCACATATCCTTCGTCATTCATAGATGTATATATATATATACATAACAGTACCTAAGTCTCCAATTACATTTTTCTTTTCACAATTCGACATTGTACTGAAAGGAATTAGGTACAGAAAGTCCTATTGCTCTTCCTAAAGAATAAACCAAAATGTGATTGTAACATCTCCAGAACTGACGCACTCTGTGGGATGACTAATAAAAGATATCGTCATCCTTCCAATCAGCTATACCCCGAGGTACCGTTAGGGCACTCTCCGGGGGCGCGTCAACACCCGAGTTGGGACCAGGTTCTGTAGCTGCAATACCAAGGGTAACACAGTTAACACGACGGAGTACTGAGGCATATGAAGTAAGTATAATAATACATATCAACTGGACTTAAAGGTATACACTGTTTAAAGGGAGCAATAATAGTTTGCTAGACATATGGTGCGTGAATGACAATGGATGAGGAATTACAATTAAACATCATACTGGATGGCAACCACGATGCTCTATTCTCCCAAAAGGGAGCATACATATGGGTCGCTGGGGGATCAAACTAGCTTCCCGAGAAGCGTCGACAACTCCTCCATAAACTATTGCAGTAATGACATACATATACCCAAAGGGCACAAGCTAAGTGGTGCCGACTCGGAATCAATCATACTAGTCATAACATACATAAAGAATAGTTAATCATGGAAAAAAATGAAACACATGCATATGGGCTACAAAGGCCCGAACCTCGGCTATGCCCTTGGCTAGCAAGCACGCACTCAGTAGAAGCTTTGGCTTGTCAGACACGCACTCATTAGAAGTTCAGGTTTGAATTGCCTTGGGGTGTGCTAGAGGAAGTGAATCTAATAACAATCATGTCGAAGGTAACCTATCATAGCAATATGAATGCATTCAGATTGAAAAAGTATCCGAGACTCACTAAACACCTTATCTTATGGAACTCATGATCCCCAAGAACATTCAACACGATGTACTCATAAGACGTCCAGTATCATTGTGTTACTGTGTCTTGGTATCACTCGTATACATACATGACACCCCTTTCTTATGCCAACATCCATGACTTGCCATTGGGAGATCATCTGGAAATCATTCGTTCTCTCCAGCATGTGATTACCATTGGTCCGGTGTAGTGGTGTGGAAGGTGCCCACTAAGACCCTACAAGTCATTGAGGGTTCCTAACATCCTATGTTCACTGGGTCCTTACGGCTTAGCCGTATTCAAGGTCACAGCTTAGCCAAGTGGCTCATGGGACTCTTTAAATTTCAGGCACATTTATGGTTTAACCGTATATTGGCCTACGGCTTAGCCGAGTTAAGCCTACGACTAGGTTACGAGGAGCTTACAGCTTAGCCATAAGACATTTCACAGTGCAGCCGTGTGCAAACCGTAGAAGAGAGTGGGTTTCTGGAGCTCTCTGGAAAGCTCGTCGTAGGAAGACCTACAGCTTAGGTACGGGCTAGCCAAGGCTTAGCCGTAGTGCATTTCACGGTGCAGCCGTGGGTAAGCCACAGTACAAAAGCTAGTTTTGTTACTCTCGGGACTTTGAGCCATAGACATGTACGGCTTAGCCGTAGCTTCGCTGTAAGCTTCAGAACCTGAATCAGCTCTGTAGCTCGATTTCAATGCAAATCAGTACAGAACCTGAATAAGTGGGGCATTCCTATGGCTCAATAATATTGTCCTTGAAGGTGTTTAATACCCACGCACCCTTCTATTGCATGTTGACCTCCTAACTCAATCCATACCATAATTGTACCAATTAAAACCATGAAAAATGGACTGGTATTTGAGAATTTAAAGAACCAGCCCAAGAATTAGTAACTTAATCGCACATGCAACACACATAAACCCAAGTACTTGCCTTTTACCAGTGCTAGCCCTCTCTAACTCTTTCTTGTCTTGTGCTTAAGGAAAACTTCCAAAGGAAAGTGGGTTCTCTTACGGTGCTAAGAGAGAGATGCCCAAAGGAAGAAAAAGAGGAGAAATGGAGGCTATCACCCTTGCATGCAAGCTCCAGATCCCCGTTTTTAGCTCTATTCGTGAGGTGAGGAGGGGTGAAGAGAGAGAAAGAGTGGATCTAGCAACCCAGACGAACGAAAAAAAAAGAGAAAGGACGTTGAGCTCTTTTAAATGACTGAATTTCCCACCTTGCATGGAAACCCCTTTCTTAAGGATAATTACAGTTTAGGTCATATGACCTTAGTTGGCTCAAGATGAACCCAATTCAAGTCGGGCCCAACACGGAAAATGGTCTACACGAAAAATGACACGAAACGCAATGGACGAGGTGTCCATAAGAGATAAGGGCAATTTACAAAAAGGTCCTTGACTACTTAAGTACGGTCCGAACTCTGCCCAGCTAATTATCCAAGGCCCAAACCCACTCGTTTCAAGTTAAACTAACCTCATCAAGGCTTAATTAACATAAAACAAGATTAATTAACGAAGATTAAGGTTAGTGGGATCCGGATCCTCACAAGTTCTTTAAGTAAATGAATGAATAGTGATTAAGAATGTTGAATGGTGGAAATGAATAAGAATGACTACCTTAGTCCAAGTAATAGACATACAGTCAGAAGAAGAAAAATTTTGGAACCGAATTAGCTTCAAAAACACTAAAGCTTACAACTAAGTCGTAAGTTGTACTATGGCTTGGAATCCAGAGATTGGGTTGCACTATGGCTAGGAAACCCGAAACTCAAAATTTATAATTCCTTCTACGACTAAGCATACGGCTAGGCCATGAACTGTACTATGGCTAAGCCATATCCAGGCTGTGGCTCAACCATAGACCAAGCATGGCTAAGCCGTAGGTTATTTCACAACTAAGCCATGGTTGTGGGGATACAGTGTGCAAAGCCATAGCTAAGCCACCGTGTATCCCACGACTAAGCCATAGGTCACCCACGGCTAGGCAGTAATAACACTAAAAACTTTGAAAAATTAGGGACATTTGGGAAGACCTTGTAGGGCCCTAGTTCTTCGAGACCTCTAACTTAATCATTTGGCCCAATGGAAAAATTACATAACATGAAGTGTCTTGAGGGCTGAGACTCCTTCATGTGATATTGTCCTTTTGTTAAGTACCTCCCTATGGGTGCTGGTTTAAGAGACTTCAATACACATTCTCTACACAATGTGACACCAAAATGAGACAACCATGTATCAGATGAATTAAAACTATATCATTATGCATGGTTAGAAACAATAGATGACTGGATTAGAATTGGCTTATAAATCATCTTGATTCTACTAATTTAAATTGCATAACATATTGGGTTATTGTCATTGCTCTTTATTATCGAAATAATTTTGACATGATCATGCTATGAATTGATTCTAGTTTTAAACTTTTATTGATATACGGTTTTTCTTATTGCTAATATTGAATTGTGTAAGAATAAATCGAATGTATAATGAATCGAAACGAATTGCATGATTTACTCAAATTCAATCATATGAATCAAAATTGTCTGACTCTACTAAGCTTCAGCCTTATGATACTCGGCGGGGTTGACTTTGGTATAGTAGATTGTTATGGTGCCACTACAATGTGCCTTTGAAGCTTCCGGATTTCATGAACATAGAGACTCAATTGTACTTTTGGCCGGGTCGTTAGTGTTTTCAATGCAAAGATCCCTAAAGAGAGGATATAGCAGATGTAGTAGCCAAATAGTAATGTATTTCTCTTATTGATTCTCATATCATGCTTTATTCAATGCACAACATGTTTAGTATACTAAATTGACTTCTATCAATCAACTGTTAATGATCTTTTAGATACAATGTGTATTACATTAATATGCTTATATTTTGCTGAATAATCTTATCACGTGTTGTCTACAGGTATTACAGGCTCAAATCCTTGTTTCGATCTTGTGAAGATCGAGGAGATTTCAGAGGAGACCTTCGAGGTCCCCTCAAGCCTAGATAAGTGGACAGCAAATATACTCTGATTGATCCACCTATGGGCTGTGTCACGAGCATAATTGGACCTTTATTTTGGGGTTGTGAATGCATGATTGTTTCATGACTTGCATTAGTTATATTTTGTCATGCATAGTCCATGATCCATTATATTTTGAGACATGTATATCTTTTGTAATCGTCCAAAAAACTTTATCTCTCTTTTGTATAGAAATGTATAACGTGTTGTATAAACTCTTATTCGTATATGTTATATAGTTACGTTTCCTTTTCTTCCTTCATTATCATGTTATGTATTGTTTCAGGAAATGATACATTAGAAATGTTATTGTTTGAGAAAAAAAATTTACAGGTGATATTGACAGGCCTCCACGTGAATTATGTTTGGACAAATGTTCGTTAAAAGCACCTCACATGTGTAAGTAATGTGAATATCACTTGTGTAATTCTATTTAGACTACGGTCTAGATGTGGCTTACATGGGAGTACGTGCATCACGATTAGAAATTAACCCTAATACTCGAATTCTTGGGCTCAGGTTGTGACACCCAGGAAGAATGGGTACATGATTGAATTATATTGAGTGCAAGGATTACCTTAACAATATGAATGTATTTGAATTGAGTGGTTAACAAGGATACTTACTAGCCAACCCTAGCTAAGATGATCCATGTTTCCTTAATCATTTAATACGATGTATTCATAAAATGTCCGGTGTTTGTGTTATCAAAATCTTAGTGTTACATTATATAAGCGGTGAACAACATTTCTTATGCCGACACCCATGACGTGACATCAGGAAAATAACTGAAAAATCAAAAGGGAATGAATGACAGCTCAACACTCTTCCTTCTTAGATTTAATTACCGTTGGGCTAATTTGTTTAAGGTAAAGGTACCCTTTCTAAGGCCCTACATGGTCTTTGATTCCATTTAATGTCCTCACGGTAAAATTAACTCTAAACATGTCTCTAAGGTAAGATTAACTCTAAACATGTCTCTAAGGTCTTGAAGGAAGGCTAGAACAACTCCCAATTGATCCCCATTTGAAATAAATAAAAATAAAATTTTTATGAAACTTCGGGGTACCCAATCGATCGGACACCTCTCGGGAGGGTGTAGCCATTTGGCTCGAGTAGAATCAGTTTCAAACTGATTTTTCTCCTGCTCTCTTAGCCTCCCCTATACTTGATATCAATTTTAAGTATTGCCAATGTACAATTAATCATTTTCTCCATTTTTCAACTCTAATCCCATCCTCATTAACATAATTAATCCAAAATCCCTCCATTAACATGTAAGTTAGGCAATTGAGCTGTAATGGAGAGCACACAGGAGATTTATTGAAGAATTAAGGAAATCAAACTTATATGCAGCAATAATATGCATTTATACTTGCCTTAAGTCGGTGCCTTATCCAAACAAGCTTTTCATTTGGTTCAATGGTGGAGAAAGCCTCAATAAAAGATAATCCGAAGACATTCAAGACGTGAAATGGGTATGAGATACATATATGTTGCAGACTTGAGTCTCCTTGATTCTATTGAACCCAAAGAAATATATGGCGGTGAGAAGAAAAGTTCTTCTTACCTGCCAGAGCTGTAGAGAAGAAGAAGAAATGCAATTAAAGGTTTCAAAGCAAGAAGATGAGCAAGGAGGTATGAGGAAGAAGATGGACGTTTAGCACTTGTATGCAAGAGCTCAAGATCCAAATGCTAACTGCAAGCTTAAAGAGAAGACGAAAGCAAAGGAGAGGCTCTAGCAGGTGGTTAAGAGAGTAAAGAAGAAAACGAGCTAAGATGGGTCTTAAGCTCTTTTAATTCAAATCTTCCTAGAATTTACAAGCAAGTCTAGTGGTTTTGAGAGAATTACAGTTTGAGTCAATTGGACTCTAGTTGGGCCAAGATGAATTTGAATTGGGTTGAGCCAAACATGAAAGATGAATCACATAATAAAATACACAAAAGAAAAGAGACAATTGTGCAGAATGCAAATAAACTTGCATCTCTAGGGCTTTCGCTGACCTCACATCCTATATTTGGTTTGGCTAAAGGGACAAACGAGAATGGAAAGAAAAAGGTTAGTAGGAATGATAACAATGAGAATTACATTCCCTCTAAAGATAATTGTGTAGATGATGAGACATCTTGATCTCAATTGGATGAGGTAATCTTTCTGTGAATGTCTATAACATGTGCTTTAAAATATTAGTCTTGATAGTGACACTCATGCTAAAATGATTTCTATTTCCATTCAATGTGAATTGTTGACATTCACTTCACTAATATTATTGATTTTTACTAATAATTATTTATTTTCCTTATCACTTTGCTCTAAGCCAGATTATGGATATGCCTCAGGAAAAGAGAGTTAGATGTGCTTGGAGTATAGTAGCTGCACTTAGGTTAGCTCGTGCAAAGAGCACACCAAAGGCTGCGACACAGCCTTCGCCCAGACGGACCTTGCCGACTCAGCCTCCCCCCACACGGCCCTCGCCGACTCAGCCTCCCCCCACACGGCCCTCGCTAACTCAGCCTCCACCCACATAACCTTTGTCAACCCAGCCTCCACTACTCCAGCCTCCGTCAAGTCCTCATACAATCGGTAGCAGCGTAAATAAAAAAATTATGAGATTTTACAATCCTGATTTCATCTTAATTTAATAATTTGCATTTACTAACTCATTTAGCACTGTCATCTTAACAGCAACTCAAATCTTAAAGGTTTCGAGCCGTGTAATGGGCACTACAGGAGGGAAAAAGGTGGCAAAGCTGAGGAGATAGATGGGTTATATCATCCCAGTTCCAATCCCCATCTCAAGCCATAGGCCAGAGGGGGAACATATCCCGTCACTAGTTAACCATCTTGGGTTAGCCATTAGAGAGGTCACCCCAGTTCAACCCCATGGCTGGAAAAAGCTTGATAGTGGGATCAAACTTGCCGTCATTGTGCTGTTCGAGTAAACTGAAATGAGAAATATCAACCAAACTGATCATAGTTGTGCTTGTCATTACAATATCTGATTATATTTCATTATTACTAATCTCTATATGGCTCTCTCCCTAATTGCAGCAAATATTTGATATCGAGGACTACGAGGGCGATATGCAACTCAGGGCAGACATTAACCACAAGTGCAGGTAAGACTTAGAGAAATATGAGTTGCATAGTCACTACTTCGAGTTGTTGGAGCAGGGGGTTCCCTAACCCTAGGACCACCCAGCAGAGGGTTGTGATCCCTCTGACTGGCAGTTGATGATCTCCCAATGCTAGGAATCACCCATTGGAAGGTAACTTTGAGATGTTATCTACAACAATTAATTATATTCCAATGTAATTCTATTAGTTATGATTTGTTGAAAAAAGCTATTGTATTATTGTATTTCTATGCAAGCGAAATTGAAAAAAGCTCAGGAGAGTCGAGCCAAGCTGCCATATAATCATACTAGTGGCTCCAGGTCATTTGCATCGAGACAAGCCAAGCTGCCATACAATCATACGAGTGGCTCCAGGTCATTTGCATCGAGAATGTCTCTAACGGTACTTATTATATTCATATAAAGAAACTTGATTAAGTTTATTAATTTATCAATACATAGGTTAGGTTCATATCTAATACAAAATAATTTCAAATGACAGATGGCACAGAATGCCGATTAGGCACCACCTATTACTCAGTTCTTCCGCAACACCCACCACAGGCAAAAGAGTAATGAGTGGGTAAATGAGGTGGCTTAGCAGAGACATGTACGTTTGCTAATGAATCAATTTTCATCAATAATGCTAGAAAAGCATTCTAAATCCCTTATTGATTTAAATAGTAAGAGGTTTTGGTGTAGTGGATTGAGGAACAATCGCAGCCCTTTGTTACGCTCCGATGACTGAGGAACAGATTACTGTTGATGTGCTTGGTAAGAGGTTGGGATACTTGAATAGGTATAGGATATACACGATGACCTCTTCATCTTCCACACAGTCTTAGGCACTGCATCCTGAGGTAATCACCCTACGGGAGTAGCTAACTGAGTAAGCTAGAAGGTAAGCTGAGCAGGACAGGCGGAAGCTACACTTGAGGCCCTCATTCAACAACTGGGAGGTATGGCAGGGATAGATCCGATGATCTACTTTGACATCTCTAGAGGGATTGGTTCTACTATTGATGGCATAGTGCCCCGTGATCATGATGCAACCCCTTGGTTAGTATATTATTCTCCTAAAATTTTAACATAATAACTCATCAAAATTTCTAAATACTAGAAATGTAGGATTTTCAATACCTCAGAATCGGATACTGCAAACTATAACTGGTTGAAATAGCCCTTGGAAAAATCAAAAACCTGTACGAGTACATCATTCGAGGATAAAGTAACTTGGAGGAGCTGACGGTTCGTGAATAAGACTCCCAGTTAGAGAATTAGAAGCGAAAACCTAGGATTTTCCAATACTTAGGCTCGAAAACCACCCGCCGAGGGTCTAAAATGGGAAACGGCCCCTGAAAAAATTGAAAACCTAGACGAGCACTTCATTCTACAGTAGAGTAACTTGTAGGAACTAATGGTTCATGAATAGGATTCCCAGTTAGAAAATTAAAAATGAAAACCTAAGATTTTCTAAAACTTAGGCTAGAAAACTGCTCGCCGGGGGTCTAGGATGGGAAATGGCCCCCAAAAAAATTGAAAACCTATACGAGCACTTCGCTCTAGGGTAGAGTAACTTGTAGGAACTGATGGCTCATGAATAGGACTCCCAGTTAGAGAACTAGATACGAAAACATAGGATTTTCCAATATTTAGGCTCAAAAATCGCCCGTCGAGGCTCCATAATGAGAAACAGCCCCCAAAAAAATCAAAAACCTGACAAGCACTTCGCTTTAGGGTAGAGTAACTTATAGGAACTGAAGGTTCGTGAATAGGACTCCTGGTTAGAAAATTAGATGTGAAAACTTAGGATTTTCCAATACTTAGGCTTGAAAAACGCCTGCAAGGGGTCCAGAATGGGAAACAACCCCCGAAAAAATTGAAAACCTATACGAGCACCTTGCTGTAGGGTAAAGTAACTTATAGGAACTGACAATTTATGAACAGGACTCTCGGTTAGAGAATTAGAAGCAAAAACCTATGATTTTCCAATACTTAGGCCCGAAAACCGCCCACCAGGGATCTAAAATAAGAAACGGCCCCCAAAAAAATCAAAAATCTGTACGAGCACTTCACTATAAGGTAGAGTAACCTGTAGGAACTGACGGTTCGTGAATAAGATTGCTGTTAGAGAATTAGAAGTGAAAACCTTGAGTTTTCCAATACTCAAGCTCGAAAACCGCCCGGCAGGGGTCCAGAATAGGAAACGGCCCCCGAAAAAATTGAAAACATGTATGAGCACCTCACTGAAGGATAGAGTAACTTGTACAAACTAATGGTCCACAAATCAGACTCCTGGTTAGAGAATTAGAAGAGCAAACCTAGGATTTTCTAATACTTAGGCTCAAAAACTGCCCGCCGAGGGTCCAAAACGAGAAACAGCCCCCGAAAAAATAAAAAACCTATATGAGCATTTCGCTCTAGAGTAAAGTAACTTGTAGGAACTGATAGTTCATGGGTGAGAATCCCGGTTAGAGAATTAAAAACGACAACCTAGGATTTTCCAATACTTAGGCTCGAAAACTACCAGCCCGACGTCCAGAACAAGAAACAACCCCCGAAAAAATCAGAAACTTATACAAGCACATCGTTCGAGGATAGAGTAACTTGTAAGAACTGACGGTTTGCAAATCGGACTCCCAGTTAGAGAATTAGAAATGAAAACCTAAGATTTTCCAATACTTAGGCTCGAAAACCACCCGCCAGGAGCCCAGAATCGGAAATGACCCCCCAAAAAATTGAAAACTTGTACGAGCACTTCGCTAGGAACTGACAGTTTATGAATAGGATTCCCGGTTAGAGAATTAGAAGCGAAAACCAATGATTTTCAAATACTTTAGCTTGAAAACCAGCAACCAGTGGTCGAAAAGTAGGAAACAGCCCCCGAAAAAATTGAAAACCTGCACGAGCACTCAACTTGATGGTAGAGTAACTTGTAGGAACTAATGATAAGTAAATTGGACTTACGGTTAAAGAATTAGGTGTAGAAACTTAGGATTTTCCAACACTAATTAGGCTTGAAAACCACCCATTGGGCGTCCAAAGTCGGAAATGGCCTCTAGAAAAATCGAAAACTAGCACGAGCACTTTGTTTTAATAAGAGTAACTTGTAGCAACTGACAATTCACAGATGGGACTCCTAGTTAGAGAATTAGACGATAAAACCTAGGATTTTCAACATTTAGGCTCTAAAATTGGCCACCGAAGGTCCAAACCAGGAAACGGCCCCCAAACAAATTAGAAACCAACACGAGTACCTCGCTCGAAGCTAGAGTAACTTGTAAAAACCGACGGTTCACAAATCGGACTCTCAGTTAGAGAACTAGACACAGAAACCTAGGATTTTCCAACACTTAGGCTTGAAAACCGTTTATCGGAGGTCCAAAACTAGAAACAAACCCCAGAAGAATCGAAAACCGGCATAAGCATTTCGTTCAAAGCCAGAGTAACTTATAGGAACTGACAGTTTGCAAATTGGATTGCCAGTTAGAGAATAGACACAAAATAATCTGCCGAATTAACTTAGGAAAAGATTCTATATATATACATGCTTATCTTACATTTGTAATTTAATTCATTGAAAAGATTCTAATGTTGTTCTTGTCATTGCTCATTGATGGACGCCTTGGGGTTGATTGCAGACTTGATGGGGTGTTTTGTTATCTTCTTTGTTTATTTGTATTTGTATATTAGACATTTGTATGGGACTGTATCATTGATTGTAATATTTGTTATATATGATGGATGATTTGATGAAAAATAGTGATGGTTTTTTGTTTATTTAGCAATTCTTGTGTGTATGCATTTGTTATGTTGGATACAAGAACATGAACAAGTTTATGTTTGATACAGATGTACGAATAGGTTTACAGGAAAATTATATTGAAAAAATAAATATTACAGATTTAATACTAAAAGACTCTTGCCGACGAAAATCAGTATTTAACGACGTTTTAAATTGTCGGTAAATATTTATTATAAATTTATAAAGATAATTACCGACATTTTTAAAAACATCGATAATTATTTATCAAATTTTTTAAAAATTATATAATATTTACCGGCATTTTTGAACGTCAATAAAAACTGAATTGAAACTCTTTTTAAAAAAATAATGATTTTACTGACGTTTTTTTCATCGGTAAAATTAAAAGGAAATTTTTTAAATGAATAAAACCACATTAATTTACTGACATTTAAAAACGTTGATAAAAACTTAATTGAAAGTTTCTAAAAAATAAAAATGATTTTGGCAACATTTTATTTTGTCAGTAAAAGTGAAAAGAAAATTTTCAAATGAATTTCCTGACATTTGTTAAACATCGGTAAAATCAAATTCATCATCATCATCATCAAAGCCTTATCCCAACCATGTTGGGGTCGGCTACATGAATTCTATTTCTCCATTCCGTTCTATTTTGAACTAAATCTTTTGATAAGTGAAACTTCTTCAAATTTGAATTAATGACTTCCATCCATATTTTCTTCGGCCTGCCCCTACCTCTTGATAGGCCCTCCACCTGTATATTTAAGCTTTTTCTCACCGGTGCCATTATTGGCCTACGCTCAACATGCCTAAACTATCTTAAACAGGTTTCTTTAATCTTATCCCCTATTGGTGCTACCCCAAAATGTTCTTGAAAGCGCTCATTTCTAATTTTATCTTTCCTAGTTTTACCACACATCTACTTAAGCATTCTCATTTCCGCTACATCCATCTTATGAATATGCGTCTTATTAATTAGCCAACATTCTGCTCCATATGTCATAGCTAGTCTAACCACTATCTTGTAAAACTTGCCCTTCAATTTCATTAGCATTAGCCTGTCATAAAGCACTCCCGAAACTAGTCTCCACTTCAGCCATCCAGCTTTTACCCTATGGTCCACATTGTCACGCTCCGATCCCAGGAATTTGGGGATTTAAGTGGGCCCCAGGGCACGAATACTTAATCTCGTAGAAATCCATGCCCTGAAGAATTGTGTACGAATTCCTACAAGGGAGATTTCACAGGAATGTGTGAGGTATGCCAACACACGTAGGAATGTAACTCATCATAATCGAATTCCCTGCAAAATACTCAGTAAAAATCAAAAGCAAGTTAAAAGAACATATCCGTTGTCATTCATAGATAAACATATAGATATATGTATATAGCAGTGCTCAAAGCTTCAATTATATTTTGTACAATTCAACATCTACTTAAAGGAGTTAGGTGCATAAAGATCAACTTGCGTTTTCCCAGAACGGACCAAAAAGTGACCATAACATCTCCAGAACTGGCACACTCCGTAGGATGACTAATAAAAGACATCGTCATCCTTCCATTCATCTATACCCCGAGGTACCGTTAGGGCACTCTCCGGGGGCGCGTCAACACCCGAGTTGGGACCGGGTTCTATACCTGCAATACCAAGGGTAACACTGTTAACAAGACGATTAAGCAAGTATTGAAGCATATGAAGCAAGTATAACAATACATATCAACTGTACTTAACATTATACACTGATTTAAAGAGAGCAATGGTAAATTATTATACGTATAGTGCATAAGTGGCAATGAATGAGGTATTACGATCAAAACATACTACGTACTGATTGGCAACTGTAAGGTCCCGACCCGACTTAATTATAATTTATACTAATTAAGCTTGATTTTCCTATTAATATGTATATTTTAGTCTTAGTTTACCTTGCTTTAATTATTAGTGGGTCTCAGTTGGATAGGTAGTTGGGTTCGGCCTTTACTTAGGTAGTCAAGGACCTTTTTATAATTAATCTTGCACCATATGGACATCTCATTAGTCGCATCATGTGCATTTCATCTTGTAGGTCAACTTTCATGTTGGGCTCAACTTAATTCGGATCCATTTTGGCTTAGTTGAGGTCCATATGACCTAAATTGTAAATTTCTAGAAACTGTGGGCTTGCATGCAAAAGCTGTAGGAAATTTGGTTTATAAGAGAACCCAACGTGTCTTCCTCCCTCTGTTTTCTTTTGTACTCATTGAAGCCACTTTGATCCTCACTTCTCTTCATCTCCACTTCATGTTAGAGCTGGAAACAAGGAGTTGGAGCTTGCATGTAATGGCAATAGCATCCATCTAACCTCTTCTTCTCCCTTTGGACATCTCTTTCTTAGAATCACAACCTTCTCCAATACTACATCAGTATAAGGTGTGGGATTACTTCCATTTCATTCATTTTGGGTGTATTAGGGGTATGAGGACTCCACTATGTGACATGCATGTGAATCTAAACCCCATCCTTATTTGCATGTTCTACTTGTAAAGAACCCATTCTCATTTTGGAGGTTTTCTTTAGCTACACAACAAGAAAGAGTTAGAGAAGGCTAACACTATTAAAAGGCAAGTATTGGAGTATATATGGTACTGCATGTATGTTTAATTTGATTGATTCTTGGATTGATCATTCAATGGTCAACTTACAGCTCATTTCCCCTTAAATAAGCACACATATATGTGGAATTAGGTGATAATGAGCATAATTAGGCAATATTAATGATATGGAATAATGTAAGACCTATTATGGAGTTTAGAAGTATAAGAACTCTCATTGGAACCCAAATGATAGAGTTCTGCACGTGAACCCGAGCTGCAGAATTAATTTCAGAAATTCTGAAGCTTACGGTGAAGCCCACGGCTAAGCCGTAAGTCTCTACGGCTCATAATCTAGAGAGCCAAATTGAACTACGGTTAACACTCGGCTAAGCCGTGGAATGAACTACGGCTAAGCCGTAAGCACCCCATGACCAAGCCGTAGGCTATTCTACGATGAACCTTCCAGAGACCTCAAAACCCAGAATTCATCTACGGCTCACGCACGGCTAAGCCGTGAACTCTGCTACGGCCACGCCGTACCAAAGCCATAACCCTAGCCGTAGGCTTAGCACGGCTAAGCTGTAGGTCAATATATGGCCAAGCCGTAAATGCGTATTGAATTAAGAGGAAAACCTGAACCACTCAGCTAAGCCGTAGCCTTGTATACAGTTAAGCCGTAAGAACCCAACGAATGTAGGATGTGAGGAACCTTCAATGACCTTGTAGGGCTCTAGCTATGGTACCTATTTCTTAACCAAATTAGCCCAATGGTGATCAAAGGAAAGGTGGACAAGTGTAGAGCTATCACTCATCCCCTTCGATTCTCCAGACGAATTCCCGATGTCACGTCATGGGTGTTAGCATAAGAAGAGGTGTCCTTTGCATACACAATGTAATGCCAAGATTGGTAACACAATGACACCGGACGTTTTATAAATACATCGTGTTGAATGCCCTCGGGATCACGGATTATCTAGCATAGGGTTGGCTAGTAATTATCCTCAATACTTACTCAATCTAAATGCATCCATATTGTTAAGAAACCACGCCCTCAACATATGTAACTCAATTAAGTATGCATGAATTGATTATCAGATATGAATGAATGAATGAATGTAATCTTAAGATCGAACTCCTAGTATGTATGATATGACAAGTATAACCAAGATGCATAAAAGATATGAATTTGAGTTGGTCTTGATACGTTAAGTCGACACCACTTTGCTACGCTCTTATTAGGTTTGACGGGACCAGTTTGGGTATGATATGATATGTCACTGCTGCAGTAATCCTTGGAGGAGTTACGGCGCTTCTCAATAAGCTAGGCTGATCCCCTAGAATATGTACGCTCCCTTTAGATGATATACTCTCTCGTGGGAAAATACGGCCATGTGGTTGCCAATAAGTTTGTATTATAGTCTGTTTATAATTCGTTACTCATGCTTACTCATGCACAACATGCCTAGCGTACGATTTTTACCTTCTTTTAATTAATATATACTCTTACTTCATTTGATATGGCATGATGGTCTTATGTACCTCTATATACTTGCTTAACCGTCTTATTAACAGTGCTACCCTTGGTGTTACATGTACTAAACCTCGGGGACTAGATGAGTGTAATGCAGATGGCGTCTTCTGTTAGTCATTGTACGAAGAGCGACAACAGGATACTTGCTGAGTGTTTAAGTCTGGATAGGCCTATTTACACATTAAGATTTTGTTCATACTTAATTAATTGTTATCATGTAAAAATAAGAAATGGTTAAGTACAGACTTATTTATGAATTTTATGATAATTCGATTGTTATTGCTTATGATCATTACAGATGTATTACACAGGCTTCCGCTTACTATTGAATGTACTTTACGTGTTAGAGAAACCTCTCTACACGTTCCTGTGCAATCTCCCTTGTAGTAATCAGTGTGTGTATGTTTACATGCACAGATTAATACGGGATTACGTATGCACACCCCGTGGGACTATCCTAACCCCAATTCCCGGGATCGGGGTGTGACAACAACCACGATGCTTTATTCTCCCAAAAGGGGAGCATACATATGGGCCGCTAGGGGATCTGTAACACTCCGATCCCCTTTGAGCCGGATTAGTGGCTCATTAGTGTGTTTTTGTTTTGTTTATTCTTTTGGACTTGGTTTTGGGCCTTGGATAGGTAGTTGAGTGACCTTTGACCTGGAATAGGTAGTTCTAAGCCCTTTTTCGTAATTTTGCTTTTGCTTTGCTTGCATCATATTTGCATCATCTTGGTGTCAGCACGTGTATTTCGTTGAGCTCGACAATTTTCGTAACTGAGTCAGATCCGTTTGGAGTCAATTGGAGAAGTTGGACCTTCACGTGACTTGAACTGTAATTAGTATAAACTCATCGGACTTTGACTTAAACCCCAAAACTTATATATACAATTCAGCTCCAGGTGTCTTTCTCCTTACCCATTTGTCTTGATCGACTGCATGCAAGAACTCCAAGAGAAAGCCACGTTCTCTCTCTCTCCCTCTTCACTTCGGTCTTCTCTCTCTCTTCTTCTCGATCTTGTTGGTGTTGGGAGCTTGCACCCATCTTGATTTGGGTTTCCTCTTTTCTCTCATCTCTGTCTATTGCTTGAGGTAAGTGGGTTCTTGTGCTTCTTCTCCAATTTGGATCTCTCATTCTCTGATTGCTAAGTCTTCATCTCATGCATGGTGTATCTCTTTGATTTGCTTTGATTTTTAGTTGCTTTGGGAGCTTGAGTCAGTGGATTTGGTAGAGATTTGAGGCAAGTATAAGTACAGACTTTGATAACACACATGGGTGCTCTGTTTGAATGCTTTGATTTCCATCTTCTTTAGTGTATCTATGTTTACAGCCAATGCTTGTGAATTTGGAACCTCTGTAGCTTGTTTGGAGATGTTTCTGTGTCAAATTTCAGTTTCGGTACTCAGCCCGAATTCATCTCTGTATTGTACGGCTAAGCCGTGAACTTCTACGGCTTGATTTCCAGAGACTCGAAATTTGAGTTTTGTTCTACGGCTAGGCTACGGCTAAGCCGTAATTTGTCCTACGGCTGAGCCGTAAGCTAGCCGTGACCCAACCGTACCCCAGCCGTGAATTAAATCTCTGATCAGTCGAAACTTTTCTGATATCAGTACTCCTACGGTGAGGCTACGGCTAAGCCGTGGAATGCTACGGCTAAGCCGTGGATTGGTCTACGGCTAAGCCGTATACTGACTGTAGCTCAGCCGAAAAAGGTACCAGATCAGAGGGGGAAGGATAATCAGTTTAGCTGTGTTTTAATGGAACCAAGGTGAAGCCGTAGTGCATATTACGACGAGCGCGTAAGATGTCTTCGGCTCAACCATAGGTCCCTCATGGCTAAACCGTTAGGCATGGCAATTCTGAAACATAACTTAGGATAATGGTGAGACTTGTAGGGCTCAAACACGGGTTGACCACTCATGTAAACCGGCCCAATGGATTCTTGGAACGCATGAATAGTCTGTTAGGCTGTGACTTATTCATGTGAGTGTTGTTTTACTGTTAAGCACCTCCCCATGGGTGTTGGTTTAAGGGACGTCGGTGCACGCAAAGATTCCGCAACACTTTGATGGCAACGGTGTATTGACTAACTTAAAACTACATCAACATGCACGGTTAGTGACAGTGAACAACTAGCTTAGGACTGGCTTGTAATGAACCTTGATTCCGTATTAATCTGAGATGCATTGCATATTGTTTATAGTTTTGCCCTCTGCTCTGTTAATCTATGTTATGCATTCCGTAGTCATTTTTGCTTTCGTTCTGTATATCCGTTTTATTCTTCGTTCCGCACTATGCTTTGATCTGTGCTGTGCTTTGGATTTATATCTATGCTCTGCTGGCTTTGCTTATCTCTGAGTTTGGGTATTCCCTGGTGGCTCTGCCCAGAGGTTAATACGTGAGGATAAGATCCGGTCTTTGTCATCGGTGAGTCCAAAGCGGATAATCTCCCTTTCTATGGATTTGATTTGATTGGTATTAGTCTGGCTCTACTCAGCTTCAGCCCTAGGATGCCCGACGGGGTTACCTTTGGCTTAGATCTCTGTATCTCTGTATTCACTGCAGTGTCGCTTTGTCTTGGGACCCCGGAACCCAGGAACCTGAGACCCACTTGTACCCTGGCCCGGTCAGTGGTGTTCTCCTCTGCTCTGCTTTGCTCTGCTCTCTATTGGAGAGAACTTGGTTAACGTAGTAGCCACTTAGTCAGTATTTCTATGTTTGATTCACATATCATGTTTTACTTCTATGCACGATTGGCTTAGTTTCCTAATATGGAACTCTGTATTTAATCTTCTGTCATTATTATATTCACTTTGATACTATGAGTGTTACACCCCTGTTACTTATATTTGCTGGATCGTTGTATTCATTTGTGTTGTCTGTGGTGTTGCAGGCACAGATACCTTGCCCAGCTCCCCGGCGGTCGAGGAGGCTGCAGGGGCGAGTGTAGAGGCACCCTCAGGTTTGGCAGAGTGGGCCTGATCATCTCTGCCGAGTGCGTTCATGCATACTTCCAGTGGCTTTTGTTTTGGATTTTGAGTTTTGGTTTCAGGGGATCTGTATTTGGACTTTGGACTTTGGATTTGTATTTTGTGTATTTTGTATATATTGATTTTGGTGTGTATTCGGTTTTATATCAGTGTATTTATCTTTGTCTTTTTCGTTCCGCATTTGTTTTAGCTTCCGCTATTTATTTTCTTTGTTGCTTGCTATGATATCTACAGCTTCCGCGTTCGTCTGTTTCGCACGTGTTAGATCCCTTGTGTGCGTGCATCTGGACTGGGTTTGGGTGCACGTGCACGGGAGTACGTGTGTCACAGGTTTGGCTTTTCGCTAATCCCCGACTTCTGGGCTCGGGTTGTGACATACGTATTGTATGGTATCAGAGCTTGCTAGTTATAAGCATGTAGGCATCTAAGATCGTGGTGAGATAACGCTATCAACTATTTGACTCGAAGTCTCATATGTTGATTTGGGATTTGACTAACTCAGGGCATTTTATATTGGTGTGTTGTGTTTCTTTTCCTTTTTGCAGGATGGCATCAGGATCAGGATCTCGGGATGAGAATCAACAGGGCCATAACGGTGATAGTGGATCAGTACCCCCACACATCAGTAGTGAGGAGCGGATGATGATGATGATGCAGTCTATGCAGTCATTACAGGCACAGATGGCATCCATGGTAGATAGACAGAGTCAGGCTGCCGCAGTAGCATCACCTCGTATAGATCAGCAGGTGATTTTCCAGCCTAAGGAATCAGATCCAAATGCTCTTTTCGACAAGTTCCGTAAGCGAGGGGCGACCGAGTTTCATGGGATAGAAGATGCATTGCAGGCTGAGCAATGGTTGGAGCAGACTGAAGAGCTATTTGATACGATTGTGTGCAGTAACAAGCAGAAGGTAGTTCTCACAGCCTCTATGCTTCGGAGTGTAGCCAAGACATGGTGGAGGAGTGTCAAGACTTCATTTCAGACTATGCCCAGTGCCACAGTTTGGGAGACCTTCAAGCAGCAATTCCGTCGGAAGTTCATGCCTCTCCACATTCAGCGAGCCAAGGAAGTGGAATTCTTCAACCTTCAGCAGAGACAGATGTCAGTTGCAGACTATGTACACAAGTTTACAGAGTTGTCCCACTTCGCAGAGGATATGGTGAACACGGAGCATAAGAAGGTGACTCGCTTCGTCAACGGTCTGAATCCGAGGCACAAACGCCACGTGGTTGCTTGTATGTGGCCGGCTACCTTGGACGACGCTATTGACAGGGCTTATGATGCAGAGGCCATCTTTGAGGAGGAGCGAACAGAGGCTAAGAGGGCAGCAGGTTTCAGTGGCAGAAGTCAGTTCCAGAAGAAGTTCAAGGGTAGGCAGGGCAGTTCGAGCAGTTCTCAGGTAGTTTGCGGTCACTGTGGGAAGGATCACCCCACCGACAGGTGTTGGAGGAAGAGTGGGGCTTGTTTCTGGTGTGGCTCTACGGATCACAGGCGGGCCCAATGCCCGAAGTTTCAGTCCTCTCCACAGACGAGACAGGCAGGACCTACAGCGCAGGGCAGATCTCAGCCAGCTCGCCCAGCTCAGAAGCCGAACCGCCAGACAGCCCGAGCATATGCTGCTACGCATGAGGGCGCGGAGGAGGCCACGGTAGTGGAAGGTAAAATTTTAATTTCTGATGCAGAAGCTTTAGCTTTATTTGACTCCGGGTCTACGCGTTCGTACGTAGCATCCCATTTTGCTGTGCAGCTTCGACAGCGACCCACACCACTCCCATATTTGTTGTTAGTATCCACTCCGGTTGGTAAGCGTGTGGAGTGCAGTGTTTTCTACCCTCAGTGTGATGTGCGGATAGCTGGTCATCAGCTCCCAGTAGACCTCGTGTTGCTCACGACACTGGATTTTGATGTGATCCTTGGTATGGACTGGCTTGCGAGATATCATGCGTGTATCAATTGCTACAGCAAGGCTATCTACTTTGATTTGGGCAGCGGATTCCGATTTGAGGGCAGCCAGATGAAGTGCCCAAGACGTGTGATCTCTGCTTGTAAAGCAGACAGGATGCTTCGTAGGGGATGTGAGGGATTTCTTGCATTCATTTCAGAGAAGAAAGATCAGCGACAGCTCAGTGAGATTCCAGTAGTCAGCGAGTTTCCGGATGTCTTTCCGGAGGATGTGCCAGAGTTGCCACCAGTTCGGGAGGTAGAATTTGCTATTGACGTGGTACCAGGTACAGCACCTATCAGTAGAGCTCCATATCGTATGGCACCTGCAGAGTTGTTGGAATTGAAGAAACAGTTGCAGGATCTGCTGGATAAAGGGTTCATACGCCCAAGTGTTTCACCTTGGGGAGCTCCTGTATTGTTTGTCAAGAAGAAGGATGGCAGTTTTCGGATGTGCATTGATTATAGGCAGTTGAACAAAGTGACTATCAAGAACAAGTATCCATTGCCTAGGATTGATGAGTTGTTCGATCAGCTTCAGGGTGCAGCTTACTTCTCTAAGATTGACTTGAGGTCAGGATATCACCAGCTCAGGGTGAAGGATGAGGATGTTCCGAAGACAGCTTTTAGGACTCGGTATGGACACTACGAGTTCCTTGTCATGCCGTTTGGTTTGACGAATGCACCCGCAGCTTTCATGGCCTTGATGAATAGGGTGTTTACTTCCTTCTTGGACCAGTTCGTTGTGGTTTTTATAGATGACATATTGGTCTATTCGAAGACTGCTGAGGAACATACAGACCATCTGAGGAAAGCATTGCAGCTGCTTAAGGATCACAAGTTGTATGCAAAGTTGTCCAAGTGTGAGTTTTGGCTCGAGCAAGTTACATTTCTGGGTCATAAGATTTCTAGAGATGGACTGATGGTGGATCCGGCTAAGATTGAGGCAGTAGTCCATTGGCCCCGTCCTAGATCAGTGACAGAGATTCGGAGTTTTCTGGGTTTGGCGGGATATTACCGCAGGTTTGTGCAGGACTTCTCGAAGATCTCAGCCCCGCTGACTCAGTTGACTCGGAAGAAGGTTCCGTATGAGTGGACAGAGAAGTGTGAGCGTAGTTTCCAGATGTTGAAAGAAAAGCTCACTACGGCGCCAGTGTTGACTCTCCCGGATGGTAGTGCGGGATTCGTGATTTATTCCGATGCTTCTCGAGTTGGATTAGGCTGTGTACTGATGCAGAATCAGAAGGTGATTGCCTATGGATCCAGACAGCTGAAAGAGCATGAGAAGAACTATGCCACACATGACTTGGAGCTAGCAGCCATTGTATTTGCACTGAAGTTGTGGCGGCATTACTTGTACGGTGTGAAGTTCGAGGTCCATTCCGATCATCACAGTCTGCAGTACTTGTTTGACCAGCATGACTTGAATATGAGGCAGCGAAGGTGGTTGGAGTTCATCAAGGACTACGACTTTCCGATCAAGTACCACCCAGGCAAGGGGAATGTAGTTGCAGATGCACTTAGCAGGAGGACAGATAGTCTTCAGGTGTTGGCAGGATTCTATATGCTTATGCATAATCAGCCTGTAGAGGTTCGGATGGTAGGCGAATTAGTGACATTAGCTACTACCGTTGTATTTCAGCCTGAAGTGATTCAGCAGATCAAGGATCGCCAGTTTGAGGACCCCCTCCTGGTGAAGTTCAGAGATCGGATTTCAGATCGACCGGATTTCAGCTTGATGGATGGAGTTTTGTACTTCAAGAATAGATTGTGTGTTCCCGCTGTGGATGAGCTGAAAGATAAGTTGATGACAGATGCGCACGATGCCCGATATGCGATGCACCCAGGGAGTACGAAGATGTACCGGAACTTGAAAGACAGATTTTGGTGGAACAATATGAAGCGGGAGATCGCAGGATTCGTAGCTCGATGTTTGACCTGTCAGAGGGTGAAAGCTGACCATCAGCGACCTCCAGGATCATTGCATCCATTGCACACTCCGCAGTGGAAGTGGGAGCATATTACGATGGATTTCGTCTCCGGTTTTCCGCCGACCAGTAGAAAGAATAATGCGATCTGGGTCATAGTGGACAGATTGACCAAGTCAGCGCATTTCCTTCCGTTCAAGAAAGGGATGACATTCACGGAGATGGCCAGGAAGTTTGTTGACGAGATAGTCAGATTGCATGGCACCCCGGTATCGATTGTGTCGGATCGAGACAGTCGTTTTGTATCTTCATTCTGGAGAGCCTTTCAGGAAGCTATGGGCACGAAGCTGAGTTTTAGCACGGCATACCACCCCCAGACTGATGGACAGTCGGAGCGTACCATTCAGACGTTGGAGGATATGCTCAGAGCTAGTGTGCTGAACTTTGAGAAGGAATGGGATATGCATCTGGCATTGTGTGAGTTTGCTTACAACAACAGCTTCCATGAGAGCATTGGTATGGCACCCTATGAGGCTCTCTACGGACGTAAGTGCAGGACTCCAGTGTGTTGGGAAGAGGTAGGAACAAGAAGTTTCCATGGTCCGACAATCATAGCTGAGACGACAGAGAAAGTGCAGAAAGTGATAGAGAATTTGAAGATTGCGCGATCCAGACAGAAGAGCTATGCTGATACTCGGAGGAGACCTTTGGCATTCCAAGTCGGAGATTGGGTATTTCTTAAAGTTTCTCCGATGAAGGGCACAGTTCGATTTGGTCAGAAGGGCAAGTTAGCCCCAAGATATGTAGGACCGTTTGAAGTCAAGAGCCGAGTTGGAGATTTAGCCTATCGGTTGACGCTTCCAGTTGAGTTCTCCGGTGTGCACGATGTCTTCCATGTGTCGATGCTCCGTAAGTATGTGCCAGATCCGAGCCATGTGATTCGCTACGATGACATTCAGATTCAGCCTAATGCAACTTACGTTGAGCGTCCGCTTCGCATCGTTGGCACACGAGAGCAGATTCTCCGTACCAGGACTATCAGATGGGTTAAAGTGTTGTGGGAGCATCACGGTCCAGATGAGGCTACTTGGGAGCTAGAGGAGCAGCTAGCGCGCCAGTACCCGCATCTCTTTGCGCAGGTAGGTAGTCATTCCGAGGACGGAATGATTCCTAGTAGGGGAGGATGTAACACTCCGATCCCCTTTGAGCCGGATTAGTGGCTCATTAGTGTGTTTTTGTTTTGTTTATTCTTTTGGACTTGGTTTTGGGCCTTGGATAGGTAGTTGAGTGACCTTTGACCTGGAATAGGTAGTTCTAAGCCCTTTTTCGTAATTTTGCTTTTGCTTTGCTTGCATCATATTTGCATCATCTTGGTGTCAGCACGTGTATTTCGTTGAGCTCGACAATTTTCGTAACTGAGTCAGATCCGTTTGGAGTCAATTGGAGAAGTTGGACCTTCACGTGACTTGAACTGTAATTAGTATAAACTCATCGGACTTTGACTTAAACCCCAAAACTTATATATACAATTCAGCTCCAGGTGTCTTTCTCCTTACCCATTTGTCTTGATCGACTGCATGCAAGAACTCCAAGAGAAAGCCACGTTCTCTCTCTCTCCCTCTTCACTTCGGTCTTCTCTCTCTCTTCTTCTCGATCTTGTTGGTGTTGGGAGCTTGCACCCATCTTGATTTGGGTTTCCTCTTTTCTCTCATCTCTGTCTATTGCTTGAGGTAAGTGGGTTCTTGTGCTTCTTCTCCAATTTGGATCTCTCATTCTCTGATTGCTAAGTCTTCATCTCATGCATGGTGTATCTCTTTGATTTGCTTTGATTTTTAGTTGCTTTGGGAGCTTGAGTCAGTGGATTTGGTAGAGATTTGAGGCAAGTATAAGTACAGACTTTGATAACACACATGGGTGCTCTGTTTGAATGCTTTGATTTCCATCTTCTTTAGTGTATCTATGTTTACAGCCAATGCTTGTGAATTTGGAACCTCTGTAGCTTGTTTGGAGATGTTTCTGTGTCAAATTTCAGTTTCGGTACTCAGCCCGAATTCATCTCTGTATTGTACGGCTAAGCCGTGAACTTCTACGGCTTGATTTCCAGAGACTCGAAATTTGAGTTTTGTTCTACGGCTAGGCTACGGCTAAGCCGTAATTTGTCCTACGGCTGAGCCGTAAGCTAGCCGTGACCCAACCGTACCCCAGCCGTGAATTAAATCTCTGATCAGTCGAAACTTTTCTGATATCAGTACTCCTACGGTGAGGCTACGGCTAAGCCGTGGAATGCTACGGCTAAGCCGTGGATTGGTCTACGGCTAAGCCGTATACTGACTGTAGCTCAGCCGAAAAAGGTACCAGATCAGAGGGGGAAGGATAATCAGTTTAGCTGTGTTTTAATGGAACCAAGGTGAAGCCGTAGTGCATATTACGACGAGCGCGTAAGATGTCTTCGGCTCAACCATAGGTCCCTCATGGCTAAACCGTTAGGCATGGCAATTCTGAAACATAACTTAGGATAATGGTGAGACTTGTAGGGCTCAAACACGGGTTGACCACTCATGTAAACCGGCCCAATGGATTCTTGGAACGCATGAATAGTCTGTTAGGCTGTGACTTATTCATGTGAGTGTTGTTTTACTGTTAAGCACCTCCCCATGGGTGTTGGTTTAAGGGACGTCGGTGCACGCAAAGATTCCGCAACACTTTGATGGCAACGGTGTATTGACTAACTTAAAACTACATCAACATGCACGGTTAGTGACAGTGAACAACTAGCTTAGGACTGGCTTGTAATGAACCTTGATTCCGTATTAATCTGAGATGCATTGCATATTGTTTATAGTTTTGCCCTCTGCTCTGTTAATCTATGTTATGCATTCCGTAGTCATTTTTGCTTTCGTTCTGTATATCCGTTTTAGTCTTCGTTCCGCACTATGCTTTGATCTGTGCTGTGCTTTGGATTTATATCTATGCTCTGCTGGCTTTGCTTATCTCTGAGTTTGGGTATTCCCTGGTGGCTCTGCCCAGAGGTTAATACGTGAGGATAAGATCCGGTCTTTGTCATCGGTGAGTCCAAAGCGGATAATCTCCCTTTCTATGGATTTGATTTGATTGGTATTAGTCTGGCTCTACTCAGCCTCAGCCCTAGGATGCCCGACGGGGTTACCTTTGGCTTAGATCTCTGTATCTCTGTATTCACTGCAGTGTCGCTTTGTCTTGGGACCCCGGAACCCAGGAACCTGAGACCCACTTGTACCCTGGCCCGGTCAGTGGTGTTCTCCTCTGCTCTGCTTTGCTCTGCTCTCTATTGGAGAGAACTTGGTTAACGTAGTAGCCACTTAGTCAGTATTTCTATGTTTGATTCACATATCATGTTTTACTTCTATGCACGATTGGCTTAGTTTCCTAATATGGAACTCTGTATTTAATCTTCTGTCATTATTATATTCACTTTGATACTATGAGTGTTACACCCCTGTTACTTATATTTGCTGGATCGTTGTATTCATTTGTGTTGTCTGTGGTGTTGCAGGCACAGATACCTTGCCCAGCTCCCCGGCGGTCGAGGAGGCTGCAGGGGCGAGTGTAGAGGCACCCTCAGGTTTGGCAGAGTGGGCCTGATCATCTCTGCCGAGTGCGTTCATGCATACTTCCAGTGGCTTTTGTTTTGGATTTTGAGTTTTGGTTTCAGGGGATCTGTATTTGGACTTTGGACTTTGGATTTGTATTTTGTGTATTTTGTATATATTGATTTTGGTGTGTATTCGGTTTTATATCAGTGTATTTATCTTTGTCTTTTTCGTTCCGCATTTGTTTTAGCTTCCGCTATTTATTTTCTTTGTTGCTTGCTATGATATCTACAGCTTCCGCGTTCGTCTGTTTCGCACGTGTTAGATCCCTTGTGTGCGTGCATCTGGACTGGGTTTGGGTGCACGTGCACGGGAGTACGTGTGTCACAGGTTTGGCTTTTCGCTAACCCCCGACTTCTGGGCTCGGGTTGTGACAGGATCAAGCTAGCTTCCCGAAAAGCGTCGACAACTCCTCCATAAACTACTGCAGTAGTGACATACATATATCCAAAGGGCACAAGCTAAGTGGTGCCGACTCGGAATCAATCATACTAGTCATAACATACATAAGGAATAGTCAATCATGGAAGTAACGAATAATTAAATGAAACACATGCATATGGGCTACAAAGGCCTGAACCTCGGCTATACCCTTGGCTAGCAAGCATACACTAAGTAAAAGCTCTGGCTTGTTAAACACGCACTCATTAGAAGCTCAGGTCTGAGTTGCCTCAGGGTTTGCTAGAGGAAGTGAATTCGATAACGAGTCATGTCGAAGGTAATATATCATAGCAATATGAATGCATTCAGATTGAGTAAGTATCCCAGAACCACTATCCACCCTATATTATGTAACCCATGATCCCCAAGGACATTCGACATGATGTACTTATAAGACGTCCAGTGTCATTGTGTTACCGCGTCTTGGTATCACCTCATATGCATACAAGACACCCCTTTCTTATGCCAACATCCATGACTTGCTATTGGGAGATCATCATGAAATAATTCATTCTCTCCAACATGTGATTACCCTTGGTCCAGTATAGTAGTATGGAAGGTGCCAATACTAAGGCCCTACAAAATCATTGAAGGTTCTTAACACCCTATAATTACTGGGCTCTTACGGTTTAGCAGTGTACAATGCTACGGCTTAGCCGAGTGGTTCATGGTCCTTTTTAAATTTCAGGCGCATTTACGGCTTAATCGTATATTTGCCTACGGCTAGGTTACGGTGAGGTTACGGCTCAGCCGTAGTGTTTTACAGTACAGCCGTAGTTAAGCCGCAGAAGGAATTGGGTTTCATGAGCTCTCTGGAAAGCTCGCCATAAGAAGACCTACGGCTTGGGTATGGGCTGGCCACGGCTTAGCCATAGTGCATTTCACGGTGTAGCCGTGGGTAAGCCGTAGTATAAAACCAAGTTTTGCTGCTGTCTGGACTTTGAGCCATAAATGCTCACGGCTTAGCTGTAGCTTCATCGTAAACTTCAGAACCTGAATCAGTTCTGTAGCTCGGTTTCAATGCAAATCAATACAGAACCTGAATAAGTGGGGCATTCCTATGACTCAATGATATTGTCCTTGAAGGTGTTTAATACCCACACACCTTTCTATTGCATGTTGACCTCCTAACTCAATCCATACTATAATTGTACCAATTAAAACCATGAAAAATGAACTGGAATTTGAGAATTGAAAGAAGCAACCCAAGAATCAGTAACTTAATCACGCATGCAACACATATGAACTCAAGTACTTGCCTTTTACCAGTGCTAGCCCTCTCTAACTATTTCTTATCTTGTGCTTAAGGAAAACTTTCAAAGGAAAGTGGGTTCTCTTAGGGTGCTAAGAGAAAGATGCCCAAAGGAAGAAGAATAGGAGAAATGGAGGCTATCACCCTTGCATGCAAGCTCTGGATCCCCGTTTCTAGCTCTATTCGTGAGGTGAGGAGGGGTGAAGAGAGGGAAAGAGTGGCTCTAGCAACCCAGACGAACGAAAAGAAAGAGAAAGGACGTTGAGCTCTTTTAAATGACTGAATCTCCCACCTTGCATGCAAAACCCTTTCTTAAGGATAATTACAGTTCAGGTCATGTGACCTTAGTTGGCTCAAGATGAACCCAATTCAAGTCGGGCCCCACATAGAAAATGGTCTACATGAAAAATGACGCGAAAGGCAATGGACGAGGTGTCCATAAGAGATAAGGGCAATTTACAAAAAAGTCCTTGACTACTTCAGTGTGGTCCGAACTCTACCCTACTACTTATCCAAGGCCCAAACCCAATAGTTTCACGTTAAACTATCCTCAACAAGGCTTAATCAACATAAAACAAAATTAATTAATGAAGATTAAGGTTAGTGGGATCCGGATCCTTACACACATCTTCGTCAATCTCCCTATCCTTACTAATCATCGAGCCTAAGTACCGAAAAAAACTTCTACGTGGTATCTATAGGTTTTAATTTTGACAGTGGTTTCAACACTTTGTATATGTCCACTGAAATTGCAATCCATATATTCTTTCTTTGTACGACTTATTTTAAAGCCTCTAGATTCTAATGCCCCCCGTCATCTCTCAAGCTTTGCATTTATACCCTCTCTTGATTCATCCACCAATAGTATATCATCTGCAAACAACATACACCATGGTACTTCTTTTTGGATATGCACAGTCAACTCATCCATAATTAATGCAAAGAGATAAAAGCTTAAGGTTGATCCCTAATGTAAACCTATAGTAACAGGAAATCCACTTGTCTCTCCACATATGGTTCTCACATTTGTTATTGCTCATTCATACATATCTTTAAAATTTCAATGTAACCTCTAAGGATATTTCTTTTCTTTAAGACCCACCAAATTAAATTCATTGGTACCCTATCATAGGCTTTTTCTAAATTGATAAAGACCATATGTAGATTTTTTCTCTTTGCTCGGTATTTTTCCATTAAGGGGTCGTTTGTTTTTTTCATATGCGATGTGAAAATGATTTACATATGTAAATGACTTACATGTGAAATATATTTTTTGTTTGTTATTTTCACACTCTTTCAAATGTCAATCTTAAATACACCAATGGTTGATATGTATTTTGTTAATATCTCAAGATCCATATTGAATCAACACTTGAAATTTGACCTTCTAACTGCAAATGACTTTTTGAACAAGATTAACGGTTCGGATCATGAAAATGGGGCCCACAAAATCCCAGAAATTAAGGTCAACGGCCTGCACTGTTTCATAAATATCTCATAAGATAAGATGATCCAACGGTTGAAATTTGGTACCATGGCCGTTATCATCATTTCAAACATTTTGGACGGTTCAGATCTTGCATTTAAAGCATACAAGATGCAAAAATAAAGAAAAACCGGACTGGCAGGATCATTTAGTGGCTGAAACGTTCTTTTTAAGATATCTCAAGATCTATGATGAATCAAGATCTGAAATTTGGTTTCTTAGCTGAAAATTGCATTCTGAATGAGATGAACGGTTCGGATTGTGATAATAAGGCCCACAAAATCCCAGAATTTAAGATCAACGGCCTGATTTGTGTCATCAAGATCTCATAATGTAAGATGATCCAACGGCTGATTTTTTGCACCATAGCCGTTTTTAGCATTCTAAATAACTTGGACGGCTCGGATCATGATTTCGGTGGCCAGAAAATTAAAAAAAATAAAAACCGTTCAGGGCGTGAAACACTGTTCACGCCCTGTACTAGCACCTCATGGGGGTGGGGATGGGAATCCTTTTCAAACCTGTTGAGGTGTGAAAAGTTAGAACTCATTTTGCATATGATTTACACACCAAAATCATATGAGATTTACACACCACATGTGTAAAATGTAAAAACAAACGTAAATGTGTGAAACCGTTTCACATGAGTAATTGTTACATATGTAAATGGCAAAAAACAAACGACCCCTAATTGCCAAAGTGAAAAGATAGCTTCCATAGTTGATCTTCCTGGCGCAAAATCAACTTAATTTTCAAAAATCTTGGTCTTCTTTCTCAGTCTTTACTCCATTAAAAAATTTTAAAAATGAATAAATGATTTATCAACGTTTTTGGAGCATCGGTAAAAGTGAAACAAAAATTTAAAAAAAATGAAATAAATGTCCGACTTAGTTTTAACGTTTGTAAAATTAAATCCAAAATTGTAAAAAACTAATTAATGATTTCCCAACATAAATAAAACATTGGTAAAAAGTTAATTCAATTTTTTAATAAATTTGATAAATTATTTGGCGACGTTAAAAATCATCGGTAATCTCATTTTTTCATCGGTGAAGACATAATTTTGGCCAATGGAATTTTTTTCCGTCAGTAAAATTTTTTGTTGATGAATTATTACCGACAATCGGCCAATGCAAATATTTTTGTCGGTAAAGAGTATTACCGACATTTTGATGTCATTTAGCAATGAAAATTTTCGTTGCTAAATTTGCAAAATGTTGTAGTGCCAACTCACATGCAAGATAAGGAAACTAGGAAGCATTCTAAACTAAGCATTCTAACTCTTCATTTTCAAAAATGAACCACATACAAGATAAAATGTCATGTATGCTATGTCATAAAATAAAATAAAGTGAAACTCTCCCAAGACCTAACACTTGCCAAGCACCACCCACAAAATTTACAAGTTATTTTCTTCTTCATCTCAAGTATTTGCCAGCAGATATCCTTACATTTTGTGATCATACTAACTAAAAATGACTTCTCTCTTAAAGTAAATATAGAAAACTCTAAAACATGTAGAATAATTTGTAATATAATACCTATGCATGGAATATCTTCCAAAATAGCTACTATTGCTGGAACCGCCCCATTCTCTTTTATGACATCCGCAACCTTCCTTGCAGTCTCCAAATTTTGTGGATAGGAAATAAAAAGTAGGTATCAAAAAAAAAATGAATCAAATGAAGTATAATCTTTCTGAGAGATAGATATGGATCAAGAGAGAGAGAGGGAATCACGTACTAATCATTTGCATCTAAGGTAACTTATAAGCCTCGTGAAAGACCCACCAATACTGACTACACCATTCATAGTAAGTGGGATAGGAAGTTCCCATCGTCAACTGGGAATTGGAATAGCCTAAAATCACCAAGTTGAATAATGATAGCCATATTTTTGAAGGCACAAAAGTTTAACAATTTTTCTTTGAATCAATGCCTAAACATCATGGAAAATTTTCTTCTAATGAATTCTTAAATAATATTTTTAAAACCAAAATTAAAAGCAATACAGATTCTCTTGTCAATGTAATTATTCATTGTCAAGGCCAACTGACCATATTCTTAGAGCTCAAACGTAAATGTATTGTGTGAATAGAAGGGAAAGTCTCAGGAGCATATGCTAATAAAGTTGTACCAACCTTCTCAATAAGTTCATATAGATTATGTAAAAAGACGAATGAATTAGTATTTTAAGCCATTAAAATGATACATAGCCATCACAGCAATTATACATACGACAAACATATGTAGATGAACTTCCACTTAAGCAACATGGTATGTAGATTACTATAATTCCCCTTATGTTCGGAATAAAATAAGAGATAGAATAAATGAACCTAGATATTTAGAATAGCAACAAAATTGTTTATAAGTCCAATCAAAGTTTAACATGTAAGGTCCAAACCTGAACTAATCTTGATTTATAATGATTAATCTTATTTTATTCTAATTAATACTTGTTTAAGCTAATTCAACCCAATTCCCTTTGGTTTGGGTCATGGATAGGTAGTTAGATCAGATTCGAACTTGACTTAGGTAGTTAAGGACCTTCTCGTAATTTAAAATTGCATGGTTTTGCATCATATTAGCATTATGTTAATTGCATCATGTGTATTTAATCTTGTGGGTCATGTTTCATGTTTGGCCCGGTTCCATCCGAATCCATCTTGGCCCAATTGAAGTCCAATTGCCTTAAACTGTAAATTCCATAAACAAACTGGACCTTCTTGCAATTTCCAAAAAACCTAGATTTAAAACCAACTTAACTCTCCATTTTCTTTCATTTCCTCAAACCAACTGCTGGAGCCTACCTATTTAACTTATCTAAGGATTTGGCTCAAAATAGAATGGGATGGAGAAACAGAATTCACATAGCCAGGTTGGGAGAAGGCGTTGATGATGATGATGATGATGAACTATTGGAGCCTTCCTCTTCCTCCATCTCTTTTCAAGTATGGGACTAAAACCTAGGTCTTAGAGCTGTACATGTAAGAGCCAAGGCTTCTTTCTTGTTCCTCGTCACTTCCTTGTTCATCATTTTCCTTTGAAATCTCTAATTGTTACTATTCTTTGTCTCTACAATCCCCGAAGGCAAGAGTTCCATCATCTCTCCATTTCTTTGAGTTCAATGAGTCAAGGAGACTTAATTATGCAACATGCATTCACCCCACACTCATTTATTATCTTACATGTAGTAGGATTATCTTCTATTGAGACTTTCTCCACCATCAAAACCAAGAAGAAACTTGTTTTGGGTAGGGGCACTGATCTAGAGGCAAGTTTAAGTGTATATGTTTACTCCATGCATTGTTTATTATGTTGATTCCTGATGAATTCTCTACTAATGCTAAGTTACAACTCTTTTACCCTTTAATTTAAAAATGTAAGATGGTTTAAGTATAATGAATATGTTTAAGACTGAATGGTGGGAATGGATGTAGGAGAAACCCAATTATAATCAATCAGATTCCAGTTCTAAGAGGTCCGATCGATCAGACACCACTCCACCCCCCCCCCCCCCCCCCCCCCGGACGATAGATCAAGACCCCCTTCTATTTGATTAAAGTTTATTTTTATTTCTTTCAAAAGGGATCACTTGGTAGTATTCTGACATTCTTTTAAGACCTTAGAGATATAATATAAGTCATTCTTACCCTTAGGCCATTAAGTATAATCAAAAACCATGTAAGCCTTAGAAGTATTGTCACCTCAAACAAAATAGCCCAGCGGTAAATAAATATTAAGAAGGAAGAGTGTAGAACTGTCACTCATTCCCTCTTGATTTTCTGATTGTTTTTCCTGACATCACGTTATAAGTATTGGCATAAGAAGTAGTGTCCATTGCCGATGCAATATAGCACTAAGATTTTGGTAACACATTGATACCAGACGTTTAATGAATACACCATATTAAATGACTAAGGAAACATGGATTTTTTCCCTAAGGTTGGCTAGTAAATAACCTTGTTAATTTCTCAATTCAATGCATTCATATTGTTTAAGTAAACATTGCCCTCAACATGATTAAATCATGTACCCATTCTTCCTTATGAACCTTGAGGCAAAAATTGGAGACAGGGCTTCTACTGAGCGTGGGCCTATGAGCAAAAATAGAAGTAGTTAAGGTTGAGAAGGTTTAAACTCTATTAGCTCATTTAAGTATGCATTTTTTTTTTATTATCAGTTACTCTGTTTAATCCCAATTTTTATGATTGAATACGATCTTAAGACTGATATACACTTTTGTATAAGTATGAGTTGATCACTACGTATGATAAGTATGAAAGTTATGAATCTCGATCGGTCTTAATACATTGAGTCGGCACCACTTAGCTTATACCCATAGGCGGTTCAACGAGACCGAATGAGGGTATTTAATATATCACCTACTACAATAGTTGTATGAGGAGTTGGTCGGCACTCTTAGGGTAGCTAGATGGTCTTAGCCCGATCGCTAGTGATTTTCCACTGTACGATATGCTCTGTTTCTAGAGAGAAGATCGCCATATGGATGCCAACTAGTATGTTTTTGTATTTTCATTTATGATTCGTTACTCATGCTTAATCATATGCATAATATGCTTAGTTTTTGCTTTTGCTATCATTTAATTAATATGTCCTTAAATTCAATTGATACATCATGATAGTCTTATGTACTCTTATATTTGCTTAACTGTCATGTTAACAGTGTTAACTTTGATGTTATAGATATAGAACCCAATGTTGGTATGGCAGTTAACACTCCCCTAAAGGGAACCATAGCGGTACCTCGGGATATAGATGAGTGGAATAAAAATGATGTATATTACTAGTTATCCTATGTAGAGTATCATGGGATTCATCTTTTGAGCTTGTTTAAGCTTTAGCCATGGTTTGACTTATAAATGGATCATGCCATCATCATCATGTTATTTTGGAGTCAGAGATTGATGGACATGTCATTTTGTACTTATATATATATTTATTTATCTTTTGTGTATCATGTGCATGTGGATGGATTACTTAAGAACTTTGGTATATTAATGAATGATTGTTTTATTAGTGCCTATGGTGATTACAAGTGTAATTCATAGGTTTATGCTTCATTATTAAAATGATTGTTACGTGTTTATAGATCTTCCTTACACATACCTGTGGAATTACCCTTGTGGCAGTTCGTATGTATCTTAACATAACATGAATTGCCATGGGTTATGTGTACTGTGCCTCAATCCGCATTAAGCCCCATTATCAGGTTCGAGGCGTGGCATAACATAACCCATCAAACTATCCAAATACAAATAAAATATGAGGAAAAGCATACTTCATTTCCTTGGAGGTGGATCTCTACATCTTCATTACTTGCAATGTGAACCAAAGTGCATGCTTTCCCATTTTGATGAATGCATTGTATAATTAGGTTGTATCTGTGCATATCCAATTTTATGAAATCACAAATTCTTTCAACCAATTGGGAATATGTTATGGACCTTTTCAAAAAAGACCATCTTTGGATAACCTCCATTATAGACTGGATTTCCATTATTCCAAACAAAATCTCTACCAAAGTAGATAACCTCACAACCTGACATCCTGTTGGTGGCCATAATATATATATGGACAAAACTACTATGCATATGTCCCTCACTATTTGGTGAGGGACACTTTCATTTTTGGAAAGTATTGATGTGCAAAAAGATAAAACCATCACACATTATGATACATTTTTTTACCTTGTTAGGTCTAAAAAAGGAATTGTCCCTTACCTTGTTGTGAGGAATGGATGCATAGTAGTCTTTCCCTATAAATATATAAGAGCTCCTCTGCTGAGCACCACTTTCTTATGGGGCCCACAAGGGGCCTCACGTAGGGATAAGACCAGGGGGGATCAAAAGATCTCCCCTCCACATACCCATGTATGGTGATAGAGGGTCAAATTATCATCTTAACCCCTTGATCAATAGATAGCAAATTTCGACAATCGAAAATGAGTGCAAGCCAATCTAATGGTTCAATCAAATTGGATGTGTGCTAAACTTGGGTCGGTGACTATCATGGGGGTAGTTGTTTTATAGTCCACTTGGATGGATCATAGTTAGGCCCCACTAGGTGTTTTGTAAAATGGTACCTACCTTATTATGAGCACCAATACTTGGCGGAGGTTTTCCCTAGATATATATACGGTAAAATTGTGATACTTTCAAAATAATATAAAAATAAAGCAAGCTGGTACAAATTTATGAAAAATCAAACTGAGAAAAGTGGAATAAAAGAGGGATAGAAGAAGGTAAATGGGAGCATGGGATGCAGTGCAATGAGATGTTGGAAGGATTGTGCATATAAGATGAGACATGGGGCTCCTCATACGAGATCTTCATGCCCACCTCACTTTCTCCTTGTCACTTGAGTCTTGTTGATCTGGATATTTTATCTTTAGAACACAAGGGAATGGAGAGGAGAGTAAGATGGATATGCTTGAGTTTTACACAAAGAAGAATCTCCCGCCTCCATAGAGCTTACTAGAAAAATCACTAGAACCCCAAAAGAAAGGGAGTTTATAACTGGCTTGAATAAAAAGAACAACACTCTATTCTTGCATCAAACCCTTTTCTTGCACTTAACAAAGCCTCGGCACAATTCTGGTCCATGGCTAACCCAATGGACCAACCCAATTACTACAACATATTTACCAAACTTGGTTCATACAATGCATTTTTTTTTTTTATTCAGTTCACAAAAGGACGCACCCCATTTCATTACATAGGCGCCCATTTAAGTACAACTACTAGTAATTGTGAGTGAAAAATCATTTATCAGTTATCTAGCAAGTACACATTCTTCAATTTTTCAAAAAATACTCCAACATGTCTCTATGTATTCCAACCAAAAAGCTCGGGTTGAGTTCAAAAGGCGTGAATTCCTTATATAAGCCCATGCAAGAATGCCGTTCACTATATTTTTGTACCTTATACAATAGATGCCTAAGAAAATACATGCCATTGCTTTATATTTTCAACTCTTTTCAAGAGTGTAAATTTCCATATACTTTATAAGTAAAATTCACTAAAATACAAAACAAAAAGAATTTATAATAGGTTTGAATAGAAAGAACAACACTCTATGATGGCATCAGACTTCAAAAATTCATCTTTCAAACATACAAAAAGTGAACTCCACAGAAATCCAAGTTTATTTCATGTTTTCCACAAAAAATGCATTTTTCACTATTCCCAACAAAAAAATACATTTTTAGAAAATGAGAATGAATTTCTTTAGACCTTCTTTAGGAGCTAAGCAAAAGAACAAACCACATGCCGATCTCTCCAACCCAGTATTGATAATAATAACATAAAACATGAAATTTTGATGCTTGTTTTCTGATAAAGAAAGAATTTTCCATGATTATGAAAAGAAACCTAGTTCTAAAAATTCAATGGTGGGACAAGAAAATTACGGTCCACTACAATGCCCAACAAGGGTCATTCATGTACATGAAAAATCTGGCAACTTGGAGGAATTTCATCTTTGGTTTGAATTTACCTCTAGATCAGTTTGCTGGGGACATGCTAGGGACATGCGTGTTTTGGTTGGAAGTCCCCAGTCTGGCAAAAATCCTAGGATCATAATAGAGATGGAGGGATCACACACTATACAACTTTGATAGATTAGATTGAAGCAATCTGATACAGATGGTAACTCCTAAAAAGGTGCTTGAAAAGAAAGTCATCATTCCTGTGTATGGGTAACCTGTCACATTGAATAGGATTTTCACCAAAAGAATTGTTACAAAAGGAGATAAGCTGGTGTAAGAGGCATAAAAGGCTAATGTTCAAAATGCCCTTCTTTGTTACAGCACTTGCCAATGGATGAATCAATATAGCTGCATGTCTCCCAGGAAATTCACTCCCCAACCAAAATTTCCCTAACGGTTGTTGTAGCTGTGCTAAGGCCCACCTCCAATCCTCTAGCATCTTTTGCTCATTAAAAAATATATATATATATCATCAAGGGAAGTTGTGCTGCTTTCTGAGATCTGATGTGGTTTTCATTACACAATCAGAACAATATTGACTTGAGAATGAGCAGCACCAACATGATGAAGCACATGATAACAAGTACAGTGGCGCACATCACCATTCCTCCCTTCCTCTGTGTTCTCTCCGCCTACAAAAGAAAAATGAAAGCATACATGAGATGGATATCTAGCTCCGAGGTAGACACTCACACCCATATGTGGGTACGCACGCACGCAAACATAGGAGCTTCAAATCTAATTCTTCAATATTAAGAGAAAGTTGCAAGGACAGAAACAAAGTGTTAAGTCTTATAGTAGGAAATTGTAGAACATTAAGCAGCTGCACTGGACTCAAAGAATATTCTCAGTTCCCAAGATGCTGCAGCAACACCACAAGCGTTGGTACCAAACAGTATACCAAGAATAAAAAATACCCAGGAGACAGAAACATTGGGGTGAACATGGTAAGTATATACATCCATGAGAGAGAGAGAGAGAGAGAGAGAGAGAGAGAGAGAAAGAGACCCTTTGCAACTGTTTAAAGCCCTCTTCTACCGAAGCTGCGACATTTTGAATGTTGTAGTCGATCCGATCAACAATGGTTCCCTGTCCATAGAAATTCGGTCCAGTTAGCAACTTTGTGGATTGAGGAAATGTGCAGCACCATTGCAGGAGTTGCATATCTTCTAACCTGATCTATGACAAGGACAGAGAGATCCTTCATGATTTGAGCAAGCTCATTTACTGATTCAACAACCTAAGGAGAGAATTAAAGTCAGAAAAGGGTGCAATTTGGTCCAGCTGAAGCAAAAACAAAGAACAAGATGGTTGTTGAAATGGAAAAACAAGATACTATTATTACCTGAGCAATCTCTCTCTCCCTTTCCGCAGTGAATGCCTCACTCCTTTTCAACTTAGACATTTGGTGCTCATCAAATCCCTGAACAAATGATGCATCTGATTCAATTGGATTTTTTCTAATTGCTAACAATAAAAATTTGGCAATAAAAAGAAACCAATAGCCCACAGACAATTCGTCCGCGTCTGCTGATCCCCACCGGTGAAGAAAACCAGGAAATATGAGTTCCCAAATACAACAAATGGGAGTTTAATGCATAACACCATAACAGTGCATGGACTAATACACCAACCTCACTTAGAAATGCAGTAAGACTAAGACAACATGGGTTTAGGCGTATGCCCGTATAATGCAGGTAGAATAATTTGCAAAATTAGCTTTCATTAAAGCTTCCAAATGTAATTATTGGAATCTAAAAGACTCTGTAAGTAAGCTCAAAATATTGGCTTCATAATTAAGTTTGTAGAAGACCACAGATACAGACCTACAGGTTTAATTCCTTGTACCTCCCAGTTGACAATCTTCTAATATTCAAGTTTGAGGAGGATAAAACTTAAATAAGAACACAAAAAGAAGAAAAACAAAATACCATATCACCGAAGTCATCGTCTTCCCATCTTTCCTTTAAATTCATCTCTAAGTCAACGCCATCTTGACCCTACAACAAAACATAATCAGATATAGAAGCCTAATAACACAAAATGTACAGCAGTTAAGAATGACTAGTATAGCAGCCATTGTTACCAAACCTTTCTTTCCTTCCTTTCCTTTTTCTTGCACATGTATAAGCAAGTCAACTCAATTTGATAGGTTGTTGAGTTTTGTGAATCACACAAGTCTGAACAATTCCAACTGGGCATTTGGTAAGTCTCAACCAAGTTACTCAACTCAATAACCTTATTGGTCAAAAGGTCTGAGATATTGCATATAGATACCAGCACCAGAATGGGTAGGTTGCAAGAGAAAATAGCTCAAAACGCTCCAAATATCACCTCAAATACAGAAAGGCCAACCATACCTCCTTTTGTTGCCGCAGTCGCTTCAAATAATTTGATTGTTTTTTCCTAAACTCCATTGAGAGATTCTGAAGGTCAGTTGCAAGGGACCGCTGTAGAACAAGCGTTCCAAAGTAATCAATAACCATCAAAAAGAGAAGTACCAAGCAAAAGTAACCATCACTAAAGACCACCAACTGGAGAATATAAATTCTTTGTTTTATACCAGAATTGTTGGGCATAAATAAAATAAAATAAAAAAAAACTGATTTGAACAGGCAAATCCACATGACCAGGCCACTCATTCTAATTAGGCATGGTCGTTAATTCCATTATGCTCCCATTCAGGTCTAGCCCTATAGTGAAACATTTCAGCATTCCAGTCAATGCCAGTGTTCCATTCCAAAAAAGACACAATTGAAAAATGAAAAATATAAAAGAATGCCTAAAATAAAATTAAAGAAAAAAGGTAGAATGCTAAAATAATACTAATATTATACACTTACATCATTTTCTATTAGAGTGAAAATTTGGCTAGGACCCTAATTCTTGTAAGAGTGAAGTTTGGCCATGGCCCTATGTCTTATTAGAGGGAAATCTACTACGGCTTATTTCATGCTAGATTGAAATTGGCTAGAGCCAGAGACATCTATTTCAAACGATTTGGATTTTAAATAGGTGGGGCCCCCCCTATGGAATCCACATTTAGATTTCTAAGCAGAGGCCATTAGATAGGATTGCAAATGGGTCCCCAATTCTCCACTTACCAAAGTTTCCTACCCATTGAAAACTGGATCTGGGTCTTTATTTAGGCTCCATTAAGCAAATGGGTTCGGTTTTGGATCCTATTTTTGGACCCGGGACCTAAATGGGTCCAATTCTAGTTCCACCAGGGCTTAGACACATGGACCCGACCTTCATCATCATCATCATCATCATCATCATAGCCTTATCCCAACCATGTTGGGGTCGGCTACATGAATTCTATTTCTCCATTCCGTTCTACTTTGAGCTAAATCCTTCGATAAGTTAAACTTCTTCAAATCTAAATCAATGACCTCCATTAACGTTTTCTTCAGCATACCCCTACCTCTTGATGGACCATCCACCTGTATAGCCAAATTTTTTTTCACCGGTGCCATTACCAGCCTACACTCAACATGTCCAAACCATCTTAAACGGGTTTCTCTACTCTTATCCCCTATTGATGCTACCCCTAAATGCTCTCGAAAGCGCTCATTTCTAATTTTATCTTTCCTAATTTTACCACCCATCCACCTAAGTATTCTCACTTCCACTACATTCATCTTATGAATATACGTCTTCTTAATTGGCCAACATTTTGCTTCATATGTTATCGCTGGTCTAACCACTGTCCTGTAAAATTTGCCCTTCAATTTCGTTTGCATTCGTTTGTCATAAAGCACTCCAGAAGTTAGTCTCCACTTTAACCATCCAGCTTTTATCCTATGATCCACATCTTCATCAATCTCCCCATCCTTACTAATTATCGAGCCTAAATACCGAAAAGAATCTCTACGTGGTATCTTATGGGTTTCAATTTTGACTGCGGTTTCAACACTTTGTATATATCTACTCAAGTTACAATCCATATATTCTGTCTCTGTACGACTTATTTTAAAGCCTCTAGATCCTAATGCCCCCCGCCATCTCTCAAGTTTTGCATTTACACCATCTCTTGATTCATCTACCAATACTATATCATCTGCAAATAACATACACCATGGTACTTCTTCTTGAATATGCACAGTTACCTCATTCATAATTAATGCATAATTAATTAACACATGGACCCGACCTATTAAGTAAAAAACATAAAACATTCAATCCTTACCCATACCCTTATTCCGTCATTTGCAAAGCCAGAAGTCAAAATGCAGCATAAGGTTCTTCTTATGCTCCCTTGTTCACCTCGCCTTCCACCGATTCACGAATTTCCACCTCCCTTTCTCTCCTCCCTCCTCTTCTCTTCTCATAACTCCAACACTCTCCGGCTACAACACCGATCTAGAACCGGAACCACACTAGGAACCGGAACCATAGCTAGAACCATATGGTTCCGGTTCCAGTTCCTAATAATCTTAGCAGAACCAGTTCTAGATCCAATAAATTGGAACTGAAACGGATCTGGTTCAACCTTGAAAAAATGGTTCCGGTTCCGGTTCCACCATGGACCCAAACCGGAACCGACCCGTTTACAACCCTACCATTAGGGACATAAAAAGAGACCTTTAAAAGGCATTCATCCCATTTGGTTGGCACAAAGAGAGAACACAAAGAGAGAAAGAAAGATGTGAGGGAAAGAAAAGGAAGAGGGAAAAGAAGAGGTGAGGGAGGAAGATGCAGAAGAAGGGGGGAAAAGGAGTAAGGAGAAAAGAAGAAGGCAGCCAACGCAACAAACAGGTACACAAAACCTAAACATTCTTCTACTTTACCTGAGATAAAGAAGAGAGGGTTAGCATCCAAATTTTGCTGACCGCATTGATTCTAGTACGAATTGAGGCAGGAAGATTTGGGGACGGGATGGGGATGGGGGCAGGTGTTCCATTCTACCCCAACCCAATTCCGAAATATTCCAGTTGGAATTGGCCGAAACAGAAAGGAGTGGAATTTACCACTATGATTCTAAGTCGAGATAGAGAATCATGTATGTATATTGGAAATTTTTCACAATCTCATGGGAAAAATATAGTGTGTGTGTCTCTGTGTGTGTGTGTGTATGTGTGTGTGTGTGTGTGTGAGAGAGAGAGAGAGAGAGAGAGAGAGAGATTTCCAGGGAAACATCATAAAAATTAATGACCATCTATAAAAATCTTTTTGAAATATTGCGTGAACTCATCAATCACAAAAATTTGAAAAACCAAGAAAGAAGACAAGAAACTAGATCTTTTTGTAGTTTTCATTTAATTGTTCAAGTTCATCACTGATTGCTCACACGACATTTGTCAAAGTACGGATATTGCCAATTATTGCTAGTAGACAGCAGCAACAAAACCTAATAATGACATCCCAATACACGTAGCATGGTGGTAGGGACATCGATTCCCATAGAGGGCATCAGTTAACCTGTTGAAAGAAATCTGCTCTAGCGAGAATGGTAACCTACCAAAATAAAACCTGACAGTGACAATCTTGTAAATCTAAGCCAACATTCATGTCCCCCCATCGCTTTAAAAAATAATGACATGATCACCAAACCTAGTGAAAAAAGTGATTCTTTAGCTAAAGAATGTAGTGAGCATAAATGTAGAGATCAACATAACTATACCTGCACATTCTTTCTGACATTTGAATCCTCAGTAGAGTCACTTGAAGAAAGTTTCTGTAATCTCTTTTCAGACCTCTTCAGCAAATCTGTTATTTCTTGAGTGAGAACCTCAATTTTGTGTTGGTCTTCTCTTGCATCCACAAAAAGAAGCATTAGAGCCTTGTCATGAACCTTGACCAACTCTGCCATTTTTGTCCGTGCACTTTGCATATTTGCTGCTATTTCTTCCGAAACATCCACCCAAGCAGGAGGTAGACCCACTGTAAGAGCACCCCCACTGCAGAAGGCAATCATACTTAGAACATATAGCAAAGTTAATGACAACAATCAGATAAGCAATGCCGAAAAGCATGCCCATTTAACCACATATGAGAGATAGTATCAGGATTCAGGAATATAGCGGTGAAACAGTCATTATGCCCAAGGGAAACTGATATATGTGCTGAATTGGTTCTCAATGCTGGTTTACCTGAATGTAATTGTAGCATACGAGCTAACAAATTTCCAAAACTCAAAATTTGTATCTATTCTTTTTACCTGGTCAACATGGCCATTTTAGACGCCATCAAAAAGAAAGGGAAAACAAAAGGAAAAAGATATATGCACAATATTGGATTTATTTATCACCCTTTTAAAGCTCTACACTAATAGGACATCATTTTTTTTATTAGTATCACCATGGCAGCACAAGGATATACAACAGTTAAAAATAGAAAAATGATAGGAAACAGAGGGGAGATATCTATATCTGTGTGTGTGGTATATATGCTATAAAACACAAAAACCAACCCTGAAGAAAACAGCTATGATTCCCCGCATTTTCTCTATGGACTCCTTGTTTAGTCAAAATATCTTATCGATAACATTGACATGCAAATGCTTGAAAGAAGATGCCTTTCTTTAAACGTCAGATGCCTAGAATGGGATATTTGAGAACCAGTTTGTGGATGTTAGTTACATTAAGTATATGAACCAACACAATAAAACCCCTCGACCAAAAATCCAGTTTCCTGGGACCCTTTCTCAATCCTCCAAAACCGGTTGACCTTCAACCAGTTATCCTGTAAATCTAATTACCCATTACTCTGTTCACTGTTAAGTAGTCATGGTAAAAACAAATCAACTCTCACCACTTAATCCACTTACCCCCAACCCCGTTCGCGGATACTTAACCATGGCAAGAACAACAAATCAACTCTGACTTACAAGTGACCACCCTGATCATGCCACTCAAGTTAATAATATCCGATCGGGTGCTAGAATTAGTGAAAACATGAAGATTGCTCCTTTGATAAAACTAAGTTCTAATATCATGCTCAATATTGAAAGTTAGAATTAAGCCCAAACAACCCAAAAAAAAAAAAAAAACTGCAGTTTTTCTCTAATCACTTAAACCAAACCAAACAGTATCCGGAAAAATCGCTTCTGAAATTCTGCATAAAGAAACGAAACGAGTTAAAGTGAACCACAACGGGTAATCGCTAAAGAACCATCAAATTTGCCCAAACAGATTCCTACCCAAAATCAACAATTGCAAACAAGGACGACCCACAAATTCATAATCCCATCAACTGTCTCAATTAGTGACGAAAAATGAAAACTAGAAGCAAATCTCCTAAACCCCATTACCAAATCTTCAACCCAAATCAGTAAAACCTGTCGAAAACCAAGAACTAGGGTTTTGCATGTTGAGAAAACCTGGAATTTCCGGGATCGTCAGTGCTGAGCGGCGCGTAGGAGTGATTGGGATGTAGAAGCGACGTGCTCACCAGTTCGATGACTGGACCGCGTGAAGTAGAAGCTGAAGGCGAAGAAGAAGAAGAAGAGAAAGAGATGGTTGGAGATCGGACATGGCGCAAAGCATCTCTGCATTTTCTGTACAAAGGGGTTCGATTCCTAGTCGCCATGAATGATGAAGAAGAAGATTCAAGAGAAAGAAGGTTGCTTGACGGATCGGGAACTGGAAATTCTCATTAAAAGAAGATGAGGATTTTAGAGAGAGAGAAAGAGAGAGACAGAGAGAGAGGTGTCGAGGAATCGTTGGTTTGTTGAGGCTTTGAGCGTTGCTTCTTGCGGGGACGAAACAAAGCGAGTTGGTCCGAGTCAGACCTGAACTCAGCCAACCTGGACCACCTTCGCCGTCAAGGAATTATTTTTGAAAAAATAAAAATAAAGATCATAGCCGGTTCGATTTACGGTAGTTGAAAAAATTTTGAAAAATGCTAGCCACACTCCCTAATTCACAATTCATCTCACAATTATCTTATATGGCAATTTTCCTTTCCCTTATCTCTACAATATTAAAAGCAAAACAAATTAGTTAGGCAGACAGTTGTAAAATGAGTTATGAGATGGGAAGTGTGGCTATCATTTCTCGAAAATTTTCTCGTCGAACACTTTGGGAACTCAATTGTCTCTTCAAGTAAGCAATACCTAACGTGCCTTCTTATAGAACCGAAATCCATGAATGCTTGACTTACAGTGATTGTGAGTAAATCAATTACGATTCATTATATTTTTTTTATAACATAGCAAATTATAATTGATCTACTCACAGTTGCTGTAGAAAAAAGTTTACAAACTAGATTTTGAACTCTATTTTCTTTAAGGTCATGTCTCCCACTAAAAATCTCATATTTGTTGACTCATGCTTAATTAGAGGCTGTCTCGAGTTTGATTCCAATCCAAATTTTTCAAAGGTAGGGATTTACACAGTTCTTACATTTGTCCAACTGAATGGTCGCCAAAGGTTGGCACAAAATGCACAAAATATCACTGCTGCACAAAATGCATGGGAAAATCGTCCTACAATTGTGCTAGATAACTCATGGAGTTCACTGGTGACTAGCCGAGTCATCTTATTTTAGGGCGAGGTAAAATCCAAGAGACTCAATGAAAAAAAAATTATTTCTTCTCCTTTACTATATTTTGAGTTCGACAGTAGGGTTTCTGTTTTGAGTATTTTAACCTCAGTTCATAGTGATTGATAGAATTGTTTTTTTTTTCTTTTTCGTTTTGCAAAAGTACTTGAATGCAACACTTGCACCCAACTCTTCCCCTAATATTTTAGGGCACGTTTGGTAATTGGTGAGGAATTCGCAGTTTCACAAATTTCTCACTACCTCTTGAAAATGGAAACCCTCCTTAAGAATTTTATAGCTGAGGATTTCTCATGTCTATGTTTGGTTAGAATGATACAATGACTGAGGATTTCCAAAATTCATGTTCGGTGGTAACAGTAAAAACCGCAGAAAATAAACATCTCATTTAATATAAGGCCTTTAATAATTAGTCATGGCCAAAATGTGTTAGCTAACAACCAGGGCCTACATCATGATATTTAACAAACAAAGACTCTTATACTTATTCAAACAAGATTAAAATGATGGGATGCGCATCTCAAGCACATACATAGCCATGATAAACAATAATTTGAATTCAATAAGAACATAAAACACATTTCCATATAAGTCAATATTAAATATAAAATAAAACAACTAAGTATGAATGCTATAAAAATTGATAATTTCAAAAGACTATAGTTTAAAGTCCTATTAAGCAAAAATCACATTAAGATCCAACCCTTGCACCCCACATATCTTCCACTATGTTTTCTCTCAACTAATTCATATAATTTCTATCTACATCGCTAGGTCTTAAAACACCATCCCTGGCTTGGTTGTCATTTAGTTCGTCACCCATATTTTCATCTTCTAAATTCTCGTTCATTGCATCTGCAAAGATCTCATCATCTAAGTTTTGCTGTCAGATAAAATTGTGTAGAACACAACGTGCCACAACCAACTTCACTTGTGTCTTAATAGGATAATGTGGAGCAATCTGTAGCAAAGCAAAACGCTGTTTTAATGAAGCAAATGTTCTCTCCACCACATTTCGTGGTTTCAAATGTCTTAAGTTAAATAACTCTGGTCCTATTCTTAGTGCGTGCTTAATCAACCATTCTTTAAGATGTAACAAACACCATGAAATGGAGCTAAAAATCCATGCATATGCGCATATCCAACATCAACAACATAATATTTACCTACAAATAGAAAACCTCTAGATAATATTACACTAAAAAAATACATATGCATTTTCAAATAAAACACACAAGACATTACCAATCAAAACATGGAATTTATTGTGTAGCCGCCTCCAAATTAAGTCTCGAAGTATCCTAGAGTCTGATGCTGAGCCTTCTCATCTAGCATAAACATATTGAAATTGCATATTAAATGAAACAACAGCCATGACATTTTGTGATAACCAACTTTTCTATTATAACACCGAACTTGATCTTCAAGTCTCACCCGTGCAAGAATATGCGTTCCATCTATTGCTCTAACGCAATCCTGTTAATAAATCAAACATGCATTAAATTATTCATACATCAATCACTCAAGATTTTTAAAATATATAAATTATTTAAAAATTTACCTTGAAATATGGATAGAATGAAGGATTATTTGCAATCTCTTGTGGAATGTCCCCACTTGATGGTTTTAAATAATACTTGTTCAACTTTAATATTACATCCAATGTTTGATAAAAGTATCTATTTATGGTTTCTTCTAAATGTTAGAATTGATCCACATCACTTGATTCCTTTCACTGTGGCCAACAGCGAATAAAAAAAATTTCTAGTTGTTCTTCCACACTTATAAACCATGAATTTTTTAAAAACTTTGTCTTCTTAATTCATTTGCTAAGAGCATAAAACATCCATTGCTCATTCTAAACAAGTTAAAACAATTTTGAGAATTTCCAATCAAAATCTCCATGATATAATTACGACCACTAAGGAATGAGTCATGTACGGCATCATCAAGTAAGTACGCATAATGGTACCATAACAAACAAGTTGTAGTGATTGCAATTGAAAAAATCTTTAAAAGATGTCTTCTATCCATTCTGCATATAAATAAGAAATATTATTTGTGCAATCCACAAAATGAGTGTATAACACATTGTAACAATCCACAATTATAATTTCAATGACAAATAACACAAAAAATTAGATAATGAACAAAAAATAAGATTCTACTTATGCATTTAAAAAATTATTAAATCCACATAATTAGTAATTAAAATAATATCTAATGAATCCAAGTCAATCCACATCATCCACATTTGTAAATTTAACTTATCAACATAATTATTGTAAGAGGAAAAAGTTAATTCTACTAAAAAAAATCTACGTATGACACCAAAGTCAAGCGACATCACGTGCAATCTATGCTAATAACCAACAGTTACAAATTTCCACAGGTAATGCCAAGAAGGTTGCAGCCTTTATCTCAACATCAAGAACCTTAAAAGCCTTATATTTATAACTTTCATCAATATCTAAAGTATCCATTGCCTCCAACATATCTTTATTCTAGTAGTCGCATTTGTATCTTGATTGTAGGCCAATTTATCCATTGCATTTGCCATACGTCCTACGTTTTCTATATTGCCTCCCCCACACTTTATCTTTTTGTTGAGTGACAAGAAGATCCCCTTGGGTCTACATTACGCCTTTTTCTCATGGAGACGTGATCTTCTCTTACTTCATCGTGTGTAGCATCATTGTCATTTTCATCTTCACCCCACCATAAGAGTGTTTATTGGAGGAGACTATGAAGGGGGATCATTGGCAACATATCCTACTCTACCTGTCACGCCGCCAAAACTGGGCCGGATCCAAACTCGGTTCCAGGGGTGTGAGAATTGAGGCTAATTAAAATTTTTCTAACATAAATAATACGAGCCCCAATTCCGGGTAGATCGAAGTCCTTCGTGAGGCTATGCTTGGTGATCAAGCAACCATAATCACACGCGGAACTAAAATCCATACTCATCGCAGATGGATATCATATAACAACCATATAACAAATCTCATGTTATAATAAAATCAAGGTCTCGTGCTTCGAAGCATAACAATTAAAGTCATAATTTCAAAACAAATAAATTTAATTAAATAAACTAATGGCCCAAGAATGGCCTTATTACATAATCTAAAGTTTTCGAACTATGCACCGCACTAGGACACCTCAAATGATGTCATCGGTGCTCCACTCAACAACTCCGCCATCAGGCGGAATTTCCTGCGTCGCCTGACCCTCCGGTTCGGCACCGGTAACGGAACCTAGACACCCAAAAGTAGTGGGTCAAATTGACATAATCTGGCAAGAGGGTAAACTGCAAGCAATGGATTAATCAACTGAATTAAATAATATATTCATTATGAATCAAAATAAATCAGATGCAAACCCCAATGGCATGAATGCATAGAAACGGGTATTCCCGCAGATAAATATACAGAAATGGGTAATCCCGCATACAGATAACAGAAACGAGTAATCCCACATTAACAGAATCGGGTAATCCCGCAAATAATAACAGAAACGGGTATTCCCGGAGATAATAACAGAAGGCACAACTGTGTGCTATAATCCATAGTACAAGCTGACCCGATGGCATACGTCCACCTCCGAACTGCAGTCGGTCGGATATATATATATGTGCATATTTACAAATACATATGTATACAGATGTAAAATGAATCATGATATGACACCTTTAATTCCAATATTAAAACTAATATCAATTTGAGTATTTCAACGTTTAAATTTGAAAGTGTATTATGAATGTGTGTTAATTCGAATTCTCTGAGGGTAAGCACTAAACCACCTAACACTAAACCACCTAACGGTCATAGTTAGTTAAATATACATATGAGAACTAACCCTATTTCACAATGGAAATGTAAGTCCACGATGCTGATATACTACTTTTGGTGCCTATCATGTGGCGCGTCCCGAATCTCACATTCCCATTCTACATTTAGTCCAATTCTCATCTGAACATTCAACTAACTTTTCTCAAAAGGCATACTTCATCTAATCTAATTATGTATATCCAGTGTGTTTTACAAATTGGGTAAAAGATGTTCAACTTCCAAATCCAACATTAAATCAGGTCATGATCAAAAAGGGGAAAGGGAATAATTAATTCTTTAATATCATTGTTGTGTATAAATACACCTTATTAATTTATACAAAACTAAAGGTACAAAACTCGGGCCCCAGTTTGAAATCAAACTCAAATTAAAAATCCAAATTAGAATCATAAATGCAATCTTTGCAAGGTTTATTAATTACCAAATACATCTTGGTTAATTTTAAATCAATCTAAATAAACATTAATCAAAATTACATAATTCTCAATTAAATTTATAAATAATCCAAACTAAATTTCAAATAACATCGAAATAAAAATTAATTTAATGAAATCAAATCTCTATTAGCATAATAGAACCATTAACCAAACTATAACCCCCTAATCATTATAATTAATATTCAAAAATTCTAATCATCTCTATTTAAATAAATATACATGTATTTATATATTTAAAAAAACTGGGCTGACGGACCCAGACCGCACCCGGGCCCGCCAAGCAGCCGGCCCAGCCCAGCCGGCCCAGGCAGCAGGCCCGCTGCCTGGGCATGCCAGGCAGCGCTGCCGCCTGCCATGTGCAGGTAGCGTTGCTGCTGGCAAATTTTTTTCTTTTTTTTTATATATAAACTGATTTATATATGTGTATAAAGAAAAACAAATCTTGATTCAAAGACACTAAACCTTAAATCATATGTGCTTACTTGGTTTTAATAAAAATCAATCTTCACTATTAATCTCTTAACCCAAAACATTAACCAAACAAAGAGATCACGATTAGAACATATGATTAAACAAAGCAACCAAGAAGAATATTGTTTGCAGTTATCCACTTGCCTGGATCTTCAAACCAAGGCAGATCTGAAGATCAAAGCTTGGAAGACGCCACCTTGGTTTCCCCCTTAGAGAGCTTATAGGGTTTTGGTTAAAGAAGAAAGGAAGAGGATTGGAGAATGGGGAAAAAACCCTAAGAGTAGAGTTTATATAGAGAGAGGGTTTTTTCAAATTACAAAGAAGGGCTCCCTGCTTTCTAGTGGGTTTTAAGAAATTCCAAAAAGAGTCTATTAGCCCAAAAAAGGTCCAATAACGTAAATCCAAGGCCCAAAATTGTTTGTTTAGCCCGTATACCCTCCTCAATCCAACTCAAACCCAACAAACCGGTATGACCCAATAATAAAAATTCGAGGCATGACACTACCATCAGCTATTGAGTCACCAAAAATTTCAACTAGATGAAAATAGTTTGACTTGCACTTGGACCTATACAAGTCAGTATCAGGGTGTGCTTGCAATGAATGCAAACAAGATTAAATTTTTGCACCAAAATGTTATATGATAAAACTTGCTATATTTAAATAAATCTCACCACTATGTAGTCATCCCCCACTCCAATTTCAGCATTTACCTTCTTATTTTCTTCATCTCATCCAAAACCACTTAAGTTAAGTAATGTTTTCATCCCGTTATATTATTTTTTAGATGTTTTAAACCGATTTTTTAGTTTACTCTTATAAACTCAGTGCCGATATGCTTTTTCATCTCTTTTGTAATTTAATTCCTTTTGAGAGGCAACCACCAAGATCTCAAGATATTCGCACAGATTACTGCGGAAATAACTTTAGATGATGATGATTCAAGAACCATACCTGTAAGATTTCTTTAATTTGATCTCGATCTTATAGCAACTCGAAAATCTTAAAACCTCCTACTGTATTCCTCTATGCTCAAACTCACACCAGGGTGTGGGCCTCTTCAACGAATTCTCCTTGCTCTCAAAACTGAGATTTCTCTTGTATTGGTTTTCCTATAGAGAAATAGTGCATATTTGTAAGCTACAATAGGGACCTTAATAAGGAAATAAGGGATAGGCTTCTTATGGAAATAGGAAACCCTAATTCGATCCAAATTAGAATCTTAGATCCATAAATTACAATTCAGTCCACTAAAGAATTATAATTGCACTCCTGTCCTTATTCATAAAATAATATTTTAAGTTTCTTGTTATTAAATGCTTATTAATCTCCTCACGTTAAGATTTCAGATATCCATCGATTAAATAATTACTGACACCTATATTTAATCGATATCTTTATAATTCCTTGAAACCTAACATTTAACTTATTTAATATGTCGGACACAAAGTCCACCTGCAGAGTTTAGCATAATTTAAACTTATAAGCTTCATAAGTAAATATCATCAATCCTTATTACGGGATATGGATTCTGTTAATGAACTAATATGCACCATATACGTAGTATAATCATTCAATTTACAGAGATTATTCACCCATAAAAGGTCTCACTCCTTTGTAAATGAAAATGCCAAATACTAAATCTATGTGTCTATTATTTATATTAGGATTAAGAGTACAAGCACTCATAATAACCGTTTGGCTATTAATCATCTTATATAGTCCATATAAAGACAATAAATTCAAAAGCGGTCATGTTCAATATACACAAAGCGTATTAGCATAACAAGTCAAAACTATATAATTTCCCATAGCCAAGACAAGCCTACTAAAACATCATGCTACAATTGTACCGATGATTTATCCAATTCCATCTAGATTGTGAACAATAATAACTTATATTCTATAAGAATCGACAAATAAGTCTTCCGTTTGTAAGCTGAACTCTATACACAAACTTATCTATTTTATAGAATAAAAGACACATTTATGTATAATAAATAATAATATAACCATTTGCCCATACAAGTTCTCATTAAGATGAAAAAGTAAACTTTACTAACAAGTAAATCAATCAAAGGCAAATACTTAAAAGTATGTTTTTAATATAAATTTCTAACAATCTCCCACTTAGACTCAATGCCATGCTGACATGTATTTCAACCCCATTTCTTCTACATGACTATCAACACTCTTTGCTTGTAAACTCTTTGTAAAAGGATCTGCTAGGTTGTTTGCCGTTGCAACCTTAATTACAATTATATCTCCCTCTGTATGATTTCTCATATGAGATGATACTTACGCTAAATGTGCTTACTTTTCTTATGTATCCCAAGTTCCTTTATATTAACAACTGCACCAGTATTATCACAATAAAGTATTATAGATGATTTTACCGAAGGTGTCATTTCTAGATCCATCAAAAAGTTTCTAAGCCAAACTGCCTCCTTAGCTACTTCATAAGCTGCACATATTCGGCTTCCATGGTAGAGTCAACAGTGCATGATTGTTTGACACTCCTCCAACTTATAACTCTACCTCCAAAGGTAAATACAAATTCTGAGGTTGACTTTCTAGCATTATTGTTTGATTGGAAGTCCAAGTCTGTGTACCCAGTGGTTATTAAACTCTCGGCCTGGTAAATTAGCATATAATTTTTTGGCCTTTTAAGATACTTAAGTATATGCTTTATTGTAGTCCAATGTTTTCTTCCTAGATTAGATTGGTATTTGCTAACCATGCTAATGGTAAAACAAATATCAGGTTTAGTACATAACATTGCATACATGAGGCTTCTCACAGCCAAAGCATAAGGTAATTCCTTCATTTTTTTTTATTTATCTCATCAGGTGTCTTAGGACACTGATCCTTGGATAAAGTAATTCCATGCCTGAAAGGAAGAAATCCTTTCTTAAAATCTTGCATGCTAAAACAGGCAAGAATCGCATCAATACAAACCGTTTGAGATAAGCCCAACATTCTTTGTTTCCGATCTCACAAGAGCTTGATCCTTATAATGTGACTAACTTTTCATAAGTCCTTCATATTGAACTGACTGCTCAACTATACTTTGACTGAAGACAACACTCCGACATTGTTTCCAATGAGTAAGATGTCATCTACATAAAGTATTAAGAAAACCACCACACTGCCGTTGCACCTCTTATACACACAAGATTTATCAAGATTTTGCTCAAAACCATAAGATTTAATGGCTTGATCAAAACGAATGTTCCAAAATCTAGACACTTATTAAGTCCATAAATGGACCTCTTAAGCTTACACAACATATGGTCACGACCTTCAGCTATGAATCCATCTGGTTATACCATATAGATACACTCGTTAAGATTTCCATTAAAGAAAGCTGTCTAGACATCCATTAGCCAAATTTCATAATCAAAATGAGCCCCAATGGATAACAAAATCCAGATGGATTTCAGTATGGCTACTGGCGAGAAAGTCTCCTTATAATTGATTCCTTTTTTCTGAGTAAATCCTTTCGTAACAAGCCTAGCTTTGAAGGTTTTAACCTTTTAATCCATCCCTCTTTTTTTCTTGTAGACCCACTTACAACAAATAAGTTTTATTTCCTCTAGTGGTTCTACAAGATCCCAGACTTGATTAGAGTATATGGACTCCATTTCTGATTTCATAACTTTTTGCCATAGTTCTGCAAATTTGTCTTAGAGCGCTTCATTATAGTTATAGGGTTTGGTATCTAGCTCATCAGGGACTCTGTTGAATGACTCTCCTAAGAACATATACCACCCAGGTTGACGAACAACCCTCCCACTACGACGAGGCACATCCTGTGTTTGTGTATGAGTAGTGTGACGCTATGCTAAAACTAATCTTGATGTACCGTTATCGACATACTGATCTGGCTCATCACCTAGCAGGTTGGTGGTTTCACCAGAGTATCATCAGCTTGAGACTCGATAATCCTCCCACTATGATGAGGTAATGGAATGCCAAATTCTTCATCTTGTGATGTCTCTTCCTGTGCCATTGGTAATGAAAAAGTTTGGGGAGGTCTCTTTCCTCTTAATTCCTCTAGAACAATTCTGCTTTTGGGTTTGTAGTTCATTACATAGTCCTTTTCTAAGAATTAGGCGTTGGTGTTAACAATGACCTTTCGATCTTTAGGATTATAGAACAAACCACCTTTTGTTCCTCTGGGATATCCAACGAAAATGCAAACTTCTGTTCTTGGTTCCAACTTATTTGTGTTCCCTTTTAGCACGTGTGCTGGACTATCCCAAATCTAAACATACTGTAAATTGGGTTTACGCCCAGTCTATAGTTCTGTGGGTGTAGTAGGTACTGACTTAGATGGACCTAAGTTTAGAATATATGCAACCGTTTCTAAAGCATGCCCCTAGAACAAATTAGACAAATCCGAATAACTCATCATTGACCTCAGCATTTCCATAAGAGTTCTATTCCTTTGTTCTACTACACCATTTTGTTGAGGTGTACCTGGTGCAGACAACTGGGATGTAATCCCCTCTTGTGCTAAATAATCCCTAAATTCTTCAAAAAGGTACTTGCCACCATGATCAGATTATAGTGTCCTAATACTATTACTTAGACACTTTTCCATTTCTGCCCTATACTCCTTGAATTTCTCAAAGCATTCGGACTTACGGCACATTAAGTAAATGCACCCATGCCTTGAGTAGTCATCAATAAAAGTAATAAAATACTCAAACCCACCTCTTGCCTGGACATTTATGGGTCTACACAGGTCAGAGTAAACCAATTCGAATGATTTTTTGGCCCTATAACCTTTTACCAAGAAAGGGTGTTTGGTCATTTTCCCATCTAAACAAGATTCGTAGACTAGAAGTATCTCCACTTCCAATGAATCTAATGGTCCATTTGTAACCAGTCTTGAAATTCGGTTTAGATTAATATGACTTAAGTGTAAATGCCGAAGATACATTTGGTTCAATTGTGAAGGTTCCTTTCTCTTATTGGTAGGGTAATTGTTGTATTTGATTCAGTCAGTTGCAGTTTAGGAGAGATAGGATCAACAATATAAAGATCATCCATCAATGAACCAAAATAGATAAAATGCTTATTTTACCTAATAACCACAAATTTATTAAAATAAATAGAATATCCATCTTTAGTTAACTTGGAAATAGAAATTAAATTTCTCCTAATAGAGGGAACATAAAGACAATCTTTTAAAATTAAAGTCATATCTTTATTAAAACTTAGATAGACATCTCCTACTAAACCTGCTGCTACACTCATACCATCACTCATAAACAAATAAATCTCCCCATCACTTAGCTGCCTTGTTTCCTATAACCTTTACAAAGAATTGCAAACATGATTAGTAGATCCCCTATCTACACACTAGATACCGGTAGATATAACCGCCAAACACAATTCAACAACTAGTGAATGAAATTTACCTTTATTGTTCATTTTATTGAGATAAGTTGGACATTGTTGTTTCCAGTGTCCTGCTTGCATGCAATGAAAACACTTGCCCTTGGGGTTTTTCACTCCTTCCTGAGGTCCGTTGCCCTTTGAGGAACTGCAGCATGAACACTAGGTGGCTTTTTCAGAAGGCCCTCAGTAGCCTGAAGTTCCTTGAGTAATTTTGCTAGAGAAAAATTGAGCTTGTTCATGTTGTGATTTAGGTGAAAATTTTCAAAGGAATTAGTCAAGGACTGGAGAATAATATCAATCTGGGTTTCCTCATCAATTTCAGCTCCAAGGACCTATAGTTCAATGAGGTGTCCCATCATTTTCAGAACATGGTCCCTTACAGAGGTACCTTCAGCCATCTTAGCGTTAAACAATTCCTTTATAGCAATCTGCCTAGCCGCTCAATCTTGATCACCAAACATCTCCTTGAGACTGTACATGATATCATAGGCAGTAGGAAAAGATTGATACTAATTTTGCAAAACATTTGACATAGATGCCAACATGTAACACCGCGCCAGCTCATCAGCCTTAATCCATTTTTTATATGCCTCGACAACCACCTCACCAATACAACCATTTCTAGGTTTCTGTGCGCACACCTTAGTGAGCACATATTTGTACTCCTCAACAATTAGTACAATATTTAAGTTTCTTTTGCAGTCAATATAATTAGGTCCAGTGAGTTTGTATTCTTTGAAAATTACAGCAAGTGGATTAAAAGTTCTCATCTTAAATCCTGTTAATTACATAATCAACAAATTATGATGGGTAAATAAACTTTGGATTCAAACAAAAAGAAAAAGGCTCCCTTTGCCAATTAATAAAAGAATTCAATAGCAATCTAAAACATTATGCATAGTATGCCTCGATGTGAGGACTTCTACCATACTTATTTTGTTTAAATAGAACATAACCTATTAGTTTTACTATCAAGGCAACAAACCATGCCAAGTAAAACTAAACAGCTACAATGACTTTGGTCCCATAAATAATAGTAGTGACTCAGATAGAGAGTATACTATTATTTATAGCTAAGTGTACACCATCATTTAATTCAAGGTCCATTATTCTGTATACGGTCCTATTAAATGGAAAAGTGACTTACACTAATAATCACCCTAAATCATCTATATAGGAGTTTGTATTGGAAATTCCATAATTAACTTATCTGATGAGGAGGAAGAATCCAAGGTTAATACAAAAATCAATTACATTTCCTACAAGACAATGATGGAAACCGTGGGAACTAAAAGGTTCCCTCTCCCACTTAGTTATTTAACAATGAGGGTTCTTGTATAACAGTTTAATAAGGTCAGTTTAAAATTTTGAAGTAATAAGTTACTAAGATGTCTAAGTTACCCTATCTTTATGCATCATAGCATTGGTGTGTTAATAAAAGATAGAGTTCAATTTTATTTGTAAATCACATGAATGCTTCCTATTTCTCCATTCTAAATGGTATTAAACAGATCTAATATCATATAAAGCAAGTTATGATAATCATAAACATCCAAGCACAAAAAAGAAATGCAACCAACATAAGAGTCCTAGTTATTATGGTCAAGTAAGATCCTTTGTCTTCTTGATTGCCACTTCTTCAAAACATGCGCTTCGCAAAGGGGATCTGGAGCTGTCCCCCTGCCCCTGAACCAGATCTTTTTCATTAAGTTCTTCCTTCAAAATTGACTATCTGCCTTCAAAACCTGTGTCCCTCCTTTAAAAAATTACATTGAATCTTAAGCCTCTTGATGAACAGAGTTCACATGCTATATTAATACAATTACATCACCATGAAAAATTACATTAAATCCTAAGCCCCCTGACGAACGGAGTTCACATGCTATATCAACATAATTACATCACCATAAAAAATTACATTGAATCCTAAGCCTCCTGACGAACGGCGTTCACATGTTATATCAATCTAATTACTTCACCATGAAAAATTAAAAATATGTAAAATAGTAACCATGAATTTGATTCATGGGATCCATTCACATAACATACACATATGGTGACCATGATAGCTAGATCAATTACTGTAAAACAAAGGTTAGATAGTTCGCTATAAAACTAGTTACAGCAAATGCAATGCCATAATTTTTTACAGTAACCTATAATCTTTTGATATTCTGTTCAATCCATACCCAGTATCAAGATTGGCTCTGATACCAATTGTTGGGAGGTAACTGCCAGGATCCCTAAATAATGCATACAGATTACTGTGGAAATAACTTTAAATTATGATGATTCAAGAACCATACCTGCGAGATCTCTCTGATTTGATCTCGGTCTTACAGCAACTTGAAAATTTTAAGACCTTCTACTATATTCCCCTATACTTGAACTCGCACCGGGGTGTGGGCCTCTTCTGTAAATTCTCCTTACTCTAAAAAATGAGATTTCTCTTATGTAGTTTTCCTAAAAAGCAATAGCATATATTTATAGGCTACAATAAGGACCTTAAGAAGGAAATAAGGGACAGGCTTCTTATGGAAACAAAAAACCCTAATTCGACCCAAATTAGAATCCTAGATCTATAAATTACTATTCAGTCCATTAAAGAATTATAATTGCACTCCTGTCCTAATTCTCAAAATAATATTTCGAGCTTCTTGTTATTAAATGCTTATTAATCTCCCCACATTAAGATTTCAGATATGTATTGATTAAATAATTACTGACACTTATATTTAATTGATAGCTTTATAATTCCTTGAGACCTAATACTTAACTTATTTGATATGTCGGATATAAAGTTCACCTATAGGGTTTGACATAATCAAAACTTATAAGCTTCATCAAGGGGATATTATCAATCCCTATTACGGGATATGGATTCCATCAATAAACTAATATGCACCATATATGTAGTGTAGTCATTCAATTATTGAGATTATTGACACATAAAAGGTCTCACTTATTTATAAATGACAATGCTAAACACTAATTGTATGTTTCTATTATTTATATTAGGATAAAGAGTACAAGCACTCATAATAACTGTTTGGTTGTTAATCGTCTTATATAGTCCGTATAAAAACAATAAACCGAAAAGCGGTCATATTCAATACACACAAAGTGTATTAGCATAACAAGTCAAAACTATATTGGTTCCCGTAGCCAAGACAAGCCTACTAAAATGTCATGCTACAATCGTACCGATGGTTTATCCAACTCCATCTAGATTGTAAACAACAATAACTTATATTCTATAAGAATCGACAAATAAGTCTTCTCTGCATAAGCTGAACTCTACACACAAACTTATCTACTTTATAGAATAAAAGACATGCTTATGCATAATAAATAATAATGCAATCATTTACCCATACAAATTCTCAATAAGATGAAAAAGTAAACTTTACTAATAAGTAAATCAGTCAAAGACAAATATATAAAAGTATGCTTTTAGTATAAATTTCCAACAATTCCATCCCTTGGCAGTGAACCCACCAGGAATGGTTTTTTCATTTTTTTTCTACTCACAAATGAAATCTATGAGCAGCTCATCTTGTCTACTTGTCCACTTCATCTTCTTCGAAGTTGACTTGTCATGCAAGGAAGTTGCAAGCTACTAGGTGTAGTCATCCTGCAAATTGGAAATAGATTTAGGCCCAAAAAGTGAGATAAAGGAGTTTCTTTTTCTAATACTCAATGACTTGCGACAAATACAATCAAGCGCATCAATAATAGTGTGGATTGACTAAATTTTAGAATGCAATGCAACTTGTGATTGAACCATTGACATTTTTTCTTAAGATATTATGCTCATTTTGTATCTAAGAACAGAGAGATGATAGCAGGTCTAATTTGCAAGTGGCCCTTCACTTATACCTCCACTCTTTATAAAGCAAAAGCAGAAAAAGTTAAAGCAATAAGGATTGTGGAAATATGGCAAATGTAGAGAAGCAGAAACAAAATCCAAGTTATGGGGAGAAATGTTGAGCAAGTACTAAATCCAGTACAACAACAACTTGTAGGTTTCTTTTGAGAACATAAATGCTCAGTTCAAAAGGAAATTGGAAACAGATTCAGGTGTAGAATGTGAGATAAAGGGATCATGGCAGATTGAGTGGATTTGCTGAGGGCATACAGAAACTAAAGATAGAATCTTTAATACTCATTTTGAAGTGAGAGAACAGTTTTCAACTTTAAGTCTTGATAGCAATTATAAAAATTAGAATGTAGAAAATAGACATATGGTGATGAAATTTCATTGGTCTATAATGAATATACATAAACAAACAATTCAGGAATCTTGTCAATGACTTGAGTTAATACCTAAATAAAGAAATTGAGCCTAAAAATCTAATAATGCCAACAATTTAACTAGATAGAAGGTGATGAAGTTTCATTGGATCATAATGGTGATAGACACATAAACAACTCAGGCTTTGATCTTGATGGTGATGACATTAGGATATGGATTTGTCATTGGTTGGATTAACTATACTCTTTTAACAAAAGAAAATCTATTATCATTATGATTGTTTTTTAGGTTTGAATTAAAAGTCAAACATGATATGTTCACCAAACTTTGAAGCATTGCTTATTTCTTCCCTGAATTGAATATGTTTTTGTATGTGTGCGTGAGAGAGAGAGAGAGAGAGAGAGAGATCAATAATTGATAAATTTTACTCCATAGGGAGAAGAGAAACAAGCACTTACAAATGAGAAAAATGAAAGAAATGCTAAAAGTCAAAGAAAAAGGAGCATTATACCCTGTATCAGTGATAACAACAACAGAGTCATCACCGAGCATTCATCACTAAGCATTCCTTTCTTTGCTAGCATGTCATTCTCCACTAATATAACATGTAAAATGATTTTGATGAATAAATATTAAAATTTTTTAACATGATTAACAAGCATAAGATTTCCTTTGTATAATACCTAGTCAAAGGATTATCTAGATATACACTCACTCCAACAAAAAAAAAATTCCATTGTAATGGCATAAACACAACACAAGAACAAATGCTATGCGGTAAAAACAGCAGTCAATGGTGCATTTGGTTGTACAAAAAATCACACTCGGTTTAACTATTACACAGAACAAATGGGTATTGGTTGTGCTATGAATTTAGGATGGAAAAAAAGTGGGATTGATTAAATAAATATCTAGAAATCAGCATCCTAAAATGAAGAAAACAATAGGCACAATCACACATTAATAACTCTGTATTTTCTTATTTGAACAAATGAGTGTGAGGTGAGAAGTGCAATATTATGGGCATGTTGGGTAGGGGAGGGAGGGAAAATGAGCGAGAGGTAGAGATTGTAAGGGGAAAGTGGGCTTGGGTAGGAAAGAAACAAAGGGGAGGGTGGGAAAGAGAGAGTGGATCAAAGGAGGGTGTTCTGGGCATGGGGAGAGAGAGAAAAAAGGTAGTTGGGTTTGCAGGGGAGAAAGGGAGAAATAAAGAAAGGGAAAGAAGAAGGGGAGGGTGGGCATGGCTGTGTGTGGGAGAGAGAGAAGGAGAGAGAGGGAGAGAGTTGCAGGAGGGAGACTTACCTCTAGATCAATGGCGAAAAGGCACGAGACGAGAGAGCTGGAGAAGACTTTTTCGCGGGAGATGGAAGCGAGAGACTGCATGCATATTGTTTCCAAGTCAGGATTTTGACTTTTATATCGCTTATTTTAGATGAGATGATTTGCGTATCTGATGGGGGGAGGTAAGATTCAGGAATCATAAGAAGTGAATATTTGATTTTGCCAAAATTATTGGACATTTGCCAGCATCAAACATGGATATTGATAGATAAGATGCACTACAACAAAATTCATTTTTTCCGATGCAAAAATGCATCGAGAAAATTTACATATGCGATGGCGAAGACTTTTGCCAATGCAAGACATTGCGTTGACAGTTCTATGTTTGGAGTACCTTTTCCGACACAACTATGTGTCAGCAAAAGTTTTACCGATGTACAAAGGCTCCGGGGGAAACTTTCTTAAAAAACCAATAATAGCGTTTTCCCAATGTGCAAGGGCGTCTAGGGAAAATTTTTTCAACGTCATATCGTGTCAGGAAAGACCTTTTAAAATAATGAAAAAACCTTTCCCCAATGCATAATGGTGTTGAGATAGCTATTGTCGATGTAAGTCTGCGTCGGCAATGTTAGTAAATATGAGTTTTGCCGATGCAATATTGTGTCAGCAAAAGTCTCACTAGAAGAAAAATAATAATTTTTTAAAACAATTCACAATTTTTTTAAAAAAATTCAATTGCATTTCTTGTTATTTATTTTATTTCCTTATCTATAAATCTATTTAAATCAAAGAAAGCAAAGCCTCCAAGATTTATCAATACTATTAATAATAACAATTTAAATTATAAACTATGTTCATTACATAACAAAAATCATGTCATAAATGAATATTACAATACAACACTTTTTAACATTATATAACAACTCTAAAAATAAAATGTCTTTTACCCGATCATTCATCTCGCTCTTTGCAACCATGCAAAATAGGGAAATATAAATAATTAGATTATTAGTTTATAAAAATTGGCATAGCCTTGTATAACATGGTTCCTATGAATTAAGTGTTTTAGAGAAAAAAATATAATGAATTGACAACATCAAAATGATAAAGGGAAAATGGAGATAAAGGATGCAGATCAGTAGGCTTGACATTTAGTATTGAAGTATAGAAAAAAAAAAAAAAAAAGAACTGAAGCATCATCCATTATCATAAGCATACTTGAATAGTGGATATACAACTGTAAAAATAAAATGTCTTTTACGCGATCATCCATTTCGCTCTCTATAACCATGTAAAACACAGAAGTATAAATAATTAGATTATTAGTTTACAAAAATAGGCATAGCCTTGCATAACATGGTATCTATGAATTTGGTGTTTTAGAGAAAAAAAATATAATGAATTGACAACATCAAAATGATGAAGGGAAAATGGAGATAAAGGGATGTAGATTAGTAGGCTTGACATTTAGTATTGAAGTATAAACAAAAAAAAAAAAGAACTGAAGCATCATATATTATCATAAGCATACTTGAATGGTGGATATACAATGAATGGAGTGGCAAGCACTAATTTCTACAAAATGAGTACAAAGGAACATGAGATTACAGATTATGAAATAGATGTAACTATAGAAAGCCTCCCATCAGGTGTTCGGCAATAAATTAATTTGAATTGTAAAAAATCGGTGAGTAGATAGAAACTGTGGGTCCCCATCAATCATACCCATTCATTTCCAATATAATACAATCCACATCATTCATTCTTAATTGCATTCATTATAAACCATTCATTCCACCATTTATCATTATTAATATAGAGATTATCATATGCATTCATCAATATAGAAACTAGTATATAATTGTTCATCATTAATACATTTAGGGCCATAAAAAAGGGTTTCCACTTGTACTTCTAAGTATGATGTGAGCTTAGTTAGAGATGGGTTTCTTCTAAACAATCCATCAAACATATAGAGCACAATCAAGGTAATCATACATATATGGAGTTAGAAACATGCTACTTGTCTTTGACAAAAAAATGAAAAGCTCACCAATAAACCCAATCAAGTTTCAACTCGCACAAATCTAAGCCCCACTCAAATCAAACCTACAATGTAGTTAAGAGAAACAAATGAACATGCCAAAATCTATATTAAATCAAAACTCCAATGACTTAGCTAATGAGGGTGGAAAACCTTACCTAAGGCTTTTTTGGTTTGAGGGAAAATTTAAAGAATGGATTCCTTGAAAAGATGGATGCTTGAGGAGGAAGATGAAGGTAGAAAAAAGAGCTCTGGCAGCAGTGGTAGGCACGGCTTCTGGCGACTGCAACAAGGAGGAAGAAAATGGGGAAAATGGGAAAAATAGAAAAGTAGAGAGAAATGGAGAGGAAAGGAAAGGTGGTGGTCGTGGTTGTTGAAAAAGTGGCATCCGGATCCTCTGACGGTTGCCGATTGTTGAGAGGAGGCAAAGATTGAGAGTAGAGGGGAAGAAATGAAGAAATGGTGAATGAGAAGGTGGGTTCATTGCTGAGATGGGAGTAAGGGAGGAGAAAGAGAAAAAAGAAAAGGAAATGAGGAGAGAGAGAGAGAGACTCGCCTGGAATGGGGGAAACATGTGAGGGAGTGGGAGGAAAAATGGGATTTTGAGATATTTACAAGATTGCCACTCATTTAATAGTTGGCTAAAAACTTGTTTTGACCATAACTTGTGAACCAAAAGTCGGATTGAGTCACCGTAAGCACCATCGTTCATGAAATAAAATAAGCTTCCTAATAAGTATAATTTAGGCATGGTTTCGAGAAAGAAAATTTTTTGGCTAATTTAAATATATCTTTTAGGTATTTCAAGTGAGTTGGGGTTGGAATAACCAAAATACTCATGAACAATAAATAGAATAAGGAAGATATTTTAAGGGTAATGTGGAATTGGCAAAAGTAGCTTTTAGATTTTTCTCCCAAGGACCTCTAATCCTCTAATCTAAGCGTAAACACCACTAAGAAAAGAAAATAACATATATATAGAAACTAAATAGGCAGGGCCTCACATCACTCCACCCCACCCCCCCCCCCCCCCCCCTTAAGGATATTTGGTCCCCAAATGTGAAATAATAGGAAAGGAGGCTTGCCTCAGGTAGTAGCTTCAGGCATTGCTTTAAAAAGGAGGGCAGCGGCAAACGAGATAGATGAGAGATAGGGGGATTAAAAAATGGGTGCCAAATAGAAATTTTAACCAAAGGCAGGCCAAATGGTTCACGGGCAAGCCTTTCCAAAATTCAACATCTTTTTTTTTTAAGAATTGGCAATGAAATCTAATTTTCATTGCCAATAAAAGACATTCGCAACAAAAAAAAATTTCGTTTACTATTTTATACTTTGGGCGATGGAATTTTTTTTCTCGCCAAACTAAATGTATTTTTTTGAAATTGGTGACAAAATTTTTTTAACCTCATCAGCATAACTCCCTAAAAACTATCCCTTACTAGGCTGAGCTCGTCGACTATGTCGGGAGCATCAACTAGAAGATTGGGGATTTGAAGAAAATTAGGGAGGAGAAAGTGAGTTTGGGCGCTCGAGTTGAGGAATTGAGATTAGAAAGTGTTGGGGTTGAGAAAGACATGGAGAAGATGAGATGACTGGTGGAGAAGTGGGTGATGAAGAAGTTCTCCGTCGTGTAGGTTGTCATGGATGGGCTGATGTCGGGATTGGAGGGAGGAGAGGTGGTCTTGGCTTCTTCTTTTGGTCTCGTTAGGTTTATCCACAAATACGATTTTTGATAAAGTTTTGATTTTTATTTGGAATTTATCAAAAGACTTTTTTCGACGCAAAAAGTGTTGCATCCGCAAAAGCAAGGCTTTTCTCAAAGCATATGAACTGGCGTAGGGAAAAGCTAGGCTTTTGACGATGCATGTGAGCTTGTGTCGGGGTAAGCTGAGCTTTTACCAACGCAAACTCACATGCGTCGACAAAAGTGGGCTTTTGCCAACACATCAGAGTTTGCTTCGGGATAAGCTAGGTTTTTGTCGACACTTTTGAGCGTGTGTCGAGATAAACTAGCATTTGCTGGGGCATGTGAGTTTGCGTTGGGAAACGATGGGCTTTTGCCGACGCATGTGGAGATGCGTCGGAAAAAGTCATCAGTAATGGTGCACTTTGTTGTAGTGATGGAAACTAGGATTCTTTTTCTTCAATTATCTTGTTACCAAACATGCCCTTAATGTTATGTAAATCTCACAAAATGGGCAGAATCCTCCTTACTTTGGAAAGTTTAACTTTTCTGCTTGACTGGGCCGACATGAATGTTCAATCTAGGATTTTTATAATAATTGGCCCAGCCATGAACTCATAATGACTCATATTTGGCACTCATTTGTACATGTTCAATCATTGATCATATAGATTTATCAATAGGGTATTGTGTAACTTTAAAGCCTTCAAAATCAATGTCTCTAAAATCAATGTCTCTTTTTATTGAAATTTTTTATTTTTGTATCATAGAGAGGTCTTCCAAACCTAAGCCCCTTATATTGTCATGCTTTAGGATAGGCTCAATGTGCTTGGAAATTCTTAAATTAAGAATACAATGTCGTTATTGCAAATGCCTTTTAATATACATTCATGTACTATTACCTTAAAGTAATGAGGTAGCTTACAGCCGCAAAATTTTTGCTGACAAATCTAGTTATCTTAAAAGGCTTGTTTGTTTGCACATAAGGGCTGGACTTCTTTATAATGTCGTTGCAGGGGAGTATAATGTGATTCCCCTCTCCTCTTATCAGGGCACGACACTTGGTTATTATCACAACCCGAGCTCAAAAATTGGGGGTTAGTCTAAAACTAACCAGTGACACACGTACTCCCGTGCATATACACTTAGACCCCGTCTAAATGCACACGCACAAGGGAACAATCACACGTGCAACCATCGTGTACGCAGAAGCTGTAAGTATCATTGCATAAAAAGAGGACACATGAGAATAACACAAGCTCTTCACAAGGATTACATTAATTATAGAATGTACAAAACAAAATGGGGAAACAATTTCTATGAGTCAAAACCCAAAATATAAGAAGTGTAACAGTCCAAGAAGCAACACATGATGCATCCCACCCAGAAAGAACCTATCATGCAATGACTCTCTCCGATGGAGTGATCACATCCACTCCTCTGGCCCTGACGGGGCTTCTAGGGTTTCCTCTGGAGTCTTGCTGACCGGGGAGGGGTCGGCAGAGGGATCTAAGCCTGCAACACCAAGAACAACTAATGAATACAACAATTTAGCAAAGCATAAGCAAACAATAAGGTAACACGCGTTGTATCTATCAGAATAATTAACTGGTAATGAACAGGTAATAATGCATAGAGTTTCACGTTAGTATCTTCAGCAAGTTGTGCATATAAATAAAGCATGCTATCAACATAATAAAACATATATGCTTGCTAGGTGGCTACTACATTTGCCAAATTCTCCCTAACGAGAGCAGCCAGTGAGAACACCATCGACCAAGCCAGGGTACGAATGTGTCTCTAGTTCCCAGGGACCGAAAGTCCCAGGACAGGAGCACACTGCAGCGACAATAAGCAGGTTACGTCAAAGTCAACCCCGTTGGGTATCCTGAGGCTACGACTAAGTAGAGCCAGACCATATCAATCATGTAATATAATACACGTCAAGTCAAGTCAAGTCACATGCAAGCTGTACAGTGCGTGTATCAAATCATATTACATTCAGGTCAATACAAGTATTTTTCAAGACAAATATAAATACAGATTAATACAAATACAAGTCAAAGTCTAAACAATACTAATGAATGGAGGGCAAGAACTGAAATCAACATACAATGCAAGTCAAGTTATTTCAGGGAATCATAATCATTTACTAGCCAACCCTAAGCTAGTTGTCCATTGTTTCTAACCGTGCATGATGATGTAGTTTTAAGTTGTTCGATACACAGTTGCCCGTTTTATCGGTGTTGTAATGTAGCAAGAGATATGTATCGAAGTCCCTTAAACCAACACCCATGGGAGGTGCTTAACAATTGGACAACACACATGAATGAGTCACAGCCCTCAAGACCATTCATGCCATTAAGGTAGTCCATTGGGCAAGTTAAGAAGTTTGGGAAATCCATATGAAGGCCCTATAAGGTCTCATCATTATCCTATTGGTTCCTCCATTTTCAGTGGTCTTACGGCTTAGCCGTGGGTAACTTACGGCTTAGCCGTCGATATCTTATGGCTTAACCGTAATATACACTACGGCTCAGCCATGGTTCCCCTGTCTGTTCATCCGCATTTACGGCTTAACTGTGTTTTGTTCTACTGCTTGCCATGGTTAAGGTAAGGCTTAGCCGTAACACCCTACATGGCTTAGCCATGGCTAAACCGTAGAACATCTTCTGAAATTTCTACTCTCTAGACATCCAGTCGTAACTTGACCTACGGCTGGGTCACGGCTAGCCTATGGCTTAGTCGTAGTACTTTCTATGGCTTAGCCGTAGTCTGATCGTAGAGTAAAATCAGGTTTTGCAGCTCTCTAAAAACTGAGCCGTGAAACTTTATGGCTTAGCCATAAGTTTCAGGTGTTCGGGTTCTGAACCTGTTACAGACAAAACAGAATTTCGATAGAATGACAACAGAGCTAACAAATGAGATAATAAGCATAGAGAGTCTGATACAAAGGGGCTGTAAAACACCAAAACACATGAAAGATTAAAAGATTAATGGCAGTCATCGTGTACCAACGTGTGTTCATCCATAACGTGCTTATACTTGCTTCAAATGAGCTGTGTCACGTAAATAGTTGTCCTTTGGCTCAAATTACACGTCTATATGCGGTTTTAACAGTCATGCATGCAATAAGAGAGAGGTGTTGAGTACATATAGTCAAAGATAAGAAAGATACGAGACTCATAGAGATGATCGAGAACCCAACTCTTACCTTAGCATACACAAGGAAATGACGTGTAAGACAGGTGCCCAAGAATCCCCCCCACCCCTCCCCCTCTTTCTTGGCTGTGATCGTGAAGAAGAAGAAGAAACAAAGAAAACAGGAAGAGACGTTGAAGATGAAGAGAAGTCAGTGCATGCATCTTATTTATAAGATAAGGATGAAGAGAATTATAGGAAAGTCCAAAGTCTAAGGTAATTACAGTTCAAGTCAAATAACCGTCCAACGGGAGCAAACGAAGTGTTTGCATGCGAGTCAATTATGGAAATTGACGAGCTTGACGAGATACACGTGATGACGCCAAGATGATGCATAAATGACAAGAGATTACAAAATCTAAAATTACGAAAAAGGGCTCATATCTACCTAAGCCAGGTTAAACTCAACCCAACTACCTATCCATAACCCGAAATGAAACTCAAAAGGACAAAACAACAAACATAAAACTAAATCATTAGAGAATTACTGAAAAACATTAATTATGCGCTAAACCGGATTAAGCTGGGCCGGAGTATTACAGCTATCATGAGTTTAAAATTTATAACTATCTTTAAGGCTTCCTTACCATTTCAAAAGGTATTTAAGCCTTTTGCAAGAAAGATTTTTTGTACAATTATGCTTGATATTTCTATAATCAGTTATGTCAAAGACATTTTACTTAGCTAAACAAAAATGTCACTTAGATCCCATTAATACGATTGTAACTATTTGTACAAGACATTTGCATTCACTCTTACCCTTTCTATTTACTTGGCTTCCATGTGACCTTCATAACTAGAGTTCATTACATTTCACATATAACATTTTTAGGCGTCCTATTTAAATTTGGGCTCACTAAGTGAGATTCATAATGGTTTAATTACAATATGCATAACTTGAATGTCACTCTAATTGTAATTACCCAAATTTTTATTTTAATTTGATTTAATCTTGACCCTTGATTTAATCTTGATGGACCCTGCATGTGATTATTATTATTATTATTATTATTATTATTATTATTATTATTATTATTATGCTATTTAAATTTGGGTAATTAATTAGTTGCTATGTGGGTCCCATAAATTACTAGAGTTTAGGAATCTTAGAGTTGTGCTTAAATTGGAATTTTATTTGGATTGAACCTCTAAATTGTATTGATCTATCTACTTGAGGATGAAATTCCATTTGAATTAAACTTTTTTGGCTAAGTTTGGCTACGACTAAAACTTTTTTTAAGACTCTTGCTTTTATTTTCCTATAAATAGACAACCTTCCTTTTCATTTGAATCATATCACGAATCCCTCCCTTGTGTTAGAGTTTCCTCTTTCCTCTTAAGGTATGCTTCCCTCTAATTTCTCTCCCTCTTTTGTAATATACTATAATAGTAGGTTACCTTAGTAGCTTTTTATGATAGCATAGTTTTTTTTTTCTTTTTATCATGCTGCTCCACTCATATCAGGATGTCAAACCTCTCATCACTGAATTTGCCTTCATCATGAGCATCACACTTGGGGCTACCATCTGCATTATTCAAACTGGGCCACACCTTACCGGACCACTAATTGTACAAATTTTCCCAACTCGGCCTAAACGAGTCAGGTCAGACCCATTAACCCACCTGACCCAAACTGAGCCCACCTGTATCGTCCTCTTCTTCTGTTCTTCATCGCCTGCTTCCTTTCTCTTACTCTTCTTCTCGTTCTCTGTCTTTTCTTCTTTCCTTCTTCATTCTTTCTCTCATCCTACCTCTTATTTCTCTACTCGTTACCCCTGGATTTACCATCACCTGGGCTTTATCGCTCTCACCCACTCCTTCCTCTTCTCGTCTCAATTTTTCTCTCTTCCACCTACACTCTCGTCTCTATACCCATCTCTATTATCTCCTTCTTCTTATTTTTCTTTCCTTCTCTGTTTCCTCCCTCCACTATCAGCATTCGTGTTCACCTTTGCACTTTTCTTCCTCCATTGGATCATCTGCATCTTCTTCTTCCCTGCATTTTCTTCCTTCCGTTTTTTTTCTTTCTTGTTTTTCCCCCTCCTCCTTTTATTTTCTTTCTTTCTTTCTCCTCTGCTGACTTCTTCTTCTTCTCCCGCTTCCTTCCTCTTCTTATGCAAACCAAACCAGCCTATGCCAGCCAATGTCCACCATCATCTTTCTCTACCTTTCATCATCATCATCATCATCTTCTTCTTCTTCTTCCTTGTTTTCTTTTCCTTTTCTTCTCCCCTTTCTTTGCTTGATCCTTTCTATTCTTCTGACTGCAGCGGAGCCTCTCACCCTCTCTTATGTTCTTATTTTTCTTCTTCCTTTACTCGTTCCTCTCCTATCTTTCTCTTCTTTTCTTTTTCTTTCCTGGTTTCCTCTCAACCAAATGGGACCCAGTCACATCGTGCCTCTAATTAGACAACCCATCTCTGCCATCACTCTACCCCTTCTCCATATCTTCCTGTAATCGAGAAACCAGCCACCTTTGCATGCTTCTTCTTTGCTTTCTTTTTTTCTTTCATCTTCTTATGGTCATCTTCTTCTTTGCTCAGTTTTCCCCTGCATCTTTCTCCTCTTTCCTCATGCTCTGTTTTCTATTTCTTCTTCGTTATCTGCAACAGAACTTGACCTTGGCTTCTTATTTTTATCTTTTTATTTCTATTTTCTTCTTTCCTCTTCATCAGTTTCTTCTTCTTTGTTACCTTGGCCCTGGCTCTTCATCACTTTCCTCGTTACCATTGCAATCCTTCATCTCTTTCTCGGTTTCCCCACTTGTTTCTCTACATCCTTATTCTCCTACCAACCAAATAGTCAACTCCATCTTTTTATTTTCTTTTTGTTCGCTTTTCTTGGATTTTCTCTTTCCCTTCTTTGTTCGTTTCTTCCTTCTCTTTACTCCTCGTTTCCTCCTTGCATCTGTTTCTTTCCTTTTTCTTTCTCTTTCCCTCTTTATCTCCCTGCCTCCTCCCCATTGTCAGATTGCTTCTCGTTTCTATTCTCCTTCCTTCACCAAGTCCATCTCATCTTCTTCACTTCTCTCTGCAATCAGTATCTCTCTCTGTTCTCCTTCTCTACTTCCTTGTTGTATTTTTCCTTGTCACAGTAGGACCTCACCATAACAGCTATGCTATTCATCTTTTAGCCTAACTGTCAAGTCCTGAATTTTTATATTGGGCCACACCATTTGTGGGGTTTGAGTTGGGTAAAGAGGATCAGATAGATTGATTTAACACAAGTGGGGCTTGAGTTAATGGACCCTTTTTGGGCCAGAGGACTCTTTTTGAAATTTCTTAAAACCCACTAGAAAGCAGGATGCCCTTCTTTGTAATTTAGAAAAACCCCCTCTTTTATATAAACTCTACTCTTAGGGTTTTTTCCCCATTCTTCCATCTTCTTCCTCTCTTCTGCAACCAAGCCCTAAAAGTTCTCCAAGGGGAAACCAAGGTTGGATCTTCTACTCTTCAGATTTGCTTTTGGCTTCGAGATCCAGGCAAGTGGATAGTTGGAACAATGGTTTTTGGTGTTTGCAATATGTTTTAGTTGCTTGTTGATTTACATACTTTGAGCATGATTTCTTCTTGTTGGTTTAATGGCTTTTAGAGGGTAATAGTGTGATTTGATTTTCTCAAAAAAAATTATAAGGGTGATTTATGTTGAGTTTTGTTTAAAAAAAAAAATTTTTTGAGTAGCCGCCGCCGCCCAGTAGCTGCTGCTAGGCCCGGCCTGGCTGGCCTGGGCCCGGGTGCGGGTCTGGGTCTGGGCCCGTCAGCCCACTTTCTTTTTTAAAAAAAATATATTATTAATATATATATATTTATACACAATATTGCTTCTTATAAAGAATTAAAAGGTTATATTTTGATTAATAGTTTAGTATTTTAATGGAGATTAAGTTTTATTAAATTAATTTTAATTTGATGTTATTAGAAACGTATCTTGGAAGTATTTATAAACTTAATTGAGAATTATGAAATTTTGATTAGTGTTCACTGAGGTTGATTGAAATAAACTGAAAATGTATTTGGTAGCGATTAGACCGTAAATAGAATGTATTTATAATTTTAAATTGGAATCTTAATTGAGTTAGATTTCAAATTGGGATCCAAAATTTGTACCTTCTGTTTTGTATAAAATGATAATGTGTATTTGTACACAACAATGATATTAAGGAATTAATTATTTTCTTTCCCCTTTTGATCGTAACTTGATTTAACTTTGGATTCAGAAATTAAACATCTTTTACCTAATTTGCAAAACACACTAATTATATATAATTGTATTAGAAGAATTATGTCTTTTAGGAATGTTAATTGAATGTTCACATGAGAATTAGACTAAATGCAGAATGGGAATGTGAGGTTCGGGATGCACCACATGATAGGCACCAAAAGTAGTATATCGGCATCGTGGACTCATATTTCCATTGTGATAGAGAGTTAGTTCTCATGTGCATATTTATCTAACTTGACCATTGGTGGATTAGTGCTTACCCTCAATAATTTGAATTGACACACGTTCATAATACACTTTTAAATTTAAGTACTCAAAATAGTATTGGATTGAATGTTGGGATTGAGGGTTTCATATCATGGTTCATTTTGCATCTGTATATGTATGTATTTGTAAGTATGTATATTTGTATATATATATCTGACCGACTGCAGTTCGGAGGTGGACGTACGCCATCGGGTCAGCCTGTACTGTGGATAATAGTATGCAGCTGTGCTTTCTGTTATTATCTGCGGGATTACCCATTTCTGTTATTATATGCGGGATTACCCGTTTCTGTTATTATTTGTGGGATTACCCGTTTCTGTTATTATCTGCGGGATTACCCGTTTCTGTTATTATCTGCGGGACTACCCGTTTCTATTATTTGCGGGATTACCCGTTTCTGTTATTATCTGCGGGATTACCCGTTTCTGTTATTATCTGCGGGACTACCCGTTTCTGTTATCTGTATGCGGGATTTACCCGTTTCTGTATATTTATCTGCGGGAATACCCGTTTCTGTGCATTCATGCCATTGGGGTTTGCATCTGATTTATTTTGGTTCATAATGAATATATTATTTAATTCAGTTGATTAATCCATTGTTGCAGCTTAGCCTCTTGCCAGATTATGTCAATCTGACCCACTACTTTTGGTGTCTAGGTTCCGTTACCGGTGCCGAACCGGTGGGTCAGGCTACGCAGGAAATTCTGCCGGATGGCGGAGTTATTGAGTGGAGCACCGATGACATCACCTAAGGTGTCCCAGTGCGGTGCAGAGTTCGAAAACTTTAGATTATGTAATAAGGCCATTTTTGGGCCATTAGTTTATATGCATGGAATTAATTCATTATTTACTGATTTTGAAATGAATAAAATGATAGTGGTCATTAGGGAACCTAAAAGTGTGGAATGGAAGCCTCTACATTGGTTTTAGTGCAGGTGAAATAGAAGAATGGAAGAGAAAATCAGTTGGGAACTGAACCCACCTGTAATAGAGTACTTCAGGGTCGATCGGTTGGCCTTGAAGCTCAATCGGTCGAATTGCCTCTTCAGGTAGTCTGACCGGTCGACCAATCTACCCGACCAATTGAACTTCACTTCTAGAGACGGTCTGACTAATCGGACCCATACCCGATCGGTCGGGTGAGCCTAACCTGTAGCTTAGAGAAATGTGTTTCAAAAATGAATGTCATGCTCGACTATAGACTTTCTATAGTCTATGAAATAGCCTAATTATAGGTTACACCCTTTATCCTTAGAAAGAGACGAGGTATCCACCCACCCTTATTATAGGTTGTAGGTTTAACCTAAAACCATTTATGACCATAGATGTGGGATCCCTTGCAACACCAAACTAACATAACGATAATTAAACATGGTAAAGGAAGAGGGTTGAGCTGTCACTCCTTTCCTCTTGATTCTTCGGTTAGTTTTCAATGTCACATCACGGGTGTTGGCATAAGATGAAATGCCCTTTACATATATAAGTAACGCCGAGAATGGTAACACAATAACACCGAATGTCTTATGAATACACCTATTGCATGACCTTGGAAACCCGGATTATCTAGCTTAGGGTTGGCTAGTAACTATCCTTGATAACACCTCAATATAATTGCATTCATATTGATAGCAACCTTGACCTCAATATGATAGTTCATATCAGTATGTATTATTGATTATCAGTATTCTACTCAGTTGTGATTCTATAATTGGTATTTACATCAAGACTGAATTACATTTCCGTATGAATATAAATAGATCAGTATACGATGAGTATGAGTTCAGATTTAATTCCGATATACTTGGAGTTGGCACCACTTAGCTTATACCCCATAGGAGGTTCGGCGAGACCGAATGGGAGTATTTTATTAGTTATCTACTGCAATAGTTATCAGAAGAATGAGTCGACACTCTTAGGGTAGCTAATCGGTCTTGGCTCAATCGCTAGTGATTTCTCACGGATCAGTATACTCTTTTATTAGAGAGGAGATAGCACTGTGGTTGCCATTTGGTATGATGTACTCATTATTCATGATTCCTTGTTCATGCTTACTCATATGCATAAGTGTCTATATTCCGATGTTGCTTTCTTTTAATCATCACGTCATTTTAATTTAATTTGTTATATCATGTTAAGCTTGTGTATCATTATCTTTATTTAACCATTGTGTTAACAAGGTTACCATGGTGTTACAGGTTCGGAACCCCATGCCAGTCCAGCACTTAGCGCGCTCCCGGAGGGAACCCCAACGTTACCTTGGGATGTAAACGAGTGGAACGAGGAATACATCTTTTCTTAATCCTCCTTAGCAGTGCGAAACAGGGTTACTTTGGGTTGGCTTAGCTTAGCCATGAATTGGCTTAGGGTTCATCTTGACATTTTGTATTATTTCAGGATTTTTCATACCTATGCATGTAGTCGGGGTAATTAACAGACTTTGTTTTATTAATGAACTGAAGTGAATGTTTTATTGATGCCTATGATCTGTATAGATGAATTCTCTAGGTTTCTGCTTAATTAATTATACTTGTTAATACATGTTTACGGATCTTCCTCACACGTACCTGTGGGATCACCCTTGTGACAATTCGTACATGTCTTGTTATGGCATGAATTGTCACGGGTACGTGTGTTACACCTTGGAATCCACAATAAATCCCCAATTCTTGGGTTTGGGGTGTGACATGAATACAACGACTCAGCAAAGCATTAGCAAACAATAAGGTAACACGCATTGTATCTATCAGAATAATTAACCGGTAATGAATAGGTAATAATGCATAGAGTTTCACGTTAGTATCTTTGGCAAGTCATGCATATAAATAAAGCATGCTATCAGCATCATAAAATAGATATACTTACTAGGTGGCTACTACATTTGCCAAATTTTCCTTAAAGAGCAGGCAGTGAGAACACCATCGACCGGGCCAGAGTACGAATGGGTCTCTGGTTCTCAGGGTCCGGAAGTCCTAAGACAGGAGCACACTGTAGCGGCAACAGGCAAGCTACGCCAAAGTCAACCCCGTCAGGTATTATGAGGCTAAGGCTAAGTAGAGCCAGACCATATCAATCATGTAATATAATACACGTCAAGTCAAGTCAAGTCACATGCAAGCTGTATAGTACGTGTATCACATCATATTGCATTCAGGTCAATACCAGTATCTTTCAAGACAAATATAAATATAGACCAATACAAATACAAGTCGAAGTCTAAACAATAATAATGAATGGAGGGCAAGAACCGAAATCAACATGCAATGCAAGTCAAGTTATTTTAGGGAATCATGATCATTTACTAGCCAACCCCAAGCTAGTTGTCCATTATTTCTAACCGTGCATGATGATATAGTTTTAAGTTGTTCGATATACAGTTGTCCGTTTTATGGGTGTTGCAATGTAGCGAGAGATGTGTATCGAAGTCCCTTAAACCAACACCTATGGGGAGGTACTTAACAATTGGACAACACACATGAATGAGTCACAGCCCTCAAGACCATTCATGCCATTAAGGTATTCTATTGGGCAAGTTAAAAGGTTTAGGGAATCCATATGAAGGCCCTATAAGGTCTCATCATTATCCTATCTATTCCTCCATTTTCAGTGGTCTTACGGCTTAGTCGTAGGTAATTTATGGCTTAGCTGTAGACATCTTACGGTTTAACTGTAATATGCACTACGACTCAGCCATGGTTTCCCTGACTATTCATCCGCATTTACGGCTTAGCCCTGTTTCGTTCTACGGCTCAGCCACAGTTAGGGTACAGTTTAGCCATAACACTGAAAGTGCAATAACTAGATCTCACCAAGTCCTAGAGGGGGGGTGAATAGGACTATTAAAAATTTCTTTTCAAAACTTAGATGTTATTAAAGAACAATCTGGAAGATTATTAAAATTGAGAGAGATAATCAGAGTTGTGAGTGTCTAGAAATGTAACTAGAGCAATAGAGATGTAGCATATAAAGGATCATCAACTCAAGTGACAAGAAAGCAAGGCAACATCCACACACAACAGACAATAAACACAATGATTTATAGTGGTTCGGTCCTAGACCTACATCCACTCTCAAGAGCAATCTCTCTTGGTTCCACTAAATAAGAGGTACTCACATAACATACACCTCTTGCAACAATTTTTGATACGGTGGTTTGTCTTCCACCAATTAGAGTTTTTGATCAGGTGGTTGATCCTTGATCTAGTCCACCAATTACAACACTTTTTGATGCGGTGGTTTGTCTTCCACCAAATACAGCAATATGAATTGAAATATTAAGAACACCTAAACAAGGAATTGAATACCTTGGTTTTGAGTGGTGCTCTTGAAGCTTGAAGACTACCTCCAAGCTTTGGCCTCTTGTTCTTGCTCCTTGGAGATGAAGATCTTCAGATGTGAGCTCAACCAAGGGAAGAGGTTCCAAGCGGGTTTGGAAGGCTAAGGTATTCTCTCAGATTTGAAGAAGCCTTTCCTAAGTCACCAACTACTCTACTTGTAACAATAATGACACTCTTTGATGTTGGAGAGTAGGTGGTTGTGGGAGCTTTGAAGATGATTTTAATGGAGGTGCAAAGGCTCAACTATACTAGTGAATTTCTCAGCAATTAATTCAGTGGTTGGAGCAAGGGAGAGGTCCTCTTTAAATACAGATGAGCTACAACGGATAGTTCTACGGCTTAGAACAGAATGGTCTACGGCTTAGCCGTAAGTTCTGACAGCATCCAACGGCTAGTTTGACCAGATTCAGCACAAATTCCTTCTTACGGTTAGGCCTACGGCTTAGCCGTAAATTCTTATACGGCTTAGCCGTGAGCACCTTTCGGCCTAGCCGTGGGTCAGCCGTAAGCTCAAATTTCCCAGAAACAGCTCTCTGGAGAGTGGCCCGTAATCTTTACGGCTTAGCCGTGAATAACCTTACGGCTTAGCCGTGAAGGCCTTTCGGCTTGGCCGTAAGGTCAACCGTAAGCATAATATGGCCAAGTACAATCTCTGGATTGTGACCCGTAGATTTTACGGCTTAGCCGTGAAACACACTACGGCTTAGCCGTAATATTTTTCGGTGTAGCCTAAGGTCAGCCGTAGAACAAAAAGGCTTCAAAATACACTCTCTGGAAAGTGAGCCGTAGGGTCTACGGCTTAGCCGTGGTCCAAGCCGTAGAACAAAACAGGGTTTTTGAAAAACCTAATTTTCTAGTTTGATTTCAAGGACACTTAGGGATCACAGATACCTTATCCCTTGGCACTCACAGAAGATATTCTTTAATGTTGAACTTCTTTGCTTAGTCTTCATTGATAGGTTTTCCTTGAATGGTCTTGAACTAGCTTGAACTTCTTTGAACTTGACTTGATCTTCAATGAACTTCCGAGGTGAACTACATCGTTCTTGAATCGAACTATACTTTGGTCACGTAATTGACAACACACTCTTACAATGACACTAACAATCTCCCCCTTTGTCAATTTCGTGACAAAATTACATAATGTGAAGAAGATACAACATTTAAACTCAGCAATTGAGATACACAAAGTATTACATCAGTGAATACACCTTAAGCACCCACATCTACATACACAACACTTTGAAACTCCCCCTTTGACGATGCTTAACCTGCAAACAAGGCTGCAAACACAATCTACTAGAAAGGTGGGAGGTTAGAAGGCTCCCCCTAAACACATGCATATAATTCTCCCCCTTTTTGGCACAAGATTGACAAAGAGATAAAGCATAATTGAGAACAGAAATGCACACAAAGAGAAACAATGGCTATATTAGATGGAGAAATGAAGTACAACCATAGCAAAACAATACATCACCCATAAGCATACATGAGATTAGCATACATGAGATAACAATTAAGCCTATCAGGTGAGGTACAGCCATTTCCCAAAAAAAAACAAACAAAAACAACAAGAACAGTCATCAATCCGAAGGAGGAGAAGGGGAAGGAATCGCCACATCGTCGCGTCGGCAGCTCTTGGAGATCTTGGACAAGTACTGAAATGATTTCTTCAAGAGCTTCTCCATCTTAGTTTGCCTTTGTTCGAGAGCGGCCAACCGAGCTTCAAACGAAGAAGAGGAAGAAGCCGCGAGAGGAACCGGAACCGGTGAAGTGGCAGAGGGTGCTGCAGAAGGAGACGCAACCGGTGAATCGTCTTCGTCGCCGGAGTCAGGAAGATGGGGACCGGCTGCCTGCTGTTTTGAGAATCGCATGTTCTGGATGTTAACGGTCCCAAAGGTGGGGTGAGACTCAGGAGCCTCATCGGTAGGTAAAGTGACGCCACAATGAGAGGCGAGTCGAGTCATGAGATACCCAAATACACATGCATTGGTGCCTCGGCCTGGGCACTGCCAAAAACGAATAATGGTGGTACAGATGAGTGAGGGAAGACACACCCGGATCCCCATGTGGACGTGGTAGAGGACATTCACCATGAAGGGAGTGAGATCGGAGAAATTCCCCCTCCGAGGATAAATGTTATAGGTGAAGATTGCATGAAGGATCCGGTAGTGAGGAAGCAATGAGACGGCTGGAAGGAACCCCTTGGCCTTCCATGGTATGGAGGCGCCACATAGGGCGAAAGTGGCAGTGTGTCTCTCCTCTTCGGTTAGAGTATCCGAGATGACCGAGGGAGAATCAGAGAGAGGCACACATAACAGAGAGGAGATGATGGCAGGGGTAATGGTGTTCGTGCCATCACTGAACCCAATGTCAAATGACATGGTGTCTATCGAGGCATGGGAGATGGATGCATACATGGTACGCACAATGGAGGGGAAGCCAGGACCACCCCACTTCAGAATGTTTTCCCACCCAACATGAGTGAGAAGTGTGTGTACGCCGTAGGCCTCAACAGCGAGGATGTTAACATCCCACTCAACAGTGATGGGCCTCGAAAAAAAAGACCGATCAGACGTGGGTTCCCGTGGAACCAAGACTCGGGGAGAGGGTGGCGAGGGCTGTCGAGCCCGGGAGGAGCTACCGGAGGCACGAGGCCGCTTACTCGGAGGGTAGGCATTCTTGGAGCGCGGAGGCATAGTGAGACACAGAAAGCAGGTCACAGACCACAAACAGGGGGAAAAATGACACAGAGTACAGAAAACGAATGAAACAGTGAGGAAACAAACGAGAGAGAGAAAAGAGAACAATACCGAACCAAAATAGAGGAGGACGCCGGAGAAGGATGACGGAGAAGGAGGGCGCCGGAGAAGGAGGCCGGAGAAGAGAGGAGGAAGAGAGGGATGGTGCCGGAAGAAGAAGACAGAGAAAGGAAGAAATAGGAGGACACCGGAGGAGGGAGACCGGAGGGGAAAGACGCCGGAGAAAGGGAGGAGGAGGAAGGCCGGAGGAGGAAGCCACACGCCGGAGAAGGAAGAAGGAGGAAGGCCGGAGGAAGAGGGAAACCGAGAGAGGAAGTGAGGGCAGAAGAGAAACAGTCGGGCGAGCAGCGAAAAAGAAGAGGAACAGACGGATTAAAAAGATCTCGGCGCGCAGAACGAGGGTACGTACGGCTTAGCCGTAGAGTGTTTTACGGCTCAGCCGTAAACGCGTACGGCTTAGCCGTAAAGTGGTGTACGGCTTAGCCGTAGACCCTGGGCAAACACAAGTTAATCCAAACAGCAAACACCAATAGATTTCCTTAAATTTTCAAATTTTAACACATCAAGAGGTTTAGTTAAGATGTCTGCAAGTTGTTTTTCAGTCTGAATATATTCGAGCTCAATTATTCCTTCTTCAACCAATTCTCTAATGAAATGATGTCGAATATCAATGTGTTTGGTGCGAGAGTACTGAACCGGATTTTTAGAAATGTGTATGGCACTCGTGTTATCACAATACAAGCTCATTATTCCTTGTGTAATGCCATAGTCCATAAGCATCTGCTTCATCCACAAGAGTTGAGAACAGCAACTTCCGGCAGCTATGTATTCAGCCTCGGCAGTAGAGAGAGATATCGAATTTTGCTTTTTACTATGCCAAGCTACTAGACAATTTCCAACATAAAAACAGCCGCCACTGGTGGATTTTCTATCATCTAAGTTTCCTGCCCAATCAGCATCTGAGTATCCAGCAATGGAGGATGAGGAGTCATGAGGATACCACAGACCATATTCAGTTGTATCGGCAATGTACTTAATGATTCTTTTTACAGCAGTTAGATGAGATTCTTTGGGATCTGCTTGATATCGAGCACATGCTCCCACGCTAAATGCTATGTCTGGCCTACTTGCAGTAAGGTACAACAAGCTACCAATCATACTTCTATATAGGCTAGAGTCAACCCCTTTTCCGTTTGCATCTTTAGTAAGTTTGATGGTTGTACTCATGGGGGTTTTGACATGTTTCCCAGTCATTAGACCAAATCGTTTCACCAGTTCTTTAGCATACTTGGACTGGGAAATGAAGATGCCATCACGTAATTGTTTGACTTGTAGGCCTAAGAAGAAATTTAATTCGCCAACCATACTCATTTCGAATTCAGATTGCATTAGATTAGCGAACTGAGTAGACAAGTCATTAGATGTGGAACCAAAGATGATATCATCTACATATATTTGCGCTATTAACACTGACTTTCTTGTCTTTTGAATAAAAAGGGTTTTATCAACACTACCTCTTTGAAAATCATTGTCTAACAAGAATTTTGTCAACCTTTCATACCAAGCACGTGGTGCTTGTTTAAGACCATACAAAGCTTTCTTCAGTCTAAACACATGCTCGGGGAATTTTGAGTCTATAAAACCTTTAGGTTGTTCAACATATACTTCCTCATTCAAAATTCCATTTAGAAAAGCACTCTTAACATCCATTTGAAACAATTTGAATTTTAGAAAACAGGCTATAGATAGCAAAATTCTAATTGATTCTAAACGAGCAACTGGAGCAAAGGTCTCGTCAAAGTCAATACCTTCAATTTGAGAATATCCCTGCGCTACCAACCTAGCTTTGTTCCTAACAATAACTCCATTTTCATCAAGTTTATTTTTGAAGATCCATTTAGTGCCTATCACATTTTTATCCTTTGGTCTTGGAACTAGGTACCAAACATCACTTCTTGTGAACTGATTCAATTCTTCTTGCATAGCTTTTATCCAATCATTGTCTGAAAAGGCTTCATCAACGCTGGTAGGTTCTAAAACAGAAGTAAAGCACAAGTGACTCATAATGTTCTCCAATTGTTTCCTAGTTTTTACACCTGTTAGGGGGTCACCAATAATCTGATCTATAGGATGGTCTTTGACATTCACCAAATTTTCAGTAGCGATAGGTGCCTCAGTTTTTATTGTGGATTGTGTGGGTTCAATCAGTGAGGGCACTTCCACTTCATCAACATTGTCAGACATTGTGGATTCATCATCTATAATGACATTTATTGATTCTTGAATGACTCCGGTTCTCATATTTAGAACACGATAGGCTCGACTCCGTGTTGAATAGCCTAAGAATATACCTTCATCACTTTTTGAGTCAAATTTACTCAGTTGTTCCCTATCTTTCAAGATGTAACATTTGCTTCCAAAGACCTTAAAATATTTTACATTTGGTTTCTTCCCATGCCACAATTCATAAGCTGTCTGATTTGTACCAGTCCTAAGATAAACTCGGTTGATGATGTAGCAGCTAGTATTAACAGCTTCGGCCCACAAATCTCTAGGAAGATTCTTACTATGAAGCATGACTGTGGCCATGTCTTGGAGAACTCTATTTTTTCTTTCAGCCACCCCATTTTGTTGTGGAGTTTTGGGTGCTGAATATTCATGATGAATCCCATATTTCTCACAAAATTTGTCAAATTGATCATTCTCAAATTCTCCACCATGATCACTTCTGATTCGGGCTACTGAAGTACCTTTTTCAGTCTGAATTTGTTTTACAATCCTTTTAAATTCTCCAAAGGCTTCAGATTTTTCTCTTAAGAATGCAACCCAAGTGAATCTAGAGAAATCATCTACCATAACAAGAAAGTACCTTTTCTTACCTCGACTCTCTCTTTTAGTTGGTCCAACCAAGTCCATGTGAATAAGTTCTAGAGGTCGAGTAGTTTTCATAGCATTCACCATTTTATGGGCACTTCTAATTTGTTTTCCTTGAAGGCACTCTCCACAGATCATCTTTTCTTGACTACTGATCTTGGGCAGTCCTTCAACATATTTGTTTAGATGGGATAAGTCTCTGTAGTTTACATGCCCAAGTCTTTGATGCCACAACTTAGCTTCATCAATACTAGTTAGTAGGCAAGAAGCAGATGATGAAGCATTTGTTTTTCCCACCACATAACAGTTATCAGAAGTTCTAAGACCTCTCAATATTATCTTTCCATTCCTTGAGATCTCACAGCTATGACTACTAAAGTTTACGGCATAATCTTTATCACAGATTTGAGATATGCTAAGTAAATTATGTTTTAACCCATCAACGCACAAAACATTCTCAAAAGGTGGTAAGTTTGGAACATTTAAAGTTCCTTTCCCAATAATTTTCGCAGTACTGCCATCACCAAAAGTAACTGTGCCTCCATCGAATTCAATCATTTTAGACAAACAAGATTTATCACCAGTCATATGTTTTGAGCATCCACTATCCAGATACCATCTTGATTGTTCTGCAGCTTTAAAAGCTGTGTGGACTACTAGATTCTTGTTTTTAGGTATCCATTTAAGTGTACTAGTAGTGGGGATCACAGTTGATTTTTGGTGTTTCACTTGAAAAGTTTTATGTTGGGGAATATGAATGTTTGCTCCATTCTTTTTGTATATTTCAAATTGTTTTCTTAACTTATGGACTTCTTTTAATAAATTATTCATCTTTTGGTTGAAGGGAAATGTGTTTATCTAAGACTTTTGTTTTTTGTTTTCAGGTTCCACTTTCTTCGTGGTGTTTTTCTCAATTTTCTGACTGATGTTACAGTGAATTTTTCTTAATTTGCTCTGCATTTTGAAATGACCTCTCTTACCACAATAATGACAGAAGACATTTGATGAAACAGTATGAGTACTAGTAGATGCCTTATCCACAATGTCTTGAATACTAGTATCTTCATTTTTTAAGGCACTTTTGACAAAAACAGTTCCGGAACTTGGAGGCTGATTAGCATTTTTGTCATATCCAAGACCAGTCATGTCTTTATAAGCTTTCCCAATTTTGAATAGTCTAATGTATTTCTCATCATTTTGAGTAAATCTGTACTCATACTTTTCTTTATACCGTTTCAGAATAGTCACTTCATTGTGGAGAGCAATATTTTCATCTTTTATTTTTAAAAGGGATTTTTCATTTTCTCTTAATTTGAGTACATTTTCTTTTTCTGTTGATAATTGGATTTTTACACTTTCGAGTTCTTTGATCAATTGTTCCTTTTCAGTACTAATACTATCAACCTTATCCTTTAAATTCTTAATCTTCTTTTGTTGATTGCTTACAGTTTCAACGAGCCTACAGGTTCCCTCATAGAGTAGTTCATAGGAATCCGTGGTGTTGTCATTATCCTCATCCTCTGAATTTTCATACTCACTCTCTGACTCACTGCCTGAGACTTCTTCATTCGATATTTTAATCATTTCCTCGGAAAGATTGAAGGTGGCAGTGGTAGCCATCAGAACTGTATATTTGTCTGATTCATTTTGATGTGATTCATCTGAGTCAGAATCTGATTCAGATGAATCGTCCCAAGTGGCTACAAGATTCTTCTTTTTGTATTTTCCTTTTTGAGGACAATCGGTGGATATGTGTCCAATTTTCTTGCATCTGTAACACATAGGTTCCTTATGTTTACTTCTAGAGAGGGAACTTGATCGACCTTTGTATTTATCATTTGTGATTTCATTTTTATACTCTTTCACCCTCTTTTTCTTAAATTGTTTCAAAAATTTTTTAGCCAAAAGGGCCACATTTTCATCCTCATCATTACTAGTTACTCCTAAGTCATCTTTAGAGGAAGATGTGTTATGAGAGGTGATAAGAGCGATTGATTTCTTTTTGCCATTATTGAATTTGAGTTCAAAGGTCTGGAGGGATCCCACTAAATCTTCAATTTTCATTTGTTCCGAATCCTTGTGTTCTTCTATAGAGGTTACCTTAGGATGGAATCTTTCCGGAAGTGATCTCAAGATTTTACTACAAATTTTACCTTCCGGAAGAGTTTCCCCAAGAGCCCACATTTCATTTACAATTTTTATGAGCTTAGTATGAAAGTCAGTAAACATTTCATTTTCTTCCATGCGAATGTTTTCGAACTGACTTGTGAGCATCTGGAGTTTAGATCTTTTGACAACTGAGGTACCCTCATAAGTCACTTCAAGGATTCTCCATGCCTGTTTTGCATTAGTGGTTGTCATGATCTTTTTAAACTCTTCTTGATTCATGGCACACACAATAGCATTGTACGCTCTAGCATTATTTTGTCTAAGATTTAGCTGAGCTTGAGACCATTTGGCTGGATCTAATGGTTTAGTGGTTGTGACACCATTTGTAGACACATCTTCAGTGGGTTCCGTCCAACCATTCTCTATAGCCTCCCAAACAGCCCAGTCCATGGATTTTAAGAATGTTGTCATCCGGGCTTTCCAAAAGGCATAATTTGTCCCATCGAAGAAAGGTGGACGGGTGATAGAACTTCCTTCAGGATTCATGGTGAATCTAGCAAAAGATGGATCTACTTCAGGTTATTACACCTTTACGAAGTAACCCGCTCTGATACCAATTGAAAGTGCAATAACTAGATCTCACCAAGTCCTAGAGGGGGGGTGAATAGGACTATTAAAAATTTCTTTTCAAAACTTAGATGTTATTAAAGAACAATCTGGAAGATTATTAAAATTGAGAGAGATAATCAGAGTTGTGAGTGTCTAGAAATGTAACTAGAGCAATAGAGATGTAGCATATAAAGGATCATCAACTCAAGTGACAAGAAAGCAAGGCAACATCCACACACAACAGACAATAAACACAATGATTTATAGTGGTTCGGTCCTAGACCTACATCCACTCTCAAGAGCAATCTCTCTTGGTTCCACTAAATAAGAGGTACTCACATAACATACACCTCTTGCAACAATTTTTGATACGGTGGTTTGTCTTCCACCAATTAGAGTTTTTGATCAGGTGGTTGATCCTTGATCTAGTCCACCAATTACAACACTTTTTGATGCGGTGGTTTGTCTTCCACCAAATACAGCAATATGAATTGAAATATTAAGAACACCTAAATAAGGAATTGAATACCTTGGTTTTGAGTGGTGCTCTTGAAGCTTGAAGACTACCTCCAAGCTTTGGCCTCTTGTTCTTGCTCCTTGGAGATGAAGATCTTCAGATGTGAGCTCAACCAAGGGAAGAGGTTCCAAGAGGGTTTGGAAGGCTAAGGTATTCTCTCAGATTTGAAGAAGCCTTTCCTAAGTCACCAACTACTCTACTTGTAACAATAATGACACTCTTTGATGTTGGAGAGTAGGTGGTTGTGGGAGCTTTGAAGATGATTTTAATGGAGGTGCAAAGGCTCAACTATACTAGTGAATTTCTCAGCAATTAATTCAGTGGTTGGAGCAAGGGAGAGGTCCTCTTTAAATACAGATGAGCTACAACGGATAGTTCTACGGCTTAGAACAGAATGGTCTACGGCTTAGCCGTAAGTTCTGACAGCATCCACCTGCTAGTTTGACCAGATTCAGCACAAATTCCTTCTTACGGTTAGGCCTACGGCTTAGCCGTAAATTCTTATACGGCTTAGCCGTGAGCACCTTTCGGCCTAGCCGTGGGTCAGCCGTAAGCTCAAATTTCCCAGAAACAGCTCTCTGGAGAGTGGCCCGTAATCTTTACGGCTTAGCCGTGAATAACCTTACGGCTTAGCCGTGAAGGCCTTTCGGCTTGGCCGTAAGGTCAACCGTAAGCATAATATGGCCAAGTACAATCTCTGGATTGTGACCCGTAGATTTTACGGCTTAGCCGTGAAACACACTACGGCTTAGCCGTAATATTTTTCGGTGTAGCCGTAAGGTCAGCCGTAGAACAAAAAGGCTTCAAAATACACTCTCTGGAAAGTGAGCCGTAGGGTCTACGGCTTAGCCGTGGTCCAAGCCGTAGAACAAAACAGGGTTTTTGAAAAACCTAATTTTCTAGTTTGATTTCAAGGACACTTAGGGATCACAGATACCTTATCCCTTGGCACTCACAGAAGATATTCTTTAATGTTGAACTTCTTTGCTTAGTCTTCATTGATAGGTTTTCCTTGAATGGTCTTGAACTAGCTTGAACTTCTTTGAACTTGACTTGATCTTCAATGAACTTCCGAGGTGAACTACATCGTTCTTGAATCGAACTATACTTTGGTCACGTAATTGACAACACACTCTTACAATGACACTAACAAACACCCTGCACGGCTTAGCCGTGGCTGAACCGTAGAAGATCTTATGAAATTTCTACTCTCTAGACATCCAACCATAACTTGACCTATGGCTAGGTCACGACTAGCCTACAGCTTAGTCATAGTACATTCTATGGCTTAGCCATAGCCTGACCGTAGAGTAAAATTAGGTTTTGCAGCTCTCTAGAAACTAAGCCGTGAAACTTTATGGCTTAGCTGTAAGTTTCAGGTGTTCAAGTTCTGAACCTGTTACAGCCGAAACAGAATGAAAACAGAATGAAAACAGAGCTAACAAGCGAGATAATAAGCATAGAGAGTCTAATACAAAGGGGCTGTAAAACACCAAAATACACGAAAGACTAAAAGAGTAATAGCAGTCATCGTGTACCAACGTATGTTCACCCATAACATGCTTATACTTGCCTTAAATGAGCTGTGTCACGTGAATAGTTGTCCTTTGGCTCAAATTATACATCTATACGCTGTTTTAATAGTCATGCATGCAATAAGAGAGAGGCGTTGAGTACATATAGTCAAAGATAAGAAAGATGCCAGACTCGTAGAGATGATCGAGAACCCAACTCTTGCCTTCGCGTACACAAGGAAACGAAGTGTAAGATAGGTGCACAAGAATTCCACCCCCCCCCCCCCCGCCCTTTTTTGGCTGTGATCGTGAAAAAGAAGAAGAAACGAAGAAAACAGGAAGAGACATTAAAGATGAAGAGAAGTCGGTGCATGCATCTTATTTATAAGATAAGGAAGAAGAGAATTATAGGAAAGTCCAAAAGTTTAAGATAATTATAGTTCAAGTCAAATAACCGTCTAACAGGAGCAAACGAAGTGTTTGCATGCGAAACAATTACAAAAATCGACGAGCTTGATGAGATACATGTGATGATGCCAAGATGATGCATGAATGATGAAAGATTACAAAATCTAAAATTACGAAAAAGTGCTCATGTCTACCTAAGCCAGGTTAAACTCAATCCAACTACCTATCCATGACCCGAAACGAAACTCAAAAGGACAAAACAACAAACATAAAACTAAATCATTAGAGAATTATCGAAAATACATTAATTATGTGCTAAACCCGGTTAAACTAGGCCGGAGTATTACAGCTATCATGAGTTTAAAATTTATAACTATCTTTAAGGCTTCCTTACCATTCAAAAGGTATTTAAGCCTTTTGTAGGAAATATTTTTTTTACAATTATGCTTGATATTTCTATAATCAGTTATGTCAAAGACATTTTACTTAGCTAAATAAAAATGTTACTTAGATCCCATCAATACGATTGTAACTATTTGTACAAGACATTTGCATTCACTCTTACCCTTTCTATTTACTTGGCTTCCATGTGACCTTCATAACTAGAGTTCAATACATTTCACATAAGCATTTTTAGGCATCCTATTTCAATTGGGGCCCACTAAGTGAGATCCATGATGGTTTAATTACAGTATGCATAGCTTGACTGTCACTCTAATTGTAATGACCCAAATTTTTATTTTAATTTGACTTAATCTTAACCCTTGATTTAATCTTGATGGACCCTGTATGTGATTATTATTATTATTATTATTATTATTATTATTATTATTATTATATTATGCTATTTAAATTTGGATAATTAATTAGTTGCTATGTGGATCCCATAAATTACTAGAGTTTAGGAATCTTAGAGTTGTACTTAAAATGGAATTTTATTTGGATTGAACCTCTAAATTGTATTGATTTATCTACTTGGGGATGGAGTTCCATTTGAATTAAACTTTTTTGGCTAACTTTGGCTAGGACTAAAACTTCTTTTAGGACTTTTACTTTTATTTTCCTATAAATAGACAACCTTCCTTCTCTCTTGAGTCATATCTACCAATCTCTCCCTTGTGTTAGAGTTTCCTCTTTCCTCTTAAGGTATGCTTCCCTCTAATTTCTCTCCCTCTTTTACAATATACTATAATAGCAGGTTACCTTAGTAGCTTCTTATGATAGCATAGTTTTTTTTTCTTTTTATCATGCTGCTCCACTCATATCAGGATATCAAACCTCTCATCATTGAATTTGCCTTCATCATGAGCATCACACTTGGGGCTACCATCTGCATTATTCAAACCGGGCCACACCTTACCGGGCCACTAATTGTACAAATTTTCCCTGCCCAGCCTAGACGAGTCAGGTCAGACCCATTAACCTGCCTGACCCAAACTGAGCCCACCTGTATCGTCTTCTTCTTCTGTTCTTCATCATCTATTTCCTTTCTCTTACTCTCCTTCTCGTTCTCTGTCTTTTCTTCTTTCCTTCTTCATTCTTTCTCTCATCCTACCTCTTATTTCTCTACTCGTTACCCCTGGATTTACCATCACCTGGGCTTCATCGCTATCACCCACTCCTTCCTCTTCTCGTCTCAATTTTTCTCTCTTCCACCTACACTCTTGTCTTTGTACCCATCTCTGTTATCTCCTTTTTCTTATTTTTCTTTCCTTCTCTGTTTCCTCCCTCCACTGTCAGCATTCATGTTCACCTTTGCACTTTTCTTCCTCCACTGGGTCATCTGCATCTCCTTCTTCCTTGCATTTTCTTCTTTCTGTTTCTTTTCTTTCTTGTTTTTCCCCCTCCTCCTTTCATTTTCTTTCTTTCTTTCTCCTCTGTTGACTTCTTCTTCTTCTCCTGCTTCCTTCCGCTTCGTATGCAAACCAACCAGCCTATCCTAACCAATGTCCACCATCATTTTTCTTTACCTTTCATCATCATCATCATCTTCTTCTTCTTCTTCCTTGTTTTCTTTTCCTTTTCTTCTCCCCTTTCTTTGCTTGATCCTTTCTATTCTTTTGACTGCAGCCGAGCCTCTCACCCTTTCTTATGTTCTTCTTTTTCTTCTTCCTCTACTCATTCCTCTCCTGTATTTCTCTTCTCTTCTTTTTCTTTCCTGTTTACTCTCATCCAAATGTCATGCCTCGAATTTTTTATTTTGGGTCATAGCAGTCCGTTGGGCTTGACTTGGATTGAGGAGGGTATACGGGCTAAATAAACACTTTTGGGCCTTGGATTTACGTTATTGGACCCTTTTTGGGCCATAGACCCTTTTTGAAATTTCGTAAAACCCACTAGAAAGCAGGGTGCCCTTCCTTGTAATTTAGAAAAACCTTCTCTCTATATAAACTCTACTCTTAGGGTTTTTCCCCATTCTCCAACCCTCTTCCTTTCTTCTTCAACTAAAACCCTAGAAGCTCTCTAGAAGCGAAAACCAAGGTGGGGTCTCCAAACTTTGATCTTCAGATCTGCTTTGGCTTCAAGATCCAGGCAAGTGGATAGCTGTAAACAATGGTTCCTTTTTGGTTCTTGCAATATGTTTTAGTTGCTTGTTGATTAACACACTTTTTGCATGACTTCTTCTTCGTTTGGGTTAATGTCTTTTGGGGGTAATGGATGTGATTTGATTTTCTTCCAAAACTTATAAGGTAGATATATATATTTGTGTTTAAAAAAAGATTAAATCAAATTTTTTGTGGAGACGTTGCCCAGGCAGCAGCAGGCCAGGCCTGCTGGCGGGTCGGGTCTGGGCTAGGTCCTTTGGGCTGGGCCCATTTTCTTTCTTAAAAATATATATATTTATACACATAATATTAAATAAATAATTAGGTTAGGATATTCCTATAAAGAATTAAAATGTTATAATTTGATTAATGGTTTAGTATCCTAATGGAGATTAGTTTTTTTTATTAAATTAATTTTAATTTGATGTTATTAGAAATGTATCTTGGATTAGTTATAAATTTAATTGAGAATTATGAAATTTTGATTAATGTTCATTTAGATTGATTTGAAATAAACTAAGATGTATTTGGTAGCAACTAAACCTTAAATAGAATGTATTTATAATTTTAATTTGGATTCTTAATTAAGTTAGATTTCAAATTGGGATTTGAGATTTGTACCCTTTTGTTTTGGTATAAAATGATAAGGTGTAATTATACACAACAATGATATTTAAGGAAATAATTATTCCATTTCCCCTTTGATCATAACTTGATTTAAATTTGGATTTGTAATTTAAACATCTGTTACCCAATTAGTAAAACCACGCTAAATATACCTAATTGGATTAGATAAATCATGTTCTTTTTAGAAAGCTTAGCTGGATGCTCACATGAGAATTGGATTAAGTGTAGAATGGGAATGTGAGGTTTGGGATGCACTACATGATAGGCACCAAAAGTAGTATAACGGCATCGTGGACTCACATTTCCTTGTGATAGAGAGTTGGTTCTCATGTGTATATTTAACCAGCTATGACCGTTGGGTGGTTAGTGCTTACCCTCAGAACGCTTGAATTAACACTCATTCATAATACACTTTCAAATTTAAAAGTCGAAATCCTCAAATTGATATTAGTTTGAATGTTGGGATCAAAGGTGCCATATCATGATTCATTCTACATCTGTATACATATGTATTTGTAAATATGCACATATATATATCTGACCAACTGCAGTTCGGAGGTGGACGTACGCCATCGGGTCAGCGTGTACTATGGATTATAGCACACAGCTGTGCCTTCTGTTATTATCTGCGGGATTACCCAATTCTGTTATCTGTATGCAGGGCTACCCGTTTCTGTTATCTGCATGTGGGATTACCCGTTTCTGTATATTTATCTGCGGGAATACCCATTTATGTGCATTCATGCCATTGGGGTTTGCATCTGATTTATTTGTTATTCGTAACGAATATATTATTTAATTCAGTTGATTAATCCATTGCTTGCAGTTTACCCTCTCGCCAGATTATGTCAATCTGACCCACTACTTTTTGGTGTCTTGGTTCCATTACAGGTGCCGAACCGGAGAGTCAGGCGACGCAGGAAATTCCGCTAGATGACGGAGTTGTTGAGTGGAGCACCGATGACATCATCTGAGGTGTCCTAGTGCGGTGCTGAGTTCGAAAACTTTAGATTATGTAACAAGGCCATGTCTGGGCCATTAGTTTATTAATTTAAGTTTAGTTGTTTTGAAATTCTAACTCTAATTGTGATGCTTCGAAGCACTTGACTCTGGTTTATTATTAATGAGATTTATTACCTTATTGCGATGTGATATCCGTCTGCGATGAGTATGGATTTTAGTTCCGTGTGTGATTATGGTTGCTTGATCACCAAGCATAGCCTCACGAAGACTTCGATCCACCCGGAATTCGGGCCCGTCCTGTTTATATTTAGAATAATTTTAATTGGCCCCAATTCTCACACCCCTAGAACCGGGTTTGGATCCAGCCCAGTTTTGGGGCGTGACACCAAATGGGACCCAATCACATCGTGCCTCTAATTAGACAACCCATCTCTGCCATCACTCTACCCCTTCTCCATATCTGCCTACAATTGAGAAACCAGCCACCTTTGCATGCTTCTTCTTTGCTTTCTTTTTTTCTTTCATCTTCTTATGGTCGTCTTTTTCTTTGCTCAGTTTTCTCCTGCATCTTTCTCTTCTCTTTCCTCCTACTCTGTTTTCTATTTCTCCTTCCTTTTTTCCGTTACCTACAATAGAACTTGACCTTGGCTTCTTATTTTTATCTTTTTATTTCTATTTTCTTCTTTCCTCTTCATCAGTTTCTTCTTCTTTATTACATTGGCCCTGGCTCTTCATCACTTTCCTCATTACCATTGTAGTCCCTCATCTCTTTCTCTGTTTCCCCACCTCTTTCTTTACATCCTTATTCTCCCACCAACCAAACAGTCAACTCCATTTTTTTCTTTTCTTTTTGTTTCTTTTTCTTGGTTTTTCTCTTTCCCTTCTCTGTTCGTTTCCTCCTTCTCTTTACTCCTCGTTTCCTCCTTGCATCTGTTTCTTTCCTTTTTTTTCTTTCTTTCTCTTTCCATATGCATCTCCTTGACTTCTCCCCATTGTCATATTGCTTCTCATTTCTATTCTCCTTCCTTCACCACGTCCATTTGATCTTCTTCACCTCTCTCTGCAATCAGTATCTCTCTCTATTCTCCTTCTCTACTTCCTTGTTGTCTTTTTCCTTGTCACAGTAGGACCACACCACAACAGCTATGCTATTCATCTTTTAGATTAACCGAAACCCCATGTCTCTCCCTTCTTTTGTTCTTCTTCCTTGCAACTCCACTCTCATCATCATCATCTCAGTCAAATCGTGCCCACTAAAACAAATTGATTCCCCACCTGGCTGGACCCATCTCAGTATTCAACCCAAGCCATTAAGGGTCAAACTCCATTACCCAATACTCATCTTCTCCATTCTTGTCTCATCTCATTAGAATCCCACCCAGTCAAATGGCCGCCAATTATCATTCCTTTCTCAATGTACCTTTAAACAAACAGAACTCTAATCCACCTTCCTTTCAACCTCATAGTGCAGAAGTCAAACCCACAGTCCCTAGCCCACTTAATGAGTTTGTTTCGTATGCCCACTCATTTCATTGAAATCCAACTTATGAACCCGAATCATGGCCCATTCATTAATACGGCCCAAACCATATAATTTCATGGAAAATATTAAAATTTAATCTAGTCATTTACACATGAGTCTATATCCTCATATCTGGATATGATCACCTGAACAGGAACTTACACCGAGCTTCTAAGGTTAGACGAGCCCAATTCTCCGAAGACTAACAATCAACGCAAGTAGTCTTACCATGATTCCTTAGCACTAGAGTTTTCTGGTCCTTGCCTTAGTTTGATTTAAAATGTGAAATCTTGAAAACTATTGAAAAAATCTTAGATTATTATGATATTTTGTTACCTTTGATATACTTGTACATGATGGTTATGCTAGATCTAGTCCTTTTCTTATCACCGTTATGTTACAATTGAATTTTCATGAAATTTATTGTTGATCATTAATGCTAAAAAATGTGGAAAACCTAGATGACATATGATTCAATTTGTGATCTCAACACTTGGCCATCTTTGTGATAAAACGACTTTAAATTCTTAGATTTGCTATTTGTACCCTCAAGGCATTCTCCAAAATATGGGCAATGCATCATGGGTATGCTTACATGGGGATTTTAGCCGCTTTTGAGTGTGATATTGAGATTGAGACTCCGATATTCCTAGTCTGCAGCTAGACTCACTTTGTTTTGTGGAGATTACTAGTATCTCAGGCCTCGTGCCATTTTAGATATGAAAATGGCTTGTACCTGGCAAATACTTTGTGTTTAGTTCAGACTTAATTCTAACGAGCACACTTTGATATTTTATTTATTAGCGGAGATGCCTGATGCCTTTTTATTTGCTGATTTGATTATTTGCTCACTTGTTTAAAATACCTTGAATTTCGATCACATTATTTTCCTGTTACTTCTAAGATATTGCACTTACCTTACTTGATATACCTTGTATTGTTAGTGTCATTGTAAGAGTGTGTTGTCAATTACGTGACCTAAGTGTAGTTCGGTTCTAGAATGACATAGTTCACCTCGGAAGTTGATTAAAGATCAAGCCAAGTTCAAAGATGTTCAAGCAAGTTCAAGACCATTCAAGAAAGACCTATCAATGAAGACTAAGCAAAGAAGTTCAAGATCATTCAAAGAAGATCATCTGCGAGTGCCAAGGGATAAGGTATCTGTGATCCCTAAGTGTCCATAGAAATAAACTAGGAAATTAGGTTTTTCAAACACCTTATTTTGTTCTACGGCTTGGACCACGGCTAAGCTGTAGATCCTACGGCTCACTGTCCAGAGAGTATATTTTGAAGCTTTTTGTTCTACGGCTGACCCTACGGCTGCACCGAAAAATGTTACGGCTAAGCCGTAGTGTGTTTCACGGCTAAGCCGTAAAATCTACGGGCCATAATCCAGAGAGTGCACTTGGCCATATTATGCTTACGGTTGACCTTACGGCCAAGCCGAAAAGCCTTCACGGCTAAGCCGTAAGGTTATTCACGGCTAAGCCGTAAAAGATTACAGGCCACTCTCCAGAGAGCAGTTTCTAGGAAATTTGAGCTTACGGCTGACCCACGGCTAGGCCGAAAGGTGCTCACGACTAAGCCGTATAAGGATTTACGGCTAAGCCGTAGGCCTAACCGTAAGAAGGAATTTTTGTTGAATCTGGTCAAACTAGCCGTTGGATGTTGTCAGAACTTACGGCTAAGCCGTAAACCATTCTGTTCTTAGCCGTAGATCTATCCGTTGGAGCTCATCTGTATTTAAAGAGGACCTCTCCCTTGCTCCAACTACTGAATTTATTGCTGAGAAAATCACTAGTATAGCTGAGCCTTTGCACCTCCATTAAAATCATCTTCAAAGCTCCCACAACCACCTACTCTCCAAAACCAAAGAGTGTCATTATTGTTACAAGTAGAGTAGTTGGTGATTTAGGAAAGGCTCCATTAAATTCGAGAGAATACCTTAGCCTTCCAAACCCTCTTAAAACCTCTTCCCTTGGCTGAGCACACATCTGAAGATCTTCATCACCAAGGAGCAAGAAAAAGAGGCCAAAGCTTGGAGGTAGTCTTCAAGCATCAAGAGCACCACTCAAAACCAAGGTATACAATTCCTTGTTTAGGTGTTCTTTAAGATTTCAATTCTCATTGCTGTATTTGGTGGAAGATAAACCACCGCATCAAAAATTGTTGTAGTTGGTGGACTAGATCAAGGATCAACCACCTGATCAAAAACTCTAGTTGGTGGAAGACAAACCACCGAATCAAAAACTGTTCCAAGAGGTGTATGTTATGTAAGTACCTCTTATTTAGTGGAACTAAGAGAGATTGCTCTTGAGAGTGGATGTAGGTCTAGGACCGAACCACTATAAATCATTATGTTTATTGTTTGTTGTGTGTGGATGTTGCCTTGCATTCTTGTCACTTGAGTTGATGATCTTTTATAAGCTACATCTTTGTTGCTCTAGTTGCATTTCTAAACACTCACAACTCTGAATATCTCTCTCAATTTTAATAATCTTTCAGATTGCTCTCTAATAAAACCTAAGTCTTGAAAAGAAATTTTTAATAGTCCTATTCACCCCCCCTCTAGGACTTGGTGAGATCTAGTTATTGCACTTTCATGTATATGCGAACAATGACTCTAAATTTAATTTTTTAGATTGTTATCTGTTTGCTATGTTTAATGGTTCGTGTTACTTGTTGAGTTTTACTTACTCTTGCTTTTCCCCCTCAAATTTTGAGGTTGATCTGGAATTTAAGGAAACTTAGCTTGTTTTGCGGATTTGAGACTGAGGGATGAGCTGCGGAACTCTAGCCTTAGATTCAGACGTTGAATTAAATTTATTAGCATTTGAGAAATTGATTATTATGTTTTACTCTCACTTCAAATTTATTTATTTATTATGATAGTGGATTGATTTTATTATGGGATATTGATCATGTTATTCCATTTGGATTATTTAATAAAGTTTGGAATTTATTTAATTTAATTATTGTGGACCCGTCTTGCCTCCTGATTTGAGGATCCCAAGGACTTTGGAATTTGGGGCGTAACACTAATACTAATTATTTTACTTTTAAAAAATAGTGGCCCCACTAGTTTAATGTTGTTACATTGCACTAATGGAAAATATATGTATTCCCATCAAGTGGGAGCCACAAGTGATTAGATTGGATCTATGATGTAGTCGCAATAAAAACATGTATGATCACATCCAAGGCTAGGCAAGAAATTTCTTGTAGAGACATGTGATAGTGGATCGGAAATAGTTTATATTTATTGATTCATTATTAGTTATTAATCATTATTATTTTTAGATTTCTAATCATATTTGAAGAAAATACCTAAATCTGGAAATACTTTAATATTTTTTTCAAGATAGAGTTTCTTAAGACTTTGTTAGGATTGTTAGGATAGTTGAAATGCAAACATAACAAGGCTTGCTATAATTAATTTAAATGAGAACCCTTGCTACAGTTAATTCAAATAAGAAATAGATAAAAATTTTACTCCAACAAGATGGAGACTACAATGAATCCATATAACTAAAAATAATTAATTCCTCTTTTAGCACTAAAATTTAAATCTCACTCTAATCAAATGCCCCTATTGACTAAACCAATCAACCCACTATTATTTAATGAAATTTTATTGATTAGGTATTTTTGATCATTTGATGGGCCACATGGTACATGTGGTTGAGATGCAGTATTTAAAGCAATTCTCCAAGTCATGAAAAGATAAAATTGAAGGTATAATACTATGATAATTCAAAGTTAAGAGTTTAGATCCTTTGCTTGTATCTTTTATAGTTCCCATGAGAGGTGCATAATACAATAGCGGAGGCCACCAATTTAATATCTAATTGCTCAAAATAAATGTCATGAGTAAGCTTTTCCTAAATTTTATTATAATAGGAGTTGATTCTACTATAACATTGAACATATGATTACAAATAACGTATGCTCAAAGCTTATCGCGGAACCAATTTGGCTTGGCATAACATTTGGGTTTACCCATTGAAAGCAATGGCCTCAATTTTTATTAGTTCATACTTTCGATATATGAGACCTAGTGTACAGTTCCACAACCCTCACTGTAGTAGGTGGACACTCCATCTGCCATGCAATAATAAAAGAGTCATTGTTGAAAGGACCAAGTAGAATCGGGCCCAAAATTATGGGATATCAAAAATGAAATGGTGAGGTTCATTGTTTTCTTAAAATTTGAAAAATTATTATCATAACCAATATCCCATACTATATAACCATTTAGCCACATTATAAATCCAGACCAATGAGACCAATTGGTATAGGACAACCCAAAACACAAATGATAGTACATGCATCTATTACTACCTTATCATTGATTCAATCTGAGCACTTGTGGTCCCATTTGATGGTATGTATCTATTGCCTAATTAATGCAATGCAATGAAATTTAACTAGTGGAGCCTACTGTTTTATAAAATACACATATTGCAATACAAACTATGGGATATCAATCCCAATATCCAAACTACACACCTATTGCCACTAGATTATGGATCCACTCACTAGAGTTGAATTAAAACAGGACATTATGTATGTCTATCTTGAAACATTGGTGGGAAGTAGAGTAGCATTTTATTGTGTTAACCAAGTAAAATTTTATTTGGTATGGGTAGTTATAGAAACATCAATGGTAATTGTGAAAAGAATCTCTCACAAAAGCCTTAAATACATTTGGAAACCATAAATGAGCCTTAAAGAAAGTTATAATTTTGTTAAACTCATGGTAGCCAGGTGTTGTGACGTGACAAAAGGAGAGGAGAGTTGCACTATCTTCCCTTCCTACAATATTGCACTACCTTGCACCCAAATATAGTGAAACAGGAATGGAATTGGCCCAATAGTAGGAAATTCTATTTCTTAATATGTTTGGATGACCCTTGATGAGATAAGAGAAGTAAATATATATACTGAAGTGGATTCTTCTTTTATTCCCCTTAACTCTATTTTGAGTAACTCCCACAATATATAATAAAATGTCTTTTACTCCATCATTTTCATTTTAAATTTTTATTTTTGTTTGTATTTCTACTTTACATCAACTATCCAAATGCATACAAAGTGTAACATTCCGATCCCAATTAAGCATGTTTAGTGAATAATTACATAACTAATAATGTTTGGTGTCTAATTAGGTTAGATTCAGCTTACTTTCATCTCAGTCAGACTAACAGGTCAAGTTTAGGCTTTGGATATGTAGTTGGGTTGAGTTTAACCTTAACTAGGTAAATAAAAAGCCCTTTTTCGTAAATTTTGATTAAATGGTTTTTCGTCATACATACATCATATTGTTTTTGTAACTTTTGATTAAATGGTTTTCCGTCATACATACATCATATTGATATCATTGTATTTGTCTCATTGAGCTCATCACCTTTCCTATTTTACTCGAACGCATTTGACTTTGATTGTGTCAGTTGAACCCTTATTTGACTTAAAATGAAATTACCTCAAAAGATATAGACTTTCTTATAAACTTCAAAATTATTTTGTATAAAAGAGCCCAACTGTTACATTCGATCTCTTCTTTCCTCCCTGTATTCTCCCTGTTCTAGCACTTTTTTTCCTTCTATCACCATTTCTCATTAAATTAAGAGACTAGAAGTTTGCATATATGATCTGAGGTTCTCACCTTCCATTTCCATCATTGCTCTCCTTAGTCCTTGTAGTAAAGACTTGGATACCTTTTCTTTCTAATCAATCTCTAGGGTAAGATTTCTTTCCATTATAGCTCTCTTGGGTTAAGAATAGGGTTTGGGAGACTCATTATCAAGCATGCACTCATCTTCTTTATCATTCCTTACATGCATGGCGCTTAGGTTCAAAATTTTGGTGTCTCTTCCTTATTGAGCCAAGAGAAGGATTAGTGAGTTGAAAGCTTAATTTAAGGCAAATATAAGCAAATTTTGGTTCAATGTATGTTGGCATATTATGATCCTTTTAATTTTATTGAATCTTAATGTGCATTCAGCCCATTGTTCTTATTCCTCTAAAATTTTCTAAATTCTATCGTATGATGAGATTTCAGTATTGGTGATGAAGTAGGAGTCAAACAAAGGATGCTTAAATGAAATAGGTAGTTGTTGCAAGACCTTGTAGGACCTTGGTTCCTAGATCCTTTTACCCTATTAACCATTCCAATGGAATAATTAAATATCATGAAAAGTCTTGAGGGCTAAGACTTACTCCTGTGGTGTTGTCCATTTGTTAAGCACCTCCCCATGGGCATGAGCTTAAGTGACTTCAATACACATTCTTGACATACTGTAATACCAAAAGGAACAACCATATATTAGATAACTTAAAACTACATCATCATGCACGGTTAGAAACAATGGATGACTAAATAAGGGTTGGCTAGTAAAACTATTTTGATTCTATTAAATTGAATTGCATAGCAAATTGGATTACCGTTATTGTTATTCTAATAAATTATGAAATGAAATGATTATGTCTAAATTGATTTGATTCGAATTGTTTTTAGATATATGTTTTATTTTGATATTGACAATGACTTGAATGTATATGGTTTGGTATTATTCTCAATGTATGAATTACATGATTTACTCAAGTTCAATTATATGAATGAATCGAAATGGTCTGACTCTACTTAGCCTCAATTTTATTATACCCGACGGGGTTTACTTTGGTGTAGTAATGAATGATGCTGCTGCAGTGTACCTTTGGAGTTTTCGGACTCTATGTATGAAAAGACCAATTCATACCCTAGCCCGGTTAATACTGTTCTTAACGTAAAGACCACTAAAGGGAAGATATGACAAATATAGTAGTCAATTAGCAAAGTATTTCATCTTGTTGATTGTTATAGCATGTTTTATTCAATGCACAACATGCCTAGTGTACTAAATTGACTTCTATTGATCAGTTGTTATTAATTTTTTTAGATACAATGCGTATTACCTTAATTATGCTTATACTTTACTGAATTGTTTTATTCATTAGTTGTCTATGGTATTACAGGTTCAGATCTCGGTTCTGATCTTGCAAAGATCAAGAAGACTTCAGAGGAGGCCTTCGAGCTCCCACCGGGCCTAGACAAGTAGACAGCAGATACTCTCTGATTGATCCATTACAGAGCACGTCAAGAGTTGTTTGGCCTTATTTTAGGATGTAAATGCACTTAGGGTTTCGTGACTTGCGTTAGTTATATTTTGCCATGCATGATTCATAATCCCTTGTATTTTGAAACTATACAATCTTTCTTACTGTTCACGACCTTTCTTTCCTTTTGTAAAGACATGTCTTATAACTATTCTTGTCCATAGCATATCATATAGATGTGTAATAGTTTGGTGCTAGGGTGTTTATTTCATGAAATGATATTGTCAGGCTTCCACGTATTGAATGTTTAGACAGATGTCTGTTAAAAGCATCTTACATGTGTAAGTAATGTGACTATCCCTTGTGTAATACCGATTGGACTCGAGTCAGATGTATATTACACAGGAGTACGTGTGTCACTTTTTAAGTGTAATCCTGATATCGGAATTCTTGGGCTCGGATTATGATATAAAGTAAATTACAACTCTTTGTATTTTAATGCATCTTCTTTTACTTTACTCATAATGTGACACTTATCGCACTCTTACTCTACCGCTCACAAATAAACAAAGTTTTATGGCATACATATTGGTCTCACATTTGCAAAAATGAAAATGCCGCTTGGCAACTTCACTTTTTGTATAAGTGATTTATATGTGATGCAAACACATGCTCAAGGTTGTTTGAAAAAATTATTGTGAATGCTTGTTTTTGCCTATTCTTGAAAATGTAGAAAAGAAAGATATAACCTTTACAAACATACTTGCACGCCAAGAGCTATAAATAACCCTTTTATTTGATAAATTTGTTTGTACAACTTATACTATATAAAAGTTTATCCACATAACTTTGTGGATTAGCCTCAGCTAGAACATGTGGTGGGGCCCACATTTTGATTGAAAGTAGGGGCTCTCTAGAGAGTCATGGGTCCTAGCGTTGGGTACCTATCCAAACAAACTAGATTGTTAGATCAGGTGTGCAGATATTCGAATGGTGAAAACTTCTTAGTCGTGGATGAAGTGGGGTGGGTGATGATTGGAGCCCGAATCCCTGTGCACAAGCTGTGGTGAGAACGATCTTTTGATCACCCACGGGCCCATGCCTAGGAGGAGTGGCACAACAGAGAGGTGACCAACTTTTATTATACAGACAAGTTTTTTTTAAATAAATAAATAAATTAGACATAGCAATTGGTAAAAGAAAATTCCTAATTAAACATCTCTATCGCAAATACATTTATTTTGCAATAGATTTATTAAATGGGTTCTGCAACACAAAAATCAAACTTGCCGAACAAGTCGCCATGTTTTAATGGTAAAGTGACATGGCCTAAAGAGACAGCCGTTGCGCGGTCCACCGTCCACTGGTCGCTTGAAATGCCACGTCTCATACGAAACATCTCCCCCTTGCTTGATTGGAAATTTGGAATACGTCGGCTTGAATCAGGTTAAGAGAAGCAGCCTTATTTATTTATTTGTTATTAATGTTTTTGCTTGATTTGCTTTCTAGCTGGCACAACAATATATAAAAGTGCTTGGTGTATTCCGTTGATGGTATATACTGTGTATTTCATTATCTACTTACATATACTTATATAGAAAGGTAAGGCACTTTAAGGAATATATATACATATATATATAATAATGTAATGCATCTAATATCAAACCAAACATGTCACAAACTATCTAAAGGCACGTTTGTGCAGCTGCTTAGCCACGTGGAAGGCCTTTGAAAATTTAACATTTGGTGTAATATTTTTTCTTTTGAAAAAAAAGCATGTAAAATCTTTTTAGTGGATATACACAAACATTGTCTGTCGTAAATATTTCAAATTTAGTCCAATTCTCACTCAAAACACAAACAACCTCCAACTAAAGTTAAGAACAAAATCTTAAACAAATGGCAAGATTACTTTGTTCTCACCTGTTTGCCCACAAATAAACCCTGGGTAATGGGCATGTCACATTTCCTTACTGAGTTTACTCACTTATTTGGAGGTCTCTTTTACTTCTTCCCGAGGTCTCCTTCTCTTATGGCCTCACATGAGGGCTTGTGCCTTCGGCTGAAGTTGGAAGGGTCCCAGACCCGTTAGATGGGTACCCAACTAAAATTTTTCCCTGATTGGCCCAAACCATCCAGCTTTCCTCCTGGACCAAGCTGCACCCACTGAACCAATCCAGCTCAGTAGGTCCAGTGGTCCAGTACTCTGCCACCAGCTTTGGTAGTTGGAGGTCAGTTCCGTTATTCCAGCTGATAGCCAAGGTCCATCTAGAAACTCCTCCCTCATAAAGTGACTGTAAAGCGGACACAGCGGTCGGTGACGGCCACTTCTACCCCCTGCAGCTGCTTCCCTCTTTCCCACTCTCTGTTTGCTGCCTTCAGAGAAACAGCAATCTCTCCCTTTTTCATTTTCACTCTTTTCGAGGGGTTTCTCTCTCGACCCCAGGTTAGGGCTTGAAAGAAAGTTGCAGAAATATTCATTACCAGCTTTCCATTCCACGGATCAAGATTCAATGTCCGACCGCTTCTATTATAAACGCCTTCAATCGGCTCTTCAATCTCGATCTGGTCTGCTTCCTCTCTCTGTGTAGAAGGATTTTGGTTTGGGTCCTTTTTGGGTGTTTGGATTAGGCTTTAATCTTGCATGTGTGGCTTGAAATCTGTTGTGCAGATCTGTATCTTGGCTTCGAGGAGATGGATGGTGATGAGGAGTTTAGGGCAGAATTCTCCTGCCCCTTCTGCACGGAGGATTTCGATATCGTCGGTTTGTGCTGTCACATCAATGAGGAACACCCGCTTGAGTCGAAAAATGGGGTATTTTTAGCTTCTTTGTTCTATGTAATCTGGCAGCATGTCGAGATTCCTGCAGTCTTGTTTTGGGCTGTGATTTGATGAATTTCATCGTTTAGGAGAGGAAAGCAGAGCATTTGTTGATTGGGAATGCGCAGAAATTGAGAAAGTTTGCATCTTTAGGCCATTTTGTGTGTGCCTGTTTCCCATGCCAATTTTTCTCCATGATGGTTTCGTTTCTTCCTGTGGAAAATGGAAACCCACAATCTCATTTTCTAGGTTTCAGTTTCTACTGTTTGGTGCAGCAAAACATTGGCGGTGAAATGCGTTTCTACCTATTATGTAGTATAAAATGGTTTTCTACGCTTGCAGCAAATGCTTTGGCGTTAGAAATGGAACAGTGGAAAATGTTAACATGATATAATGGAAAACCATTTTACATCAGAAACCATTTTATAATTTTTTGTTATTTTCATAGAAGATGCTTTCCACCAACGTACCCTTAGATTGTTCTATAATTTGGAGTTAGAAAACTGAAAAGTAAGGGACGGGAGGAGAAGTTGCTACTTTGACCTAGTGTGGATGTGGATCTTGTTAAGTGAAATTGGCTATAGAATGTCACAATCAGAACTGATGTTTTACCGGATCAAATAACCATGTGGCTTCTTAGTGACTTTGGGCAGTGTAAGAAAAAGGAAGAACCACGTTACATGGGGTGCTATTTTCCCACCCTTTTATGTTCAAAATTTTATCTCTACAGTGAATTAAGTTGAATCATGATTTTTCATAATAGGATGGCTGACCATGCTTATATTGTTGGGTAAGCCATTGTGTTTCCATCTGTTGGTACCCCCTCCATTATTTGTCGAAGCATATTCTTCCATAATGAATCGTTGTTGTCTGCATTGTCATCATTATATATATATATTATGATTAGTGGGCATTACCATTGCGGCACGGGCTACTTATCTATTGATGATGGTGACAATAATTGTTGTTGTTGTTGTTGCTGCTACCTTTGATGCTTTGCATGACATTCTGTACAATTGTATAGGCTATTTTTTCATAACTATGCTAAGTTGCTTGGTTAGGTACTTGAGGCACACATGGGCATCTTAGATTAGCTAATGAATGAGATAATATTATTATGACTTGAAGATTTTTCTCTTCACTAGGAAATGTCACTTAGCAGGGAGATTTTTTGGATTTTAAATTGGTTACCAGAGAATTTCCCACAGACAATAAGGATATGTTTGCATTTGCAGGTGTGCCCTGTTTGTGCAAGAAGGGTGGAGGTGGACATGGTTGGACATATAACTATGCAGCATGGTCATTTCTTTAAGATATCCTTTTGTCTTGTAGTAGTTGAAGTTGGAAATTTGAATGTTAATATGTTGGTCATGCATGTGAATGGGATAAGCTTCTCTTATTCAAACAGAAATTCAGAATCTACTGAACCTTCCTTTTAACATTAATTGGTGACATTCTTTTTGTGATTTGTATAAGTTTCTATGTTGAGGATTTTGTTATGCTTTGGATTCCGTAACAAGATATCACATGCAGCGTAAAAGGAGATTTCGTAAAGGTTCAGGAGGGTCTTATTCAACACTTTCCTTACTGAAAAAGGGGCTGCGGGAAGGGCATCTACAATCTCTTTCGGGGGGATCTTGTGTAGTTTCTTCCTCCAATACAAGTACAATACCTGATCCACTGTTGTCATCATTTATGTTCAACTTGCCTCTGGTAGATGCTTCTAAAAATGTACATCCTCATTCTTCGGATGAAGGAAGCTTGGTTAGTCAAAGCTCAAACAAGAAGGTTATGGAAGGGTATGAACTTCCGCCACTTCCTCCTTATGTGTCTCCCCTCCTTTCTTACACTGTTTTTGGAATATAACTATGGTGTTCACAGTTCACATGAGGCTTACATTGCTTGATGTACCAACTATGATTTGGCATTACGAGGTCCATGGGACAACTCAAGGCCCATTTGGCCCAATGCTTTTGCCAAAGAGGCCTATCAGGTCTAGCATGTTAAGAGGATAAATCAATTAAGATTTACCTTGAGTATTATATTGGTAAATCAATAGATGTCTATTTTCTTTACAGTTATTCCCATCTTTGAATCTTGCCATGCATACTTGTTTAAAAAATTCAATCTTGTTATGATTTAGAAAGGAATCAAAAGGGATTTACTTCTTGTCCCTTATAACTAAAATTTAGAAAGAAGAGGAAATTGACCACATGAAGGGATTGGATCAAAGCTGTAGAGATTCATTATGAAAGGCTGTACTCTTTTCTTTCCAAGACACTCGGTAAAACACAATTGTTCCATCCAAGTTTTCAAATCTGTAGAGATTCATTATGAAAGGCTGTACTCTTTTCTTTCCAAGACACTCACTAAAACACAATTGTTCCATCCAAGTTTTAAGTATGGTAAATCTTTTGTTTCTTTGTTTGATTTCTCATTTTTTGTCAATTCCCTTTTCTTATTGTTCTTCCATCCTTTATATTTTTTAACTTCTTGTAAATTTTTGTCACTCCCCACCTCGATCCTCTTCTACAAGGGCTGGGTTTGGTAGTGGTTATTGGGGTTCTAGGCAGGTGTGGTTTCATGGACTGAGACTTTCTTAGGTTTCGTGGTGGGTTGCCGCTCCTTGTTATGATCAATTTATGCATGTTGTAATGAAAAAGTATTCACTACTGCTTCTAACATAGCTAGCCATGAGCTTCTGCAGTATACCTGGATTTCAAGGGTTTTACTTCTTCTTGGCTCATTCATAAGTGGTAATTTAACATTTTAGAACAAAATTTTAACATTTTAAAACAAACGGTGACATTAATATTGGTAATCAAATAATCACCATCAAACCCAACCTGACTCATTACCATCTGATGCAGTCCCGATGTGATGCAATCGGACTATCTAGGGCCCAAATAAATCAAATCTAGAAATATCCAGCAATTAACACTAAGGCAGTTTGGCAGAAATTCCAGAATAATTTATATGCAAGGAGCAACCCAAAAGCTTATGTGCATAGATGATGCAGTATGAGCCCACAAGTGGTCCCTCTTCAAGTTAGATTAGGAATATGTTATTTTATAAGTAGCTTTCTAATTGCATTATTAGGGAAGTTTCTATTAATAGATTAGGGTTTTCTTAGGCATTAAGTTTGCTTTCTTATTTATATTTTATTGTAGTGAATTATTATTCATACTTGGATTGATTAATAGAATTATGGGTTTTGTACTTGGAGGTGCGTCCTCGTGCGTTGAAGCCTTTTGACGATTCGAAGTGCCCTCGGACATGTGTTTCGGTACCTTACGCAGGCCCTAACCCTAGGGCCTGCATTAGTAGCCTTCTAATCACCATGCATCAACTGGATACAAGAGAAAAAGGAAGAAGAAACCATACAGCACAGGTTTCAATTAATTGAATAAACTGTTACTGTAGCATTATCCTACTGTTGGCAGTCACAGGGCATATTTGTTGCTTAAAACCATTCCAAATCCCTAAGAAACCTACCATAGTTAATTCCTACCACAAATAGCAGCCTTGAGGAAAGTTTATAAACAAATTTTAGCAAGAAAATCTTAAGAAAATAAAAGAAAGAAAAACTTTTCCAGAACTAGGATGTCTGGGACATCTTGAAGGAGACTTGATGTGGGCCCCACATCGACCATGTGATGCAATATTGACCCCCATGACCACGTGTGTAGGGCTCAATTAAATTTAGGATTTTTATTTAGTAATTATATGTTATTAGATTGTTAATTTTATTTAATGAGTTGTAATTAGGATTTAGTTTCCTAGTTTAATTAAGTTTCTTAGGCTTTAAGTTATCTTTTCTTATTTATATATCAGTATAGAGAATAATTATTCAGAGAGTTGATTAATAGAATCTGGGTTTTTACATTGAGGTGTGTCCTCGTTTATTGTCTCTTTGGAGATGCTTGAAGTGTTTTCAGATACCTGATTGTGCTTTGGCACTTCCGGCGATTGTGCTTTGGCACTTTCTGCAAGCTCTAATTCGAGGGCCTATATCAGATTGGGTTTAGAGCTGAATAATCCCACGATCGTCAGCGTGATTACCCTTATCCCTTGTATTTTGTTTATCTCCATCCACCACCCGACAACCACCAATCCCAACCATCACCAGTCCTACTGCGCCCCCATCATCCTCATCCACTGTGTCACCCAAATCCCAAGCCACTGCAAGCCTTCAATCCCCATCCCATTGAGAGAGAGAGAGGGAGAGAGAGAGAGGGAGAGAGAGAAACTTTTGCCCCCGAAAAAACCCAAAAGCCCCAAACCCTATCTTCCTGACCCTGTTTTCCACTCCCACCGCCCAGACAAACCCCAAAATCTCAAGACCCAACCCTATTAGAAACCAAACAGAAAAAAAAAAATGCACCTCCTGATCGTTTTCATCCTTTTTGCTAACTCCCCAAACCTGTCTCGACCTCACCAGATCACCCAAATCCCTCACCCAAAGTCCAATCCCAACTCCCCTGCAACCTTGCCTCAATCCCTTGCCAAAAACCCACGTCCCATCCTTTATTCCCAAAAACCCCTTTTACAGTGACCAAACCCAACAACCGGTTCCCATCACCATCATGTCCCCTACATAACCAAAGACTCACCTCCACATGAACCTCTTTCCACCCTCAGATTTCCCCAACCTAGACTTTGCCAGAACCCAAACCCATTTGAAAAAAAAAAAAAAAAAATCCATAACCTTCTTCCCTGATGCATCCGTCCCCCAACCCAAGTAAAAAAAAAGGAAAAAAGAGTAGGCAGGTAGCTGTGAAGAAGAAAAGGAAGAAAGAAAGAAAGAAAGAAAGAGGAAGAAGAAGGATCAGCGGGTAGAGCGGTGTACCTGTTCTCTAGCGCAATGCGACCAGCAAGCGCTGCAAGTGTTGTTGGCTTTGCCCCTTTCCATCTGTGACCAGTCCAGCTGAGCCCTAGTTGCTGGTAGCTTGATCTCCACTGCTCCATCTTGTCGTTGCCATCTCCATCAACATGCCATTTGTGTTGACATCAAGTATGCCAGAGCCCAATATAAGCGACGGGGAATCTTCCAGTGTCTCTTCATTCTTTTGCTAAAATGAGGCCAAGACCCACTAATACGTGCCAGTGTGACACTTGCTAGGCCTAAGTGTTTAGGGTTAAATCGGAGCAAGTCTAGTTCCGATTGGGTTTAACTTGATTAAGTACTGTAAAAGCCCAAATTGCATGTAGATTTGGATCAATTGGATCCAATCCAATCAGTTGTAGAAGCCAACCCAGCAATATCTAAATACAGTGGTTATCATTGCTCATTGCTGACTACATCAGTGCATTGTCACAGAGTAGTCAACCATCAAATTGATAAAGATCAAAGGCTGGGATTTGTTTTCACAATATTGGCGCCATCTGACGTCATATTTCAAATCTGTCTTCACCAGTGTTTTTGTGGAGAGTAGATCTACACACTAGGTTCATCAAACAGTTAAATTGTTGTGTCTACATCCATGGAAGAATTCTGTGCTGCCGTTGCTGAATTATCCGCTCAGGTCAATCTACTCCATACCACTCTTATAAGGATGGAAACTAGGCATATCGATTTAGAAAATAATGGTCATGGGCGATGTGCTGGACACACGATTGACACTAGCTCCTACTTGATAAAATCTCAAATTCCATAGAAGTTTACACTGCGTTTCCAAAGTCAATCCAATTGCACCTGAAGATAGAGACGAAGATCGATTTGTTGAAAAATTGCCTACAATACTCAACTTAAAGGAACCATCAGATGAAGGTCAACAGAAATCACTTGCTACTAAACATCCTCAAGATTTATCCATTGATATTCCCCATGTTGAATTCATCTTTGGAGATGAAGAACGGCTAGTCAAAGATTGTGATCTGATAATGCAGTTTTCACACAGGAGGTCTCCAATGGTTTGATCACTCATCCACGAAAACTCTGTTAAATCAGCATATGTGTCATGCTTAGAGTTTTCAAGAAGTATATACAATCTCAAGCTCGGCCAACAGATCGAAAGTTCATCTAGTTGATCTTTGACCTAGGCGGATATTTATTGAACTTGAGGTCGAGTTCTTTCCAAGTAGAGGAGAATGATGTAATATTAACCTCCATGGCTATGTGTGTAGGGCCCAATTAGATTTAGGATTTTTATCTAGTAACTATGTTATTAAATTGTTAATTTTATTTAATGAGTTGTAATTAGGATTTAGTTTTCCTTATCTTTTAATGTCCTAGTTTAATTTGGTTTCTTAGGCTCTAAGTTATCTTTTCTTTTTTTTATATGTCATTGTAAAGAACAAATATTCAGAGAGTGGATTAATAGAATTTGGGTTTTCCCATTAAGGTGTATCCTCGTTTATTGTCCTTGGAGACGTTTGAAGTGTCTTCGAACACCCAATTATGCTTTGGCACTTCCTACAAGCCCTAATCCTAGGGCCTGCATCACTGTGCTATGATCAAACAGATCCAACGATTTGGTAGAGAAGACCTGGGTGCCCCTTGTGGTGCCTTTCTTCCTTGGATTGGGTTACTTTAGGCCCAGTAACTGAAGGCGCAAAAACCTAGTACATGAGACACTTTTTAATTCTGAATTAGTTCTGAAAGTTTGCAAAAAGGTCCCTCTAATTCTCTAAATTGCCAAAACAATCCCCTGATATTCAGATTTAACGAAAAGCTAGAGTGTTGTCCATCTAAAGTTGTTGGGACCCTTGCGGGCCATCTTAGGATACTCAATTCGTTGCATATAAGCTTCAACCCTAACAATGATTAGGTCTTCATTAATTTTTACATCATTTTCCCTCAGTTGAAAATAACTCGCCCTTGAGTTTGCATCTTCGTCTTGCCATTTGTGTCAGTGCTTTCGCTTCTTGCAACACTTTTGTGGAGTAGTTTGGGTAACTAGCCTGTGCATCAAATTGTTATCAGGTTGCTGCATACGCATTACTGCGGTTGTCGAAGTTGAGCTTCCAATCTGATTGATAACTTCACGAATCTGTTTGGATGCTTCTTGTTGTCTCTCTGTTGCTTCTCAAAATAGATCAACATATTCAGCATCAAGAGAATCTTCAAGAGTAAAAACCTGTGGTTTGCATTTTTGTTTGAGGACAATTTTTGATGCGGTTTTCATAATTGGAAGATTGCACTCTAGCCCTGAGACAATTCCAGACGCGACTTGATTTTCAACCACAACTGCTTGTCCATCTTGGCCTTTGTTGAAAATCTGATTTTTTGAGTTCACTTCCTCAATACCATCTTCCTCATATTCGTCAAATATAGGAGGTAAATTTAGATCATCTTCAACTTTCTCAACATTAGTTGCTTCCATAATTTCTTCCTTTAAGAGTTTGCTCATCATACATATCACCCGAGAAATTATTCACGTCCCATAACAAAGAAGGTTTCGTATTAGTTTTCTCGCAAGTAGGCCGAAGGACAATTTTTGCCTTGTTTGTGCAAAGGGTGTATGTGTTTATAAAACCATCATGAAGTGTCTGACGTTCATACTGCCATGGCTGACCCAATAATATGTGTGTAACACCCATGGGGGCTACATCACACCATACATTGTCATGATATTTTTCATCAATAGAAAAAGAAATAAAAGCCTTATGAGTTACCAGTACCTCATTACTGCGCTTGAACCACGAAAGATTGTATGGTGTTGGATGCTTTTCTACTGGGAGCTTGAGCTTGTCAACGACTTCTGGTGATAACACATTTTTGCAACTACCCCCCATTCATGATCAAGTGGCATTTGTGGTCCTTGACAGTGCATGTAATGCAGCAGATGTTAGTGCCAAGCCAATCATCTTCAGTAGGTGTCTTCGGAGAACAAAATGTTTTATGAATCATCAAAGATTGACATCCATCACCATAGATAATGTCATCATCGGATTTATCAAATTCAAGCCTATCATCATTCGCTACATAGGTTGGTGTGTTTGACTCTTCTTTTCTTTCAACATCATGAACTTCTTGCTTTCTACACTCAGAGGATATATGACCACACTCATTGCACTTAAAAGCAACGGACGGTCGCTTTGCCTTCGCCCTTATCATTAGCATTAGTAGCTCGTCGACCCATTTGAGTTGGTCTATGTGAAGGACCACCTGTAGCATCTTCTTCAAGTTGCTGCCAAAATTTCTTTGATAAACCCTCATCTTTAGAAGATTGTGGAATTGATGACTTAGATTGGGGAATATCAATGGTGGATGCTCGCTGAATGGGTAAAGCAATTTGAAGATGAGTTACTAGTGGGAACAACTGAAGAAGTCTCGTCAATGGATGGGTAAGGTACCGATCACCTTGTGGGAGAAGATGAAGATGTATATGAAAGGGTATTTTCTTCCTCATACATGCAAGCAAACACTTTTTATGTGGCTACAAAATCTCCAACATGGAAATCACTTCGTAGCCGACTACACAGAGGAGTTCTAGTACTTAATAGGGCGCAATGATGTTATGGAAGATGATGATCTGTTAGTGGCGAGATATAGTGGCCGGTTGCGGCCAACCCTACGGAAAGCTATGACTTACCATCCTTGCATACTTTGTCAGAAGCCATTCATTGAGCATCTGCCATTGAAGAAATACATGCCATTGATATTCCCCAATCTAAGTCATCGATTTCACAGTCTTCTAAAGATGAAGGTGTATCAAAGAAATTTGCCAGCAACTTAAAGGAAATGCAGTAGGTGGTCCTTCACATAGACCAACTCAAATGGGTTGACGAGCTACTAATGTTGATGATAAGGGCAAAGGCAAAGCGACCATCTGTTGCTTTAAGTGCAATGAGTGTGGTCATACATCCTCTTGAGTGTAGAAAGCGAGAAGTTCATGTTGTTAAAGGAGAAGAAGAGTCAAACACACCAACCTCTGTAGCGGATGATGATAGGCTTGAATTTGATAAATCCAATGATATTATCTATGGCGATGGAAGTCAGTCCTTGATGATTCATAAAACATTATTTTCTCTGGAGACACCTACTGAAGATGATTGGCTTGGCACTAACATCTTCTACATTACATGCATTGTCAAGGACCACAAATGCCACTTGATCGTGAATGGGGGTAGTTGCCAAAATGTGTTATCACCGGAAGTTGTTGACAAGCTCAAGCTCCTAGCAGAAAAGCATCCGGCACCATACAAGCTTTCGTGGTTCAAGCATGGTAATAAGGTACCGGTAACTCGTAAGGCTTTTATTTCTTTTTCTATTGATGAAAAATATCATGATAATGTATGGTGTGATGTAGCCCCCATGGATGTTACACATATTATTGGTTGGCCATGGCAGTATGAACGTCGGACACTTCATTATGGTTATACAAACACATACACCCTCTACAAAGACAAGGCAAAAATTGTCCTTGGGCCTGTTTGCGAGAAAATTAATCCAAAACCTTTTTTGTTATGGGACGTAAATAATTTCTTTGGTGATATGTATGATGAGGAAACTCTTAAAGGAAGAATTATGGAAGCTGCTAATGTTAAGAAAGCTGAACATGATCTAAATTCACCTCCTATATTTGACGAATATGAGGAAGATGGTATTGAAGAAGTGAATTCAAAAAATCAAATTTTTTACGAAGGCCAAGATGGACAAGCAGTTGTGGTTAAAACTCAAGTCGCGCTAGAATTGTTCTAGGGCTAGAATGCAATCTTCCAATTATGAAATCTGCATAAGAAATTGTACTTAAGCAAGAATGCAAGCCATAGGTTTTTACTCTTGAAGATCCTTTTGATGTTGAATATGTTGATCTATTTTGGGAAGCAATAGAGAGACAACAAGAAGCATCCAAACAGATTTGTGAAGTTGTCAATCAGATTGGAAGCTTAATTCCGACAGCCGCAGTAATGAGTATGTAGCAACTTGAAAATTTGAATCATAGGCTAGTTACACAAATTACCCCACAAAAGTGCTGCAAAAAGCAAAAGTGCCGACACAAATAGTAGCACGAAGATTCAAACTCGAGGGTGAGTTCTTTTCAACTAGGGTAGAATGATGCAGAAATTAATCAAGACCTAATTTTTGTTATGGTTTAAACCTATGATTGAAGGGCGGCTTGGCTCAATGGTAAAGGTTTACCAGTAGCATCCTGAAGGACGCGGGTTCAAGTCATGGAAACAGCCTCTTCAAAATGAAGGTAAGGCTGTGTACATCTTGCCCTCCCTAGGCCCTACTATGCAGTAGCCTTGTGCACTGGGTCATCCTTTTTTTTTTTTAAGCCTATATGCAGCAAATTGAGCATGCTAAGATGGCCTGTAGGTCCTAATAAGTTTTGTTGGAAAACTTGGAACCAAACAGTTTAGCCTTTGGTTAAATCTGAATATCAGGGGACTGTTTTGGCAATTTGCAGAGCTTGTTGGGACCGTTGCAGGCCATCTTATGTTGCTCAATTTGCTGAATATAGGCTTCAGCCATTACAAAAATTAGCTCTTTATTAATTTCTACATCACCATCACACTGATTTGGTAGCAGTTATCGATGATTTGTTATGGGGTGGTCGGGTTTGGATGGGCTGACTATGAGTCGGGACGTGTTTGGGTTTACCCTGGTCTACTACGAAACCTGCTCCATTGCCATCCGTGACCTCAACTGATACAGGACAAACCCATGTTCCTCATGGGTTGACCCTCTTTTGGGCTCAACCTACCTATCCTAGTTTATTTAGGGTTTCATTTTCTTTTAGGTTATTTAAATAAGATCTTTTATTCATAGCTGTCAACTTGATTGGATGGTCTAGATAGTCTTAGGTTATTTTTTTTTCTATTTAAGCATTGTAAAGCTTCTTTGGCTAAGTTAGTGATGAATGATTATGAAAAGTTGTGAGATTTTCCCCAAGTTTCTTCGAATTATCCTCGAAATCCCTAAGTGGTCGTTTGTTAATTTCACACATGATGTGAAAATGCTTTAAATATGTAAATGACTCACATGTGAGTCATTTACATATTCAAATGACTCACATGTGAAATATAATTCTTTGTTTGTTTTTTTCACACCTCTTTACATGTGAATCTAGGTGCACATATTTAAATAATTTGAATCTTTTTTATAAATATCTCACAATCCAAGGAACATCAACGGATGGAATTTGGCCTTATGGCCATTTTTGATCTTATAAAGAGGATACATGGTTCAGATCAGGATTTTGGGCCCCACATAATTTAAAAACTTGAAAAAAAGGGGCTGAAAATGTCATTTACAATGGGTTAATGTAATAGGTCATACATTTTTTTTTATGAATCTGAACATCAGAGCAACATCAACGGTTGGAAATTGGTATACTGGCTGTTTTTGACCTTATGAAGACAATGAACGGTTCTGATTATAAAAAGGGGACCCATAGTAATAAAAAAAACTAAAAAAGGAGGACTGGGATTGCCATCTACAATAGATTAATAGCTGTATTGTTTTAATGATATCTCAACATCCAAGCAACATCAATAGTTGAAAATTGGACACGTGGCCGTGTTTCATATTGTCAAGAAGATGACTGGCTTTGATTTTATGCATGGCTCCCACAGAAATGGGAAAATCATAAAAGGCGGACTGGTATTATCATGTATAATTGATTAATCCAACGGCTATAATTGTTTGATGATATCTCAACATCTAGGCAACATCAACGGTTGAAAATTGGTATGGTAGCCGTTTTTTGATCTTCTGAAGACAATGAACGGTTCTGATTATAAAAATGGAACCCACAGTAATAAAAAAAAAATCAAAAAGGCGAACTGCTATTGGTATGTACTGTAGCAGCGCCCGATAACAGTTACATGTGTAACACTTTCATACCATATGAGGTGTGAAAATTTTTGACAGAAAAATAGGCCTTTTTCACACCATTTTCACATCCATTTTACATATCCCATGCGTAAATCAAGCTAAACAAACGTGATGGTGTGTAACCGTTACGCATCATTGCCATTTACATATGTAAAGTGTTGCAAACAAACGAACCCTAAGCCTCCTGGATTGGAGTTTTTCCTTCTATCTTCATCTTTTACTTGCCTGCCCCGCGCATCTCCGGCCTGATCTACATTATTTGCTATCAGAGACGAAGTTCAATCCACCCGGATTTGAGATCTCATAACTTTTCATTAATCATTCATCACTAACTTAGCCAAAGAGGCATTACAATGCTTAAATAGAAAAAAGAAATAACCTAGGACTATATGGACCATCCAATCAAGTTGATGGTTACAATTAAAACATCTTATTTAAATAACTTAAAAGAAAATGAAACCCTAAATGAACTAGGATAGGTGAGCTGGGCCTAAAGGCAGGTAGATCCATGGGGAACATGGGTCTGTCCTGCATCATCAACCCACACCCAAAGCTGCCCCATCAATCCTAATCATAATTCTCCATCATTCTGCACTGAATTTTTAAGGACTTGACCCATCTTACCACAATCTCAAAGCACCTATCCATCCTAGATCAAGTTCTTTAAGATCCTGAAAACCTAAAACAAACTATTTTTGAATGATCACAATCCTAGTGGTCAGATTGACCAAATAACTAGTAGGAAGATGGCTTTCCACAAAGATTTCTTTCTTGGTCAATTTGAACTAAAAACACCATGCTTCAAAGGCGACTGCAATAGTTGGTATGGATACTTTTGGTCTTAAGTATGGATACTTTTGGTCTTAAGTTTCAAGGCTTGGCCCTGGGGCTCTTCACCTCAATTTTTTGATGTAGGTCGATTCCAAGTCCGGCCTAAATCACAGTTTCATAGGCCCAATTGATTGATCCTTGATCTCCTCAAGGATCTCTATCCTTAGTTTAATTAATTACTTACTTCTTGTTTTATGTTGAGTTGAGATTAGAATTGGTTTAATTTATTTTTAGTAAGCTATGCTTGTTTAGAGTTAGTTTTTCCTATTTTTGAAACAGTTACTCCTATATAAGGAGTCTTTCATTATAATAGACATGCTTTTATCAATAATAATCTAGTTTTTCCAGAGTTTTTCTCTTTTTAGTTTTGATCGTGAGTTTCATTGAGATATTGAATCCATCTTTGGATTCGAACAATCCTTCAAGAGATTGTTCTAAAATTGATTCCAGATCTGGGGCTACCCCGGATTGGTATCAGAGACTAGATCCGGTCGCTGGGGAGCCATTGTCTTTCCTAGATGTCATCATTCCGTCCACTGTTCTCCCTTACCGCCCTTCATTCACCACCAGCGGCCCTAGATCCATCTGCTGCCAGGCACACCTCTGCTAATCTAAACCCACGACCCTCTTCCATCCTAGTCGAAACCGCCGTAACCCAGTCCTTAACTCCCCACAATAGCACCGAAGCCCTAAAACCCCAACCCCTGCAACACCTAACCTCTCGATCGGAACCCAATCCACCACCGCTTTCTTCAAACTCTAAACCCTTATCCGACAGACCCCATCTTTAACCGAACTCACCCCATCTCCAACCCTAAATCCTTTTCCATCTCCTGACCCTAAACCCTGAACCGACATCTTCTGTCCACCCAGATCCCCACTCACAAAACCCATCAACCCTTGCTTCGGTCGTCCTCTTAACCACCACCTCCATTCAAATTCCCAATCGCTGCCATCCATACCCTCACAACGCCTGATCGTAGCTGTCCTTACCCACCCTAGAGTGAAAAAAGAAAAAATAGAAGCAGAAGACAAGACGAAGAAGAAAGGAGAGCAGAGAGCGAACGAAACATACCTTACATCGGCGCGGGGGCTCCTTTTGTCCCGTGCACCACCGTCGGCTGAACCCCAAGTCGATGCCATCACTGCCGATCGTTGCCACCTCTAGTAGCTCTTCGTTGCCAGTGCAACAAGTTCATGCCTCCAGCCCTCTCCCTTCCTTCCACTCGTTGCAGTCAACAGATAAACCCTCAGCACTTTTCCTTCTTTTTATTTCCCTTCCTGCACGATACTCGAAACAAAGGAACAAAGGGGAGAGAAACCATGTGCAGGTGTCCATTGACTTGTACTCGGACCTAAGTTGGTCCAACCCATCACAAGTCCAACCCAACCCGACCCACCTTCTTTCTTTGTTTCAACAAAAAAAAAAAAAAAGAGCAATCATGCCTAGAAAAGGTGATGATCTCCAACATTGGATGATTGACTAACAGAGAGATGAAACTATCCTTAAATTAAGTTAAGAATTAGAAGATGTTATGAGGCGTTTAAAAATTGCAGAAATTGCCATTGTTGAGCTACAAATAAGCAATTTGTCAGTCAAGAAGGATCATCCAATGTGTCTATGGTGAACACGCCCGTCCAACCAAAAAGACCTGAAAATAAAAAATCCATTTGTGATTTTATGCAGCGCCTTGTGGCTGAATGAGACCACTAGGGTCCCCCTGTTACACCCCCACCCGATGACATCGCAAGGAAAGTCAAAATTGATATTGCTAACTTTAATGGTGATGTAAATCCGAAAATTTTTGTTGATTGGCTTAATTATCTGTAGTACTATTTTGCTTGGTATGGTATGAATGATGCACAACGGATAGCCTTTACCAAGGTTAAACTCAAGGGTCTTGCTCTAATTTGGTAGTATGGTGTTTAGAATAGCGAGCTTATAGTGGGCCAGCCTATTTTCCGGTGGAATATCGTGAAAGATAAGCTTAAGAGCAATTTTCTTCCTTCTGATTATATGGATACACTCCACTAAGAGTATCTAAGTCTCCAGCACGGCGCCATGATTGTGGAAGAATATACCAACAAGTTTCGCGGATACATTGTTTGTTGTAACTTGAGGACCGATGATTGTCTGACTATCACCGGTACAGAGACAACTTGTGTGCTGATATCAGATGAGAGGTAGCAATGTTTGATTATACCACAGTAGATGAAATCTTCAATAAAGGCTGCAAAGCTCAACATGAAATTTAGTTGCGGAAACGTAATAATTTTCAAGCCAGGGAGCCTTCCACAAGTATAATTGTCAGCGACAGATATTATTGGCTTCGCATGAGGACCAATGTGATTCATATTTGTGAGAGATGTCGAACATGCCAGCTTGCCAAAGGAAACAAGAAGAACACTGAATTGTATCAGCCTTTGCCTGTTCCTCACACTCCTTGGGAAGACATTAGCATGGATTTTGTGCTAGGTTTACCTACAACTGCCAGAAAGATTAATTCCATCTTCATTGTTGTTGACTGTTTTTCAAAGATGGCACACTTTATTCCTTGTACTGCAACTGCTGATGCCTATAAGGTAGCTAAATTGTTCTTCAAAGAAGTTGTTTGGCTACATGGACTTCCAAGGACTATTGTTTCTGACCGAGATACGAAGTTTATGAGCTACTTCTGGAAGACATTATGGATGTTGTCAATACCAAGCTTAATTTCTCCACTGCTTATCATCCTCAATCCGGTGGACAAGCAGAAGTGGTAAACAGAAGTCTTGGACAATTGTTACATTGCCTTGTACGTGATCGTATCACAAACTGGGATCAAATGCTACTTCAGGTAGAATTTGCATACAATAATTTTGTCAATTGATCAATTGGAATTTCCCCTTTTGAAGCTATTATAGGAGTTTGTCCACGACTCTCTGTTGATTTTGTACCATTGCCAGTTGATGCAAGAGTTAGTGCAGATGCTGAACATTTCTTTGAGCACATGCAGCAAATGCACAATGAACCATGGTCATGATAATGACGGAGATAATTTAGAGCAGCTTATTTTCCTACCAGTTAATCTTCCACTTACTGATAAAATTATTGATGTCCTTGATGATTAAATCGTTTCTACACGTCAAGGAAGCTACCAAAAGTTTTATGTTCGTTGGCAGAATCGTCCTCTCTTCGATGCTACGTGGATTACAGCTACTGACTTCTAGTGCATCAATCCTGATCTTTATGAGAGATATCAAGCGCTCAACTTGCCGGAGTCGAGTTTTTCCAAGCCGGAGAGAGCTGATGCAGGCCGATCCCAAGTCCTGCCCAAATCACAGTTCCACAGGCTCAATTGATTGATCCTTGATCTCCTTAAGGATCTCTATCTTTAGTTTAATTAATTACTTGCTTCCAATTTTATGTTGAGTTGAGATTAGAACTGGTTTAATTTATTTTTAGTAAGCTATACTCGTTTAGAGTTAGTTTTTCCTATTTTAGAAACAGTCACTCTTATATATGGAGGAGTCTTTTATTGTAATAGACATGCTTTTATCAATAATATTCCAGTTTTCCAGAGTTTTTCTCTTTCAAATTTTAATCGTGAGTTTCATTAAGATATTGAATCCATCTTCGGATTCGAACAATCCTTCAGGAGATTGTTCTACAATCGATTCCAGATCTGGGGTTGTGCCATTTTTTCTTTCTTCTTCTTCTTCTTTTCTCTAATTTTCCTCTCTTTTTGTCACCTTTTCACTATTCTTATTAGACTGCACATACTATCTCCTCTTTTTACTTGTGTTGGTTATTCTTTTCCAGAAGGGCTTTTAGATAAAATTTCTATGTAAACTAAAGTAGAACAGAGGCTACTAGTAGAGAATGAGAATGTGAGGACGTGAATAAGTGGTTTTTTTTTTTTTTTGGGTTCATGCTGGATCTAGACCTGGACCCATACCTAATTTGGGCTCCAAACCATACCCATTTATGAATCGGACCATAAAATGGGTTCCAAACCTAACTTTTCACAGTTGGAAGCTCCGGATAATCGGAGAATTGGATACCTGTTTGTAACCCTACTTACAACTTGGCCCTGGATTTGGAACCAAAACTAGTTTGGAACCAGTTTACTGGTTCTGGATCCGGTTGTGGAATTGGTTCCTGCAAGAGAGAGACTCACAAAAATCATCAACATCCAAGGAAAAACATGGAGATCGGAATGGTTTTTGCTTACCATATAGCCGTAAGGGTGCTAGGGTTTAGAAGTGAGCAAAGAGCCGGAGATCCTTCACTGCAAGAGGCTTCTTCATTGGCCGTTGATCATTCACTGCATGAGGCTTCTTCAGTAGCAGGGACTGCATCTCTCTCTGGTTGTTAAGGAAGACATGAGTTCGAGCAGTGGGAATGGGATTTATAGAGAGAGAAGGAGAGAGACAAAAGCTGAAGTGAGAGGGGTAGATAGAGAGAGAACGATGGAGATAGAAGGGGGATGGAGATGGGGGAAGAGAGAAAGATGGAGATTGGAGAAAGCAGGAGAGGACCTATGCGTTGGAGAAAAGGTGGGATTTTATTTTGGGGGGTGAAGATAGCTGAGGGCAGGATTTTGTTATTAGAAGTTTTTTATTTTCTCTGTCAAAGTAAATATGAAGATTTCAAGGTTTGAGGTGGAGATATATATGTAAAGGAAACTTCTGCTTGTGGCCTGGGTGTTTAAATTCGTGAGGCAGGTGCGGAAATTTATGGGAAACTGAATCTCTGTTTCTGTTTTTTTTTTTTACATATCTTTTGTTTTGGTGGGTTTTTGAGATTGAGATTTTGCAGTAGTTTGATTCCTTTATTCTCCTGGGTTGTGGTTCAAATTATGTGGGGTTATAAACTTAAAATTAATGTTGTGCACAGTTTTAAAATTTAGGTAGGTTACAAACTAAATAATGTTGTTAACTATCATATTTAAGTTAGGCATGTTAGCTAAGAAACCTGTGCCAAACAAGTGACTGCAAAATATGCCATTGCTGTTTCTATTGTGCTAGTGCTTTTAAACTCTCTAGAGCTGTGAACATTTCACTCTTGCTGGTCGTTTGACCAAACCATTCAAAAATCTCATTTATAAACGGTCAGCTTTGCTGTTGTTGTTGTTTTTTAAGTGGTTCAACATTTTTCATTATCTGCTGAGTTCTGACATTTATGTTGATCTGGTTCCAGCAGTGAACAACCATCATGTCTATCGGAGGAGGACCACAGGGAGAAGGCTCAAAGAAGTGGATTTGTACAGCAGCTTGTGCTGTCAACTTTCCTTGATGACATGTTATGAGATGGGCGTTTGCCAGCTGAAGGAGAACTATTTAGTATTCACAGCACCAGCAGCAGTAACAATGCCAACTTGAATTGATTTGGGGGAGCATGGATGGGGCCGGCCCATGCTTATTATCTTGCTGCAAAGTTATTTAATAGATAGGGTGTATGAGGGAGAGAGCTTGTAGTGTTTGTTCTATTTATTATGTCTGCACTTTCAACTCTTATGATCCTCTCATTTAATGGGGGAGCAGTTGTGCATAATAATAAGCGCGCTCTACTCTCTTTTATATTGATTCACCTCAATTCATCTCTGAACTTTAATTCATTTCTTAAGATGTAGGAGGGAAAATCTGCTTGGCCTTTTTCTTCCTGCTGCTAGCAGCAGTCAGTGAATGGAATTATGAAATAGTTGAAGGTTGCCCCCTACGAACTATGAAATGGCACCCCCACCAGAAGCATGGGACCTTTTTCTCAAGGGCCCTAATGGTACTTGGAGTTGGGTGTGCCTATGGACCCAACCCAATCCTGACCTGTTTTACCCTGTAGCAACTCCTGCGTTCGCATCATGCAAAGGGGATGACCGGAATTGGAAGAAAACTTTATGCTGAAGTCTCATTTGAAACAAGAACTTGCATAATATGTGGCAGGAATATATTGTTCTAGTTATTTATTGTGGAGACCCTTCCCCATATTCGTATTGATCAATGACAGCATTTTTTTTTTTCTCTCTGGCTACGAATCAATGACAGCAATTTACATGAAAGGGCTGATTTAACTATGTGTGGACATAGGTCATAGAATTGGGCCCAATGGATGGTTGCAGGTATTTTTTTGGTAAAAGAAACTTATTCAAACAAAGCACAAAGAAAGAAACAATTAGAGTGGGGGCAACCAAGGCCCAGTCCACTCCTTAACATCATCATCTATACCGAAACTCTTATCAAGCCTAGAGCAATGGTTGGCCAAAGAATGGCCACATTCAAAGATCTAGAAATTAAAAAGTAAGTAACTACATTGACTCTTAATGTCCAAGAAAATTGGGTTGATGGCCCAATCTATTTGCCCAGTGATTGATTCCTGGAGAAACTTCTGCATGAGGATTCCTTTAACGCATAAAGAATGGCCCTTGTCTCTACTTCTTTAGTGGAAACTATTTTTGGCCCATAGTGAGCACCTGCACTAAGGAGTTGTTTCGGTTTATAAGCTGCATCTGTGAAAATCAGTAAGGTATTATTTGAGGGGCCTTCTAGTAACCCTAAAACTTTGGGACTAGAATGAGCTTTTTTAAAAGTTCCCTTACCATTATCAGGGAACAAATTTTGTATTATGCCAATAATTTTACTGGAATCAATGGCAATACCCTTAAAAATGAAATTGTTGAGGGCTTTCTATAATGCCCACCATATAGTTAGAACCATAGATGGGAGATTTGGATTGGGAATTACTATATGAAAGCAAAAAGGGACTTAGCACACTCACAAACAAAAAAATAATAATAATAAATAAAATAATTATTATTATAATAAATAAATATGCCCAAACTGCTCCTGCCCTCTTCGCTCCCTACTCACCTTCCCCACCTCTCCCTCCTTCCCCCCCTACCCCTCCAACGACGACTAGCAACTTTGATGGAGGAAGCCGCCGGATCTCCCTCCCCTCTCTCTTCCTCTTCCTTTCTCTCCCTCTCCCCACCATCCCTCTTCCTTTTGTCTTCTTTCCTCCCCCTCTTCCTCTCCTCTCCTCTCCTCTCTCTATTCCATTTTCAAACTATTTGGCCTTATGAGGTGAAACATTACACTTTTGTTCAACCAGTCTTTGCTGAACAAGAGCATGAATCTCCTTGTTGTAGGGAGACCTCGACCTCCTTGCAGCAAGGAGATTGGTGAAGAGGAAAAGGGGGAGGGAGAGGAAGAGGAAGAGGGAGGGAGTGGGAGAGAAAGTAAGAGGGGGGAAGAGGAAAGGGGGAGGAGGGAGATCTGGCTGCTGATAGTGCCCCGGGGGGGGGGGGGGGGGGGGGGGGGGGGGGGGGGGTGGGTGGGGGTGGGGGTGCAGTAGAGAGGATGGGAAGGCAAGTGGCCAGAGAGAGGGTGGGGGTAGTTTAGGTATTTTAATTTTTTTCATTGGTGAGTATATTGAGAACTTTTTTGCTTTCATATAGCAAATCACTTTGGATTTTCATGCATCCCTACTGTGTCATTTAGTTTCATGAGATTTTTCCACCATTCTATAATATCCATACTGCACATAGAATGAGCTAAGAGGTTTAAATTAGAGCCAAACCAAATTGCTTTTGCGTGAATACATAAAAAAAAAGAGCATGTTCCACAGTTTCCTCATCAGATTCACAAATAGGACACATAGTAGATCTTGATTTAGTTTTATGACGAAGCCATTTTCTCATAAGAATAGTCTTACGAAAGCATTTCCATCCAAAGAGAAGAATTATTCGGGGACCATGATTTTCCAAAATATTTTCCATTTAACCACACCTCTATTACTAGTTCAACATCTTTAGTATTATTAAAGATATCTGAAATAAAAGGAAGGTTCCAAGATTTGTTATCGTTCAAAATATCATTAATTCTAAGATTTGGGTTAGAATTTTAAGAAATGGGTTTTTAAGCCCTTGATCACAAGGAATCCATCTAGAGTCCCAAACAAATATATCTTTACTATCTCCAATGACCCATCCTATGTGATCATTGATAATGTTAACTGCATTCACAAAAACTCTCCAAAACCAAGAATTTTTCAAATTAAATTTGGCTTCCCAAAGAGACTTATTAGGGCAGTATTTAGACTTGAAAATCTTAGTGCATAATAAATTTTCATTAGTTATACATCTTCAGCACTGTTAGCAAGTAAATCCATATCGTTCTCTTTGGACTTTCTAATGCCTAAACCCCCTTCCTCAATTGGTTTACACAATTCACTCCATTTAATTAGGGATGCTCATGAGCTGGGTTGGGTTGGCCCGGGCTCAGGCCTAGCCCGCTTTTGCCCCTACTTAGGCCTTAGGTATAAGTCATTGTGCCGGGCATGGATTAAGAATTTAGGCCGATTTGTTATATCGGCTAGGCTTGAGCTAAGTGGTAGCAAACTCGAAGCCTGGCCCTGCTTGGCCTGAATAGGTGGATTAAGTTGATACTTCCTCTTATTATGTTTCTTATGTTGCATGCAAATCTTCTATGGTAGAAAATTAAAAATTATTTATCAAAGAACACTATTTAAAATGGAAGCTGAATGTTTTAAGGCTAGGCTAGCGAGGGATACCTTGGGTCATAAAAAAAACAAAGAAAGAAAGAAAGAAAAAGAGCACTATTCACAAGACAGACAATGTTCATTTTAATTGGTTTGTACTAGATAAATTTGGTTACACAAACACAGTTCTATTATGTTCATGAGTCATGTGATTTTATTAAAAAAAGAGGCAACATCAACTTAAAGAGCAGAAAAGATAGCTTTTTATGAAAATTGAATCACTTTTAATAAAGAATTTTTTTTTACTTTTTGCATTTTAGATGAATTCATTTGGACGTGACCGCTTATATAAATAGGAATTGGTGTAAGATAGCCATGTTGGCCCCATCGAAGATCAACTTAAGGGTGCTTAATAATTGAGCTTGAATAGGGCTAGGCCTGAATAATATATGGGCTGGGCTCGGGCTTGATAAATTTTATTAGGCCCGACCAATTATGGTATGAGACGGGCTTAGGTCAAGCCTGGGTTTAAGGATTTTAATTTAGGGCGGGCCAGGGCGTTGTTCAGTATGGTCCATGAGCATCCCTGCATTTAATAGTGTGGAACTTTCTTTTATCGGTTCCATCTCCCTACCAAAATTTTCTCATTATTTTATCCAAGGAATCCAAAGTTTTATTAGGTACATGAAGAATCGACTTATTGTAAATAGGTAATGAAGAAAGGATGGATTTAACTAAGGTATTCCTTCTGGCTTGAGATAAAACATTGGCTTGCTAGGATTGGATTTTTCTTAAATTTTTTATATAAGATAATCAAAACAAAGATTTTTATTTCCCTTGAAAAGAGTGGGGTTTCCCAGATCACTCTCATTTATCATTGTAACACCAAGAATGGTAGTAACTAGTAAGACCTTTACATGTGTAGTGACAAGCTCCTTTACTAAAGTAAGCTGTCAATTTATGAAGATTTACCATTTGTCATGAAATCGTACAGTATTCAGCCAAAATGTCTTTGAACTCCTTAACTTCGCTTCTAATGGCATTACAAAAGATGAAACTATCATCAACCAAAATTAAGTGCGACACACAAGGAGCTCTCCTGGATACTCTGACTCCATGGATTTTACTTTCTGCTTCCTCTTTAACCAGTGATATAGAGAGAAACTCCATGGCCATCATAAATGGATAAGGTGATAACGAATCCCTTGTCTTAGTCCTCGCAAAGGGCTAAAGTTTCCCAAGGGGTCCCATTGAAAAAGGAGTAGGAAACTGAAGAAATACATTCTTTTACCAAAAAAATAAATTTATCATGGAAACCAAAGGATACCGACATTTCTTCCATAAAAATCCATTCCAATCTATCATAGGCTTTGGCCATATCTAATTTGAGGGCAAAATTTTTATTTTTTATTTTTCCCTTCAAGGAGTGCAAGACCTCATGGGCTGCTATATACTTGTCTAAAATCATTCTTCCTTTAACAAAGGCATTTTCGTAAGCACTAATAATTTTATCATCTCTAAAAGGACTAATAATTTTATCAAAGGCTTCTCTAAGTCTGTTAGCTATGACTTTAGAAATAATTTTATAGCTCACATTACATAAACTGATAGGTCTAAATTTATTAGCATTTTGTGGGTTATTCTTCTTAGGAAAGAGGACTACAAATGTTTTGCTTGTTTTTTGAAGAGAAAAACCATTTCTAAAGAAGTCCTGAACTAGAGAACAGATATCATTACCAATGGTCTCCCACTTATGTTGGTAAAAGATAACAGGGAACCCATCGGGGTTAAGAGTTCCTAATTGAAACCTAGTTGACTTTTACTTCTTCAAATGAAAGAATAGAAATTAATTTCTCATTATCCTCTTTATTTAAAACAGAGTTAATAATTTCTTTGATCGTGAATAAATCCTTCTTTCCACTGGTGGTCATTATCTTGGTCAAGTAATTACAGAGTTCATTACCTATGTCTTCCCTATTCCTCAACCAGAACCCTCTGAACTTTTTAACGTCTCTTTTTTATTATGTTTTCTTCTATTAATTGTGCTGGTGGGAAAATTTTGGTATTTTTTGTCTCGCTCCCCTAACCATAATTCCCTTGATTTTTGCCTCCACAACTCCTCTTTTCTAAGAAGAAATTCTTCTAACTTTTTTGTTAGCTAAATTTCCTTTGAAATAGTATTTTCATTTGGGTTGAGATATCTTAAGTCTTCTATTTCATTTTTACTATTTTGAATCATATCTTCAACTTTTCAAAATTGGTTTTATTCCATTTGATTAGGTCTCTTCCAAACAAGAATAAGGGATTACATAGATTTTTATTATCTATTTTATCAGATTTTCTCCACCTTCTTCTAATAATGTCTCCACATTCCTCATCTCTAAACCACATTTTATGAAATCCAAATGGGCGGGAGAGTTTTTCTTCAAATGTTTTTTCAAGAAAGAGGATTGGAGAGTGATCAAAACCACCCACAGCTCTTGTGAAGAAAGATCCCTCGGGGAATTTCATTCTCCGTTAAAATTTACCTATGGCCTTATCCAATCTTTCCTTAACATGAGCCAACCTTTTTCTTTTGTTAGACCAAGTAAAAGATGGTCCATTGTTTCCGAGGTCAAATAACCTACAGGCATCCATAAAATCAAGACATAAAATAGCTTTCTTATGGTTAAATTTCTTAGCTCCCCGTTTTTCAGATTTTTCAAAAATTTCATTGAAGTCCCCCGCTATCATCATGGTCCACTGATATTTTCACCCAATTCATGCATTTTATCCCAAAATTTCTTTTTTTTTTAATATTTTTTCCTTCTGTTGGATATGGAGGACCTTGAATGAAAGTAGCATTCCATTTTAGCCCATGCTTTTCTTTGTCAATAACACAAACCATTTATTTATCTCTAATATACTTTGTAAGGTTGAATTTCTCAGATTAGGTTGTAACTGGTCAAACCTGAATTGATCTGTAAATAGAAATGTGTTGTTGCCTTCAAATTTGAATGAGAGAGCTGGTTAGCTGTTTGGTGAGAAATCTCCGAGCAGCCCTAAACCAAGTGCAAAGAGAAATTGTTAGAGGAAAGACAGTTAGGTGAGTTCGACCGTGGGCCCTCTGATGGTTAAGTTAGTGGATAATCCTTAAAAAATGGAATCCGACTAGATTTAGGGAATTTGCGCATACCTCTTTGTTTGCCTTCAGTTCCCTTTTTATTACCATCACTAGGTAGATTAGTATCCTTGAATATAGGATCCACTCCTCATGTATCAGTCCTCCTTGGGAGACTTAACAGCACATAATTCTCCACCTTAGGGGGCTTGATTGTGTTCCCGAGATCTTAGGCATGTTGCCTTTTCCAGGACGTCATGTATCTGGAGTGGGAATACAAGCTGTTCCATGTTTCTTGAATTGATCAAAGGCAACGTCCCACCAGCCAAGCTCAACGATGTTGTAGGTCTCTTGTTTTGCTTAGTTGTGTAATCCTTCCCGAGCTGATTCTCGTTCTACTTAATTATGGGGGTTATCCCCGACTCACAGGTGTATAGTTCAGCCTGAGGTAGGACTTATTTTATCCTTTCACAATTGCCCCTGAGCCTTTGCCTTATCTTCCACGCACGTGAAATTAGGCAAGGCTATCAGCATCACCCCTCGGGACACATGTCCACTTCCCCCCATTCCTCATGTCTTTTCAAATGTCAAATCTCTGACATTTCTGTCGTGCCGACTTGGCTGGCCTTAAATTTCTGGATTTGGTGGACAATTTGTTTCTCCATCGTGTTGTCTTCCCGTGCTTATTACAACAAGTTCGATTGCTACGACCCAATGTCTTCCACGACTGATCCAACCCTTTAAATCTTCATTTTTCTTTACTCTTCCTGTTCATCTTCCTATGTTGCTTCTCCTCTTCCCTACCTATTTCTCTTTTTCCGCTGTAAGTTTCCTCCTCCAGCAACTCGTTTCAATTCTTCTCTATTTATCTCTCTCGTTTTTTTTTCTTAAAATGGGTAACTTTAGAAAATTGCTAAAATCTCCTGAACAAATTGAGGAGTTTAGGGATAGGTTTGGGATTCCCTCAGATGTTCATATCCGGCTTTCAAAACTAGAGGAATCATTCCTTGGATGCTCTAAGGGCATAATGCCCTTTCTTACCATAGCCGTTGTGGAAGGTGGTTTCCGCTTTCCCTTATGCCACCTTCTTATTCAATTTCTTTCATACACAAATCTTCTTCCCCTCCATGCAACCCCAACGTATTTTGCATTGTTATGGGGGTTGCCAAGATAAAAAATTTGCTTTGGATAAATCTCGGCTTCCTTGATATCCTCTTTTGCTACTGCTTAGTTCCTCTAAACAGTAAGAGAGAAATCTTCTACCTAAAAGCTCAGGAGCGCAACAGACTCTTAGTCCACCATCTCCCTGACACAAACAAAGCCAGCAAGGGTGACATAGTAGTGGTTAGTGGGAATTGGGAGACACCGACCACATGGGGGGGAATTAGACGTACAGTTCCTCCGTCCTTAGGGGAACCAGGTCGGCCACTTGAATTTTCTACTTAATCCATCTTCTTTTACCAACCCTTTCTTTTATTCTCAACTCAATGACAGATAGGGAGATCAATTGCATCCATTCAGTTGACATCAATGAAGAAGACCTCTTGAAGGTCTTCGCATATCGAGGTCCTCTAGATCTTGAGGGTTGGGGCCGAGCTGCATATGTTTGCCTCGGGTACACTTGCACATATGACAACTTTTCAGCCATCCCGATTTGGGACAATATTACTAGCACTGCCGACCAACCTCATCTAAGAGCTAGCCGAGCTAGCATACTGTTAGCTTGGACCAGCCCCAGTGGTGCTTCTAGTATTCCGTCCCCTTCTTTCGCAAGCGCCTCTAGCCCCTCCTCTTTTTCTTATCAACGCGGCGCAAGACTTTCGTTATGCGTCCCAGAAGGTTGCCGTTGTTCCAAGCTCACCGAGCTCCTCCTCCTTGTTTCTTGATCATGACCTTGTGCTCATTGCTTCTAACAGCAAGTCATCTCCCGACTCTGGGTAGGCTTTCCCTCCACAACCCATCTCAAGGTATAAACCTAAAAACCTATTGACTGAGCTGGAAGGTTCATCTGGGATAGCTCCTCCCTACCCACCCCTCGGCCTTATCCCAACGGCCTTGAAGTGACCTCTCGGCAACTCTCTGTAGAAGTCAGCGGCAAAGAGGCAAAGGTCCACATCGGAGGAGCCCAGCACCTTCACACTATGGTCGGACGATGACGTTCACATCCTGCCTCCTAAACTATGCCCACTTCGGCCAAAAGGGCTCCTACTCCTAAAGGTCCCTCCCACCAAAAAGAGGGTATAATTGAATCGCCTGATGTGTCTTACAAAATGGCCTAGCCTTCCCTGCTTCCCTTTGACCTTGAACGGCATAGTTCACTAATGAACTTTGAGCTCATGTCCTCTGGGATGTGGAATAGCCTGGTGGTAAGCTTTGTCCCGTTTTGTCTTTGAATCCATTTGATCTTATTCCATCTCTTACTATGCAAATATGCTCCTGCATAAATTAGGAGGTTCAGCTTTGGTCGATCACTTTCGATCGACTTGAGGTGGGCAGGAAGAGCATCAAGGAGTTGGATGCCAAGGTGGCGTCTTTAAAAAGTTAGCTCGGACTTTATCAGAAGGCCCTGAAGTTGGTTGACGATAAGGCCAGGTCGGCCACAGTTAGAGCTCTTAGTGCAAAAAGTGCCCTCTTTACCAAGAAGTTTGAGTTAGAGAGCTCCTGAGCTTAGAACTTTGAACTAGAAGCGGAGATGAAGGCGGTCGTAGAGCGAGCTCGGGTAGAGGGCTATGACAAGGCCAAAGTTGCTTACTCAAAATAGGTTGAGGAGATTCGTGCCATTCTTTTCAAGAGTGGCTATGATATAGGTTTGGATGAGGCCAGCATCCTAATGGACTCTTCCCTCCGATCTAGATATGCTGCTCCTCCTATATTCGTCCATCATTCTCCCTCACCTCTTGCCGACCAGATTGCCTCGGAGCCTCCAATTGCCGATGTGGCCTCAAAGCCTCAAGTAGACATTAGCCTTTCCAACTTTGAGCACTCAATCGTACAGGTTCCACCACTAGCGGAGGTGCTATAGGACGTTGAGCTAGCTTCCCCCGAGTCTCCTGTTACTATTTCTCCTGATGTTTGAAGTAATGTTTTTACTTCCCAATTGTGGCTTTGTTTGCTTTTTTTGTTTTTTTATGTGTGTGTGTGTGCCCGAGCTATGGGCTTTTTATTGCGTTTTTTGGATACTTGTAATCTTAGCCCCTGCCGTGGCCCCATTTTAATCAAGTGCTTGCTTCTTTAATATCTTTTCCATTGCCACTGTCAGAACTTTCGTGAACTCGATTTTGTTTTTAATGCTTGCATCGTCATGTTAAGCCGTTAGACAAAAGAGATCAGGGCAACGTACCTAGTTTGGGAGCTTTTCCCATTAGGTTTTTATCTTTCGGTATGAAGTATGGGGTCATTGATGTAACCCTTTCCACCAAACCTTGGTCCTGGTTAGTGGCCGGATTCGGGTATCTGTTGACGATACCTCCAGGCTACCATCCCCTCGCCCAACCTGCCTGGTTTGGAGTCAAGGTACTATTCTAGATTTCAAGGATTGCTTGGCATATATTCTTTGGCACAAAGATAACAAATTTTCATGACAAAGATAACAGATTTTCATTGAAACAAATTCTTGGTACAAGAACTCGTATCCATAACTCTTCTTAGTATAAGAAGTTATAACTAAATCTTAGGTACAAAGATTAGAAAAAGAGTTTCTTCAGGTTAGAGATGTTCCAAGGCCTCGAGAGTGACTTTCCATCAAGTGTCTTAAGGTTATAAGCGGCTATTTGCACCGTGAAGGTGACTTGGTATGGTCCTTCCCAATTCGGCCCTAATTTTCCGTGGTCGGATTTCTTGTGTTTGGGAGAACTTTTCTTAGTGCTAAATCACCGATCAAAAGCCCCCTTCTTTTTACCTTTTTTTGAAAGCTCCAAGCTAGCTGTTGCTAGTAGGCTGCCAACTTGATCTGAGCAAGCTTCCTTCGTTCTTGTAGCAAGTCTAGTTGCTTGACAATCCTTTCTCCATTTTCCTCATGATTATAGCATTCTGTTCACATAGTTGATAGACCAATCTCTAGAAGGATTAATGTTTCCATCCCATATGCCAAGGATAAGGGAGTCTCCCCAGTCAACTTGCCCGGGGTGGTTTTGTAAGCCCATAAGACAGGGGGGAGTTCATCCACCCAACACCCTTTGGCATTATCCAATCTTTTCTTTATGCCATCGAGTAAAGTCTTGTGTTAGCTTTTAGCCTAGCCATTACTCTGCGGATATACTGGTGTTGAGTTTCAACTTTTATCTCCTCAAGATGTTAAATACCTCTTTCAAGTCGCTCAGATTACCTGCCTTTTCCCTACTTTTAACGACTATGTCATTGATGTATACTTCCATAGTCTTCTCGATTAGCCCTTGGAACATTTGAGTTACCAACCATTGATAAGTTGGCCCCGAGTCCTTAAGCCTGAAAGGCATTCTTTTATAGTTGAAGATGCCCTTTGGAGCTATGAATGACATTTTATCTTGATCTGCCTTTTCCACTGCTATTTGGTGGTAACCACGGTAGGCATCCAGGAAGCTCATTCTTTCATGACTTGCGGTAAAGTCCACTAGTTGGTCAATTTTGGGGGAGAGGGAAGCTATCCTTCAGGCAAGGTTTGTTTAAATCAGTGAAATCAACACATACCCTCCACTATTTGTCTTTCTTTGGAACAATGATAGTATTCGATAACCATTCTAGGTAATGAACCTATCGAATAGCATCTGCCTCCATTAGTTTGTTGAACTTCTTGCATACGACAGTTAGGCATTCTAGAGCAAGCTTTCTTTACTTTTGAATTATAGGCTTAGCATTCGGGTTAACATCGAGCTTGTGGCAAATGATCAATGGGTTGACTCTAGGCATGTCATGTGGAGTCCAGGTGAAAATGTCCAAATTTTGGATGAGAAATTGTACTAAATCATGCAGTTCACCTTTTTCCAAGGAGGTTTCAACCAAGAAGTGTTTTACCTAGTCCCCTTTAGTAATTGGGACCTTTCTTAGTTCTTCTTCAGCTTTATTGGCCACATTAATGCCCGGATGATCCGGACGTAGCCGACCAAGCTGTGGTTGCAATTTTTGGTCGATATTGTCCTCTGAACTTGTTGCGCCATCGTTTTGCTTGTATTTTCCTTTAATGGCCATAACTAAGCAACTCCTTGAAGTGGCTTAATCATCCCTAATTTCCATGATGCCATTTGCTATTGGGAATCTAATCCTCTTATGATGATGATGAATCTAATCCTCGTATGATGATGATGAATCTAATCCTCTTATGATAAGTGGACGGGACCGCCCTCATGCGGTGGATCCAAGTCCGACCCATAATTGCATTGTAGGGGGATGGGATATCCACCTTTAAGAATTCCACTTGAAAGTTGATCGAGCCTGTTGCCATGAGAACGGTGATCAATTCCAATGGCTGGACTGCTTGACCACTAAATCTGAACAGTGGTATAAAGGATGGCCGTAGATCCAACCGTTTGACTCCGAGCTTATTGAAGAGCCCGACGTACATGATTTTTGACGAACTATCCGAATCAATGAGCATTTGTCGAACATCGAACTCCATTGCTCGTAGGGCAAGTACCAATGCATCATTATAAGGGTGAACTACATCTCGCAGCTCCTTATTCAAGAATGAGATTTCACATTTAATGTGCCAGTGTTTGCTTATGACATTCGGGTGCTCGCTGACCTGGTATACTTCTTTCAAGTGGGCTACCATTTTCGTCTGGCTTTTGTTAGCTCATGCCATGACCTTTCCCGGGCTTGTCGCCCCGTGGACAACATCATAGCCCCCACCAGGGCTTTTTCCTCGTTAGCTGACCTGTGGTTTTGCTTATCAGACCCTTTTGATGATTTTTCTGCCCGGCCGCCCTCTATGAACTCCTTCAGGTAGCCCTGTTTTACCAAATCCTCAAGATGTTGTTTCAGCATTCTTCAATTTTCGCTGAGGTGCCCATTTTCATGATAATATGAGCACTCCAGATCTAGGTTTCTTTTGTCGGGATTGCTCACCGTCTTAGGAGGCCTTTTGAAATAAGGCTTGTCTTTAATTTGAGTCAAGATCTTATATATAGGATCTTGAAAATGGTCAGGACCCTTTCATAGGTTGTTCGGGTGAGTTCAGTATGACCCAACTATCTACTCGACCTTCCTTCGAACTCTTTTCTTTTCTTCCAGCGAGGTCCTCCTTCCTCCTGATGGGACGATTTATACTTCGGTGGCCCCGTGTCCTCTTTCAACTTTTTGAACTCTTCAATTCGTCCTATTAGGTCCTTCTGTGTGCCTGGAGGTTGCTTGGTCAGAGACTGCCAGAGTTGGCTCTTTTTTGTAGTCAGAGCTTGTAGATGGCCATCACCACTTGCTCTTTGCTACCTTCCAAATCATTGTACAGAAGCCAATAGCATGTGTTGTACTCCTTCAGGGTTTCCGAGCTATGTTTCCTTAGGCCAAGCAGTGCCCTAATGTCTTCTAGTTGCTTGGAGTTTGTGACAAATCGTGTCAAAAAAGAACTTGCTAGCTCCCTAAAGCTGCCAATGGACCTTGCCTTCAGTTGGAAGAACTATTTCAAGGCTAGGTCCCTTAGGCTCAATGGGAAGACTTTGCACATCACTGGCTCATGTTTGATCCATAATGCCATAGAGTGCTGGAATCGCTGAACATGGTCAGTAGGGTCTGAGATGCCATCATAAACCTTTAGCTTTGGCATGCTGAAATGCCAAGGAGGCTCAGCTTTTTTGATTTTCTCTGAAAATGGGGACATAAAATTTTGAACCCTTTTCCAGCACCTCTCCTTAATTGGGATTTTGGGAGGAGGTGCATGGCCTCTTTCTACTAGTGCTTTCTCTATGACTACTTGGATATCATCTTTAGCAATCATTTATGTTGGCGTTCTCTCCTGTCAGCGCCCCCTTAGGACACCCTTTCTCTGCTGCGTTGCACAGGGCCTTCGCTGCACCCTATCTCCTTCTGAGGTCGGGAGCCTGATGTCCTACTTCCTTCGTCAACCATGTCTGACTTTCTATAGGATCGGCGAGTTTTGGATTGGTGACCCTCCTTCCTTTGGTCGGGGCTCTGGTCCCCCGGCTTACGAGTTGGTGACCGGCCCCGGTGCCTTACCTCGGCACCCTTTCATTCATCCTCCTTTTCTTGCCTAAGGTCTTCATGTTTTCCGGCCTTGGCGTTTAGTTCCTCTAGTAGCCTATTGATCTTCTCTTGCTGCTGCCTTACCTTTTCCGCTTGGTTCTGAACAGCATCTTAACGAGTGCATTCGAGTTGTGTGTAAGAATTGTGTTGGAGTCTGCGATCTGGGGACCTAGAATCTTGCCTTTGGGTGACTTTTCTAGGAGACTGGAACTGTGTCGGCGTATTTCCAACTGGACACGCTCCCATCTACTAGTAGGCGATGTGGCTCTATTACTTTTCTGGCGAGGGACATAGTCATAATCTTCATCTTCCTAATAGATCATCAGGGCTCTTTCCTTGGGTAGGAAGAATGCTTTTCAAGATCTTCTTTCATCGATGATGACTGTTGCCTAACTAGGTGTGAAGAACTAGGGACTTGATTTCTGTTCGACATCTTTCTAAGCTTGTAAGGTCCCGAATCCCACTAATCTTGATTTACGTTAATTAAGCTCATTCTATATTAATTGAACTCGATTAAGGCTAATTTAATCCAATAATTAGCGGGGTTGGGCCTCGAATAGGGAGTTGGGCGGAGTTCGGCCCCACTTCAGTAGTTAAGGGCCTTTTCGTAAATTGTCCTCGCACCTCTTGGACACCCCGTCCATTTCCTTAAGTGTAACTTTACGCGTGGATCATCTTTCATGTTGGGTCCGACTTGATCCGGACTTATTTTGGTCCAATTGAGGTGCATTTGACCTAAACTGAAATTCCTAGAAAAAGGGTGGACTTGCTTGTAATTTCAGGAAAAGTTATGTTTAAAAAGAAAACTCAACGTACCTTCCCCTCCTTCTCTCGTGTAACTGTTGGAGCCCTCCTTTCTGCTGGGTTTCTTCTCCTCTTCTTCTTGCAATCGAAGTGCTTGGGAGTGTGCATGCATAGGGAGTGGTCTCCTACCACCTTCTTCTTCCTTGATCTCCCTTTTTTTTTTTTTTTTTTTTACTTCTTCAAGCTACAGCAATATAAGAGAATCCATTTCATCCAGAGACTTTCCCTGAGCACATACCCAGATAAGGGGGTTTGAGAGGGTTAGTACAGTTGGAAAAGGCAAGTATTGAGTTATATGTGTTGCATGCATGATTAAATATGGATATTTACTTGCATTTCCCAATTTCATCCATTTCCTTTCATTGTTTTAATTGATGTGAATGTAGTGTATATTGAGTTAGAATGACAAAGATGGGAATGGAGGTTGTGGGAGTATAGAACACCTTAATTGGATGCTACTAGTAAGCCATAAAACCCCCTCCCAGTATAAGTTCTGTACTGACTGGAATCGGAATGGAGCTACAGAACTGTATCCAGATTTCTGAAGCTTATGGTGAAGCTACGGCTAAGCCGTAAGCATCTATGGCTCAAAGTCCAGAGAGCATCAAAATGTGATTTTGTACTACGGCTCATCTACGGCTATGCCGTGGATTTCACTACGACTAAGCCGTATCCAGCCCGTACCCAAGCCGTAGGTCTTCCTACAGCGAGCTTTCCAGAAAGCTCATGGAACCCAGTTTCTTCTACGGCTTGCACACGACTGCACCGTGGAATAAACTACGGCTACGCCGTAACCTCCCCGTAACCTAGCCGTAGGCTTAGCACGGCTAAGTCGTAGGCTAACATACGGTTGGGCCGTAATTGCGCATGAAAAATCCGAAAGGAATTTGACCCACTCGGCTAAGCCGTAGCCTTGTATACGGCTACGCCGTAAGAACCCAGTAAAAACAGGATGTTAGAGACTCTTAATGATTTTGTAGGACCTTAGTATTGGCACCTTCTATACCACTACAGAGGCCCAATGGTAAGTACATGTTGGGGAGAATGAATGATCTCCCAATAACAAGTCATGGATGTTGGCATAAGAAGGGTGTCCCGTATGCACAAGGCATAAGGCAATACCGAGACACGGTGACACCATGACACCGAACGTCTTATGTGTACATCATGTTGAATGCCCTTGGGGACTATAGGTTACTGTTCGGTAGTAATTCTTTAGGTACTCACTTAAGATGAATGCATCCATATTGTCATGATATACCACCTTTAACATGATTACTTCTTTTAGTAAAACCCTGAGGCAATTCAGTCCTGAACTTTTAATGAGTGAGTGTCTGACAAGCCAGAGCTTCTAATGAGTGCGAGCTTGTTAGCCAAGGGTATGATATGACTGATACGATTGGATATGAATCGGCACCACTTAGCTTACGCCTTTTTCGGGTATGTGTTATGTATGTCACCAGTGCAGTAGGTTTATGGAGGAGTAGTCGGCGCTCCTTGGGAAGCTAGCCTGATCCCCTAGTGACCCATACGATATGTGTATGCTTCCTTTTGGGAGAATAGAGCGTTGTGGTTGCCAATTAGTCTGTATGACATTTAAGTTGTGATTTCTTACTCATGTATCATGCTCAGTGATTTTATTATTGATATATTATGTTATACTCGTTCCATATGCCTTAGTACTTGCTTAACCGTTGTGTTAACAGTGTTACCCTTGGTATTGCAGGTCTAGCAATCGGTCCCAACGCGGACACTGACGTGCACCCGGAGGGTACCCCAACAGTACCTCGGGATGTAGATGAGTGGAAAGATGGCAACGTCTTTTACTAGCCATCCCACGGAGCGCGACTAAGCAGGGGATATCATCATTATGTTTGGGACCCTTTTTGTATCAAACACTTAAGCAGCCTTCTTGGGAATGTATTTAAGGACTTCAACACTATCATATGTATATATAAATATATTTACTTTTGAAAGTTAACAGACTATGAACTCGTATGCTCTTGATAATTATAGAGTATTTTGTAGAATTCCGTTTATGATAAATTATGTTTGTACGTGTGTCAACATACCTCACACGTTCCTGTGAAATCTCCTTTATAGGAATTCATGCATAATTCTTTAGGGCACGGATTTTTACGGGATTACGTATCCACGCCCTGGGGCCCACTCAAATCCCCAAATTCCCGAGATCGGGGCGTGACAAAGCTTGAAGAAACGTTAGTGGATTTTCACCTTCGTTCCCATAAACGACGCCAATTGTAAGGTCAAATTTCTTAGATGAGGTCGGATATGGTCAAACCTGAATTGATCTACAAATAGAAATGTGTTGTCGCATTCCAATTTGAATGAAAGAGCTGGTCGGCTGTTTGGTGAGAACTTTTCGAGCAGCACTGAATGAAGTGTAAAGAGAAACCGTTAGAGGAAAAAGACGGTCAGGTAGGTTCGATCGTGGGCCTTTTGATGGTTAAGTTAGTAGATAATCCTTAAAAAATGAAATCCAACTAGATTTAGGGAATTTGCACGTACCCATCCGTTTACCTTCAGTTCCCCTTTTATTGCCATCACCAAGTAGATTAGTATTTTTGAGTATAGGATCCATTCCTCACGTGTCACTCTTTCTTGGGAGACTTAATAGCATGTAATTATCCACCGTTGGGGGCTTGATCGTGTTCCCGGGAGCTTAGGCATATTGCCTTTTCCGGGACGTACTTGGAGTGGGAATGCCAGCTGTCCCACGTTTCTTGAATGGATCAAAAGCAATGTCCCACCAGCCTAGCTCGGCAATGTTGTAGGTCTCTTGCTTTGTTCAGCTGTGTAATCCTTCCCGAGCTGATTCTTGTTCTGCTTGACTATGGGGGTTATCCTGGGCTCACAAGTGTATAGTTCGGCCTGAGGTAGGATGTATTTTATCCTATTACCCACTCAAATCAAATTCTTTATTACAAAAAATGGCTAACCCCCAGCCTTACCATCCGTAGCCCTCAAGGGATAATTTCTAAATTTAATTTTTCTAGAAAGGACTTTTATATCCCTTCTTCGGATTTAGTTTCTAATAAAACAAGAAAGTTTGGACGAACATCTTTGCATAATAATTTAATTTCTCTTAGGTTTTAGCCCTTCTACAGTTCCAAAAATTCCTAACATCCCCCCACCAAATTGTAAAATTCAAGATAGTGGATTCTAATGTTTGATTTGGAGGATTGACCTTTTCAATAGAAGAATTATGTAACCATATTTATCATTATTCATAGAAATATCATATTTAGAGTTAAAGGTACTTACTTACCTCATCTCCCCTTATTTCATATTCCATCCAGTGAAAAGCTATGTCGTTGACATGCCGACCGGGGCTCCTGCTTCCACTCCCTCTGAACTTATTAGGAGGAGGTTTATATGACATTGTAGTTCACTAGGTCCACCCAGATGATTTAGGTTTTAAATTCTATTTGGATATGCACCCTTAGACTAAAACTCGGGGGCTCTGACTAAAACTAAGGAGGGAGGATATTTATTCCCAAAAAACAATTATCTCCTTCGGCCAAAGTCCATAAGGTTCATCATAGTTATCCAAACCACCTGTTGAGGAAGGTTGGTTTTGGATACATGGATTATTTTTAGTATTTCCATATCCTTTTCAAGGATTATGTTGTTGTCCCAGCTTATCATAATTTGGACATTCAAACTCTCGAAATTTGATAACACTCCCTTAGCTTAGTATAACTCCTCATTTTCCATTAAGTTTTCATTTATTAAAAGTTTGATATCACCAGGTTCCAATATGCCCCTCGGCAATCCATGAAAATATGTGCCCCTTGATTGGTAGGAAACTGCATTTTCGAAAATACCCTCATCTTCTTTGCCATGGCTAACCCTTGGACTTCCCAAGTTTATGTTGGCATATTGAGTTAGACTTAATGAAGTCAACCTTTGAAGACTCATTCTAAGCTCTAGCATTAATATGGCCGCCTCTCATGACACCACCAACACTTATGACCTCTGTAAGGTCAAACTTGGCAGGTCAGGTTAGATGTTGATAGATCTGGATTTAGTAGAATTGTGATGTGGGTTTCAGTTCTAGAAAAGTAGGCTGGTTGGCTGCTTACTTTGAGTGCTCCGAGCAACCTAAATCAAGTGAAAAGAGAAACGATCAAAGGAAAAACGGTCGAGTGGGTCCGACTATGGGCCTTCTGATGACTAAGTTAGTGGATAATCCTTTTTAAAAATAAAATCCACTAAGATTTAGTTTTTTGTGCATACCACTATGTTTTCACCAAGTTCCTTTTTTATTGTTGTCGATGATTAGTGTAAATTCCTCAAATGTAGGATCCACTTTGCACGTATCCTTCCATTCTAGGAGGCCTGATGGCATGAATCTCCCACCTCAAGCCATGGTCTGATCTCTCCTCCTGATTCTCAAGAATAGTGCCCCTTCTGTTACAGCCTTAACCTGAGTAGACGAAACCAGCTATCCCATATCGTTTGGCCCAGCCTTAGTCAACGGGTCATCAGTTCAGTTTGATGGTTTTATTGTGTGCCCATTTAGCTTGGTTATGGGAGCTTCCTAAGCTCACTGGTACTTACCTTGGCCTAGGGTGTAGTTAGTTTATCCCCTCACAATTGCACCCTAGCGTTGTTCTTATCCTTGGTGCACGCGAAGTTGGGCAAAGCTTTTGGCAACATTGTCGGGGTCACGTGTCAACGTATGCCTATCTCGCTAGTCTTTTTAAATTTCAAACTGTTGTCAATTCCATCCTTTCTAGCTGTCATGCTTTTAATTCTGGGATTCGATGACCGATTCAGTGCTTCACCTTCACCTGCACATCGCAACAAGTCCAAATACTGCGACTGCGACTGAATAGCTTCTGTGATTGGTCAACCCCTTTTAAATCCTTGTCCTCCTCAGCCGCTTATCTTTATCTCCCTGCCTGTGCTGCTTCTTCTTTCCTTTGCTTGTCTTTCCTTCCCTAATATAAGTTCCTTCTTCCAGCCATTACCTTTCATTTTTTTTTTTTTTTTTGTAAAATGGGTAACCTTAAGAAACTATTGAAATCCCCTGAACAAATTGTGGAGTTCAGGGATAGATTCGAAATCCCCTTGGATATTTAAATTTTATTTTCAAAGTGAGGGGAATCCTTCCTTAGGAACAGGATACCCTTTCCCACCACAGCCATTGTCAAGGGTGGTGTCCATTTCCCTTTATACCCCCTACCATTCAATTTCTTTCATATTCAGACTTTCTCCCTTACTAATGCACCCCCAACGTATTTTGAATCATTATGGGGGTTGTAGAGATTAATAGCCTACTCAGAATAAACCTCGGCATCTTGGACATTCTTTTTTGCTACTATTTAGTCCACTTGAATAGCAAGAGAGAAATCTTTTATCTCAAAGCTCAAGACCATGGCAAATTACTAGTTCACTATCTCCTCGACACCAATAAAGCCAGTGAAGGTGACATTGTGTTGGTTAGTGGTAATTGGAAGAAATCGACCACCTAGGGAGGAGTGAGACGTACAGTTCCTTGGGCCCTAGTGGAACCAAGTTGGGCCCTTGAGTTTCCTGCGCAATCCATTTCTTTTTTTTTTTAAACCCTTACCTCGGTGTTCCTTGATAGATAGATAAATTAACCACATGGATTTGGTCAATGTTAACCAAGAGGATCTCCAGAAGGCTTTTGCGTACTGAGTTCCTCCAGAGCTAGATGTTGGGGCTGAGCTGCGCATATCCTGCTCGGGTACAAGCTCACGTACGATATCTTTTTTGTTATCCCGATCTGGGATAATATCACCGGCACGACTGACTAGCCTTGAAGAAAAAATGGTCAAGCTACGAGGTAGTCATCCTGTATCAACCTTAGTGGTGCCTCGAGTGCTCAGTCTCCCTCTTTTGTCCGTGCATCAGGCCTTGATTCCTCTTCACAGAAGTCTTGACACAAGACGTGTGTCACTCATCGATAGAGAGTCTTAGTTCTTCTTAGTTCTCTGAGCAAATCCTTCTCTTCTCCCAAGCACGACCTTGTGCTCGTAGTCTTAGATAGGGAGTCCTCCCCTTACTCCAAACAAATTTCCCCTCTGCTTATGTCTAAGCGCAAACCTAAAATTCTTTTGGCCGAGCCAAGAGGACCCTCCGAGCTAAGTTCTCCTCTTTCTTGCTCCTTGGCTTCATCATAGCGGCTCTAGAAATGGACCTTGGGAAGCTTCCCACAAGAATCAGCGGCAAAAAGACAGATGCCCTCCTTGGAGGAGGTTGGGACCTTTACCCTTTGGTCGGATGTCAACATCCCAACTTTGCCCCCCAAGCTGCGCCCTCCTTCGGCCAAAAAGGTTCCAACCTAAGAAGATCCCTCCCACCCGAAAGAAGGTATATCTGAATCCCCAACCATGGCTTGTCATATAGCCCAAACTTCCCTGCTTCCTTTTGATATTGAGCAACACAATTCTTTGACAAATTTCGAGCTCACGTTTCCAGAATGCAGAAATGTCTATTAGTAAGCTCTCCTCTGTTTTGTGCTTAGATATGCTCGACTTTATGACAGATCATGTGTGTTTGTCTCTCTGTAAACCAGGGGGTTTAGCAATGGTCTGTTGCTTTTGATCAGCTTGAAGCGGGTAAAAAGCATCTAAGGGAATTGGACAGTGAGGTGGGATCTTTGAAGGGCCAACTTGGCCTTTTTCAGAAGGCCTTGAAACTGGTAGAGGCCAAGGTTGGGTCAACGACTGCTCGGGCTGTAAGCACGGATAGTGCCCTTGCAACCAAGGAGCTTGAACTGGAAATCTCCCGAGCTTGGCACTTAGAGCTTAAGGTGGAGATGAAAGTGGCCGTGGAGTGTACCCGGGATAAAGGCTATGATGAAGCCGAGGCTGCACATTCAAAGCAGGTTGAGGAGATCCGTACCATTCTTTTGAAGAGTAGTTTTGATACTAGTCTAGATAAGGCTAGGCTCCTGAGGATTCTCCCTTTCGTGGAAGGTACTCTGCTCGTCTAATAGCCGACCACTGTTCTCCCTCACCTCGTGCTGATCAAAAAGCTCCCGAGCTTCCTGTCGCCGAAGTCATTTCTGAGCCTCCTATGAACCATAGTCCTCCTGCTTTCGACCATTCTATCGTCGAGGTGTAACGGGGTGCTGAGTTGGTTGCCTCTGAGTCTCCCTGTAACGTCCTAACTTAAACTAATCTTGATTTTCGATAACTGATCTTATTTTACCTTAATTAATGCTTATTTTGACTGACTTAACTCAAATCCCCTTGGGTTTGGGTCATGGATAGGTAGTTTGGATGGGTTTGAACCTTACTTAGGTAGTCAAGGACCTTTTTATAATTTAGAGTATATGGTTTGCATCATTTTTGCACTATATTAGTTGCATCATGTGTATTTTATTTTGTGGGTCAACTTTCTTATTTGGCCTAACTCAATTCGAATTCATCTTGACTCAATTAAAGCGTAATTGACTTAAACTGTAAATTCTATGAGCAAACTAGACTTGCTTGTAAATTCTAGAAAATCTAGATTTAAAAACCAACTCAACAGCTCTTTCTCTGCCCCTCCTTTTTTCTTGTTGCTGGAGCTTTCTCTTATTCTCTTCTCCTCCTTCTCTAGTAGCTGGCAATCAAGTATTTGGAGCTGTGCATGCAAGGGCTATAGCATCTTCATCATCTCCTTGCTTCCTTGTTCATCTTCCTCTTTTTAGAACTCATAAATCCATTTCCATTCCCCTTTATAGCTCTCCAAGGTGAGGATCACATTACCATTCCATTTCTTTGAGTTTTAAAGAGTCAAGGAGACTCAAAGAAGCAACATGCATGCATTTTATACCCATTTTACCTATTGCATGTCTTTACATGTAGTAGGACTATCTTTTATTGAGCTTTCTCCATCATCAACCCAAGAGAAGAGCTTGATTGGGTGAAGCACTGACATAAGGCAAGTATAAGAGTGTATATTACTGCATGTATGTCTATTTATGTTGATTCTTAAGGAACTCTCTTATAAATGCCAATCTACAACTCTTTCACTCCTTTTAATTTTAGAATATATGATGGTTTGAAAGATGATGAATATGCTTATGAATGAATGATGAAATATGGGTTTTGAAATGTAAAATGATAGATTGGAGCAGAGAAGACAATAATAGAACCCAGATTGGAGAAATTCTATACTAAACTTCTATTTCATAAACAATTTCAGAAATTCTAGTCATAAGCACACTACGACTAAGAATCCAGAGACCAAAATCCAACATTTTTTCTACAGCTCACCTCACAGCTAAGACGTGAAATGCACCACGGCTAAGCTGTAAGATAAAATATGGTTGAGACATACCTATAGGAAAATTTAATGAATCACTATTAAGGCGTGGCCTATTCACGGCTAAACCGTAAGAATACATGCACTTAGGCTAAATTAGGAATATTCAAAGGCCATGTTGGGCTTTAGGTATGGTACCTTTATCTCAAATGAATTAGCCCAATAGTAATTAAACATTAAGAAGGAAGAGTGTAGAGCTGTCACTTGTTCCCTCTTAATTTTTCAAATAACTCCAACATCACGTCATAGGTATTGGCATAAGAAGAGGTGTCTATTGCCTACACAATGTAACACTAAGAGTTGGTAACACATCAACACCGGACATTTAATGAATGCACCATATTGAATGACTATGAAAATATGGATTTTAGCATAGGGTTGGCTAGTAAATAACTTTGATAACCTTTCAATTCAAATGCATTCATATTGTTAAGTAAACCTTGCCCTCAACATGATTTATTCATGTACCCATTCTTCCTAGTGAACCTTAAGGCAAGATCGGAGACGCATGTTTTATTGAGTGTAAGCCTATGAGCCAAGACAAGGGTAACTAAGGTTAAGAGGGTTCGAGCTCTAATAGCTCATTTAAGTATGCATTATTTGAATATTAGTTACTTGGTTTAAATCTGACTTGTATTGATTGATTATAACCTCTAGACCGATATACATTTCTATATAAGAATTAGTCAATCGCTATGTAAGATAAGTATGAAAGTTATGAATATCGATCGGTTTTGAGACATTGAGTGGGCACCACTTAGCTTATACCCATAGGAGGTTCGAAAGGACTAAATGAGGGTATTTATATGTTATGTACTGCAGTAGTTATATAAAGAGTTGATCAGCGCTGTTAGGGTAGTAGATGGTCTTGGCCCGACTGCTAGTGATTTACTATCATATGATATGCTCTCTTTATAGAGAAAAGTTAGCAATGTGGATGCCAACTAGTATGTTATTGTGTTTCTACTTAAGATTCGTTACTCATGGTTAATCACCTGCACAACATGCCTAGTTTCTGATTATTGCATTCTTTTAATCAATATATTTTAATTCAATTGATGCATCATGACAGTCTTATATATCCTTATATTGGCTTAACTATTATATTAACAGTGCTAGCCTTGGTGTTACAAGTACCGAACCAATGTCAGCACGGCAATCAACGTGGCTCCGAAGGAAACCCCAATGGTACCTCAGGGTGTAGATGAGTGGAATGAGGATGATGCCTTCTACTAATCATTCTAAGGTAACGTTTGGTTCGCTGGAATGATTTTTAGCAAGAATGGAATGGAGACTAGAATAAGTCTGAAATGGAATGAGACAGGAATAGTAATTCCCATTCCAATGTTTGGTTAGATAGAGGAATCAATCCAGTAATAAGATTCTTAATCCAGTTCCTATGTTTGGCATGCTTGAATGATGCTAGGAATGGAATAAAAATTATATAAAACTGACCAAAATACCCCTATGAAGTTTTTTTTTCCAAAATTTTCCTTTCTCGGCCAGCCTTTTCTCTATTTCCATTCCTCGCTCTCTTTCTGTCCCAGCCCTCTCCCTTTCTCATCCAACCCATTTTCCCTTTTTCTCTGTTCTCAGCACTCTCTCCCTCTCTTTGTTCTCAGCCCCCTCCTTTGTCCCAACCTTCTCTCCCTTTTTTGCCTAGCCCCTCTCCTTCTCTCTCTATTCCTAGCCCCGCTCCCTCTTTCTCTACTCCCAGCAGCCTCTCCCTCTCTCGCCTAGCCCCCTCTCCTTATCTCTTGCTTCACAGCCCTCTCTCCCTCTCTCTCTGTCCCAACCCTCTCCCTTTTTCACCCAGCTCCCCTATCCCTATCTCTCATTTCCTAGCCCTATCTCCTTCTTTCTCTGTCCCAACCCTCTCCCTCTCTTGCCTATCCCCTCTCCCTCTCTCTGTCATAGCCCTCTCTCCCTTTCTTGCCCAGCTTCTCTTCCTCTCTCTGTTCCTAGCCCTTTTTCCCTCTCTCGCCCAACCCATTCTCCCTATCTCTCATTTCCCAGCCCTCTCTCCTTCTCTCTCTGTCCCAACCCTCTCCCTCTATCGCCTAGCCCTTTCTCCCTCTCTTTGTCACAGCCTTCTCCCCTTTCTCGCCCTACTCCTTTTTCTCTTTCTGTTCCCAGCCCTTTCTCCCTCTCTCGCCCAACCCCCTCTCCCCATCTCTCACTTCCTAGCCATCTCTCCCTCTCTCTATCCCAACCCTCTCCCTCTGTCGCCCTGCCCCTTCTCCTTCTCTATCTGTCACAACCTTTCTCCCTTTCTCGCCCAGCCCCTCTCCATCTCTCTGTCCCAGCCATTTCCCTCTGCAGTGGGTTCCAATAAACTAATGGCGAGAAGGGGGTGTCGCAAGCGGATAGGGACAATAGAAAGGGGATGAAAGGAGATAAAGAGGAGAATGAGGGAGATTGAAATATGTGTATGTGTCTGTAACAATGACGAAGGGAGGCAAAGAGGAGAACGAGAGAGATTGAAAAAGGAGAAGAGATCATACATTATGGTCGACGGTGGAAGGTCGTCGATGAATCACAGAAGGAGAGAGAGGTCAGAGATGAAGAGGAAGGAGGCTAGGTGTTGTGATCGGGCATTTCAAGTTTTGTTTGATGAAAGGGGCATTTTAGACTCAGGGAAAAATCACAAAGGAATGGAATGGCCATTCCTCTTCCCCCCCACCCCCACACCAATGGAATGGTGATTCCCCTGTATAAAGGAATGGTGATTACTGAAGTAATGGTCAGTCCGCCACTTTTTTACTAACCAAACGTGGGAATGGTCACTCTAACAGAATGACCACTCCATTCCAACCTTCATTCCAGCGAACCAAATGCTACCTAAGTAGTGCGCCAAAAGGGGTTTCATTTTGGGTTCGTTTAGGTTATAGCCATGCTTGGACTTGTGGATAGATCATGCCATCTATATCATGTTGTTTTTAAAGCCATAGATTGATGGACATATTATTTTGGGCCTTGTATCTGTTTATCAATCACCTGTATATTATGTGCATGTGTATGGTTTAATTATTACACTTGGATTATATTAACGAATGCATGGACATTTTATTAATGCCTATGATGAATTACAGGTGAATTCTCCAAGTTTCTGCTTAATTATAAAAATGAATGTTATGTGTAGATGGATCTTGCTCACACGTACTTGTGGAATCACCCTTGTGGCAGTTAGTACATGTTTTAATATGGCACAGATTGCCATGGGTTACGTGTGCCATGCCTGGGGATCCACCCTAATCCCCAATTCTTAGGTTTGGGGCGTGACAATCCCATCATTATTACCCCTGACATTTGAAGTTACAATATTTATAACCCTTCGGTGTTGTTTTGTTGTTGTTGTTGTTTTTTTTTTTTTTTTGGTATGTGTGCCTGAGCTATAGGCTTTGAATTGCTTTTGTATACCTGTAATCCTTGCCCTTAGTGTGGGCCTATTTTAGTAAAGAAGCCTTTTGTCTTTTCCATTGCCACTATCAGACTTTTTCAAACTCAATTTTGTTTCTAATACTTGCATCATCATGCCCAGCTATTAGTCATAAGAGATTAGAGCAATGCACCTAGTTTGGGATGTTTTCCCCATTAGGTTTTTTCTCGTTCAGCATGAAGTATGGGATCATTTTTGTCATCCTTTCCACCAGACCTTGGTCCTGGCTAGTGGACGAATCTAAGTATCCATTGACGAGATTTTTCTTAGATTTCTAAGCCATTGTCCCCTCACTTGACCTGTCTGGTTGGGAGTCAAGGTATTATTTTGGAAACTGAGGATTGCTTATTGATTAGCTATAAAAGCATTGTGAGGCAAATAGACTTTCATTCAATTGAATCTAATTCTTGGTACAAGAATTTGCACCCGAATCAAACTATTTGGTACAAAGATTATAAATTTCTTGGTACAAGAATTCATAATTGAATCTAACTCTTTGGTACAAAGACTAAACAAAGAATTTCTTCATATTAGAAATGTTCCAAGGCCTCAAGAGTGCTTTTCCATTTAGTGTCTCGAGATAATAAGCTCCCATTCCCTTTACAGAAGTGACTTTGTATGGACCTTCCCAGTTTGATCCTAATTTTCCATGGCCGGGATTCTTTGTATTTGGAAGAACCTTTCTCAGAACCAGATTGTTGACCTGAAATTCCCTTCCTCTTACCCTTTTCTGGAAACTCCGAGCTAGTTATTGCTGGTATGCTGCCAACTTGATTAGCGCTTGCTCCCTTCGTTCCTCCACCAAGTCCAACTACTTGGCAATTCTTTCTCCATTTTCCTTATGATTGTAGGACTCCGTTCACATAGTTAACAAACCAATCTCCAAAGGGATGACAACTTCCATTCCATATGCTAAGGGAAAAAGAGTTTCCATGATCACCTGCACGGGGTGGTTTTGCAAGCCCATAAGATACTGGGGAATTCATTCACCTAACATCCTTTGGCATCATGCAATCTTTTCTTTATTCCATCCAGCGAAGTTTTGTTTGAGCTTTCAGCTTGATCATTGCTTTGTGGTAAACCGGCATTGAGAAGCAGTGCTTTATGCTGAACCTTTCGGACATACCCCTGAATGCTTTTCCTTCGAATTGTTTGCCGTTGTCTGTAACCATTGCTCGAGTAATTCCAAACTTGGTAATAATATTCTTCCATACAAACCTTTCTGCATTAGTGTCCCTAATATGGACCAACGGTTCCACCTTTACCCATTTGGTGAAATAATCAATTGCCACTACTAAGAACCTGAAGTTCCCTGCTGACCTAGGGATTGGTTCAACAATGTCTATGCCCCATTTGCCGAAGGGCCAAGGACTGGTTATCGAGTTCAACTACTAGGCCTGCTAATGAATATCCCTTCTGAATCACTGACACTTCTCCCATTTTTGTAGGAATTGCAGTGCATCCTTTTACATGTAGGGCCATCAGTATCCTTGTAACATAACTCTGTGAGCCAAGCTCTAACCTCCGATACGTCCCCCGCAACATCCCTCATGGATTTCCCATAAGTGGTCTCCGACTTTTGTCTTGTGATCACATCTTTAGTAAGGTCCCACATATGAACGTCGATGCAACTTTCCTTCGGGTGATAGCCAAAATCGAGCCAACCTCCTCCTGATCTTCCAAGCTTCCTTTACATCCTCTGGGTCTTCATCATCCTTTAAGTAATCTAATAATGGTGTCATCCAACTAGCTTTTTCCTCCATTTCCCCCGAGCACATGATTCGTCGACCCTCATTGCTGGGTATTGGTTGGAAATTGATAGTGATTTCTCTTCTTAACTCAATCTTAACAGTCGTGGCCAAACATGCCAAGCTGTTGGCATGTTCATTTCCATTTCCACCAATTTGCGTGATAGTGACATTGTCAATCCTCTGGAAAGACCATGAGCTTCCTCTAAATATATGGCCATTATGTCATCCCAAGCAGTATATTGTTCATTTAACTGGTTCGTTACCAACTGTAAATCACAGAAGACAACCGGCCGTTTGATCTTCAATTCCTCAACCATTCAGAATCCTAATAGTAAGGCATCGTATTCTGCCTCGTTGTTTGAGGCAGGAAAACCCAAGGATACTACTTTTTTAATTCCCACTCCTTCTGGTGCAAAGAATACCATCCCGGCACCTAAACCTCGGCTGGTTGACACCCCATCCACATATAGCTGCTATTCTTTTTTCTCTCATTTTACACCACTTTTTGTAGTATCCAAGTGCTTGGTTTTCTCTTGCTTTTGCTTGGCCCCCACCCTTGGGGTGAATTCTACAATGAAATTCACCAAAACTTGACCTTTGATTTCATTCCTCGAGACGATTTTTATATCATGCTCCCTAAGCTTGATTACCCACTTAACCAACCTTCTTGACAAGTCTGCCTTCTGTAATACAGCTCGGAGCAGATGCTCAGTTAGAATTTTTATAGTATGTGCTTGGAAGTAATGTTAGAGCTTTCGGGCTGCACATACTAGAGCCAAGGTGAGTTTTTCAAGTGGGAGTACCTCGTTTCTGTTAGATTTTGTAGACTCAATCCATCAGTTGATGTAATAAATTGATTAATTTCTTTATTAATCAATAAAATTATGCTTTGCTTTCATGAGATGAGTGTTATTTTACTAATTCATGCACATGACCACTACATATGACATAATGGTTCATGAGTTGAACCGGGTCCCATTAGTATATTAGATGTGATATATGTGCATGGATGAGATCCACACGCGGGAGATATATGTCACAAATCTTATACTTAAATAGCTTCACAACCAGTAATGAGACTGGGCATCTCATTTGATAAGGTTGCAGCACTTTGATCACTATGAAATAGTGTGATTTGTCTCGATCATCAGAATGTAAGATTCTGGATCACGGTGCTGGTACATTAGATGTATTGAAGGACCATGAGATGCACCTTATGGAATTCCGTCTCAATAATAAGGTATGCTCTCATAATTTCCTAGCAATAGGCTCTCAATCCTGAGACATTGACGAACTCAAGTTTCTATCTATTCATTTGCTTTGAGTCACCAATGAGTGAGGCCGACTATAGGTTAACACCTCGGTGTCTTGGGTATATGGTAGTAGAACTGTGGGAACGTTGAATGATCAAGATGGAATCTATCTCTATTATCCCCTTGTGCCAATTAATGGATTTGTCATTAGTAAGTGCGCACCCACCTCAATTAAGAGTTAATTGGATGGTACTGATGATTACTGTGATTAATTGGGGCTCAAGGATAATAAGATGTGGAACTTAGATTGGAAGAGACGAATTTATTCCAATTGATCCACGGATATTGATAGAGGGGCCTACTTGTGGTAATTGGGAAGTTTAGGGTCTTCATTGTAATTTATTCCTAAGACTGGAGTGCAATTGCATTTATATAGTGGTGTTATTTGCAATTAACTGTGGGCCCGGATTGCACATGAGATGTGGGGTCGCGGTGTTCCAGTTGGAGCCAGCTTTCTAAGGAATCCCTAGTGGTCCCCACGCTAGCCCAAGATATTGGAAAACACTAATCCGACTTGGACTCTAGAAATAAGAGTTTGGAAAGGAGAAAGCCTCTAATTGCTTTGGAAGTAAGACTTCTGTTTCAATTAGACAAGGGAGAGATTTAGAAGTTTATAAAATCTCTTGGACGTCCAATAAGACTCTCCCTCACGCCCAAAACCCTTTCGTGCAAGAGTTGCACGAGTTATTCTCTTCTCCTTTCTTCTAGTTCCTTGGAGTTTCGAGTTGGGATTTTCTCCTGAAGATTCCACCATTCTTCTTGAGAAAAGAAATCCTATTCGGTGGTCATAGCGTGGAAGGCTAAGAGGTGTTGAAGAAATCCATTAGAGCACTGCGGATCTCCAAAGGTATGATCTACTTCTTGCATGTCGTAGATTATTTTGGATGTTTAGTGCTGGTAGAATTTTTACTGTACATGGTCACGAGATTGAGGGTAACGCATCCTGGATTGGGTTTTGGTCTTATGTATAGTTGATCCCTGTGTCAAGTGGATCAAAAGTTTTGAAAATCTATCCATGAGACCCACCTACTTTCAACAGTTTCTGCATCTAGAAAGGTCTTACTGATGAAATAAATCTGCAGGTGATGTCTTCCCTCCTCCCTCATCAGGGCTGCCTTGATTGTGTACACGGAGATTGCTAGGTACATGATCAATTCCTCCCCAGTCCTTGGGATGGACAAAATTAGAGGTGTACCCAAATATTGCTTGATCCTTGCCAACGCTTGGTCACATTGCTTGTCCCACACCATCTCCGCCCTTTTTTTCAATGAGAGGAACAGTGCTTGAGACTTATTCGAGCTCCTAGCAATGAAGTGGTTGAGGGCCACTAGCATCACTATCAACCTCTGGATGTCTCTTTTTGAACTAGGCTGTTCTAACTTTTGAATGGATTGGATTTGTGCAAAATTTGCCTCTATTCCCCTTTGTGTAACAATAAAGCCAAGGAATTGCCAGAGCTGACCCTAAATGAGTATTTTGAGGTATTGAGTTTTAATTTATATCTCGTTAGGATGTCAAATACCTCTTTCAAATCTCCCAAATGGCTAGCTCTTTCTTTGCTTTTGACGACCATGTTGTTGATGTAAACTTCCAATGTTTTCTCGATCAGTTCTTGGAACATCTTGGTTACCAGCCGCTGATAAGTCGCCCCTGTTCTTAAGTCTAAAAGGCATTCTTTTATCACAGAAGGTGCTATTTGGAGTTATGAACGATGTTTTATGTTGGTTGGCTTCTTCCATTTCTATCTGGTGGTAACTTCAGTAGGCATCCAGGAAGCTCATTTTTTCATGACCCATTGTAGAATCAACCAATTGATCGATTTTGGGGAGTAGGAAACTATCTCTCGGGCAATCTTTATTCAAATTGGTGAAATCACAATAAACCCTCCATTGTTTGTCTTTTTTTGGAATGATGACGGTGTTAGACAACCACTCCATGTAATGGACCTCCCATACAGCATCGGCCTCCATCAGTTTGTCGTCCTCTTCGTATACAGCTGGTCGGTGTTCGGGAGCGAGTTTTCTTTGTTTATGAACAACCATCTTAGCATTCGGATTTACGCCTAGCTTGTTGTAAATGATCTTTAGGTCGACTCTGGGCATTTCAAATGGAGTCCAGGTAAAGATGTCCAAATTCTGGACAAGAAATTAGATTAACTCGTTCAACTCACCCTTTTTCAAGAAGGTACCAACCATAAAGTCCTTTACTGAGTCTCCTTTGGCTATCAAAATCTTTTTCAAATCTTTTTCATCCTTATTGACCAGATACCTACCCTGATGTTTTGAATGTGGCCAACTAAGCTGTAGTTGCTATCTCTAATCAGATTTTCCTTGCAAGCTTGTAATACCATCATCTTTTTTGTACTTTCCCTTAATAGCAGTGACTAGGTAACTCCTTGAGGTTGCCTAGTCGCCTTTAATCTCCATAACCCCATTTGTAGTTGAGAATCTGATCCTCTAATGATAGGTGGATGCGACTGCTCTTATACGATGGATCCACGTCCATCCCATAATGGCATTATAGGGGGATTGTACATCCACCACTAGGAATTCCACCTAAAAGCAGATTGGGGCTACTGCAATTGGCACGATTATTAGTTCCAAAGGCTGCACAACTTGGCCACTGAATTCGAACAATAGAATAGAAGATGGCCGTAGATCTATCCTTCCGAGGCCAGACGTACATGATTTTTGATGAACTGCCCGCATCAACGAGCATTCATCTAATGTCGAACTCTTTTACCCATAAGGTGAGCACCAGAGTATCATTATGGGGTTGAACTACGTCTCGTAAGTCCTTGTCTGAGAATGAGATTTCACCTTTAGTCTGCCCGAACTTACTGACAATGCTTAGATGCGTGCTTACCTAGTAGAGTTTTTTCAAATGGGCCGCCATATTTCTCTGAGTCTTGACTGCCCGTGATGTTACTTCTCCTGGGCTTGTAGCTCCAAGACCACATCTATAACCTCTACTAGGGCTTTCTTATTGATGGCTAGCCTATGATTTCTTTTTTCCGAGCTTTTCGATGGTCTCTCTACCCTGCCTCCCTCTACAAACTCCTTTAGATACCCCTGTTTTACTAGATCCTTAAGATGTTGCTTGAGCATCCAAAAATTCTCCGTGAGGTGACTGTTTTCATGATGATAAGAGCACCAGTGGTCTAGGTTTCTCCTTCCAGGATTGCTCACCATCTTAAGAGGCCTTTTGAAGCAGGGCTTGTCCTTTATTTGAGTTAGGGACTTATAGAGGGGATCCTTGAAGATGGTTAACACCCCTTCGTAGGTTGTTTGCGGGGGTTTGGTATGACCTAACCTCTTGCTTGGCTTTTCTTCATATCCTTTTTCCTTTTTCAGTGAGACCTACCTTCCTCTTGGTGAAGCCTATACTCTAGTGGACACATATCTTCCTCCAGCTTTATAAATTCTTCAACTCGCCCCATCAGATCCTCTTGTGAGGTGGGAGGTCTTTTGGTTTAGGAGTTCCTACCGGAGCCGATTCTCCCTTGGGAGTTCGAGGTTATAGTTAGCTATTACCACCTGTTAGTTGCTTCGTTCGACCTTATTGTATAAATGCCAATATCGGGCATTACACTTTTTTAAGCTTTCCGAACTCTGCTTTTTGAGGCCGAGAAATGCAACGATGTCCTTTGGTTGCTTAGAATTCGTAACAAACCATGTTATGAAGGAACTAGCAAGTTCCCTAAAACTGCCAATGGACCTTGGTCTCAATTGGGAAAGCCACTTCAAAGCGAGGTCTCCTAAGCTTGATGGAAAAACCTTGTATGCCAGGGCTCATTCTCAACCCATAACGCCATTGAGTTTTGGAAATGCTGAACGTGGTCAGTAGGATTTGATGTGCCGTCATATACTTTCATCTTTGGCATGTTGAAATGCCAAGGAGGCTTCGACTTTTCTATTTTCTTCGACAAAGGAGACATAAAGCTTTGAACCCTCTTCCAACATCTCTCCCTGATGGGGTTCTCGAGAGGAGGCGTGCGATCCCTTTCTATGAGTTCTTTTTCTATAAGTGCTTGGATATCTCCTTTGGCGAGCGCTCGTGGGGGCGTTTTATCTCCTTAGTACCCCCTTAGGGATATATTTTCTCTACCGCGCCACACTTGATCTTCACTGCCTTCTATCTCCTTTCAAGGTTAGAACTTGAAGTATTGCTTCTTCATTGCCCATCTTTGACTTTCTTAAGGATTGGCAAACTCTTGATAGGTGACCCTCCTTCCTTTGATCCCCCGGCGCTATTTCGATTAGCCTCCTTTCCTTGCTTGAGGTCCTCATGTTTTCCTCACTCGGCTTTTAGTTCTTCTAACAGTTGATTGATCTTCTCTTGCTACAGCAACTTTTTTCTTCTTCTTTTTCTTCTTTTTTTTCCATTTTTTCTTCCTCCTAATTACCATGAGCAAGGAACATCTTGCATGTATGCTCTCAGGTTTCTATTCCATCATTCCATCTCTTATCTACCTTTCTTCCTTGTTGAAAGTGAAGATATTGGACTATATCTCTCCTTCCAGCACTCTAGCTGTTGTCTTGTTAAGATCTCTTACCTATTTGCAAATTTCCTGATATAATGGATTTAGAGAGACTCTTAACTCAAGCATGCACTCATTCTGTCTATTCTTTCTTCATGCATGGCATTTTAGGGTCAAGTTTAGTGTTCTTTTTCTCTATTTAAGCCAAGAGGAGAAGTAATGAATTGAATACAAAATATAAGGCAATTATAAGCTAATTCATGCTGAACACATGTTGGTAAAATTTGATTCTTGTAAATCTTTGAAATCTAAAATTCATTTTTCAAACCCCTTTATTGTTTAAAATACATGATTAGATTGTTTAAGTGAGTCATGAAACAGATTTAGAAATGTTAAATGATTTATTAGAGTAAGAATGACTTCTTGAAAAGAGGTGGTATACATGCACTTAGAATCTCAACATATTGGGTTAAAGAAGAGCCTTTTGCAATTGATTTAGCTTCAGAATTTATGAAGCTTACGACTAAGCCGGAAGTACATTATGGCTAGCTTTCTAGAGACCAAAAACAAAGAGTTAGGAATTTTTTTTATGGCCTAGCTCATGGCTAAGCCGTTAAATACACTATAGCTAAGCAACAGGCTAAATTGCTGTTAAGCTGTATCTGCAGGGACAATTTATAAAGCCGCGGCTAAGCCATGGCCTATTCACAGCTAAGCCGTAAGAATCTTGAAAATTAAGGACATTTGAGTAGGCCTTGTAGGGCCTTCGTTCCTTGGATCCTTTAACTTAATCAATTGGCCTAATGGAAAATTACTTAATATGAAGTGTCTTGAGGGCTGAGACTCATTCATGTAATGTTATCCATTTATTAAGTACCTTTCTATGGGTGTTGGTTTAAGGGACTTTAATGCACGCTTTCTTACACAAAGTGACACCAAATAAAGATAATTGTGTATCAGATAACTTAAAACTATATCATCACGCATGGTTGGAAATAATGGATGACTAAATTATGGTTGGCTCATAATTTACCTTGATTCTATTACATTGAAATGCGTAGTATATTGACTCGTTATAGTTGCTCTTTTATTATTGAAATGATTTGGAAATGATCATCATATGAATTGATTTTTCGTTTAAATGTTTCTTGATATAAGTTTTACTATTGTTAATATTGAATTGAGTAAGAATGAAGTAAACGTCGAATGAATTGTTTACAATGAAATGAATTGCACGAATTACTTAATTTCAATTATATGATTTGTAATGGTCTAGCTTTACGACCCAATCATACCTTTGACCGGGGTGTTGGTGTTCTTAATTCAAAGATCCATAGATGTAACATTTCGACCCAACTTAATCTCGTTTAGCGACTAATTAAGGACGAATTAGTTGTTAATTGTGCTTTGGTTTTGTTTCTGTTTTATTTCGAGTTATGGATAGGTAGTTGGGTTGAGTTTAACCTGGTTTAGGTAGACATGAGCCCTTTTTCATAATTTTAGATTTTATAAGACATTGTCATTCATGCATCATTTTGGCATTAGCACGTATCTTTTGTTGAGTTCATTCATTTCCTAACTGCTTCGTTTGCTAAAGACGTCGTTTGTTTCCATTGGGCCCTTAATTGACTAAAACTGTAAATTATTTGAGACCTTTGGGTTTTCTTATAATTTATCTAATCCTTATCCTATTTAAGTCAAACTCCATGCACTGACTTCCAGTTCTCTTCTCCTCTCCACGTTGCTTCTTTTGTGTTCCTCATTTCTTTCTTTCTGTTTCTTCTTCTCTACGATCAAGCCAAGGAAGGGGATCTTGTGCACTCATCTTCTATGTCATCTTCTTGTGTGTGTAGCTTAAGGTAAGCTTTTGGGTTTTGATTTTCTTCTTCTTCTCCTCCACGTCAGTTCCTGTACATGCACTCATGTCTCTCTTTTTCTTCCTTTTTCTGCATGCATGCGGGATTAGAATTGTGTTTGGATGGTGACTTTGAGCTTAGGGACAACCGTTCGCATGTTTGAACCCATTTGAGGGAAGTATAAGCATGATTTGGATGAACCATGTTGGTATAAGTTTGATTTTGAATAATTGTCTTAATCTCGATGATTAGTGTCAAGGATGCAAATAGCGGTTGCGGTGGGCGTAGCGGCCTGTCGCCAACACGATACGTAGCGGGCGATACGTAGCGGTATCGACGATACGTAGCGGCGTAGCGGTGTGAATTAAAAAAGTCTTCAAAAAAATCCGAAAAAATTCCAGAAAATCCAGAATAATGGAAAATGATGGAATATGTGTTTGTTTTGCAAAAGCAATTAGTATATGAGTATGTAGCGGTCCCCTCATTGCATTAGATCTTGTATCGCTGTATCAATAGAAAAGAATATGAATAATCAATGTTTTTCATATGGAATCATGTTGTTTAGTTATGTCAACTTAAACAGTAATTTAAGGCTTAAATAAAAAATGTTATAAACAAATTTCATCAAGATTCATTCAAGAATGAAAGATAAACTACGTTCAAACTTTATAAAAAAACAATATACTAATCTACTTAAAGAGCAAAGACTTTGTAATGGAGGAATACCTTGCTGATTAGCTCTAATCTAATACCAAAGGGAATGTCTTCCAGGAATCACATTGCTATCAGTGTCATCATCTTCATCATCATTTGTTGTGTTTGTGCCCCTATTATATTACACATTCTCCCCAAATTGAATTTGATATTGGTGAGCATTGGGATCTTGCATTGCAAAGAAGAAATCAAAGGAGCTTGGGGGAGGTGGATATCTATATTGAGGTTGACTATCATCATGGTCACCATATGAGTAAGACCCTGAAGCCGAAGATTGTTCTTCTTCTTGTTGCACATGACCATACTGATAATATTGTGATGGTTCATGAGGATACGGCCTGTAGTCTGAATGTAGAAGTGGAACATTATAAATAGGGTTCGAAGATGCTATTTGTTCCCCTCCTACATTTCCACTTCCACCCACATTCCCTTGCTCATCTATGTCTGCGGGTGATGACACTTTCCGTCACCTTTGATAAGCATGTTGTGGAGCCATTCTTGACTGTTCGGGAAACTCATCTACGGTCTCAACAGGAATGACATTTTCTTCTTCATCATATTGATAAGACTCAGCAGTGCCACCTGTCCCGCTATCTCCTCCGTCTCCTCCATCTCCTCTAGGACCTCCACCATGGCTACTGGAAGAAACAACAGTAGAACTACTATCTTCAGATGATGACATAATATGAGCTGGCTCCTTCCCTCTAGATGCACTTGCACTTCCACTACTTCTTTCTCCCTGAGGTGGCTGTCCCCCTGACATTTGTATATCTTCAGCAATTAAACGTTGTACTTCTTGCTGAAAGCCCGGATCTGAATTTAACAATGGATCTTCAGTCTCGGCTATCCATGGAAGTAAGGGATCATCGTCTTTGAATATGTGATCCAAATTAATTGGACAATAAGTAGGATCATTCCTTGCCTTTCTCTCTCTATTTCTGTTCCTCAACTTGAGATTGTAATGGCAATATACCAATTTGTTGAGTTTTCTCATGGTTATCCAATTCCTGGGCTTCGTATGGATCATGGAGAAAGTGCTCCAATTCTTTTCACAATTTGATGATGTTGTTGTTTGACTAAGGATGCGAATGGCTGCTCTCCTTAGATGTGGAGTACTCTCTCCAAAACTCCCCTACCAATAAGCTAGAATACAAAAAAAATAAAAAAAATTAGACATCTTTAAAACGTAGAAAGTTCCTTTTCTATGTATTGTCAATTGCGTATAAGTATAACTACCAGGTGAACATTTTCCAATCGCTCGCTGTACAAAAGGGTCAGCGAAAGTTCCTCTTTTATGTGTATAAGTGGAAATCTGAAATGCAAAAAATTAGAAATAAATAAGTACACCATATCAATACAATTATCTAAAATATATTTAAAAGATTAAATAAATTTCTTAATTAGCTTACCTCTTGTATAGCTTCGATATGATCATCTTCACTCAAAATTCTTTTCAACACTGTCCTTAATCCTACTCGCAATTCCGTATCTATTGCTTTAGTGTGGTGTGAGGCATTGCGATAGTAGAATTCAGGATTTAAAAAATAACCTGCAGCATGCAATGGATAGTGCAACTGATCGTTCCACCGGGCATCAATAATTTTTATATAATCATCATGATATCGACAATTTTCTATAATGGCTTGCTTTGCCCGAGCAATTGCTTCATAAATGTACCCCATTGTTGGCTTTTCATCAGCATCTACAAGCCGCAACACTTTCACTAAAGGTTCATATGCCTTTAATATGTTCTCTACTTTGGCCCAAAATTTATTATCCCTCATTAGAATTAGGATGTCAAACTCCGGACCATGTGTTGCTTTGCCCCATTTCGAACGAAGCCATTCTTCTGATGAAAACATCTGAATTAGCTCTGTTCTCCAACGTACTAAGCTTTCCATAGTAATAAAATGGGTAGCAAATCTAGTGGATGCCGGACGCACTAAGGCATGATTGTTTGTGAATCTCTTCATCAAGCTTAAGAGCCATGAATGGTTGTATATGAACCTTGTAATGCCTCTGCATGCCTTGATTGCAGCGGCCACATTCTTCTTTTTTCCAATATCCTCCATTATAAGGTCAATGCAGTGTGCTGCACATGGGGTCCAAAATAAATGTGTCCTCTTTTCCATTAAAAGAAGACCAGCCTTCTTAAAATTAGCTCCATTGTCTGTCACAATTTGGACAATGTTCTCCTCTCCAACACTTTCTACAACTTTATCCATAAGCCTATAAATATAATCTGCTGTCCGTTTCTCTTCAGATGCATCAACGGACTTCACAAAGACGGTCCCAGTGACATTATACACCAAAAAGTTAATTAATTGTGTTTGGGTGCTACTTGTCCACCCGTCACACATAATAGTGACTCCATTTTGCCCCCACATGGGCTTAAATGTCTCTACCCAAGCCTTTATTTCTTTATACTCTTCTTCAAGGTACTTGGTGCCCACATCATATAAGGATGGCGACGTAATACCCCGCCCAGCTTGAGCCGCAACATCAAGAACTGTCTGAAAATAAGGAGAATCAATTGCGGTAGGGGGTATATTCTTATGAATTAGACATTTTGCTGTAGCTTTGGCTAATCTTTCTCTTGCAGCCTTCATGACACCCTTGACAACATTAGAGATTTTTGGTTGCTTAGCTGCCTCCGATTTATGTGCGAAAGGATCAACAAAACTAACCCCTCTTCTAGTTTGTGTAGGTGTAGCCATCCGAGTAGAAATAATCTCTATATCATCATCCCGCTGTCGGGTGCTAAATGCTCTACGCATTTTACCCGCAATGCCTTTGCCCTTGCTTGTTGCACCAGATGAGCCACCTTCATCATAGTTTCTACACTGTTTATAGGCTCGACGCTCTGCTTCTTCTTGGCACGACATAAGGGACTATCGGCGTGCAGCCATCATTTCTGGGTCATCAAACTCATCATCAGAAGCAGTACCAAGACCTTCATCCCCAAATACATCATGGCGTGCTGCATCAACACCCTGCTGCTTCTTCTCTTTAATTTGTACTTTTCTCTGTTTTGTTTGATTCAATAAATTTTTCATTTGCTCCCTAACTTCTTTCGACACTTCAGGACACCCTGCAACATTGCCTTGCACATGGGCCAAATGTTGTTTAAATCTTGTAATGCCCCCATGGGTCACTTTGTGACAAAACTTGCACTTAATCTTCAATCGATTGTTTTCAATTGCCTCACCATAGCTCCATGCAAGATCTATATCACGCGGCATTTTTTCACGTCACAATACCTAAACAAGATTTAAAAGTAATAGGTTAAAATTTAAATAAATATCAAAAACATGAAAAAATTAGAATAACACGCATCTACGTGGGTAGGAATTGGGATTGATATATGGGAAACATAGATATAACATTTGGGGACTATTTTCAACCCATTTGATTCAGTTTACTTTTATACAAAAATATTTTTTTAAAAAAATACAAAAATCCGAAAATAAAAAATATGAAAAAAATTAAAAGAACACAAAAATATGTAGGATTGATCTATGGGAAACATAGATCTAATATTTAGTAACCATTTTCAACCCATTTGATTCAATTTACTTTTATAAAAAAATATTTTTTTAAAAAAATACAAAAATCCAAAAATAAAAAATATGAAAAAATTAGAGGGACACAAAAATATATGGGATTGATCTATGGGAAGCATAGATCTAACATTTAGGGACCACTTTCAACCCATTTGATTGAGTTTGCTTCTATAAAAAAATATTTTTTAAAAAAAATACAAAAATCTGAAAATAAAAAATATGAAAAAATTAGAAGAACACAAAAATATGTGGGATTGATCTATGGGAAGCATAGATCTAACATTTAGGGACCACTTTCAACCCATTTGATTGAGTTTGCTTCTATAAAAATTTTTTTTTAAAAAAAAATACAAAAATCCGAAAATAAAAAATATGAAAAAATTAGAAGAACACAAAAATATGTGGGATTGATCTATGGGAAGCATAGATCTAACATTTAGGGACCACTTTTAACCCATTTGATTGAGTTTGCTTTTATAAAATTTTTTTTAAAATACAAAAACTCGAAAATAAAAAATATGAAAAAATTAGAAGTACACAAAAATATGTGGGATTGATCTATGGGAAGCATAGATCTAACATTTAGGGACCACTTTCAACCCATTTGATTGGTTTTCCATTAACAAAATAGATTTTTTTTTCAAATAATAAAATAATCCGAAAATAAAATTCAAAAAAAAATTAAGAAAGTGATAAAAAAGAGGGGCTTGATCAAAGAGGAACATGGATCTAACAACAACAACTCATTTTCAAGTGATTCATAGAAGAAAAGAGAGAAATAAGCACAAAGTAGAAAAAAAAAAGCTTCAAAACTCACCTTTTTTGAACTTGATGCTTGAATCTTAAATGCCACCTTAATCTTTAGATGTTTTTGATGTTTTTGTTGATGATTTTGATGTTTTTTTGAGATGATTTGAAAAATGGAGGCAAGAAAAGGGGCTTGGAGGAGTTGGAGCTGTGAAGAGGGGAGAAAAGAGGGGAGTTGAAAGGGAAAGTGGGTTAAAAAATCGGCTGGGGGGTTTTAAACCCCCCAGCCGATACGTATCGGCCGATACGTCTGTGAGCGGTGCTTTTTTGTAAAAAGCGTAGCGCCTATGAGCGCTACACCTGATTTATCGGCCGATACACTTCGTATCGGCCGATATTTGCATCCTTGATTAGTGTAAATTCCTCAAATGTAGGATCCATTTTGTACGTTCCTTCTACTCCGGGAGAATTGATGATATGAATCTCTCACCTCAACCTATGATTTGATCTCGCCTCCTGATTCTCAGGAATAGTGCCCCTTTCGTTACGGCCTTCACCTGAGTAGACGAAGCCAGCTGTCCCCTATTATTTGGACTAGCCTTAGTCAATGGGTCATCAGTTCAGTTTGGTGGTTTTATTGCATGCTCGCTTAGCTTGGTTATGGGAGCTTCCAGAGCTCACTGGCACTTACCTTTGCCCAAGGTGCAGTCCATTTTATCCCTTTACAACCTCTCCTCTCATTCTACCACAATCCATCCATTTCCCAGAAGGCTTGAGAACCCAAGGCCAAAGAGGAAAGAGAGAAATTTCAAATAAAGCCCTAACTTTTTACCTTATTTAAGAAAAGGACATAAATTTTAAAACTTTTCAAATTAGTCCATTAGTTTTCTAAGAAGTTTTTAGTTAAAGACATTCGTCTATTTAAAGATATTTTTCAGCAATTTTAACCTCAATTATTTTAAAATACCTAAATTATCTTTTATTGAAATAAAACCCTCATTCAATTTCTTAGTATTCTCCTTAGTTTTTTCTCCGGCATCGTCATGATGATCAAGGACAAATAGTGTCCCTACCATGATTAACTGCATGTAGTGGCTGCTGAAACTATGTCATTACTTTACAAATTGGTAATTTTGGTATTTTAAGAAAAAGAGGGAAAAAGTCTTCAATGAGCACCTTTAAATTGTCAAAGGTCCTTAATTGAAGATTTATTCAAAAACTTTGGTTCTAATTTGAAAAGTTTTGAAACATACAAAAACTTAGGTTCTAATTTGAAAAGTTTTGAAGCATATAAAAACTTAGGTTCTAATTTGAAAAGTCTTAAAATATTCAATAACTTAGGTTCTAATTTGAAAAGTTTTGAAACTTGTCTACTTTTTTGAAGTAAGGCAAAAACCTCTTTGACAATTTCCCATGATAATAATACTAATATAGGAAAGCAATATTATTAGGAAGCACCCAAAGGACAGTAGCGACACACATTGCAAGGGGCGGACCTATCCTTTAGGTATTGGGTGCGGCTGCCCCAGGTAAATTTCGCACCTCTTGTGGGACTCCAATCCGCTTGGATAATCTCTTGAGGCAAGATCAGGATAGAGCCTGGATGTGTAAGCTTGTGAGCCAAAATATGGGACTCTGTAGCGGCAATGGAAATATCCAAGTCCTAATCCTAGAATATAAGTTTGGCCTTGGTCTTTACCCCACATAAGGCCTTGTACATGAGGACTTGTCTTATTAGTGTATTTACTTGCTTGCCCAGTGGCATAAATAAAACCTCCGCTGTGCACTCTGATAATAGTGAGGTAGGACAATATCAAATATGGGACTCTGTAGCGGCAATGGAAATATCCAAGTCCTAATCCTAGAATATAAGTTTGGCCTTGGTCTTTACCCCACATAAGGCCTTGTACATGAGGACTTGTCTTATTAGTGTATTTACTTGCTTGCCCAGTGGCATAAATAAAACCTCCGCTGTGCACTCTGATAATAGTGAGGTAGGACAATATCAAACTTTGGGCACTCCCAAAATGAGAACTTTTAAAACTGTGAAATAAGATTGGGTTGAACTCCTATGAGACAAAGCGGACAATATCATGTGGATAATAGGCTCGGGTCGTTATACCTCCCTTAAAGTGTCATGGGCCACACAGCAAGTGGAGCCCAATCCCGCACCACCCTATGACTTGGGCAAACCTAGTTCAATGTTGAAAAGTTGATCCTTCCATTTCATTCAAATCCCATCTCCAAATTAGTGAAATGCATGCAAAACAAAATCCTCCCTCATCTTGTCACCCTACCTTCTTGTCTCATTCGACACAGATTCCAGTCGCTGATTAGGCTTCCTCTCTCTGGTAGCGGTAACAGTAGTATCAGCTTTCCTTTGTCCATCCAACCATTTGTTTATTTATTTATTTCTCTCTCTTCGATGGAAACTCCCAAATTGTTGCAACGCAGAAAAAACCTCAGCGTCACAGTTGACTCTCTCTCTCTCTCTCGCCATTTGACCATCTCTATTTGGCACTCTTCCAGTCTCTGGCAGAAAGCCTCCAAATCTCTGTCTGGTATGGCCACCTCTCTTTAGCAAAATAATAATAATAATAATAAATAAATAAAAATAATAATAAAAAATAAAATAAAAATAAAAACCCCCCAAAATCCTCTCCATTCGACCATCTTTCTATAACTCTCTCTGGCAGATAAAAGGTACAAACAAAAGGTACCCTTGCTCATCTGTACCTTTTTTTAATCTTTTTTTTTATAGCAGTTGAAGGTGTTTTTAGTTTTATGAGATGAGTGGGTTGGTTGTTATTCTTTAATTGGATTTGCATTTGGTGGAGATTTAAATACTTTTTTATGTCATTCTAACCAATTAGATTAAGTCCTCGTAACTATTGGAAGTAGGTGGGTCTCATGGATAGATGTTCAAAACTTTTGACTTACTTGACACGGGGATCAACTATCCATAAGACCAAAAAAACCTAATCCAGGATGCATTACCCTCAATCTCGTGACTATGTATAGTAAATATTCTATCTAAAAACAGAATCAAACAGCACTAAACATCAATAATAATCTACGACATGCAAGAAGTAGATCATACCTTTGGAGATTCGTAGTGCTTTAATAGAAAAGTTGCGACTCTACTTTGATGATGAGAATCTTCAACACCTCTTAGCCTTCCACGCTATGACCCGAATTGGATTTCTTTTCTCAAGAAGATTGGTGGAATCTCCAGGAGAAATCCTAACTTGAAACTCCAAGGAATTAAAAGAAAGAAGGAGAGAGAAACTCGTGCAACTCTTACACACATAAGGTTTTGGGCGTGAGAGAGGTATCTTATATGGACGTCCAAGAGATTTTTATATACTTTTAAATCTCTTCCTTGCTTAATTGAAATAGAAGTCTTACTTCCAAAGCAATTAGCAACTTTCTCCTTTCTTAACCCTTCTTTCTAGAGTTCAAGTTGGATTAGTATTTTCCAATAACTTGGGCTAGCGTGGGGACCATTAGGGATTTCTTAGAAAGCTAGCTCCAACTGTAACACCACGACCCCACATCTCATGTGCAATCCGGGCCCATAGTTAATTGCAAATAACACCACTATATAAATGCAATTGCACTCCAGTCTTAGGAATAAATTACAATGAAGACCCTAAACTTCCTAATTACCACAAGTAGGCCCCTCTATCAATATCCGTGGATCAATTGGAATAAATCTGTCTCTTCCAATATAAGTTTCACATCTTGTTATCCTTGAGTCCCAAATAATCATAGTAATCATCAGTACCATTCAATTAACTCTTAATTGAGATGGGTGCGCACTTACTAATGACAAATCCATTAATTGGCACAAGGGGATAATAGAGATAGATTCCATCTTGATCATTCAATGTTCCCACAATTCTACTACCACATACCCAAGACACCGAGGTGTTAACCTACAGTCGGCCTCACTTATTGGTGACTCAAAGCAAATGAATAGATAGAAACTTGAGTTCATCAATGTCTCAGGATTGAGAGCCTATTGCTAGGGAATTATGAGAGCATATCTTATTATTGAGACAGAATTCCATAAGGTGCATCTCATGGTCCTTCAATACATCCAATGTACCAGCACCGTGATCCAGAATCTTACATTTTGATGATCGAGACAAATCACACTATCTCATAGTGATCAAAGTGCTGTAACCTTATCAAATGAAATGCCCAGTCTCATTACTGGCTGTGAAGCTATTTAAGTATAAGATTTGTGACATATATCTCTCGCGTGTGAATCTCATCCATACACATATATCACATCTAATATACTAATGGGACCCGGCTCAACTCATGAACCATTATGTCATATGTATTGGTCATGTGCATGAAGTAGTAAAATAACATTCATCTTATGAAAGTAAAGCATGATTTTATTGATAAATAAAGAAATTAATCAATTTATTATATCAACTGATGGATGAGTCCACAAAATCTAACAGTAACAATAGTCATTTTTTTTTCTTAAAGTTTGTTTCTCATTCAATTAAGAATAACTTTTTCTCTTGTAAATACCACCAAAAAAAAAAGAAATAAGAAAAGGAAAAATGAAAAAATTGTTCAGGAAGCTTTCATGTTTGTGGGTAGAATTTATTTATTTGTATAGGGCACTAAACACAAAAATTATAGAGAAAATCAATGATCAATACTAATAAACTATAAAAACATCCACATATAAGCACTTGATAAAATAGGAGTTTCCTTCAAAATATATCCTGATCACTATAGAGATTTTAAGCTAATGGTTTAATGAAGGGGTATGCACTTAGGTCTAACGAGAACTTGGATGGTCGAACACAAACCAATAAGTGAAATTTTGGTTGGGCTAGTAAGGGTTTGGGAGAGTTGGTGCTGAAATTTTGTTAGGCTAGTTAGAAATATTACCTTAATTTTATGCCCTTTCAAAATGTAGACAAAAGATTTCAATACCTAAAATGAGTAGAGTCTTAAGTCTTAACCCAAATTATATTAAATAAGGAATGCTAGTTAGGGCTCAAATTGACTATGCTTGGTTTTCATTTGTTTGAGTTTGGTATTATACACATACGGTGTGTCAAGCTTAGGTTGAGACAATTATGACTGGAATTTGAATGTGCTATTATATGAGATGAATTGTCCTTACTATAGTAAACGGTAAACCGAGCAATTACCTGTGACATAGTTGAATTTCTCAAGTATAATAAGTTTTGAAGGTAAGAATTTTAAGGGGTGAAATTTGCAAGATAAAAAATACTTTATTATTATTATTATTATTATTATTATTATTATGTATACAGTATACTAGAATATCTTGTTTTGCTTTGTTGGTAGCCAGGGAGGTCATCGAACTCAACGGAAACCTCAGCAAATGGTGCAATTAACAGGGAGCTTGTGCTAAGTAAGATAGGGAAGATTCCTCTTGGACTAGCTCCAAAACCACCCCACATACTCTTAGAGGAGAGATTCATCTCCCTCTTGCAGCCATGTAGCAATCTCACCCACCTACGACAAATCCTTGACCAGATCATCACCCATGGCCTCCACCATAGCCAATTTGTCACACCCAAATTTGTCGCGGCATGCGCCCAATCCAAGGACATGGCCTACGCCCGCCAATTGTTCGACCGAATTCCCCACCCAAATGTCTTCCTTTGGAACGCCATGTTCAAAGGGTTCTCTGAGAATGGATTGCACGGTGAGGCGCTCCTTCTGTTTGATCAAATGAAGAAGAGAGATGTGAGGCCCAATGCCTTCACGTTCCCTTTTGTTCTCAAGTCTTGCGGAAAAATACCCGCTTTGAGAGAGGGGGAGGAGGTGCATTGCTGCGTGATCAAGAGTGGGTTCGAGGCGAATGCCTTTGTTGGGACGACACTGATTGATATGTATTCAGGTGGGGGAGCAATCGGATCCTCACACAAGGTGTTTGATGAAATGCCTGAGAGGAATGTTGTTGCATGGACCGCAATTGTCAGTGGGTACATTTCATTGAACTCCTTGGAGTCTGCCCGTAGTCTCTTCGATCTGGCACCTGAGCGCGATATTGTTCTGTGGAATACAATGGTTTCTGGGTATGTGGCATCCGGCGACATGCTGTCTGCTGGACGGGTATTTGATGAGATGCCAGTGAAAGATGTTATGGCTTGGAACACTGTCTTAAATGGGCATGCCAGCACTGGAGATTTTAAGGCTGCGGAGAGTCTGTTGGAAGAAATGCCACAGAGGAATGTGTTCTCGTGGAATGGATTGATTGGAGGGTATTCTCGCCATGGTAAATTCTTTGAGGTCTTGGGGGCTTTCAAGCGAATGCTCAAGGAATCTGATGTTGTGCCTAACGATGCGACGCTTGTCACTGTGTTGTCAGCCTGCGCGAGATTGGGATCTCTTGATTTGGGCAAATGGGTTCATGTTTACTCAAAAAGCAATGGGTTTAAGGAGAATGTTTATGTTGGAAATGCACTAATCGACATGTATGCAAAATGTGGTAGCATTGAAAGTGCTATTGATGTGTTCAATGACATGAATTTCAGAGATTTGATCACCTGGAATTCTATCATCGGTGGTTTGGCAATGCATGGACGTGGAACTGATGCGTTGAATGCACTCGATCAGATGAAGAAAGATGGGCAAACACCTGATGGCATCACTTTCGTCGGCGTCTTGTGCGCCTGCACACATATGGGTCTAGTCAAAGATGGATTCAGTTACTTCCAATCAATGATTGATCATTACTCCATCGTGCCCCAGATCGAGCACTATGGATGTATGGTTGATCTTCTAGGACGAGCAGGTCTGCTGTTTGAGGCTGTAGATTTTGTGAGGAAGATGCCAATCGAATCAGATTGTGTTATTTGGAGTGCACTACTCGGGGCCTGCAGGATTTACAAAGACGTTAGATTGGCCGAGTTGGCAGTTAAAGAGCTCATCAGGCTTGAGCCGACCAATGTGGCAAATTATGTGGTGCTTTCAAACTTATATGGGTCAGTTGGTAAGTGGGAAGATGTTGCTAGATTGAAATTGGTGATCAGAGAGATGGGTGTAAGAAAACTGCCGGGATGTAGCTTGATAGAGGTGAATGATGGTGTTGTTGAATTCTACTCATCAGATAAGAGGCATTCACAAATAGAGGAGATTTATTGGGTCTTGAAGGGACTGACAGAGGTGTTGAAGTTAGCAGGATATGAGCCAGAGCTTGAAGAGTTTTGGGAGGGAACATGAAAAGAAAGAAGGCGATGAACTGAACAAAGATGCATTCCGATATACCTGATTGGATGATTATCCATTTCTCTTCACTGGCATCATGAACGGCGGAGAGATTGGAAATCACATAAGAAAGTGGGGTGGAGTCCTTTGATCATGTAGTGCTTATCTAACCAGTTTCAAATGCTACAGGTATGATACGAACTTTTAAACCTTCCTCGTGACTTTTTCTTTTTTTGTCTCAACCCTATATAGATAGAAGTTCTCATACCAAGTTTTTGTTGTGACAGCATTTGAATGCCTAACACTGGGTATATAAAGAGAATTCTGGTAGTTGTAGCTTATCGTTATCTTGACAATTTTTCATGTAGTGTGGTCATCGATGGTTTTGATGATCAGAAAAGATGTAGTCCTTGTACCATCCATTGTGAAAAAAAAGAGTGAGAATCCTCGGCCCCAATCAGAGAATTAGAACAGATTCCACTTCTGATTTCTGAAATCTTTACTGTCTCCTGCTTTTCTTCAATACAACTTGGGCATTTTCCATTGTATTTGCGGTGAACGCTGTTGCCTTCGGATCCCCTCAACTCGGTGGTGAAATTTTGTGTAAGGAGGGCCAAGGGACTGACATATTGATTTACAGTGACGTAATATGGGTAGTTGTGAAGATCACCAACTTCAGTGTGATGCCCACTATCTGGCATGCACTAAATCATGATTTGACCACGATTAGATGGTTGATCTGACCATGTGCCCACTGTCATTTAGTCATCATTAAATCAGGCTAATGCTCAAGACCGTGTCATTTGATTATTAGGGTTGGTCTTGACCTTTTGCCAGCCACTTCTGTGACCCACTTTGGGCCTCTATTGCTTGATCCTCAACTGTGTGGCTTGATCAAGACTGTCCCAACAACAGGATATGATGATTTCTCCTAGATAATTACTTATAACCTCTTGGCCATTTCCCAAAAGATAATCATGATAATCATTTTTGATATATGTTCAGAATTTATGGATAATCTGGCCCATCGATGAACGTGTTATCCTCTTGTCACATGCTATATCCCCTACTCCAATCTTCTTTGAATCACAGAAGTCCAAATTTGAACTTATGCGGCCATTACTCATCATTGGATTGAAAAAAAAAAAAAAAGAAAAGAAAAGAAAAGAAAAGAAAAAAAGCCTTTTGAAGCTAAAGACCATAGTTTCATCCCTAGGGAATAAGAGTGTGTGCAAATCCGAGTCTCTAGAAAAAAAGAAGAAGAAATATCAAAGGACATAAATCAAAGGATTAGTATGATCAAGGACTTACACATTCTTATGTGTAGATCACCAAAATAAAGCTTACTAAAATTGCGGGAGAAGGTTTGATTGCTAGCTTTGCATTTGATGCCTACAACTCCCTCTTCAAATTGAAGTCATTATCTTTTACCCAAAAAAAAAAAAAATGGAGTCAATATGGGGCCCCACCATATAACGTATGACCTTCCCAATGAGTTGGGAATGTTGTTCTTTGAGTAGGCTATATGCTGCTAGTATGTGTCAGTTCATCGGATTTACCTAGATGCTTGTAAATTTCAAATCTTCAAAGTCTAACTTTTCTCCTTGAGTTGAAAGTGTGGAACTCTATAATGGGGCCAATCTATTGAAAATTTAATCTGCTCAAAATGAATGCTCTAATCGTCCATGGAATATTCCAAATTTTACAATATAGGAGTTGGCCCTACCATGAGATTGAACATATGATGAATATTGTGATTATTGTATATGATCAATGATGCATAAGATTGTGGTAATGTATCAATTGGCTAATTTTATAGTAGGGTCAACATCTATTAGAGTAAAATCTAGGGACATGACTAGGGTTGTTAATGGGCCAGGCCGATCGAAGGCATATCTAGGCTTTGCCCGACTTTAGAAAAATAGGCCCATGCTCGGCCCAATTCGACATGGGCTGTAAAAGTTAGGCCTAGCATGCCTATTTAATCAATTGGGGTTGGCCGAACTGAGCTTTTTATCAATTTTGTAGTTATTCAAGCAATTGTTTAGACTAATTGAATTAAATTACATGCATTCCTTACATAGGCCGAGTTGGGCCTTCTATCACTTAATCCAAGCCCAACCCAAAACAGATGGAGCAGGATTAGGCTTGGTCTGGCATGGCCCACGAGCACCCCTAGACATGACACTATTGTGGAGTTTCATGCTTACAAATATTTCAAAATAAAATAAAATAAACCTTTCAAAAAACTTAGACATGCTCTTTGTGCTCGTTTGCCTGGTATAATTGAAGACATGGAATTATAAGACTTATATTTCTAACAAAGGTTAAAATTGAACAAAAAATGTGAACCTTTAAAATTAATCATCAGATTGTCTCACCTCTAATGGAAAATTAAGGAACGGAAGGTGGGAAATAAATACTTAGCCATCACCAAGTAACTCAAATCCTAGTAAAGTGAGAGTTGCATTTACATTGCTATCTTATATTCTTGCTACTCACTCCATACCCTTTAAACTTTCTACTTTTCATAATCCTTTGGTGGAGCTCATTTAATGATGCAAGCCAGACCATAAGTAGGCCAAATGATTGGGCCCAGTCCATAAGCCCAACAGGACATCTAGTTATTTAGAAATATTATTTGTAGTTTGATTATATTAGTGCTTTTCTTAGTTTATTTAGGTTTTTTTTTAATATTAGGAAGTTCTTCCTTAATGGGATTAGGAAGTACTTGTTTTAATTAGTAAGTCTTGTTTATTAAGAGCTAGATTTGCTATCCTATAAATTAGAGAGACCTCATTATAGTTGCTCATGTTTTTGATAATTAATAATATTCAGATTTGGGTTTTCCCTTCAATTATGGGTTTTCCCTTCAATTATGGGTTGTTTCTTGGTTATATTTGTGCCTTAGGGCAAGAATCCAAGGATTCGATCAATCCTTCGGAAGATTGATCTATTCTTCTCAATCATGGATCGTGGTTGTGCCAATAGGTATCAAAGCCGAAGAGCGATTGCCGGGACGATACTGTCCTTCCTGGATTTCCATGCCATCATCCCCATCATCTTTCCATCCTCCACCCATCCATTCCACAAATCCAAAATCCACACCCCACGTCCCCAAATCCATTCGTTCCCAAATCCTTTCACCGACAACACACAAAACCCCTCTCATCACTGCTAAAATCTGTGCACCCTAACTCCACTCACCGAAACCCTAAAACCATCTCCATGCCCATTCCTAAACCCACTGAGACCATCAAATCTTGTTCCTGACCACATCCGCCACCTGCCCAAACATCTTCGACACCAACCAAACCCTAATCGAGAATCCAAAACCCTTTTCTCTTCCAGCCCCAACTATTTCAACACCATTGAACATCATTTTAACACCAGTCGAAGCCCTTCTGACCCATTCGAAACCCCTTCCAACCTTACATCCACTCCATTTCAACCAAAACCCAAAGGCTCTCTTGGAATCAAACCCTTCTCGACAACACCCAGCCACTCTTAACACCATTAGCCACCGCCAAAACCCCTATAAACCCAACCCCCATCCCTCTTCGACACCACGCCATCACTGAGACTACATCTTCGAATAGCAAAAAAGCAAAGAGAAAAATCTCCATACACTACTAAAGGTCATGTTGTTAAACCCATTGTAGAGGTTGTCAAGGCTAATTTCAACAGACAAAAGTAGGAAACAAGTGATTCTACCATCTATTTAGATGAAGTAATAGAAAACTCTCCTCAAATAATTCTACTTTAGATGCAGATGAAGCAAATGAACCCGAATCCCATCCTTTTGATAGTGTTGATCAATTGGTACAGCTGGAACACATCAGGGAATCTAGTCATCTCGTCGATTTGATCATATCTCCATTTCCATCACCTCACATTAGGTCACCAAAAATCAAATCAATTGCTTCAATGGTTTCGCAAGAAGATCAAGTTGTTGAAGTCCCCCACATTGCTTCATCTTCAGGGATCAGATATGGATGATAGGCAACCAATAATTGCAGCATCTACAAGCTAGATCATACATCTGGGCTAACTTTGTTCATCAGAAATAGTGACACGTCCAATGCCTTTTCCATGGGGTAAACGATCACATCAAGCTTCCCAACCATGTCAAAAAAATGTATACTTGAAGAAAAGACAAAACTTTGTACACTTGATTTTCAACCCCGAACGAAGTCTCCCTCACCTTGCGGTTGAACTTCTCCTGGCATTTCTCAAATTGGTAAACTCGTCAAAGTCTAGTTTTTTCAAGCCGGGGAGCGTTGATGCAGGCCAGACAATAAGTCGGCCAACCCGTTGGGCCCAGTCCATAAGCCTAATAGGACATCTAATTATTTAAGAATATTATTAGTAGTTTGATTAAATTAGTGAGTTTCTTATTTTATTTAGGCTTATTTTAATATTAGGAAGTTCTTGTTTAATAGGATTAGGAAGTACTTGTTTTAATTAGTAAGTCTTGTTTATTAAGAACTAGGTTTGCTGCTCTATAAATAAAAGAGACCTTATTGTAGTTGCTTATGCCTTCGATAATTAATAATATTTGGATTTGGGTTTTCCCTTTGGTTATAGGTTGTTTCTTGGTTATGTTTGTGCCTTAGGACATGAATCCATCTTGAATTCGATCAATCTTTCAGGATATTGATTTATTGGATCGTAGCTGCGCCATTTAATCATGAATTTGTATATATTAAATGTAAATAACAATGCCTTTATGACTTGTTCTTTTATAAAAAATACTGACGAAAATTTGGTATGTTCAAATTTCATGGAAATAATGTGATAACTTGTCCTTGCGCTTGGAAATGTTAGGGTTTTTTTTTCTTTTTCTTTTTGCAAAATTTAGAATTCTAGCCACCTAAAAATTCTCAAATGACATTTGAAATTCCAACCTCTTTGCATTTTACCGGAATTTTGAGATGCTCTACCGAAGAGGATGATTTATGAATTTCACCCAAGGAAAGTTTTTGGAAAATTTGAAATTATCCAAGTGCAAAAATTCTGTGAATTCTTGTACAGATAATTCAATCAATTACGCGTAACTTATGGACCCTATATGCCCATGGGTGTTCTTGGTGCAGCCATTAACCACCATAATCATGGCTGGTCTTAAACTTGTCCACGAAATCTATAGTATTGTCCCATGGCTACCTAACCTAATGCATTTAAAGTGGCTATTGTACAGAGTGATCCATCGAACTAAATCTCCCATGACCTAAACGTCATGGATTGATTGGCCAACCCTCCATATCAAGAATTCCAATTTTAGACATTGATTAGAAAAAGAGGGGGAGCTGTGCTGTAGCTATAGTTGTTTGTAAACTTAATTTTGAAGCCCCGTTGGCCGTTAGCAATATAAAGATGTTTGCACAACCACAAATCTATGATCGATAAATAGATCAATCTCACGAATGATTGATGTAATCCAAAGAAGGATTTAGCCCCCCATGGCATTCTTACAAGAGGAACAAACACCATAAGCGATAATGATGAAAGCCAGATTAGCATTGATGGGCCACTTTGATAGACCTTACCTGATCCGTGATCTCCTCAAGATCAAGGATCCTTATCATTAGTTAGATAGTTTTTATTTAATTATCTATTTCCTATTTTATGTTGAATTAAGATTAGGACTTAATTTAATTTCGTAAGCTATGACTGTTTAGGATTAGTCTTTCATAGTTTAGCAATAGCCTCTTCTATATAAGAAGGAGCCTTTCGTTATAATGAACATGCATATTTTTAAATCGATTAAAGTTCTCTTTTGAGGTTTAAAAAGAACAAGAAGAAGAAGAAGAAGAAGAAGAAGAAAGAGAGGGTGTACCTCGCCATAGCATCTCACCCTCGTAGTAACCTCTCCATCGATCACCTGCTTCCTTCTCCCTTCATCGTCTTCAACTGCAGAGGATTCCTCCACAGGGTGTAAGCCTCTTCCCATCCCAAGTAAAAAGTTGACAACATCCTTGTTTTCTTTATTTTCTTGTCTGCACGGGACCCGAGATGAAGAAGATGTTATTTTCTCCCACTTGTTGAATTTTTCTTTGGAGCTAAAGTTTGCTAAGCTGACTTGGGCCATAACTTTGGCCTTGACTTGACCTGGGACTGATTTGAGCCAAAGACCAGTTGGACTTGCAGTCTGGGCCTGACCTGACCCAAGTCCAGACTTGCAATAGAGGAACAAAAAAGAAAAAAAAAAGTGTGCCAAGCTAAAGCACAAGTACAGATTTTTCTGCTTGATTAATCCCAACCATTGATTCAACAAAACAAAAAAAAAAAAAAGAAGGAAAAAAAAAGCCAAGGGATATCTTGATCATGTGATCTCCAATCAACAATCCATCTTCACCAATATATTCCACTTTTCGAGATCCATCATTGCGAACATATTGTGATCAACAAAGATCAACAAATCAGGTTAGTTTATCCTTTTTCAAGCAGTTGAATTTGAATCTAAAACATCATGGGAATTTTTGGGCACTCGATTGAAATTCAACGAATTATGTATCAATACAAATATAGAGATTGGTATTTTAAGAATGAATTTTAGTTTGAGCAATTTCTGAATTTGAAGCAAGAAGAATTAACGGTTGATCAATATACTCATCAATTTCGAGAGTTGCAAGATATCTGTGAACTAGAGGAGACTGAGACACATTATTTGTGTCGCTATATCAGAGGTTTAAGACCAGACCTCTTGGAGAATATGATTTCTTGAGATTCTAGTCAAGAGGCATGCTTAGAAGCCTTTCATATTGAACATATGCTTAGAGAGTCTCGCAAACGACAATGCGTATTTCAACAAAAAAAAATGACACATGTTGTGGAAAGACTTTATGCCGGAGAAGATAATCCCACAATTGTCATTCGTCGCTTCCTCAACACAAATGAGAAGGAAGAAGAAAAATGGTGATAGGCAAAACAATTCCACATGTGGGTGAGAGTCAAAGACAGAGCTGTCAATTTGACTATTGACGATGGTAGTGCAATCAATTTTGTTGTACAAGAGGTTATTGACAAACCTCATGTCACGTCCCCAAAAAAAAGAAAATAGGGTTACGCGAAATTAGGAGTCAATTTTTTATATATATATTTTTCTGTAAACAAAAACCATTGACTCCTAATTATCTTTCCCACAAGATCTTAGGCTGGGGTGAGTTTAGGTCATTCACATTCGTTCCCAACCTGCGTAAGTAATTTCAACCAATAGGTACCAAGAAAAAAATCAAGTTTGCATATCACCAGATAACAATAATAATATTCCAAGTTGCAAAAGAAATAAATAATAATTTATTACAATGTCCCACTGAAGGATCAAGTCTTTAAAGAATGATTTATTTAATATAATCACAACTAGGTGAGTCACTCCTGTGCTTAGTTAGACGGCCCCGAAGCCATCGTTTGCACCCCACTCGGGAACATCAGTTGGTTCAAGCGTTTAAAATGCTTCAGCCTGCGCCTCCTCCTCGGCAAAGCCGGGCTCGGTACCTATGCATCAATTTTAGAAAACAAGGGTCAACCACAAATGGCGGCAAGTAAGATACACATAACTCAAAATGAAGTACACTATCAATATGAGATTAGACACGAAAATCATAAGAATATGTAAACAATATAAATAAAAGAATGCCATGTAACTTAGAAGGGACGGATCCTAAATCCAACTCTACATCAAATGAACAATATCACATTCGCCGAGCATCGCATCAGCTGGTGTCCTTACGGAATTTATACCATCTTCGGATGCCCCACATCCTGTCCAGAAACGGTGGATCAAATCCGTCTTCGGATGCCTAGCATCCTGTCCAAAATCATGGTGAAACCAACCGTGTACGAGTGGTAAGCTCGTCTTCGGCCCTAAGTCCGGTAAAAATCATCACAGTGTACATCTGTGAACCGACTGTAGTCGTCCAATGAACAGATCCGCATAATAATCTCACACAGCCCTGGCCCTTCCTGTGTTGAGACTTATAAACATGGCTCAGTGATTGTTCGACAGACACATCCTATGGTAGTGTGAAGGGCTGGCCATAATAGGTAATCAAATACCATATAATAAAACATTATATCAACCATATAGTTTTCAACATAACATAAATACCTCATAAATAAACACTGTGTAGTTCAAGCCATAACACGGTCAAAGTCATCATAAAATAACGGGTATAAACTCTAACATGTATGCAACAAGGTAAAGAAATACATCATGATGATCAAGAAATGACTCTACAAATATTCCTAACACTGTGACTATGATTTACGCATGTGACAATTCCACATGAACCAAGATGAAGTAAGGTTGGGAATTTTGGAAAACGGGGTGATGCATAGCCCAATCCTCACTTCATCTGAGTGCGGGTGGTTTGTATCGTCATGTGTAAACCATGAAATCTGTAAGAGGAAATCTGCCCGCATAACCTTTTACTTTGATGATGTGATGGATTTAATTTTTTTTTATTAAATCTAATTTGTTGGGTTCCAAGGCCAACACAAGGGTCCTCCAGGGTATGTAAACCATCTAAAGAAAATCATAAGTGAATGGTTAAGTAAACATGTAAACAAATTATCGGGCCCAAGTCTACCATACTCATGATTACATACAAAGGGGTGGCCCACCGGTACACCACTACTAGTGGTCGAATTAACTGTCAACCCTCATATATTTACTACCATGGATTCACAAGGTGATGAACCCACTTGCCCCTGCTGCCAAAATTCCCACCAGTTGATGGCCCCACTTGGCACCCGAGTCAGGGCCTCACCAATCTGGACTGTACCAGCCACATAAAGCCCAACAATACCCAACAGTACCCTACTGTGATGCAGTCCTTGTTGTCCATCCACATCCCAGCCCAGATTTGGGAGTAAAAGTCCCAGTTTTTTTTTTCTTTTTTTATGTTGGTGGCCCATCATAGTTTTATGAAAGTGGCAAATACCCTGCACCTGTGCCAAATAAAAGCAACGTGTCTGGGTTCATTCCCAGACACGATCATCTTTCTGTCTTTTTTTTTTTTTTTTTTTATACAAATGATGATGGCCCACTGCTTTTAGGAAGATTGAAATGCCCTACATATACCATAGACAAGTAACGTGTTTGGGTTCATTCCTAGACACGATCAACCCCCTTTTTTTTTTTTAAACAAAAGACCCATCTGTGAAATGGCCCGGTCCCCTTTTTCATCAAATCCATCAAAATCATCAAAATCATCAAATCCATCGAAACACCATCAAACAAAAAATCTGTCAAATACTTACCCACCTAATCTACCATCAATCTTTAGAGATTTAAATAGGCATTTCACAAATACTACTAATCATCATAGATTCAAAGAAAACAGTGTAGATCATTGAAAATAATGAATATTTCGCTTGCCTTTGATGAAGATTAATGGATGGGATGATCTAGATCTCTCTCTCCGTTGTACACGCTGCCAAACCCCAACTGAGAAGATAAAGAAGAAGAGGAAGAAGAAGAAGAAGAAGAGATGATGAAGAAGATGCAACCAGTGGAAGCCTTGGACTGGGCTTGGACTGGGCTTGGCCTAGGCTGATCGAGAAGAGAAGAAGATGGAGGAGAAAGGAGAGAAGAAAATCACTGTAGAGATGGGGAGAAAGGCACCCATCGTTAGATATAAAAAGGCTTAGGGTTTGGGGAAATAAGTTTTGGGTTTTTATAAAAAGAACCTTGTTATTTAGGCTAATTTATAAATATGGGCATGGTTTGGTTTAATGGGCCCAAAATGGGTCCGAATTGGGCCGGGTCAAATGATGGATACTCATGGTCCTAAAATTACTATCCGATTAACCCAAAACCCAAAAGAAAATTAAATAATTATAATAACCATAATTAACTAAAATACAAACAATTAAATAAAATTGTATTTAAATTAATTAAAATAACAACTTGGGTTTGGAACGTTACATTCCTTCCCCCTTAGAACATTTGGTCCTCCAAATGTCTAAAGTACCTCAGGAAGAAGATCCGGGTACAACTTCTTCACTTAGTCTCTGAGCTCCCAAGTGGCCTCCCTTGGACTGTGGTGCTCCCACTGAACCTTCACCCAGTGAATAGTTCGCGTCCGTAGGACTTACTCCTTCGTATCAATGATTTGCAACGGCTTCTCCACGTAGGTAGCATCCGGCTGAATCTCGAGTGGTTCATATTGAAGAACATGCGAAGGATCGGCGACGTACCTCTTCAGCATCGAGATATGGAAGACGTTATGAACTCCTGACAACTCTGCTGGTAATGCCAATCTGTAGGCTACATCTCCCACTCTCTTGAGAATCTCAAACGGCCTGATGAATCTCCGAGACAACTTGCCCTTCTGTCCGAATCTGAGTGTTCCTCTAGCTGGCGACACTTTTAGAAACACATGATCGCCTACTGCAAACTCGAGATCTCTCCTCTTCAAGTCAGCATAACTCTTTTGTCTACTCCTGGCAATTTTCAATCTGGCATGAGTTTGCTGAACCTTCTCACTGGTATCACTGACTATCGATGGCCCGTGAAAACTCCGAACACCAACTTCCTCCCAACAAAGTGGGGTTTTACATCTGCGCCCATACAATGCTTCAAAAGGGGCCATACCAATACTTGAATGGTAGCTGTTGTTGTATGCGAACTCACAAAGAGGAAGGCTTTTCTGCTAATCCTTTCCAAAGTCCAACACGCAAGCACGCAACATATCCTCCAGTGTTTGGTTGGTTCTCTCAGTCTGCCCATTTGTCTCCGGGTGATATGCTGTACTGAAGTTCAAGGTAGTACCGAGTGCCTCTTGAAGTCGTGTCCAGAACTTACTCAGAAATCTCGAATCTCTATCTGAGACGATCGATACCGGTACATCATGCAATCTAACTACTTCCTCCATATATATCTTGGCCAACTCATCCTTGGGTGTCTTTAAGCTCATTGGCAGAAAATGTGCAACTTTCGTTAACCTGTCCATTATCACCCAGATACTATCTTTACCATGAATCATCGGAAGTCCTGATATAAAATCCATCGTGATATGTTCCCATTTCCAATCCGGCACTGCCAACTGCTTCAAAAGTCCTGGGGGTCTCTTATGTTCTACCTTAACCTGCTGACAAACCAAACACCGGGCAACAAATCCTGCAATCTCCTTTTTCATATTGTTCCACCAGTAATGACTACGGAGATTCTGGTACATCTTTGTGCTACCAGGGTGAATGGTAAAATGAGAATGATGCGCTTCTATCAGGATCTCATTCTTCAACTCCTCTATATTTGGCACACACAATCTATCCTGATAGTACAACACACCATCTACCAATCTAAAGTCTGGCCTGTTCTCAATCTGCTCCATCACCCTAACCAACTCTGGATCCTCTGACTGTGTGTGCTCTTGATTCTGCCCAAAATTTCTGGTTCCCAGACAAACAAACTGGCAATCAACACTCTATCATTAACCAGCTGTAAATCAACCCCTAAGTCCAGGAATATCTCTGCCCACAACCATTCTGTCCGCAAACATGCATTCCTCGCTGTTTTTTTGCTTAGTGCATCAGCCACTACATTGGTTTTCCCTGAATGGTATTTAATCGGAAAATCAAAATCCTTAATATATTCCATCCATCTGATCTGTCTCATGTTCAACTCTGGCTGAGTGAATAAATACTGAAGACTCCTATGGTCCGAATGCACTTCAAATCTCACACCATACAGATAATGTCTCTACATTTTTAGCGCAAAAACTACTGCTGCAAGCTCAAGATCATGGGTAGCGTACTTTTTCTCATGTTCCTTAAGTTGTCTAGACCCATAGGCAACAACTTTTCCATCCTGCATGAGTACACATCCCAAACCAACACTTGAAGCATCAGTATAAATCACAAATTGACCATTCTCCGATGGTAGTGTAAGTACAAGAGCTGTAGTCAACCGGGTTTTTAGCTCTTGAAAACTGGCTTCACACTTGTCAGACCACACAAAAGGCACATCTTTCCGTGTTAATTTAGTCAACGGCACTGCAATTGACGAAAATCCTTGCATAAATCTCCTGTAATAACCAGCCAAACCAAGAAAACTGCATATCTTTGACACTGAAGTGGGTCTTTGCCAATTGACAATTGACTCAATCTTCGCTGGATCCACCGTTAGACCCTCTCTACTAATAATGTGACCGAGGAAAGACACCTGCTCCAACCAGAACTCACACTTACTCAATTTCGCATAGAGCTGGTGATCCCTCAAAGTCTGCAATGCAGTTCTAAGATGGTTCTCATGTTCCTCACGAGATTTGGAGTATACTAACACATCATCGATGAAAACCACTGTAAATTGATCAAGAAACGGAGCGAAGATCTTATTCATCAAAGCCATGAAAACTCCTGGAGCATTTGTTAGCCCAAACAGCATCACTAAAAATTCATAATGGTCGTATCTAGTCCGGAATGCTGTCTTCTGCATATCCTGATCTCTAATTCTCAGCTGATGGTATCCTGACCTCAGGTCTATTTTCGAAAAGAATTCGGCTCCCTGTAATTGATCAAACAACTCATCGATCCTAAGTAATGGATATTTGTTTTTTATCGTGACCTGATTGAGCTATCTGTAGTCGATGTACATCCTCATGGAACCATCTTTCTTCTCAACAAACAAAACAGGTGCTCCCCATGGTGATACACTAGGCCTTATGAAACCTTTATCTAACAAGTCTTGCAGCTGAATTTTCAATTCTCTCAACTCAGCTGGTGCCATTCTGTAAGGAGCTTTTGAGATCAATGCTGTCCCTGGAGCTAGTTCTATGGTGAAATCGATTTCTCGAATCGGCGGTAATCCCGGAATCTCATCTGGAAAGACATCCGGAAACTCACAAACTACAGGTACCTTCAATACATCCCCCTCCGCCTTGGACTGTTTATCCTTCATGATAAACGCTAAGTAACCTTCACAACCGCTCCTTAGCATACGATCTGCCATCAAGGCTGATATCCGACTTGTGGGAATCCTTTTCGATTGTCCAATAAACTTAACAGTTTCTGATTTGACTTTAAGCTTGATAATCTTGTTAAAACAGTCCATATTAGCTTGATAGGTCCTTAACCAATTCATGCCCAAAATGACATCAAAGTCATTCATCATCATAAGCACCAAGTTAGCTGGTAAAATCAACTTCTCTATCTGAACTCGGACACGAGGAAAGTACTGATGACATCTAACTCACCCACCCATGGGAGTATTAACTAATAGAGGACAATCTAATCCCGCTACCTTCTCAGGCAAATGCTTAGCAAAAATTTGAGAAACAAAAGAATGGGTGGCACCAGAATCAAATAACACCTTAGCTTCAACGTCTGAGATTAGAATAATACCTTCCACGCACTCTCCATAGGCATCTGCTTCCTCGTGAGTAATGGCATAAGCTCGTCCAACCTGCTGTTGCCTTTGTTGGTGTCCTTGCACTGGCCGCTGTGGCCTTTGCTGACCCATCTGCTGTTGGTGACCCATCTGCTGCCCTTGGCCTTGTTGGCCTACTGTTCTTTGCTGCTGCTGCTGAGGGGCTGGTCCCCTAATCTGCTGATACTGGGGCGCTGGGGCTCTAAACTGTTGCTGCTGCGGAGCCCGAGGTGGCTGCTGGTAAGGCTGCTGTGGCCTAAACTGGGGTGCTTGCCTCCCCGGTTGTTGCTGCGCATAACCACCCTGTGCTGCCTCCCCCGCCAATGTGCGCTCTCGACCTCCATTAGGACAATCGTGAGTTTTATGCCCCGGCTGTCCATAATAAAAACAAAGCCCTGTACCCCACCGACACCTTTCTGTTGGGTGGTCATACCCGCACCGAGCACACTGCGGCTTTTGCATACCAAGATTAGAGTTCTGAAACTTTTGCTTTTTCTGCTGAGGTTGGCCTGCAAACTAGTTATGCATGTGTCGTTGCTTAGACCCTGATGAGACTGCCTCCTCGTCTTCCCGCTTAACCATGCCCTCAGCCCAATTTGCACTCTTGACATAATCCTGAAATGTTGGCCGTTCCGTATCTCCTATTTTTGATGCGATACGAGCATTCATACCCTTGAGGAAACATCGGACTTTTTCTGTCAAAGGATGGACAAGAGTAGGTGCATACTTAGATAACCTTGTAAACTTGGTCTCATACTGCTGGATAGTCATGTCACCCTGCTTCAATTTTTCAAATTCTTCCATCTTCTGATCTTGCAGATATTGAGGCACAAATTTATCCGTGAACGTCGTCGTGAATGTCGTCCAAGCATTGGCCTCCTATACTATGTCTGCTTGCACAGTTGCTATAACAGAGTCCCACCAGTGTTTAGCTGCCCCTTTTAACATATATGCAGCTAGCTGAACTTGTTGAATGCCGGTACATTTAAATGCTGCAAAAATCTGCTCCAGATGCTCTAAGAAATCATCGACAGCCATAGGATCCTCAGTACCATGGAATTGTGGAGGGAACCTCTTCATGAATTTATTGAAGATGTCGTTGGGATCCACTTCCTTTGGAAGTAAAGTAACCTGAATTGGCTGTCCTGCTCTATCTGCGGCAGCTAACAGCTGGGCCTGAAATACTGCCTTATCAGCATTTGCTTGGGCTTTCTCTGCGGTCCTATCTGCGTCAACCCGTGCTCGTTTGGCAGCTCTCTCCTCACGATCTTGTTGCCTATCTGCAGCTATTTGTCTCTCATGCTCTCTTTGCATAGTAATTTGATTATTTTGAGCTTGCATAAAGGCCTGCAAAAGCTGGGAGAATCTGTCATCCTGGGATGGCGAATTGTCTCCATTGGGTTGTGAACAAGTAACTCTTTGAGCCATGATTTGTAAAATAGTTCAAGATGGTGAATTTCTATTAAACGAATTCTAGCAACCAATTCTATAGACTTTACACAAAGCGGGTAAAATCTGTCTAATGAAATCGGAACCTCACAGACGTCCTATGTTTCTATCCACTTTTAATTATCTAGAAACATGCCCGTTTGTCTCTGATACCAACTGTCACGTCCCCTAGAAAAAGAAAATAGGGTTACGTGAAATTAGAAGTCAATTTTTATATATATATATTTTTTTGTAAACAAAAACCATTGACTCCTAATTATCTTTCCTACAGAATCTTAGGCCGTGGTGAGTTTAGGCCATTCACATTCGTTCCCAACCTGCGGAAGTAATTTCAACCAATAGGTACCAAGAAAAAAAAATCAAGTTTGCATATCACCAGATAACAATAATAATATTCCAAGTTGCAAAAGAAATAAATAATAATTTATTACAATGTCCCACTGAAGGATCAAGTCTTTAAAGAATGATTTATTTAATATAATCACAACTAGGTGAGTCACTCCTGTGCTTGGTTAGACGGCCCCGAAGCCATCGTTTGCACCCCACTCGGGAACATCAGTTGGCTCAAGCGTTTAAAACGCTTCAGCCTGCGCCTCCTCCTCGGCAAAGCCGGGCTCGGTACCTATGCATCAATTTTAGAAAACAAGGGTCAACCACAAATGGCGGCAAGTAAGATACACATAACTCAAAATGAAGTACACTATCAATATGAGATTAGACACGAAAATCATAAGAATATGTAAACAATATAAATAAAAGAATGCCATGTAACTTAGAAGGGACGGATCCTAAATCCAACTCTACATCAAATGAACAATATCACATTCGCCGAGCATCGCATCAGCTGGTGTCCTTACGGAATTTATACCATCTTCGGATGCCCCACATCCTGTCCAGAAACGGTGGATCAAATCCGTCTTCGGATGCCTAGCATCCTGTCCAAAATCATGGTGAAACCAACCGTGTACGAGTGGTAAGCTCGTCTTCGGCCCTAAATCCGGTAAAAATCATCACAGTGTACATCTGTGAACCGACTGTAGTCGTCCAATGAACAGATCCGCATAATAATCTCACACAGCCCTGCCCCTTCCTGTGTTGAGACTTATAAATATGGCTCAGTGATTGTTCGACAGACACATCCTATGGTAGTGTGAAGGGCTGGCCATAATAGGTAATCAAATACCATATAATAAAACATTATATCAACCATACAGTTTTCAACATAACATAAATACCTCATAAATAAACACTGTGTAGTTCAAGCCATAACACGGTCAAAGTCATCATAAAATAACGGGTATAAACTCTAACATGTATGCAACAAGGTAAAGAAATACATCATGATGATCAAGAAATGACTCTACAAATATTCCTAACACTGTGACTATGATTTACGCATGTGACAATTCCACATGAACCAAGATGAAGTAAGGTTGGGAATTTTGGAAAACGGGGTGATGCATAGCCCAATTCTCACTTCATCTGAGTGCGGGTGGTTTGTATCGTCATGTGTAAACCATGAAATCTGTAAGAGGAAATCTGCCCGCATAACCTTTTACTTTGATGATGTGATGGATTTAATTTTTTTTTATTAAATCTAATTTGTTGGGTTCCAAGGCCAACACAAGGGTCCTCCAGGGTATGTAAACCATCTAAAGAAAATCATAAATGAATGGTTAAGTAAACATGTAAACAAATTATCGGGCCCAAGTCTACCATACTCATGATTACATACAAAGGGGTGGCCCACCGGTACACCACTTCTAGTGGTCCAATTAACTGTCAACCCTCATATATTTACTACCATGGATTCACAAGGTGATGAACCCACTTGCCCCTACTGCCAAAATTCCCACCAGTTGATGGCCCCACTTGGCACCCGAGTCAGGGCCTCACCAATCTGGACTGTACCAGCCACATAAAGCCCAACAATACCCAACAGTACCCTACTGTGATGCAGTCCTTGTTGTCCATCCACATCCCAGCCCAGATCTGGGTGTAAAACTCCCATTTTTTTTTTTTTTATGTTGGTGGCCCGTCACAGTTTTATGAAAGTGGCAAACACCCTGCACCTGTGCCAAATAAAAGCAACGTGTCTGGGTTCATTCCCAGACACGATCATCTTTCTGTCTCTTTTTTTTTATACAAATGATGATGGCCCATTGCTTTTAGGAAGATTGAAATGCCCTACATATACCACAGACAAGTAACGTGTCTGGGTTCATTCCTAGACACGATCAACCCCCGTTTTTTTTTTTAAACAAAAGACCCATCTGTGAAATGGCCCAGTCCCCTTTTTCATCAAATCCATCAAAATCATCAAATCCATCAAAACACCATCAAACAAAAAAATTTGTCAAATACTTACCCACCTAATTTCCCATTAATCTTTGGAGATTTAAATAGGCATTTCACAAATACTACTAATCATCATAGATTCAAAGAAAACAGTGTAGATCATTGAAAATAATGAATATTTCGCTTGCCTTTGATGAAGATTAATGGATGGGATGATCTAGATCTCTCTCTCCGTTGTACACGCTGCCAAACCCCAACTGAGAAGATAAAGAAGAAGAGGAAGAAGAAGAAGAAGAGATGATGAAGAAGATGCAACCAGTGGAAGCCTTGGACTGGGCTTGGCCTAGGCTGATCGAGAAGAGAAGAAGATGGAGGAGAAAGGAGAGAAGAAAATCACTGTAGAGATGGGGAGAAAGGCACCCATCGTTAGATATAAAAAGGCTTAGGGTTTGGGGAAATAAGTTTTGGGTTTTTATAAAAAGAACCTTGTTATTTAGGCTAATTTATAAATATGGGCATGGTTTGGTTTAATGGGCCCAAAATGGGTCCGAATTGGGCCGGGTCAAATGATGGATACTCATGGTCCTAAAATTACTATCCGATTAACCCAAAACCCAAAAGAAAATTAAATAATTATAATAACCATAATTAACTAAAATACAAACAATTAAATAAAATTATATTTAAACTAATTAAAATAACAACTTGGGTTAGGAACGTTAGACTTCATTTGCCAATTGAGAAACTTCCGAAGCCCTACTGAGTTACATAGTCTAATGGTTATGTTATTCCCATAACTCATAAATGCTTGGTATTATTCAAGGTTGGTAATTATGAAGACAAAATTTGGTGTGATGTGATCTACATGAATATTGCTCATATTATTTTTGGACGACCATAGATTTTTGACCAGGAAGTGCACCATCATAAAGAGATGAACACATACTTTTTCATGGGAAAGAAAATGGATTGCACTCCATCCATTGCTATCAACAGCTCGGTCTTCATCTACATTACCACCTTCAATTGAAGTGCTATGGCAAGATAAAAAAGAAGATGTTGATATCATGATTTCACAGAAAGAGATGCCAATCATGACAACTGACATTAAGAATGCAATAACTGAGCAAGGTCAAGGCAAAGCTGACCTCATGAAACATTTAGAACAAATCATAAAAGAACAATTTTAGGGCAACACTGTTTTCATGGGTTCAAATAATATTGATCAAGACAATATCACTCATGAGCTGCAAAGAGTTGAGGAAGAAAAAAGATAAATAGATATTCAAGACTTTGAGTAGGTTAACAAGAATATTGAACATACCAGAGCTTTGATTGTACACTGCTTCTAGCAAATACAATCTGGTCATCAAAAGTCAAGTCAATTGTTCCAGTCGTTTCGCAAGCAGATCAAATTATTGAAGTTCCCTATATTAACTTCATCTTTGGGGATCAGATATAGATGATGAACAACCAACAATTGCAGCATCTACATGTCATATCATACATTCGAGATAAATTTATTCAAAAGAAGTTACTTGTCCAATGTATTTTTCCATGGAGTAAACGACCACATCAAGCTTTCAAGCCATGTCACGCAAAAGCAGAACAAAAGACATGATAGATGTTTGTGTGACTGATTTTTTACCCTAGAGAAAGTTTTTTTTCTCACTTACAGTTGAATTTTTTCCAGCATTTCTTAAGTTGGCAAACTCGTTGGAGTCAAGTTTTTCTAAGCTGGGGAGAGTTGATGCAGGCTGGATCCAAGTTCCGACCCAGCATTGATGGGCCATTTTGATGGACCCCACCTGATCCATGATCTCCTCAAGATTAGGGATCTCTATTCTTAGTTAGATAGTTTTTAATTAATTATCTATTTCTTATTTTATGTTGAGTTGAGATGAGGACTTAATTTAATTTAGTAAGCCATGATTATTTAGGATTAGTCTTTCCTAGTTTAGCAACTGCCCTATATAAGTAAAGAGCCTTTCATTGTAATGAACAAGCTTATTTTTCAATTAATTAAAGTTCTTTTTTGAGATTTATCGCTTTTATGGTATTTTTCCTCTTGTGAGGGTTTTTTAGGGGCTGGAATCCATCTCTGGATTCAATCAATCCTACGGAAGATTGATCTACACTCGGAGATCCGGGGTTACGCCAGATAACATCTCAAAGATAACTTTATTGATTAAAATTGAGCATACCTAACAATGCGGCCTAAGATCCTTTATATATAGGAGTTGGCTTGATTCCTAAGAAACAAAGTTAACTAATATTAGAATCATCCTAAATAAGAGAGGAAACTCTCTAATATTGACCTTAATACAATCAAACTTCTAATAATATTTCTAAATAATTAGATGTCTAATTGGGCTGCTGGAGTGGGCCCAATGGGTTGGCCAACCTATAGTCTGGCCTGCATCAGATGTCATCTCAGCTATCCATTCTGATCAAGAAATTAAAATCCCTAATGAACCACAATTAACGAGAAATGTCAAAGATTCAACACCATACATTTATCTATCATCGATTGGCTTAGATAAAGAAATAAATAGTAAACAAAAATTACATCAATTGAATTTTATTAAGAGACATAACTAATTACACAAGCATAACCAATTATGTTTTTAACGAATGGGGAGAAAAGGAAATGCCCAAAATCATCTAAAAAATTAAAAAAAAGAAAATTATCTGCACACACTTAGTAAAGTACAAATTTGTGGAATTTGGTTTTTGAAAATGGTATGCAACAGAGCTTTGCGCGGGCATCAATAATGATCGAAACCGCCTGCCTACATCTGTACAAATTCTTCATCTTCGAAGAACTTATTGACATCAATTGAAAGCCAATCATCATCGTCATTGAAGTCAAGCCCACACATAAGAAGATGATAAAGAGATGGGATTTAGAACCGACCCATACTGATCATCTGATCCTCTGTGTTCATTCAAATTCAAGAATTTGGCTACATCGAAGTAAGGATCAAACCCAACAAACATCATTTTGTCACCCAACCCATACCTGTTTGAAGGTGCAAACTGATTAGCTCCACATCCAATTGAAGAAGAAGATGAAGAAGGAATCTCCGTCATCAAATGAGCCAAGACCGTCTCTGAGATACTACCAACATCTTCTTCTTCCACCACTTGTTCTTCTTGTAAGAATTTGCTGATGTCATCCAATGAAAGCCAATCATCATCATCTTGAAACACCACTGATCATAAGAAGATGAAAAGATGAGGTTAGGAAGTGATAACCCATCCTCCAATGGTTGTGGTTGTGGTTTAGCATCTTTGATCATCTTTTCTTGAATTCCAATATCAGTCATTATCTACTAATTAGACTTGGCCAACATCAATTTACTGATGTCATCCAATGAAAGCCAATCATCATCACCCTCGAACCCACATTGATCATAGGATAATGATGAAGAGATGAGATTAGGAAGGGATGACCCATCCTTTGAGGTTGTCTCAACATCTTTGATTAAATTTTCTTGAATTCCATCATTCATCATCTGTTGATCAGACATAGACAATATTAAACTGTGCTGCTCGTTTTGACTATTATAAGTCTTTTGGCTTCGGTAGTGGTTGATGACGGCATTAGGGTTGGGCGATCTGACTGTTGTGACCTGATTTCAAAAGCCAGTGGAGATGATGATGACAGATGATGCAGTCTACGCCCCACAAGCAACTCCTCTTCAAATTAGATTTAGGATTTTTATTTAATAATTATATGTCATTAGATTGTTAATTTTATTTAATGAGTAGTAATTTGGATTTAGTTTCCTATATTATGTAGTTTCCTAGTTTCATTAGATTTCTTAGGCTCTAAGTTATTTTACTATATATGGCATTGTAAAGAAGAGATTCTCAGACTTGATTGATTAATAGAATTAGGTTTTATCCCTGAGAGGTGCATCCTCGTGTGTGTTGAAATCTTATTGATGATTCGAAGTGTCCTTGGACGTGTGCTTCGGCACTCCTACGCAAGCCCTAATCCTAAGGTCTGCATCAGTTTGGTATCAGAGCTACACGATCCCTGATCGTCGACATGTTACCCACTCTCCCCTTTTTTGCCAATCATCTCCGAAACTCCATTTGCCCTCTTCCCAAAAATCCTTCACCAATTCACCCCTACACTCAATCCTACCAACACAGCACCCATCGTAACCCAACCACCACCCAAAATCCTAACTCCATCACCAAAATCCGTTGTCCCAGCCATCGACACCTCTCATAACACATCAATCCCAACCTTAAATCTACACCCCTCACAGAACGCACCACCCCCAACCTCAAATCTACACCCCAGACCTAATCGTCAGCTGGACCATACCCGCACTTCTCTACCGATTGTCATAATTTCCAAAACCCTAAACCCTTGCTGAAGGCTTCATTTGTCGTTTCCACCACCAATATCCCCCACCCAATCTTAGAAAAAAAAAAAGAAGAAGAAGAAGCAGAGACACGAGAGAAAGAGACAGAGAAAGAGGAAGCGTACCTGGAATCCATCGCAATCGTCGGAACCCCAATGCCGTCTAACTCTTGCCGGTAACCACACATCCCCGCCACCATCGTTGTCAGCGAAGAACTAAATCGTGAGCACCAGCCTAGCTGCCGAAGCCATCTGCTGCCACCTTCCTTCTCACCATCTACCTTGCATGCTTCATCACCACCTTCGCCCAACCCTCCGTTGCCATCGTTGGAGCTCTAGCATCAAACGTCTTCTTCCCAATGTCGAAGTATAACAATCTCCTTGTCGAAAGCAACTACAATTTCTCCTTTTTCACTTCCTTTTCTTGCACAGGCTCCAAGGCACAAGAAGACTAAAGAGTTAGGTCAAGTCCGGTTCTGCAACACACCAGTTCCAACCTTATTGCAACAAGGCCCTTTTTCTAATAGTTTGTTGGACCTGCGCTCAGGTTCAACCCAAACCTGACGCAATAAGAGCTCTAGCATTCTTGTTGACATCATTCCCCATCAGCTTAAGTCTATATTAGAAAATCAAGGGTCAGAATTTGTTTTGTGCAATATCGGCATTAACTGTGCTCCGATTTCAAATCCGTCTTCACCAGCGTGTTCCTGAAGCGTAGATCTGCACGTCAGGTCAGCTAGATTTTAAATTTGTAATAAAAAAAAAACAACAATGGCTCTTAAGAAGTAAGTTGAGGTCGAATCTTCATCTTCTTCACTTGAAGATTTAGCTAGTGCCATTAGAGAATTATCTGCAAAAGTTGATGGCATACACACCACCCTGCAATAATTGGACACTAGAGTGACAAATTTGGAAAATAATCAGCGTGTGAATCACAATCGTGATGATGGTGCAAATATTCGGAATTAACGAGATCCACCAGTCAATAATCCTTATCGAGATTTAGGAATTAAAATTGTGATTCCCGAATATGATGGAAAATTGCAGCCGGTTGAATTCATGGATTGGTTAGTCTGTGTGGAGAATATTTTTTCACACAAACCAATGACTGAGCAGCATAAAGTCACACTAATTGATTCTAGATTCCGTAATTTTGCTATAACTTGGTGGGCTAAAACGCAACGAAAAAGAAGAAATCGACACATTGACCTTGTTGAAACATGGACTGAGATGAAGAATATTTTGAAACAAAAATTCCTTCCTGTCAACTATGCAAGAGATCTACGTTTCAACTTTCAAAACTTGAAACAAATGTCCAAGACAATTGTTTATTATTCTAAGGAATTTCTGACTCTGCAAGCTCGTTGTGGCTTGAATGAAGATGATGTGGTTGTTGATAGATTTTTCAATGGGTTGAGAATAGACATTCAGAATATCCTTGCCTTCTAACATTTTGAAAATGTTGATGAACTCATCCAACATGCTGTCAAGGCTGAGGGAATTGCAAATCATCAAGCACAAAAATTTATTGCATCCAAATGGGCTCTACAAAAGAATTCATCTTTCAAAGATGCTAAATCCAGTGGTTCACCGGGAAAACTTATCCCCAAGCCTGAAGATTATAATAAGGTCATATGTTTCTATTGCAAACAAAAAGGACATTACTCCTTTGAATGTCCCCAACAAGTGAATCTAATGGAAGGAGTCTTGATGAACCAATCGCACAAGATGATCCTCCGGACAATGAAGAAACAGAAGAAGTAGTAAAGTATGAATGAGACAGAGATGGTGAAGCTCTCATGGTTATCAACGAGGCTCAACCCACTGTTGAAAAGAAATGGTTGAGAAAAAATATTTTCAGTTCGGTGGGTATAGTTCTTGGACAACATTATACAGTTGTTGTTGATTGAGGAAGTTGCGAAAATCTCATCTCCCAAGCTCTTGTTGATCGTCTCCAGTTGAAAGTTAACGAGCACAACCGCCCTTATTTTATCAAGTGGCTAATGCATGGCGATTAAGCGCATGTTCGACATATTTGCAAAGTCACTTTTGCCATTGGTGAGACTTACAAAGATACAATCTGGTGTAATGTGCTACCTATGGATAGTAGAGATATCTTATTGGGCCGTCCATAGATGTATGACAAAAATGGAACTCATGGTATGCGTGACAACACCTATACATTCATGTATGGTGGATAACAGGTTATTCTTCATCCTGAGAAACCAGAATCGCTGAAAAAGAATTCCTGGAAAGCTGCCATAAAGGAAGTCCTTCATGTTCACCACATTTACAGATGCGATCCAAAGTAGACTCGAGTTCGAGGACAAACTCTTCTTTCAACCCAGGGTGGATGATGCAGTCTAAGCCCCACAAGCACCTCCTTTTCAAATTAGATTTAAAATTTTTATTTAATAATTATATGTCATTTAATGCAGGACAATATAAGATCTAACTTAAATGAAGAGATCAGATCTAAATGAACAATTAAAATTCAGTTATAATCAACCCAAGTAAATTATACAATGGATTTCAAGTAAATAATAGATCCACGGTCTAAAATGATCTCACAGATCATGCAGTAAGCCCTTTCTTGGTATATAAAATAGTAAGATCTTAATGAAAGATAGAACTTCCAGATTGCTTAGGGCCAGTAGTACACATCCAATGTTTTGGCAATGGTCTAAAGGGAAGATCTATAATATTTTCAAATCTAGAAGAGATCCAGATCTAACAAAAGTTCATATCTGAAATAAGTTTTAGATCTAGGATGGTTTATGGTTCAGATCTAAAGTTTGGTAACCAAGGGATTCTAGATCTGCAGGGTTCAGATCTAGGTAGTTTAGATTTGATAACAATACTAGAATGACTCTAGATCTAAATGGGAATAACCAAAAATGCTTTTGGAAAGAAGAAAAGTGGAAGAGATATTATACCTTTATTGGGCTCTCACCAAACTCCGATCTGGAGGCGTTAGAAGAAATTTCAAGAGAAAGGTGGGCTCAAGAGACTCAGGGAAGAAGAAGAAGAAGTTCTTTTTTCATTCAATATTTTCTCATTACATCACATAAGCATAAGAGTACAAGAGAGGTCTTATATATAACCCTAAGATGACATCATCATAACTAGGAAAACAAAATAAAATAAAATAAAGAAACACTTCTTGCGCCAAGCCTTGGGAGTCGTGCGCACATGCGCACGACTCCCAAGGTGAAAGCCTTTTTTTTAAGTAGTGGACCCCTCTTTTATTACTTGTGTCTTTAATAAAACAAAAAACATGGGTCCCCTTCTCTTCTACTAAAGTTCTTTTATTTGCTTGGGCTGTTCTAAACAAAACAAATAAACTCTTTTATTCCTCCCATGTGGGCTTCTCAATGTGGGGCCTTTAAGACAATTCACATGGGGTCTTCCTCAAATCTAGTTGTCGAATGTCCTCGCAATGATGGATCAACGGTGGATTTGTAATTTCTTAGCAATCAAAACCTGGATATTGTTCATCCATCCAATGAACCCAACTGCCATCCGTTAAGACAAAACTGAAGACCTCCCCGAATCCGGATCTCATTGGTACCTTGTGAATCCTTTCTTCTGTCTCCACCTTGGTGTTTTTTTCATCAAACCTGCAACTATCCTGTTTTAGCCTGTTTTGGTGGGTTGGGCACAGTACATGTAGGTTAGCTATGACCCGATGCTTAAACTGGCTTACTCCGACCTTAACAAGACTACCTTTTCCCCGAGAAAATCATCTCCGTTCAGGTCTTCCTAGATTTTCGCTAGATGATATCATCGAAGACCCATCAATCCATCTTTTGATGATCTGTTACATCTAACTCCACCTGAACCACAGATTTCCTCCCTTGTTATTTGGTGTCTCCTTCACTGCTCCACCTAAAAAAAGTATCCCCTATCAACCTGTAGAGATTTCTGACTATCTCACCCTCCATGATGACCAATGTTCCTTTTTTTACCTTCATAACTCCACCCACTACAGTGCACTTGCAGCCTTTGATGTATAAGGCACACAAAGAAATCCAATTTCTTTGTAAACCTGGAACATAGATCACATCCGTTAGGGTTTGAATAACATCATCATACACCTGGATCTATACCGCTCTTATTTCAAATGCTCATCAATTTGCATTCTCCCCCATAAGAACAGATCCATCAACAATGAGAGTTATTTGTATCAAACCAATCTCTACACGAACATATGATAGAAAGAATCTGAATCCCAATTTCATGAATCATCAACGCAATCCATACCTATAGTGTCCGAAAGTGATTCCCTGTCAACCAAATCCGAGCTTTCTTGCACACTACCTCCTTCTAACTCTCATTCTTTTGCTTTTTCTTCCACTTTGGCATGTCGCTCCTTCCCGATCCCTTCGATGTGGATCTGAGCTTTCCTCAAAGTTTTGGAGCAATCTACTATTCATGACATCAAGTAACACTTTTCAATCATTGCTGTGTCATGGAGTCTAGTACTCTTTTCTGCCAATCCTTGAAGTTGTTTCTCCATCAAACACTTCAATCTGGCCTGTGATGCTTGAATCCATTGCTATCATCGTGAATCTGTCAGTTTCTTTAGTCCCCCAATTTTTTGCCCATCAAATTGCCAATATCTTTTATTAGCCTCATAGATCTCATCACCGCGAACAAGCTGGAAGAAACGGATCTGAAATTCGACTCTGGATGGCTTCGATATTGCAGAAACAATTTTCTACACTCCAATTAGTCAAACATCCATGTTGACCGTTGAACAGCCCATCGTCATCCACATACGCATGGCTCTCCTCACAACGAATCCAAAGGCTCAAACAGATCTCCGATCGGACATCGGACGATCAAGATATTGCAAAAACAATTTCAGCCATTGAATCTAGTCAAACTGGTCTTTGACCGTACCTCGCTGACATCACTGCTGACGTCACTGCTTGCTGCAAACTGGGCTGGACTCTGCGCACACGAGTCAAGTCTTACTCGACCCGGAACCGACTTAGAACTACTGCTGCTGGGCTTGCTGCATAAACAGGCTCGGGTTCGAAGCTGACCCGACCTTAACCTGGATCTGAAACTGCTTTGGTCTGCTGCTGCACAGGCTAGGTCCGAATCGACCTGGACCAACCCGACCTGCAACCTTCGATGCTCCCTGGGTTGCCGCTATAACTAGGTCAAGTCTGAACGACCCAACCCGATCTGTGACCTGTCTTCTTCAACCTTGTCTTCCCTGTCCTGCAACAGGGAGCCAACGCTGCCCCCTTCTCCTTCGGCTACGGCGGACAGGCCCAACAAAGCAACCCACGACTGTCAGCCCATTCATTACAAATTGCTGGCCCCCTTCGCTGAGATCTTTGCGAGCAGCGACAACACCCTTCTTCTCCGATTTTATCACTGCTCCTTTGTTCTTCCAATCCGGCTTCCTACGTCAGATATAGCGGCTATCTCCGCCCTGGTCTTCTCCGGAAAGTCGCACGACGTCGGTGTGGAGCAAACAGATTGCTCCACCCTTTGTCACTTGTTTGGTTTCCTTCAACAGGTTTGTGGCCCGCATGAGATCCCTCTTTTCTGCAGACTGACACAGCACACATCTCTGACTTTCTCTACTTCCGCTGTTCAGCCACGACGAAAAAAGAGGATCGGAGACTGGTGGTGGAAGCAACCCCTGTTTTCCTCTTTTTTGTCTCGTCTGCAAAACTGAGAACCTGGTAACTTCTCTACTCCAATCAGCAGAACCCACTTGTGCTTCTTCACCGATCATGGCCAACAAAGAACACGTCAGTTCTCTTTTTTTCTCTGTTTCCGAAAAACGGAGCTACAAAAATCCTTCATGAGAATTCAACTTTGCCATCTCCATGCACAACCTTAGAAACCAACCTCAAGCCTTCGGTGACTTCGAGCACCATCGCCAATGAAAGATGGATCCTCTTCTTCCATGCACGGGATCTGTCAATCGCAAAACCCGTGAGCGATCTTAACCTCTCTTTGATACCACTTGTTGAGAAAAGCAGTGCAACGGAAATACACACGATAGACGGATCAATCACGATAAATACATAAGCAATCACACACATGAACACAGCAATTTTACGTTGTTTGGCAACCTTGCCTACGTCCATGGAGGAGAGAACTCATCTATCATGATCTCATCTCAATCCCCTTAGGATCTAGGGTTACAGTACATCAATATATATAGTTTCCGCTTTTTTGGCTAACAAGAAAACCCATACATAATGACTCAAATACTCCTAACCCTGAGCCTCGGTTCTGGCTAAACCAGACGACCGATTCGGCTAAACCGGAATACAAGACAAAACCCAACAATTGTAGATGAGTTAATTGTGCATATTCATGAAGAAACACCATGGTGTATGTTGTTTGTAGATGATATAGTATTGGTGGATGAATCAAGAGATGGTGTAAATGCAAAGCTTGAGAGATGGCGGGGGCCATTAGAATCTAGAGGCTTTAAAATAAGTCGTATAAAGACAGAATATATGGATTGCAATTTCAGTGGACATATACAAAGTATTAAAACCACTATCAAAATTGAAACCCATGAGATACCACGTAGAGATTCTTTTCAGTACCTAGGCTCGATGCTTAGTAAGGATGGGGAGATTGACAAAGATGTGGAGCATAAGATAAAAGTTAGATGGCTAAAGTGGAGATTAGCTTCTGGAGTGCTTTGTGACAGACGAATGCCAACAAAATTGAAGAGCAAATTTTACAGGACAGTGGTTAGACTGGTTTTGACATATGGAGCAGAATGTTAGCCATTTAAGAAGATGCATATTCATAAGATAGATATAGCGGAAATGAGAATGCTTAGGTGGATGTGTGGTAAAACTAGGAAAGATAAAATTAGAAATAAGCGCTTTCGAGAGGATTTAGGGGTAGCACCAATAGGAGATAAGAATAGAAAAACCCATTTAAGATGGTTTGGGCATGTTGAGTGTAGGTCAGTAATGGCACTTGTGAGCAAGGATCATAATAGTGGTAGCGGATAGCGTCGCGGTCGGTCGCCAAAACACTACGTAGCGGTAGCGGAGCTACGTAGCGATGTCGCGGTGTGATTCAAAAAAATTATCAAAAAATTTTGAAAAAATTCTAGAAAATCCAGAAAATTGTAAATAACTAGAATATGTGTTTGTTTTGCAAAAAAGCCTAAAATAAGGGGGTGTAGCGGTCCCCTAAATGCATGATAGTATAAATCCTATTTTTCACATGGTATCAAGAATCAATATTCAATACTGAAAGTCAAGACTCAAGAGTCAAGAATTTAAGACTTAAAGAGATTAATCACTAGAGTCAGTGACTTAACAATCAACATTCAATACAATAAATGACATAATAAATAATAAATTCATAAATAACATTGTACTTAAAGAGTTGAGACATGGGAGTTAATATAAAGTTGAGATTTAAAAAATGATTAAAGGAATACCTCTGGCCCTCTACCACCAAAATGAATGTCTAGCAGGATATATGACACTGGCATCGCTGTCTCCATCCCCGTAGTTGTTATCATTGGCACCACTCCCACTAGTACCAACATACTGCAACTCCCTTCCATATTGGTAGGCATTAGGATCCTCAAACACAAAGAAATGAGATGGACTTGGATTTGGATGAGGATATTGATCAAATGACCCTGATTCTGAATATTGTTGTGAGGATGATTCCGCTTGACCATGTGTGTAGTCCGGTGGGACATATGGTTGGTACCTAGAATATGGGTCATGATAAATAGGGTACTACTTTGCTGTTTGTTGCCTTCCAACATTTGCACTCTTACCATCATTTCCTTGTCCATCACGGGGTCTTTGGCGTACATAAACATGACCTGGCCTCATACGAGATAGATTTGAAGATTTATCCATAGTCTGAGTAGGAGCATTTAATTTGTCTTCATGGTAAGAACCACTTGGCTCGGCCCCATTACCTCTGCTAGACGGAGAGTCACTACTTGGAGCAATGCTTGAACTCGAACTATCAGAGCTCACTGTAGATACTACATGAGAGGGCTCAGGTTCAATGCCCCTTGATGTTCTAGTTTCTGTAGGTGGCTGAGGCTCATTTTCCCCTTCTCTTTCGTCTTTGTCCATTATTCCTCGTATATCCTGGTGTAAATTCTCATCTCCATCTAACAATGGATCTTCTACATCAACTAATCATGGAAGTAAGGGATCATCTTCCTGACAGATATTATCCAAATTTATAGGGCAATAATTCGGACCATCCCTTTGCTTCCTTTGTCTATTTCTGACTCTCAGCTTCAAATTGTAGTGAAAATACACTAGCTTGTTCAGCTTCTGCATTGCTATCCGATTTCTCAAGTTTGTGTGAGTTAATGAGAAAGTACTCCAGTTTCTTTCACAATTCGATGAAGACGTTATTTGGCTAAGGACCCGAATGGCAGCAATTCTCAAGTATGGAGCACTTTCTCCAAAATTGATCCACCACCCGGCTGAAATTGGAAAAAAAAAATGGACATAACAAATTAGTCATCCACAATCCCCATTCCACGGCAAATAATATATATAAACTTAAAACTAATACGTGACTAGGTTAAAACTATTTGTACCAGGATATAAGCTGGTTATTGATCTAATTGCCAACGGGTCTGCAAAACTCCCTTGTCTCATTGTGTATATAGAAATCTACCATATGCGAAGTACAAATCATTAAATTTGTCACAACTCACAACTTAGGTAAAAATCACAATACATTTAAACTGTAATAAATGTTATATCATATATGACATGTCGCTTACTTCTTTTAAGGTTAAAACCTGGTCATTGTGATTAAGAATTACTTTCTTCAACACCTCCTTCAATCCTATTCGCAATTCGGTATCAATTGCTTTTGTATGTTGTTTCTCGTTCGTATAGTAGAATTGAGGGTTTAAAAAATATCCTACAATTCAAATGTCAAATTTGCATAAGTACATCTCTATACAATACAACATAACAGTGAAACTCTTATAAAATCATAGGCCAATAGTGTAAAAGTTAATTTCACCTGCAGCATGTAATGGATGGTGCAGTTGATCATTCCATCGAGCATCAATTATTTGCAAGAATTCTTGATAATACCTGCAATTTTCTTGTATTGCTAGTTTTGCTCGATCCATTGCCTTATAAATATAGCCCATTGTTGGCTTATCATCATTATCTACAAGCAGCAACACTTTCACTAAGGGCTCAAAGACCTTCAAAATATTTCTAACTTTGGACCAAAATTTATTATCTCTAACAAGATTGGGGACATCAAAGCCAGGATCACTCGTTGCTGTTCCCCATTTTGAATTAAGCCATTGTTCTGATGCAAACATCTGAATCAACTCATTTCTATGTTGCACAAGGCTATCCATGGCAATGAAGTGGGTGGCAAACCTTGTTGCAGCTGGACGCACTAAGGTTCTTCCATTTGTGAATGTCTTCATTAATGCCAACAACCATGAGTGATCATAGATAAATCTCGTGATGCTTCTACAAGACATGATGACAGTTTTTACATTTTTCCTCTTTCCAATGTCCTCCAACATTACATCTATACAATGTGCCACACATGGGGTCCAAAACAAGTTATTTCTCTTTTCCATTAACAACTGCCTGGCTTTCTTGAAATTGGCACCATTATCTGTAACAATTTGCACAACATTTTCCTCACCAACACTTTCAACAACTTTATTCATAAAGCGGAAAATATATTTTGCAGTCCGTATATGTTCAGATGCATCAACGGACTTAACAAAGATGGTCCCAGCAACAGAGTACATTAAAAAATTTATTAACTGTGTTTGTGTGCTGCTCGTCCATCCGTCACACATAATTGTGACTCCCCTTTCCTCCCATATACCTTTAAAAGTAGCTACCCAACTCTTTATATCTTTATACTCAATTTCTAAATACTTCGTCCCCACATCATAGACAGAAGGTGCTGTTATACCGGGACCAGCGGTAGTTGCAACATCTAGTATAGTTTGGAAGTAAGGAGAATCCACAGCTTGAGAGGGTATGTTCTTATGAACTAGCCACTTTGCTGTAGCTGACGCTAATCTGTCTCTTGCACTTTTCAAGGCCCCCTTAAACAGCTTTGAGATTTTAGGCTGTTTAGCCGACTCATTTCTATGTGCTAGAGGATCAATTGGACCGGGTATAGCACTACTAGGAGTCCGTAATGCTTTATGAGAAGAAATAATCTCAATATCATCCTCCTATTGTCGAGTGCTGAATGCTCGACGCATTGTTCCAGCTATACCTTTGCACCTAGATGAGCCCCTTGGCCCCCCTCCCCTAGATGAGCCCTCAGATTCAAACTGTCTACCAGTACTTCTTCGCATTTCATCCATTTGTGCCGTCATATGTGACTCTTTTCTTGCAGCTTCCATTTATGGGTCATCACCTTCATCATCAAAATCAGAAGGAATTTGCTCCCCAAACACCTCACAGCGGGCATCATCAACTTCTTGACTTCTTTTGTCTTTGATCTCTACTTTTCTTTCTTTTCCTTTATTTAGAAGCTTTTTCATCTCTTTTCTAAGCTCTTTTGGTGCAACTGTACATCCCGTCACATTGCCTGAAACATGAGCCAAGTGCTGCTTGAATCTTGTAATACCCTCATTAGTGATTTGACCACACAAATTACATTTTATTTTTGACCTATTTCTATCAACTACTACACCGTATGCCCATGCAGGATCTACATCGCGCACCATCTTAATTCTTATCAAATCACAAATGGAAATGATGAGAGAAGTTGAATTTTGAGGCACACAATAAATACCTACATAATGCATATATGACTTAGTTGACCACATTTAAATATTTTTTTTTCAAAAAATCCTATTAATATGGCGTATGAAGTATGAACTATGAACATGAAAAATTAAATAAATTTTAAAGAATGTGTGAATGTGTGATTCATCCATGGGATTTATAGATCTAACACTTGAGAGTGATTTTCAAGTAATTTGGTTAGTGTTTTTTCAAGAAAAAATTTTTTTTTTGAAAAAATTAAAAAATCCCAAAGTAAAAAATAAAAAAGGAATAAATAACACATAAAAATGGGGGTTTGATCTATGAGAATTATAGATCTAGCTACTTGGGAGTGATTTTAAGTGATTTCATTGACCACATTTAAATAAATATTATTTTTTTTCAAAAAATCCTATTAATATGATCATAAAAAATTAAATAAATTAAAAAGAAAGAAAGAAAGTGTGATTCATTCCTGGGATTCATAGATTTAACACTTGGGAGTGATTTTCAAGCAATTTTGTTGGTTTTTCTTAAAGAAATTTTTTTAAAAATAAATAAATAAATAAAATCCGAGAATAATAAATAAAAAATAAATTATAAAACCCAAAAAAATGGGGGTTTGATCTATGAGAATGATAGATCTAGGCTACTTGGGAGTGATTTTAAGCGATTTAGGTGGCCAAATTTAAATAAAATTTATTTTTTTCAAAAAGTCCTATTAAAATGAACATAAAAAATTAAATAAATTCAAATAAACAAGAAAAAAAGTGTGATTTATTCATGAGATTTATAGATCTAACAATTGGGAATAATTTTCAAGTGATTTGGTTGGTGTTTCTTCAAGAAAAAATTTTTTTTTCAAAAAATAAAAAAAATTCAACAATAAAAAATAAATAATAAATAAATAAAATATAGAAAATGGGGGGTTTGATCTATGGGAAACATAGATCTATCACTTACAAGCCATTCTCAAGAGATTCATGAAGGAGAAAAGAGGAATAGAGCCATAGATCTAAAAAAATCACATAGAAAATACCTTTTGAAAAAAATGCTTTTTGACTGCAAAGAAGATGAATGCTCTAGATTTGTAGATCTCGATGTGTTTTTGGACCCTTGTTGCTTTTGATTTGAAGGAAGAGGGAGGTAGGACCAAAATACAGTGGAAAGGGAAAAGGAGAGATAGAGACAGTAGTGAAACAAATGATAGTGAGAAGAAAGAGGTTCGTCTGGGCTTTTAAATAGCCCAGACTGCTGCGGCCGCTACGGGTGTTAGTGCCGCTAACACCCATATATCGTAGCGGCCGGCACCGCTATAGCTGATATAACGGCCGTTGCGCTTTGTAGCGGCCGCTATTTTATTCCTGGCATATGAGAAAAAGTTTGGCTATACAGGTGGATGGCCCATCAGGAGGTAGGGGTAGGCCGAAGAAAACATTGATGGAAGTTATTAATTTAGATTTGAAGAAGTTTAACTTATCGAAGGATTTGGCTTAAAATAGAACAGAATGGAGAAACAGAATTCATGTAGCCGACCCCAACATGGTTGGGATAAGGCTTTGATGATGATGATGATGATAAATTACATGTCATTAGATTGTTAATTTTATTTAATGAGTAGTAATTAGGATTTAGTTTCCTATATTATGTAGTTTCCTAGTTTCATTATATTTCTTAGGCCCTAAGTTATTTTACTATATATATGGCATTGTAAAGAAGAGATTCTCAGACTTGATTGATTTATATAATTGGGTCTTATCCCTGAGAGGTGCGTCCTCGTGTGTGTTGAAATCTTCTTGACGATTTGAAGTGTCCTTGGTCACGTGTTTCGGCACTTCTACGCAAGCCCTAAACCTAAGGCTGCATCAACAACACTGTCTGAACCACACAAAAATGCTCAATTCTTGGGCCTTCTTGAGGAGGCCTTGGCATCTCCTTGTAAACTTGAGATTGAGGTGATCATGTTTCTCCTCGTCCTTGCTCTCTATCTTCCTCTTTCCCATCTCTCTTGAAAACAATAAGAATAAGAACAAGAAGAATACAAATTTCACAAAACCCTACCATTCACGATCTTCTCTACGAAGAAGAAAAACACTGGTAGTCGTAGTTAAGAAAGAAAGCCTCTCTTTCTTTCTAATTTCTAATTTCTCTTTTGAATTGATGATGCACAAGAGCACAAGTGAAGTGAGTGAGGGAGGGTGAGTAATGGGTTTGTGTCTTTGAAATATAAGATCATTGGCGTTGGCGGGGTGTGTTTGTTTCTGTGTTGGGACTTAAGAATGGATGAGGATGGAGGAGAAACAGCTGGCATTGTTGCCTATCTTATAAACCAAGGAGTCAGTCCCATGTAGTTTAGGAAATACTTGTATGTTGTCAAAACATGGATTATAATATGACCATTGGATTGTTCCTTTTTTAAATTTATTAATTCTCTTCTCTTCCATTTATCGAAGCTAATGGGATGCAATAAAACATCTTCCATCTAACGGCGGCCTTTGCTTAGCTTTGCTTTAAAAGATTGGGCAGAGTTTGAAAAATGAAAATGTGTGGCTCGCAGACTGATCTGCGACTAAGCTGATTTTCAGGTAGGTTCTTTTTTTTTAACCTAGCCAAGGGGGTTAGGACCCGAATAAAGAGCCTGTACATGGGAAGAAAGCCCACTCAAGTGATACAAAAAGCCCACAAATGTGGGAAGAGATGACACCCTGGTTCGAACCCTTGACAATCAGGGAAGAACACACCTCTTACCACTAGGGTAAAAGGACAGTTCTTGATTTTCAGGTAGTTGAGAAATTAAAAGGGAGCAAGGTGGAAGATGAACTCGACAAGAAGTCTGTCCTGATTAAGGGAATCAGGAAATCTCTGCTTTCTCTTACATGGTTGAGGCCTCTTCTTCATGCCAAGGATATTTTATTTGGTATTTGATACATTCAGGTGGACTGTGGACTGTACTCATCTGTTGTGTATCCTCAAAACTATGGTTTCATCCCTTGGACTCTTGGTGAGGGTAATGACCCAATGGATGTCTTGATCCTCATGCAGGTATCCATTCCTCCTGTTACATGATTTCCATTTGAAATTTATATTCGCAATATATGTCCTCATGCAGTCACTAAGACAAATAATAGGTATTATTATAATGCCATCCTGATTTACAGTGTTTCCATATGGACCTAGCATTCTGATCGGAAGCCTTTTTTCAGTAGTATAAATCCTTCATTTTTGAGCTTCACCATAAGTAGGGAATGGAACAACAGAAGTTTCGTCAACAAAATAATCCATTCTCCTTGGTGGTGATGTTTTGAAGTTGAATATAAGTCATTGCCTATATATATTTTATAACTTACCATTTGCAAACTTATGATTAGATGCAAAGTATGCTATGGTGATTTCTTTGTAGCTTGATCTATCCACGCTACTGTATATAGTGCTTAACTGCTTATCTGAATGAAATTGTGAAAACTGGGCCAAGCACTGTACACACCCTTGAAATAGGAGAGTTGCATTTTCTAGCATTTATTATGTATGCCCAATAAATAACGAGCGCATTTTTTATCTCATATCAAGTTTAGTAGAGACAATTGAAACCAGTTATATAGAATGTGAACTGTTTTCTTTTCTTTTAGAATTTTGATCCACTTTCTTGTTGTTCTTCTCTGGAAGTATAAGCACAGTTATCTTGGGTTACTGTTTTCCATGCTATTGCAATAATCAATAGGAACCAGTTGTTCCAGGATGTTTTCCTCATGCTAAAGCCATCGGCCTCATGCCTTTGATTGACCAGGTATATCACTTCAGATGGTTTCTTTGTTATTGGAGGGAAGTTACTAATATATTTTATATTCCTGGAAAAAAGGAAGAGAAGGATGATAAAATAATTGCCGTGTGCGCAGATGATCCTAAATACCGACACTACACTGATATCAAGGAACTCCCACCTCATCGTTTGGCTGAAATTCGTCACTTTTTTGAAGATTGTATCCCTCTATTTTTAACTGAACAAATACATGGTTCAACTCTTTTGTTGCTGGCTCAACTGCTTTTGGTAAGGCTGTAATCTTCATTTGCTTTTTTATTGCTAGTCAGGAAAAGTTTGTTCATATCCTTGTGTTTGAAGGACTATGTTCTAGTCCTTGTATATGGGGCTTTGTACAAAAATATTTCTGAGGGTAGGTGTCCTTGCTAGCCCTCCACACATTCCAATATATATATGTATATATATATTATATATACATATATATATATATTATAATTATATGTAAAGCATTCAGCATCTTTTAGGCTGACCCTTACATTTCCTTTCCTCTGGCAAAAGGATGCGTGCTGGTGAAGAAGAATCTGGCAAAATCTATGAGAGGGGACATATGGTGTAAAGTTGGCTCCACAAGATTAGGGGATTTTTTGATCAGCCATGCATGAAAAATAGACATATTGGAGAGGGAAATGAAACCACGGGGAGTAAAAGAGCAAATGCAAGATAAGGGAAGGGAAAGGAAGGGGTGGGAAGGGACAGATGAGACGGAAGAAGAGTAGAAGAGAGAAGATGGATCAGTAGTTGGTAGCGTGGCAGTCATGCAATGCAATAGAGGGAAGGAGAACCAGCAGCAGGGCAAACAACACCAAAACCTCTAGGTGCAATTGGAATTCTTTGTATCTCTTCTTCTATCTTTCCCTATCTCTCAGTTTTCTTTTATTGCAACCATCTTGATCTTTCTGTCTTTCGCTACAACTGCAGAGAGGTTCCCCCAACCCCCACACCCCGCTACTTTTTCTTTTAGCAACTGTCATCATCTATTATGGGAAAACGATTGTTTATTCCTATGAAAACTGGAGAATGGTGAAAGATCTAATGCCATACTCATGAAAACTATAAATGGGTTGGCTCTAGGTTGGTCGGATTGGATCTAATGCCATCCTCATGAACAGTGGCAGACGCGGGGTTTCGTTTGAGGGGGGCTTGAAAAATCTTTTTTTTTTTTTTTCAAAAAGATATCTTGAAAGATAAGTTTTAGTGTTGGCCAAACCGATATGTGTTGGCTGAGTTTTAAGAGCTATTATAACAACTCATAATAGATTTTGATGATACAAAATCATAATAGTTAATTGAGCTAATATGAGATAAAGAGCCAACATCATATCAAGGTCATTGTTCCCATTCTTCTATCATTGAAACGAATGAATGAAAGACAACCACTGGTTCGTTCTTCTTAGCCAATGTAGAAAGCTAAATAAATATAAGGAAAATGGCCAAAAGAAAGTCATGTTAATCAGTAGAGTTAAACTATAGTCCCCAACACTAATGGATTGAAATAAATTAAATAGATTTGTGTCCAATAATCAAATCCATATTAATTTAAGTTGAATTATATTAATAAAAATAAAGTTTGCGTTTGAATCTAAACAGGCTTCGATTTGAGTTGAAAATTAGATTTGAAAATGATGCTAGGTTAACCCCATGAGCTGAATCAAATTCCATTGTAAGCCTAGAAATTGAGAAGAAAATTGTAACTCATAAATTGATTGCTTGGATTAAAAAAAAAATCCAACCAACAAATCTGTTGGTCATAATTTTATCGTTCGAGTCATTAACATTTTCAGATTAATGATAATCATGAATAAGTTCAATTTCATATCTTTTATATTTTAATAGATTTTGAGAATTTTGTGAAATACATCTAAATAATCTAAATACATTTAAACCACTAACGTACTTATTTATCTATGTGAACAATAAAATGATAATTCTCAGAAAGATGATTAAGTTTTGAATGATCCCTGATTCCGAATTCTTATTTTAAAATTAAATGAAGAAAAAGGAAAAGAACTTGTTCAATCTTGTAGCGAATCAAAGAGAGGCCAAGAGAGATCCTCAGCTGATTAAAAAAGTTTGTGCTCGTCCACAATGGAGAAGAGAGAGGAGACTATGTTTCTGGCACAATTTGTTCAGGCAAGGAGAGAGACAGCTTCCAGCAATTGGACTAGAGATTAGGGGTGATGGTGCAAATCTGTAAGTGAGATAGACAGATTGAGATGGAGAGAGATCTAGAAAGAGAGAGGGATTGAGAGTTTGAGAGAGGGAAAGCTGAGAGGAATACCTATCGAAAGAGGAATGGTGGTGTTGCATTGATGATGCCCGAGATAGATAGTGAGTCGAGGCTTTTTTCCATTTTGTGGTTTCTTGAGAGATGGAGAAAGCAATAGAGAAATATCTTTTGAACTTACAAAAACAGATGGGAGCTAGAGGATTTTCTTAGTGGGGGCTGGCCAGAGATGCTTTAGGGCATGTTTGGATGGGAGTGAAGTGAAGTGAAGTGAAGTAGAGCCTCCATTTCATAGACATGATTTGATGTGTGGGTCAAATAAGAAATGCAAAAATTCAAAAATTTTCCCCTTTTTGTTCAAAACAGTAAAAAACTAACCATTAACTGATAAAAAATATTTACTTTTTACACAAAAAGTTAAAAGATTCTTTCTTAAGCCACTAAAAACAAAAAGTCATCATAATCCTATCATATTTTATTCTTTTTTGATTTGAGGCTTTACTTCACCATACTTCATTCCACAATATATCAAACACATGCTTAATGGCCTCATGAGGTTTTCTTCAAGTTGGGTGGGGCCTTCAGCCCCCAAACCTACACACTTAAGTCTGCCAACTGCTCATGAAAACTACAGTTGAATTGATTGCATCTATAAAAGACATGATTAACTCCAATGGTTAAGTCCCATCATGGACAGTCTCCTTGTTTATTTTGACCATGCTATGGATTTTCCTCATTCAAAGAATGAGATTCTTAAATCGACACTTCTTTTCCAAGGCCTTAGCAAGTAAATCCTCTTCTCCCGCTGGCATCCACCTACTTTCTTTTATCCTCCACACCCATCCTTTCTTTTTCCAACCTCACAAGTCACAAGTTATGACTACTTCCTTCTATCCTTACATGTATATCACAAAACATAACCTACAGTTGATTGCAAACTAAACCAAAATACATAAGCTCCAACACTCCCATAAACGGATGTAGAACTTAATTCTTCTGAGCACTTTCCATTGCACTCAGCTCTTTCTATTCACTTTTAATGCATCTACTCCTCCTGATCCCAATAGAAATTGTATCGACAACATTGATTGTCAGGCTCTAGATCTTTTAATTTTTGGTCGAATCGGTTTGTTGGGTTTGAGTTGGGTTGAGAGGGTTAGATGGATGCTTGATAGGTTATTTTGGAGATTTTGGATCTTTGCATACATGATAGTTTTGTGTAGGGCCCATTGGAGATGGGCTAATTAGACATTCGTGGGCATTGGGCTTGAGTTATTTGACCTTTTAAGCTAAAAGCCATTTTCTGGAATTTTATAAAACTCACTAAAGAGTAGGGAGCCCTTCCTTGTAATTTAGAAAAACCCTTACCTAAGATAACCCTAAAGGCTTTTGATCGTCTTTTCTTTGTACGCATAATTCTTCCGTTCTTCTTCTTCTCCTTTGCAACTAAGCCCTAGCAGCTCTCCAAAGGAACCAAGGCTTGATCTAGAAGTTTAGATAACACCGTGACCTTCATCTTCTTTCTCTTTCTTTGCCTATTATGATAGTGTCTGCAACCCGTTAAGTATTTATCTCCAAACCACCATTAGATTCCTTTCAGTTTATTAAGGTATGTTTAATAGCTTAAAAGATCTATATATCTTTTGGACCTGTAAGATTTCAGATTGGGAAATCGAGTTAGGATAGGGGTTTGCGCATGATTGGATCTACCCTTAGTAGATCTGAGTCTCTATACACGATTTGAGGCAAGTGGATGACTGTAAATAATGTGATTTTAGTTGTTTTGATTTATATGCTTAAGAATATTATTTATAGGATTGGGATTAATGTTTTGATTCTGGATTAATATTAGGGGTTAATTTTTAATCAAATAAAAAAAAGAAAATGCAGCACGCAGCTACCTGTGCAAGCTAGGCAGCGCTACTACTAGGCGTGCATAGGCAACGCCTGCTACTTGGGTGGGTTGTTGGCGGGGTTGGGCCAATCGGCTGGGTTGGGCCAGCTAGGTTGGGCTGGGCTAAAAATCTGGTGGGCATGGCAGTAGAGCCTGGGCCCAAGAGGACTGAAAATTAGAATATTGGTTGGGTTTTTGTTTTATTTTTATTTTGGGGTTTCCATAGTAAGTTTGGGTGTGATTTGAAAATTTAATTATAATTTGATTAGAATATTGATTTGGGTTTAATTGTGACGTGATTAGAATCTTAATTAATATTTACGTAGGTGTGATTAGAATTGTAATTAGGTGTGATTATAATTTAATACCAAGCAGAAAGTTGCTTCGTCTCCTACCCCACAGCACCACTTCAAGAAGTAAAAAAGGGAGTCTTGTGGCATTTGAGGTAACAACCACCTACCATCTAAGTGTTGGAGGTAGACAAGAGGGTGTTTTCATTGTGGAGACACTAGTCATCAGGTCTATGATTGCCTTAAGAAAAAAGGCCAGCAGTATTGGTAGACATCTACACAAGAAGCTCCTATTCAAGCATAGCCATTGAGACACATAACACCAGCTCCTCCGCAGCAGCCACGACCTTAAGCAACATAGCAACAGATGCAGTTGTATCGACCTTCCTAGTAGCCCTGACCTCAAAGAGGACCCCTACGACCTCTAGGGCCTAACAGATAGCAACCAAGGCCCCAGCAGGCAAGCAAAGTGTATGCTATGACTCAGGATGAAGTTGATGTTGTAGAGAATATTATTGAAGGTACTATTTCTATTTGTGATTACTATGCTAAGGTTCTATTTGACCCTAGATCTACACATTCATATATCTCCCTTAAATTTGGTTCGAACATTGATGTTAGAGCAGTAGAGCTACCTTTTGATGTAGTTGTGATTACTCCGGTGGGTAAGAAGGTTAGTTGTTTGGAGTATTACCCTGAATGCAAATTGGTGATAAGTGGCCTTGTATTAATGGCTAATTTAATACTATTGCTAATGAATGATTTTGACGCCATATTGGGTATGGATTGGCTTACTGCTCATAATGTAGTGATGGACTGCCATACTAAGACAGTTAAGTTGATAGCTAATGATGGTACCGGGGTGCAATTTGTTGGATTTAAGAAAAGACTGGTTACTCGGATGATCTTAGCCATTAAGGCTACGAAGTTGATGAAAGGTTTTGAGGGGTATATAGCATTTGTCACGGAGGATAAATGGACTAAAGCGGTGGAGGAAACACCTGTGGTGTCTAAGTTTCCGAATGTTTTTCCCGTTGATATTCTCAGATTGCCGCCGTTCCCTGTGATTAATTTTACAATTGAGCTCATGCTGGGATCTTGAAAGCCCCTTATAGGATGGCCTAGTTGAGTTGAGAGAACTCAAAGAACAATTGTAGGAGTTGTTGGACAAGGGTTTTATTAGTTCGAGTGTCTCTTTTTGGAGGGTTTCAGTGTTATTTGTCAAAAAGAAGGATAGTTCTATGAGAATGTGTATTAATTACAGATAACTTAATCAAGTGACCATCAAGAATAAGTACCCTTTGCCCCAAATCGATGAATGTTTTGATCAGTTACAGGGTGTCCAGTATTTTTCTAAGATTGATCTGAGATCAAGATATCATCAGTTGAGGATACGAGATCAGGATATTTTGAAAATTGCATTCAGATCTAGATATGGTCATTACAAATTTTTGGTAATGCCTTTTGGGTTGACTAATACGCTTGCAACTTTTATGGCTATGATGAATAGGGTTTTTGTGCAGCACTTGGCTTAGTTTGTGGTGATATTTATTATAAAGTCCCAACCCCAACTAACCATGATTTATGTTAATTAACCTTGTTCATTTTATTTAAAATTTGTTTAGGCTAATTTAACTCAAACCCTTTTGCCTTGGGTCATGGATAGGTAATTTGGCTGGGTTCGAACTTTATTTAGGTAGTTAAGGGCCCTTTTGTGATTTTGAGTCCTTGCATCATGTTGACATGTCCTTAGTTGCATCTTGTGTAATTTTTTGTGTAGACCATCTTTTATGTTTGGTCCAACTTAATTCGGATTCATTTTGGCCCAATTGAGGTCCATTTGATCTAAATTGTATTTTTTTTCAGAGAATGTGGACTTGCATGTAAAACTTTAGGAAAATTTAGTTAAAAGGATGAACCCAACGTCCCTTCTTATCTTTCCTTCTGATCTTCGCTGGAACTACTTCTCTTCTTCACTCTTCTTTATCTCCACCTCAACTTAGAGTTGGAAACAAGGTCTTGAAGCCTTGCATGTAAGAGGGATAGTCTCTATTCTTCTTCTTCTTTTTCTTTTGGGCATCTCTCTCGTTGGAATCATTTTATTTATCTTTTTTTTCAAGCTACAACTCCCTAAGGTGGAATCTCTACCTTCCTTTCAATTCTTTGGGGTTAATAGAGTTCAAGAGACTCAAAAGAATAGCATGCATACATCTCATAGAAGATTTACCCATTGCATGTCTTTCATGTAGAGAACCTATCTTCTATCAAAGCTTTTTCTAACTACACATCAAGAAGAAGTTGGTAGGGTCAAGCACTGTGTTAAAGGTAAGTATTAAAGTATATATATTACTACATGTATGTCTAAATTGTTGATTCATGAACTAATCACTTTAATTTCAAGTTACAGCTCCTTCCTCTTTGATTAAGTATGTCCGTGTTGGAATAAATGAATTAGAGCATGATTATTGATGCGGGTGATATGTGAGCATTCTAAAATCCATAGTGATATCTTGAGGCAATCGGAAGCTCATTGTAACCAATAAATTGAGAATTCTGTGCTGAACTCGAGCTTCAAAGTCATTTTCAGAATTTCTGAAGTTTACGGTGAAGCCACGGCTAAGCCGTAAGTATGTACGGCTCAGAATCCCGATAGCATAAAAACCCAATTTTGAGCTACGGTTGACTCTCGGCTAAGCCGTTGAATGAACTACGACTAAGCCATAACCATCCTGTGACCAAGTTGTAAGCCATTTTACGGTGAGCTTTACCGAGAGCCCGAAATTCTATCTTTTTTCTACGGCTGACCCTCGGCTAAGCCTTGGACTGTACGACGGCTAAGCCTTAGCCCAGCCGTAGCCTAGCCATAGGCTTAGCACGGCTAAGCTGAAGGCCAATATACGAGTAAGCCATAACTGCCTATGAAATTGAGAAAAGACTAAACCACTCTGCTAAGCTGTAACCTGTATACAGCTAATCTGTAAAAACACTGTGAATCTAAGATATTAGGGATTTCAAATGACTTGTAGGGCTTTAGATATGGTACTTTTTCCCCAACTAAACTAGAACAATGGTGATTAAATGAGAAGGTGGACAAGTGTAGAGCTATCAATTATCTTCTTTGATTTTTTGGATGAATCCCTAGTGTTACGTCATGGGTGTAGGCATAAAAACAGGTGTGCTTTGCATACACAATGTAATGCTAAGATTGGCAACACAATGACACCTGACGTTTTATGAATAAATCATGTTAAATGACCCCAGGATTACGGATTATCTAGCATAGGGTTGGCCAGTAAATTTCCTTAATACCTTTTTTATTTAAATGCATGCATATTGTTAAGAAACCTTGCCCTCCACATGATGTAGTCATGTACCCATACTTCTTGGCAAACCTTGAAGCCATCAGACTGCAGCTTCTACTGAGTGTTTGTTGGTGAACCGAAATGAGTATAGCTAAGGTTGAGAGGGTTCAAGCCTATTCACTCATTTGAGTATGCATTGTCTACTTACTGGTTACTCTGTTTAATTTTGATTTTTGTGATTGAGTATGATTTCAAGATTGAAACTCCTTTATGTATAATATGATAAGTATGATTGAAATGTATGAAAGACATGAATTCGACTCGATCTTGATACATTGAGACAGCAACATTTAGCTTGTACCCTTATTAGGTTCGACGGGACCAATTCGGGTGCCCCTTATGTTCCTGCTACAGTAGTTTATGGAGGAGTTGTCAGTGCTCCTCGGAAAACTAGCCTGATCCCCTAGCGTAATTCCCATATGTATGTTATACACTCTCTCTAGATGATACGCTCTCTTTTGGGAGAATATAGTCTTGTGAATGCCAACTAGTATGTTTGATATTTTGTATTAATTCGTTACTCATGCTTACTCATGTACTACATGCCTAGCTTATGATTATTTCCTTCTTTTAATCATTAATCAATATATTCCTTAATTCATTTGATACGTTATGATGGTCATATATATCCATATTTTTTTAACCATCGTGTTAACAGTGCTACCTTGGTGTTGCAGTTACGAAAGCCAATCCCAGCACGACTGTCGACGCATCCCCGAAGGGTACCCCAACGATACCTAGGGGTATAGAAGAGTGAAAAGAAGACGACATCTTCTACTAGTCATCTTATGGAGAGTGTCAAAGAGATTTTGTTGGGTTAATAAGTTAGTGATGTTTGGACTATTGTTTAACATGCCGCCCTATTTTGTTGGGACATCAATTGATGGACGGGTGTTCGAGACTGTATGAATGACTTGTTGAATGAATTGTGGTTATTTTTGTTGGGACTGGTTAAGTAAAAAACTTAAAGTTTATTTATGATTGTATAATATTCCTTCTATGCATTGTTTATGATTATTACGAGTGTATTTCATAGGTTCCCGCTTTATGTTTGAAATTTAATTTACGTGTTGCTGGACATTCCTTACACGTTCCATGGAATCTCCTTTGTAGTAATTCGTACGTGTCTTTACATGGCACGATTGTTGTGGGGATTATGTATCTACACCTTAAGGGCTCATTCTAATGTCCAATTCCCGGAATCGGGGTGTGACATACGTAAGTAATGGTAGAAGAGTAATTAAAAAGTTAATTAAAAGACTTAGTAACTCTAGGAAATGTGGTGAGGTTACGATAGGTCCGATTGGGGGATGGATTTTGTATAAGGGCTTATAACTTACTTTCTACTAATGTATTGCTTATGACTAACTACTGTTATATTTGTAGATAAATGGCATTTGGGTCCAGTACGAACAATAATTTGGGAGGTAATGGCCACAAAGACATCGAATTGGACAGTGTGGATCCTCTACCACTACCCCCTTCTCATCCCGCATATAACACGGAAGAGCGATTTATGATGCTGATGCATCAACTGGTAGCCAACAACGCCAACCAAGCAGCCATGCAATTGCAATTAGCTACCTTTCTGGAAAGACGGAACCAGCCCGGCGATCGTAATTCCTTATATGAGAAATTCCAGAAGAGAGGGGCATGGAGTTCATAGGACGAGAGGACCCATTACAGGCTGACAAATGGTTCGCACACACAGAGAACGTTTTTGATTCACTAACCTGCACATAAAGGCAACAAGTGGTCCTTACGGCATCCATGTTTAGAGATATTGCGGATGCATGGTAGAAAAGTATCCAGGATCAAATTAGGGCTATGCCAGAAGCCATCGTGTGGGAAGCTTTTAAGAGGCAATTTAGGAAGAAGTTTATTTTAGAGTACGTGACCCGCAAGAAGAAGGCAAAGTTCCTCACCCTACACAAAATTCCATGATAGTTGCAGAATATGTGCACGTATTCAGTCAGCTCTCTCAGTCTACCTTGGACTTGATTGACACCGAGGAGAAAAGAGTTAAGAGGTTCCTCGAAAGGTTGAAGCCTCCTATTAAGGGACACATTATGTCTTTCTAGCGTCCGGCACAATATGATGACATTGTGGAGAGAGCCTATGCGGTTGAAGAAATTGAGAAAAGTTTATTTTTGGGAAAGTCCAGGAGAAGTGCCCCACCTTCTGGGAGGAGTCAACAACACTCCAAGAAACAAAAAGGAGTCGTTGGTAGGACATCAAGGCTAGTCTACAACATGTGCGGAAAGGGCCATGAGACAAGTAAGTGTTGGAAGTCTATGGGAGCCTGTTTTGGCTGTGGCTCGTTGGACCATCATTTGTTGGAATGCCCGAGAAGAATGGGTTCCGGTCAAGCCCCACCCCAGCAGCAGTATTAGTAGTCTTCTAGAACAGTACTGCTCGCACCTCCAAGTCAACAACAACAGGTGAGGCAAGGCCAAGGTCAGACACGACAGGGTCAAAGTCAATAGTGATAAGGACAGCAGAGATAGGGACAGCAGAACCGACCTCAAAGGTAGGGCCGCGCTTATGCATTGACTCATGAAGAAGCGAAAGCCGCGGAGTATGTGGTCGTAGGTAAGGTTTCTATTTGTAATATAGAAGCTAAGGTGTTGTTTGATTTGGGATCTTTGCACTCATTTATTTCACCCCAATTCTCTGGTAGGATACAGGAGCCACCAATGCAGCTATGGTATTTGTTAAGTGTTATCACTTTTTGTTGGCAAGAGGGTGACTTATGAGGACTATTACCCAGGTTGTCGAGTTCTAATTGGAAAGATCCTTTTCCAGCGGAACTCATCGTGTTACCAATGCACGATTTTGATGTAATCCTAGGCATGCATTGGTTGACTAAGTATATGGCTTGCCTAGACTGCTTCTGTAAGACTGTCACTGTGAAGGTAGATTAAGTCAGCCCGAGTGTTGTATTCCAAGGTGAGAAGAAGAGTTTGAATGTTAGGCTAATCTAAGCACTTCAAGCAGAAAGATTAATACATAGGGGTTGCGAAGGGTATATCGACTTCATTGTTGAGAAAAACCCGCCCAATGAGTTAAAAGAGATTCCAGTGGTCTGTGAGTTTCCAGATGTGTTTCCTAACGATGTACCTGATATTCTTTTGGTCAGGGAAGTAGATTTTACTATTGAACTAGTGCCTGATACAGCTCCCATTTTTAGGGGTCTATTTGAAATGGCACTTACAGAGTTACGTGAGCTGAAGAATAGTTGCAAGACTCACTAGAGAAGGGGTTTATTCATCCTAGCACATCACTATGGGGTCCCCAGTTTTATTTATGAAGAAGAAGGATGGCACCTTTAGAATGTGTATCGATTATAGGTGGTTGAATCTGGTGATAATAAAAAAAATGTATCCACTACCTAGAATTGATAAACTGTTTGATCAATTACAAGGTGCAACCCATTTTTCAAAGATTGATTTAATGTTTAGATATAATCAGTTGCAAGCTAGAGATCAAGATACACTAAGACAGCTTTCAAGACATGATATGGGCACTATAAATTATTAGTCATGCCTTTTGGGTTGATCAATGCCCCAGCTGTATTGGCTTTGATGAATAGAATCTTTTCACTCTATCTCGATTGATTCGTAGTAATTTTTATTGATGATGTATTAGTGTACTCCCAGACTCGAGATGAGCATGTGGAGCATTTAAGGATTTCTTTGCAATTGTTGGGAGATCACTGGCTATATGCCAAACTGGACAAGTGTGATTTCTAGTTAGAACAAGTTACTTTCTTGAGGCATATAATTTCAAAAGATGGACTTGCAGTAGACTCAGCTAAGATTGAGGCTATAACTAGTTAGTAAATCCCTAAAACGGTTGCAGAGGTTAGAAGTTTTGTCGGTTTGGCAGGTTACTACCGAAAGTTTGTAAATGACTTTTCCAGAATAGTCGCACCCTTGATGAAGTTAACTCGGAAGAATGAATCATTTGTATGGTTGGCTGAATGTGAGTTGAGTTTCTAACTCCTTATGGGGAAGTTGACCTTAGCCCCAATTTTATCTCTACTGAAAAGTGGTGGTGGATTTGTTATAAATACTGATACTTCAAGGATTGGGTTGGAATGTGTGTTAATGCAAAACGGAAAGGTGATCGCATATGGATCTCGACAATTAAGGGGACACGAAAAGAATTATGCCACACATGATCTAGAATTGGCCACTGTCGTCTTCGCTTTGAAGTTGTGGAGACACTACTTGTATGGAGAGAGATTTGAAGTCCATAGTGATCTTCGTAGTCTTTAGTATTTATTCTCTCAACATGATCTTAACATGAGACAGCATAGTTGGCTAGAGTTCATAAAGGACTGTGATTTTCCAATCAAGTATTTTCCAGGAAAAGAAAATGTAGTGGCTGATGCTTTAAGTAGGAAATCAACTGTTGAGATGGCAACCAAGTGTGGCAAATGGCTTCTAGTAGAAGAATTTTGAGATACGGATGTGGAAGTCAAATGTGTGGATGATAAGGTCATGTTAGTGGCTATGTCTCTCTTCGAACCCACTTTAGTACGGCAAATTAAGAAGAGATAGTTTAAAGATCCAGAGTTTACTAAGATTCGTGACCAGATATCACAGAGATTAGATTATAGGATAGTGGATGGTGTGTTGTGCTTCAGAGATAGGCTATGGGTTCTAGCAGTTCAATATCAAAATCTAAAAGAAGCAATCATGACTGAAACACATCACGCTAGTTATTCCATGCACCCTGGGAGTACTAAAATGTACCGAAATTTAAATGGCAGGTTTTGGTGGAATAACATGAAAAGGGGCATTACGGGCTTTGTAGCGAGATATCTTACTTGTCAACGTGTAAAGGCTGAACATAAAAAACCTCCCAATTTGTGCATCCTTTGCATGTCCCAAAGTGGAAATGGGAGAATCTTTCAATGGATTTCGTTTCAGGGCTGCCTTGGATGAGCAAACATCATGATGCCATATGGGTGATCGTCGATCAACTAACGAAGTCAGCTCACTTTATTCCTATTAGGAAAGGGATGAAATTCCATGAGATGGCCAAGATCTTCATAGAAGAGGTTGCGCAGTTGCATGGTACTCCAGTTTTTATAGTATCTGACCGACACAGTAGGTTTGTATCATTCTTTTGGCAATCCTTCTAGAAATCTATAGGTACCAAACTCAATTTTAGCATAGCTTATCATCTTCAGACCGATTACGGGCAATCGAAGTGAACGATACAAACTCTTAAAGATATGCTTCGAGTTAGCGTGTTAGATTTTGGGAAAAAGTGGGATGAACACCTTTCCTTATGTGAATTTGCGTACAATAATAGTTATCACGCGAGCATCGGAATGGCTCCATTCGAAGCTTTATATGGTCGTAAGTGCCGTACACCGATCTGTTGAGAAGAAGTAAGAGTTAAAAGTCTTCATGGAGCTTCTTTTGTTGTGGATACTATGGAAAAGGTACAAAAGGTTCAAGATAGACTAAAGGTTGCGCGATCTTGCCAGAAGAGTTATGTAGACAACCGCCGTAGGCCTTTTGAATTCTAGGTAGGAGATGTCACGACCTGAGTCCAAGAAATCGGGATTACGGTTACCGCAATCAGTGACACATGTACTTCCGTGCAATTCACACCCGAACTGGAGTCTGAATGGAATTATATAAAAGATATTCACATGCTTACACGTGTGAAGTGTTAAATGGATCATCTGTCCAAGCATTCAATGCGTGGAAGCCTGTCAATATCGCCTATAATTATTCTTCACTTTTCATTGAACAATTCAGCAATATCATTACAACCATGAAACGGTCCAAAACTTAATATACGAGAATATAAGATTAATGGAGTCTTTATACACAACCCATACATAATGTGCTTATGCATGTAAGGAGATCAAGGATAACATGGTATGAAGGGAATACAGGAAGATAGAGACATAACGAGATCAAATTATACAATGCGGTCTACATGAATGCAATTATATGCAAATGCTACAAGACCAAAAAACCCAACATATACAATTCTTAGCTACTAATGAGTCACTCTCGACCAATGAGACAGTCAGCAAATTTCTGCTGTCCACCAATATCACCTGAAGGAACCATTGCGGTCTCTTTCTATGCTTCCTGGGTCTATGCTAGATCGGGTTTCGGACCTGAATGTGTAACACCATTAAATAACTTGTGAATAAGACTATTCAACAAAGCATAAGTAAAATTAAGGTAACACTCGTTGTATCTAAAAGAATTAATGACCTGTAATCAATAGAAGTCAAGATAGTACACTAGGCGTATCACGCATCTGAAATAAGCATGCTATAAGGGTCAATAAATGCAATACATACTAGCTGGCTACTACATTTGTCATATCCTCCCTCTAGGAATCTATGCATTGAGAGCATCATCGTATGGGCTAAGGTACGAATGGGTCTCTAGTTTCTGAGGTCTAGAAGCCTCAAGATAAGAGCACACTGCAGTGACAACAAACATGCTATGCTAAAGTCAACCCCGCCGGATATCATAAGGCTGAGGCTGAGTAGAGCCAGACCATTTTGATTCAATCATATACTTGAACATGAACAAACACAATACCAAATCGTATATGTTCAATTTAGGTGTGCAATACGTGCATTTTCAATATAATACCAATGGTCGATGTAAATCGAATATCAAGAACACATCGAGGGAATCCAATGTATATAATATAGAAATATTGGAAGGCAAGACATACGATAATCATTCAATTAGTAAGAGTGGAGGATAATAAACGTCGTTCAATATGCCATACAATTCAATTTAATAGAATCAAGGTAGTTTTACTAGCTAACCCTAATCTGGTCATCCATTGTTTCTAACTGTGCTTGATGATATAGTTTTAAGTTATCCAATACATAGTTGTCTTTCTTTAGTGTTACATTATATCGGGAAAGTGTATCAAAGTCCCTTAAACCAACACCCATGGGAAGGTGTTTAACAAATGGACAACGTCACATGAATAAATTTCAGCCCTCAAGAGTTTTCATGATCTTTCAATTATTCCTTTATGCCGATTAAAGGTGTATAAGGATCCAAAAGCTAAGGCCTACAAGATCTCACAATAATACCTATTAATCCTAGTTTTCAGTAGATTCACGGCGTAGCCATGTGTGTCTTACGGCTCAGCCATGGATGACTTACAACTTAGCCATGCGCATCTTACGGCTTAGCTGTAAATTGCACTATGGCCTAACCGTAGGTACGCCATTTATCCTCTGCAATCATGGTGGAACCGTGAATTACTCTACAGCTTGGCTGTATTTGATCTACGGCTAGGGTACGGTTAGCTTACGGCTTAGCCGTAGAACCTTTTACGGCTTAGCCGTGACTTAACCGTAGAAGAATTATTAGAAGTTATGTTCTCTGGATTCCTAACCGTACACTACTTACAACTTAGCCGTAAGCTTCAGGAAATCTGAAACAGGATCAATTCGTTTCCTGCAATTTCATGCTCATGGGTTGCAAAACACATACAAACGGATAGATTTACAAGAATCATAACATACCAACATGTATTCAACTAAAATTTGTTTATACTTGCCTTTAATTCAGCTTTTCAAGCCCTTAATCCTTTCGTTGGCTCAATTTGGGCATTTTGGACCTAAGTACCATGCATGCCAAAAATGGGAAAACAGATGAGTGCATGTATAAAATAAGAGTCCTCTTGACTCTATTAATCCAAAAGATCAATGAATAAGAAGAAATCTTACCTTAAAAGAGTAGTTTGAGAAGTTTGAGAAGAAAGAACCCACTGACTGCAAGTCCAACCAACAAGGAAAAAAAAAAGAAAATAGCTGGAAGGAGGGAGTGGTTGCTTGAAATCCATCTGCAAGACCTCTCTTGGATGGAGAAAAAGAAGAAAGGAAGAAAATGAGAAAAGAAAGCTACAAAACGTGAGAAGATCAAATGAGTCGGTGGTGGAGGCTTATATATATACATTTTTTTGAAATTATAGGAAAGTCCTTGTTTCCCTTATTTCCAATAGAAGTCAAATGAAGGTCCAACTGAATAAAATGACGTCTAATGCGTTTGAGTCAAATACGGAAGTTAACGAGTTTAACAAGACAAACATGATGGTATTACTATGATGCATGTATGATGTGAAATCAAGTATTCTAAAATTATGAAAAAAGACTTTCATCTACTTAGGTAAGGTTAAACCCAACCCAACTACCTATCCATGACCTCAACTTGATCCACTGGACTCCACAAAACGAAAAGAGACCGAGCTAAGAGAAAACCTCATTAATTAGCTAGTAATCATAATTAATTACTCACTAATTCAGCTTAGCTTGTGTTGGAGTGTTACAAGAGACAAGGTCTTCTTGAAAGTTCCTCCGATGAAAGGTACTATCAGGTTTGGGTAGAAAGGTAAGTTAGTTCTATGGTTTGTAAGATCTTTTGAAATTTAAAGTAGAGTTAGGGACTTGGCTTATAGGTTGGAGTTACCACCTCAACTCGCAAGAGTTCATAACATATTTCTTGTATTGATGCTTAGGAAGTACCTTCTAGAACCATCACATGTCCTTGAAATAGATGACATCCAATTTAAGCCAAATGTGAGCTATGAAGAATGACCCCTTTGTGTCATTAACACTAAAGAGCAAGTGCTGCATACTCAGACGATTAAATGGGTTAAGGTTCTATGGGAGCATTGACAGTAAAGAGCAAGTGCTGCGTACTCAGATGATTAAATAGGTTAAGGTTCTATGGGAGTATCATGGGTAAGAAGAAACTACTTGGGAGCTTGAAGAGCAAGTTCGGAAAAAATATCTAGAGCTCCTACCTGAGGTATGTTGCATTCGGAGGACTGAATGATCTTAAGAGCGAGAGGATGTAAGGTCCCAACTCCAACTAACCCCGATTTATGTTAATTAACCTTGTTCATATTAATTAAAGTTTGTTTCTATTAATTTAACTCAAACCCTTTGGGCTTGGGTTATGGATAGGTAGTTGGGCCAGGTTCGAATTTTACCTAGGTAGTTAAGGGCCTTTTGTGATTTTGAGTCCTTGCTTCATGTTGACATCTTCTTAGTTGCATCTTGTGTAATTCTTCGTGTAGACCATCTTTCATGTTTAATCCAACTTAATTCAGATTCATCTTAGCCCAATTGAAGTCCATTTGACCTAAACTGTATTTTTTTCAGAGAATGTGGACTTGCATGTAAAACTTCAAGAAAATATAGTTAAAAGGATGAGCCCAACGTCTCTTCCTATCTTTCCTTCTGATTTTTGTTGGAACTACTTCTCTTCTTCACTCTTCTTCATCTCCACCCCAACTTAGAGCTAGAAACAAGGTCTTAAAGCTTTGCGTGTAAGATGGATAGCCTCTATTCTTTTTCTTCTTTTTCTTTTGGGCATCTCTCTCGTTGGAATCATCATATTCATCTTCTTCTTCAAGCGACAGCTCTTTAAGGTGGAGTCTTTACCTCCATTTCAATTCTTTGGGTTTAATAGAGTCCGGGAGACTCAAAATAATATCATGCATAGATCTCATAGAAGATTTATCCATTGCATGTCTTTCATGTAGGGAACTCGTCTTCGATCAAGGCTTTTTCTAACTACACACCAAGGAGAAGTTGGTAGGGTCAAGCATTGTGTTAAAAGTAAGTATTAGAGTATATATATTACTACATGTATGTTTATATTGTTGATTCATGAACTAATCGCTCTAATTTTAAGTTACAGCTCATTCCTCTTTGATTAAGTATGCACGTGGTGGATTAAATGAATTAGAGGATGACTATATGATGTGGGTGATATGTGAGCATTATAAAATCCATAGTGATATCTTGAGGCAATAGGAAGCTCATTATAACCAATAAATTGAGAGTTCTATACTGAACTCGAGCTTCAGAGTCATTTTTAGAGTTTCTAAAGCTTACAGCGAAGCCACGGCTAAGTCGTAAGTATGAACGGCTTATAATCCCGAAAGCACAAAAACCCAATTTTGAATTATAGCTGATCTTCGCTTAAGCCGTGGAATGAACTGCAACTAACTCGTAACCATCTCGTGAGCAAGCCATAAGCCATTTTACGGTGAGCTTTTTCGAGAGCCCGAAATTCTAGCTTTTTCAACGGCTGACCCTTGGTTAAGCCGTGCATTGTATTACGGCTAAGCCATTGTTCAGTCATAGCCTAGCCGTATGTCACAACCCGAGCCTAGAAATCGGGGTTAGTTGAAACCTAATCAGTGACACACATACTCCCGTGCAATTCACACCCAGATTGGAGTCTGAATGGAATTACACAAGGGATATTCACATGCTTACACGTGTGAAGTATTGCACAAATCACCTGTTCGAACATTGAAAGCGCGGAAGCCTGTCAATATCACTTAACAATTCTTTCCTTATTATTGAACAGTTCAGCAAGCCCAAGTACAACTGTGAACAGTCTAAACATTGATCATATTCAGGAACAAGTTTAGTAGCTTAATTACACACATTGCCTGCATCACCCTAGATGACGTGCTCATGCATGTAGGGGATAAAGAGTAACGTGCAAGAGAGGGAATATGGAAGATGCATGCATAACGGGATCGAGGTCTACTATGCAGTATGCATGTATACAATCACGCAAATGCGATAAGAACCCAAAAAATACCAATATATACAGGTGAGTCACTCTTGCTAAGAGGAACAGTCAGTAAACATTTTGTTGTCCACCCGATAGCACCTGAAGGAACCTCTGTGGTCTCCTTCAACGATACCTTGGTCTACACCAGACTGAGGACTGGAATCTAAACCTGTAACGCCATTAAACAACTTGTGAATACGACGATTCACCAAAGTATAAGCAATATTAAGGTAACACGCATTGTATTGAAAAGAGTCAATAACTTAACGCATCGAAAGTCAAAGTAGCATACGCAACATATCAATTACCAATCGGCTTTGCCTCTGGACTCATAGGTGGCTATGACCCGATCTTGTCCAAACGCATTACCTTATAAAGAAATATAGGACATATGATTAATAGAGTTTCAAGTTCGTATCTAGGCACATCGTGCATTTGAATAGGCATGCTATCAGGATCATTAAATAGATATACTGGCTAGGTGGTTACTACATTTGCCATATTCTCCCTATCAAGAGCAGTGAGGACGAGAACACCATCAACCGGGCTAGGGTACGAATGGGTCTCTGGTCCCCGGGCTATGACATTAATCATAAAGAGCACTCAGCAGAGGTAACAAACAGTCTATGCTAAAGTCAATCCCGTTGGGTATCCTGAGGCTGAGGCTTAGTAGAGCCAGACAGACAATATTGGTCAGGTCATATGATGCATGTCAATCAATGTCAGTCGGTCGGTCAGGCAGTACCGTACAGTACAGTACATGTATCAAGTCATACTATGCCATATCACAAGCAAGCAATCCAGTGTGTGCATTAGACGAGAATCAATTACTAAACTCAAGTCTTGCAATACCATTTCAAGCGAACCATTACAAGTCAAACAAGAATAAGAGCATGGAAGGCAATAAGCATCATGCAATATGCCATGCAATTCAATTTCGTAGGATTAAGTCAATTTTACTAACCAAACCTACTCTAGTTGTCCATTGTTTCTAACCGTGTATGATGATGTAGTTTTAAGTTATTCGATACACAGTTGTTTTTCTTTGGTGTTACATTGAATCGGGAAGGTGTATCGAAGCCCCTTAAACCAACGCACATGCGGAGGCGCTTAACAGATGGACAACGTCACATGAATAAGTCTCAGCCCTCAAGACTTATCATGATCTTTCAATTATTCCTTTGGGCTGGTTAATGGTCTACAAGGATCCAAAACTAAGGCCCTACAAGGTCTTACGTCCATACCTATCAATCCTTTGTTTCAGAGGTCTCATGGCTTAGCCGTGGGTGACTTACGGTTTAGCCGTAGGCATCTTACGGTTCAACCGTATTATGCACTATGGCTCAACCATGGTTTCCCCGAATTATTTCCTTTTACAGCTTAGCCATGCTTGTTCTATGGCTCAGCCACCGTGGCCAGACTGTAGAAGGCTCTAACAAGCAGAGGGACCCAAGAATGTAGCATACACGAGGTCCCTTTTAGTGTTCAAAGGTAGGAGAATAAGAATAGGCAAGAACAGAGTTCAGTCTCAACCGAAACTCCCGGGGGCAGAATGCTTCAGGGCCGACTGGTCGGTCCTGAAGCCCGATCGGTCGGATTTCAACTCTCGAAGGGATCCGATCTGTTGGACCTCATGCTTGATCGGTCAGGTAACCGACTCTGTTACAAAACGACTTGACTAAAGTATGTACGTCACAAAGACAACAAGCAAAAGAGGCTGTAATGAGACACATGCAATTGAGATACTTACAAGAATCACATAATACCAACATGGGTTAAACCAAAACTTGCTTATACTTGCCTTCAATTCAACATTTCAAGCATAGTCCTTTCCTCGGCTTAGTTGGTTATTTGGAACCTACATGCCATGCATGCCAAAAATAACGAAATAAATGAGTGCATGAATGAATTGAGAGTCCTTTGAACTCCACTAACCCAAGAGATGATTGAACAAGAAATGAGCTTACCTTACCGGTTATTCAAGAGAAATCAAGAATGAAGAACCCATGACTTCAATGCCAACAAGGAAGAAAAGGTGAAGAGAAGAGAAGACGGTGAGGCACATACGGATCCCCCTCTCTCTCTCCACGTTCGAGAACAAGCATTAAAGAAAAAGGAAGAAGAAGACGATGAAGAAAGGGAGAAGAATGAAAGAAGAAAACGAAGAGGAAGAGGCGGTGAAGATGAGTCGGTGCTCATCCTTATTTAAGACAATTTTTTTAAATTTTATAAGAAAGTCCTTCTCATTTTATTGGATTTTCAATACAAGTCAAATGAAGGTCCAACTGGAGCAATTGACGTCTAATGCGTTCGAGTCAGTTATGGAACTTAATGAGCTCAACAAGACACACGTGTTGATGTTAATATGATGCATGAATGCCGTGAACACAAGTATCACAAAAATTACGAAAAAGGGCTCTAGTCTACTTAAGTAAAGGTAAACCCAAACCAACTAACTGTCCAAGGCCCAAAGTTGATCCACTAGGACCAATTAAAAGAAAACTCATTAATTCCTTTGTAATCATCATTAATTACTCAATAATCAAGCTTAGCTTGGGTGGGAATGTTACATCCTCCCCCGCTTAAGGCTCATTCCGTCCTCGAAGTGATACAAACTACAAAAAACTGTGTGGGCATGTCATGTACCTGTCTCTTACACTTCGAAGGTGAATTGTTCTTGTGTCAATCTTGGTTATATCTGGTATGCAAGGCGGTCCTAACACGAAACTGTTCTTCTGTACTCGAGTCTGCACGTCTGATTGGTGGCAAGGTTCTCCTTCTGAAGGGGGTACTTCTCAGTCTTCCTTGAACTTGTTTGATGGTGACACAAACATATGAAGTCATTTCTCGCCATCTGAATCTGGGTTGTCAAGTCACTTGTAGGAGTAGCAACAGAACTATGCCGAATTACTTTTGATTGTCAGCGATCAACACACCACGAGCAATATTTGCAAGAAAGAAGGACGGAAAGACATGTATTCGACATGACATATGGCTACTAATGTTCAAGAGGTCAACGGTATGAAGGTTTCAGGATATAGAATTGGCAGACAAGCCAAGGAAATCTCGAACTCTTCAAAAATAAGGATCGAAGATTCGAAGAAAAAGGGGTTTTTTTCTGGCTTTGAGATCAAAGGTCATGAAGTAGAGAATCATGAATTTCGAAAATCATAGGTCAAGGGTACTGGTATGAGCGTAGGAGAATAGGAAAAACAATTTCAATTCTAGTGTGCACTGAAAGACTGTAACGTCTAGAGTTTCATGCAAAATAAGACGAAGGAGGGACAAGGACAATTCAAATTGCATACAAGATGGAGGAAGGGCACTAAAGCAAAGAGGAGAGATCGTTTATGCCCAAATGCACAAGCAAAGAAAATCAAGCAGATAATTTCTTCGTCACTCAACTCAATGACAATAAGCAAGCGTAATAAAAAGAAGTTATCGGTGAAGCAACAAGGGTTTGAGAATCTACGGTCTCATACACGCCTGTATCTGAGGAAGCCAGAGAAACAAGACAACCTCTATATCGAACAAAACAAATCATCTCCAAATCAAGGTACGGTCGCTACGAAATGTCTTGAGATCTTTTGAATCTTGAATCTGGCTCATGTACAAGCTGGAATGTGGCTTGCAAGGTAGCATCCTTACTTGGAGAATGGTCGTAAGTATCGGAAGCCTGTGCAGATTACTGCAGAATTAACTCTGGAACAATGATGCTAGGTTGAGTTCATTAAAAAGTAGAACTACCTTATCGGTATTCTTAAGAAGAATAAGACCATCTACAGAAACATTGACAACACAAAAAGGAAAATGCCAATCGTATTAGGCACAAGACTCTATAAATGAGGACTGAATTGGAAATAATAAGTTGAGCTTACAACTGGAGTAGCCTAAATCCGGATTTGGGAGATTAATTGAACTTGGATTTCCTTCTCCAAAACAATTAAATTCGAACCCAAGGACAAGAAACAACCAGTTAAAAATATACAAAAGAAACATAAAACGAAGTCAAATCGAGAAAAAGGAGATAGCAAGCAACGAAAGGAAACAACAAGACTTCTGAGATGAGTTCCAACTAGTCGCAGCAAGGGAAACCAGAAACGATCACTGTAATAGATATGTCGTGAGGCGACTGATTTATAGGAAAGATTTAGTCGGTTTCATTAATTGTTTATGACACGTTCACAGTAGAAGAACATCCTCACGTAGAAGTTTATACAAAGTTTTAGAGGTCGAATAAAACCAAGGGATTTACATCCTATTGATTAGTGTACTAGGACAATCACAGCACATGGGAGCGTAATACGAAGTGATCAAAGAGAATCTGACAAAGAGGCAAAGCAGTTGACTTTAAGGCACTGGATGTGGGATCTTGTAAGTAGTTATGGGACATATTGAACGGAGTACTAGAAGAGTCAAACAGCCGACTAGGGACACCCTTGCTTAACACTTTCTTAGTCCTACAGGTAGTAACAAGAATGGTCTCGGTTCACTGTCATTAGATTCTGCAAGCTCAATTCTTCCATTTCCACAATCGTAGAGCCTAACTGGTACCCATCCAAGTGGCGGCAGGACATTCATCGATGGCAGGGTTGTCACAAGGCCAAGGTTCTAATAAACTAACTTCAATGATGATGAAATTTGTACCTCAAGCAACAATTGATTTCTCCTAAGTATACATTGAGTTTGAGTAACCTCCAGGCTCCTAAGTATACATTGAGATTAGGTAACCTCTAGGAGTGCTCGTCCTGCTCAACCAATTACAACAAATTTCTTCTTTTCTACGTCTGTATGGACATCTTACTATGAAGCAGCAAAAAGGGTCTATCCACGAACTTCCAACACATGTCTTTGTCTCTAATCCTCTGGCATCATCATCCAGTCCAACTTATTCTTCTCAATTAAAAGAAATCAAGCCTCGATCGTTCTGTTAGAGTCATCTTATGCTTCATGCTAATTGACCATCTCCAATGCTTGCCTCATCCGAGACAAGTTCAATCTTCAAGGTTAACTTTTGCCATCTAGGCCTTCTCATCACTATGACAAACTGTTAAGGATTTTGAAGCTCATCTTTCAATCTTAACATTGTCTCCTCAACTCCATAACCTTTTAGTCAATGGTATTTAGCCTCAAAAGCAGTTGTTGTGAATTTGCATTACACTTAACATGAAAGGTCAAGTCCTTATTATACATAAAGATGAATGTACGTACTCCCAAGTTCTTAGCTTCACTGTACAACCTAGTATTCCAAATCCATTCACTACACCACTCGAAGTGTTACTATGCAAGGGATCTTCACTCTATCCTAAAAAGAGGAAAGTAGAAAAGTAAAGGACTATCAAGTACTGGCCGAATACAAAATGAGGAGCTTTCCTTAATAGGGTGCGATGTGTTAGTTTTTGTGGACTCAATCCATCAGTTGATGTAATAAATTGATTAATTTCTTTATTTATCAATAAAATCATGCTTTACTTTCATGAGATGAATGTTATTTTACTACTTCATGCACATGACCAATACGTATGACATAATGGTTCATGAGTTGAACCGGATCCCATTAGTATATTAGATGTGATATATGTGCATAGATGAGATCCACACGTGGGAGATATATGTCACAAATCTTATACTTAAAATAGCTTTACAACCAGTAATGAGATTGGGCATCTCATTTGATAAGGTTGCAGCACTTTGATCACTATGAGATAGTGTGATTTGTATCGATCATCAGAATGCAAGATTCTAGATCACGGTGCTGGTACATTGGATGTATTGAAGGACCATGAGATGCACCTTTTGGAATTCCGTCTCAATAATAAGGTATGTTCTCATAATTCCCTAGCAATAGGCTCTCAATCCTGAGACATTGACGAACTCAAGTTTCTATCTATTCATTTGCTTTGAGTCACCAATGAGTGAGGCCGACTATAGGTTAACACCTCGGTGTCTTGGGTATGTGGTAGTAGAACTGTGGGAACGTTGAATGATCAAGATGGAATCTATCTCTATTATCCCCTTGTGCCAATTAATGGATTTGTCATTAGTAAGTGCGCACCCATCTCAATTAAGAGTTAATTGGATGGTACTGATGATTACTGTAATTAATTGGGGCTCAAGGATAATAAGATGTGGAACTTAGATTGGAAGAGACAGATTTATTCCAATTGATCCACGGATATTAATAGAGGGGCCTACTTGTGGTAATTGGGAAGTTTAAGGTCTTCATTGTAATTTATTCCTAAGACTGGAGTGCAATTGCATTTATATAGTGGTGTTATTTGCAATTAACTGTGGGCCCGGATTGCACATGAGATGTGGGGTCACGGTGTTCCAGTTGGAGCCAGCTTTCTAAGGAATCCCTAGTGGTCCCCACGCTAGCCCAAGATATTGGAAAACACTAATCCGACTTGGACTTTAGAAATAAGAGTTTGGAAAGGAGAAAGCTGCTAATTGCTTTGGAAGTAAGACTTCTATTTCAATTAGACAAGGGAGAGTTTTGAAAGTCTATAAAATCTCTTGGACGTCCAATATGACTCTCCCTCACGCACAAAACCCTTTCGTGCAAGTGTTGCACGAGTTACTCTCTCCTTCTTTTTCTAGTTCCTTGGAGTTTCAAGTTGGGATTTTCTCCTGAAGATTCCACCATTCTTCTTGAGAAAAGAAATCCAATTCGGGGGTCATAGCGTGGAAGGCTAAGAGGTGTTGAAGAAATCCATTTGAGCACTGCGGATCTCCAAAGGTATGATCTACTTCTTGCATGTCGTAGATTATTTTGGATGTTTAGTGCTGGTAGAATTTTTACTGTACATGGTCACGAGATTGAGGGTAACGCATCCTGGATTGGGTTTTGGTCTTATGTATAGTTGATCCCTGTGTCAAGTGGATCAAAAGTTTTTAAAATCTATCCACGAGACCCACCTACTTCCAACACGATGAAGGTGAGCGGTCGTTTGTGCAGCATATACCAGACGATAACTTCGCAGATAGTGTTAAGGTAATCTTCGTGTTGCTCTAGCAGTGCGTCCACACAAGCATGGAAATGTGCTTCAGACGTAACGTTATTGTTGTCCAACGTCCAGGCTCTATATAATCGAAAATGGACGTGTGTCCAAAGTATCTCTTGTGCTTGAAAGGCGAGCACTAGATGTTGTCTCCGTCTGCATATAATTGCGTATGAATCCGGGCGTAGATACTTGATACTTTCTTCTAGCATATGCCGTTCTCTGGACAATTCGGCGTCTTGAAGAAGAGTCACCAAGGCTACCGTCCGAATGGCATAGGGTATGGCCCGAAGAGATCCCAACTCCCAACATAGAATATCAATATAAGGTGCTGGGAACCCATGTGGACCATGAGTAACAACAGATAATTCTGCGAACACGTTTAGTGCATTACTTCCTAACAATTTACCTATAAAAGAAAACCTGCTTAGGAATAATATACCTACCTACCCAGTCAACTTATTAGACATTGGAGTCAATAGTTGACAGTCGAATCTATCTTAACATATTCTCACCACGTTCTTATAGTCTACATCTTTTAGCAAGACTATTCACTGACGTTGCTCTGATACCATACAATACGCATGTCACAACCCAAGCTCAGAAATCGGGAGTTAGTTGAAACCTGACCAGTGACACACGTACTCCCGTGCAATTCACCCCCAGACCGAAGTCTGGATGGAATTACATAAGCGATATTCACATGTTTAAACATGTGAAGTATTGAACAGATCACCTGTTCAAACATTGAAAGCGCGGAAGCCTGTCAATATCACTTAACAATTCGTTCCTTATTATTGAACAGTTCAGCAAGCCCAAGTACAACCATGAACAGTCTGAACATTAATCATATTCAGGAACAAGTTTAGTAGCTTAATTACACACATTGCCGGCATCACCCCAGACGACGTGCTCATGCATGCAAGGGGATCAGGAGTAACGTGCAAGAGAGTGAATATGGAAGATGCATACATAATGGGATCGAGGTCTACTATGCAGTATGCATGTATGCAACCATGCAAATGCGAGAAGAACCCAAAAAATCCCAATATATACAGGTGAGTCACTCTCACCAAGAAAAACAGTCAGTAAACATTCTGCCATCCGCCCGATAGCGCCTGAAGGAACCTCTGTGCTCTACTTTAACGATACCTGGGTCTACGTCAGACCGATGACTGGAATTTGAACCTGTAACACCATTGAACAACTTGTGAATGTGATGATTCAGCAAAGTATAAGCAATATTAAGGTAACATGCGTTGTATTGAAAAGAGTCGATAACTTAACCCATCGGAAGTCAAGGTAGCATACGTAACATATCAATGGCCAATCGGCTTTGCCTTTAGACTCACAGGTGGTTATGACCCGATTTTGTGCAAACGCATTGGCTTAAGAAATAAAGGACATATGATTAATAGAGTTTCAAGTTCGTATCTAGGCACATCGTGCATTTGAATAGGCATGCTATCAGGATCATTAAATAGATATACTGGCTAGGTGGCTACTATATTTGCCATATTCTCCCTATCGAGAGTAGTCAGGACGAAAACACCATCGATCGGACCACGGTGCGAATGGGTCTCTAGTCCTTGGTGTCCGGAATCTCAGGACAGGAGCACTCTGCAGAGGCAACAAACAATCTACGCCAAAGTCAACCCCGTCGGGTATCCTGAGGCTAAGGCTTAGTAGAGCCAGACAGACAAGATCGGTCAGGTCATATGATGCACGTTAGTCAATGTTAGTCGGTCAGTCAGGCAGTGCTGTACAGTACAATACATGTATCAGGTCATACTCTGCCATATCATATGCAAGCAATCCAGTGTGTGCTTCACACGAGAATTAATTACAAAACTCAAGTCTTGCAATACCATTTCAAGCGAACTATTACAAGACAAACAAGAATAAGAGCATGGAAGGCTACAAGCATCATGCAATATGCCATGCAATTCAATTTCATAGGATCAAAGGCAGTTTTACTAGCCAAACCTACTCTAGTTGTCTATTGTTTTTAACCGTACATGATGATATAGTTTTAAGTTATTCGATACGCAGCTCTTTTTCTTTGGTGTTACATTGAATTGAGAAGGTGTATCGAAGTCCCTTAAACCAACACCCATAGAGAGGCACTTAACAAATGGACAACGCCACATGAAAAGGTCTCAACCCTCAAGACTTATCATGATCTCTCAATTATTCCTTTGGGTTGGTTAATGGTCTACAAGGATCCAAAGCTAAGGCCCTACAAGCTCTTAGGTCCATACCTATCAATCTTTAGTTTCAATGGTCTCACGGCTTAGCTGTGGGTGACTTACGGTTTAACCGTAGGCATCTTACGGTTTAACCGTATTATGCACTATGGCTCAACCGTGATTCCCCGAATTATTTCTTTTTACAGCTTGACCATGCTTGTTCTACGGCTCAGCCACTGTGGCCAGACTGTACAAGGTTCTAACGAGCAGAGGGACCCAAGAATGTAGCATACACGGGGTCCCTTTTAGTTTTCAAAGGTAAGAGAATAAGAATAGGCAAGAAGAGAGTTTAGTCTCAACTGAAACTCCCGGGGGCAGAATGCTTCAAGACCGACCGGTCGGTCCTGAAGCTCGATCAGTCTGATTTCAGTTCTGGAAGGGGTCCGACCTCATGCCCGATCGGTCGTGACGTACATACTTCAGTCCAGTCGTTCTGAAATAGAGTTGGTCGAGTAACCGACTCTGTTACAGAACGACTAGACTGAAGTATGTACGTCACGAAGACAACAAGCAAAAGGGGCTGAAATCAGACACATGCAATTGAGAAACTCACAAGAATCACATAATACCAACATGTGTTGAACTAAGACTTGCTTATACTTGCCTTCAATTCAACGTTTCAAGCATAGTCCTCTCTTTGGCTCAGTTGGTTATTTGGAACCTACATGCCATGCATGCCAAAAATAACGAAATAAATGAGTGCATGAATGAATTGAGAGTCCTCTGAACTCCACTAACCCAAGAGATGATTGAACAAGAAATGAGCTTACCTTACCTGTTATTTAAGATAAATCAAAAATGAACAACCCACAACTTCAACACCAACAAGGAAGAAAAGGTGAAGAGAAGAGAAAACGATGAGGTACATACGGATCCCTCTCTTTCTCTCTCCACGTGCGAGAACAAGCATTAAAGAAGGAAGAAGAAGACGATGAAGAAAGGGAGAAGAATGAAAGAAGAAAACGAGGAGGATGAGGTGGTGAAGATGAGTCGGTGCTCATCCTTATTTAAGACAACTTTTTTTCATTTTATAAGAAAGTCCTTTTCATTTTATTGGATTTTCAATACAAGTCAAATGAAGGTCCAACTGGAGCAATTGACGTCTAATGCGCTCAAGTCAGTTACGGAACTTAATGAGCTCAACAAGACACACATGCTGACATCAATATGATGCATGAATGCCTTGAATACAAGTATCGAAAAAATTACGAAAAAAGGCTCTAGTCTACTTAAGTAACGGTAAACCCAAACCAACTACCTATCAAAGGCCCGAACTTGATCCACTAGGACCAATTAAAAGAAAACTCATTAATTACTCACTAATCAAGCTTAGCTTGGGTCGGAGTGGTACATCGTAAACTTAGCACGGTTAAGCCGCAAGCCAATATACGGCTAAGCCATAACTGCATATGAAATTGAGGAAAGACTAAACCACTTGGCTAAGCCGTAACATGTATATGGGTAAGCTGTAAGAATACTATGATACTAGGATCTTAGGGATTTCAAATGACTTGTAGGGCCTTAGATATGGTACCTTTTCCCCGACTAAACTAGTCCAATGGTTATTAAATGATGAGGAGGACCAGTGTAGAGCTGTCACTTATTCTTTTCGATTTCTCAGATGAATCTCTCATGTTACGTCATGAGTGTAGGCGTAAGAAAAGGTATCCTTTGTATATACAATGTAATGCCAAGATTGGTAACACAATGACACCAGACGTTTAATGAATACATCGTGTTGAATGACCTCGGGATCACGGATTATCTAATATGGGTCGGCTAGTAAATTTCTTTGATACTTTCTCGATTTAAATGCATGAATATTGTTAAGAAACCTTGCCCTCAATATGATGTAGTCATGTACCCATACTTCCTGGCGAACCTTGGGGCCATCAGACCGAAGCTTCTACTGAGAGTGTGCTAGTAAACCGAAATGCGTATAGCTAAGGTTGAGAGGGTTCGAGCCTATTCGCTCATTTGAGTATGCATTGTCTACTTAACAGTTACTTTGTTTAATTCAAATTTTTATGATTGAGTATGATTTCAAAACTAAAACTCCCTTATGTACGATATGATAAGTATGACTGAAATGTATAAAAGATATGAATTCGAGTCGATCTTGATACGTTGGGTCGGCATTGCTTAGCTTGTACCCTTATTATGTTCGACGGGACCAATTTGGGTGCCCTTTATATTCCTACTGCAGTAGTTTATGGAGGAGTTGGCGATGTTTCTTGGGAAGCTAGCCTGATCCCTTAACGTAATTCTCTCATATCTATGTTATACGCTCTCTAGATGATATGCTCTCTTTTGGGAGAATATAGCTTATAGATGCCAACTAGTATGTTTGATATTTCATATTGATTCATTACTCATGCTTACTCATGTCACGACCCGAGCCCAGAATTCGGGGGTTAGCGAAAAGCTAAACCGGTGACACACGTACTCCCGTGCACGTGCACCCAAACCCAGTCCAGATGCACGCACACAAGGGATCTAACACGTGCGAACTAAGCGTACGCGGAAGCTGTACATATCATAGCAAGCAACAAAGGAAAATAAAATAGCGGAAGCCAAAGCAAATACGAAACGGAAAAGACAAAGACAAATACACTGAGATAAAACCGAATACACACCAAAATCAATATACACAAAATATACAGAATACAAGTCCAAAGTCCAAAGTCCAAATACAAGCTCTCAAAAACCAAAATGCAAAATAAAAGCCACTGGTATGCATGCACGCACTTGGCAGAAGTGATCAGGCCCACTCTGCCAGACCGGAGGGTGCCTCTACACTCGCCCCTGCAGCTTCCTCGACCGCCGGGGAGCTGGGCAAGGTATCTGTGCCTGCAACACCACAGACAACACAAATGAATACAACGATCCAGCAAATATAAGTAACAGGGGTGAAACACGCATAGTATCAAAGAGGATATAATAATGACAGAAGATTAAATACAGAGTTCCATATTAGGAAACTAAGCAAATCGTGCATAGAAGTAAAACATGATATGTGAATCAAAACATAGAATACTGAACTAGTTGGCTACTACGTTAACCATGTTCTCTCCAAAAGAGAGCAGAGCAGAGCAGAGCAGAGAACACCGCTGTCCAGGCCAAAGGTACAAGCGGGTCTCGGTTTCCTGGGTTCCGGGGTCCCAAGACAAAGCAACACTGCAGTTAAAACAGAGATACAGAGATCTACGCCAGAGGTAACCCCGTCGGGTATCCTAGGGCTGAGGCTGAGTAGAGCCAGACTAATACCAATCAAATCAAATCCATAGAAATGGGAGATTATCCGCTTTGGGCTCACCGATGACAAAGACCGGATCTCGTCCTCACGTTTAATCTCTGGGCAGAGCCACCGGGGAATACCCAATATACAAAGCCAGAGAATATACAAAGCATAGTCGAATTACAGATTAGAACATAGGTTAAATCAAAGCACAGCATAGATCAGAACTTAGTGCCGAACAAAGAATGATACAGATATACAGAACGAAAGCAAAATGACTGAGGAAATGCATACATAGATTAACAGAGCAGAGGGCAAAACTATAAACAATATGAAATGCATCTCAGATTAATACGGAATCAAGGTTAATTACAAGCCAAGCCTAATCTAGTTGCACCACTATCACTAACCGTGCATGATGATGTAGTTTTAAGTTATTCGATGCACCGTTGCCATCCTAGTGTTGCAATATAATCCTCAAGTGCATCGAAGTCCCTTAAACCAACACCCATGGGGAGGTGCTTAACAGTGATCAACACTCACATGAATAAGTCACAGCCTAACAGACTATTCATGCGCTCCAAAGAATCCATTTGGGCCGGTGTACGGGTATGGTTAACCTGTATTTGAGCCCTACAAGGTCACACCATTAGCTTAAGTTTAACTGATATTTAACAGGTCTTACGGTTTAGCCATGGGTGACCTACGGCTTAGCCGTGGCATCCTACGGCGTAGCCGCAATATGCACTACGGCTTAGCCGTGGTTCCCTTCAGAACACGGCTAAACTATCAGCTTTTCCACCTCTGATCTGATACATCTCACGGCTGAGCTACAGTCAGTATACGGCTTAGCCGTAGACCAATCCACGGCTTAGCCGTAGCCTCACCGTAGGAGTACTGATATCAGAAAAGTTTCGACTGATCAGAGAATTAATTCACGGCTGGGGTACGGTTGGGTCACGGCTAGCTTACGGCTCAGCCGTAGAACAAATTACGGCTTAGCCGTAGCCTAGCCGTAGAACAAATTCAGATTTTCGAGTCTCTGGAAAGCGAACCGTAGAAATTTACGGCTTAGCCGTACAATACAGAATACGAGTTCGGGAAGATTACAGAAACGAAATTTTTGTACAGAAACTGAATAAAACAAGCTCAACTGATTCTCATAGCTTAGAAAATGGCTGTAAAACATTTCTCTAAAGAGAATGAGAATGAATCCAAGCAATCAAACAATACCCATATGTGTTATCAAAACCTGTACTTATACTTGCCTCAAATCTGACAAATCCTCTGAAATCAAGCTCCAAATCCACTAAAATCAAGACAAATCAAAGCAAGAAACCATGCATGAGATGGAAACACAGAAATCAGAGAATGAGAGGTGCAATTGGGAGAAGAAACACAAAGGACCCACTTACCTCAAGCAATACACAAGGATGAGAGAATGGAGAAGAACCCAAATCAAACAAAGGACCCAATCCTCAAACGATCAAGAGAAGGAAAGAAGAGAGAGAGAGAGAACGTGGAGAGCTTCTCCTGGAGTTCCTCTTGCATGCACGATCAAGCAAATGAGCAGGGAGTTGGACATCTGGAACTAACTTATATTTATATATGTTTGGAAGTTAAGTCAAAGTCCGGAGAGTTAAGACTAATTACAGTTCAAGTCACACGAAGGTACATCTTCCCCAATTGACTCCAAACGGATCTGACACAGTTACGGAAATTGTCGAGCTCAACGAAATACATATGCTGACACCAAGATGATGCAAAGATGATATGAGCAAAGCAAAAGCAAAATTACGAAAAAGGGCTTAGAACTACCTATTCCAGGTCAAAGGTCACTCAACTACCTATCCATGACCCAAAACAAGTCCAAAAGAAATAAACAAAACAAAACACACACTAATGAGCCACTAATCCGGCTCAAAGGGGATCGGAGTGTTACATCCTCCCCCACTAGGAATCATTCCGTCCTCGGAATGACCACCTACCTGCGCAAAGAGCTGGGGGTACTGGCGCGCTAGCTGCTCCTCTAGCTCCCAAGTAGCCTCATCCGGACCGTGATGCTCCCACAACACTTTAACCCATCTGATAGTCCTGGTACGGAGAATCTGCTCTCGTGTCCCAACGATGCGAAGCGGACGCTCAACGTAAGTCGCATTAGGCTGAATCTGAATGTCATCATAGCGAATCACATGGCTCGGATCTGGCACATACTTACGGAGCATCGACACATGGAACACATCGTGAACACCGGAGAACTCAACTGGAAGTGTCAACCGATAGGCTAAATCTCCAACTCGGCTCCTGACTTCGAACGGTCCTACATATCTCGGAGCTAACTTGCCCTTCTGACCAAATCGAACTGTGCCCTTCATCGGAGAAACTTTAAGGAACACCCAATCTCCGACTTGGAATGCCAAAGGTCTCCTCCGAGTATCAGCATAGCTCTTCTGCCTGGACCGAGCAATCTTCAGATTCTCTATCACTTTCTGCACCTTCTCTGTCGTCTCAGCAATGATTGTCGGACCATGGAAACTTCTAGTTCCAACTTCTTCCCAGCACACTGGGGTCCTGCACTTGCGTCCGTATAGAGCCTCATAAGGTGCCATACCAATACTCTCATGGAAGCTGTTGTTGTAAGCAAACTCACACAATGCTAGATGCGTATCCCATTCCTTCTCAAAGTTCAGCACGCTAGCTCGGAGCATATCCTCCAACGTCTGAATGGTACGCTCCGACTGTCCATCAGTCTGGGGGTGGTATGCCGTACTAAAACTCAGCTTCGTGCCCATAGCTTCCTGAAATGCTCTCCAGAATGAAGATACAAAACGACTATCGCGATCTGACACAATCGATACTGGGGTACCATGCAATCTGACTATCTCGTCAACAAACTTCCTGGCCATCTCTGTGAATGTCATCCCTTTCTTGAACGGAAGGAAATGTGCTGACTTAGTCAATCTGTCCACTATGACCCAGATAGCATTATTCTTTCTACTGGTCGGCGGAAAACCGGAGACGAAATCCATCGTAATGTGCTCCCACTTCCACTGCGGGGTGTGCAATGGATGCAATGATCCTGGAGGTCGCTGATGATCAGCTTTTACCCTCTGACAGGTCAAACATCGAGCTACGAACCCTGCGATCTCCCGCTTCATATTGTTCCACCAAAATCTATCCTTCAAGTTCCGGTACATCTTCGTACTCCCGGGATGCATCGCATATCGGGCATCGTGCGCATCTGTCATCAATTTCTCTCTCAACTCATCCACAGCGGGAACACACAATCTGTTCCTGAAGTACAAAACTCCATCCACCAAGCTGAAATCCGGTCGATCTGCAATCCGATCTCTGAACTTCACCAGGAGGGGGTCCTCAAACTGGCGATCCTTGATCTGCTGAATCACCTCAGGCTGAAACACGACAGTAGTAGCTAATGTCACCGAGTCTCCTACCATCTGAACCTCTACAGGCTGATCATGCACAAGCATATAGAATCCTGCTAACACCTGAAGACTGTCTGTCCTCCTGCTGAGTGCATCTGCAACTACATTGCCCTTGCCTGGGTGGTACTTGATCGGAAAGTCGTAGTCTTTGATGAACTCCAACCATCTTCGCTGCCTCATATTCAAGTCATGCTGATCAAACAAGTACTGCAGACTGTGATGATCGGAATGGACCTCAAACTTCACACCGTACAGGTAATGTCGCCACAACTTCAATGCAAATACAATGGCTGCTAACTCCAAGTCATGTGTGGCATAGTTCTTCTCATGCTCCTTCAGCTGTCTGGATCCATAGGCAATCACCTTCTGATTCTGCATCAGTACACAGCCTAGTCCAACTCGAGAAGCATCGGAATAAATCACGAATCCCGCACTACCATCCGGGAGAGTCAACACTGGCGCCGTAGTGAGCTTTTCTTTCAACATCTGGAAACTGCGCTCACACTTCTCTGTCCACTCATACGGGACCTTCTTCCGAGTCAACTGAGTCAGCGGAGCTGAAATCTTCGAGAAATCCTGCACAAACCTGCGGTAATATCCCGCCAAACCCAGAAAACTCCGAATCTCTGTCACTGATCTAGGACGGGGCCAATGGACTACTGCCTCAATCTTAGCTGGATCCACCATCAATCCATCTCTAGAAATCACATGTCCCAAAAATGCAACTTGCTCTAGCCAGAAATCACATTTAGCCAACTTTGCATACAACTTGTGATCTCGAAGCAGCTGCAATGCCTTCCTCAGATGGTCTGTATGTTCCTCAGCAGTCTTCGAATAGACCAATATGTCATCTATGAAGACCACAACAAACTGGTCCAAGAAGGAAGTAAACACCCTATTCATCAATGCCATGAAAGCTGCGGGTGCATTCGTCAAACCAAATGGCATGACAAGGAACTCGTAGTGTCCATACCGAGTCCTGAAAGCTGTCTTCGGAACATCCTCATCCTTCACCCTGAGCTGGTGATATCCTGACCTCAAGTCAATCTTAGAGAAGTAAGCTGCACCCTGAAGTTGATCGAACAACTCATCAATCCTAGGCAATGGATATTTGTTCTTGATGGTCACTTTGTTCAATTGCCTGTAGTCAATGCACATCCGGAAACTGCCATCCTTCTTCTTGACGAACAAAACAGGTGCTCACCAAGGTGAAACACTCGGGTGTATAAACCCCTTATCCAACAAATCCTGCAACTGTTTCTTCAATTCCAACAACTCTGCAGGTGCCATACGATATGGAGCTCTACTAATAGGTGCTGTACCTGGTACCACGTCAATAGCAAATTCTACCTCCCGAACTGGTGGCAACCCTGGCACATCCTCCGGAAAGACATCCGGGAACTCGCTGACTACTGGGATCTCACTGAGCTGTCGCTGATCTTTCTTCTCTGAAATGAATGCAAGAAATCCCTCACATCCCCTACGAAGCATCCTGTCTGCTTTACAAGCAGAGATCACACGTCTTGGGCACTTCATCTGGCTGCCCTCAAATCGGAATCCGCTGCCCAAATCAAAGTAGATAGCCTTACTGTAGCAATTGATACACGCATGATATCTCGCAAGCCAGTCCATACCAAGGATCACATCAAAATCCAGTGTCGTGAGCAACACGAGGTCTACTGGGAGCTGATGACCAGCTATCCGCACATCACACTGAGGGTAAAACACACTGCACTCCACCCGCTTACCAACCGGAGTGGATACTAACAACAAGTAGGGAAGTGGTGTAGGTCGCTGTCGAAGCTGCACAGCAAAATGGGGTGCTACGTACGAACGCGTAGACCCTGAGTCAAATAAAGCTAAAGCTTCTGCATCGGAAATTAAAATTTTACCTTCCACTACCGTGGCCTCCTCCGCGCCCTCATGCGTAGCAGCATAGGCTCGGGCTGTCTGGCGGTTCTGCTTCTGGCCTGGGCGAGCTGGCTGGGATCTGCCCTGTGAGGTAGGTCCTGTCTGTCTCGTCTGTGGAGAGGACTGAAACTTCGGGCATTGGGCCCGCCTGTGGTCCGTAGAGCCACACCCGAAACAAGCCCCACTCTTCCTCCAACATCTGTCTGTGGGGTGATCCTTCCCACAGTGACCGCAAACTATCTGAGAACTGCTCGAACTGCCCTGTTTACCCTTGAACTTCTTCTGGAACTGACTTCTGCCACTGAAACCTGCTGCCCTCTTAGCCTCTGTTCGCTCCTCCTCAAAGATGGCCTCTGCATCATAAGCCCTGTCAATAGCGTCATCCAAGGTAGCCGGCCACATACAAGCAACCACGTGGCGCTTATGTCTCGGATTCAGGCCGTTGACGAAGCGAGTCACTTTCTTATGCTCTGTGTTCACCATGTCCTCTGCGAAATGAGACAACTCTGTAAACCTGTGTACATAATCTGCAACTGACATCTGTCTCTGCTGAAGGTTGAAGAATTCCACTTCCTTGGCTCGTTGAATATGGAGAGGCATGAACTTACGACGGAATTGCTGCTTGAAGGTCTCCCAAACTGTGGCACTGGGCATAGTCTGAAATGAGGTCTTAACACTCCTCCACCATGTCTTGGCTACACTCCGAAGCATAGAGGCTGTGAGAACTACCTTCTGCTTGTTACTGCACACGATCGTATCAAAAAGCTCTTCAGTCTGCTCCAACCATTGCTCAGCCTGCAATGCATCTTCTATCCCATGAAACTCGGTCGCCCCTCGCTTACGGAACTTGTCGAAAAGAGCATTAGGATCTGATTCCTTGGGCTGGAAAATCACTTGCTGATCTATACGAGGTGATGCTACTGCGGCAGCCTGACTCTGTCTATCTACCATGGATGCCATCTGCGCCTGTAATGATTGCATAGACTGCATCATCATCATCATCCGCTCCTCACTACTGATGTGTGGGGGTACTGATCCACTATCACCGTTATGGCCCTGTTGATTCTCATCTCGAGATCCTGATCCTGATGCCATCCTGCAAAAAGGAAAAGAAACACAACACACAATATAAAAGGCCCTGAGTTAGTCAAACCCCAAATCAACATATGAGACCTCGAGTCAAATAGTTGATATCGTCATCTCACCACGATCTTAGATGCCTACATGCTTATAACTAGCATGCTCTGATACCATACAATACGTATGTCACGACCCGAGCCCAGAATTCGGGGGTTAGCGAAAAGCTAAACCGGTGACACACGTACTCCCGTGCACGTGCACCCAAACCCAGTCCAGATGCACGCACACAAGGGATCTAACACGTGCGAACTAAGCGTACGCGGAAGCTGTACATATCATAGCAAGCAACAAAGGAAAATAAAATAGCGGAAGCCAAAGCAAATACGAAACGGAAAAGACAAAGACAAATACACTGAGATAAAACCGAATACACACCAAAATCAATATACACAAAATATACAGAATACAAGTCCAAAGTCCAAAGTCCAAATACAAGCTCTCAAAAACCAAAATGCAAAATAAAAGCCACTGGTATGCATGCACGCACTTGGCAGAAGTGATCAGGCCCACTCTGCCAGACCGGAGGGTGCCTCTACACTCGCCCCTGCAGCCTCCTCGACCGCCGGGGAGCTGGGCAAGGTATCTGTGCCTGCAACACCACAGACAACACAAATGAATACAACGATCCAGCAAATATAAGTAACAGGGGTGAAACACGCATAGTATCAAAGAGGATATAATAATGACAGAAGATTAAATACAGAGTTCCATATTAGGAAACTAAGCAAATCGTGCATAGAAGTAAAACATGATATGTGAATCAAAACATAGAATACTGAACTAGTTGGCTACTACGTTAACCATGTTCTCTCCAAAAGAGAGCAGAGCAGAGCAGAGCAGAGAACACCGCTGTCCAGGCCAAAGGTACAAGCGGGTCTCGGTTTCCTGGGTTCCGGGGTCCCAAGACAAAGCAACACTGCAGTTAAAACAGAGATACAGAGATCTACGCCAGAGGTAACCCCGTCGGGTATCCTAGGGCTGAGGCTGAGTAGAGCCAGACTAATACCAATCAAATCAAATCCATAGAAAGGGGAGATTATCCGCTTTGGGCTCACCGATGACAAAGACCGGATCTCGTCCTCACGTTTAATCTCTGGGCAGAGCCACCGGGGAATACCCAATATACAAAGCCAGAGAATATACAAAGCATAGTCGAATTACAGATTAGAACATAGGTTAAATCAAAGCACAGCATAGATCAGAACTTAGTGCCGAACAAAGAATGATACAGATATACAGAACGAAAGCAAAATGACTGAGGAAATGCATACATAGATTAACAGAGCAGAGGGCAAAACTATAAACAATATGAAATGCATCTCAGATTAATACGGAATCAAGGTTAATTACAAGCCAAGCCTAATCTAGTTGCACCACTATCACTAACCGTGCATGATGATGTAGTTTTAAGTTATTCGATGCACCGTTGCCATCCTAGTGTTGCAATATAATCCTCAAGTGCATCGAAGTCCCTTAAACCAACACCCATGGGGAGGTGCTTAACAGTGATCAACACTCACATGAATAAGTCACAGCCTAACAGACTATTCATGCGCTCCAAAGAATCCATTTGGGCCGGTGTACGGGTATGGTTAACCTGTATTTGAGCCCTACAAGGTCACACCATTAGCCTAAGTTTAACTGATATTTAACAGGTCTTACGGTTTAGCCATGGGTGACCTACGGCTTAGCCGTGGCATCTTACGGCGTAGCTGCAATATGCACTACGGCTTAGCCGTGGTTCCCTTCAGAACACGGCTAAACTATCAGCTTTTCCACCTCTGATCTGATACATCTCACGGCTGAGCTACAGTCAGTATACGGCTTAGCCGTAGACCAATCCACGGCTTAGCCGTAGCCTCACCGTAGGAGTACTGATATCAGAAAAGTTTCGACTGATCAGAGAATTAATTCACGGCTGGGGTACGGTTGGGTCACGGCTAGCTTACGGCTCAGCCGTAGAACAAATTACGGCTTAGCCGTAGCCTAGCCGTAGAACAAATTCAGATTTTCGAGTCTCTGGAAAGCGAACCGTAGAAATTTACGGCTTAGCCGTACAATACAGAATACGAGTTCGGGAAGATTACAGAAACGAAATTTTTGTACAGAAACTGAATAAAACAAGCTCAACTGATTCTCATAGCTTAGAAAATGGCTGTAAAACATTTCTCTAAAGAGAATGAGAATGAATCCAAGCAATCAAACAATACCCATATGTGTTATCAAAACCTGTACTTATACTTGCCTCAAATCTGACAAATCCTCTGAAATCAAGCTCCAAATCCACTAAAATCAAGACAAATCAAAGCAAGAAACCATGCATGAGATGGAAACACAGAAATCAGAGAATGAGAGGTGCAATTGGGAGAAGAAACACAAAGGACCCACTTACCTCAAGCAATACACAAGGATGAGAGAATGGAGAAGAACCCAAATCAAACAAAGGACCCAATCCTCAAACGATCAAGAGAAGGAAAGAAGAGAGAGAGAGAGAACGTGGAGAGCTTCTCCTGGAGTTCCTCTTGCATGCACGATCAAGCAAATGAGCAGGGAGTTGGACATCTGGAACTAACTTATATTTATATATGTTTGGAAGTTAAGTCAAAGTCCGGAGAGTTAAGACTAATTACAGTTCAAGTCACACGAAGGTACATCTTCCCCAATTGACTCCAAACGGATCTGACACAGTTACGGAAATTGTCGAGCTCAACGAAATACATATGCTGACACCAAGATGATGCAAAGATGATATGAGCAAAGCAAAAGCAAAATTACGAAAAAGGGCTTAGAACTACCTATTCCAGGTCAAAGGTCACTCAACTACCTATCCATGACCCAAAACAAGTCCAAAAGAAATAAACAAAACAAAACACACACTAATGAGCCACTAATCCGGCTCAAAGGGGATCGGAGTGTTACAACTCATGCACAACATGTTTAGTTTACGATTGTTACCTTCTTTTAATCATTAATCAATATATTCCTTAATTCATCTGATACATTATGATTGTCTTTTATATATCTATATTTGCTTGACTGTTGTGTTAATAGTACTACCCTTGGTGTGATAGGTACAAAACCCAATCTCAGCATGACTGTCGATGCATCCCCAGATGGTACCCCAACGGTACCTTGGGGTATAGAAGAGTGGAAAGAAGACGACGTCTTTTACTTGTCGTCTTGCAGAGTGCGTCAAAGGGATTTTATTGGGTTAATAAGTTAGTGATGTTTGGACTATTGTTTAACATGCCTCCCTATTTTGTTAGGACATCGATCGATGGACATGTGTTCGAGATTGTATGATTGATTTGTTAAGTGAATTATGGTTATATGTGTTTGCAATGGTTAAGTAAAAGATTTAAAGTTTATTCATAATTGCATAATATTCCTTCTATGCATTACTTATGATCATTATAGGTGTATTTTATAGGTTTCCGCTTTATATTTGAAATTTAATCTACGTGTTGTTAGATATTCCTCACATGTTCTTGTGGAATCTCCTTTGTAGTGATTCGTGTGTGTCTTCACATGGCACAGATTGCTACGGGATTACGTATCCACACCTTGAGGGCCCATTCTAATCCCCAATTCCCGGGATCGGGGTGTGACATTTATCGATGATGTACTCATATATTTGAAGAGTCAGGAAGAGCATGCTTAGCATCTTTACACTTCATTGCAACTTTTGTGGAAACACTAATTATATACTAAGGCAAGTAAATGTGAATTTTGGTTAGAGCAGGTAGAATTCCTTGGTTATGTCGTCTCCAGGGAAGGTTTAGCGGTGGAACCAGCAAAGATTGAAGTAGTGGTAAAGTGGGAAAGGTCGAAAATAGTGTCAAAGATCCGAAGTTTCTTAGGCCTAATAGATTATTATCGTGAATTCAGGGAAGGATTTTCTATGATAGCAGCTCCACTGTCGAGATTGACTTGTAAGCCTTTTATGTGGAATGATGAGGCTGAGCAGAGTTTTTAGGAGTTGAAAAGAAGTTTGACCACAGCCCCTGTATTGACCTTTTTTGTAGATAGTAATGGTTTTGTGATTCTCATTGATGCATCTTGAGTTGAACTTGGTTGTATCCTTATGCAAGATCGAAATGTAGTAGTGTATGGGTCTAGACAATTGAAAGAGCTTCACCCACCAGACTTGAAGGATGCAATCATGCTAGAGCCACACTACACTCGGTATTCTATTCATCTAGGTGGTGTGATAAGTCCTTAAAAATGCATATTGTCATATACATTGTGGACTATTTTAAGGACTTATTGACTTAAAAGAGCTTCATTTAAGTGTGATATAATGGTTCCATGCATTTTAAATTCATTTTAATATTTTTCTGCATTAATTGCTTAAAAATCACACTTTTTGCTTACATTCATGAAACTTGCCATTTTTCGAAATCTATTTTTGGAAAGTTTTGTGAAAGTTATTTTTTCTCATGAATTAATTTCAAATTTTCATCATCATTAAGTCATTCAAATAAAATCATGAAAAATTTTGTGCATTTTCATCGTCATTTCATAAGAGATGAGTCTACATTTATGCATTTGTGATCTTAGGTTTAAAATTGTCTTTTCACATGAATTCACATTTTCTTTTGTAGAAAATTGATGACATGGGTTCCATTTTCAAGAATTGAGGCAAGAAAATCATTTTCAAAAGAAATGAGAAAAGAATTGAAGAGAGGAAAGAAATTGGAAAAAGAAAAAAGAAAAATTGGCTCCATGGTCCCACACACATGCACATGTGTGAGGACACACTTGTGGGATGTTCAAGAAACGGTCCACCAACTTTTACTGTATCATCCAAATTATCTTTTGATAATTCAAAGATAATTTCAAGAGATCTCAAGATATTTCAAGAAGGAAAGCCACATAAGAGTTCTTCTTTGAAAAATAATTAAAAAAAATAAAAAAATAGCAAGAAAGTGTGGGACGTCCAACATGATGGAATTCAGATTTTTAGTTTAAGTTTTATGGAGAAAATCAAGGGAGAATTATCTCAAAATATCTCTTTGATTTTGAGGCCAACAAGGAGAATCTTCCATGGAAGGAAAGTTGATAACACAAAGGACAAAGGAGGAAGTTTTACAACTCATGTAGGCCATGTTTATATCAAGTGAGGATTTTTCTCTCAAATATCTCTCAAAGAGAATTTCAATGCAAGGTGGCAAAGATAAGAAAAGGAAGAAGTATCAAAGTAGGACTTCCAAAGAAGGAAAGAAAAGAAAAAAAGAAGGAAAAAATCCCAAGGTAGAATTCACGCCCAAGCATGAAGTGGCAATCCAATTTTTTTTCAAATTTCAAGTATTTTTAAGATTTTATTATATCAAGAGAGCAAGGAAACTTTGGAGGTTGAAAAGGTATAAATAGGGCACTCCTTTGGACATCCAAGGCATGGAAAGAGCTCCCCTTTAGATCTCTACACTTCATCTTCTTCCTTTCTCTCTCCCTTCATCATATTCCCCAAGGAGGCTTAGCCCGAAGGCCACACTATACCCTTGAGCTTCTCACTAGAAGAGACTTTCTTTTCCATCCTAACATGTATTCTCTTTGATTTTATTTTTCTATCTCATGTAAAGGCTAGTATCATGTTCTTCTTCTCAATTGTTTTTCTTTTTCTTGTGGCTTGTGTGAATCCTTTGTTTATATTTCTTGTTTTTGTACTTGGATTGACAACCAAAGTTACTAAGATTATACTTCAAGTAGCCATGAACCCAGTTAAGAGTGAAATTTGAGAAGAAAACTTCACTACAACTACGACATTTAAATTCTAGCAATTACTCCATTTAAATTCCTGTCATTACTACATTTAAATTTCTACAATTTTTTTGTTTCTTTTAATGTCTTTATGTTTTAATATTTTGTTTTATGCATAGTTTAATAGTTGATAGTTTTGTCATAGCATGCATCAATTATTGGTGAGTTTCTTAACATGTTTAAGTTGTAAAAATAACTAAGTTTCATAATTATTTGACTAGAGTTAAAAATTCAGATATGATGATTTTCTTTTAGATGACTAACATCAGTCTATTTCTATTAGAAATTTGCTAATCACATGTTTGGTTCACATGGTCATTGTTTGTTCGGTTGTGATATCTAAGAAGTATTAAAATACATGATTTGGAGAAGGATTTTAAACATGTTTCAAATATGAAATCTAAGTTCTAGCACTTATAATTCAGAAATTCTGCAGCACTATATTGATGCCTACACATGTCAAGTTCTCATGCATTCTTGCATTATTTAAAATGGAAAGTTTTTGGATAATAAATATTGCTAGAAACACTTTTCAAAACTGAGATTCTCATCTTAGGTATGCTTAGAAATCATGCTGTTTCAGATGTGAAAAAACTCCAAGAACAAGCCACATATGCTGTAAAATCCTGCATCGCAGAATTCTTGTAACTAATTCATTCATTGGTACATATTTTCTTTGTTTTTCAATCCTTTTCCTTGCTATTTTTTTATTGGATTCATGCATTTATTAAGTGTGTTCTTCAACCATTAAATTTAAGTTAGGTTTGCATTAGGCTAGATTCATGTTTTTTCTTAACTTTTGCATCTCATTTAAATTTCTGCATTCTTTTTTCATGGCATGCTTTACATATTAATTTGTTTTTTCTCACTTTCTAAATTTAGAATTAATTGCTAATTTTAATTTAGGAATTTGACTTAGGAAAGTTTCTAATTTAGGGTTTTTAAGTGATTGGTTTAGATCGTTCTTTTAAATTAATTTGATTCTAACATAGATTTGTATGATGATTTGTCTACAATTTTTTTTATTATGAATATTTTAATTTTGGTAAGTTATTTTTTTAGAATCTTTCTAATTTGATATTCTAATTAGTGTATTCTTTTGTGGTCAATTTTAGATTCTTTTTTAGGTTAGGAAATTTTTATTTTTGGAATGTATTTGATTTAAAATAGGAATGGTGATTGTAATTTTCTAGTTTTAAGTTAGTTTTAGATTTTATTTAAGGTAGGTGACAAGTCAAGTTGGAAACCTTATTTTAATTGCTCCCTGTGGATCAACTTGGTTTTACTAGTTTATTACTACATTGTAGCTCTGCACTTGGAGTTAACGAACATGGTACTAAGATGTATCAGGACTTGAAGAATCATTATTGGTGGAAGAATATGAAGAAGGATATCTCAGAGTTTATTGCAAAGAATTTGGTTTGCCAGTAGATTAAGGTGGAATCTAAGAGACCCCCAGGTCTTTTGCATTAGTTGGAAATTCTTCACTGGAAATGGGAGCACATAACTATGAATTTTGTGTTAGAACCACCTAATACTAGGAAGGCATTTGATGCAATTTGGGTGATAGTAGATCGATTGAATAAGTTCACCCACTTTGTACCATCTAAGACTAGTCAAGGAATGGAGAAAATGATAGATCTATTTATCAAAGAAGTGGTAAGGTTGCATGGGGAGCTGGTTTCTATTGTTTCTGATCGGGATAGTAAGTTTGTATCTTGGTTTTAGGTGTCGTTGTGGGACGCTTTAGGAACCAAGTTGATCTTTAGTACAGCCTACCATCCCTAAACTAATGGGCAGATAGAGCATACCAACAAGACCTTGGAAGATATGTTGAGGGCATGTATCTTGAATTTCAAGACCAGCTGGGATGAGAGCTTAGCTCTGTGTAAATTTGTGTATAATAAAAGCTATCATTTTAGCATTGGCATGACACCTTTTGAGGCATTGTTCGGGAGAAAATGCAAAACTCCTATATGTTGGGCAAACTTTGGAGCTAGCAGTTATCGTGGCCCATTTGTTATTGTAGAATCTAGTGAGAAAGTCAAGCAAATTCGAGAAAGGTTGAAGATCGCTCATAGCTGCCAAAAGAGTTACGTAGATAAGAGGAGGAAAGAGCTGAGGTTTGAGTTTGGTGATCATGTATTTCTGAAGGTGTCACCTATATGTGGTACTTTACAGTTTGGGCCAAAAGGGAAACTTTCGAGGAGATATGTTGGAGCATTCCAAATTATCAGTAAGTTCAATGATGTGGCCTGTCGCTTAGCACTACGACCGGAGCTATCAGGAGTTCATAATGTTCTCCACGTTTCTATGCTGAGGAAGTATATGATGGACCCTTCACATGTGTTGCAATGCAAACCGTTACAAGTGTAGTATGATACGAGTTATACTAAGCAACCAGGGGGAATTGTTGACGTCAAAGAGTAGGTATTGAGGAACAGTGTCATTCATTGAGTGAACGTTCAGTAGAGACATCATCATCCAGAAGAAGCTACATGGAAGCTCAGAGATGAAGTGAAGGATCAATATCTGCAACTTCTTCCTGAGGTATGCCAGTCATTTGGAGGATCAAATGTCTTTTAAGGGGCATGAGATGTCAAGGCCCAGATCTTTTAATTTTGGGTCGAATTGGTTTATCGAGTTTGAGTCGGGTTGAGACGGTTAGATGGTTGTTTGATATGTCATTTTAGAGATTTTGGATCTTTGCACGCATGAATGTTTTGTGTAGGGCTCATTGGAGATGGGTTGATTAGACATCCGTGGGCCTTGGCCTTGAGTTATTTGATCTTTTAAGCCAAAAGCCTTTTTCTGGAATTTTGTAAAACTTACTAAAGAGTAGAGAGTCCTTCCTTGTAATTTAGAAAAACTTTACATAAGATAACCTTAAAGGCTTTTGATCGTCTTTTCTCCGTATGCACAATTCTTCCATTTTTCTTCCTCTCCTCTACAATCAAGCGCTAGCAGTTCTCTAAAGGAACCAAGGCTTAATCCAAGAGCTTAGATAACACCATCACCTTCATGTTCTTCCTCTTTCTTTGTCTATTCGGATAGTATCTGCAACCCAATAAGTATCTACCGATAAGTATCATCTCCAAATCACCATTAGATTCCTTTTAATTTGTTAGGTATGATCAATAGCTTAAAAGGTCTGTGTGTCTCTTGGATCTATAGGATTTTAGATCGGGAAATCGAGTCAGGATAGGGGTTTGTGCATGATTGGATCTAAACTTAGCAAATCTGAGTCTTTGTACATGATTTGAGGCAAGTGGATAACTGTAAATAATGTAATTTTAGTTGTTTTGATTTATGTGTTTAAGACTTTGATTTATAAGATTGGGTTTAATGTTTTGATTCTAAATTAATATTGGAGGTTAATTTCTAATCAAATAAAAAACAAACTTTTACAACACGCGGCTGCCTGCACAAGCTAGGCAGCGCCGCTGCCAGGTGTTTACAGGGAGCGCCTACTACCTGGGCGGGCTGTTGGCGAGCCTGGGCCAACTGGCTGGGTGGGCTAGGCTAAAAATCTAGTGGGCCTGGCAATAGATCCTGGGCCCAAGAGGACTGGAAATTGGTTGGGCTTTTATTTTATTTTTATTTTGGATTTTTATTTTGGGGTTTCCATCGTAGGTTTGGGTGTGATTAGAACATTTAATTACAATTTAATTAGAATACTGATCTGGGTTTAATTGGACTTGATTAAAATCTTAATTAATATTTAATTAGGTGTGATTAGTATTGTAATTGTGTTTGATTATAATTTTAATTGGGATTCAGTTACATGTGATTATTATTTTAATTAGTTTGATTAGAATTTAATTAAGATGTAATTGGGCATAATTATAACCTTAATTAGACTGTAATTTGGATTCTAATTTGGATTTTTAATTTAAGTTTAAATTTTTAATCTGAATCTGAGTTTTCGTTCCTTTTTTTTTTGACATAAAATAATTAGGTGTTTTAATTCACAGCAATGATGATTAAAAACCTAATTGTCCCTCTCCTTTTGATCATAATTTGATTTAGTTTAGAATTGAAATTTGAATACTTTTTGCCCAATTTTTAAAACACATTAACTTTATAAAAAAGGATTAAATGAGTTTCTTTTTGAAAAAAAGTTAGTTGAATATTCACATGAGGATTGGATTGGATTCAAAATGGTAATGTGAGTTCCAGGATGTACCATATGATAGATAGCCAAAGTAGGATATTGGCATCATGGAATCTCATTGCCATTGTGAAAGAAGGTTGGTTTCCATGTGCATACTTAACTTACTATGACTATTAGGTGGATTAGTGCTTATCCTCAGAGGAATCAAAATAACACTCGATCATAATATACTTTTAAATTAAACAATCTATTACTTAAATTGATAATGGTTTGGATATTGTGAGTTTAAGGATTTTATAGCATGATTCATTAAGCATTTGTATACAATATGTATTTATATACATATATCTGACCGACTGCAGTTGGAGGTGGTCGTACACCTTCAGGTCAACTTATACTGTGGGATGTAGTACACAGCTGTGCCATTTGTTATATCTAGCGGGAATACCCATTTTTGTATATTGTATCTGCGAGAATACCCGTTTTTGTGCATTCGGGCATTAGGTTTGCATTTAGTATAATTTAGGTAGGATGTAAAATATGCTTTAATTCAATCGATAAATATCATTACTTAGAATTTACCTCTTGCTAGATTACTTTAATCAAACCCATTACTTTTAGTGTCTAGGTCCCATTGCCGGTGCCGAATCGAAGGGTCAGGAGACCCGGGAGATGTAACCAGGTGGTGGAGTGGTTGAGTAGAGTACCGATGACATCATTTGAAGTATCTTAGTGATGGTGCTTAGATTCAAAATCGTAGACTCTTGAAATAAGGCAATGTTTGGGGCCATTAGTGTAGATATTAAATTCATTTGTCTTGAAATTATAATTTTAATTGTTATTCTTCATAATTCTTTACTATTTATTAATTATGATTGAGGTTTGTTTATTTGATTTTAATTTGATACTCAGATGCACAAATTATGAATTTTAGCTCCACGTGTAATTATGGTAGTTTAGTCAATAAGCATAACCTCATGAAGGACTTCGATCCACCAAGAATTAGAGCCTCTATTGTTATTCAAGAAAATTTTAAATTGGCCCTAATTCTCACACTACCCTTAAGACCGAGTTTGGATCTGGCTCAGTTTTGAGGGCGTGGCATTGATCATGAGGATATTACTAGAGTTGTAGAAAGGAGTGACATCGAATTAATTTCTTTGTTAAAAAATGTCTTTGGAGAGATATCATGTGCTGGCATCATCCACACTGCCCCCTTAAGAAGGATGAGTCAAGGTGATGGAATTAAATGGACATCCATGATTGCATAAAACAACTTAAGGCCATTACTTGCCTTGATATTTGATTTCATGGGATGTGCCAATTTCAGCGGGGTTGATAAGGCTATCTGTGCACTCTCGAATAATAACATTAGTCAAACACTTATCCTTAGTAGTTCTAGTGTTTATAGGCTATTCATTGATTTGATTGAGCACTAGTATCCTTGATCACATAGTATGATTATGATACATGCCAAAGCTCGATTAGATGAGTAATGAGTGAATAATAACCGATACACCATTGCTGATGAGATAAGTGTCTAACCAACACTATTATCCAAGAGCACATTGATGGCCTTATGACCACCGTTGAAATTCACACACCCCATTAGAGTGACAATCTAGACAAGTGTAAGATCCCTACCCCATGATTAGGGTATTTTTGTCTAATTATTGTGTGTTTTCCTTAATTACTGCTAATTTGATCTTAATTGTGGGATTCTACTCTGATTGAGTTGGTTGGTAGGAAATCTACTCTGAGCACACTTAAATAGATTAGATGGACCCCACATGTGATTCATGGTCACGCAATATCTCATCATGTCATTAGAATGCATTCATCCACATGGGGACCCACTAAGCCTATGTTGTTCTTTTAAAAGAAAGACATGTGACTCATTTTGTAAAATAACCAAGAGCTAGGACCTAGATGCAAATTCTAAAGCAACCTTAGCTATAAAAGTGCTCTTATCCCAAGAGAGCTCTCTATTGTGCCTCTTGTGTATACCTAGCCTCTATCCTCCTTCCATGCTATCCCATCACCACTCAAGCGTAGAGAGAAAGAGAGAGAGAAAAGCTACCCACCTTTATTAAAGAGCCACTCACCTTCTTCTCCACCATCTTTTTTACCCATTAGTGTTTGTTTGAGAGGAAAGAGTTACCTTTAAGCTTACTAAAGAGAGAAAAAAGCCTTGTCTCCTTCTCTACACATCTTCCAAGTTATAGAGCTTAATTCTTTCTTGAGATTTATGTCAATCATTGAGTGAAAATCTCATTTCATAGCATTTGTCATCATTAATCTTATCTTTTCACATGCATACATGTTTAGGACCTTAGTGTGAGCTAGAAATTGGGGATTCTTGTCATTTCAAGCTTAGTTCAACTCTAATCACCGGTTTAAGGCATAATGAATATTAGGCTATGTGCTTGTTCATTTATTGATTCTACGAGTGATTGCTTGACTATTAATGATTTTACAGTTCTTTATTGCTTCTTATTAATGAAAATTGCATGGAAATGGAATGAAATGAATGGGTTCTTGAATGGAATGAGGGTTTTGGGACAAATCCATGAATGGAAGTGTTGGTGATTGAGCACAATGAGAGGAGGTGATATGTGGTGTAAAAGGATGATTCATGGAGGATTAATGCAAATTGGAACCATAGAAATGCGTTGGGAAATCCCGATTGTAGTTTCGCCATGTGCACTTGGTGGCCCGCTCAAGTGCCCATGGAAACTTTCGATTGAGCGCAAAAATGTTGCTCAAGCTCAAGCGCACTTCACGCGCACTTAAGTGCACCCTTTGCTATTTTGCCTACTCAAGCGCATGCTTAACCCCGCTAGAACACGTAGGGCTGAACAAACCGTATCTTCTTAAAATGCTTTTGTTTTCTATTTATGTCTAAACATGTTTAGACCACTACTAACCAGACACTTGTAGGTTGTGATTGGCCTATCCACAGGACTGAGCAAAGCAATAGACACTAGGAATACCCCTAAGACCTCATAGAGTTCTACTTATGGAAACCTTTTCGAATTAGCACTTGACAAATGGGAAAAACGGAACAACAAGTGAAGCATAAAGCTGTTGTCCTTTCTTGTTAGATGTGCCGGTTAGTTCTAGAGCCATACCATCATGTATGGGCATAAAGGTTCCGATGTTCTGTCTTATATATGATCATGAGTTCCAAGTGCAGAACCATAAAATAGTAATAACCCGGTAAGTTCGGAGTCGAATCCACAAGGAGCTATGTATTTTAAGGTTCCTTTTTCAACTTGTACCTACCCTAAATAAAAATCTTAAACTAGCCTAATTTAAAAACTAATAAATACAACCACTCCTACTTTGTAGAAATAAAAAATAAACAAATACAATCCAAATAAATAAAACTTCCTAAATTAAAAATCCTAAATCTAAAAATTCCTAAACAAAACTATAGTTGCTGTAAAACTAAAACACAAGCTAGAACTTCCAAAAATAAAAACTAAAATTAGAAACTAACTAAACTAAACAATGTTAGAAATAAAATAAACAAAAGTTAAAAACTTTCCTAAGTTAGAATTTTCAAAACTAGAAAACTTTCCAATTTAAAATCTTCAATTAAAACAAGTTTAGAAAGATATTTTAATTCTAGAAATTATCTAAAACAACAAAAACATAAAACTAGAAACAGATTTAAAATTAGAAAGTTAGTAAAATTAGTAATGCAATGCATGCCATGAGATGCTGAAAAAATTCAAAATCTGAAAAACTAGTATGCTGATACAAATTTTAAGCATGATTTGAATTATACTAATGCATCCTAAATCTAAGTTTAATGGTTAGAAATTATGCTCTATTGATGCAAGAAACTAACAAAAAAAAAGTGAAAAATGATCTAAAATGAAAAAGTTATGAATGCATGAACATGACAATTTTGCAAAACTCTGTGCAGGAATTTTGATCCAAGTTCACTGATTGGCAAAGTTTAAGCCTCTAGTTCACAAACCTTCTGAAATTATTTTGATCTGAAATTATGGGGAATGAAAGACCATATCCTAAACTTTAATATTCCCAAGTTTCAAAAAAAATATTATGATTTGACTAGTATATCCACTTCGAACTTTTTTCCAAAAATTGTGTTTGTAATTTGTTGAAACTGTTAAGTTATACTATTTGTGTATTGAGTCTGAATTTCTTCATTAAATTCAGATCTGAAGACTTAATTTTCAGCAACTTAAATATGCACAAAATCTTATGACATGAGAATACATGCAATAAATTCTAATCCAACCATCAAACTATGCAAAAACAAAATTTAAAATCAACATGAACATAACAAGAAATATAACAAAAGTGCAGAAAATAAAATAAAAGTACAGGAAGTCAAAGGCGGTAACAATAGGAAGTTAAAGGCAGTAAACAACAGGAAGTCAAAGGCGGTAGATTGCTCATTTCTATTCCTTATCTTAATTTTTGCTTAAAAATATTAGAAATGTTGTCCCTAGGCCTTGTTTTTCATTTTAGGTCGTCAATCTAAGTAAGAGTAACAAATTTTCATTCCATGTAGAAATAAATTTTAGCATTGGCCTCTAATATTTTTTCACTCAAACCTCTTTAACTCCATCTTGCATTGCCTCTAAACATACAATGTATCCAAGGAGCCAAAGGAATTGAAAAAGATACTAAGATGGGTTACTAGTTGTGATTCCAATTTTATCCCAGTATTTAAACAAGAATGAAAATTAACCCAATCCTAAGCAAGACTAAAATTATTAACACAAAATCAAAGACAAGAACAATTACATTACTAGCATAAAATTATTTTACAAAAGATTGAAAATAAAAAAAAACAATTACATACTAGGATGGATGAGAATTCCTCCTTTTAGTTGACACTTTAAGGTTAGTAGTGTGGCTTTAGGGCTAGGCCTTGTTGATAACTTGAGATGTAGAGAACAAGAAAGGGAAAGGTGGAGTGTAAAAATTCTAGATGTGGAAGGTGGGCAATTCTTCCATCAAGAGTATGGGGGAGGGGTTCCTATTTATACTTTTTTTTTCTTCTACTCCTTTTCAAAGAAGGTCTCATATGTGGCTTTTTTCTTTTGGTAAGTTATCAACTTGGCCAATAAGTCTTCTAAGTTTGAGATGAGATAAGATTCCTTCTTTTGCTGGAATTATAAGTGTATCTATCTTTCTTAGCTAACACTTACCAAAGGATAGGGCCCACCTTTGAAGAGATAATCTCAATCCAGCCTAAAAATGTATAGTAAACTTCCCGAGGTCAGATCTTTATCGTTTTAATTCCGATTGGTGCAATCTTAGATCCTACGGATATCTATTTGAAAAGAGCTTTCCAACAATAGGTAGATTGTCCAAATTCGAGACTTGGTTTAAGAGTTATGTCCATTTTAATGTATGCTGTCCAAAGAAAAACGGGATTGACTTTCTATTTTTAAATTCTCTTTCTTTGACTTTTCTTTCCTTGAATTCTCTCCACCTTGACCTTCTTTTCTTATATTCATTTTGAATTCTTGCAATAATTGAAGAGTGGGACCCCATTCTTAAACATTCCATAAGTGTGTCCCTACACATGTGAATATGTGTGTGAGACCATCAAACTAACTTTGTAAATTTTTCTTCTTTCTTCTTTCCTCTCTTCAATTCTTCTCCCTTTTCTTTTGAAAATGATTTCTTTGCCTCAATTCTTTACAAATGGGACCCATATCATTAATTTCCTACAAAACAAATGTGAATTCATGTGAAAAGATGATTTTAACCCTAAGATCACAAATGCATGATTGTGGGCCCATCTCTCATGAATGATAATGAAAATGCACACCATTTTTCATAATTTTATATGAATGAACTAATGATGATGAAAATTGAATTTAATTCATAAGAAGAATTATTTTCACAAAACTTTCCAAAAATAGACTTTCCAAAAATAGCAGGTTTCATGAAGGTATGCAAAAGTGTAATTTTTAAACAATTTATGCAGAAATGAATTATAATGAATTTAAAATTCTTGAAACCATGATATCACACTAAATGAGTCCTTAAAATGGGTCAAAATGTGTATGAAAATATACATTTTTAAAGACTCATCACACCCCTCAACTAGCATTTTGCTAGTCCCTAGCAAAAAATGCAAAAAATATGAGGAATTCATCCTAACCTAATCTAACCTAAAACTAATGCAATCGAAGAAAATTAAATATGAATGCAATGCTACTTTTGCTGGTACTCTCGACTGCATTGAACATGTGTAGCTCGCCCTTAAACCCTTAGGTTCCCCCTAGTGGACAAGTTGTGCCTCGTTTGCAGTGAATATACCCATAAAATCCTTTTTTTTACCCATAAAATCCTTTTTTTAAGGATAAATAAATAAATAAATAAAAGTGAAAATAAATTCCTCAAAAGAAAATTCACTCATATCAGATATTTTTAAAATATGGAATAATTACACTTTCAGACATTTCAAAGTCCGGTCCATAATTCTATTCTAAAAAAATTTCTCAAATTCAAACCAACTTGTGTGCACAGTGAAAAATGTATACATTAAAAACCTATTTTGGATATTCCATAATAATGCTGCAAAAACAGAATTTTTCCTTCAAATAGTCTGATCCAAAGAAATTTAGCAAAAAAAAAATTCCTCTCAAAGTTACTAAGATACCTGCCACTTTACTATTTACTTTGGTAGGCCTCTTTTTCTCTCACTATCTTTTTCTGACATAAGAGTTCCCAATTTCATATAATATAAGAAAAGTTGGAATCTATAGAGTAAATCTGGTCCTTGTCCTTCCCCGCACATATTTCCTTGCAAACTCTTGTAGACACTCTTCACTCTTTTACTTTTTCCAATGTAAAAATTTCCAAGTTCATATGATATAACAAAAGTTGGGATCTAAGGAGCAAACTTAGTCCCTACGCATTTTCGCACGTATCCCTTAATAATTTATACGGACTCTCATTGGGCCATAATTCATTCTTCCTTTTTTTTTCCTTATGACTGTACAATGTTTAAGTCTCTTAAGTTTTCTAATTAACCCATGTAGCGAGCGTTGGCCCAATGACTCCCAAACCAGATGGCTTTAGGGCACTAGATATGAAAATACCCCTACGGGCTTACTAGCTCGAGTTAAAAAGGCTACAAACCTAAACTAGTCACAAACTGCTCATTATATGCTCTTTCTTCTTTTCACTCTCTTTTTTTTTCAAATCAAAAGTAAACACTATGTGGTAGTTCTTATTTCACTCAAATTAATTCATCTTGGTTCTAATATATACAATTCACCAACAATGAACCAAGAAACAAAACTATTCTATAAACTAAATTTCAAATTCTCATTGTATTCTCCAGAAAAATTCCAAAAACAACATTAAAGCTTCCTATCTAAAATGTCAAAAAATGCATACGTGTATATATGTGAAGAGCAAGTTTTGGTTATCTTCTGATAGGTTTCCTCCTTTAGAAAATGCAAACTTTCTTTTTTACTTCTTTTCATAAGTATCAAAATTCTAGATTTCTATACATCTTCAAATCGCTTCAATTCTTTTGAAAACTTTCTTTTCTAAAAAAAAATAAATAAATGCTAACAAAAAAAAGGTCCTAAAAATTTTTTTAAAACTAACTAAAATGATTAAAAACTGACTAAAATGATAAACGTGACACAAAAATTAAAAAATTAAAAAAAACAAGTGATTCCAAAAATGAATTGGTGGGAATCCACAAACATGAGGGGACTTAACAATGGGCAAACCAATGGGAATGGAATTAATGTTGATAGCCCACCGAAGTCCTGGCGTGCTTTATGGGAACAAGAAAAAATTGCAAAGTTACATCAAAGAAATTGTTTAGTTGGATCTTATGAACGAGAGTAGGTCAATCACTATGATCTTTGTTACAATGAGGAATTTGTAGAAAAGTTTAATGGAATGAGTATGTCAGATGATCAACCAATAAGAGTCCCGCATGATTACCCATACCCCCACACAATCATTCACTCCTATGGATATGGGAATTCAATGGTGGGCTAAATCAAATGCAAATCAATGGCATTACCACAATGATATGGGTAACATGTATGGTCCAAATTGGGATGATCAATCACTGGACGATTGGTGAAAGGGGCCCAATATGGATTATGTCTCTTATCCCCAAGAATTTACCCAGGATGGGTTATATGACTATCCCTCACAGAATACATCATATGTACCCCCTTCTTCTCCCTGGTCATATGCACCACATGATTCTCTACCGCCCAAATGGTCATATGAACCACCACCACTCCTAAAGAATTCTTTGGAGGATACTTTAGCCAAATTGGTTGAGTTCACACAAAACACTATACAAACCATACAAAAAAATGAAACGCATGAAAAGCCTAATGACTTTGATTAATCAAACGGGGCTTAAAATGAGAAGATGAAATGCCACCCTTGGAATTGAAGATGATCCTACATTCATTGAAGATTTTGTTGACATGGATCACACAAACACACAGTGGATATCCAAGGGTGAACATGAGAACATGGATGATGGTGTAATGCATGAACCAACTGATGAATCACATGAGCCCATATACCCCACTTTTATGTATCAAAGAGGAATTTATTCCCTTTTACATAAATCCTTTATATGATTCAGATTCCTCTGATGAATTTGGCATTGTGGTCTTTCACAAATTTGATATTCCTATGATTGAAGAAACTGCAAATGCACCTAATGAGCCTCAAAAGGAAGATTACAATTAGGATGATGACCTCATTGTTCAGATTTCTGAGTCAAACAATTTGGAATCCTTGGAATCATGTGCTTACTTCTTCATGAAATATGATGATCCAACCCTTAAAGAAATCGCCCTCGCATTCCTTGGCCCTCAATGTTATTCAAAAAAACTTGCAGAATTGGAGAATAGTGGTCCTATTCAGACTCCCAAGTCTAACAATTTGGAATCCTTTGAACCCATGTCTAAATGAAATGCTGAAATTAAATTTGTGGCATGGGAGGACCTAGGGCTACCTAGTTGCTCATTGCATCCTCTCCTATCTTTTAAAGATCCATTTTTAAGGGAGGAGGAAGAAATTTTTTTTGTGGCACCTTCTTCACACAATCTATAGGAATATGCAGTCCTCATGGTTTTATCTCTTTCTGTGCTTCTTGTAAACAGTGTGGAGGAAATTTTCATTTGGGAACCAGGTGGACTCATGGTTTTGAATCCAGTGGTGTAGTTTTTTTTTTTAAAGCATAGAAATTTTCTTTTAGAGTAGCTTCTTGTCTTTTTGTTCTTGTTTTTTGTATTTTGTCTAACCTTGGATAGGAAGCAACTCAGACACATCTTCAAGTGACTTTTTCTCTTTACCCACATTTACATTTATGTTTCCTCATGTTACTTTTACAGTTCTGCATTGCATGCATAAGCATCAAGGATGATGTTCATCTTTGGTTGGGGGTTGGGAACAAGCATGCTTGTCCAATTTTAAATGAACTTTTTAAACAAGAATGAAAATTAACCCAATCACAAGCAAGACTAAAATTATGAACACCACAAAATCAAAGACAAGAATAATTGAAAAAAAAATAGACATTATTAGCATGAAATTGTTTTACAAAAGATTGAAAATAAAAAAAAATAACTACATACTAGGATAGATGAGAATTCCTCATTTTAGTTGACATTTCAAGGTTGGTGGTATGGCTTTAGGGTTAAGCCTCCTTGATGACTTGAGATGTAGAGAACAAGAAAGGGAGAGGTGGAGTGTAGAAATTTTAGATGTGGGAGGTAGGCAATTCTTCTATTAAGAGTATGGGGCGAGGGGTTCCTGTTTATACTTTTTTTTTTTTCTTCTACTCCTTTTCAAAAAAGGTCTCATATGTGGCTTTTTTCTTTTGGTAAGTTATCAACTTGGCCAATAAGTCTTCTAACTTTGAGATGAGATAAGATTCCTTCTTTTGCTGGAATTATAAGTGTATCTATCTTTCTTAGCTAACACTTACCAAAGGATAGGGCCCACCTTTGAAGAGATAATCTCAATCCCGCCTAAAAATGTATAGCAAACTTCTCGAGGTCATATCTTTATCGTTTTAACTCTGATTGGTGCAATCTTAGATTCTACAGATATTTACTTGAAAAGAGCTTTCCAACGATAGATAGATTGTCCAAATCCAAGGCTCGGTTTAAGAGTTATGTCCATTTTTATGTATGCTGTCTAAAGAAAAAGAAGATTGACTTTTTATTTTTAAATTCTCTTTCTTTGAATTTTCTTATATTGAATTCTTTCCACCTTGGCCTTCTTTTATTATATTCATTTTGAATTCTTACAATAATTGAAGAGTGGGACTCCTTTCTTGAACATTCCACAAGTGTGTCCCCACATATGTGAATATGTGTGTGAGACCATGAAGCCAACTTTACAAATTTTTCTTGTTTCTTCCTTCCTCTTTTCAATTCTTCTCCCTTTTCTTTTGAAAATGATTTCTTGAGCCATTTCCCAAAATAATATTTTTTATTACTTATTTAAAAAACTAAGGCCGTTTAGAACTTAATTTCAAAACTACTATAAGACTCTATTACAAACAGAGTCTTTATAGAAAACGCTATTGCCAACAGCATCTTCACTAAAAATGCCGTTAGCAATAATGTCTTTGTTATTTAATTTTTGAAAAAAAATTAAAAATAAAATAGGAAATTCAAAGACAAAGACTCCATTGGTAATGGAGTCTTCGCCTTTTAATTTTCTGGAAATAAAATAGAAAATATATATTTTAAAAAAGCAATAAAGATTGGAAAAAGTTTTAAAAAAAGTAGAAGACGTTGATGGAAATGGAGTTTTAGTTGAAAACTCCATTTCTAACAGAGTGTTTAAGTTGAAGACTCCATTAGAAATGGAGTCTTCTATTGAATTTCCACTAACGAGTCACATGCTTGTGAGTAAGTTGAATACTGGGTGGACGTTAGTGAAGACTCCGCTGGAAATGGAGTCTTCTTAAGGAAAATCTGACTCGCTTTTTATTTCTTTATACATACAGTATGGACAGCAAAAATATTAAAACTAAGGCAGTTACCAAAATTATTAGACAACATAACGACAAATGGGAAGTCAAACATAGAATTTTAACAAATAATCATTAGATTTTCTATCACAAGTACGATTCTACCTAATCAATAGTTAAATCAATATAATATACTGAGCCAGTTTAGTTGATCAGATTCCTTTAAAAGTCTATCTAAATCAAATCTATAGGGTGTTTGACTTATTAGATTTTATGGATCACCAAAATACGAATATTGCATGACCATAAGATTAATGAGCAAAGGTTTATGTTAATAAAGGATGACCAATCTATGTGACTGATCTAGTGGAACCTATTACAAATGGATTTCATAAATTCAATGAAAATTGTTTTCAAAGATGTATGTCACCGAGGCAAAAACTGGTTAGAAACTCCAGCCCTTTTAAAAACTAAAAATTAATTAAGGAATTTGAACTGAAAAACAAAATCTGTATAGCGGAGGTTTTCCCACCATCATAACTTTTCTCAAATTTTCTTGAATTTTATTTTTTAAAACAATGTTGTTAAATTTAAAACACAGAGCAAAAAGCCATTGAAATAGGCCCCCATAAACCCTAATGTATAAAATTAGTAAAGCAGAGGTTGTACTACCTTGAGAACTCTTCTTGAAATTTATTGATTTGTTTAAAAAAGAAACACTATTGATAAAACGAAGAACACCAAAAATAATAATAGTCATCGCTCCTTTTCTTCGTTTCCTTTTTTCTTTTTTAACTTTCTTCATTTATTTATTTCATCCCTCCTACTCCCTCACATTGTACAACGTTCTCCTTTTTTTCTTTTTATTTTTTGCTTTGTTTCATTTATTTATTACCTTTGTTCTGGAGTGTTCCTTTTTTTTTCTTTCTTCTGCTCCATATAAGAGATAATCAATAGTGTGACATGACTTGTGATGTATAAAATGACAAATCTGATGAGTATACATCGGCAAGTAAAATAATGAAGTAATTAATGCATCAGATGATTGTGATAATTCAGACATGAATAAAGAATTGTATGACATCATAAGCATTGGTCAATTGAGCTTGGTTATATAAACCCACCCATGTCCACAAAAAGTCTCATAGCTAAATCCAAATCACCCATATTTCAGAAACTAAATCCTTATCTCTAATTGCAGGTGGAGTCCCAAGGAGCTCAACTGGTCATGAGCATGCTCGGGTGTGGTTACTACCACCTTTCCACAATGACTATTGGACCAAAAAACACTTAGATTCAAAGGAGTATTACGTTGGTTTGAGACAAGAGTGAAATTTCAGGTTGGTCGTGCAAGAGGGATTGCTAATGGATCTACACAACCTCAGTGCACCAATCCCCCGATGCCTCTCACTGACCATGCCAAAAAGAGATAGAAACAATTACGAAAGAGTGGTAACTAGAATTAAGAGGGAAATTAATAGAATGCTCATGCGGAGGTGCCAGTATTTCATGCTCCAACTAGCAGGTGAGATGGCTGAAGCAACTGGAAGGGAACTCACCACCACTAAGTGTAACAACGTCCTAACCAATGAGAAATATCTATCTAACTATTATATGTCATATGAAAAATGAGCTATTACATAGTGACCAATCTTTTTATCATTGTGTATGTTTATAGTATCTTATGTCAGATGAAGAATGGGCTTTAATACTTTTAATCCATGTGTTAAGAACATGTAAATTATTGATATATCTTTGAATTATGTGTACTTTGTAATGACAATATGTTTCAGATAATAAAGTGATAATGAACTTTTAATAAAAATGTCGGTGTTCCTTTATTTATCGTAGATAAAAGTGCATCCACAAGATAAATAAGGTCCAGCAAGCTAATTAAATGCATACGAAGGATGATATGTGATAGTGTTATTAGGTGCTATCATCTTCCTCAGATATCTCAAATTCAGAAGCAAGTTGGGGGTCCATGCTAAATGCCCAAAGTAGACGACCATGCTACACATCCTTGCCTTGAACAAACTCGTGTGCTTTAGGATGCAACACAGCTTGTCATATGAGGTTATTTTCTTCTCGATAATGGTGCAGTGTACATTGTAATTGCTAAGGTGTATCAGTAACCATATTGAATGCCAACTGACGAGGAATACAACAATTTTCTCATTGCAAATCTACAACAAGACACTCAGCTTAATTAACTCGGAACGAAAGCTCACTTCTCATGGTCTCCACAGCCTGCCCTGAGTAATGGAGATTCGGATTCAATGGGTAATGGAATTCATCCTCTAAAACCTAGTTACGTCCCATCGTCTCAAAAATATCCCGCACCGTGTAACTCATGTACAAAGTTCATAAACAATCAGGAATATGACCTTATCACCTAGCTTATCTCCTGCCCACTTTCTATAAAGTCGTGAAATGAACAATTTATGGAATAGTGACAAGTCACTGATTGCTACTCTAATAACTAGAAGACATCTTTGACTATGGCTTGTCACCTCAAAATAGAAAAGTAAAACCTAACCCATCTGACTTGACTTATGATGTCATGTGATAGGACAAGTCTTGCCTGACTCTATCACAGATCACATGGTGCCATGTGATCACTCAGATATGCCAACTTACAGTGTCCTTGACTATCCACATTCAATGTGAATGGTGTGACCCATCGATTTCTAGACTTAATGGAGATTGACCTATCACATGGTGCTTTATGAGTGAATAATTATTAATTATGTGACGTAGCAGACATCATCTTCAACTAAGATATTCCAAAAGGTCCAATAAATAGGCTTTCCACTTCACTTCAAGCCATAATAATGAAATGCCAAAACGGAAATCTAAAAACATAGCAAAACCAAGCTTTTCGGCTGGTTAGGATAGCAATGATGATTTCCAAAGTAGACCAATGATGGGATCCTACATGGATCCAATTGGTAACAAATGGTATGGAGAATAACGTGAGTGCCATAAATGGTATGGCTGGTTAGGAAACCTATGTTTTTCTTTAGTGCCATAATTTACATATATGTACAAAAAATACAAAAGTGCCAAGAGCATCCTGGTCAAAATAATACAAACAAAGTCAAGTAAACATAACTAGGTACCACATCGAGGCCGACATACAACCCTCTTCAACCTCTTCCGCTGATATATCGCATCACCATGTCCTTCAACCACTGGCACATGAGTCACTCCCTCAACCTGAGTCACTTGACTCACTCCCTTAACCTAAGTCTCCTGACTTACTCGACCTCTGCCCCTGCCTGTACCCCTGCCCCTGCCCCTGCCCCTACCCCTGACCCTGCCCATCGCTCTACCTCTACCTCTACCATGACTAATGTCCTCTGGCCCTGCCTTTACCTTAGTGAATCCATCCTCTGGAACTAAATCCCCTAGTGTGTTAGCAATATGTGGCAAAGTGAAAAGAAGTCTGGATGGATCTAGCTGTGCATACAATGCAAACCCTAACGAAGGGCCAGCCTCAACAACTGGGATGGATAATTGTGTCGGTGATGCTCCTGCTGAAATTGCTATTGTGGGTGGGGTGGTATAACCTTGTGTTCTATCATGATGCGGATCCGACACAAATTCAATGCCTTCCATTATAATTGCTGAGGTGGATAGGGTGGCATCAAGCTACTGATGTGTCGGCAAACATCTTGTCATAGCTGCCGGGGTGGATATGGTGACAACATGATGCTCTAGAATTGGGGATGCACCCGTCATAATGGAGGGTGATGGGGATGAAGATGACATGTCGTCTAATGCTATTCCTATATTTGCGGGGGGCATCATAATGGACTGTGGTGGGGATGATGATAGCATGTCGTCCACTGCAGTTCCTATGGTTGGGGGGCCATGATGATGTTCTCTAGCATAGACGATGATGCGTCATCATGAGTCAGTACAATCGAAGGATACTGAGTAGTTGTAGACGATGGGACATCCAGTATTACTGCACTCGTAGATGGTACAGAGGCTAAAGGCATTAGACGATCCTTACCAACACAACCACCCTGTGTAGCCTGACAAGGCCTCCTGGGATGAATGGTCGTAGGTATAGGGATGGCATCGAAGACAAGTACCTCCATCCCGATCTGGACTGCTAGTCTATAGTGCTTACCCATCCGCTGCAACATATCGACATCCATCTATAATGTCACGCAACACGTCGATGGACACACATCTATGGTCATCTAACCCATTGGCCTCGGTGCCACGACGATAAATATCAGTCACCCGCTGCATCTAAAAAAATTTGTGCCACAAACGTAAGAGGTTAAGGTACAATTAGATTAATATTTTACCAAATGCTCATACATTCGATTATTATATTAGGAAATAAATATAATAAAAATAAAGAAATTGTCGTCCCAATTGCTCAATGATACCTCATGACCAATGGTAAACGATGACTAGTCGGGGGTGCTCCAGGTTGCCGATCAGCAATTGCGTGATCCTACGGAACCATACCATGTAGGGATCCCCATATGCCATAGGGGTGCGGTCAATGATGCCCGACACAACATGAGTTGACCGCCTCCTCTAGTAGTCAATGTAGTATGCGTGGTGAGTGCTCCAGTCGTGTCCCTGGTGGCCATGCCTATCTATCTGAGGGAGCAAGCGACCTGTCTCAACTGGAGGGGTACATGTTGCCTAAACCCGAACTATCATACAACACGGTTAGGAAGATGCCACTCCACAATGTTGTAGCATATCAAGGGCGACCGTGTGAGCCAAACATCCCAGCCAATCAAATAGTAATCAGGCAGGGCAACTACAACATCCTTCGCGTAAGGCTCCCATATGAACTGAGAATGAAAAACAAAGTCCAAATAAACATGCCTGACATAATATATATAATACTAATATATATAAGGAGATAATAATAATTAAATCACAAACCTCGCCCTCGTGTAGTTGATCAAATTGATTGCTATCAATTCTAACAACCGACGAGGTGACCATGTCCATATGCTTCGCTACTATCCACCTAATAAATACAAAATGGGATTAAAAAGAATTAAATAACATTAAACAACTCACAATATCATAGATGAGGGTATGAAAGTGTCTAATACTTGCATCCCCGTGGGCCAGGGGGTAAAGGTGGGTTCACCTCGAGAAAAGGCCTAAATCCGCAGGGACGGCATCATGTAGAGATGGCCGAACGCAGGGGAGTCACTCTCATGCCCACATCTGTAAATAGATAAGAATAAAAAATAATAGGTTAGACGTCAAACATCAATTTATTATATCAAACCATCAAGGTAGTGCACCGCATATTATGTTACCTGAAGTAGAGTAAGCGGCCCGAATATCGACAATGCACCCCTCCTAGTGGCCTGACACAATGCCCGATATAGTGCCTCTAGTATGGCACTACCCCAACTGAATCTGCCAACTATGTCCAAATCACGTAATAAAGGCAAGTACATAGGCTTGACGTACGTGTCGGACATTTCACCTAGGAGATGACCCCCAAGGATGGATAGTATGTATGCTCTGGTGTTATTTCAATGACTACGTCGTTATTTTTGCCCTCTGGTATCTATTTGAAATGAGTAATCAACCAACTAATCCGTAGTCGAGCACCAGTCAGCTAACTATCCTCCAGCGTCCTACCCAACAACTCTTGACACATGTCCTGCCATTGCTGACGAGTACATGTCTTGTCCACACCAGTGACTAGCTCACCATACATAGGTAGGCCCCACAACACAGTAACATCTTGCAAAGTCACTGTGGCCTCGCCGATTAGGAGATGAAATGTATGGGTCTCCTCGCGCCATCGCTCAACCAAAGTGGAAATCAATCCATGGTCCGAGTGAATGTAGCCTACACAATACACTCCATAAAATCCAGCCTGGATCATGTATGGCATAACTCGAGGGTCGGGTGCCCCTCAACTCCAGAACGTCGAATCAGCACGACGACAACTCAGAGGTCCAACATCTTGCCAAAATATGATGTCTACATCTTTATTAGTACAAGATCTACACAAAATATAAAAACTTCGATTATAAAATAACAAAAAAAAAATAGTGTGAGAATGTTCTCACCGAGGATGGATAATAATGTATTGATACTAACCTGACCAGCCCACACATCCTCTGAACGATGCTTCGACTGTAGGGTGAGAATGATATTACCTGCTCTTGCCTGTCCCACCATGAATGCTGCCATAAGATTGTGACATGTTATTTATAGACTAATGCTACGATAAATTTGTGGAAAAATAAATTAAAAATTATATTCTTCAACAGAAGACTCCATTGGAAATAGAGTCTACTACTGAACACTCCGAGTATTTCAATTAAACACTTTATTGGAAATAGAGTCTTCAAGTGACGAATAAGACTCTACTTCCAATAGAGTCTTCAACCACAATTAAAGACTCCATTTCTAATGGAGTCTTCTGTTGAATGCATTAAAATACCTTCTAAGCCAATTGGCAAAGTATGATTTTATATTGTTATATTTTCTTTCTCGTTTTTGGGCTATGAACCTAAAAGAGGTTTTGCAAGAACCTAAATACTTCATTTATTTCTGCTTATTGGCCAAGTAAGAGATGTTGGCATATGAGACTATTAATGGGGCCACATTTGGGAGGGCGGCCCAGTGCATGAGGCTCTCGCATAACGGGGTCTGTAAACATTTACCGTTGGGCCAAGTCATAATTCTATTAATAGGGCCAATATGTGGTAACAAAAGACCCTCAATGGCTCTATTGACCGTGTCGTATGAAGTAGATAATTAATGAACCTATATCCACTCCCATACCTGCCTGGTTTGAAGAATTGGCCCACACTCACCTGTACAATGCCCATGGTGCTATGTGGGTCTGCAAGAAGCTACTCAGTTCAAGAACCTACTCAGAAATGAATTTTCACATAGGTGCTTGCCAAGTTGAACTTGGAGTCATAGATCAATATATTGTAAACAAATGGAATTTTATGAATAAATAATCCTCATATTAAAGCTACTCATGTAGCCCAGCCTTCATGAGGAGAAACATAATGGTAAATTAAAGCATTTAATAGCCACCCTTTTTCTAATAAATACACAATCACCCTTGAATCAAACTTCTTACAGGCATCAAAAAATAATTACAAAATAAAATTTAGAAGTATATAGAGAGAGATGAACGTTCTATTCAAAGTTGTCCAAGCTACTCTTTGTTCTGTTTGCTCTCTGCTCTTTATTCTGTAATAACCACAGCCCAAGAGTTGTCTAATCATTGAAATTCTTATGTGTGCACATTTGTGCAAGGGGGAAGACTTCTTTTTGAATGGAAGCGAAATACTAATCATCATTTCTTCTAACCTAGATTTGATTTTTTCTTCACAGTGGACAACTCAACTTAAAATAATCAAACAAAATTTTATGGAGAATCTACTACATGAATGTGCCCTTAGACATACATTGGTGAAATTGGTTTGGGTCCAATATTTAGAATTGTTTTTAGGTCAAAGTGAAGCAATGTTAAGGCCCATTTGGATCTTTGGAACTTGCACTCAATTTATTTGTAAATCTAATCAATTCCCCTCAAGTGCTAAAACAACTTTCGCTGACACCCAAGTAATCCAACTTATCCAAATGCATGAACTCTCTCATTCATATATGTGCCCATGGATTGCAAAGAACCAAATGGGTCTTGCTTTAATCTTCATACTGTCATGTATCCCAAACTCCACAAGTAGTAACAGAGTGCTCAGAACTGAATATAAATATCTGTTCACTAGGGTAATCCAGATGAAGAAACGGAAAACAAAAATGACACTAGCAAATCCCCCTCAACAAGGAGAAGTCGAGCTGATGCAGTTCATAACCAGTCAAAGAGGTTAAATGATTGCAATAGCTCCTGTACTTCATTCATCTGTTTATGTAAAAGTTACAAATGGCCAATAGAATCATGCAGAGTGGACTAAGGGATTGAGTTCTACGATGATGATTTCTCAAGGGTTTTCCTTGCTCCTCGCTCTTCATCATTCATCATTTATATCTCATTCCATCTATTTAAAGTGCGCGAATTTTATTGTATTCAAGAGACAAGTAAAAATAACCAAAACTTATCTAACATCAATGTTCAATATTGATATCTCTCTTACTATTTCAAGTTTGGGTGTGGGAATGCAAAGAGAAAATAGAAGGCATACAAACTCAACATTCTCACAATCTAGTGATTAATAAACCATGATTTAATTGGATTAAATTCAAGTAGAAACTCAATGCAAGATTGTCAAATGGCATATAGATATGTCCAATATCTACTGTATTAATTACTGTTCTGAATTTTATCTCCACTGACCAAAAACATCTTCACAAATCAAATGTGTTGACATGGGGCATGAGACAACCTACTAACAACCACATGGGGCAAGGACATGTCTCAAACATGATGAGACTTACTTGGACATGTTTGGCTATCATGTCCTATCTCTGAACATAGGCCATAATGATTCTTGGTTCGTGTATTAGATGAATCCATTTCATTGTGAATATGAGTCAAAATTGGACTGCCCGGTTTAACTTGACACCGAGTATGTTGATTAAGGATCATGGTGGGCATGTTAGGCTCATGCCAATAATCTTCATGGGGCATCGGGTTGAACACTAGCTCCCAAACATGGATGTAGACGTCCATCATGTACTCCTGTGCAACCAAATTAAAAGAGTCATGTCCACTTTCTGCGTAAACGACTAATATGTGAGAGCAAGGAATTTTGTATGTTTGCCACTTATTGCAGTCACAACTAGGAGCTTCCATACGAACCATGTGTGTGATATGACCCCCCTTCAAATGCAATGACGTTTTCATCTCGTAAATGCCGCATTCCCTATGCATGACAAAATTATATATTTTTAATATGTTAACAAGTAGAATTGAACTTGTATGATTGCAAAGCCACTCACCTATTCAAAATTTTCACCTCAAATATGTTTGCTTTGGCCTAATACGAATCAATCTCTTTTTTTACAAGATTAGTAAACTTGCGACCACTTGCCATCTGTCTGCTTGCTTTGACCCGATACTTGTTAAAGTATGCCACTAAACGGTAGAAGGTGAGTTGGACACAAGCAATGATAGGCATATTCCGTGCACTTTTAAGTACACCATTGAAGATCTCCACATGATTAGTTGTCGTTATCCCCCAACGTCGTCCACCATCATGTGCAAGTGTCCACTTTTCCTTCTCGATAACACTCAACCATCTTCTCGCATCAGGGTTTATCTTTTCGATCTCTTCCATGATGTGGTTGTACTTTCGAATCTAATGAGTAACCCTAGCTTTCCAAACAAGTTTCCTAAGTACTCCATTTTTTAATTTAGAATTGAAATTACTGTGCACCTATCTGAGGTAGTACCAGTGATAACAACGAGGTGCCTATTCAGCATTATTCCAGACACTCTGAATGGCCCTTTGAACGGCAGTGTGACAATCAGATATCAAGGTGACTCCCTCTTGGTTTGGGAGAATATGAACTCTGAGGTTATGGATGAACCATGTCTAGCTTTCACCGTCCTCCTTTGGAACAACGGCGAATGCAAGTGGGAATATATTATTATTCGATGCGGTTCCCATTGCTATTAGCATCTTCCCCCTGTATTTTCCATAAAGGTGAGTGCCATTGATGCAAATAAGCGGCCTACAATGCTTAAAACCTTCAATCAATGGTCTAAACACCCAGAATACCTTTCTAAGGACAACCGAACCAGGGGTAGTGGAACACTCCGACCCAGCTTGACCTCGTTTAGCGGTTAGTTAATCTTGTTTTAGTTGCTAATCGTGTTTTGTTTGTGTTTTATTTTCGTTACGGGTCATGGATAGGTAGTTGGGTTGAGTTTGACCTGGATTAAGTAGACCAAGCCCTTTTTCGTAATTTTAGCTTTTCTAAGACATGGTCATTTTTGCATCATCTTGATGTCACACGTGTCTTTTGTTGAACTCGTTAACTTTCGTAACTACGTCATTTGCAACCGAGGTCGCGTGATTCGTTTGGACCTGGATTTGACTCAAACTGAAAATAACATTCTAGCTTGGACTTCTTCACAAATTGGACAACCCATTTGAGTATATAAACTTCAACCATCGACACTCATGTTCTTTCTCTCGTTCTCTCTCTCTGTTTCTTTGCAACTGCACGTGGAGTCTCTCTCCTCCTTCACTTGATCTCTCTCCATCGATCAAGCTAGTGGTTCTTGCATGTGCAATTGAGGTGAGTGGAAGTCTTCTATTCTTCTCATCTTCTTTCTCTATCTCTTCTCCTTCTTGTCTCTTTGCATGGTGTGTCTGTGTGTTTTGGATTTCCTTCCAATTCTCATGCATGCATGTGGTTTGACTTGTATTAGGTTGTGTTTGGATCCAAGGGCTTCCATTGTGTAATTGATTTCCAATTTGAGGCAAGTATAACCATAGTGTGAGAACCCATGTTGGTATGCTTTTGATTTGCTTAGTTTACATGAATGGATGTGGAAACAAGGTGTTTACAGCCCATTTGGTTCATATGCTATTCCTTTCGATTGAAACTTCCACTGTTGATGAGTTCCCAGACATTCTGTACAAGTTTCAGGAAATTTAATTCGTACAGGTACGGCTAAGCCGTATGAACCTTACGGCTCACAATCCAGAGAGGAGAAAAAACCCAGTTTTCCTCTACGGCTAGGGCACGGCTAAGCCGTGGATTGCCCTACGGCTAAGCCGAAGCTCAGCCGTGGCCCAGCCGTAGATCAATACAGGGTGCAATTTCTGGAATAACTGAGAGTCAGCAACTGACAGGTCTTCTACGGCCCAGACACGGCTAAGCCGTAGACCACACACGGTTAAGCCGTAGCACCCACACGGCTAAGCCGTATGCACACTAGACTAATGAAAGAAAAACAAGGATAGGTGTAAAGAAAAGACCGATATGGCCTTCATGATAGAATGTAGAGTACCTAGCCTTGCCCAACGGAATGTGATACAATGCGTGAATGATCTCGAGGGCTGCGAATCATTCCTGTTCGTTATCCGGATGTTAAGCACCTCCCCATGGGTGTTGGTTTAAGGGACTTCGTGCACCGCCCGATTCTCAAGGCAACACTAGACAACGGTGCATCGAATAACTTAAAACTACATCATCATGCACGGTTAGAAACACCGGATAACTAGATTAGAATTGGTTTGTAAAGCAAGATGATTCTATTTCACATGATTTGTTGCATATCATATTGCATTCGATCATTGATCTCAACGTTCTAACATGATTACGTATGTTCGTTACTTTCACATTGTAGTTTACTTACCCTGAGTATGCATGTATGATATGTTCACTCACAGATCTGCACGTATGATATGTTGTCACGATCTACTCAGGATTTTCATGATTGACTCCGTATAGTCAGGCACTACTTAGCCTCAGCCTTAGGATCCCGACGGGGTGAATTTGGTATAGTTATATGGACCTGCTGCAGTATGGATTTGTCTTGGGGAACCGGACCCCAGGAAACCAAGACCCATTGTACCCTGGCCCGGACAATGGTGTTCTTTGCATGTTATAAGATCCCTCTTTTGGGAGCATATGGTAATGTAGTAGCCACTAGTCATGTACACAGTATGTATTCATTGATTCACATAGCATATTTCTTTCTTGCATGACAGCCTAGTATACGAAAATGCCTTCTTTAATCACATGATGTTCTTTATTCTATTAGACACAGCGTGTGTTAACTTGCTATGGTTTATACTTTGTTGAATCTTCGTATTCACAGTTGTTTTTGGTGTTGCAGGCCCAGATCCCCCTGCCGAACCCCCGCAGGTCGGCCAGGCTCCAGATGAGACCCCCGGGGCCCCATCAGGCCTAGAGGAGTGGATGTGATCACTCCACGGGAGAGCGTACATGGCATGCATCATTTTGGAGTCTTGTGTTGTGTGGATTTGCAGACTTGTATTTGATATGACTTGTTATCATTGTATATATCTTTTGTTCATTTTGTAAAACTTTCATATGTAATTATGTCAGTCCGTCCTTTGTATCCTCTTCTTGCTTTGTAGTTTTATGTTTCTGATATTTGCAGCTTCCGCGTACTTGCTTGGCACGTGTGAATGTTCCCTTGTGCGTGTGCGTTAGACTCGGTCTACGTGTACAGGCACAGGAGTACGTGTGTCATTAGGTTTGGCTTTTGCTAACCCCCGAACCCTGGGCTCGGGTTGTGACATACGTATTGTATGGTATCAGAGCATTCCTTGCTCATTCCTTGTTCTAGATGATAAGCATGTAGGCATGTAGGATCGTGGTGAGGATACGGTTATTTCTTTGTGCTCTTTCTAGACTTTGGGGTTTGTTGGGCGCTATTGTTTTGTGTTTGTGTCTGACTCTTTCCATTTTACAGGATGGCATCGGGTTCTGGTTCGCAGCAGAACGCCGGAAATAACAAGAGCGGATCTGCCCCGTCACCGCAGACACCGAATACCGATGAACGCATCCTTATGCTATTCCAGTCCCTTCAGGCACAATCGCAATCGATGCAGAACTTGCAAGCCCAAGTTACCACTATGTTAGACCGACAAAGCCAAGCCCCAGTTCAGTCGCATGTAGACCAGCAGGTGATCTTGCAGCCTCGAGAGAGTGACCCGAATGCCCTCTACGGTAAATTTCGCAAGCGAGGAGCTATTGAGTTCTATGGGATAGAAGAGCCATTGAAGGCAGAACAGTGGTTGGAACAGACGGAGGATGTCTTTGAGACCGTCGTGTGCACGAACCGGCAGAAGGTCGGACTAGCCACTTCTATGTTTAGGGACGTCGCAAAGACTGGGTGGAAGAGCGTGAAAGACTCCTTCAGAGATATTCCTAGTGCTACGGTGTGGGAGATGTTCAAGCAACAGTTCAGGAGGAAGTTCATCCCGGCTCATGTGTTTCGAGCCAAGGAGGTTGAGTTCCTAGCTCTCCGTCAGCAGCAGATGACAGTAGCAGAATACGTGAACAAGTTTATGCAGTTGTCGCATTTTGCTCCGGACATGATCAGTACCGAAGAGAGAAAGGTGAACAGGTTTGTTGAAGGTTTGCATCCCCGGTACATGCACCACGTGACAGCGTTTCAGCGTCCGGCTACGTTCGACGATGCAGTGGACAGGGCCTATTCTGCCGAGGCCATCCACCAAGCTGCGAGAGCCGTTGAGCCTAAGCGACAGCCGCCTTTCAGTGCACGAGGACAAGTACAGAAGAAGACCAAAGGCCAGCAGAGTGCTTCTAGTTCTACTGGAGTGACTTGTGGATATTGTGGTAAGAACCACGCGACTGACGCGTGTTGGAGGAAGGCCGGTGCTTGTTTTATCTGTGGTTCGAGGGAGCATATGATCGCCAATTGTCCTCGACATAGAGCCTCCGGTGCAGCTCCATCTGGTCCTACTTCCGGTGCAGTTCCTAGCAGGCCCAGCGCACCTATAGCTCCGAGCAAGCCACAGTCAGCTCGTCCAGGCTCGAGACAGCCTCGCCAGACAGCCCGTGCTTACGCTGCTACCCACGAGAGTGCCGAAGATCCACAGGTGGTTGAAGGTACTGTTTTGATTTCGCGCGTCGAGGCATTAGCTTTGTTCGATTCGGGGTCTACACGATCTTATGTAGCACCTCATTTTGCCGAGCGGTTACCTCAGCCGTCTAAGCCGTTGCCATATGTGCTGGTTGTATCCACCCAAGTTGGCAAGCGAGTGGGGTGTAGTATATACTACCCCCATTGCGATGTGCAGATTGCAGGTCATCAGTTACCTGTTGATTTGATCCTGTTGTCGATGCTGGACTTCGACGTGATCCTTGGTATGGATTGGCTCGCTCGATATCGTGCCTGTGTTAACTGTTACAACAGGACGATCTTCTTCGATTTAGGCAAGGGCTTCCGTTTCGAGGGCAGTCAGCAGAGATGCCCCAGGCGTGTGATTTCGGCGTGTAAGGCAGATCGCTTGATCCGCCGAGGGTGTGAAGGCTTCATTGCCTTTATCTCAGCGAAGAAGGAGACGAAGCAGCTAGGTGAGATCCAGATGGTCTGTGACTTTCCCGATATCTTCCCAGACGAAGTACCAGGCTTACCCCCGGTTCGAGATGTGGAGTTCGCCATTGAGGTTGTTCCTGGCACGGCACCGATCAGCAAGTCTCCGTATCGCATGGCCCCAGCAGAGTTGTCAGAGTTGAAGAAGCAGTTACAGGAGCTTTTGGATAAGGGTTTCATACGCCCGAGCGTTTCACCTTGGGGAGCACCAGTCTTGTTTGTCAAGAAGAAAGATGGTACTTTTCGGATGTGTATAGACTACCGCCAACTGAACAAAGTGACGATCAAGAACAAGTACCCCCTACCCAGGATTGATGAGCTATTCGATCAACTTCAGGGCGCAGCATATTTTTCGAAGATTGATTTGAGGTCTGGATATCACCAGTTGAGAGTCAAGGAAGATGACATTCCCAAGACTGCCTTCAGGACTCGTTATGGTCACTATGAATTCCTCGTGATGCCTTTTGGACTAACCAACGCACCTGCAGCGTTTATGGCACTGATGAATCAGATCTTTGCTCCTTTCTTGGACCAATTCGTAGTCGTGTTTATTGATGATATACTGATCTATTCTAAGTCAGCAGAGGAGCATAGGGAGCATTTGAGAAAAGCCTTGTCGTTGTTGAGAGAACATCGATTGTTTGCTAAGTTGTCGAAGTGTGATTTTTGGCTTGAGCAGGTGTCATTTTTAGGTCATATCATTTCACGAGAGGGATTGGCAGTTGATCCATCCAAAGTAGAGGCAGTAGTGAATTGGCCTAGCCCCAAGACAGTGACAGAGGTTCGCAGTTTCCTTGGTCTAGCGGGTTACTATCGTCGATTTGTCCAGGACTTTGCTAAGATCTCTTCTCCTTTGACGAAGTTGACCAGGAAGAATGTACCATTTGATTGGACTGAGGAGTGTGAAGCCCGTTTCAGGATTTTGAAAGAGAAGTTGACTACAGTTCCAGTGTTAGCCTTGCCAGATGGTTGTGAAGGATTCGTGGTTTATTCAGACGCTTCTCGAGTTGGTCTAGGCTGTGTGTTGATGCAGCATGGGAAGGTGATTGCTTATGGATCGCGACAGTTGCGAGAGCATGAGAAGAATTACGCCACCCATGATTTGGAATTGGCAGCCATCGTGTTTGCGTTGAAGCTGTGGAGACATTATCTGTATGGTGTGCAGTTTGAGGTTCGTTCTGACCACCACAGTTTGCAGTATTTATTCACACAGCAGGAGCTGAACATGAGACAGCGGAGATGGCTTGAGCTTATTAAGGATTATGACTTCCCAATCAAATATCAGCCAGGCAAGGGGAATGTGGTGGCAGATGCGCTCAGTCGAAAAGCAGAGTCAGTGCAGCTTTTGAGCAGTTTCCTCTTAGAGTTCCATGGTCTCCCTGTTGAAGTTAAACTAGTGGATGAGTGCATGACTTTGGCTAGTACGCTAGTGTTTCAGCCTGAGATGATTCAGCAGATTAAAGACAGGCAGTTTGAAGATCTAACTTTGAAGCGCATTCGAGACCACATTGGAGACCGACCCGATTTCAGACTCGAGGATGGTGTACTTTATTTTCGGAGTAGGTTGTGTGTGCCAGCAGTTGGTGAGTTCAGGGAGAAGCTGATGAACGAAGCGCATTACGCTCGCTACGCGATGCACCCAGGCAGCACGAAGATGTTTCGGAATCTCAAAGATCACTTCTGGTGGAACAACATGAAGAGAGAAGTAGCAGGCTTTGTTGCTCGCTGTTTGACATGCCAGAAGGTGAAGGCAGATCATCAGAGACCGCCAGGCTCGTTGCATCCTTTGCATATACCGCAGTGGAAGTGGGAACACATCACCATGGACTTCGTTTCCGGGTTACCGCCGACGAGCAGGAAGAACAACGCCATTTGGGTGATTGTAGATCGATTGACGAAGTCTGCCCATTTCATTCCTTTTCGGAAGGGTATGACATTTTCAGAGATGGCTAGGAAGTTCGTGGATGAGATCGTCAGGCTCCATGGTACCCCCGTGTCGATTGTATCCGATCGTGACAGCCGTTTTGTTTCGTCCTTCTGGAAGGCATTCCAAGAGGCTTTAGGTACGAAGTTGAGTTTCAGCACGGCATATCACCCACAGACGGACGGGCAATCAGAGCGGACGATTCAGACTTTGGAGGACATGTTGCGAGCCAGTGTGTTGAACTACGAGAAAGAATGGGATCTTCATCTATCGTTGTGCGAGTTCGCCTACAACAACAGTTTCCACGAGAGCATTGGGATGGCACCATATGAAGCATTGTACGGGAAGAAGTGTAGAAGTCCGGTTTGTTGGGAAGAAGTTGGAACTCGAAGTTTTCACGGACCGACGATCATTGCCGAGACTACGGAGAAGGTACAGAAAGCCATTGAGAACTTGAAAGTTGCTCGGTCGAGACAGAAGAGTTATGCAGACACCCGCAGGCGACCCTTAGAGTTTCAGGTTGGCGAGTGGGTTTTTCTGAAGGTCTCACCGATGAAGGGTACGATCCGTTTCGGCCAGAAAGGCAAGTTAGCTCCACGCTATGTCGGACCGTTTGAGATCAAGAGTCGGATTGGTGATTTAGCCTATCGATTAGAGCTTCCCGAGATGTTTGCAGGAGTGCACAACGTTTTCCACGTTTCGATGCTTCAGAAATATGTCCATAATCCCTCCCATGTCATTCGCTATGACGAGATTCAGATTCAGCCGAGTGCTGCATACGTTGAGCGACCGCTCCGTATCGTGGGGACCCGAGAACAGATACTCCGCACCAGGACAATTCGATGGGTCAAAGTGCTTTGGGAGCATCACAGTCCCGATGAGGCTACTTGGGAGTTAGAAGAGCAGATGGCACGTCAGTATCCCGATTTGTTTTCCCAGGTATGAGTGAGTAAGTGTGCATTCCGAGGACGGAATGATTCTCAAGTAGGGGAGGATGTAACACTCCGACCCAGCTTGACCTCGTTTAGCGGTTAGTTAATCTTGTTTTAGTTGCTAATCGTGTTTTGTTTGTATTTTATTTTCGTTACGGGTCATGGATAGGTAGTTGGGTTGAGTTTGACCTGGATTAAGTAGACCAAGCCCTTTTTCGTAATTTTAGCTTTTCTAAGACATGGTCATTTTTGCATCATCTTGATGTCACACGTGTCTTTTGTTGAACTCGTTAACTTTCGTAACTACGTCATTTGCAACCGAGGTCGCGTGATTCGTTTGGACCTGGATTTGACTCAAACTGAAAATAACATTCTAGCTTGGACTTCTTCACAAATTGGACAACCCATTTGAGTATATAAACCTCAACCATCGACACTCATGTTCTTTCTCTCGTTCTCTCTCTCTGTTTCTTTACAACTGCACGTGGAGTCTCTCTCCTCCTTCACTTGATCTCTCTCCATCGATCAAGCTAGTGGTTCTTGCATGTGCAATTGAGGTGAGTGGAAGTCTTCTATTCTTCTCATCTTCTTTCTCTATCTCTTCTCCTTCTTGTCTCTTTGCATGGTGTGTCTGTGTGTTTTGGATTTCCTTCCAATTCTCATGCATGCATGTGGTTTGACTTGTATTAGGTTGTGTTTGGATCCAAGGGCTTCCATTGTGTAATTGATTTCCAATTTGAGGCAAGTATAACCATAGTGTGAGAACCCATGTTGGTATGCTTTTGATTTGCTTAGTTTACATGAATGGATGTGGAAACAAGGTGTTTACAGCCCATTTGGTTCATATGCTATTCCTTTCGATTGAAACTTCCACTGTTGATGAGTTCCCAGACATTCTGTACAAGTTTCAGGAAATTTAATTCGTACAGGTACGGCTAAGCCGTATGAACCTTACGGCTCACAATCCAGAGAGGAGAAAAAACCCAGTTTTCCTCTACGGCTAGGGCACGGCTAAGCCGTGGATTGCCCTACGGCTAAGCCAAAGCTCAGCCGTGGCCCAGCCGTAGATCAATACAGGGTGCAATTTCTGGAATAACTGAGAGTCAGCAACTGACAGGTCTTCTACGGCCCAGACACGGCTAAGCCGTAGACCACACACGGCTAAGCCGTAGCACCCACACGGCTAAGCCGTATGCACACTAGACTAATGAAAGAAAAACAAGGATAGGTGTAAAGAAAAGACCGATATGGCCTTCATGATAGAATGTAGAGTACCTAGCCTTGCCCAACGGAATGTGATACAACGCGTGAATGATCTCGAGGGCTACGAATCATTCCTGTTCGTTATCCGGATGTTAAGCACCTCCCCATGGGTGTTGGTTTAAGGGACTTCGTGCACCGCCCGATTCTCAAGGCAACACTAGACAACGGTGCATCGAATAACTTAAAACTACATCATCATGCACGGTTAGAAACACCGGATAACTAGATTAGAATTGGTTTGTAAAGCAAGATGATTCTATTTCACATGATTTGTTGCATATCATATTGCATTCGATCATTGATCTCAACGCTCTAACATGATTACGTATGTTCGTTACTTTCACATTGTAGTTTACTTACCCTGAGTATGCATGTATGATATGTTCACTCACAGATCTGCACGTATGATATGTTGTCACGATCTACTCAGGATTTTCATGATTGACTCCGTATAGTCAGGCACTACTTAGCATCAGCCTTAGGATCCCGACGGGGTGAATTTGGTATAGTTATATGGACCTGCTGCAGTATGGATTTGTCTTGGGGAACCGGACCCCAGGAAACCGAGACCCATTGTACCCTGGCCCGGACAATGGTGTTCTTTGCATGTTATAAGATCCCTCTTTTGGGAGCATATGGTAATGTAGTAGCCACTAGTCATGTACACAGTATGTATTCATTGATTCACATAGCATATTTCTTTCTTGCATGACAGCCTAGTATACGAAAATGCCTTCTTTAATCACATGATGTTCTTTATTCTATTAGACACAGCGTGTGTTAACTTGCTATGGTTTATACTTTGCTGAATCTTCGTATTCACAGTTGTTTTTGGTGTTGCAGGCCCAGATCCCCCTGCCGAACCCCCGCAGGTCGGCCAGGCTCCAGATGAGACCCTCGGGGCCCCATCAGGCCTAGAGGAGTGGATGTGATCACTCCACGGGAGAGCGTACATGGCATGCATCATTTTGGAGTCTTGTGTTGTGTGGATTTGCAGACTTGTATTTGATATGACTTGTTATCATTGTATATATCTTTTGTTCATTTTGTAAAACTTTCATATGTAATTATGTCAGTCCGTCCTTTGTATCCTCTTCTTGCTTTGTAGTTTTATGTTTCTGATATTTGCAGCTTCCGCGTACTTGCTTGGCACGTGTGAATGTTCCCTTGTGCGTGTGCGTTAGACTCGGTCTACGTGTACAGGCACGGGAGTACGTGTGTCATTAGGTTTGGCTTTTGCTAACCCCCGAACCCTGGGCTCGGGTTGTGACAGGTAGCTGATGGTAGTAGCCCCAAACCACTCCTGTACCTGGGTTGTGTGTTTACAATGCAAGCATAAACTTTGGCAGCTTCTTGTAGGACTCGTCCCAATCCCCAAATACAATCTCGATCGCTTTTGTTCTTACGAGCCATGCCTTCTTGTACAAAATGGAGTAATTTTGATGTTTAGCCACCTCCTTTATGACAACCCGGATATTGATTCCCGAATCTTCCTACATAACACATTTGGAGTCATGTTAGGCATCTAGAATTAAGATTATTATTTCTATTTAGTAAACATGAGAATTTAGTAGATTAATACCTTCACTAGTTCCATGATGAGCTTAGCAATAAGATTCGAACTAAGATTGTAGTGGTCCCGTTTATCTCTCGAGTACATTCAATGGTGGTCACTATTGTACTTGGTGATCTCAAACATCGTGTGCTTCTTTTTAATTGTTGTACGCAACATCCAGCTATAGTCATGCTTGCAGTGAATGACACAAACATTAGGAGTGGACAAATTGACCACGTACTCTCGATTATGTTTGATGTGGTAAAACTTTACTGCATCCTTCAAACTATCTTTATTCTTGAAAATCATCCCAACTTTCAATGTTGCATTCTGTTCAAACCATATCATAGATGAAGGAGTATCTTGATTACTGGTTATGGAGTGGTCAGATCTCCAATCCACCGTGGTAAAATATGGAACTAGGGTGTGAATCTCTTGCATGCAACCTAGAGATAGAACTTCGAGCCCTACATCAACGGTGTCTTCAGCTGCTTCCTCAACCATCAGTCCAACGTCAACATCTTCATCGGACTCTAACTCCTCAGCATGGTTATCCACGTTATCTCCACCACTAGGCCATCCAAAACCATCACTCTGAACAAACTTTTCTACAGGATTCACACTACGAGCTCCGTTGAATGATGAAGTAGTACTATGTGTCCTCTGTGAATCCATATCCATCACAGGGCTTAATGAGACAGTTACTCCGTCTGGTTGAGCTGAAGGTGCAATCACCAAGGACGGACTAGACTGAGACTCATGATTGTGACAACGAAGCTCCCACGTTATGTTTGTAATGGTCTATAAAATCAAAATAGGGTGACAACATAGATGAAGATGGAGGATGATAAATGTAGGACCCCTGTGCCAACAACAGTGTGAAAGGTCCAACACTTTCAAACATCATCCTGGGGCCTTCAATTGGGGGTCGGAAGAATGGCTCCTTCTCCATGTGAACCTCGACACAAATAATCCCAAAGAAACTCAATGGGATATCCATCACGCTATTGAATGCTGTGTCGTGATCGATTGGGACTTTGACATATTTTATTGTCTGCGTCGATTGCCAGTGAACCAACAAAAATCTATATATCAACTTCAAGTGAACATGTTCCTCATCCGCCACTACTCTAGGACTAAGAATATACAACAATTCATTTAGTATTGTGTGCCGACGAACCATATAAACCCACCTAGGAGTTCCACTGTACGAGACACCCACCTTGGGGTGTTGCTCTATACTTCTCCCCCCTCCCATTAAAACATCATTTGAAAATTCACCATACTCGTACCTTCTACAAAACAATGATCAAAACAAATGTTTAGTATCAAACTTACTTATATAAATTGATATATACCACAAAGACAAGGCTCATGAAGAGGACCCTTTCCAAGTAGCAGCCAAAAAAACCATCAAACTGTCTCAAAACCATTGCACCCAAATGCAAATTAGCTAGGAATTAAACCAACTTTCAAAATCAAAATAGGTTTAACTACGATATCTTAAAAAATTACAAAACAAAATAGAATAAATCAAACCAAAAGATTAGGTAACAACACGAATGGATCAAAGCTCTAGAGGTCCGACTAACAAAGAATTTCCAAATAAATGATCCAATCATCTAAAAAAAATAAAAAATAAAGAATGATGAGACAGCAATGAAAACAACTATCTAAACAAGACTCATGTTTCTCTAAAACAAAACTCACACTTAAAATACAAACAACCATATGGAAATGCCACAAAGGAACCCCATCCATCTATCCAAATCACACCCCAAAGCCAAGAATAGCCCATTCATCTCAATCATAACAAATCCAGAGAATTAATGGGAGATTCAATAACCACATCTTCTACATCAATGTAATCAAAACAATCCAATGAAATAACCAATTGATCCAATAATGGCAAATCCCAAAGTTGTGAGGAAACAAAGGGGGTAAAAGAAAGGAAATCCAATATGAATCATAGCTGATCTAGGATAGTTCTTTTCAAAAAAATCCATGCAGGGCTCCTCCCCACAATCACCACAAAATTTGCCATTAGAGAAACTGGTAGATTGTGCCAGAAATAAGGAGCAAATGTTCAATAATTTACCACCAAATTCTGAAACTAAGCAATTTTTCTTAGGGTAAAATTATGGTATTAAAATGCATAAAAAAAACTTAAAAATACTCGATTGCGTATGCATTGAATTGGCTTCTTTTGAAGCTTAGTTCCAGTTTTTTTTCATTTCTTTTATTTTTTTTCTTATTTAAATGAAACATGCATAACAAATTTAGGCCATAACAACAGCCCGTTTTGGCCAAAAAGACTGAAGTAGACAAAATGGCACAAAAATGTTCATTATTGAGGAACATTCACAGTTTTATTTTCCCTCTCTATTTTGAACAAGCTTGGAAAATGGGTGAGGTCATTTTTGTAAAAAGTAATGATATTTTTGTTAGTTTTTGTGGACTCAATCCATCAGTTGATGTAATAAATTGATTAATTTCTTTATTTATCAATAAAATCATGCTTTACTTTCATGAGATGAATATTATTTTACTACTTCATGCACATGACCAATACGTATGACATAATGGTTCATGAGTTGAACCGGATCCCATTAGTATATTAGATGTGATATATGTGCATGGATGAGATCCACACGCGGGAGATATATGTCACAAATCTTATACTTAAATAGCTTCACAACCAGTAATGAGACTGGGCATCTCATTTGATAAGGTTGCAGCACTTTGATCACTATGAAATAGTGTGATTTGTCTCGATCATCAGAATCTAAGATTCTGGATCACGGTGCTGGTACGTTGGATGTATTAAAGGACCATGAGATGCACCTTATGGAATTCCGTCTCAATAATAAGGTATGCTCTCATAATTCCCTAGCAATAGGCTCTCAATCCTGAGACATTGACGAACTCAAGTTTCTATCTATTCATTTGCTTTGAGTCACCAATGAGTGAGGCCGACTATAGGTTAACACCTCGATGTCTTGGGTATGTGGTAGTAGAACTGTGGGAACGTTGAATGATCAAGATGGAATCTATCTCTATTATCCCCTTGTGCCAATTAATGGATTTGTCATTAGTAAGTGCGCACCCATCTCAATTAAGAGTTAATTGGATGTTACTGATGATTACTGTGATTAATTGGGGCTCAAGGATAATAAGATGTGGAACTTAGATTGGAAGAGACGGATTTATTCCAATTGATCCACGGATATTGATAGAGGGGCCTACTTGTGGTAATTGGGAAGTTTAGGGTCTTCATTGTAATTTATTCCTAAGACTGGAGTGCAATTGCATTTATATAGTGGTGTTATTTGCAATTAACTGTGGGCCCGGATTGCACATGAGATGTGGGGTTGCGGTGTTCCAGTTGGAGCCAGCTTTCTAAGGAATCCCTAGTGGTCCCCACGCTAGCCCAAGATATTGGAAAACACTAATCCGACTTGAACTCTAGAAATAAGAGTTTGGAAAGGAGAATGCTGCTAATTGCTTTGGAAGTAAGACTTCTATTTCAATTAGACAAGGGAGAGATTTGAAAGTCTACAAAATCTCTTGGACGTCCAATAAGACTCTCCCTCACGCCCAAAACCCTTTCGTGCAAGAGTTGCACGAGTTATTCTCTTCTCTTTCTTCTAGTTCCTTGGAGTTTCGAGTTGGGATTTTCTCCTGAAGATTCCACCATTCTTCTTGAGAAAAGAAATCCTATTCGGAGGTCATAGCGTGGAAGGCTAAGAGGTGTTGAAGAAATCCATTAGAGCACTGCGGATCTCCAAAGGTATGATCTACTTCTTGCATGTCGTAGATTATTTTAGATGTTTAGTGCTGGTAGAATTTTTACTGTACATGGTCACGAGATTGAGGGTAACGCATCCTGGATTGGGTTTTGGTCTTATGTATATTTGATCCTTATGTCAAGTGGATCAAAAGTTTTGAAAATCTATCCACGAAACCCACCTACTTCCAACAATTTTGTAGCCACAAAAACAAAGCATTGAAAAACAAAGGAATAGAAAGATACAAAAAAACCCAAAATTCAAAAAAAAGTGAAGAAAAATACTCTGAGCGGACCTACTCTCAAGAATTATACCTAGTTACCTGATGTATGTAAAAGTGGAAACTTTACCAGTATTTGGCCATGGCAATTGTCCAATATTGGAGTCTTACCATGTACTAGAGAAAATAATAATAATAATAATAAAAAGTCTCCCATGTGTTTCTGATTCTCTGTTTGATTTTCTGAGTTCTAGTTCTCTGAATGATTTTGTTTGTCATCACTCCCATAAACTATTGTTTGCCAAATCCTCACAATCCTACATGCACAATTTATAATACAACACCAAATCCCATCAAACCAAATAACAAACAAGACCCAAAATTGAACAAAACCCAATTCAATTCACACAAGAAAGCACATAAATCTCCCAAACAATTCAAGAAACAACACCCCAAACTGAAGAAAACCCAATTCAACATAGAACATAAAACATTAAAAATTAAAAAAAAAGCCAATTCAAATTCAAGAAGAAAACACCCAAATTCAACAAAACCCATTTCAATTCACAACACAAACCATTGAGATCCTGCAAGACCCAGTCAAATTCACAAGCCATGGATCAAGAAAACGCACCTCCTCAAATCGTCGCGAGCCAAGAAAGCAAGATGCAATCCTTTGGCCAAATCACTATCATACAAGGCCTAAGTCCACAATTACTCTACAAGAGGATCATGTACTCTCAGTTGAATGAATAGCGATCCATACTGCAGAAAATAACAAAAGTAAAAGAAAATACAGAGCAGAGCAAAAAAAAAATGCACCAAACGCAGAGTAACAATATAACATAGCAGGAAAAAAAATAAAATACAGCAGTAAACGTAGACTAATAGCAGAATAGAGAAGGAGAAAAAAGAAAACAGGAAATGTAATTTTTCCGCAGAGCAAAGTAGAGCAGGAAAAACAAAAAGAAGGGAAGACGACTTGCAGCCATGGCCAACATGCAGGTGCAAAGGGAGAGTAGGTGTAACAGGTACGCCGCCGCCTCCTCCTCCTCCTCCTCCTTCTTCTTCATTTTTTTTCTTCCAGAGCCTTTCTTGCGTTTTTCTTTATTTCTAGCCTTCGATGAGCCTCTTTTTCTGCTTTTTCACAGTGAGAAAGACGATCACTCAAAAAGATCGCAGTGAGGAAGGTGATCGTAGTGAAGAAGCCAATCGAAGGACCCTTCTTCTTTTTCTTCTGGTTGTTTCTTTCTCCTTCTTCGCTTCTCATTTTTGTTTTCTTCAGCAGCAAGAGGAAGATGGAAAGAACAAGTGAAGGGAAATTAGGGCTCAAATCTATTTATGTAAAAGAAATTTTGCATTTAGGCCCTTCATTTTTTTAAAGATAAAAAGTTGGAAAAAGTGGAATACGTATAATTAACGACTAATCCCACTTATTATATTAATCTCAAACTAATCAGGACTAAATAATGTAAATTAGGGGTCGAGGTCTTACAGTTTCCATGGACATCGGCCCTATAATGTAAATTTTTGGGGTATTTTTTTTACTGAAGACTCCATTAGGAATGGAGTCTTCAAAGTCCAATCTTCAGTGAAACTTTTGGAAATTTAAATACAATGAAGACTCCATTTATAATGGAGTCTTCATCTTTGAATTTCCTAGTTAGCATGTTTTAAAAACTCCATTAAGAATGGAGTCTTCAATCAAAACTCCATTAGCAATGGAGTTTTCAATAAAAACTCCATTAGGAATGGAGTCTTCACTAAAAACTCCATTAGCAATGGAGTCTTCAATAAAAACTACTCTATAATTTTTTAATTTCTTTTCGATATTCAGTCTTTTTAAAATATGTATTTATTTATTAAAATTAAAAGACGAAGACTCTATTGGGAATGGAGTCTTCAATGAAGACTCCATTGGCAACGGAGTCTTCGTCTTCGAATTTCCTATTTTATTTTTATATTTTTTTCAAAAATTAAATAACAAAGACTCTATTGCTAATGGCGTTTTCAATGAAGACACTGTTGGTAATAGCTTTTTCTATGAAAACTCTGTTTGTAACGGAGTCTTATAGTAGTTTTGGAATTAAGTTCAAAACAGCCTTAGTTTTTTAAGTAAGTAATAAAAAATATTATTCCGAGAAATGGCTCATGATTTCTTTGCCTCAATTCTTTACAAATGAGACCCATATCATCAATTTCCTACAAATCAAATGTGAATTCATGTGAAAGACAATTTTAACTCTAAGATCACAAATGCATGACTGTGGGCCCATCTCTCATTAAATGATAATGAAAATGCACACCATTTTTCATAATTTTATATGAATGAACTAATGATTATGAAAATTGAATTTAATTCATGAGGAATATTATTTTCACAAAACTTTTCAAAAATAGACTTTCCAAATATGGCAAGTTTCATGAATATATCCAAAAAGTGTGATTTTTAAGCAATTTATGTAGGAATGCACTATAATGAATTTAAAATGCTTGAAACCATGATGTCTCACTAAATGAGGCTCTTTTAAGTCAATAAGTCCTTAAAATGGGTCAAATGTATATGAAAATATGCATTTTTAAAGACTCATCAATATACAATGTAACACCAAGGAAATGGTAGTACATGACATAGGAGATCTTATGCTTATATTGGACTGGAAGGCATAAGATATGGGCATCTTAGAATATGATTGAATTGTAATTTATCCTTGAATTAAATAAATTGGACACATGTATATAATATTACATTACATTCACATTCTATTCTATTATTATTAGTTGCATTGATTATCGCTTTCATTTATTGATATTGTTACTGTGTTCTGCCTTTTGATTATGCCCGTGCTCATAGGTTACAAATGTAAGACATGCAAGTAAGTTTAGTAAGTAAGTACATGCAAGTTCTATTGTTCCTTGATTCATGGGTTGGCACCACCGAGCTCTATTGATTGATACGCCACTTTTCCCCACTGCAGTAGCTATTGATTGATAGGAGTGAGTTGATGCTCATTGGGGTTTCAGGGTCCCACCATGTTCCCTAATTGATACCGCCATATTGATTGTTATTCTCCTTGTGGAAAGAATTGATTACTACTCTCTTCGGAGAGAATGAAGCAACGTGGTATGCCAACCAGCTAGGAAATTATGTTATCTTGACACCTTACTCATGCTATTACATGCTAACATGTGTAGCTTACCATTATTGTGTTCTTTAAATGATGTTGTCTTTAAATCTTATTGATACTGTATACTAGCCTAACCTTCATTATTATTGCTAGACAAGGTGTTTAAGGTGGTAGTCTTGGTTTTGTAGGTCCTGGACCAGTTCCTGACAAGTCTTCAACCTGGTTGTGGAGGACACCGCGACAATTCCTCTTGGATTAGAGGATTGGGCCCTGTTAGATGTCTACATATAGATGTCATTCGAAGAGCGCAAATGTCTAAATTAATTAGGCTTTGGAGCTTTTGTTTGGCTCTCATCTTACATTTCCCTAATACTTGAGACTTATATTACTTTGTTTATGGCATAGACCTAGTCATAAGACCATTACTAGTTTTCTTTTTCAGTTGTGCTCGTTTGGGCAAATCTTCATTAGATCATATGGTTGATATATATGCATGTTTTTAAAAGACTTTAGTTTAAGTAGGTGTCTACATGAATTGATTAGCAAGTGATTATTAATGTCTCTCTACTATACCGGGTTATGGGAATGTTTGTTGTATGTTGTTCTGTACTTTATTGGAATATTATCTGTGCGTAAGAAACTTCCTTGCACTTGAGATTGGAAATTTTCCCTTGTGGCAGGTCATTGTGCTATTACTTAGTGTGAATTACCATGAAATACGTGTGCATCACGCCGAAGGTCGGGCATCTTTGCATTAATCTCAGGCCCAGGGTGTGAAAACGAGTGACAGCCTTATGTTGTTTTATGTAAATATGGTTCGCCATCTGTTACCATCACATCTTGATTCATCCTTAGGGCTTTTTTGTTTGCAAGAGGGATAGAGTAAGAGTGGACTCTCACATTATGCATAAAGTTAAAGAGGATTGGGTTGAAATGAAATGAGTAGTGAGTTACTTTGCATGTGTTTGGATGTTTGGTGTAAAGTTTAAAAAAGGGTTTTAAAAGAAGAGGATGGAGCAAAAGGTACTTCATTATATAATGTGGAAGTAACTCTTGAGTAGAGTGAAGAGGAATAAAAGAGGAATCCACATTAGGAGACATTTTTACTCCTCTTGTCTCCTTAGGGCCATCAAAACACATAAAGAAGTAGAATTTTCTATCATTGGGGCCAATTCCATTGCTCTTTCACTTCACTCTGTGCAAACAAACAAGCCCTCAGGGTGATCATTAGGATGAAGACACCTGGTTGCTCTCCAAACGATGCCATCTTACTAGGGAAATCAACTCTTCAATGTAGTCCTTTTCTACCGCCCAGCAACAATTGCATGTTCAAAGCTAGAAGTAGTACTATTGCTAGCATTAGTAGTAGCAGTTGCATTGAGAGTGAGTAGAATGGAAATGAATGCAATGACAAATGCTGAGATAAAGTAGCTTTTGCATCTGTTTCTTATGTTTATTGCAGTATTGGAGTCCATGTTATGGAAGGAGGGGAGTGGAGGAATGATTAACTTGGTAGTAATGACTTTTTAAGAGAGGAGGCATGAGCTTGACGGAGCAAAAGTGGGAAAGAGGGGGAGAGAGAGAGAGAGAGAGAAAGAGACAATTTCTACAAAAAAAAATGCTTGGCGGTTTAATTTCTTTTTCTTTTTTATTTGTTTGTTTTTGTTTTTTTTTGTTTTTTTTTGTTTTTTTTTTTTTTTTTGTCAAAGGTGGTTTAATTTCTTAATAAAGTGGGTGGGAAGATGGCTTCTCCTTGTTAAAATCCAAAGTTGCAAATGAGTAAAGAAGAAGCGCCTTGTTACAAACTAGTAATCGTGCATGACCATATGTCCAAAATTCCTTCATTTTCATGAGAAAGATTGTGAACTAATTCTAAATCCACTAAGCAAAACCACCCTCCCCCCCCCCCCCCCCCCCCCCCCCCGCGTGCACGAACCCCACCTAAAAAAAACACGAACGTATTCAACTTTTGTAGCCATCTGGCATGGGGCAATGAAATAAATGGTGCCAGCAAATTGCTCAACATAATCTCCTCAAATTAGACATTAACAAAGTCCAATGGTATGATTCTTTGTATATGGCTAATCCCCAACATTTCTTCCATCTTGTGGGGCCTACATTATTTCATGTTTTGTCTTTGAAAAATTTTATTGTATTTTATACATGTTGTAGCTGGAGAGTGTTGATTATCTTGTTCAATCTTGTTTTCCAGCTTGCTAGTCCTCTTACTGCCATCTTTAGTGTTTGTTATTTTAATTATGCTTGTTCATTGTTCATTGGCATCTATGATGACTATCCTAATTTCTTCTATTTGGCACTTATACTATGTTTAGTTGGTTTTGTGTCTAGATATATTCATTTCCATAGAGCACAATGTCTATTCAGAAAGTGTAAATATGCTTTTGAATTTTGTGATGTTATGTAACATGGACGTTGTTATAAAGATGATAACTTGGATGCAATCTATGCAATCAATGTAAATGCAAAATCTTCCTAGAGAACAAAATGGAAGATTAGAGTTTAACATCACAAGTAGGGTTAGCATTAGGTGGCAAAATGGAAATAAGTTAATGGGGTTGTATGGAAAGTCAAGTTGCCATTTCAATTGAAGGCACATTTCTTATAGGATGGTCACTAAGCCTTTATGGAGCTGAATCTTGGCTGCGGAAGAAAGGTGGATAAATAAATCACATTTGCCTGAGATATCATTCTACATCGATATGTGGAGAGAATTATATGATGCTTGAGATGTGCATTCTAAGGTCAATATGTGGTGAGAGAATTAAATCACATTTTCTTGAAATATGCATGCTAAGATCGATGCGTAGTTATTAAAGGATAGATATTGGATTTCTACATTAAAAAAATCATGAATAGCTTCAATAGAAGATAAATACTGGGGTGTTTATTAAGATGGCTTGGCACACAAACAGAAGATCAAAAACAAACTTGTAAAATGTATTGAAAGGTCGCAAGTGCATCGGAAGGAGGAGGCCAAGAAAGACCTTAAATGTAGTAAGGAACGACATTATAGATAGTTTAGTTACAATAAGCATTGTTGTAAATAAGGCAAAATGGAAAAGTAAAAGTCACAAAGCTGACCTTAGTTTGATGGACTAGGACTTCAGTGATGGGAAGGATGGATGCTTTACGAAGCTCTTGTAATAAAGAACTCTTGCTTTCTGTTCTTACTATATATGCACACCAGTCTAGATATCTAAAAATGTGGGCCTACAATGTGGTTTGTTTGTAGGCTGAAAATCCCATTAACAAGATGTCCTGAACCATTGAACTTTGCCCTTGGGAATTTGGTTGCTGACCACTTGCTTAGTGATCTTTAATGGAACTCAATCGGATTTGGAATTTTGATCACTACTGATCTACTTAGCCATCTGTTTAGTGGATGTTAATTAGGTGGGTGAGATAGTCTAACCACTATGAAGTTTAGGACATACTCTATCAGCAGTAGTCAGACAATATGGACATCCCAAATACTTTATCCATAGTAGTCAGACAATATGGACATCCCAGATTGTTCTGCATGTATGTTACATGAATGTTTTAAGTTTCTATAGAGTTTTTTGCTTAGTGGAAAACTAAAATAAGGGTACTCTTCCAAGACGAACATAAAAATGGTGTGGCCAAACCCAAAGTTTTAATGATTAATTATTCCGATTGCAATTTGTGCTTTATATTTTGTTTTTTTGATGTGGCATTTCTCATTTCAAATTAATATTTGATTTTTTCTTCATTTTATGTGCATTTAGCTCCACTCACTGTCGGCTGCCTTGACTGATCGTAGGTTTACATGCTTTTTATTGCTTTTTAAATAAAATATATTTGCTCTCATATGAAAAAAGAAATAGCATGGTGTCGAAGTTAAATCTATCCCACGTAGATTTGTATAAAAATGCCCTTTACTTTAGTCATGCATTCTGGTTTCCTTTCTTTTTTATGTTGGTTTCTTTGAAAAACATAAACTGTAGACAAGAAAAATGAAAACAAGGAAGTTGAAGTCAATGAGTTTCTTTCTGCATCTACTACCCATGAAGCTATCCAGTATTCCATGTATGTGACTTTCATATCTCTTTCGAAGCTGTTTGAGTAACCCGTGTGGCCAAATTATTTGAATATATGACTAGTTATACATAGTTGATCCTTTCACTTTTAAGGCAAATTGGATGCTTTTGCAATTTTGAAGGGATCTCTATGCAACATACATTGTGAAGAGCCTGAGGAGGTAAGATTCATCAAACAACTACGAATGCTAGGAATGCCTTTTGAAAAGTCCAATGTCTCCAAGTTTGCTGTGATGTCACAGCAAGTTTGCAACTTCATATTATCCTTGTCTTTGAATGTCTGTAGCACTGTTGACTTATTACACTTACTAGCATCCGTATCCTGAATCTAGCAGAATATCTATTGGCCTAGTTCATGGTGAAGAACTTATTAAGACAATTCATGACTGGATTGCTAGCTTACAATCTTAATTACCAAATGAATTGGGTTACTTAATTTCTACTTTAATTCCATACCATATGCATTTGTGGTTACTAGGAAGACTACGTTCAATGCTTAATCTTAATTACCCATGCTATGGGTGAATGCATTCCAAAGTTCTCTATAATTAGATGCTTTGAATTGACATCTAGAAAAATATAATCATTAGTTATAATCTTTGTTTTTTTTAGTGTATATGGTTTTGCCGTTTATTTTTCTCATCATTCATCAGGCATTGTCCCAAGTGTGAACTTGGAGATGCATTATTAAATTGATAAGGTCTCCCTAGCCTAAATTTTCATGGAGGCTTTTATCTAATTATTTAATATTAAGGCATATTTCTATAAACTAGTCAGCTAATAAAGTGCATTTTTTCCCATGCTGTAAAAACTCTGCTTTGAAAGAGAATCGGAAAATAAGGGGGAAGAATAGGCAGCCAAATACACCTACCTTATAGGAAATTAATTAGCCAGATAGTCTTATAACTGGTGAGCCTGGCCCATTGCTAGCGTATTCGGTAGATGGTTTTGTGCAATTTGAACCAACTTAGAGGTATTTATGGGATTTAGGAAATAGACTTCAAGGTGTTGTTCATGTCTAAATCCAGGCTGTGCCTAAACCAAGGCCATGGATACCTCTTTCCATACCTGAAAATACAATAGTTTCAATGGATAGCTATTAGTCCTTAATTAGATAGTTATTTCTACCAAAAAAAAAAGATGGTTATATTCTTCAGATCATGCTCATATGGGGCTTATCTGCTAATCTATAAAAATAGATGGTCATAAACCCTCTCTACCTATATCGGCCCAAGTTTGTCGAACTTTTTTCAGTTGTTCTCAACTATGCATTACTATTATAATAGCAATACATGAATGGGAGTAACATAGGCAGTATAAATATGTGCACATTAATGGACCATTTATAAATCACTTAGAGAAGGATGTCATCCTTTGCCTAGGTATCAATCCCTGAGTACTCACATGTATCACTCTTGTAGTCTAGCATAGAGCTAAGAAGGGGGGAAAAATACCTCGTAGCAAGCATATGCCATGCTTGTGAGATTTAGTATGATATATTCATTAAAAATGTTTAGGCAGGAGTGCGAACTGGCCTTTTTTTTTAAAATCTGTACGGGTTGGTAGAAAGATTATCTCATTTTTTTCATATTTCATTTTTGTATATATATTTTGGATTTCTTTATTTAAGATAAAACAAATGTATCTATCATTTATGTATTTGGACCACGTTATTTGAAATTATTATGCACTTGAACCAATGTGAGTAAGAGAGAAAGGGTACATTATATGGCACCTTTGGTAATAATAATAATAATAATAATAATAATAATAAAACATTATCGGACATCAATGTTTGATAAGAAAGGTTATATGATGTGTTTTTGTTTGTTTTACATGAGTGAAATGCAAAGCCAAGGTTGTTGGGGGTAAAACTGAGATAATGATGATGATGACTGCATGATCTTCAGCTCACATGATGATCAAAACCGTTCTAAACTTTGGTTGGTCCACAAGGCAAAACTACATTAATGATCTAGTGTTCTTCCATTCTATTGTTCTTGTAGTTGTAGCTTATTGTTATCTTAACAATAGACTATTTCCTAGGGAATAGTCCTTACTTGTCATAATTGGGTAACCCCCGGGTTGGAGGCCAAAGGTCCAAAGGCTAGGCTATCGAGAGATACCCTAGGTCATTCAAAGAAAAAAGTAAAAAAAAATCATTATCTTAACAATTTGTCATCTAGTGTGGTCATGAATGGTTTTGATGATCACAAAAAAAGTAGTCCTTGTACCATCCATTGTGAAAAAACGAGTGAGAATCCTCGGCTTCAGTCAGAGAATTAGAACTGACTGCACTTCTGATTTCTGAAATCTTTTTGTCGTCTCCTACTTTACTTTAATACAACTTGGGCATTTACCATTTTACTTGTAGTGCAGTCCATTGCTTTTGAAGCCAACTTTTTAAAGAAGATTCTTATTAAAATTGCGAGAGTAGGTTTGATTTCTAGCTTTGCATTTGATGCCTGCAACTCCCTCTTCAAATTGAAGGCACTATCTTTGACCCAAAATAATAATTATAATAAATTTGAATGCACTATGGGTCCCACCATGTACATATGGCCTTCCTAGTGAGTTGGAAATGTTGTTCTTTAAGTGGGCTCCATGCTAGTTAGTATGTTGTCAGTTCACCGGATCTACCTAGATGCATGCCTATTTAGGATTTTAGATCCTTCGAGTCTAACTTTTCTCCTAGAGTTGAAAAGGCAAAACTCTAGAATGGTACCCATCTATTAAAAATTTAATCTGCTCAAAATGAATACCCTCATCGTCTATGGAGTTCTTTAAATTTTATTGTATAGGAGTTGGCTCTACCATGAAATTGAACATATGATGAATATTGTGACTACTGAACATATGATGAATATTGTGATTATTGAATTAAATTATATACATTCCTAACACAGGTTGGGCTAGGCCTTCAATCACTTAATCCAAGCCTGGCCTAAAATGGGTTGGGTCTGGATCGGGCTCCTACTGGCTCGGCCCATAAGCAACCCTATGCATGACATACACTATGAGTGCTTATTTAGAGCGGTTCCAATTTTTAATAGGTGGGCCTTATTATAGAGTTTCATGCTTATGAACCTTTCAAAAGACTTACACATGCTTTGTGTGCTTGTTTGCTTTATATAATTGAATACATGGAATTATAAGACTTATATTTCTAACAAAGGTTAAAATTGAACAAAAAATATGAATCTTTAAAAGTAATCATTAGATTGTCTCACCTCCAATGAAAATAATAAACAAAAGGTGAGAAATGAATACACAGCCATCTCCCAAAATAACCTAAATCCAAGCAAAGTGAGAGTTGCATCTACATTGGTATCTTATATTCTTATTACTCACCCCATACCCTTTAAACTTCCAACTTTTCATAATCCTTTGGTGAAGCTCATTTAATCATGAATTTGTTTATATTAAATGTAAACAACATTTCCCTTATGACTTGTTCCTTTTTCAGAATTTCTGACTAAAATTTAGTATGTTCTGATTTCATGAAAATAATGTGATGGCTTGTCCTTGCACTTGCAAATATCTTTTTTTTTTTTCAAAATTTCAGATTCTAACCACCTAAAAATTCTCAAATGACATTTGAAATTCCAACCTCTTTGCATTTTAATGGAATTTTCAGATGCTCCACCGAAGAGGATAATTTATGAATTTCACCCAAGGTTAGCTTTTGGAGAATTTGAGATTATACAAGCACAAAAAGTCTTTGAATTCTTATGTGGAGAATTCAATCAATTACATGCAACTTACGGTCCCTATATGCCCATGGGTGTTCTTGGTGTGGCCATTAACCACCACAATGATGGCTGGTCAAAAACTCATCCACAAAATCCATAGTATTATTCCATGGTTATCTAACCTAATGCTTTCAAAGTGGCTATTGTATAGAGTGATCCATCAAACAAAATCGCCCATGACCTAGATGGCATGGATTGATCGGCCAACCCTCCACACCAAGAATTCCAATTTTAGACATTCATTAGAAAAAGAGGGGGAGTTGCGCTGGAGCTATAGTAGTTCGTAAACTTAAAGCTCCATTGGCTGTTAGCAATACAGAGAGGTCATCTCAGCCATTCATTATGAACAAGAAATTGAAATCCCTAATTAACCACAATTAATGAGAAGTGTCAAAGAATCAACATCATACATTTATCTATCATCGATCGTCTTAAATAGAGAAATAAAAAGTAAAACAAAAATTGCAACAATTGAATTTTATTAAGAGACATAACTAATTACACAAGAATAACAAATTACATTTGAATGAATGAGGAAAAAAAAACTCCCAAAATCATCTAAAAACAAAAACAAGAAAATTATATGCATAAACACAATAAAGTACAAACTTATGAATTTGGTTTCTGAAAATGATATGCAATAGAGCTTTGTGTGGGCATCAATAATTGTTGGAATCACCCACCCACATCCATGCAAATTCTTCATCTTCAAAGAACTTATTGACATCAATTGAAAGCCAATTGGGCTATATCAAAGTGAGGATCAAACTCATCAAACATCACTTTGTCACCCAACCCATACCCATTTGAAGGTGCAAACTGATCAGCTCCATATCCAATTGAAGAAGAAGATGAAGAAGGAATCTCCATCATCAAATGAGCCAAGACCCTCTCTAACCCTCTGACATACTACCAACATCTTCTTCTTCCTCCGCTTCCTCTTCTTGCAAAATTTTATTGATGTCATCTGATGAAAGCCAATCATCATCATCTTGGAACCCACATTGATCATAAGAAGATGAAGAGATGAGATTAGGAAGTGATGACCCATCCTCCAGCAATTGTGGTTATGGTTTAGCATCTAATTTGGCCATCTTTTCTTAAATTCCAATATTAGTCATCGTCTACTGATTAGACCTAGCCAACATCAATTTATTGATGTGATCCAATGAAAACCAATCGTCATCACCCTCTAACCCACATTGATCATGAGACGAAGATGAAGAGATGAGATTATGAAGGGACGGCCTATCTTCCTGTCATTGTGGCTCAAGATCTTTCATCACATTTTCATGAATTCCATCATTCATTATCTGCTGATCAAACCTGGACAATATCAAACTTTGCTCTTTCTTTTAAAAACTTTGCTGCTCATTCTAACGATTATAATTTTTTTTGGGTTCGGTAGCATTTGATGACTGCAATGGGGTTAGGTGATCCCAACATTGTGACTTGATTTCCAATGCTAGGCAAGATGAGGATGACAACAAAGTCGGAAATGCACAAAATGTTCAATTCTTGGGCCTTCTTGAAGAGGCCTTGACATCTCCTTGTAAGCTTGATTGAGGTGTTCCTGTTACTCCTCTAATTTCCTCTTTGCCATCTCTCTTGAAAACAACATCAACAAGAACACGAAGAAAAAAAAATCACAAAATCCTCCCTGTTCTCTATCTTCTCTATGATGAAGAAAAACACTAGTAGTCGTAGATAAGAAAGAAACCCTCTCTTTCTTTCTAGTTTCTAATTTCTCTTTTGAATCGATGATGCACAAGTGAGGGATGGAAGGTACATGGAGTGGGGTTTGCATTTCGAAAAATAAGGTCATTGGCTATAAAGACTTCAGAATGGACTAGCATTAAAGTCAGTGCTATGCACGGGTTAATTCTCATAAAAATTAAATGTTGATTTAAAATAAATATTAATCAATAAAATAGTTGATATTTATAGTCATTTGAATTTAAGAAATGAGATGGTTGACGGGAAAATATACAATAAATTAATCATGTCATTTTTAAAAATCATTGCATGGTGATATCATTTTAATAGTATTATATGATTTCTCAAGATGTCATAACTCATAAGCATGGTCGTTCTTAATAAAAATAAAATATAAAATTAAGAGATAAGTCCAAATGCAAAAGAGAATTAAAGATATAAACTAAATGCAAATAATAAATTAAAGTGACCTTTGAAATGAATCCATCAAAATTGATTAGATTTCAAGAAATTGTAAATGTTCAATTAGAGGAGAATTAATATTTAAAATATGTGAATTTAATAAATATTAAATGATTATCAATTGCATTTGAATAAATAAAAATCAAAGTACTATGCTCCTAATTTAATAAAAATTGAGTTTCATTATAATAAGAATTTCAATTCAATTATGGAGAAAAATACGCATAGTGGGAAAAACCAATCCAACCAAACCGTGATCTAGATAACAACAAACTTGATGCAAGTGAATTTCCTTGTAAACATGTCTCATGATTTATTAGAAATTAAAATATAGCACTTAGATCAAAATGATTTAATGTTGCCTTTACTAATTTAACTTTGAAATCACTTTGATGAGCCACTTTGATGGGCCAAGTACTTTGTGGTACTCCATCCACAGGGTGATGAATATATTAAATTTAATAGTGATGATGTCAACATAGTTAAACACATAGTGGAGATCGCCAACACCATGCTTGCCGGATCAATTACCCTATGAATTTTGATGTTAACAATTTGCAGATATTGGGGAAAGGTGGATTCAAGAGATTTACAGGGAGAGAAGCAGGAGGGACATGATATTTGTAGAACAGAGATGAGAGAGATCTAAAAATTCCCCACAATTGTGATGAAAAAAGGGAGAAATCTTCTTGCATTTAGACCAAGACAGAGAGACATTCTCAGGTGCAGGCTGATGAGAAGATAGAGAGATAGCTGGGTGATAGGTAAAAAAGGAGTTGTTAAGATTTTATGAGAGGGAGAGTAGTGTTTCATGAAAGGGAGAACCATTTCATTTAGGCAAAAAGGCATTGATGAAGCGTTTTAATGTGTACAGTCTTCAATGAAAACTAGCAACACAGGCCTGTGCTTAGCCTTAGCCTTAGCCTCCATAAAAAAATTAAATAATTTATTAAAAATTTATAAAAATACAGAATTTCAGATATTTATAAAAGTTTGCCTACTAAATGAATAAAATAAAAATTAAAAAATTTTTAAAAATATAAGTAGCCCACTGAATGATTCTCATGGTTTAAATAAAAGAAAAAAATTTTAAAAGTCTATTAAATTTCATAAACATCTGAACTTTTATTTTTTTAATAAACTTTGTAATAAACTATTTAAATTTTTTATATAGGTCCGAGCTAAGCACGGGCCTGCATTGTTAGTCCTTATGATAGATATTTTAAAAGTTTTTACTGCATAAAAATAATACGTCAAATATTATTATATTCTTCAAAATATTGTTGTCAAAAATAAATAAATAATAGATAAATATATTATCTATCAAACTAATTCACATATTAGAATTATTGAAATAGTAATGTTACTTGCTTTAAAATTGATATAAAAAAAAGAATTACAAAAAAGGAAATGATGGTAATGATGATTGAGAATTTATCTCAATAAAATTAAAAAATAACATCCTCAAAGGAAAAAATTCTTGTAGTTTGAGTCTACTTAAATTCCAAAAACTTTTATTAAAAAAGCTCACTTCCTACTTAGAAAAAACAAGGAGAAAAAATAAAGGATATTATACACCAAGTTATTTGTCCAAGGAAAAAATCACAAAATCCTCATCTCTAGAATCAATTAAAAATAAGCAAGTAACAGAATACCAAAATTACTTGAGAAGCTTCATTTTCATAATCTGAAAAAATGCAACATCAACCATTTTTCCTTGGAGTTGCTTGAATAAAGTTGATTTAACTTGGAAACCATTCAGAAAAAAAATTAGATAAAACAACATTTCATATAAAATTAGAGAAGTAAGTGTTACAGGCTTGAATTTATCCAAACCAAATTTTAAATAAGCATAAGTTGAGCCCATTATAACTATAAAAAAAACTTGACATTTTCATAATTTAATGGTGGCCCAGAGACATATCCTCTGGGAATGATTTTGGTGTGGCCCACTCCCATATTTTGATAGTATTACAAAGTTTTTATAATTCGATGGCCCTGTAAGAAATGGAGCCATCTATTTTGGTTAGTGTCAAATCTTTATAAATAGGCCCCACAAGAAAAATTAGAATTATAATTTGATCATGAGCCTAACTCCTATAAGAAATGGAGCCATCTATTTTGATTGGTGTCAAATCTTTATAAAGAGGCCCTACAAGAAAAATTATCATGCTACCATTTAAGCAACAGATAGGATTAGGCAACAAAAAAGGTGCAAAAAAAGTGGATGAGTGAGAGATTTTAGTAATAGTAGTAGATGGAGAGATTTTAAGAGAATTAGTGATTTCCTGGTACCACAAGTAATTTTTTAGGATGCTGACGTGGCGCTCTAGAAAAAAAGAAAAATAAGGGGTGCTGATGTGGCACCCTTCAGAGGCCTCCATTCTTGTAGCTTTAATATATACAAAGGAAAAATTCTATTAGATAAGGCAATTATTTTTCAAATTTTAAATGTGAGAGGTGGTGTCTTGTAGTCTCTTGTGATGACGTGGCTCAATGAAAGTTCGTAAAGGACTAAAAATTTTCATTATCTCTATTAACCGTTCTTGAACTTTCAGGAGAAAGTAAGAGGAGAAACAACTAGCATTGTTGCCTTCCTTCTTATAAACCAAGGAGTCGGTCCCATTTAGGAAACACATGTATGTTGTAAGCTATCAAAACTTGGATTATAATTGTGACCATTAGATTTGTTCCTTGTTTAAATTTATTAATTCTTTTATCTTCCATTTAACAAAGTTAATGGGATGTAATAAAACAAATCTTTCATATAACGGCAGCCTCTACTTTAAATTTGTTTTAAAAGATTGGGCATAATCTGAAAAATGAGCAGGTGGGGCCCACCTTGATGTATGGAAATCAAGAGAAGCAATGGATAGGTGGCTTTTACATATGGGGGTGGGTTTCTGGAATCTCAGTTCAATTTAATAGTTCTGGTCTTTAGTTATTGGTCTTAATTAATGTATATGTATTTGTTATCATAAAATCCAAGTTCAAGTCAGTGTCATAAATCAAAATGATTAAATAATGTATGAAGGGAGTAGATTGATTGATTCTTATTGAGCAAGTTGTTGTTTGACTTGTTTCTCATCTTTCTTTGCTGCCTGTTTCTCTCTCTCTCTCTCTCTCTCTCTCTCTCTCTCTCTCTCTCTCTCTCATTTGAGTTACTATGAATTCTGAGACCTTGTTTGAAATGGTTAAAAATGAAGAATCCAAGATAAAAAGCTAAGATTAAAAAAAATGAAATTCACATCCTAGGAAAGTCAAGTCTCATCCACATCTCTGGCCTTCACTCTATTAACTCTGGTCTCAAGCGAGCCGAGGCCCATCTATACATCTCCAACTCTAGCCATCAACCTAATAATTCAGGTCCTAGGAAGTTAAGACCTATCGACATCTCCATTGTGTGGGAAGAGTATTCATTTTTAGGCTCCCTTTTATTTCATTTTGCCTTAAAGGGAACATTATTTGTTGGCCATTTTTTTATATTTTTTTCACCTTTGTTATTCATTTTTAATCATTCTTAAAAATACATGCCTTACAATTCCTGGGAATTCAATTAAATGCAAGCTAATGTCCCATCTACATTTTTACATCCAATTGAACTCATGAAAATTTTGCAAAGTGAATTTTCAAAAGTAGTTAAAAATAAAGTAAAAAAGTGAAGATTCGAAAGTAGACATCAAATAGTCTCTCCTATTATGAGAATAAATAATGGGATTAGGATCATACTAGAAAATCAAATCACCAGAAGGTGATGTCTCATCCCATCTTCACATTATATCCACCATCTCTCACCTTTTTAAATTATTTTTTAGAATTTCATTTACCTAGAGTTCTTAGGAATTCAATTCCATGCAAACATGGCCATGATATTTAATTTTTTTATCCTTTTATCATCCCATGATTTATGTTTTTCTCATCAATCAAATAAGTTGTTTCTTTTGTTCTTTCTTTTCAATGTCTTTAGATTAGCTTCCTAACAATAAGTAATGCATTTGGTTTCTATGAAATGGTAAATGAAACCACATTCATGCCATGTAAAAATCATGATGAAAATAATACAATGGATTAACAGTATGCTCAATATTACTAGACAATCAACTCCTATTAGAGTAATATTTTTGAGATTCCATTTAAATAGGATGTCACACGACTCGGGCCCTAGAATCTATAGATTGTGACATGCGTACTTCTATGAAATTCCCACATGTACCTAAGTATAGACGGAATTCCACAAGGGATTTTCACATTCAAACACATAAGAGGTACTTTAAAGGACATTTGTACGAGTACTCAACACACGAAAGCTTGTCAATATCTCCTAATAATTTTCAAATTTTCAATAACATTTCAATAGTATCATTTCACATAAGAAACAGTCCACGCCTAGACATTCAATTATACAAAAGAGATGTATATCATTACTATCTACAACCTATACATCATACTATATGATGCAAGCATGTTCTCACCTATATAAAAGTAGGAACAACTATACAATGTCTATACAAAACCTATATAAAAGTAGGGACAACTATAGCATGTCTATACGAAGTCTATACAAATCTGCACAAAAGAAATATAAATAATATGGATAGGGAGTAAAAGATATACATGTCTAAGTCAAGCTAGATGAAGAACTGTCAAACATATATATATGTGCAACTAGTACAAAATATAAAAACCCCAAAAACCCAATAAACAAATCCTTAGAATATATAGGAGTCACTCTTTGGTCTAGGGATCAGTCAGAATGCCTCTGTTGTTCATTGGTCAAGACCTGAAGGAACATCTGGGGTCTCCTCCTCAGTCTCCTTAGCCTTGGTGAGGCCGGTATTGAGACCTGAGCCTATAATACCAAATAGATTGCTGTGAATAAGACTATTTAATAAAAACATAAGCATGAATAAAGTAATACAAGCTAGGTCTAGCACAATTAATTAATAGATGATTATAAGAATTCAATTTAATCTACTAAGCAATATTGGGCATTAAGTTAATCATACTATACAAATCAATAAGAAAAACACATTCAATTGGTTACTAGATATAGCTAAATCTTCTCAGTAGAAATCTTGTCAGTGGGTACACTAATGCCTATGCATGGTTACATCTAGGTTCCTAGTTTCTGGAGTTCAGTGGTAATAATCATTTTGTCCAAATTCGACCCCGTTAAGTCTTACAAGGGTGAAGTTGAGTAGAGCCTGACTAATTCTAAGTAATCAATAAATTAAGTAAGATGTCAGTCTAAGTCAATCAATTTCAATTTCAGTCTGGTTTATTGTTCTTATTCAATTAATTTCAAAAATGGTACCAATTTAAATAGTAGAAATAATCAATCAATGTAACATCATTATAAACAATGATTCAGTAATAACAATGTAATAATCCAGGCCGAGCTTAAGTTTTGCTTGACTCGGCCTAGGCCGGCCAATGATCACCCCTACTTAGGGCTAATTATGAAATATCTGGAAATCAAATGGAGATTTATAAAACCACCCTAGGTTGCATTAGAAGTGGTCTAAAATTGGCAGTGCCTGCTTGTGCGTGGCCTTAGGTGCACTTAAGCACCTTTGCTTTTGCTTTGACAAGTTATGACTGGCGAATTTTTGTTAGTCAATTCTACACCCGAGTTTGAGCACAAGCTCACTGGCTCTTGAGTGGGTGCTCTAGAATTCTATCTATGAATTTTGTTGCACACTCCATTCTTCTTCAATTAACTGCATATGGAACCTCCTGCTCCCCCATTCCATTCACATGCATAATACTACATAACTCCAATACATCTATCATTATCCACACCAATCATTTTAGATATTCCATTCATCATGATGTTCTATTTTCAAAAAGTAATAAGAAAAGGCTATAGTATCAAATCAAGATCATAATTCATAATTGAATCAAGGAAGTATCAATCATGCATTCAGAAAAACTAGCTTATACTTACCTTGATCACAAGCTTGGTATACAACTCTCCTTACTTTGGCTCAGTTAGAGAAAAATCTCAATTCTAACAACCCTGACATATAAAAGAATCAAATAAGATGGAGAATGAGATGCATGCACACAAATTAGAGTCCTCTTGACTCCACCAAACTACAAATTCTATAAGTGGTAAGAAACCTTACCTTAGAATTTAATGGAGAAAGAGAAGGAGAAGGATATTGAGATTCAACAATTCTGGGGTATGAGAGTAAAGAGAAGATGATGAAGTTGAAGATCTTTGTCTCTAAACCCACATGCAAGCCTTTGCTTGCTTAAATTTGATGAAGAAGATGCTAAGGAAAGGAAGAAGGAAGCTCTAGCAATTCTAAGTTCAGAAAAAGGGTTGAATGTAGTGTTTGGTTCTTTTATAAATTTGATTTTCTGGATTTTATAAGAACAACTTTCTTAATATATTTTCAGTTTTTGTCATTTGAAGGCCCATATGATTCAATTGAGGTTGAATGAATTTGGGTCTAACATGAAAAATTGACAAGCTCAATGAGATGAAAGCAATGGTATCAATATGATTCATGTTTAATGCAAAACTACAAAATTTATGTAAGGTCCAAACCCAAGTTAATTATAATATATAATAATTAATTTCATTTTACTTTAATTAAAATGTAATTAGGCTAATTCAACTCAAATCCCTTTGGGTTTGGGTCGTGGATAGGTAGTCGGGTCGGATTCGAACCTTACTTAGGTAGTCAAGGGCCTTTTCTTATTTTAGAATTGCATAGTTTTGCATCATCAAAGCATCATATTAATTGCATCGAGTGTGTCTCATCTTGAGAGTCATCTTTCTTGTTTGGCCTAACTCAATTTGGATTCATCTCGGCCTAGTTTAAGCCCAACTGACTCAAATTTGAAATATAGAAAACTAGTGGGCCTGTTTGCAATTTCCAAAAAACCCAATCCATTTAAAAACCAATACCCACTTCATCCCTCTTCCCCTTCCCTCATTTCTGTTGGAGCAAAAAGTTTCCTCTCCTCTGCCATGCTCTCTTCTTCACCTTGACTTCATTTTGGGCATTAGAAGCCTTGCATGCAAAGGATTTGAGCTTCTTCTTCCTCCTCTTCACTCTACTTGTTCTCCTTCTTGGAATCTATGGCATTATTTCCTTCCTTATGCTTGTAGAAGCCTTGAGGTAAGAAAATCCCATCACCATTTCCTTTCTTGGGTTCAATAGAGTCAAAAAGACTCAAGCTTAGAGCATGCATGCCTCACATTCTCATTTTTCTCAATGCATGTTTAGATCATCCTCTAGTGAAGCCTTCTCCACCACCAAACCAAAGGGCAATTTGATTTGGGTGAAGCACTGCACTTAAGGCAAGTATAAGAGTACGTATTCTCTATATGCATGATCAATTTTGTTGATTCTTGATGAGCTCCTTCTAAGTACCATTTTATAGCTCTCTTTTGATCTTTAATTAAAGTTGTAAGATTAGTCTAAGTGTTAATGTTGGGGTTGTGAATGAATGATGAAAATGGATGGTAGGGAGACCCAAGAGTGTAGCATAAAGGGGTCTCATTGGTGTTGGATGCAGGGGAGGTAAAGAGGAGCAAAAGAGAATTCAGTTTGAAACTGATTCCACTCAGAGCATAGTGCTTCAGGGCCGACTGGTCGGTCCTTAAGCCCGATTGGTCCGGTAACCCAAAGTGTTGTATTAGAAATTCTATTTAAAATTTGGTTCTATGACTGACCATAGGCCTTCCATAGTCCATAGTATGGCATAAGGAGGGGCTACACCTTTGAACCTTGGTGAAGCCGGGGTGTTTTAAGCTAATCCTACCATAGGATTGTAAGTATAATCGAAGACCATTTAGGGCCTTAGAAGTGGAACCTTTACCTCAATCAAATTAGCCCAACGGTAACTGTACACTAAGAAGGAAAAGTGTTGAGCCATCACTCATTCTCTCTTGACTTCTGGTTGTTTCCTGACGTCACATCATAGGTGTTAGCATAAGAAGTGTTGTCTATCACTTATACATTGTAACACTAAGATTTTGGTGACACATTGACACCGGATGTTTTATGAATACACCGTATTAAATTACTAAAGAAACACAGAATGTCTTAGCATAGGGTTGACTAGTAAATTTTCTTGTTGACCTCTCAATCTAAATGCATTTATATTATTAAATAACCCTTGCCCTCAACATAATTTAATCATGTACCCATTCCTCCTAGTGAGCTTTGAGGCAAAATCGGAGACAGAGCTTCGACTAAGTGTGAGCCCGTGAGCCGAGACAGGTGTAACTAAGGTTGTGAGGGTTCGAGCTCTGTTAGCTCATTTAAGTATGCATTGTTGATATTAGTTACTTCGTTAATTCCGATTCTATGATTGGTTACAATGTCAAGACTGATATGCGTTTATGTATAAGTATGAGTCGATCGCTATATATGATAAGTATGAATTCTGATCAATCTTGATATATTGAGTTGGCACCACTTAGCTTGTACCCATAGGAGGTTTGTTGGGACCGAATGAGGGTATTCTATATGTTATCTACTGCAGTAATTATATGAAGAGTTGGTCGACACTCTTGGGGTAGCTAGATGGTCTTGGCTCAATCGCTAATGATTTCCCACAGTACGATATGCTCTCTTACTAGAGAGAAAATAGCCACGTGGATGCCAATTTGTGTAATGTTGTCTTTCTATCTATGATTCTTTATTCATGCTTATTCACATGTAGAACATGCCTAGTTTCCATTATTGATCTCCTTTAATCATTATGTCGTTTAATTTCAATTATTACATCATGATAGGCTTAAGTACCCTTATATTTGTTTGACTATTGTGTTAACAGTGCTACCCTTGGTATTACAAGTACAGAACCTAGTGCCGATACGGCAGTCGAATCGCCCTCGGAGGAAACCATAGTGGTATCTCGGGATATAAACGAGTGAGACGAGGTTGGTATCTTTTATTAGTCATACTCCACAGCACATAATAAGGATCTTTTTTTTTTTTTTTTTTTTGAGGATTGTTAGTATGTAGCCATGGTTTGGCTTGTAATAGAACTTTTCATCTTTCATTTTGTTTATGTTTATAGGACTCTTGTAACTTGTGCATGTGGATGAGAAATTAACAGACTTTGGTTTTATTAATAAATTAGTAAATGCTATATTAGTGTCTATGATATGTACAGGTGAATTCTCTAGGTTTCTGCTTAATTATTCAAATATTAGATATGTGTTTATGAATCTTCCTCACACGTACCTATGGAATTACCCTTATGACAGTTGTATGTGTCTTGATATGGCACAAATTGTCACGGGTTACGTGTGCCTCACCTCGGGATCCACTATAAATCTCTAATTCTTGGGTTCGGGGCATGACATACATAAGTATGGTAACTGAGCATTATTAAGTCAATTAAAGGACTTACCAACCCTAGGGAAACATGGTGAGGATACGATTGATTCAGTTGGGGAATACATTTTGTACAAGGATTTATAATTTACCTTATGTGTTAGGGTGTTGTTGTGACTAATCACTATTATAGTTGCAGGTAATGGCTTCTGGATCGGGATCTGGTAACAATATGGGAGATAACAAACGTGATGATGTTGCAATAAAGGATGCGGATCCTCCACTGCCTCCACCTCCTCATCCTACATATGGTATAGAAGAACGTTTCATGATGTTGATGCATCAATTGGTGGCAAGCAATGCCAATCAAGCAGCAATGCAGATGCAACTAGCAGCCTTGTTGGAAAGACAGAATCAAGCTACAGATCCTAACTCCCTATATGAGAAGTTATGAAAAGAGAATCTATCATATTTACGGGAAGAGAAGATCCACTGCAAGTGAATAAATGGTTTGAGCACACGGAAAATGTTTTCAATTCGTTAACTTGTACAGGGAAGCAACAAGTGATCTTAACTGCCTCTATGTTTAGAGATGTGGCAGATGTGTGCCGGAAGAGTATTCATGATCACATCAAGGCTATGCCAAAAGATACAATCTAGGATGCTTTTAAAAAGCAATTCAGGAAAAAGTTTATCCTGGAGCAAGTCAACCACAAGAAAAAGGTGGAATTCCTTACTCTACACAAGGTACCATGACAGTAGCAGAGTATGTGCACACCTTCAGTCAGCTCTCCCGGTTTGCTATAGATTTGATTGATATCGAGGGGAAGAAAATTGAAAGGTTTCTCGAAGGTTTAAAGATAGCTATCAAGGGACACGCTACAGCTTTCCAGCATCCAGTGGAGTATGACAACGCTGTGGAGAGAGCCTACGCAGCTGAGGAAATTGAGAAGAGCCTATTCTTGAGTGAACATAGGAAGAGTGCCCTACCTTCTGGAAGGAACCAATAGTATTCTAAGAAGCAGAAAGGAGTTACCAGTGGGTCATCAAGGTTGGTTTGTGGCATGTGTAAGAAGAATCATGAGACAAACAAGTGCTGGAGAGTTAAAGGAGCTTGCTTTGGTTGTGGCTCAATGGACCACCGTTTGTCAGAATGCCTAAAGAGGAAAGGTACCAGTCAAGCCTTGCAACAACAACAATACTCGCAGCCTTCTAAGACAGCACCACCTGTTCCTCCACTTCAGCAACAACAAGCAAGGCAGGGCTAAGGACAAGCACGATAGGGACAAGGCAACTAAGACAGGATCAACAAAGGCAAGGACAACAGAATCGACCCCAAAGACAAGGCCGCGCATATGCAATAACTTCAGAGGAAGTGGAAGCGGCAAAACACACAGTCGTAGGTAAGGTTTCTATTTGTGATGTAGAGGCTAAGGTGTTATTTGATTCTGGATCTTCGCATTCTTTTATTTCACCTCAATTCTTTAGTAGGATACGGGAGTAGCGAACGCAGCTACCGTACATGTTGAATGTTATCACCTCTGTAGGTAAGAAGTTGATCTGTGAGGTTTACCACCCAAGTTGTAAGGTCCTGATTGGTGAGATGCAATTCCCAGCAGAACTCATCGTGTTGCCAATGTACGATTTCGATGTGATCTTAGGCATGGACTGGTTGACTAAATACAAGGCTTGTTTGGATTATTTCCGTAAGGCCATCACCATGAAGGTGGATGAAGCCGGTCCAAGTGTTGTCTTCCAAGGAGAGAAAAGGAGTTCGAGCACTAGGATAATTTCCGTACTTTGAGCAAAAAGACTAATTCATAGTGGTTGCGAAGGGTATATTGCCTTTATTGTTGAAAGAAGTCACCTAAGAAGTTAGAAGAGATCCTGATAATTTATGAGTTTTCGGATGTGTTTCCAAATGAAGTTCCTGGTCTTCCTCCAGTTAGGTAAGTAGATTTTACTATAGAAGTTATACATGGTATAGTCCTGATCTCTAGAGCTCCATATAGGATGGCACCTGCAAAACTATGTGAGCTTAAGGTACTAGACAAAGGATTTATTCATCCGAACACATCACCATGGGGAGCCCCAACTTTATTTGTGAAAAAGAAAGATGGCACCCTTCAAATGTGTATTGATTACAGGCAGTTGAATCAGGTGACAATCAAGAATAAATATCCACTGCCTCGAATAGATGAGTTCTTTGATCAATTATAGCATGCAACATATTTCTCCAAGATTGACTTGAAGTTTGGATATCATCAGTTGTTAGTTAGGGATCAAGATACACCCAAGACAACTTTCAGAACTACGTACGGGCATTATGAATTCTTAGTCATGCCATTTGGGCTAAATAATGCCCCAACTGTATTCATGGCCTTAATGAATAGAATATTGTCACCTTATCTCGACCGATTTGTTGTGATTTTCATCGATGATGTATTGGTGTATTCCAAAACCAGAGATGAGCATGTTGAGCATTTGAGGACTTCACTTCAGTAATTGAGAGATCATCAACTATACGCCAAATTGGATAAGTGCGATTTCTGGTTGAAACAAGTTACTTTCTTAGGACACATAATTTCAAAGGATGGACTTACACTAGATCCAGCCAAGATTGAGGCGATAACCAATTGGCAAAGTCCTAAAACAGTTGCTGAAGTTAGAAGCTTTGTTGGTCTTGCAGGTTATTATCGAAGATTTGTTAAAGATTTTTCCAAGATAGTGGCACTATTGACTAAATTGACTAGGAAGAACGAACCATTTGTTTGGTCAGATAAATGTGAATCGAGTTTCCAATTACTTAAGGAGAAGTTGATCTCAGCCCCAATCCTGTCTTTATCAGAAGGTAGTGGTGGATTTGTTATATATACGGATGCTTCAAGAATTGAAATGGGATGTGTGTTGATGCAAAATGGAAAAAGGTCATAGCAAACTGGTCCCCGCAATTAAAGGAACACGAGAAGAACTATGCCACACATGATCTAGAATTGGCCGCTGTCGTCTTTGCTTTGAAGTTATGGAGACACTACTTGTATGGAAAGAGATTTGAGGTCCATAGTGATCATCGCAGTCTTCAGTACTTATTCTCTTAACATGATCTCAATATGAGACAGCATAGATGGCTTGAGTTTTATAAAGGACTATGATTTTCTAATTAAGTACCTTTTGGGGAAAGGAAATGTAGTGGCTGATGCTCTGAGTAGGAAATCAACTATTAAGATGGCAGGTATGTGTGGTGAGTGGTCTCTAGTAGAAGAATTTTGAGATTTGGATGTGGAAATTGAATTCGTAGATGATAAGGTCATGCTAGTAGCTATGTATGTTTTCGAACCAACCTTGATACAATAAATTAAGGAGAGATAGTTTGAGGACCCAGAATTCATCAAGATTCGAGATCATATATCACTGAGACCAGATTTCAGGATGGTTGATGGTGTATTATATTTCAGGGATAGACTATGTGTCCCAACAGTTCAAAATCTAAAGGAAGCAATCATGAGCAAAGCACATCATGCCATATATTCCATGCATCCCTGGAGTACTAAGATGTATCGAAATTTGAATAGCAGGTTTTGGTGGAACAACATGAAAAAAGATATTATAGGTTTTGTGGCTAGATGTCTCACCTGCCAACGTGTGAAGGCTGAACATAAAAAACCTCCCAGTTTACTCTATCCCTTACATATCCCCAAGTGGAAATGGGAAAACATCTCGATGGATTTTGTCTTAGGGCTGCCTTAGACGAGCAAACATCATGATGCTATATGGGTAATTGTTGATCGATTGACAAAATCAGCCCATTTTATTCCTATTAGGAAATGATGAAATTTCATGAGATGGCTAAGATCTTCACAGATGAGATGACGCAGTTGCATGGCACTCCAATGTCTATAGTTTCAGATAAGGATAGTAGATTTGTTTTTTTTCTTCTAGCAGTCTTTTCAGAAATCTATGGGCACCTAACTTAACTTTAGCACTGCGTACCAACCACAGACCGATGGCTAATCAGAGTGTACAATACAAACTCTTGAGGATATGCTTCGAGCCAGCCTGTTAAACTTTGGAAAAGAGTGGGATGAACACCTTTCCTTGCTTGAATTTGCATATAACAATAGTTATCACGCGAGCATCGAAATGGCTCCATTTGAAGCTTTGTATGGTCGTAAGTGTCGTACACCGATGTGTTAGGAAGAAGTTGGAGTTAGAAGTTTCCATGGACCCTCTCTTGTTGCAGATACAGCGGAGAAAATACAGAAAGTCCAAGATAGATTGAAGATTGCAAGGTCTCATTAAAAGAGCTATGCTGATAACTGCCGTAGACCTCTCGAGTTTCAAGTGGGAGATAAGGTTTTCTTGAAAGCCTCCCCAATGAAAGGTACTATTAGGTTTGGACAGAAAGGCAAGCTTGCTCTACAATTTATAAGTCCTTTTGAAATTCAAAGTAGAGTTGGAGATTTGGCATATCGATTGGAATTACTACCCCAACTCGCTAGAGTTCACAACGTATTCCACGTATCGATGCTTAGAAAATATCTTCCGGACCCCTAACATGTTCTCGAGATTGATGACATCTAGGTGAAGCCAGATACGAGCTATGAAAAGCGACCTCTTCGTGTCATTGACACAAAGGATCACGTGTTGTGTACCCAGACGATCAAATGGGTCAAGATTCTTTAGGAACATCATGGACCGGAAGAAGCTACTTAGGAACTTGAGGAACAAGTTCGTGAGAAGTATCCAGGACTTTTACATGGGGTATGTTACATTCGGAAGATCAAATGTTCTTTTAGAGGGGGAGGATGTAAGGTTCAAACCCGAGTTAATCATAATTTATAATAATTAATTTTGTTTTACTTTAATTAATTGTAATTAGGCTCATTCAACTTAAATCCCTCTGGATTTGGGTTGTGGATAGGTAGTCGGGTCAGGTTCGAACCTTACTTAGGTAGTCAAGGGCCTTTTTATTTTAGAATTGTACGGTTTTGCATCATCAAGGCATCATATTAATTGCATCGAGTGCGTCTCATCTTGAGGGTCATCTTTCTTGTTTGGCCCAATTTAATTCGAATTCATCTCGGTCCAGTTTAAGCCCAACTAACTCAAATTGGAAATATAGAAAACTAGTGGGCCTGTTTGCAATTTCTAGAAACCCAATCCATTTAAAAACTAAAACCCACTTCGTCCCTCTTCCCCTTCCCTCATTTCTGCTAGAGCAAGAAGTTTCCTCTCTTCTTCCATGCTCTCTTCTTCACCTTGACTTCACTTTGGGCATTAGAAGCCTTGCATGCAAAGGATTTGAGCTTCTTCTTCTTCCTCTTCACTCTACTTGTTCACCTTCTTGGAATCTAAGGCATCATTTCCTTCCTTGTGCTTGTAGAAGCCTTGAGGTAAGAAAATCCCACCACCATTTCCTCTTTTGGGTTCAATAGAGTAAAAAAGACTCGATCTTGGAGCATGCATGCCTCACATTCTCATTTTTCTCAATGCATGTTTAGATCATCCTCTAGTGAAGCCTTCTCCACCTTCAAACAAAAGGGCAATTTGATTTGGGTGAAGCACTGCACTTAAGGCAAGTATAAGGGTACATATTCTCTATATGCATGATCAATTTTGTTGATTCTTGATGAGCTCCTTCTACGTACCAATTTACAGTTCTCTTTTGATCTTAAAGTTGCATGATTAGTCTAAGTGTTAATGTTGGGGTTGTGAATGAATGATGAAAATAGATGGTAGGGAGACCCAAGAGTGTAGAATAAAGGGGTCTCATTGGTGTTGGATGCAGGGGAGGTAAATAGGAGTAAAAGAGAATTTAGTTTGAAACTTATTCCACCCGGAGTAGAGTGCTTCAAGGCCGATCGGTCAGTCCTGAAGCCCGATCGGTCGAATTCTTGTTTTGGGAGGTGTCTGACCGGTTAAACACAATATCCGATCGGTCGGGTAATCCAAACTACTGTATTAGAAATTCTATTTAAAATTTGGTTCCATGACTGGCCATAGGCCTTCCAGAGTCCATAGTGTGGCATAAGGAGGGGCTACACCTTTGAACCTTGGTGAAACCGGGGTGTTATAAGCTAATCCTATCTTAGGATTGTAAGTATAATTGAAGACCATTTAGGGCCTTAGAAGTGGAACCTTTACCTCAATCAAATTAACCCAACGGTATTTGTACACTAAGAAAGAAGAGTGTTGAGTTATCACTCATTCCCTCTTGACTTCTGGTTGTTTCCTGACGTCACGTCTTGGGTGTTGGCATAAGAACTGGTGTCCATCACTTGTTTATTGTAACGCTAAGATTTTGGTAACATATTGACATCGGATGTTTTATGAATACGCCGTATTGAATTACTAATGAAACACGGAATGTCTTAGCATAGGGTTGGCTAGTAAATTTCCTTGTTAACCTCTCAATCTAAATGCATTTATATTGTTAAGTAAACCTTGCCCTCAATATGATTTAATCATGTACTCATTCCTCCTAGTGAACCTTAAGGCAAAATCGGAGACAGAGCTTTTACTGAGCGTGAGCCCATTAGCCAAGACTGGTGTAAATAAGGTTATGAGGGTTCGAGCTCTGATAGCTCATTTAAGTATGCATTGTTGATATTAGTTACTCCGTTAATTCCAATTGTATGATTGGTTACAACATCAAGCTTAATATGCATTTCCGTATAAGTATGAGTCAATCGCTATGCATGATAAGTATGAATTTTGATCAGTCTTGATACATTGAGTCCACACCACTTGTACCCATAGGAGGTTCAACGGGACCGAATGAGGGTATTCTGTATGTTACATACTGCAATAGTTATATGAAGAGTTAGTCGACGCTCTTAGGGTAGCTAGATGGTCTTAGCCAGATCACTAGTGATTTCCCACAGTACATATGCTCTCTTACTAGAGAGAAAATAGCCACGTGGATGCCAATTAGTATAATATTGTCTTTCTATCTATGATTCTTTATTCATGCTTATTCACATGCACAACATGCTTAGTTTCCGTTATTGATCTCTTTTAATCATTAAGTCGTTTAATTTCAATTATTACGTCATGATAGGCTTACGTACCCTTATATTTGTTTAACCATTGTATTAACAATACTACCCTTGGTGTTATAGGTATAGAACCCAGTGCCGATACGGTAGTCAAAGCGCCCCCAAAGGAAACCACAGCAGTACTTCGGGATATAAACGAGTGGAACGAGGATGATATCTTTTCTTAGTCATCCTCAACGCGTAACAGGGATTTTTTTTTTTTTTTGGGTGGTTGGTGGGGTGGGGGGGGGGGGGTGTTAGTATGCAGCCATGGTTTGGCTTAAAATAGAACTTGTCATCTTGCATTTTGTTTATGTTTATGAGACTCTTGTACCATGTGCATGTGGATGGGAAATTAACAGACTTTGGTTTTAGTAATATATTAGCAAATGCTTTGTTAATGTCTATGATATGTACAGGTGAATTCTCTAAGTTTCTGCTTAATTATTCAAATACTGGATACGTGTTTATGGATCTTCCTCACACGTACCTATGGAATTACCCTTGTGACAGTTTGTACGTGTCTTGATATGGCATGAATTGTCACGGGTTACGTGTGCCGTGCCTCAGGATCCACTATAAATCCCCAATTCTCGGGTTCGAGGCGTCACAATATAAAATTAAGAAAAAGGGCATCTATTACCTAATCAATGTCAAATTTACACAAACTACCAATTCGCTATCCAAACTTGATCCAATGGACTTGAACAAGACAAAAAAAACCTAATTCTAACTCAAATACCCTAATCATAATTATTTATATTAGTATTAGAGCAATTAGCTAGTAATTATACTTAATTAACCACTAATCATGCTTGGCTCGAATTGGAGTGCTACATATGAGTTTGACTCCCTTCACTTCTATAGTGAGGGTTCTATGTGCTAAGTATATCATGGAGGAATCTCCATTGTCCTTAAAGGGTTCTATATGCTAACTATATCACCATCGGCATATTGTGGGAAATTGACCCCTAATTGTCTCTTTGGAAGGAAAGTACCCACAATTTAGTTGTGAAGGATGTGCCATCACTAAGGCCCTATAAGGTCATTGGGAATTCCTAATATCCTAAGTTCATAGTGTTCTTACAGCTTGGCAGTGTACATGTTACGGCCTAGTAGAGTGGCTCAAGTTCTCTCCCCAATTTCATACGCAGTTATGGTTCAACCATACGTTGGCCTACGGCTTAGCCATGCTAAGCTTACGGCTAGGGTTACAACTATGTACGGCTTAGCCATAGTGCATTCCACAGTGTAGCCGTGGGTAAGCTATAGAAGGAAGTTGGAATTTCAGGCTCTCGGGAAAGCTCATTGTAAAATGGCTTACGGCTTGTTCATGGGATAGGTACGGCTTAGCCGTAGTTCATTCCACGGTGCAACCGTGGGTTAGCCATAGTACAAGAATAGGTTTTAGTACTCTCGAGACTTTAAGCTGTACACATTTACGTCTTAGCTGTAGCTTCACCATAAGCTTCAGAAATTCTGAAGTTGATTCTGAAACTTGAGTTCATTGTAGAACTATGAGGTGTGAAGGTTAAGGGAGCTTCTTATGACTTTCAAAATGTCACTAAGGGTTGTTCAAGGCTCATACAACACTTACATTACCTACTCACTCTCTAATTCATTCAATTAACACATATATATACTTAAATAAAAAAGGAAGAGCTGTAGCTTAAGATTTGGATTAATCAATCTAAAATCCAATAACTAAACATACATGCAGTACTATATATACTCCAATACTTACCTTAAACAGTGCTTGACCTCACTAACTCTCCCTTGGTGTGTGATTAGAGAAAATCCTCAATGAAGGTGGTTTCTCTACATGACAACATGCAAATGGTGAATGTGACGTAGAATGCATGCATGTCATAGATTTGAGTCTTCTTAACTCTAACAAGCCCTAAGATATGAAATGGAAGTAGAGTCTTCAACTTAATAGGCTGTAGCTTGGAGAATAAGGTACTTCCCAAAGAGAAAATGCATAAGAGAAAAAGAAGATGATGAGTGAAGACTATTCCTATGGCATGCAAGACCTCCAATCCTTGTTTACAACTTCAAATTGGAAGTGAAGATGAAGAAGGAAGAAAGGGAAGAAACAACTCCAGCAACGAAGAAGAGGAAAAAGAGAGAATGGACGTTGAGTTTTATTGTTTTAAATGAAATTTCCTGCAGTTACATACAAGTCCAAGTTTTGGGGATATTTACAGTTTAGGTCACATGGCCTTAATTGGGCCAAGATGAGTCCAAATCAAGTCGGGCCCAACATGAAAGATGATCAACACGAAAAATTACAGAAGATGCACCTAATGAAGTGCTCATATGATATAAGAACAAATTACAAATGGGTCCTTAACTAGCTAGGTAAGGTTCGATCCCGACCTGACTACCTATTCATGACCCAAGCCCTAAAAGTTTGAGTTAAATTAGCCTAAACACATTTTAATTAATGTAAAACAAGATTAATTAGTATAAATCAAGGTTAGTTGGGATTATGACCTTACAGAGATGATGGTTGCACCTGCTTGCACCAGTGTCAAGGAAGGTGTAGTAGAAGATTGCGATGATGCTTGTACTGGCAACCAAGATGAGGCTATGCACGGTGCCCTTCCTCTGCTCTCATTTTCGTGCCCTAGCTTTCAGCGATCCGAGGATGATGGTTGAACCTGCTTATACTGGCATCAGTGAATGTGTAGCGGAAGATCGCGATGATGCTATGATGATGCATTTATCGTTGACCGAGATTAAGCTCTACACGGTGCCCTTCCTTTGCTCTTTTGTGCCTTAGCTCTCAGCGATCCGCGAAAATCAAGACATTTCAATCATTTTTCCCTTTTTGGACCCTTATATAAAGAAATCTCCTAGACCGTTGGATCTCAACCTGAAATGGATGACCGAGATGATAGTTCTCATATATCTTGTGAGAATTGTTCTCACAAGATCAAATCTGTATATCTATATCTAGATGACTGTGCGCATCTCGATGGGGGGCCCCACCTGGGATTAGGACTAGGGGGATCAAAATATCTCCCTATGCCCTTCCTCTCTGTAAAAAATGAGCTTCATCTCCCCTTGCGTCATGTCCATCTAGACCCCACAATTTTAATAATGCATGGTCCATTTAGATTGGTGTGCAGTCAATCCAATGGTCCAATCCATTCAGATCGGGCCAAAGATTGGTGGACATGTGCAATTCAAAAGGCCTTTATATGTGGTCCATTTGGATTGACCATATGATGCGCCCCACCCTAGGTGTGCACCTAATAACTACTATATATATAGAGACTGGTTAGCCTAAGCTCAAGCTAAGGATAAACCTGTAAGCTTACTCCTGTGGGGTCCATGTCACAACCCGTGCCCAATAAGTTGGGGGTTAAGTTTAAACCTAACTAGTGACACATGTACTCCCGTGCATATACACTTAGACCCTGTCTAAATGAACACGCGCGAGGGAAATTTCACACGTGCCAATACATATACGCGGAAGCTGTAAGTATCATTGCATAACAAAAGAAGATAAACTAAAACAAAAGCATATCGACAAAAGATTACAACAGATTACATGAAGTCTAGAGTTATACAAAAGTAAGCCAAAATAAAAATTATAGAGACCATGAGCAAAACAAAACTAAGTAAACTCACATTGAGGAAGACCTATATGCATGACAATCGCTCTCCGGCGGAGTGCTCACATCCACTCCTCTAGTTCGGATGGGGAGTCTACGGTCTTCCATGGAGTCTGGCTAACCGACGAGGGGTTAGCAACGGGATATGAGCCTGTAACACCAAGGACAACTCATGAATACAACGATTCAACAAAGCATAAACAACAATAAGTTAACGCATGTTGTATCTAATAGAATAAAGAACAACTGATAATTCATAGAATTCCAAGTTCATATACTAGGCAAGTTGTACAATCAAATAAAGCATGCTAAAGAATCAAGATATACATGTCATGTAATACTAGGTGGCTACTACATTTGCCATATGCTCCCTCTTTAGGATCTTACATACTGAGAACACCATTGACCGGGCCACAGTACTAATGGATCTCGGGTTCCTAGGGTCTGGAAGCCCCAAGACATAAACTCACTGCAGCAGTGCCATATATACTATGCCAAATTCAACCCTGTCGGATATCCTAAGGCCGAGGTTGAGTAGTGCCTGACCATATGGAATCAATGGAATCAATCAGAACTAGAATCATATATACCATTCGTTCTTTCTTTCTTACTAACAAGCTTACCTGACGTTGCATTCATACCATATTCATACTCAAGTCAAAGGCATATCAAGCAAAGGCAAATCAAGCAAATATGAAGGTCATCTTAAGCAAATCGGATGTATACAACAATCATAAGAGTGGAGGGCAATAATCATCATTCAAAATGCCATGCAACTCAATTTGCTCAAGTTAAGAGAATTTACTAGCCAACCCTAATATAGTCATCCAGTGTTTCTAATCATGCAAGATGATGTATTTTTAAGTTATCCGATATATAATTGTCTTTCACAAGTATTACATTGTATCAGGAAAGTGTATCGAAGTCCCTTAAACCAACACCCATGGGGAGATGCTTCGCAACTGGATAACATACATGAATGAGCCGTAGCCCTCGAGATCATTCATGCAATTTTTCTCACATTCCATTGGGCAAGTTACGATTACCTACATGCTAGCTCAAAGGCCCTAGAAGGTCTCTTCAACACTTACCTTTCTTACCTTTCTTTGGTCTTACGGCCTAACCGTGGGTGACCTACGGCTTAGCCGTAGACATATTACGGCTTAGCCGTAATATGCACTGCGGCTCAGGCTTGGTTCCCCTGACTATTCATCTGCATTCACGGCTTACCCATGTTTTGTTCTACAGCTCAGCCACGATGAACGTACGGCTTAGCCATGCACACCTCACAGCTTAGCCGTGGCTGGACAGTTGAAGGTTCTCTCAATTTCTGTTCTCTGGAAATCAAGCCGTAGCTTGACCTACGGTTGGGTCACGACTCGCCTACAGCTAAGCCATAGTACATTCTACGGCTTAGCCGTAGCCTGACCGTAGAAGAAAACCAATTTTTGCAGCTCTCTGAAATCTAAGCCATGAAGTTCTACAGCTTAGCCGTAAGATTTAGGAAGTCACGTTTCAGGTTTGTTACAGAATCATCTAAAATTGAACAAAAATGAAATCAAAGAGAACAAACACATGGAATCTGATCCAAAAGGGCTGTAAGACACCAAATCATGCAATAGGGATGAGAGAAAAATAATCAAATCATTATCAACAAGTATTCATCCATATTGTCCTTATACTTACCTCAATGGGTTCTAACACGTTATTTGTTTCCTTAGGCTCAAATTCGCTGTCTAAACACGATTCTAATCACCATGCATGGAAGAAGAAGAAAAAAGTGAGTGCATGCAATGGAGAGTGAAAAGAATTCAAGACTCATAGAAAGGATCAAGAACGCAACTCTTACCTAGAACACATAAGTAGATGGCATAGGATCTAAGTGCACAAGAACTTCCCTCCTCCTTTGCTTTGATCGTGAAGAAGAAGAAACAAAGAGAATGAATGTTGAGAGAAAGAGAGAAGGCTGGTGATGAGTCAAGGTCGGTGCATGCACTTTATATAAGATAAGTATTAAAGAATTTATATAAAAGTCCAACAGTTTATGCTAAATTCAATTTGAGTCACTTAACGGTCCAATGGAAACAAACGACGTTGTTAGCATACTAGGTAGTTACGGAAATTGATAAGCTCGACGAAATACACGTGTTGACACCAAGATGATGTATAATTGACAACGTCCGACAAAATTGAAAATTACGAAAAGGGCTCATGTCTACCTAATCCATGTTAAACTTAACCCAACTACCCATCCATGACCCAAAACGAAACAAAAACAAAGTCAAAACACACACAACAACTAATTCGTCCTTAATTAATCGCTAAACCAGATTAAGTTGGGTCGGAGTGTTACATCCTCCCCCGCTTAAGAATCATTTCATCCTCGGAATGAACACGTACCTGTGTGAAGAGGTGGGGATACTGTCGTGCCATCTGCTCTTCCAATTCCCAGGACCATGATGTTTCGAAAGCACTTTGACCCATCAGATTGTTCTGGTGCGCAGTATCTGCTCTCTGATTCCCATAATATGGAGTGGATGCTCAACGTAGGTCGCATTCGGCTGTATTTACACATCGTCATACCGAATGACATGGGTAGGGTCTCGGACATACTTGCAAAGCATCGACACATGAAAGACGTCATATACTCCAGAGAATTCCATTAGAAGAGCCAACCTGTAAGCCAAATCACCAATTCGGCTCTTAATCTTGAACAGCCCAACATATCTCGGAGCCAACTTACCTTTCTGGTCAAAACGTTTAGTATCCTTCATCAGTGAGACCTTCAGAAAAACCCAATCTCCAACTTGAAACTCCAAAGCTCTTCGACGGGTATCTGCATAACTCTTCTATCTCGACCAAGCAACCTTTAAATTCTCTATTTCCTTCTGTACTTTCTCAGTAGTTTTAGCGATAATTATCGATCCATGGAAACTTCAAGTTCCAACTTCTTCCCAGCATACCTTGCTCCGACATTTGCGTCCATACAAGGCTTCATATGGGGCCATACCAATACTCTCATGGAAACTATTGTTATAGGCAAATTCGCATAATGAGAGATGTGCATCCCATTCCTTCTCAAAGCTCAATACACTGGCCCGTAACATGTCCTCTAAAGTCTGAATCGTCTGTTCCGATTGTTCATCTGTCTGCGGGTGATACGCTGTGTTGAAACTCAACTTGGTGCCCATAGCTTCATGGAACGATTTCCAAAATGACAAAATGAAACGACTATCATGATTGGACACAATCGACACAAGTGTACCATGTAGTCTTATAATCTCATCAACGAATTTCTTAGCCATTTCTGAAAAAGTCATACCCTTCTTGAATGGAATGAAATGGGCTGACTTTGTTAACCGGTCCACTATCACCCAAATGGCGCTATTCTTCATACTCGTTGGAGGTAACTCTGAAACAAAATCCACAGTAATATGCTCCCACTTCCACTGTGGTATGTGCAATGGGTGTAATGAACCTAGAGGCCTCTGATGCTCTGCTTTCACCTTCTGACAAGTTAAGCACCTAGTGATGAACCCTGTGATTTCTTCTTTCATATTGTTCCACCAAAACCGGTCTTTTAAAGTTTGATACATCTTCGTACTTCCTGGGTGCATTACATATCGAGTATAGTGTGCCTTCGTCATCAAGCTCTCCTTCAAGTTATCAATTACTGGAACGCACAATCTATTCCAAAAATATAGGATGCCATCCTCTAGTCAGAAGTCGAGTCGATCTCCAATATGGTCTCGGATTCACTTCAAGGTCACATCTTTAATTTGCCTATCCTTGATTTGCTGAATCACTTCCGATTGGAAGACCAGAGTGCTTGCCAGCATCACATAGTTATCTGTCAAGCACACTTCGACAGGCTTATCATGCATAACTAAAAGGAAATTGTCTAAAACATTTATAGTTTCTGACTTCCTACTCAGCGCATCTGCCACCACATTGCCTTTCCCTAGATGGTACCTGATTGGAAAATCATAATCCTTAATGAATTCAAGCCATCTGCATTGCCTCATGTTCAACTCATGCTGCGTGAACAAGTATTGCAAACTACGATGATCTGAGTGTACCTCAAATTCCACGCCATACAAATAATGTCTCCAATGTTTCAAAGAAAACACGATAGCTGTCAGTTCAAAATCATGTGTGGCATAGTTCTTCTCATGCTTCCGAAGTTGTCTGGATCCATAAGCAATCACTTTACCATGTTGCATCAAAACACACCCCAATCCGACTCTAGAAGTATCAGAATAGATCATGAATCCTTTACCACCACCCGATAGGGTCTGTACTGGAGTGGTAGTTAACTTTTCCTTCAAGATCCAAAAACTAGCTTCACACTCCTCAGTCTAATTAAAAGACATATTCTTCCGAGATAACCTGGTTAAAGGAGCAGAGATCTTAACAAAGTCTTGAACAAATCTTCTGTAGTACCCTGCAAGTCCAAGAAAACTCCTAATTTCTATCACAGATTTTAAATTCGGCCAATTGACAACTGCCTCAACCTTCGCTGGATCAATTGCCAATCCTTCTCGTGAAATGATATAACCAAGAAATGCCACCTACTTCAGCCAGAAATTACATTTCGACAACTTGACATATAAACGATGTTCTCTCAACAAGGTCAAGGCCTTCCTTAAATGTTCTGTACGCTCCTCTACAGTCTTAGAGTAGACTAAAATATCATCAATGAAGACCACAACAAACTAATCGAAAAAAGGAGTAAAGATTATATTCATCAAAGCCATAAAAGCAGCAGGTGCATTAGTTAATCCAAACGGCATCACGAGGAATTCATAATGTCCATACCTTATCCTGAAAGCAGTTTTGGGAATGTCATCTTCTTTCACCCTCAATTGGTGATACCCCGACCTCAAATCAATCTTAGAAAAATAGGCGGCACCTTGAAGTTGATTAAATAATTCATCAATACATGGCAAAGGGATACTTATTCTTTATTGTCACCATATTCAACTACCGGTAGTCAATACACATCCGAAAAGTGTCGTCCTTCTTGATAAACAACACCGAAGCTCCCCAGGGTGAGACACTCGGGCATATAAAACCCTTATCCAAAAGATCTTGTAATCGTTTCTTCAATTCCAATAATTCTGCTGGGGCCATATGATATGAAGCTTTATTGATTGATGCTGCACCTGGAACAAGATCGATGGCGAATTCTACTTCTCATATAGGAGGTAACTTTGGCACGTCATCGGGAAAGCCATCCAGAAAATCACACACCACAGGGATCTCTCCAAGCTGCTTCAGATCCTTCTTCTCTGAGATAAAGGCAATGAAGTCTTCCCACCCCTTGCGTATCATGCGATCCGCCTTACATGCGAAGATAAAGCGCCTCGGGCATTTCTTCTGACTACCCTCGAAATGGAACTCATTGTCTAGATCGAAGTAAATCATCCCGCTGTAACAATTCACACAGGCACGATAGCGTGCGAGCCAATCCAATTCAAGGATCACATCAAAGTCCAACATCGACAGCAGAATTAAGTCAACTAGAAATTGACGCTCTTCGATCCGTACATCGCATTGGGGGTAGTATACACTACACTCCACCCTCTTGCCAACGGAAGTGGACACCACCAACACATACGGTAGCAACTTAGGCGGCTGCCATAACTGTTCAGTAAAATAAGGTGCTATGTACAAACGCGTAGACCTCGAATGAAACAACGCTATAGCTTTAGCTTGCATAATCAAAATAATACCTTCCACCACATTCACCTCGTCAGTACTCTCATGGGTAGCAGCATAAGCACGAGCAATCTGGCGAGTCGGCTTCTGCCCTTGATGGGATTGCTACGGTCTGCCTGGAGCTGTCGAAGCAATGGGTCTAGATTGTTAGGGTTGGGAAGACTTGTACTTCAGACATTTAGTCATCAGATGGTCCATGAACCACAAATGAAATAAGCTCCTATCTTTTTCCAACATTGCTCCAACTTGTGGCCTTTGCCACAATGCTCACACGTCACACCGGCAGAACTGGAGGTACCTTGTCTGCCTTTTATCTTCTTCTGTGCTTGCCCCTTTACACAAAATGGTGCATGTCTCTTGGAGTCAACAGCTCTTTCTGCTTGGAGATTGGCCTCGGTGGCATAGGTTCTGTCCACCACAGCATCCAAGGTAACTGGCCTTTGGGAGGCTGTGGCATGGTTCGTGTATGTAGGGTTCATGCCGTTGATGAAGCAATTCACTTTCTTTTCTTCTGTATTAATCATATCCTCCACAAAATGAGATAGTTGCATGAACATGTGCACATATTCGGCCACGGTCATCTGCTGCTGCTGCAACGCTAAAAACTCTACTTCCTTCGCCTGTTAAACATGAGCTGGAATAAACTTCCTTCTAAATCACTTCTTGAAAGTCTCCTAAACTGTTGCACTTGATAAGTCCTTATAAGACTCTTTCACACTTTTCCACCAGGTCTTTACTACATCGCAAAACATTGAAGCTATGAGTCCTACTTTCTGTCTGTTGGTACACACCACTGTCTCAAATAGATCCTCTGTATGCTCTAACTATTGATCAACTTTCAATGCGTCTTCGATCCCAAAGAATTCAGTGGCTCTAATTTTTGAAACTTGTCGTAGAGCGTGTTTGGATCGCTTTCCTTCAATTGGAAGACCACCTATTGCTCTACATGCGGTGGAACTGATGCTTGACTTTGCCTAACTATAAGGGAGACTACTTGTGCTTACAGAGAATGAATTGCTTGTAACATCGTAAGGAACCAATCATCCGCATTATGTGGCTGTTGTGGAGGAGCTGATCCACTCTCATTATCCCCATGATTATTATTGGTACCTGAGCTGGAAGCCAGGTCCTGCAAGATGCAAAAGGGGACACAAGGTGTCCCCCCCCCCCTCCCAACAAAAGAAAATATCAGACTATAACGTCAAATATTTGTAATCGTATCCTCACCGCATTCCTATATGCCTACATGTTTATCAACTCGAGCAACAATGCTCTGATACCAAACAATACGTATGTCATAACCCGAACCCAGAAAGTCGAGAGTTAAGTTTAAACCTAACCAGTGACACACATACTCTCGTGCACATACACTTAGACCCTATCTAAATGAACACGTATAAGGAAAATTTCATACGTGACAATACATGTTCGCGGAAGCTGTAAGTATCATTGCATAACAAAAGAAGATATACTAAAACAAAAGCATATCGACAACAGATTACATAAGGTTTTGAGTTATATAAAAGTGAGCCAAAATACAAATTATAGAGACCATGAACAAAATAGAACCAAGTACAACCAACACTGAGGAAGACCTATATGCATGACAATCGCATTCCGGCGGAGTGCTCACATCCACTCCTCTAGCCCGGATGGGGCAGCTACGATCTTCCCTGGAGTCTAGCTGACCAACAAAGAATCGGCAGTAGGGTTTGAGCCTGCAACACCAAGGACAACTAATGAATACAACGATTCAGCAAAGCATAAGTAACAATAAGTTAACACATGTTGTATCTAACAGAATAAAGAACAACTGATAATTCATAGAATTCCAAGTTCATATACTAGGCAAGTTGTGCAATCGAATAAAGCATGCTAAAGAATCAAGATATACATGTCATGTAATACTAAGTGGCTACTACATTTGCCATATGCTCCCTCTTTAGGATCTTAAATACCAAAAACACCATTGATCGGGCCACGATACTAATGGATCTCAGGTTCCTAGGGTCCAGAAGCCCCAATACATAAACTCACTGCAGCAGTGCCACATACTACGTCAACTTCAACCCTGTCGGGTATCCTAAGGCTGAGGCTGAGTAGTGCCTAACCATATGGAATCAATGGAATCAATCAGAACGAAATCATATATACCATTCGTTCTTTCTTTCTTAGTAACAAGCTTACCTGACGTTCCATTCATACCATATTCATACTCAAGTCAAAGGCATATCAAGCAAAGGAAAATCAAGTAAATATGAAGGTCATTTTAAACAAATTGGATTTATACAATAATAATAATAGTGGAGGGCAATAATCATCATTCAAAATGCCATGCAACTCAATTTGCTTAAATCAAGAGAATTTACAAGCCAACCCTAATCTAGTCATCCGGTGTTTCTAACAATGCAGGATGATGTAGTTTTAAGTTATCCGATATACAGTTGTCTTTCACAAGTATTACATTGTATTAGGAAAGTGTATCGAAGTCCTTTAAACCAACACCCATGGGGAGGTGCTTAGCAGCTGGATAACATACATGAATGAACCGTAGCCTTCGAGATCATTCATGCAATTTTTCTCACATTCCATTGGGCAAGTTATGGTTGCTTACATGCTAGCTCAAAGGCCCTACAAGGTCTCTTCAACACCTACCTTTCTTACCTTTCTCTAGTCTTACGGCCTAACCGTGAGTGACCTACGATTTAGCCGTAGTACATTTTATAGCTTAGCCGTAGCCTGACCATAGAAGAAAACCATTTTTTGCAGCTCTCTGGAATCTGAGTAGTGAAGTTCTACGGCTTAGCTGTAAGCTTCAGGAAGTCACGTTTCAGGTCTGTTACAGAATCATCTGAAATTGAACAAAAATGAAAGCAAAGAGAATAAACACATAGAATCTGATCCAAAGGGGCTGTAAGACTTCAAATCATGCAATAGGGATGAGAGTACAATAATCAAATCATTATCAACAAGTATTCATCCATATTGTGCTTATACTTGCCTCAAATGGGTTCTAACACGTTATTTGTTGTCCTTGGGCTCAAATTCGCTGTCTAAATGCAATTCTAATCACCATGCATGGAAGAAGAAGAAAAGAGTGAGTGCATGCAATGGAGAGTGAAAAGAATTCAAAACTCATAGAAAGGATCAAGAACCAAACTCTTACCTAGAACACACAAGTAGATGGCGTAGGATCTAAGTCCACAAGAACTTCCTTCCTCCTTTGCTTTGATCGTGAAGAAGAAGAAAGAAAGAGAATGGACGTTGAGAGAAAGAGAGAAGGCTGGTGATGAGTCAAGGTCGGTGCATGCACTTTATATAAGATAAGTATTAAAGAATTTATATAAAATTCCAACAGTTTATGATAAATTCAATTCGAGTCACTTAACGGTCTAATGGAAACAAACGACGTTGTTAGCATACGAGGTAGTTATAGAAATTGACAAGCTCGATGAAATACAAGTGTTGACACCAAGATGATGCATAATTGACAATGTCCAACAAAATCAAAAATTACAAAAAAGGGCTCATGTCTACCTAATCCAGGTTAAACTCAACCCCATTACCTATCCATGACCCAAAAACGAAACAAAAACAAAGTCAAAACACATACAATAACTAATTCGTCCTTAATTAATCGCTAAACTCGATTAAGTTGGATCGAAGTGTTACAGTCCACCTGGAAACCCACATGGGATGGGGATGGGAGGATTTGAAGGACTCCCAATGGCACTTATCTCTGAAAAAAATTAGCCCAAGTCCTAATTTATATCATCTCCATATGGGCCGTAAAAGTTTAATAGTCGAATGGGTATTAATTGATCCAAAGGTCTAGTAAATTCGGATTTGATAGAAAATTAGTAGATATGTGGAATTCAAGTGGGCTCGTATGTTTGGTCCATTTGGATGGACCAAGAGTGGACCTCACAAGCTCGAGCTCATGGAATTTCTTATATAAGCTCTAGCTTAAGAGAGCCATGCTAATATATATATAAATGGTCATGTAAGGACAGCCTTTATAGACCAAATCTAACCGTTTCGCATGAAGGGGCCTACGAAGCGAGCCATTCGAATGGATCACACATATGACTCATGTGAATTGCACATATCCACCAATTTTGAGTTCCATCTGAATAGACTGTATCATTGGATCGATTATACATCAACATGGGCCCACTATGCGAATGGTCTAAAATGGTCTGTAAGGATCTGTACAGGACCATTTCTCGCATATATATATATAAGGGTTTGATTCTGTGAGAACTATTTTAATGTACCTACCATGATAACTTTTTAATGGGCCCCATTTCGAAACGGGATTAGGCAGGATGAAAAAATCTATGTAGGACCATCCCAAATATCAATTTTGGCCTCAATTACGTATTCCTAATACTTTCATCCGTGACCCACAAGTCCAATCCTTTCAGATTGGTGCACAGTCTATCCAATGGTTTAGTAAATTCAAATTTAAATGAAACTTGGGGTGCATGATTATCAAAGTTCTCATGTATTGCAATTTTTGGATGGAGTGATAGATAGGCCTCGTGTACTCCTTCCATAAGGCCACCTAACTGGCCAACTACCATTTATGTGGCCAAATAAAGAGCATGAGCTCACATTGCTAAGTATTCGGATTAGGAAAAATTCAGTTGATTCACTAGGAGGTTCCGTGTGTGTAAATGGTTAATAAAGTCGGCTTTACTATGTTACCTCTCGCCAAAACATGGCAAGGGATACATGCGCATGAATACGAAAAAATATATCTGGGTATCCTATCTAAGAGACCTAACTGAGAGCTCCACACGTTGGAAAAGTCGGCACATGGAGGGCTGGAACTGCCGCTCCTAACCACAGGATTAAGGACTACGAAGCCTGTCTCAGATGTTTATTATATGAGGCCAACATCCATGTGAATCACGATGCTTATCTCTCTATCCAATGGCCTGTCTGTAGCCTTTTAAAAAATAAAGGACTTCAATACTGCCGAAGTCAATTTTAGATGTTGTCAGTTTGAAGGTGGCGCCAGTTTTCTACCTTACTAATTATACGAGATTTAATAAAGTCGGCCTTGTCTTTTAGGCTACTTAGACCACTTATGTTTAAATTACTCCTCTCATATCTATTATTCCACTAAGGCTCATATTTATTGCTCCACAAACTGTCACAGGCCTAAATTTGTCGGTGACCGACCCTTAATCACCAATGGATTGAAATAAGAAAAAGATTTCTTCAAAATTATTAAACTTGTGGGCCACAGAATAAGTGATTAATATTTTTATATCCTCATGTCTCATTTAGATCCTTTCATTTCTCTTAATCAGCATTTTGCCTAAATTGGCTTTAAAGGCAAGTTTTTTGCTAAATACTATGTGGACTCACATTCATGTACTATAAAATCACATGTGTACCATAAGATCTCTAAATCATAAGTTTGCATTGTTATTGGTCCACTCATTGTTCATCTTGGGCATCATATTGAATGATTTCTAACCTCTTAAGGCTGTAGTCTGGATCTTCAGTGTTCTCAAATGATTTGTGTTGGATTTGGGTGTGCATTAAGCACAAGTATTCTCACATTTAAATGCATAAGTTTTCTCCTCCGTTACTCCTCTTTAATAACCTTTGTCCAGCATTAATTATTTACTACTTCGCTTAAGTGACTTATTAATGTTTCCTCTCTAGCATATAGTGTTAAGGCTTTTAGTAGGTATCGTGATTGTTAACACACACGCGCGCTAGCCTGCCATGGCTTGCATTTGTCTACACTGGGCCTGTTTGTTGGCTTGCTTGGTATTTTATGTTCTGAGGTGGATCCAAACACTTGTCGGCAGCTCGTATTTATCTGGCTCACATCTTTTCCACGTGATTGTAAGCAAAAGTTACATCTTTATTTCTCGTAAGTATGAAAGATGTAACTCTTTCTCGGCTGGCACCTGAGGAACCCCTTTATTTCATTTTTCTATCTCTTTTAATTTAATTTAGCTGCTGTGAGTTTACAAAAGTGGTCTATAAGAGATTCAAGTTCTCTCTTGTTAATCAAGTGAACAGTTGCTGGATATTCTAATTAATAAACTATCTTATCCTAAGGTCGACGTCCGTGAATCAATCTGTATATGTGTCACAACAAATCTTGCTAAAAAAAGCGTCTCCAAAGATGTGATTCGGTTATCAATTATTTTCGTAAACTTTAATAATTTTTTCAATTATTTATTTTGTAGTTATTATTAGTAATTTGCATACACTGAATCCAAAAATTTGCTGGAGGCATAAAAGTATAAAACAATGAGGAAAAAAATTGTTAGAGAAGTGTCTAACTTTGGAATCCATCTATCAAAAGGCAAGCATCCAGAGTATTTGTGGTCCTATTTTGGTCAATAAAATTCCATAATGGTTCAAAGAAATTGTCACGTCCAAATCATAGAAGTATATCTTTCCTTCATAAAAGTTTGTAACGGTTGGCTTTTTTTTCTTCCTCTCTTTTCGTAAGGAAGTTCTTATCCAAGTATTTGGCCAATTTTGGGTTACAAGCCGCAGCGGACCCAAATGTTAACTGTGGTCCCAAATCCTTGTTGTTGAGCAAATGCGTCAGTCGTAAAACACGACTGATGGTTAACGATAGAGCGTGCGTAATGCGGAATGCGATCTGCACCACACGTATTGACGTTATAACGTCTTCCGTTCCCTTGTCGTTTCATTGCATTTCGGATTTCGGTTAGTCAAAGAAGGAGAGAGAGTTCATGGCGTTTTCTCGCTGGTTTCCGATACGATCTCCGAAACGCTAATTTCGCTCTTCTTCTTCGTCTTCTTGATTGCTTTGTCGCAGAGGAATTCTCCGTCAAATCTTTCTTTCCAATGCGACTTTGGGTCGCTGCAATCTCCCTCTCGAGAGAGGAAACCCTAGATTTCTTCCTAAAATCTCTGTTTTCCCAATTGAATTCCTGCAATGGCTGCGGAAACTCATGCGCCTAATACCAGAGGCGCTCTCTGCAACGCTGGCGCTGGAGCCGCTGCTGGTGTGTGTGTGTGTGTGTGAAAATGATCCGTTTTTTACATGTGTTTCTTGGATTCTTTTGATTCTTTCTGATCGAATTCAATCCATGCTACTTTTTTTCTGTTTTCATTTTTGGGGTTGTTTTAGGAGCGATTGCTGCTACGTTTGTTTGCCCGTTGGATGTTATCAAGACGAGGTTTCAGGTTCATGGCCTGCCGAAGCTCGCTGACGGAAGTATTAAAGGTATGTTCTTCAACAACCACCCCTCTTTTTTAACGTTTTGATCTTATGTTGTTTTACACGTTTGTTGCTCGTTTTCATTGAATTGAGGATCTGGGGTTGTTAGAATTGCTCCTTCATTGAATTGATGATCTGGGTTTGTGAGAATTCATTGCTTTGCATCATCGTCTTTTTTTTTTTGCTAAGTTGTGATGTAGTCTGTTGGATCATAATTTTTAAGAAGGTATCGATTCCAAGATTTCTCCACGTGCCTGTTTGCCCACTTTTGCATTTGTTGCTCGTTTTCTTATGAAAGAGTATTTGAAGATTTTAAGATTGAAGGATATAAGATGGAGATGAAGATGATCCTTTCTTTTCCATGATTTGATTTACTGTGGTGATGGCTTGGGAATCATTTCCTTCCAGAAGGCAATTTTACCCCTAAACAAATGTCACCTTAGGATGTCATGTTATTTGCTTTAGTTACCCCCCTCTTTTTTTAATAGCTGAAGATATATTGAGATCTTTTACCCCTGATTGCTTTATTTCCTGTTGGGGATGGTGAGCATGGGATTCTTATTCTTATCTTTTAGGTGCATCTGAATTTTGGTTTATATAAACCTGCCTTGTGGAGTTTTGTGTTAATACCACTTTGCATTTAATCATGTGATCTCATCTTTTCTTAGAGATTTTTCTCCTGTAAAGCTCTATGGGGAACACTTTGGCACACCCATGATAAGTCCAACCCCTTTCACACTCTTTTGATCCCATGATCTTGCACCAAGCTCAACCTTACACTCATTGAACCTTCAGCTGTTCACTCACCTTTGGATTGAATCTATAAAAAAAAATGATTAAAAATGACTAAATGCTGTTATATTAAGGGCACGGGCAATCTGATGGGGCTGATTTTTTGGATGACTGGTATCTATGAAGTGACCTTTCCATCTACCCTCTGCCCCCACCAATAGGCATCCTCTAAGTGGCCTTTGCGAGTATATTCTGCTTGTAGGAGAAAGTTTACCCTTGTTGTTTACATTGCTTGTGAGTTGTGAGACGAAACTTATAAATTTTGCAGTGCAGGAGTCTGTTATGTTCCCATTTCCACAAGAACTTATAAATCAATGCTTTCCAGTAGCAAATATTTTCCATGATAGATATCTCTTTGAGTTATGTAGACTAAACTCCAATTTGTTGTGTGTGACAAGACCCTATAGCGCAATTGAAATATGTAAACTGGTTACAGGTTTGAGGCACATTACCTGTTAAAGAATAAAAAAGTCTGAATTTATTGTGTGAACTCTTGATTATGGGAACATGTTACGGTATTTACTTTGTTCAGAGGCTCTTCAAAGTGGTTTTCAATTATCATGAAATCATTGGACATTGCTATAATACAGAGATGATGAGATACTATGTTGTGAATGTTAATTATATAAGTTTGATATTGGACAAAAAAAGCTATGAGAAAATTCTTTTATTTATTTATAAAAGCAGAAGATTAATTGGAATCATCATCATCCAAGCCTTGTGCCAACGATGTTAAGATAATCTATTATTAGTATTTTTCTTGGCATTCATATTGGGGTTGTGGCAAAAGTTTTATGCCGGCTGTCGACCTACATGGTTCCCCATTCCTCCTTTATCTTGGCTTGGGACTGGCAATTTCAAAAGCTAGTGGAATTAAAAGCTTAATTGGAATAAGATATGCATTTGAGAGGTTAAGCTAAGAAGAGAGGTGCAAGAGATCTGTTATCTTTGCTTTACGGATGGGATTACCTAAGTTGCATCTCTTAACTCCTAATGGAGAGGTTCCTGATTTCTTTCATGATAAGCAAATGTATAAAAGCCATGGGTGCTCCACCACCTAATATGATGAACCCCATTTGATTATTATATCTCCTGAGGAATTAAGAAGACGAGAAAAATCAGTAGAAAACCTTTACAGACTCCCTTTAGTTCTTTGGCTTGGCCTTGTTTACATCTTCCCCTGTGAGATTGCATTATCCCATGTGTTACTTCCTTCCATTTTTCCTTGGGCCCTAATGCGTCTAGTATTATTGAGCTGGTCAATTGGGAGGAAAACATGATTGAGCTATGCTATTAATGTATTTGTGACCAAGGTGATTCTAAAATAGAATATTCTATTTCCTTAAGCAAAGAATTTGACTGTAAGAAATTCAGAAACATAAGATTTTTGTTATTTCACCCAATCAGATGAGCATCAAGAGTGTGTCATTGGCCTCAATAAGTATCTAAATATTCATGTTTGATGTAGATCAAGTTGCTGATGATCTTATTGAAGCTATTACACTCCTGTATTTGCTATTTTTATTTGACTAAGATTAAATGGCCTAGACTAAACATAGATCAGTTATTTACTGATAGGGATGGTTGTATGAACCTTGGGACTGTCAATGTGTTTCAAACTTTTTAAATGCTTGGAATAGAGTGACAAGAATAATTTCTTTATTAGAAACTACATTTTTGGCATGTCCAAGAAGGCCGGCAATGGTGCCAATAAGGAAAAGTTTTGGCTATGCAGGTTGATAGCCCACCAAGGAGAAGTGGTAGGATAAAGAGGATTTTTATTTTTTATTGGTAATGATTGAAAGTGCAACAGCTAGATCTCACCAAGTCCTAGAGGGGGGGTGAATAGGACTATTAAAAAATTCTTTCCAGAAAAGAGGTTTTATAAGAGTTCAATAATTAAAATTAAGAGTCCACAAGCAAGATCAAGAGAGATGCTCAAAGTTGTGTGTGCTGACAATGTATAGAAATGCTACTCAAATAAGGAAGATATAGCTTAAAGAGATGATCAACACAAGTAAAAAGGATATAAAGCATCCACCACACACAACAAACAATAAACACAGTAATTTATAGTGGTTCGGTCCTAGACCTACATCCACTCTCAAGAGCAATCTCTCTTGGTTCCACTAAATAAGAGGTACTTACATAACACACACCTCTTACAACAATTTTTGATCCGGTGGTTTGTCTTCCACCAACTGAATTTTTTGATCAGGTGGTTGATCCTTGATCTAATCCACCAACTACAACAATTTTTGATGCGGTGGTTTGTCTTCCACCAACTACAGCAAAGAGAATTAAAATATAGAAGAACACCCAAACAAGGAATTATATACCTTAGTTTTGAGTGGTGCTCTTGATGCTTGAAAGACTACCTTGAAGCTTTGACCTCTTGTTCTTGCTCCTTGGTGATGAAGATCTTCAGATGAGTGTTCAGCCAAGGGAAGAAGTTTTAAGAGGGTTTGGAAGGCTAACATTTTCTCAGATTGAATGAAGCCTTTTCTAAATGCACAACTACTCTTCTTGGAACAATAATGGCACTTTAAGAGTTGTAGAGTAGGAGGTTGTAGGAGCTTTTAGTATGGTTTTACTAATGGTGCAAAGGCTCAGCTATCTTGGGATTTTACTCAGTTCAATCAATGTGTAGGGAAGAAAGGAGAGGTCCCCTTTAAATACAGAAAAGTTTCAATGGTTAGATCTACGGCTAAGAACAAAAAGGCCTACGGCTTAGCCGTATGCTCTGACAACATCCAACGGGTAGTTTGACCAGATTCAACATTATTCCTTCTTACGGTTAAGCTTATCCTTATACGGCTTAGCCGTGAGTACTTTTCGACTTAGCCGTGGGTCAGCCGTAGGTTGAAATCTCCCAAAACTGCTCTCTGGAAAGTGGCCCGTAAACTTTACGGCTTAGCCGTGAATTATATTACAGCTTAGCCGTGAAGGCCTTCCGGCTTGGCCGTAAGATCAACCGTAGGTATTATATGGCCAAGAGCACTCTCTGGACAGTGGCCCTTGGATTTTACGGTTTAGCCGTGAATCATACTACGGCTTAGCCGTATCCCTTTCTTGGTGCAGCCGTAGAACAAATGTCTCAAAATATTCTCTCTGGAGAGTAAGCTGTAGGTTCTATGGCTTAGCCGTGGTCCAAGCCGTAGTACACAGACAGGGTGTTTAGAAATCCTTTTTCCTATTTTAATTCTACGGGCACTAAGGGGCACTGTTACCTTATCCCTTAGCACTCATAGAGGATCTTCTTGATTGATCTTGATCTTCCTTGAACTTGCTTGATCTTCATTGATAGACCTCGAGCTTCCTTGATCTAACTTGATCTTGAACTTCATGGATGTAACTAGGTCTTTCTAGAACTGAACTACACTTTGGTCACGTAATTGACAACATATTCTTACAATGACACTAACAATCTCCCTTTTTGTCAATTTCGTGACAAAAATATACAAAATGAAAATGATACAACATTGTAACTCAACAATAGGATACACCAAGTATTACAATACCTTAACCAAATAGATCTTCATAAGTCTTGAAAGATCAACACATTGAGGCTCCCCCTTTGAAGATGCTTAACCTGCAAAAGTCTGTAAACACAGTCTACTAGAAAGGTGGGAGGTTAGAAAGCTCCCCCTAAAGGCATGCATATAATTAATTCTCCCCCTTTTTGGCACAATATTGACAAAGAGATAGACAACAAGCACCACAGCCATAAAGCATAAAGAAGGGCATGAGGAAAAACAAGTGCACACAAAGATAAGCAACGGCAAAGGAATGGCCATATTATATTAGAAAATAGGTGCAGTACAAGGCACAAACACAATTTCCAAATGACCCACAAAACTAAACACAAAAAGAGCGCATCACCAACAATGACAAAAGATGTAACTAAGAAAATATCCAGAAGGTGAAGCACAGCCAATGTCTAAAATACATAAAGAATGCAGTGCCAACAAGGCACATGACATAACATCAATCAGAAGGAGGAGAGGGGAAAGGAATCGTCACATCGTCTCGCCTGCAGCTTTTGGAGATCTTTGAAAGATATTGAAAGGATTTCTTTAATAGTTTCTCCATCTTTGTTTGCCGTTATTCGAACGCTGCCAGGCGAGCTTCAAAAGAGGCAGAGGAAGAAGCCGGGGGAGGAAACGGACCCGGTGAAGCAGTAGAAGGTGCTGTAGGAGGCCCATTTGGTAAGTCTTCTTCATCCCCAAAGTCATGATAGCGGGGACCAGCCGCTTGTTGCTTTGAGAAGCGCATGTTTTGAATATTGACAGTTCCAAATGTGGGGTGAGACTCAGAAGCTTCATCAGATGGTAAATTGACCTCACAATGAGAGGCAAGGCGAGTCATGAGATATCCAAACATGCAAGCATTGGTGCCTCAACCCGGACATAGCCAGAACCGAATAACGGATGCACAAAGAAGAGAGGGAAGGCACAATTTGAAATGGGTCAAATCAGAGAAATTGCCCCTCCTAGGATATATATTACAAGTGAAGATTGCATGCAAGATCCGGTAGTTAGGAAGCAAGGAAGCTGCAGGGAGGAAGCCCTTGTCCTTCCAAGGGATGGTCTCGCCACATAGAGCAAAAGTGGCAGTTTATTTCTCCGCTTCAGAGAGAGAGTCCTTGAGGACCGAGGGGGGCACATCAGAGAGAGGAACACACATAAGGACAGAAATGATGGCAGGAGTGATAACATTTGTGCTATCAGTGAATTCAATCTCAAAAGAAAGAGAGTCTAAGGATGCTGCCTTGATGGATGCATACATGGTTCGCACAATCGATGGGAAGCCAGGACCAACCCACTTGAGTATATTTTCCCACCCAACCCTGGTGAGGAGGGTATGAACACCATAAGCTTCAACTGTAAGGATATTAACATTTCTCTCCACAGTAATTGGACGAGAGAAAAATGACCTATCTCGAGTGGGTTCCCGTGGAACCAAAACTCTGGGAGAGGGTGGAGAGTTCTGCCAAGGCCTGGAAGAGCTTCCCGAGGCTCGAGGCCTCTTACCAGCGGGGTAAGCATTTTTGGTCCTGGGAGGCATAGTAACAAAGGAAGGAGGAAACCCAACCAAGAACAAGAAAGAAAAAAGAAAGAAGCACACGACGACAGAAAGAAATCGAGCACAGAAAAACAGGAACGGAAGCAAACAAAAATCGAGGAAGAAGAGAACAATACCGAGGAGGGAGAGTATACCGTGAAGGAGAAGGCCAGAAGAGTAAAGCACGAAGAAGGAAGAACCAGAGACCTAGGGTAGAAGAATAGAACAGGCGCAGTGAAAAGAAAGAAACGAAGAGACCGACTTAAGTACACAATGACGCGCAGAACGAGGGCGAAAATAACCCTATACGACTTAGCCGTAGAGTATTTTACGGCTGAGCCGTAAATCCTGACGGTTGAGCCATAGGGTAAAAGTTTGCGCAATTACGGGTTAACCGTATAGAGATTACGGCGTAGCCGTGAAATGACTAACGGCTTAGCCGTAGGTCCTGGGCAAAAACAAATTAATCCAAACAGCAAACACCAATAGATTTCCTCAAAATTTCAAATTTTAACACATCAAGAGGTTTGGTCAATATGTCTGCAAGTTGATGTTCAGTCTGAATATATTCAAACTCAATGATTCCTTCTTCGACCAATTCCCTAATGAAATGATGTCGGATATCAATGTGTTTGGTGCGAGAGTGCTGGACCGGATTTTTAGAAATATGTATGGCATTAGTGTTATCACAATACAAACTCATTATTCCTTGCTTAATGCCATAGTCCATAAGCATCTGCTTCATCCATAAGAGTTGAGGACAACAGCTTCCAGCGGCTATATATTTAGCCTCTGCAGTGGAAAGAGATATAGAATTTTGCTTTTTACTATGCCAAGCTACTAGACAATTTCCAACATAAAAACAACCGCCACTTGTGGATTTTCTATCATCTAAGTTTCCTGCCCAATCAGCATCTGAGTATCCAGCAATGGAAGATGATGAGTCATGAGGATACCACAGACTATATTCAGTTGTATCTGCAATGTACTTAATGATTCTCTTTACAGCAGTCAGATGGGATTCTTTTATATCTGATTGATATCAAGCACAAGCTACCACACTAAATGCTATGTCTGGCCTACTTGCAGTCAGGTATAATAGGCTTCCAATCATACTCCTATATAGGCTAGAGTCAACCCCTTTACCATTAGCATCTTTAGTAAGTTTGATGGTTGTACTCATGGGGGTTTTGACATGTTTCGCAGCCATTAGACCAAATTGTTTTACCAATTCCTTTGCATACTTGGACTGGGAAATGAAGATACTATCACGTAATTGTTTGACCTGCAAACCTAAGAAGAAATCCAGTTTGCCAACCATACTCATTTCGAATTCAGATTGCATTAGATGAGCGAACTGAGCAGTCAATTCATTACACGTGGAGCCAAAGATGATATCATCTACATATATTTGTGCTATTAAAACTGAATCTCTTGTTTTTTGGATGAAAAGAGTTTTATCAACACTACCTTTTTGAAAATCATTATCTAATAAAAATTTTGTAAATCTTTCATATCAAGCACGTGGAGCCTGTTTAAGACCATACAGAGCTTTCTTTAATCTAAATACATGATTAGGGAATTTTGTGTCTATAAAACCTTTAGGTTGCTCAACATACACTTCCTCATTCAAAATTCCATTTAGGAAGGCACTTTTAAAATCCATTTGATACAATTTGAACTTTAAAAAACACGCTATAGATAACAAAATCCTAATAGATTCTAAACGAGCAACTGGAGCGAAGGTCTCATCAAAGTCAATACCTTCAATTTGAGAGTATCCCTGTGCTACCAACCTAGCTTTGTTCCTAACAATAACACCATTTTCATCAAGTTTATTTTTAAAGATCCATTTAGTGCCTATTACATTTTTATCCTTTGGTCTTGGAACTAGGTACCAAACATCACTTCTTGTAAATTGGTTGAATTCTTCTTGCATTGCTTTTATCCAATCATTGTCTGAAAAGGCTTCATCAACGCATGTGGGTTCTAAAACAGAAGTAAAGCACAGGTAACTCATAATGTTCTCCAGTTGTTTCCTAGTTTTTACACTTGTTAGAGGGTCAGCAATAATCTGATCTATAGGATGATCTTTTACATTCACCAAATTTTCAGTGGAAGTAGGTACATCAGTTTTTACTGTGGATCCTGTGGGTTCAGTCATTGAGGGAACTTCCATTTCATCAACATCATCAGAAATTATGGATTCATCATCTATAATAACATTTATTGACTCTTGGATGACTCCGGTTCTCATATTTAGAATACGATAGGCTCGACTCCGTGTTGAATAGCCTAAGAATATACCTTCATCACTTTTTGAGTCAAATTTACTTAGTTGTTCTCTATCCTTTAAAATGTAACATTTACTTCCAAAGACCTTAAAATATTTCACATTTGGTTTCTTCCCATGCCATAATTCATAAGCTGTCTGATTTGTACCAGTCCTAAGATAAACTCGGTTGATGATGTAGCAGCTGGTATTAACAGCTTCGGCCCGCAAGTTTTTAGGAAGATTCTTACTATGAAGCATGACTGTGGCCATGTCTTGAAGAACTCGATTCTTTCTTTCAGCTACCCTATTTTGTTGTGGAGTTTTAGGTGTTGAATATTCATGATGAATCCCATATTTCTCACAGAATTTGTCAAATTGATCATTTTCAAATTCTCCACCATGATCACTTCTGATTCGGACTACTGAAGTGCCTTTTTCAATTTGAATTTGTTTTACAATCCTTTTAAAATCTCCAAAGGCTTCAAATTTTTCTCTCAAGAATGCAACCCAAGTGAATCTAGAGTAATCATCTACCATGACACGAGAGTACCTTTTCTTACCTCGACTCTCTCTTTTAGTTGGTCCAACCAGGTCAATATAAATAAGTTCTAGAGGTCGAGAAGTTTTCATAGCATTCACCATTTTATGGGCACTTCTAATTTGTTTTCCTTAAAGGCATTCTCCACAGATCATCTTTCTTGGCTACTGATCTTGGGCAGTCCTTCAATATATTTGTTTAGATGGGATAAGTCCCTGTAGTTTACATGCCCAAGTTTTTGATGCCACAACTTAGCTTCATCAATATTAGTTAAAAAGCAAGGGGCGGAGGATGAAGTATTTGATTTTCCCACTACATAACAGTTGTCGATAGTTCTAAGACCTCTCAATATTATCTTTCCATTCCTTGAGATCTCACAACTATGACTACTAAAGTTCACAGCATAGTCTTTATCACAGATTTGAGATATGCTAAGTAAATTATGTTTCAACCCATCAACGCACAGAACATTCTCAAAAGGTGATAGGTTTGGAACATTTAAAGTTCCCTTACTAATAATTTTTGCAGTACTACCATCACCAAAAGTAACCGTGCCTCCATTGAATTCAATCATTTTAGACAAACATGATTTATCACCAGTCATATGTTTTGAGCATCCACTATCCAGATACTATCTTGATTGATCTGCAGCTTTAAAAGCTGTGTGGACCACTAGATTCTTGTTTTTAGGAATCCACTTGAGTGTACTAGTAGTGGGGATCCCAACTGGTTTTTGATGTTTCACTTGAAATGTTTTATGTTGGGGGGAAAGAAAGTTTGCTCCAATTTTTGCTTCATCTCTTTTGTATATTTCAAATTGTTTTCTTAACTTCTGGACTTCTTTTAACAAATTATTTATCTTTTGGTTCAAGGGGAACTTGTTTATTTGGAACTTCAGCTTTTTGTTTTCAAGTTCCACTTTCTTAGAGGTGTTTTTCTCATTTTTTCGACTAATGTTATGATGAATTTTTCTCAACTTGCACTCCATTTTGAAATGACCCCTTTTTCCACAATCATGACAAATGACATTTGATGACACAGCATGAGTACTAATAGAAGCTCTATCCAAAATGTTTTTAACACTAGTATCTTCCTTTTTTAGAGCACCTTTGACAAAGACAGTTCCAGAACTTGGAGATTGATTAACATTTTTGTCATATCTAAGACCGGTCATATCCTTATAAGATTTCCCAAGTTTGAATAGTTTAATGTACTTTTCATCATTTTGGGTAAATCTGTACTCATACTTTTCTTTATATCGTTTAAGAACAGTCACTTCATTGTGGAGTGCATTATTTTCATCTTTTATTTTCCAAAGTGATTTTTCATTTTCTCTTAATTTGATTACATTTTCTTTTTCTGTTGATAACTGGGCTTTTATACTTTCAAGTTCTTTGATTAATTCCTCCTTTTCAGCATTAATACTATCAACCTTTTCTTTTAAATTCTTAATTTTGTTTTGTTGTTTGCTTACAGTTTCAATGAGTCTACAGGTTTCCTCATAAAGTAGTTCATAGGAATCCGTGGTGTTGTCATTATCCTCATTACCTGAATTTTCATATTCACTCTTTGACTCACTTCCTGAGATTTCTTCATTCGATATTTCAGACTTAATCATTTCCTCAAAGAGATTGAATGTTGTAGTGGTAGCCATCAGAACTGTGTATTTGTCTGATTCATTTTGATGTGATTCATCTGAGTCAGAATCTGATTCATATGAATCATCCCAAGTGGCTACTAGATTCTTCTTTTTGGAATTTCCTTTTAGTGGACAATCAGTGGATATGTGTCCAAATTTCTTACACTTGTATTACATGGACTTCTTATGCTTACTTCTAGAGAGGAAACTCGACCGACTTTTGTATTTATCATTAATGTTTTCATTTTTATAATCTTTCACTCTCTTTTTCTTAAGTTGTTTCAAAAATCTTTTAGCCAAAAGGCCACATCTTCATCCTCGTCATTACTAGTTATTCCTATGTCATCTTTAGAGGAGGATGTGTTATGAGAGGTGATTAGTGCAATTGATTTCTTTTTGTCATTGTTAAATTTGAGTTCAAAGGTTTGAAAGGATCCCACCAAATCTTCAATTTTCATTTGTTCCGAATCATTTTGTTCTTCTATATAGGTTACCTTGGGATGGAATCTTTTCGGAAGTGACCTCAAGATTTTACTACAAATTTTACCTTCCGGAAGAGTTTTCCCCAAAGCCCACATTTCGTTTACAATTTTCATGAGCTTAGTATGAAAGTCAGTAAACATTTCATTTTCTTCCATGTGAATGTTTTCAAATTGATTTGTAAGCATCTGAAGTTTAGATCTTTTGACAACAGAGGTACCTTCATAAATCACTTCAAGGATTCTCCAGGCCTGTTTTGCATTAGTGGTTGTCATGATCTTTTTAAACTCTTCTTGATTCATGGCACACACTATAGCATTGTAAGCTCTAGCATTATTTTGTCTAAGAAATAGCTGAGCAGCAGACCATCTTACTGGATCCAATGGTCTAGTGGTTGTGACACCATTTATAGTCACATTTTCAGTGGGTTCCGTCCAGCCTTTCTCTATAGCCTCCCAAACAGCCCAGTCCATGGATTTCAAAAATACTATCATCCGGGCTTTCCAGAAGGCATAATTTGTTCCATCAAAGAAAGGAGGCCGGGTGATAGAGCTTCCTTTAGGATTCATGGTGATTCTAGCACAAGACGGATCTACTTCAGGTTATTACACCCTTAAGAAGTAACCTGGCTCTGATACCAATTGAAAGTGCAACAGCTAGATCTCACCAAGTCCTAGAGGTGGGGTGAATAGGACTATTAAAAAATTCTTTCCAGAAAAGAGGTTTTATAAGAGTTCAATAATTAAAATTAAGAGTCCACAAGCAAGATCAAGAGAGATGCTCAAAGTTGTGTGTGCTGACAATGTATAGAAATGCTACTCAAATAAGGAAGATATAGCTTAAAGAGATGATCAACACAAGTAAAAAGGATATAAGGCATCCACCACACACAACAAGCAATAAACATAGTAATTTATAGTGATTCGGTCCTAGACCTACATCCACTCTTAAGAGCAATATCTCTTGGTTCCACTAAATAAGAAGTACTTACATAACACACACCTCTTACAACAATTTTTGATCCGGTGGTTTGTCTTATACCAACTGAATTTTTTGATCAGGTGGTTGATCCTTGATCTAGTCCACCAACTACAACAATTTTTGATACGGTGGTTTGTCTTCCACCAACTACAGCAAAAAGAATTGAAATTTAGAAGAACACCCAAACAAGGAATTGTATACCTTAGTTTTGAGTGGTGCTCTTGATGCTTGAAAGACTACCTCCAAGCTTTAACTTCTTGTTCTTGCTCCTTGGTGATGAAGATCTTCAGATGAGTGTTCAGCCAAGGGAAGAGGTATTAATAGGGTTTGGAAGGCTAACATTTTCTCAGATTGAATGAAGCCTTTCCTAAATGCACAACTACTCTTCTTGGAACAATAATGGCACTTTAAGAGTTGTAGAGTAGGTGGTTGTAGAAGCTTTTAGTATGATTTTACTAATGGTGCAAAGGCTCAGCTATCTTGGGATTTTACTCAGTTCAATCAATATGTAGGGAAGAAAGGAGAGGTCCCCTTTAAATACAGAAAAGCTCTAACGATTAGATCTATGGCTGAGAACAAAAAGGCCTACGGCTTAGCCATATGCTCTGACAACATCCAACGGGTAGTTTGACCAGATTCAACGTTATTCCTTCTCACGGTTAAGCTTACGGCTTAGCCATAAATCCTTATACGGCTTAGCCATGAGTACCTTTCGGCTTAGCCGTGGGTTAGCCGTAGGCTGAAATCTCCCAAAACTGCTGTCTGGAAAGTGGCCCGTAAACTTTATGGCTTAGCCGTGAATTATATTACGGCTTAGCCGTGAAGGCCTTCCGGCTTGGCCATAAGATCAACCGTAGGCATTATATGGCCAAAAGCACTTTCTGGACAGTGGCCCGTGGATTTTACGGTTTAGCCGTGAATCATACTACGGCTTAGCTGTATCCCTTTTTCGGTGCAGCCGTAGGCTCAGCCGTAGAACAAATGTCTCAAAATATTCTCTCTGGAGAGTGAGCCGTAGGTTCTACGGCTTAGCCGTGGTCCATGCCGTTGTACACAGACAGGGTGTTTAGAAACCCTTTTTCCTAATCTAATTCTACGGGCACTAAGGGGCACTGTTACCTTATCCCTTGGCACTCATAGAGGATCTTCTTGATTGATCTTGATCTTCCTTGAACTTGCTTGATCTTCATTGATAGACCTCGAGCTTCCTTGATCTAACTTGATCTTGAACTTCATGGATGTAACTAGGTCTTTCTAGAGCTGAACTACACTTTGGTCACGTAATTGACAACATATTCTTACAATGACACTAACAATGATGAAATATATTAAAGAAAGATACAAGCAACCTTACAGAAGAAAGGGGCTTAAGGTATAAAAGCATTATACCAAAGAGAGACGCAAATATAAATTATAAGGTGAAAGCTACCAAATCATAAATCATTTGAGCTATCCACCCCTTGCTTTGCAAGTGAGTCTGCAAACCCTTTGGCCATCCTTCCAACATGATAAAACGACACTTGAATTAAAGATGATAAGGATTTAATCTCATTCAAGTAAAACTAAAAGCTCCAAGGAAACATAATTGAAGACGAAACCCTTGAAATGGCATTAATGGAGTCACTTTTCACCACTACCTTAGATTGGAAAGAGAAAGAGACATAAATCCATATCACATGTAAGATAGCTAGAACCTCTACCTAATTGGACTCCATACACCCTACATGCATAGAAAACATTGCCACAACAATTTCTTCACTATTACATAGCACCCCACCCATGCCCACCAACCCAAGCTCACCCTTAGCTACCCCATCCACTTTAAACTTTAACATACCCTCTGAGGGTGGAACCCAATGCACCATTTTTTTCACCTTCTCCATCACACAATATAAGGACGCCTCCCAATTATGCAACGCACTATTGCTCGCTCTTTAAGGATGCCCAATTGGCAATTTGAACCACCAACAACTATGACGAATCCTCCATAGAAGACAAAGCACCTCTAAATACTCTTATCATTCCTCTCCTTCCACACTGACCATAAAGTAGCAAAAGGAATAAGTCTCTAAAGAATTGAAACACATCCCAAAAAAGAAGAATACCTCCAAGCTTCAAACTTATTTGCTAAAAACTGTGGACTACACCAGCGAACTTTGGTGAAAATTTAGATAATTTTGTTGGTGATCAAGAAAACTTTGGTGAAAATTTAGATAATTTTATAAATTCCTTAACAAGAAATCCACGTCAAAAATGGAAAACTCAAGTGACAATTAAGATCCAAAAATTCTCTATTCAAGCACTCTGTCTACTTGATAGTGGTGCAGATGTTAATATAATAAGAGAAGGATTAAACCCAAGAAAATATTATATAAAAACTAATAATAAACTCAGTTTAGCTGCTGCTAATAAAAAACTCTATGTCAAGAACAAATTAAACAATGTTTATGTCTGTAAAAATGGAATCTGCATAAAGAATAATTTCTTTTTAAGAAAGAATTTAAATAATGATGTTATACTCGGAAATCCTTTTCTACAAATATTACAGCCCTTTCAAATTGATTCATCTGGTCTTAAAACTATTATTGACAATAAAGAATTAATTTTTTATTTTGAATAATCAAATATCCAGTCCCAAATAAAATGAATCTTATCATCTCTCTTATGACTTCTATTCAAGCTTTTTTGTCATATGATCCCATATCTAGAATTTTGCTTATTCATATTCAGGGTTCCTTTCCCATTATGGCAACAATTTCTAGCAAAGCCCCTATTCAAGAATCAAGTTCTTCCTCCATACCAACATCTTAACAAATATCCTTTCCTTTCTTTAATCCAGGGTTATCTATCACTTCTCAAGAACTTATTAATGCCCATTGGAGTGCCATTCTCTCAAACAAAAGAAAACGTACCCGTAAAACCTTATCCAAAATTGCAACCCATATCAATGATTTAGAAACCCAACTTCTGATGTGTAATAACATCCATCAAAAAGCACTGTTATCTATCTATGCTGATGAAAAAAGATCTAGAATAAACCTCCTGGAAAGGGTTAACACAGCCCTTCCAAATGCAATTGCTGCAAGAATTAGAAAAGCAACTCTTTCTTACCAGATCAAGGAGAGATTTATGCTCAAGGCTCAATATATCAGCTGGGCAACTGGCTTTCCCAAGTTGTTCCGCCATCACATGAAGTTAATATATCATATATTGAACATGGCTTAGTCCAAAGATTTTCTTTATCCCGAGATGATTTTGAATTAATACAGCAGCTCTCTGCAATCGTGCGACATGCCATTCGCAGTCTTGGAGTCACAAAAAGACAACTTCTCATAACGATTTCATCAAGTCTGGGTGAAAGATCCGAAATCCGGTTTTATCAGCCTTATCAATTGTGGACCATCATGGACTATGAAGACGGAGATTTAATTTGCAAAAAATTTATTTCTTCTTTAAATGATTTCGAGCATCTCCCTTAGTGGTATGAATCCCATGAAGTTTCTACAATGGAATACAGCTTAGAACGTCTCCACAATTATGATCTAACCTCTGATCAATATCAAATATTCCTTAATCTAAGGGGACATTTAGAATTTGCAAGCACATACAGATATATTTGGTGCGACGGTCGGCAGGTAGTTTGCATTGCTGATGACCTCGTTGAACAAACTACAGTAATACAAAATCCATCACAATCTGGACATACAGCTCTTAATCAAATTTTAAATGCTTATGAAAATGTCTTTTGATATTCCGGAAAAGACTCGTGAAGATTTAATCCAGTTATTTCATGGAGAAATAAGAAATAATAACTGGGATGATGCATTAGATGCCTAACATAAAGCTTCTGCTTACACCATTCAGGCTACGCATGCAAAAAGCTTATTCTCTTTAGTCATCATGAATTCATTGGAAAAGGCACATGACATCATGAAAACGTACAGGTTTGAAAGACATATTGGCCAAAAGACAAAATAACAAGGTTATTCTCTCCCGTAACTATGTGACGGCGACAACGATGGCTACCTCAGCTGCGCTCTGGGCAGAATATGATCAAGATTTCTCAATAATAACAAACACAGAACTAAGTATTAAGACCTTGGATGTTCTTACTCCTGAGTCAGCAATTCCTTAAACACAATCAAAGCACAACATAACTAAAAGATAAGTGAAGAAATACTCATAAAGCAACTTTATTGATAACAAAGCTGATTTACAGAATGTGATAACATTCTCCCGGGGGCCAAAATGGCTCTGATACCAATTTGGGGAAGGGTGGTGGGATTACAAGCGGAAGTGGGATGAGGTGGTGGTGGAAGCAAGGGAAGGGTGGTGGGATTACAAGCGGAAGTGGGATGAGATGGTGGTGGAAGCAAGGCTGGATTTTGATAGGACTAGTATTCCAGCTTTTTTATCAAGCTTTTTCAGCTTGCTTGTACAAGAAGCTGGATAAGCCTATTTATAGTAGTTACAAACATAATTTACATTTAATTACAACTGTATTTTATCTGCATGTGCATTTCATTTGCTGTGCTGTATTTTATTGCATTTGGTTTCTGCTGTCTGCAAAGCAGGTCTTCATGACATTTGCCGGAATTATTGTGATGAGGTGGATGTGTAGATGCATCTATGTTGTCTTTATCCTTCAATAGTTATCTTTGCTCACCATCATGATATTCGTCATGTGTCACGTGTCATAACTTTATCTCGTATATCTCTGTACTTGTTATGAGGTGGCTTAAGAGACCACATAGTTACGGGAGAGAATAACCTTGTTATTTTGTCTTTTTGCCAATATGTCTTTCAAACCTATACTTTTTCATGATGTCATGTGCCTTTTCCAAAGAATTCATGATGACTAAAGAGAATAAGCTTTTTGCATGCGTCGCTTGAATGGTGTAGGCAGAAGCTTTATGTTAGCCATCTAATGCATCATCCCAGTTATTATTTCTTATTTCTCCATGAAATAATTGGATTAAATCTTCACGAGTCTTTTCCGGAATATCAAAAGACATATTTTCATAAGCATTTAAAATTTGATTAAGAGCTGTATGTCCAGATTGTGATGGATTTTGTATTACTGTAGTTTGTTCAGCGAGGTCATCAGCAATGCAAACTACCCGCTGACCGTCGCACCAAACATATCTGTATGTGCTTACAAATTCTAAATGTCCCCTTAGATTGAGGAATCTTTGATATTGATCAAAGGCTGGATCATAATTGTGGAGACGTTCTAAGCTGCATTTCATTGTAGAAACTTCATGGGATTCATACCACTAAGGGAGATGCTCGAAATCATTTAAAGAAGAAATAAATTTTTTGCAAATTAAATCTCCGTCTTCATAGTCCATGATGGTCCATAATTGATAAAGCTGATAAAACCGGATTTCGGATTTTTCACCCAGACTTGATGAAATCGTTATGAGAAGTTGTCTTTTTGTGACTCCAAGACTGCGAATGGCATGTCGCACGATTGCATGGAGCTACTGTATTAATTCAAAATCATCTCGGGATAAAGAAAATCTTTGGACTAAGCCATGTTCAAGATATGATATATTAACTTCATGTGATGGCAGGAACAACTTGGGAAAGCCAGTTGCCCAGATGATATATTGAGCCTTGAGCATGAATCTCTCCTTGATCTGGTAAGAAAGAGTTGCTTTTCTAATTCTTGCAGCAATTTCATCTGGAAGGGCTGTGTTAACCTCTTCCAGGAGGTTTATTCTGGATCTTTTTTCATCAGCATAGATAGATAACAGTGCTTTTTGATTGATGTTATTACACATCAGAAGTTGGGTTTCTAAATCCTTGATATGGATTGTAGTTTTGGATAAGGTTTTACGGGTATTTTTTCTTTTGTTTGAGAGAATGGCACTCCAGTGGGCATTAATAAGTTCTTGAGAAGTGATAGATAACCCTGGATTGAAGAAAGGAACGAATATTTGTTGAGATGTTGGTATGGAGGAAGAACTTGATTCTTGAATAGGGGCTTTGCTAGAACTTGATGCCATAATGGGAAAGGAACCCTGAATATGAATAAGCAAAATTCTAGATATGGGATCATATGACAAAAAAGCTTGAATAGAAGTCATAAGAGAGATGATAAGATTCATTTTATTTGGGACTGGATATTTGATTATTCAAAATCAAAAATTAATTCTTTATTGTCAATAATAGTTTTAAAACCGGATGAATCAATTTGAAAGGGCTGTAATATTTGTAGAAAAGCATTTCCGAGTATAACATCATTATTTAAATCCTTTCCTAAAAAGAAATTAGTCTTTATGCAAATTCCATTTTTACAGACATAAACATTGTTTAATTTGTTCTTGATTATTAGCAGCAGCTAAACTGAGTTTATTATTAGTCTTTATATAATATTTTCTTGGGATTAATCCTTCTCTTATTATATTAACATCTGCACCACTATCAAGTAGACAGAGTGCTTGAATAGAGAATTTTTGGATCTTAATTGTCACTTGAGTTTTCCATTTTTGAAGTGGATTTCTTGTTAAGGAATTTATAAAATTATCTAAATTTTCACCAGAGTTTTCTTGATCATTAGTAAAATCTTCTTGATTTTCTACATCATTATTATCATTATTTTCTGGATAATTTTTTAGCATGTGAAATTCAAGATTCTCAACGCGTTGTTTGAGTTCTTGAAGTTCAATTAGATCTTGTTTTAATCCTTTTATTTCTTGATTTTGATTATTAATTTCCTTATAAAGATCTTGAATAGAAAGATGTGGAGAAGCTTTCTGCTCTCTTAATCTGTCTAAAACTGTTTTCATGCTGAATTATTCAGGTAAAGCAAATAGATTATTTGAAATGATGGCTTTTCCTTTTTTAGTACCTTTATTTATATGTTGTACTTTTTCAAAATATTTATTTTTTAATTCTTCATCCTTGAGATCTTTAAACATTTCTAGCACCAATTTTTCTGAAGCAGAGAGCATGTTTAAAGATAAAGAAGAAGAAGAGGCAGATTCATACTGGATTTCATTATCAAATATTTTACAATGACATGTATCAAAATGAGAAGAAGAATTTTCTATATCAGAGGCACTGGATGTTTCTGATGAAGAGTATCCTTTTAAAATAGTTTTAAGTTCTTTTTCTATTTTGACTTTTTTTTTTGGGCAATCAGGGGCTATATGTCCTTTTTCTTTGCAATTATAACACTGTATTTCTTTTTTCTTAATATAAGAAGTAGATGGATTTTCTTTTATATAAGATTTCTTTGGTTGATTTTTATGAGAAGATTTTTTATGATATCTTTTTGAGAGAATGTAATATTGAGGAGTTGAAAAATGTTTAGATTTTTTGTTTTGATAATTTCTTTTTAACTTTTTCTTTTTATTCTGGCTAGAAGGGCTAATTAATGGTTCCATGCCAAATTGATAACAAAAATCACCAAGTTCGTACTTGCTGATATGTTTTTTATTTTCAATTTGTCTTTTAAGTTTAATTTCATTGCATAATAAAAATCCAACTTTGTTTATTTTCTGAATGAGGTCACCATATGTATAAAGTCCATAATTTAAATTTCCATAATTTTCTGATGTTAATTCTTCCCTAACTTTTTCTGCAAACAGTTTAGAAAGACCTGATATAAATTCTTCTTTCCAAAATCTTGAATTGCTTGAATCAATTGTATAAAGTTTTGATAGGAAAACATCTTTATACCAATGAAAATCAGATAATGTTGGACATGATAAATTGATTAATTGAGTTTTTAATTTTTCTTCTACATTCATATAATTACCAACAAAATCTATAATAAGTTTCGGGAACCGGACCAATAGTTTTGATACCGTGCAGTGTATGTGGCAATGTGGGGGGTTGTCAAATGGTGTACATCCATCTCTAGAAACTAGTCAAGCATGAAGGCAAAATCAATAATGAGCTCTTACCAAGGGGGATCAGCCCTAGGCTAATCTAAACAATTGAGTGGATGTTAGTGCCGACAATAAAGAGTCAATACAATAGTGATCGGTGTCTAGCTATGCTCCTTGCTTGAGCAAGAATGTCAATCCCTCCATTGTCTTGTTCGTAAGTGGTCTATACATCAATCCATACAAATTATCCATCCATCTATCGATCCATACCATTTGCAATCCATCCATCCATAATATAATACAAAGTCCATACACATCCATCCATATCAAGTACCTAGTCTATGTCCATATCCATCTCTATCTACTCCAATGGTCAAAGTATCCCATACACAAAGCTATCGAATAGCTTACCTAACCATAGACATGATAATCCATCTCCATTCATCAAATTCCATGTCAGCACTAGATATACCCTAGGTTAAAAGTTTCCATTCATTACGTTAAATCCATGGGTTCTACAATAACATAATTTAATGAACATCAGAATAGAGAGCAATGGAAAAACAATATCTGTGTAATAGTGATCATCCAACCATTAATGAAACATATAAAAAAATAGCCAAACCTAGGTCAAGAAATGTCATGCCCCCAAATCGTAACCTGGGGTAAAGCGTGAGATTAGGGCCAATTTAAAACTTTTACGTGTTTAAGGCAACACATGGCTTCTAATCAATCCCATGCAGGATCTTAATTCATGGTGAGTTTACGAAACTGAACATATATCAATACCTTCAGAAGCATTATCTAGTTATTGATATCAAAATACAATACAGAGTATGCACATTAAAAGATACTGGATTTAAAGTTAAAGATTCAAAGTTAACAAAATATAATAGTTACAAGCACACTAAAAACTTAGGCCCCAAAAAGAATAAACCAAATAAAAATTCAAAATGAAGTCATCCCGATGAGGATCATTCATGTGCAAGGCTAGACGGGTCCGACACCGTCATTCGCAGCCCACATGGGCTTGCCAAGTGACTTAAGTGCTTATATCGCTTCACCCTGCGCCTCCTACGCACTTATACAATATCATCAAACTACAACGAGTCAGCAAGAAGATAACACAAACTTTAATAAACATATAGTATCAAAAGGAGTATAAACAACGTAATCATATGAAGAGCAAACCTTAAACAATAAGAAAAAAGGAATCCTAATCCATTCTACACGAGTAAGCGCATGAGTCCAACCAATAGGGCAGTTGACCCTTCAATTCATCGGAAAACATTCCAATGTCAATTTAGGGGGTCAATCCTGTCAATATCGGGCAGAGCCTGTCAATATATATTGGATGCCAAGCACTCTGTCAACTACGGAGACCACTAGTTCAATATCACTCTATAGCAATCATCAATAGACCTCAAGATATATATGTATATTTATAGACCAAAACTCAGAGGCGCTCAGACTCTAATCCTAAGTCAAAGTGAAAGGGGCTAGCTTCGTGAGAACACACAGAGAATCATCAATAAATGAGGAGTCCCTCTCGAATCATAATTCGAACATACACAATACGAGTAACCCTTTGGTAACCAAGTACCCATAATGCCAAGCCTCTACATAGTCTAAGTCCAAATGCAAGGGTGCAATCTAAAGACATGTACATCGAGTGTACCTCACGAAAACATGTGAAGATGAAACCTAAAGACCAAGGAATGTATATGACACAGCCCCGGATCTCTAATCGATCGTAGAACAATCTCCCGAAGAATTGTTCGAATCCAAAGATGGATTTCAGCCCCTAGGGCACCCTTACAAGAGGAAAAATACCATCAAAGAGATAAATCTCAAAAGAGAACTTTAATTTATTGAAAAATAAGCATGTCTATTACAATGAAAGACTCCTCCTTATATAAGAGTGACTGTTTCTAAAGGAGGAAAGACTAACTCTAAACAAGCATGGCTTGCTAAAAATAAATTAAGCAAGTTCTAATATCAACTCAACATAAAATAGGAAATAAATAATTAACTAAAACTATCTGACTAAGGATAGGGATCCCTGATCTTGAGGACATCATGGATCAAGTAGGGCCTATCAATGCCAGGCTGGATCTTAGATCTAGCCTGTATCAACTCTCCCCAGCTTGGAAAAACTTGACTCCAATGAGCTTGCCAAGTTAAGAAATGCCGGGAGGAGTTTGACCACAAGGTGAGGAAAACGTCCTATAGGGTCGAAAATCAATCGCACAAACTTCTGCATTTTCTGTTGATCAGCATTTGGATGATATAGTGTGAAAACTTGTTGCATTCTTTTCTTTCAAGTAAAAGAAAATCGGAGTGTTTTCGACTGTCGGTTTGCGCATAGAGCTTGGATGTGTGAATGGACTAGTAGTTGCTTCAATTGTTGACTGTCAAAAATCCATACGTGATCTCTGAAGATGAAGTCAATTTGGGGGACTTCAACAACTTGAATTGCTTGTGAGACAACTAGAACAATGGATTTCATTGTTGATGATCTAATTGGATTTTCTGGAAGTGGCCGGATAATCAATTCTCTTGGATGTTCAATAGTGTCGCTAAACTAATCAATGTCTTTAATATTTGCTTCTTTGTGCTCTTCTTTTGAAGCCTTTTAATCAAATTGTTAAATGTGCACTTGTTTTTGTTTGTCCTCTACCTTTTGTGGCCTTTGATTAACACTATCTTGGATATATTTTTTTTGTTCTGAAATTTTCATGAGATTGCCTTAATCTTGCGTTGTTGCATCCTTAATAACAGTTGTCCTTGCTGACATCTCCTTTGGTGCAATCATGATGTCATGATTCTCTATTCCTTCTTTTTTATCTTGCTTTGCTTCTTCAGTTGAAGATGATGATGTGGATGAAGATCGGGCTATTAATGGCAATGGACGGAGTCCAATCCATTTTCTTTTCCACGGAAAAGTATATGTGTTCATCTCTTTATCATAGAGCTCTTTCCGGTTAAAAATCCATGGTCGTCCAAAAATAATATGAGCAATATTCATATGGATCACATCACATCAAATTTTATCTTCATAATTACCAACCTTAAATGATACCAAGCATCTATGAGTTATGGGAATAATATAACCATTAGACCATGTAACTTTGTAGGGCATACGAAGCTTCTCAGTTGGTAAATGAAGCTTGTCAATAACTTTTTGTGCAATAAAATTCATTGTACTACCATTGTCAATAATCAAATTAACAACTCTGTCTTTGACTCTCACCCACATGTGGGATTTCTCTGCCTCTCTCCATTTTTCTTCTTTCTTTTAATTTGTATTGAGGAGGCAGCGAATGACAATCGTGGGATTATCTTCTCTAGCGAAAAGTCTTTCCACAACATATGTTCTTTGTTTTTGTTTAGATGCACAATGTCGCATACGAGACTTTCTAAGCATATGTTCAACATGAAAGGCTTCCAAGTATGCTTCTTGACTGGAGTTGCGACAATTAATATTCTCCATGATGTTTGGTCTCAAACCTCTAATATAACGACCCAAAATATGTGTTCCAGTCTCCTCGAGCTCACAAATATCTTGCAACTCTCGAAATTGGTGGGTATATTTATCAACTGTTAATTCTTCTTGCTTCAAATTTAGAAATTGCTCAAAGTATAACTCATTCTCAAAATACCAATCTCTATATTTGTATTGATATATAATTCTTTGAATTTCAATCGAGTGTCCAAAATTTCTCATCATGATTTGGATGAAAGGAGAACAAGATTTAACTCTTTTGAAAAATAAATTGACTTGCTGTGTAGATGTGGATGAGTGAAATAAATTGGAGTAGACGGTTCGTTGATCAAATACTATATGGCCCAAATATCACTGCTCAAGATCAATGGCCCAAATGGAATTGGCTGAATTGATTGGATTGTGGCACCCCCTGTTTTTTTCTTTCACTCTCAAACTAACCCAAAGTCAGGCCCAAATAGTTGTTGGGTTCAGTTGGGTCGGGTCAAGCCGACTGCGAGCCCAATTAGGCAATTGGCCCGTCCTATTGCTATTGAGATGGGGTTTGGGTTGGATCCAAACTTAACTGCATGCCCAAACAGAAGTTAGGCTCACTTGGATTAGTGCAGACCTAACTTAGGCGGTCCTAACAGAGGAGCAAGTGCACCTGGAAGATAAAATAAAAAGGTTTTACTTGCTACTTGACTTCGATGGAAAAGGGGGAAAGACATTGAAGAGGTGCTGGCGATGGAGGCGATGATCCGCTGCGGTGGTGACGACTGGAGGTTTAGCCGATGGTGGCGCACAATGCGAAAGGAGCTCACCTGCTTCTGCGATGGTGCGATGGAGGCCGCGGTGATTGTCGAGGTGCTGCATGGCTGCTACTACTGACGGCGCTGGGGCTGGAGGCCGACAACGACGACGAAAGCCAGCGGTGCCAGGTACTGTTTTTTCCTCTTGTTGCAGTTATTCCTTCTTCTTCTTCAGCTACTGCTCATTCTCTTCCCTTCTCTTTTTTTATTTTTTCTTCTTCTAACGGGGTTGGGCTATGACAGAAGTTGAAGGGGGCTGACGGTGTCAGTTTTATGGTTTTGTGGTTTTGGGAGAGAATGGGTTTCGGTAGCATTGGGGTTGAGCAAGGAATGACTGGAGGAAGGAGACTTGGATTAGGGTTATGCTGGTTTTTAAAAGAAGAGTGGGTCTTGGGGCGAAAGGGATTTCTTTTTTTTTTTTTTCTTTTGCTGGGATTGGGGCTGATGAAGGGAAGTGGAGGAAAAGGTCAGTGCTTTTTGGGTTAAGGGTTTTTGGGGGGTTAGGAACAGGAAGTGGAGGAAGCTTTTGATTGGGGCTGCCGGTGATGGTGGGCAAGATGATGAGACGAGATGGGTGGACGGATGAAATCCGGAGAGGACAAATGTCTTCCGGCGACCGGATCTAGGCTCTGATACCAAATTGACGCAGCCCCGAATCTCCAATCGATTGTAGAACAATCTCCCGAAGGATTGTTTGAATCCGAAGATAGATTTCAGCCTCTAGGGCACCCTCACAAGAGGAAAAATACCATCAAAGAGATAAATCTCAAAAGAGAACTTTAATTTATTGAAAAATAAGCATGTCTATTACTATAAGGTAGCGTTTGGTTTGCTGGAATGATTGCTGGGAGGAATGGAATGGAGGCTGGAATGAGCCTGGAATGGAATGAGGCAGGAATGGAGACTCCTCCTTATATAGGAGTGACTGTTTCTAAAGTAGGAAAGACTAACTCTAAACAAGCATGGCTTGCTAAAAAAATAAATTATGCAAGTTCTAATCTTCACTCAACATAAAATAGGAAATAAATAATTAACTAAAATTATCTAACTAAGGATAGGGTTCCCTGATCTTGAGGAGATCATGGATCAAGGAGGGCCCATCAATGCCATGTTGGATCTTAGATTTGGCCTGCATCAGTATACCAAACAACTCCTAATTAATCGTCACAATTTATGTATGCGATATCTCGTACTTAAACCAAGATTGAAGTGAGTTTGGGGTATTTAAAGTCAAATATCCAAGATGCCTAGCCCCAACTCCCATTTCAACCAAGTGTAAGGTAGGTTGTCCACCGTACACTAATCTAGTGATCCATGAGAGGAACGTATGCCCAAATACGCTCAGTGATTTAAGGTGGGTTTATTGAAATCTGGATCAAATGGGGTCCCACAATTGGAATAGTGATATATTATCCATGTAGAAGAAATATGGGTCCCAAAGAATCCATTAAACATCACTACACTGGCCAAAGGCCAAAATCAAATTCCAAGGCAGAATTGTAATTCGATCAAGCGGGCAAAGAACGGAACAATCGGATCAATGTTCTTGGCCTCGATTGGTTCCAGCTGCAATCGATCAGGCAGTAGTTTGATCGATCGGGCCTGGGACCATTTCGACGGGCAGTCCCTGTTTCTTCCATTTTTGGGGATCTTTCTCCCTATATTGGAACCTCATTCCTCCTACATTAAAATAGGGCCTTGCCCTCTCCAAACCATCCACAAAACCACCTTCAATCACTCCATTCAATCCTCCATCCAAAATCACATCTGAACCTAGCATTATATCCAGTTTCCATTAAAATGGGCAAACCATCTAAATAAAGCATTTATGCTAGAATCAACAAGGAAACATGCATTTCATCATAAGAAGATGTATATAAACTTGCCTAAGATGAAAAGAGGTGAGAGTAGAAGATCCCTAGCCCTCACAACGCCCAAACGGAGCGATGAAGATACTCAACCCAAACCAAAACCACACTACAAAAGCAAAGCAAAGAACCTAATGAGCACTCTAGACACTTCGTAAGCTCAAAAACCACAAAGACCTAGAAATGGGAAAGTTAGAAGCTTACCTAGAGCTTGGTGGTTAGAGGAAGAAGATGAAAATGGTGTCCACAAGTTGAGGGAAGCTTGAGGAAGAAGATGAGAGCGATGATCCGACCATTTGGTGGCTTGAAATCCGGTAGTGGCAAGTGAGGTTAAGTGGAAGAAGACAAAAAAGGAGAGAAGAGGGGAAAAAAGGAAGAAGGGCAATGAGATGGGGCTTGGGTTTACAAAGGGAATGGGTTTTGGGAAATTACCAAAAAGGGTTTAGTTTTGGTGGATTGGGTATTTGGCGGGTTAAACAAATTCGGCTCGGTTCGGGGTAGAAGGATAATAGTCTTGGAATTAAGAGAGCTACCCGATGAACCCAAAACCTTGCAAAATGATAAATTATGAAAAAGGGCTTTTATACGTCCTAGAATTGCAAACTACCTTCCTACTATGCTCAAACGAGCTCGAAACCCGACGGTACTTTGCACACATGATCTTAATGCTATACCGGACTTGTCTAAACTCTAACGAATCTTAATTAGCTAAAATACAGTTTAATTAGGCTAATAATCATATTAGGTTATGAAACATTACAAGAACTGTACATTTCAGGTGTGGTTTCTAGTTCCCTCGACATGATGGATATTCTAGGCCTAAGACCAAATTAAGTTTGTCTTAGGTGCTTTGATGGTCAAGGCATTACTAAGGATCCAAACATCCATCTACTAGATTGGGTTTCGATTTTCCACACCATACTTTGGAACAACCCATAAGTAGAAGCTAAGCTCCAACCTCTACTTATCTTAGGCATGCATTTGGTCCATTAAAAAGGGGTAATTATGATCCATTTGGTGTCCAACATCCAAAGGTTAAAAGTCAAAATTTTAGGTTCAACACAGTTTTACAAAGTTGGGTCGACTGAGAGTGGAGTTCAGTTGACCGAACTCTTGTTCTGTCGCTGGCCTCTGATGCAGATTTTTCAACACTTCCAAGCTGTTTTCTTCCATCCTCGAACATCCAATCCAGCAATTGAGACATATTCTACTACATTTCATTACATCCAACCTCCCATCAATTTCCACCAATCTTCATCACATCCTCCGCCCAAATCCATCATAAATAACTCCAATCCATCACATAGCAACATCCATTCGATAATTAATCAAAGTATAATAATAAAACATCATAAAACATGAGAATTAGGGCCCTATCATTTGAATTGGTCTCCAATGATAGAATTATGGTCTATACATGAGCTTAGATGCATGGAGATCTACATAAACACATGATATGCATAATCGAGGAAATTCACGTGTATAGGAAGTTGAAAGGCATGTTGCACTTGCCTCAAATCCAAAGATTTCCTTCTACAAAGCTGAAGATCACAAATCTACCTCCAAACAAGCACTCTACAACTCAACCAAGCCACAAAAACTAGATCTACACCATCCCATGATAGATCCTAGGAGGGAGAGGGGAATTAGACTAGAATTCACAAAAGAAAGTAAGGAAGGGAGGGAATGGAAGAGCAAAGAAGAGAATTACCTTGATTGGAAGAGGAAGAAGAGCTCAAACTTATGAGAGTGCTGGATGAGGATGACAAGGCTGGATTCTTTTAGATCTCTTTGAGAAGGTGATGATGGAAGCCATGGATGGAGTTTGGAAACCCTAGATCTAGAGAGGAATTTGGAGGGAATTTGAGAGAAGAAGAGAGGGAAATGAGAGGAGAGAAAACCTCCGTTGGAAATGAGATGGGAATGAGGGAACGGTGGTTTTATAGTTTGTTGTAGGTGTGAGTGACAGGTCCAAAATGCCCCCCTAGTTGTAGTAAAGACTCTTAATGGTATTTAGGTCATTTGAGAGTTAAGAAAAATTTCCCCAAGGACCTCCCTAATGGTCAAAACTACATCTAGAGGCTCTTTATAACCTTTCATAATTTCAAACAACTCCTCAACCTTATTCTAAATTCTAAAACAACCCTCAAAACCCCAAGATCAAACTAATACTTTAAATCGTTGGGACAAGGTTTTGATGATGATGATGATGATGATGATAAGACTACATTCTAGTCTTGCACAAGTCCAAAAAGGGCCATGTTTTGGATTTTGGGCATCCATGTGAAAACACTGTGGGCATTCTCTAATTCTATCTATGGTTTTAAAAATGACCAAGACCGAGTCAACTTGGAGTTGATAGCTATTGAGTTCTCTCTCTCCCCCATGTCGCCTTACTGAGTCCTATTATAGAAAGCATAAATACATTCTTTACCTTCCTATTGGCAGAAACTTTGGGAAGCTTTTGGGACCTTTTGCACCAATTCAGAAATTAGTGGAAGATATAAGCATTCAAATATCGATGCACTGATTATCCAAAATGCGGAAAAGGCACAGATGCCTATTTATAGTTAAAAACATGAGTTTTACAAACACACACGCCCCTTCAGGGTAATGGTTTGTGATTTTGACAATGTGAATTATCTTAGCCTTTTATGTATTGTTTGTAGAGTAATACTTACATAGAATTTTATTATCTGCATGTAATCAGGCAGTCTCATAGTTGGGAGTTTGGAACAAATTTTTAAGAAGGAAGGTTTTCGTGGCATGTATCGTGGGCTTTCACCAACTGTGTTAGCATTACTTCCAAATTGGGCTGTGAGTCTCTCCTCCTATCCTGCTGTTATACTCTTTTCTTTTGTATTCTTTGTAAAAGTTAATGAAATTCTTGTAAGTTTACCTATCTGCCTTTTGTTGTCTCATAAATCATGATTTCTTTGACTCAGAGTTCTATATTTCTAAATCAACACCAAGAATTTTACCACTAATAACATTGACATGACATTGGTTCTGATTGCAATTGGGCTACACTCTTTCCACTTTTTATTTCTTTAGCGATGCTTGTCCCTAGACTATTTTCTTGTATTGATATAACTAATTGAAAAATATGAGGTTGGAAAGTATCATAACCTATGGTGCCCAGGTATGGCAAGGACACGCAATGGACATGGATTTACCCATAAAAAGTGAAGTATCAAATATGATACGAAATGATATATTGGCCATTTTGAAGTATCCATGTATCATAGACCATAACTTGTATTTATAACTATATCTCTGCATTATCTAGTGATTATTTTGTTACCATCACATCTAACCATTTGCTTCTGAGTTTTGGAGGGATAGATAGTTCTAGCAAACCTAGGCCCAACTCAATGGAGGCATTTTGTTTTCCTAAATCCTTCTTGAATATTTTAATCCACCAATGCACCTTTAATGAATTTGAACTAGGATTTGTAGTTTCTTTGTCACCGCTTTTCTTAATTTTCTTGAGTATTTTTATGTTTTGTCTACGTTTGGCACATTAAGAGAGCCATTTGACTGAGATGAAGCTGAATTTAATACTCTTGAAGAGTCTTGTAGTGTTTCTCCTTGGTTTTTTTATAGTCCAAAGAAGTTTCTTTTTATTATTATTATTTTTTTTACAGAAGTTCATGGTCTTGACTTCTGATTGATTCCATTTCAACAAATGTACAGGTATATTTCACCATATATGAGCAACTTAAAAGCTTGCTTTCTTTAGATGGTGAGTTTCACAACTTGTTAATTATTATTTTTGGTTATTTATAGAGTAATGAACGATTATTCTTATATTATTATATCTTTTTTTACCTATTTCTATTTAATATTGTGAATTACATACTTAAATTTTTTTCACTTAGGTTTCTGTGTCCTTAATTTGTTGGAAAATTGAACCATGCCCAGATGCAAATCACCAGCTCTCGGTAGGAGCCAATATTGTAGCTGCCTCTAGTGCTGGAGCCGCAACAACCATTGCCACCAACCCACTCTGGGTTGTTAAGACAAGATTTCAGGTAGTTGCTGCTCTATTTCTTGCACCTCTCCACTTGCATTATTTCACATGCACGTTACGTTGAAGGCTATTTGCTTGTTTTTATTTGAAGAGTCATGCCATTTCTTGTCAAAATTATTTACTGTGTTGGGCAATTTATGCATCCTATGGATTCATGGTCCAATATTAGCATTTTTTTTCCTTGTTGTAAATGTTTTTTTTTTAGTGCAAACCATAAGGAAGAAGAAAGGACAATCAAGAGAAAGGACAGACCCTTCAAATAAAAGATGAAGCTTAATACAATGGGAAAGGTTTTGGAGACTGCAAGAGACCAGCCCTAGTGCAGAGGTTATTTGATGTTTTTCCAAATATACTGGGGGGATGTCTCTCAGTGTGTGATGTACGTTGTTACGGGGTTCCTGATTGTGATTCAAAATAGTGGCATATATGTATACTATTGGTTGATAACTCTTGTCCTTTTCTTTTTTTTTTTTTTATTACTCTATGGTTGTGTGGTTATGATACGGTTGATGATAGTTTCAAGGTGCATATGGTGGAGCTGCTTTACTATGCTTATTAGTTTCGAGGGCTCCACTCAATGACGATAGTAAATAGTCCATAGTAGTTGATTTTGTTGTATTCCAGGAAGGAGATTGGAATATTCTCTTCCCCCTGCTATTGTCTGTCCAGGATTCCATCAAATTCTCAAGATTAACTTCATATGGGAAAGGATGGACAATCATTCTCTCTCAAGGAGGGAATCTTTTGATGGTCAGTTTCAGATCTTCCACCTTTTATCCTCCACTCTTAGTCTTAGCCCCTTAGATGAAAGCCCATCCTAGGAGTTCAGTAGGAATTAGGTAAACAGGCCCCTAATGTTAATGCCAGTGATAATTATACTTTTATTGTCAATGTTAATGGTGCTTCTTATCGGTAATACTAATTGTATTTTGTTCTAATATATCAACAGATATAAACTTGTATTTTTTTACTGTCTTTTGTAGACCCAAGGAATGCGAGTGGGAGTTGTGCCCTATAGGAATACCCTTTCTGCTTTGAGGAGAATAGCCCATGAAGAGGGTATTCATGGATTATACAGGTAATGTTCATTCTGGCCAAAGTACTAGATTGTAATATAGACAAAATTTTCAACAGTAACCCATTTGTTTGCTGATTTTATGTGATCACCAGCGGTCTGGTACCTGCATTGGTTGGAATCAGTCATGTTGCTATCCAATTTCCTACTTATGAAAAGATCAAAATGTACCTGGCCAAGAAAGGTATGCTTTCTTCCTTATCTTTCATTTCAAAGTTTTGCAGTTTTGTTAATTTCTTCCAATTATATCAGATAATACAACTGTTGATGCACTCAGTGCAAGTGATGTTGCCGTAGCATCATCTGTCTCCAAAATAGCAGCTTCAACATTGACTTATCCACATGAGGTACTTTCTCATGATATTAACCATTGTGCGGGTTAAATTATTCTGGGGTACTATTGTCCTGAATCTCCTGATGCATACATGAGTACAGTTTTCCTTCCTGCATATGCAGCTCATGACTTGGTGATCTAGACATTTCAATCCGACGGCTTCTACTATGGCTGCCCCCAAAATTATTTGAGCTTGGATCCTTGCTATCTAACCTTTGGCTCTTGCCCTTTCTGCTCAAACATAAAGTGTATATCTTTGTAAAGTTCTGTAAGTAGCCCATGATTAGATAGTTGGGATCTTGCAATCTGCAAGCTATGGGACGTGTCATCATCGTTTATTGGTCCATCAACAGTGGGTCCCACTTGTATGAAATGAGTGCATCAGAAACATATACTCCTCTGGTCCCTCACTACTTGTGATATGCTGATCTTCCAACATTCCTTGTGATTTGGTTAAAGCTGTGTGCTAAAATGTACTAAAAACACCTGACTAAACAGCTGCCTAAAACATCATTTAATTTGCAGGTAGTGAGGTCAAGGCTGCAAGAACAGGGGTATCATTCTGAGAAGCAGTATGCAGGTGTCTTTGACTGTATCAAGAAAGTTTTCCAGAAAGAAGGCATCCCTGGATTTTATCGTGGGTGTGCAACCAACTTGCTCAGGACCACGCCTGCAGCTGTAATTACATTCACCAGTTTTGAGATGATTCATAGATTTCTAGTCGCCATCTTTCCTCCTGAGCCACAGCCACACACATTGTAGCACTGAATATGACTCAGACCTGGATCCTTGATGGGGAAGATGTGATCTCACAACTTTTTTCTTTTTCGGTTCATAGGATGCAACTCTGCGCATTCATCTGTTGGGGGCAAGGTAATGCAGCCAGCCTCCACAACCTCATTTGTTCAATTGGTGATTTGAGATTCATATTGTATCTCTACATTTTTAATCATCGAGGTGATTTAAAGTACTTAAGGGCCTGTTTGTCTATTTTGAGTTGAATTCCTAGGATTCCAAGCAACATTCCATCAGATGGGGTTGGAGTGAAAGATTAAAAGGTGACTATTGACAATGGATCATCAAATTGGTCCGTGAATTCCTTAGTATTCATAAGGAAGTATAGGGAAACGGGCCCTAAGTGAAATTCTACACCTCAAATGTATCAGGTAGAAATTACACTTTTGTAACATGGTGAATAAAGCATAAGTGGTGTCTGTCGCAGTGATATAGTCTAGATTATGTTCTAATGTTAATGGCAATGATGATGATGTTGAGGACCAGAGATATTATTTTTGTTAGTATATTGTGTTTGATGGTAAATGCCTTTTTCAGTCTTTTTTTTTTTTTTTTTTGGATGACCTAGGGTATCCGTTGCCAGCCCACACTTAGGACCTTTGGCCTCCAGTCCGAGAGTTACTCGATTCTAACGAGTAAGGACTATTGCTTAGGGGGTGAGTTATCCGATTTTGACGAGCAAGGATTATTGCCTAAGGTATATATACACGGCCACAAACATAGTACCTGGATAATATAAGGAGCAGGCGTTAAGCTTGAGACCTTGGGAAGCAAATCCAAGTCTCAAACTAATTGAGCCATCATCTTGACAACTTTTATAGTTTATTTATCAAAATTTAAGTATTTACATATTTGGTTGTAGCATGGACTTGAGATGAAAAGGTCACAAATAAGGAAAGCTAAAAATGGAAATTTGCATTATGTGGAATTGAATTTTACTTGCTACTCAAAATAAGGTCGCTCAAAATAAATGCTCTAGTTGGAAATCCATACATTTTACCTTATTAGGAGCCGACTCTATAGAAAAATTTGGGCCACAGTGTTTAATGAATATGTATTATGAGATTTTTCTGATCATGCTTTTTGTTAAATGTCTCATATTTTCGATAGGAGGGCGGCATTGGAGTAGCTCTTCTACTTGAAACATCTCCAAGTCAATAAATACCTCAAAAAACTATGGACGTGACATGATGGCTTATGTAGCCAACCAGAAAAGCCCTTTTTGGGTCTAAAGAAAGAAAAATGAAAAAGGAAGGCAAAGTGGATTTGGTATTCCTTTTCCAAAGAAGACAAGGGGGGCATCTGACTGGAGGGGCCCCCCTTTATAGCTTTTAGGTGTTTAAAGGGTGAGGATCAGAGCAACTCTACTTTCAGACATCTAAATAATAGAATATCATCATGCATTGTATTTGTAATAAAATGAACATGGATCTCTTTAACCGCACTAGTTATGTAGAGGAGGGCCTACAAGACCCATCTACCAATAAGCAGCGGGGCCTAAATCAATAATATAGTGATGACTGGTTTAGACAGGGTAGCCCTACTACTATGGGCAGAGCACCTGTGGATATCAGTGCTTTCAATTGATTTATTGCAATCCACTGACAGCATTTGGTTGGAAGTGGGGTACTAGGGTGGGAAAAAACCATATCGAGTTTCTTAGGGTGAGGCAAGGGGAGATTTATGGTTGCCTCAGCCTGCCAGCCCTTCAGAGATAACAAAGCCGAGTCAGGTCGGTAGCCCACTAGCCCTGACGATGATTTCATGGTCAGTACTCAGTTGTGTACAGAATACCCCGTATTGAAGCTTCCATTCCCATCTATGGTTAATTGGTGGTGAGATTTGAGGATTTAGCTTAATCTCTGCTTTGGCTCATATTCACCATTTTAATTGGACTTCATTGCCCAATTGGAGTGACTTCTTCTTCTTCTTGTTATTATTACTACTGCTACTGCAGATGTCTTTCCTGGGGCAAATTATCCCATAATATGCTGTGTCCCATTTTAGAATGATCATTCCAATTTCCAGTCATGTTATCTTTTCCATTTATCTTTTCGTTTGTTTAATACCAAACTGAAAATACATCTAAACCGTTCTTCTGATTTCTTTTTTTAAACTGGATTAATCTGCCTCAATTAGGAAAGGCCTCTTGGCTTGTGGGCGTTGGTCTTTCAGTTGTTGCGACTTTGACCTTGGCATATGAGCTATAGCGAAGTGGGCTTCAGGATTCTGGCCTATGAGCTATAGCGATGTGGGCTTCAGGATTCTGGCCTATGAGGTTTGGCTGGGGGATTTGGTTCAACGTCATGTACTTTCGTCATGTGGTTTTGGCATTTTTACTTGTCCTCACTTTTGTGGTAGGATTAGGAAAATTTTGATTGAAGTCGACTAGTATATATTTCGTTCTGGTCATCTTAGCAACAGGTTTGGTCTTGGTGGTTGAATTGTTCCTATTGTCAGAAGATGGTCTGATCAGAGAGCACATCATGATGTTTTCTTATTCACAATAAGAGCCGAAATTTGGACAATTGGGTTAGCTGCTAGCTTACTCATTGGGCATTAAACAGCTAAAGTCAGGCTCAAAACCCAACTCAAAAAATACCATGTTCAGATTGGGTCCAAGAACATGAATCAGGCTTGGACGTACCATTCTCAATGTTTATTACTTGAACCATGAGGAATCGGATGGGTCCACCAACTACGAATGACATAGCAGATCCGGGACATCAAGTGTGAGACCGATATCACATGAGGAAGATATAATTTAGAATGTTTTTATGTGCTCCTTGGTTTAGCTATTATTTTTACCTTTTTTTTTTTCTTTCATTTGTATAACTAATGCTGACAAATGTCATCCTCATCAAAGCCTTATCTCAATTATATTGCATAACTTACATGAATTATGCCTTTTTTTTATATTCCAATTCAAGATTTGGTGTCGGTGGGCTTTGAATCTGAACAGAAAAACTTTTTCTAATTAGCGGGTTGCTCCTAAAATAATCATCCAGTAGATAACTAGGTATAGGTGTCATCTAATGGGCCACTCCAAATGAGTCCAAATAACCCATCCAGTTGGAACTCCCTCATGGCCCCAACATATTGAAAATAAAATTTTATCCCAATAAAAACCCTCCTAGTATATAGGGTATCCTCAAAATTTTATCCCAATATAAGTTGGTCCCATCAGAAAATCTGACTCCTCAACTAATAGGCCAGCACATGACAATAGCTACTGAAAGAGTAGATGGTGCTCACCTTCTCAATTTTGATGTTGTGCTTTGAGTCATGTTAGTAGAAAAAAAAATAGAGGTTAGCACTTCTCAACTTAAATCAACCATTTGATTGCTGGCAAAATAATCAGATTCTTAAGATTTGTATCACGAATCTCAATTTATATATCCAATCTTAAAGAAATCGATTCATATCTATGCAATGAATTCCATTAACAGATGAATCTTAGGATTTATATGTGAATCCTATTATTCGATACTCTTTTCTTTGAGTCTTACAATTTAAGTGATTCGGCTAAATGAGAATCACTACAACCAATAAGTAAACATGAATAATATTTTTTTCTTCTTTAATCTTTCTTCCTTTTAGTGCTTTTATTTTTAAAAAATTATTTAGTAGTTAACAAAACCTTCTAAGATATCTTTGCAGCTTTGATGAGGTTTTAAAGAAGAATAAAGAACATGCATTTAAGTAAAAATTTTGATTGTGCGTATAGTGCTTGTATAATGCTTGTCTATATCTTCTTCTTTTTTAATCTATTTTGGTTCTTTTTCTTTATGAACACTTTCTTAACTTCAAGAGATATCCTATTATGTAAGATTGATGGCTTGGATTTTTTTTTAATTTTTAATTTTTATTTAAATATAATAAATTTATATATATTGATACCTTAAACTTGTTTAACTATTTTGCACATTATTTATTATATATATTAATATATGTGATGACATTCTTGATATGATTGTATAATATGATTGTATGATAGACTTGCTATTGTATTTATACTACTATAATAGGAAAATGGATGGCAATGAATAACTAGTTTTTTCTTTTTAAATTTTTAATTATTTTTGTTTTTATTAGAAAATAAAAAATCCTATGATTTGCGATTCGATTTGATTCATGGATATGAATGATTTATGATATGATTCTAATTTTGAAAACTTTGATTGTTGGAACTTAGAATAAAATAATGGTTGATTAAAAAAGAAGACAAACTTAGTAAATAATAAAGTATTTTTTAGGTGAAATTGTGAAACGATGTTTGATCAATGTAACTAATTATATTGAAATTCCACTGGTCTCCATCCATTGCCTCTAATTATATAGAGCTTCCCCCTTTTATATGCCAAACAATGCAACCTGCTATCAAAACTCCTATATTAGGTTCTTTAGCTAACCTTGTTAGTTGTTCTCAATACTCCAGCCAAACCTAGATGTGAGAGAAACTACCTTAGTTAAGTGATAAGTCTTCAAAAAATGTACTTTTTTAGGATTATATTTGGAAGTTTTAAGGACTTATCAAGCTAAGAGAACCTCATTTAGTGTAATATCTTGTTTTATGCATTTTAAATTCATTATAGTGTTTCCTACACAATTTGCTCAAAAATCACAATTTTTGCATGAATTCATGATCATCATCATCAAAGCCTTATCCCAACCATGTTGGGGTCGACTACATGAATTCTATTTCTCCATTCCGTTCTATTTTCAGCTAAATCTTTCGATAAGTGCAACTTCTTCAAATCTGAATTAATGACTTCCATCCATGTTTTCTTCGGCCTACCCCTACCTCTTGATGGACCCTCCACCTATATATCCAAACTTTTTCTCACCGGTGCCATTATTGGCCTACGCTCAACATGCTCAAACCATCTTAAACGAGTTTCTCTAATCTTATCTCCTATTGGTGCTACCCCTAAATGTTCTCGAAAGCGCTCATTTCTAATTTTATCTTTCCTAGTTTTACCACACATCCACCTAAGCATTCTCATTTCCGCTACATCCATCTTATGAATATGTGTCTTCTTAATTGGCCAACATTCTGCTCCATATGTCATAGCTGGTCTAACCACTGTCCTGTAAAATTTTCCCTTCAATTTTGTTGGCATTTATCTATCACAAAGTACTCCCGAAGCTAGTCTCCACTTCAGCCATCCAGCTCTTATCCTATGCTCCACATCTTCGTCAATCTCCCCATCCTTACTAATCATCGAGCCTAGGTACCGAAAAAAATCTTTACGTGGTATCTCATGGGTTTCAATTTTGACAGTGGTTTCAACACTTTGTATATATCCATTGAAATTGCAATCCATATATTCTGTCTTTGTACGACTTATTTTAAAGCCTCTAGATTCTAATGCCCTCCGCCATCTCTCAAGCTTTGCATTTACACCCTCTCTTGATTCATCCACTAATACTATATCATCTGCGAACAACATACACCATGGTACTTCTTCTTGAATATGCACAGTTAACTCATCCATAATTAATGCAAAGAGATAAGGGCTTAAGGATGATCCCTGATGTAAGCCTATAGTCACGAGAAATCCGCCCGTTTCTCCACATATGGTTTTCACATTTGTTATTGCACCTTCGTACATATCCTTTAAAATTTCAATGTAACCTCTTGGGACATTCCTTTTCTTTAAGACCCACCAAATTAAATTTCTCGGTACCCTATCATAGGCTTTTTCCAAATCGATAAAGACCATATGTAGATTTTTCCTCTTTGCTCAGTATTTTTCCAATAATTGCCTAAGTGAAAAGATAGCTTCCATAGTTGATTTCCCTGGCATAAAACCAAATTAATTTTCTGAAATCTTAGTCTTTTTTCTCAGTCTTTGCTCTATTATTCTCTCCCATAACTTCATTGTGTAACTCTAAGTTTAATTCCTCGATAGTTGGTACAATTTTGTATATCTCTTTTATTCTTATATATAGGTACTACAATGCTTTTTCTCCATTCATCCGGCATTTTCTTTGTCACAAGTATCTTATTGAATAGTCTACATAACCAACTTACTCCAACCTCTCCTAAGCATTTCCATACCTGTATCGGAATACCATCTGGGCCTGTTGCCTTTCCTGTCTTCATTCACTTCAATGCTTCCTTCACTTCTACCCCTCTAATTCTACGGAGAAAAGTATACTCTTGTAATGAAATATCCTCCTCCACTCTTGTATCGCCCAAATATTTTTCATTTAAAAGTTTACTAAAACATTCTTTCCACATTTCTATAATATCGTTGTCTGTCACAACCCGAGCCCAGGGAACGGGGGTCAGAGGAACTCTAACCAATGACACACGTACTCCCGTGCATGTACACCTAGACCCCATCCAGGAATACACACAGAAGGGATCAATCACACGTGCAAACCACTGTACGCGGAAGCTGTACGTATCAAGGCATACCACAAAATCAAGACATAGGAGATTACAAACTATCGTGAACTGGTAACAATAACAAACACAGGAACGTATGTTACGGAAGAGGGCTCCCAAAAATCAAAATACAATATACAGATATCACTCGAAGCCCATTGTGCATTACAGAACAATCCCCTCAATAGAAATCGGACTCAATGACTGGGGAGAACCAAAATGATGCAATCCGTACTCTGGAGGATGGATCAAGTCCACTCCCCTAGGCCGAAGGGGGCCTCGCGAGCCTCTCCTGCAGTCGGGTCGACCGACGCAGGATCGGAAGAGGGATCTGAGCCTGCAACACACAAAGACAACGAATAAGTACAACGACTTAGCAAAGTATAAGCCAACAAGAAGATAACACGAATCGTGTCTAATACTGAATAATACTGAACAATAGTCATAATGCAATATCCATAGAAGGCATGTTCGTATGCTAACAATTTATGCAATGAATAAGCATGCTATCGGAATCACAACAGATAACGGTCAAAGTGGCTACTACATTGGCCATTTTCTCCCTTACGAGAGCGGACGGAATGAGAACACCAGCGACCGGGCCAGGGTACGCATGGGTCTCTAGTTCCCGGGGTCCGGAGTCCCAGGACGGAAACACTCTGCAGAGGCAAACACATAAACTACACCAAAGTTAACCCCGTCGGGTATCCTAAGGCTGAGGCTCAGTAGTGCCAATACCATTCACAATCAAGCGGATGATGCACCTCGATCACTTATCACTTATCACTTATCACTTACAGATCTCACATATCATACTGAACGAACAATAGAAAGTGCATCACATAAACTGATACTGAATGCAAATACTGAATGCATAATACGGATACTGATACGGATACTGATACGAAATGCAATACAGATACTGAAAGCAAATCATGCGGATAACTGATACTGAATGCACATAAACTGATACTGATACTCCAGTGGAGCAACGGTAAACACAATACACAATAATAGAATGGTTCCGCCCGGGCTTCGCTCTGGGGTTGCTGCATTTCCCACAGAATCGAGAGGTCCAGCGCAGAACACATAAGAGGGCATAACCGAAATCGATATGCTGTATAAATCAGAATGCTTATGCGAATCAAGGTCCATTACAAACCAATCCTACACTAATTATCCAGTGTCTCTAACCGTGCATGTTGATGTAGTTTTAAGTTGTTCGATGCACCCTTGTCTAGTGTTGCAGTGTCTGGAGTGTGCACCGAAGTCCCTTAAACCAACACCCATGGGGAGGTGCTAAACAACTGGATAACAAGCATGAATGATTCACAGCCCTTGAGATCATTCATGTCATTCAAACATTCCATTGGGCATGTCCAGGTTAGCTACATTCTAACATGAAAGTCATATACGGTCCTTTGCTTAAACCTAGTCCCTTTTCATTCAATTCTCAGGGTCTCACGGTGTAGCCGTAGGTAACCTTACGGCTTAGCCGTGGCATCTTACGGCTTAGCCGTACTATGCACTGCGGCTGAGCTGAGGTTTCCCAAATATCCATCCGGATTTACGGCTCAAACGTATTTTGCTCTACGGCTCAGCCGTATCCTGGTCCACGGCTTAGCCGTAAGACAATGTACGGCTTAGATCAGGCTGGGCCGTAGAAGAATGGCAAATTGCCAACATCCAGTTATTTTCAGCTAACAGTCTGTACTGTTCTACGGTTTGGTTTACGGTTGGGTCTCGGCTTAGCCGTAAGCCATTTTACGGCTTAGCCGTAGCACATTTCACGGCTTAGCCGTGAGTGCGCGGACTCATTTTCCTGAAATTGTCACAGTCATACAGAAACTGAAGGAAACGACTGAAAAATAGCAAATAACAGTGAAATGAACTCAATGGGGCTGTCCAATACTGAGAAACACAATGAAGCATAAAAACACAACAATCAAATCACTATCAATCGGTGTTCACACATCTTGGGCTTATACTTGCCTCACGGACGAAATCCACACGCTGATTGGCTCAGTCCACCGGAATCACACACACTGACGAGCTCCTTTCTTCCTCCCTCAAGCAGAGAAACAGAAATGGAGAAGGAGAGAAAGAGAGCTGACGAGAGAGAGATGAACTGGAGAGTGAGAGAGAACGATCGAGAGAAAGATGGAGTTGGTGGGGATATTTATACTTAATTTGAGTCCAAATTACGGATAAGTCCAAGTCACTTACACAAATGTCAGTTTGAGTCAAATGACAGTCCAACGAGAGCAAACGAACTCATTCGGATCCAAGACTATTACGGAAAACGACAAGCTCAACGAAATACACGCGATGACGTCAAAATGACGCGAAACTGACAAGGTCAATCAAAAGCCAAAATTACGAAAAAGGGCTCGATCTACTTAGACCAAGTCAAACTCAACCCAACGATCTCTCTATGAGTCAAAACCAAAGGAAAACAAAAATCTAAACACTCTTAGCGATAAGAACACACGCAATACGCACTAATCCGGATCAACTCGGGTCGGAGTGTTACATCCTCCCCCACTTGGACATCATTCCGTCCTCGGAATGAAAGCGTACCTGAGCAAACAGATAAGGATACTGACGCGCCATCTGATCTTCTAATTCCCACGTGGCTTCATCAGGTCCATGATGTTTCCAAAGTACCTTGACCCATCGGATAGTCCTCGTACGCAAGAGCTGTTCTCTGGTCCCAACAATACGGAGCGGACGCTCAACGTATGACGCATTGGGTTGCATCTGAATATCATCGTATCGAATCACGTGCGTCGGGTCTCGAACATACTTGCGAAGCATAGACACATGAAAAGCGTCGTGTACTCCAGAAAACTCCACGGGTAGAATCAATCTGTACGCTAGATCACCAATCCGGCTCTTGATCTCAAATGGACCCACGTATCTTGGCGCTAACTTGCCTTTTTGACCGAATCGTACCGTACCCTTCATCGGTGAGACCTTCAAGAATACCCAATCTCCAACCTGAAATGTCAAGGTTCTTCTACGCATATCTGCATAGCTCTTCTGTCTCGATCGGGCAATCTTCAAATTGTCAATAACTTTCTGAACTTTCTCTGTAGTCTCAGCAATGATCGTCGGTCCGTGAAAACTCCTTGTTCCAACTTCTTCCCAGCAAACAGGACTTCTACATTTCCGTCCATACAGCGCTTCATAGGGTGCCATTCCAATACTCTCGTGGAAGCTATTGTTATACGCGAACTCGCACAACGAGAGATGCAAATCCCATTCTTTCTCGAAAGTCAGCACACTGGCCCGTAACATGTCCTCGAGGGTCTGAATAGTTCGTTCCGACTGTCCATCAGTCTACGGGTGATACGCCGTACTAAAGCTCAACTTCGTTCCCATGGCCTCCTGAAATGCTCTCCAAAACGAAGAAACAAAGCGGCTATCTCGATCTGACACAATCGATACGGGCGTACCATGTAGTCTCACGATCTCATCAACGAACTTCTTCGCCATCTCGGAAAATGTCATGCCTTTCTTGAATGGTAGAAAATGGGCTGTCTTCGTCAGTCTGTCCACGATCACCCAAATGGCACTGTTCTTCTTGCTCGTCAGGGGTAAACCCGAAACAAAGTCCATCGAAATGTGCTCCCATTTCCACTGGGGAATGTGCAATGGATGTAAGGAACCTGGAGGTCTCTGATGGTCAGCTTTCACCTTCTGGCAAATCAAACATCTGGCAACAAACCCAGCAATTTCTCTCTTCATGTTATTCCACCAGAATCTGTCCTTGAGAGTTCGGTACATCTTCGTACTTCCAGGATGCATAGAATAACGTGCATGGTGTGCTTCGGTCATCAAACTCTCCTTCAAAGCTTCTACTGCTGGCACACATAATCTGCTCCTGAAATACAAAACATCACTCTCTAAACGAAAGTCTGGTCGATCTGAGATGCTATCCCGAATGCGCTTCAACATCGCATCTTCAAACTGCTGGTCTTTAATCCGCTGAATGATGTCAGGCTGAAAGCTCACTGTGCTGGCAAGTGTCAAACAATTCTCCACCGATTGCAGTTCCACTGGCTGTGCATGCCTCACAAAATAAAGGTTGTCTAAGGCCTGAAGAATCTCTGACTTCCTACTCAAGGCATCTGCAACAACATTGCCTTTCCCTGGATGATACTTGATGGGGAAATCAAAATCCTTGATCAACTCAAGCCACCTTCGCTGTCGCATATTCAACTCAGACTGCGTGAAGAGGTACTGTAGACTATGATGATCTGAATGCACTTCAAATGTCACGCCATACAAATAGTGTCTCCACATCTTCAACGCAAAAACGACGGCTGCCAACTCTAAATCATGCGTAGCATAGTTCTTCTCGTGCTCCCGAAGTTGCCTCGAGCCATAGGCAATCACTTTGCCATGTTGCATCAAAACACATCCCAAACCGACTCGAGAAGCATCAGAATAAATCATGAATCCTTCATGCCCATCTGGTAACGTCAAAACTGGAGCCGAAGTAAGCTTCTCCTTCAACATCCGGAAATGGCGCTCGCATTCGTCCGTCCACAGAAAAGGAACATTCTTCCTGGTCAATCGAGTCAACGGGGCTGAAATCTTGGCGAAATCTTGAATAAAGCGACGATAATATCCAGCTAATCCAAGAAAACTCCGTATCTCCGTCACAGTCTTTGGGCTGGGCCAATTCATCACTGCTTCAACTTTCATCTGATCCACTGCCAACCCATCTCGTGAAATGGTATGACCAAGAAAAGCTACCTGCTCGAGCCAAAAATCACACTTCGACAACTTGGCATACAAGCGATGCTTTTTCAACAACTGTAGGGCTCGACGTAGATGTTCCTCATGCTCCTCTGGGGTCTTCGAATACACCAAAATGTCATCAATAAAGACCACCACAAAACGATCCAGAAAAGGAGCGAAGATCCTGTTCATCAAAGCCATAAAGGCAGCAGGTGCATTGGTTAATCCAAATGGCATCACGAGAAACTCAAAATGTCCGTACCGTGTCCTGAAAGCAGTCTTCACAATGTCTTCTTCCTTCACCCGAAGTTGATGATACCCTGACCTTAGATCAATCTTGGAAAAATAAGCGGCACCTTGAAGTTGATCAAACAACTCATCAATACGCGGCAATGGGTATTTGTTCTTGATCGTGACTTTGTTCAATCGCCGGTAATCTATGCACATCCGTAAGGTACCGTCCTTCTTCTTCACAAACAGCACTGGGGCTCCCCACGGTGACACACTCGGCCGTACGAAACCCTTCTCCAAAAGATCTTGCAACTGCGTCTTCAATTCGAGTAACTCAGCAGGGGCCATACGATAAGGAGCTAAACTAATGGGTGCTGTACCGGGCACTAGATCGATCGCAAACTCTACATCTCGGACAGGGGGTAACTCGGGTACTTCCTCCGGAAATACATCCGGGAACTCACGTACTACCGAAATATCGCTCAACTGCTTCACCTCCTTCTTCTCCGAGACAAAAGCAAGAAATCCTGCACAACCTCTGCGTATCAAACGATCCGCCTTGCATGCGGAGATGACACGCCTCGGGCATCTCTCCTGATTGCCCTCGAAACGAAACCCCTTCTCAAAATCGAAGTAAATCGTCCTGTTGTAACAGTTAACACAGGCACGATACCGCGCTAGCCAGTCCATTCCAAGGATCACATCGAAATCCAACATGGACAACAAAATCAAATCAACTGGCAGCTGGCGACCTTCAATCACCACGTCGCACTGAGGGTAGTATACACTACACTCCACTCTCTTGCCCACAGGAGTGGACACCACTAGCAAATAGGGTAGCGGTCGAGGGGGTTGCGGTAACTGTTCCGCAAAACGAGGTGCAACATACGAACGCGTAGATCCCGAATCAAATAGGGTATGTGCTTCAGCTCGGGCAATGAGAACTTTACCTTCCACCACTTTCGCATCTTCTGCATGATCATGAGAGGCTGCATACACACGAGCAGTCTGACATTGTGGCTTCTGGCTCTGGCGAGACGGATGGGGACTATTCGAAGCTGCTGAACTGAGAGACTTAGATGACCCCATAGATCTAGATGACTGGAGAGGCCTAGCTGTCGGGCACTGAGCTATCTTATGCTCCCTCGATCCACAACTCAAACAAGCTCCGGACTTCTTCCAACATTTCTCCGTCGGATGTCCCAATCCACAAAACTCGCATCTGCTCCCAGAGAAACTCGAAGTGCCTTGCTTCCCTTTCCATTTCTTCTGACTCTGTCCCCTGGAACTCACAGGTGCACTCCTCTTAAAGTCCATGGCTCTCTCTGCTAGGTGGTTGGCTTCCGCAGCGTGTGCTCTGTCGACCGCATCATCGAAAGTAGCTGGTCTCTGAAAAGCAGTCACAAAATTCGCATATCTAGGATGCAGACCAGAAATAAAACGATTCACCTTCTTCTCCTCGGTATGGATCATGTCCTCAGCAAAATGGGACAACTGGGTAAAGCGGTGAATGTACTCTGAGACGGTCAGCTGCTGCTGCTGTAAGGCCAGAAACTCAACCTCCTTCACACGCCGGACATGAGCAGGAATGAACTTTCTTCTGAACTGCTTCTGGAACGTCTCCCACACTGATTCACTTGGCATGGTCAGATAGGCTGCACTGACACTCTTCCACCACGTCTTTGCTACCTCTCGAAACATCGAGGCCGTAAGCAGAACTTTCTGCCGGTCATCACAAACAATGGTAGAAAAAAGATCTCCGGTATGCTCTAGCCACTGATCAGCCTTCAATGCGTCTTCATTTCCATAGAATTCTGTTGCTCCACGTTTCCTGAATTTGTTGTACAACGCATTCGGATCGCTCTCCTTAGGCGGAAAGACCACTTGCTGCTCTGCAGGCCGAACTGGCGTTTGACTCTGTCGGTCTACGATCGAAACGACTTGCGCTTGCAAAGAATGAATCGCCTGTAGCATAGTCAAGAAGCGCTCGTCGAAATTCACGAGTGGCTGTGGAGCGGCTGACCCACTCTCGTTATCTCCCTGATCATTGTTGTTGTGTGTTCCAGATCCCGATGCCATAGCCTGCAAAACACAAAAGTCAATCTGCTATCCCACTCGGTAACTCACACAGACTCACAAGACAAGGAGACCACACACAACAGTCCAAACTGGACTACGAAATCTCACCACGTCCTATATGCCTACATGCTTACACACTAAGATAGAGACAATGCTCATAGAGACAAAGCTCTGAGAGACAATGCTCTGATACCATACAATACGTATGTCACAACCCGAGCCCAGGGAACGGGGGTCAGAGGAACTCTAACCAATGACACACGTACTCCCGTGCATGTACACCTAGACCCCATCCAGGAATACACACAGAAGGGATCAATCACACGTGCAAACCACTGTACGCGGAAGCTGTACGTATCAAGGCATACCACAAAATCAAGACATAGGAGATTACAAACTATCGTGAACTGGTAACAATAACAAATACAGGAACGTATGTTACGGAAGAGGGCTCCCAAAAATCAAAATACAATATACAGATATCACTCGAAGCCCATTGTGCATTACAGAACAATCCCCTCAATAGAAATCGGACTCAATGACTGGGGAGAACCAAAATGATGCAATCCGTACTCTGGAGGATGGATCAAGTCCACTCCCCTAGGCCGGAGGGGGCCTCGCGAGCCTCTCCTGCAGTCGGGTCGACCGACGTAGGATCGGAAGAGGGATCTGAGCCTGCAACACACAAAGACAACGAATAAGTACAACGACTTAGCAAAGTATAAGCCAACAAGAAGATAACACGAATCGTGTCTAATACTGAATAATACTGAACAATAGTCATAATGCAATATCCATAGAAGGCATGTTCGTATGCTAACAATTTATGCAATGAATAAGCATGCTATCGGAATCACAACAGATAATGGTCAAAGTGGCTACTACATTGGCCATTTTCTCCCTTACGAGAGCGGACGGAATGAGAACACCAGCGACCGGGCCAGGGTACGCATGGGTCTCTAGTTCCCGGGGTCCGGAGTCCCAGGACGGAAACACTCTGCAGAGGCAAACACATAAACTACACCAAAGTTAACCCCGTCGGGTATCCTAAGGCTGAGGCTCAGTAGTGCCAATACCATTCACAATCAAGCGGATGATGCACCTCGATCACTTATCACTTATCACTTATCACTTACAGATCTCACATATCATACTGAACGAACAATAGAAAGTGCATCACATAAACTGATACTGAATGCAAATACTGAATGCATAATACGGATACTGATACGGATACTGATACGAAATGCAATACAGATACTGAAAGCAAATCATGCGGATAACTGATACTGAATGCACATAAACTGATACTGATACTCCAGTGGAGCAACGGTAAACACAATACACAATAATAGAATGGTTCCGCCCGGGCTTCGCTCTGGGGTTGCTGCATTTCCCACAGAATCGAGAGGTCCAGCGCAGAACACATAAGAGGGCATAACCGAAATCGATATGCTGTATAAATCAGAATGCTTATGCGAATCAAGGTCCATTACAAACCAATCCTACACTAATTATCCAGTGTCTCTAACCGTGCATGTTGATGTAGTTTTAAGTTGTTCGATGCACCCTTGTCTAGTGTTGCAGTGTCTGGAGTGTGCACCGAAGTCCCTTAAACCAACACCCATGGGGAGGTGCTAAACAACTAGATAACAAGCATGAATGATTCACAGCCCTTGAGATCATTCATGTCATTCAAACATTCCATTGGGCATGTCCAGGTTAGCTACATTCTAACATGAAAGTCATATACGGTCCTTTGCTTAAACCTAGTCCCTTTTCATTCAATTCTCAGGGTCTCACGGTGTAGCCGTAGGTAACCTTACGGCTTAGCCGTGGCATCTTACGGCTTAGCCGTACTATGCACTGCGGCTGAGCTGAGGTTTCCCAAATATCCATCCGGATTTACGGCTCAACCGTATTTTGCTCTACGGCTCAGCCGTATCCTGGTCCACGGCTTAGCCGTAAGACAATGTACGGCTTAGATCAGGCTGGGCCGTAGAAGAATGGCAAATTGCCAACATCCAGTTATTTTCAGCTAACAGTCTGTACTGTTCTACGGTTTGGTTTACGGTTGGGTCTCGGCTTAGCCGTAAGCCATTTTACGGCTTAGCCGTAGCACATTTCACGGCTTAGCCGTGAGTGCGCGGACTCATTTTCCTGAAATTGTCACAGTCATACAGAAACTGAAGGAAACGACTGAAAAATAGCAAATAACAGTGAAATGAACTCAATGGGGCTGTCCAATACTGAGAAACACAATGAAGCATAAAAACACAACAATCAAATCACTATCAATCGGTGTTCACACATCTTGGGCTTATACTTGCCTCACGGACGAAATCCACACGCTGATTGGCTCAGTCCACCGGAATCACACACACTGACGAGCTCCTTTCTTCCTCCCTCAAGCAGAGAAACAGAAATGGAGAAGGAGAGAAAGAGAGCTGACGAGAGAGAGATGAACTGGAGAGTGAGAGAGAACGATCGAGAGAAAGATGGAGTTGGTGGGGATATTTATACTTAATTTGAGTCCAAATTACGGATAAGTCCAAGTCACTTACACAAATGTCAGTTTGAGTCAAATGACAGTCCAACGAGAGCAAACGAACTCATTCGGATCCAAGACTATTACGGAAAACGACAAGCTCAACGAAATACACGCGATGACGTCAAAATGACGCGAAACTGACAAGGTCAATCAAAAGCCAAAATTACGAAAAAGGGCTCGATCTACTTAGACCAAGTCAAACTCAACCCAACGATCTCTCTATGAGTCAAAACCAAAGGAAAACAAAAATCTAAACACTCTTAGCGATAAGAACACACGCAATACGCACTAATCCGGATCAACTCGGGTCGGAGTGTTACATTGTCCTTCACCAAAATATTTTCCTCATTGTCCTTGATACATTTGACATGATCTAAGTCCCTACTTTTCTTTTCTCTTGTTTTTGCAAGCTTAAAAATATCCTTTTCTCCTTCTCTTGTTCCCAAACTATTATAGGGGTCATCGTATGCTTTGAACTTTGCACTACTTACTACTTTCTTAGCTTCATTCTTTGCCTTCTTATACAACTCAAAATTTTCTATACTCTTAGTCCACTGCCAAACTTTGTAGCAATGTTTTTTTTGTCGAATAACTTCCTGAACCTCTATACTCTACCACCATGTTTCTTTATTAATATGTCTCTTCCCTTTTGATTCTCCAAGTACCTCCTTTGCAACATTCCTAATGCAATTAGCCATTTGATTCCACATTACTGTAGTTTCTCCTTCAATATTCCATTCTCCTTTTTCAATCATTTTGTCCTTAAATATATTTGCTCTTTCCCCCTTGAAATCTCTCCACCTTGTTTTAGGGTCCATTTTGTTTACTACTGCTCTCTTTTTACTTCTAATGCAAATATCTAAAACTCCAAGCCTATGTTGCGTAGTCAAACTCTCTCATGGGATAATCTTACAATCTTTACAAGCCAATCGGTCCTATTTTCTAACTAGAAAAAAATCTATCTGACTCATATTACTCCCACTTTTATATGTAATTAAATGCTCATCTCTCTTTTTAAAGTAAGTATTTGCTACTATAAGATCAAATGCCACTGCAAAGTCCAATATAGTGTTTCCGAATTCATTCTTTTCTCCAAATCCATGCCCTTCATGCACTCTCTCATATCCTCTATTATCTCTTCCTATATGCTCGTTTAAATCCCCTCCAAGGAAAATTTTATTACTACTTGGGATTTCTCGCATTAAATCATCCATCTCCTCCCAAAATTGTCTTTTTACACTTTCTTCTAGTCCTACTTGGGGAGCATATGCACTAATAATATGAATTATGTCTTCCTCTAGTACTATTTTAATTGCTATAATTCTATCACCAAACCTCTTTACCCCCACAATTTTCTCTTTTAAATCCTTATCTATAATTATACCCGCTCCATTTCTTGTATTACTCTTTCCTGCATAGAAAAGCTTATACCCATCCATGAGCTCCTTAGCTTTATTCCCTTTCCACCTTGTCTCCTGTATACAAGCCACACTAATTCTTCTTCTTTTCATTACCTCAACCAACTCCATGCTCTTGCCTGTCAAGGTTCCTATATTCCAAGTAGCAAGTCTAATTTTCATATTCCTCCTCTTCTTCTCATGGACTAACTTCTTTAACCGCATTAGCCCAAAGTCATACGATAGCCCTTGCACACTTTTCACTGCAGCCGGGCGATGCTGCAATGCGTCACTTAAAGCGGGGAACGCCCTAGCCTTATCGTAAAATATCATTTGTTCAGAATTCATGTTTGGGTTGTGACAAAGTTTTACGCTGGCTGTCACCTACCTAACGCAACCCTCCTCCTTTACCCGGGCTTGGGACCGGCAGCAAAACTGGCGGAGTTACATGAATTCATGATACAAACCATTTTTAGAAGTCTATTTTTGGAAAATTTTATGAAAAAAATGTTTTTCTCATGAAATAACTAATTTTTATCGTCATTAATCATAATGATGTGTTTTTTCATAATCATTTTATAAGAAATGAGCCTACTATCATGCATTTGTGATCTTTGATCAAAATTATTATTTTTAAATGATAATTCATTTTTTCTTGCAAGAAAATGTTGAATTGATTCCCACAAGAAAGGATTAAGGTAGATAAATCATTTTTGAAGAAAAAAAGAAGTAAGAAAAAGGGAAGGAAGAAAAATTCAAGAAATTATGAAAAATAGCTTCATGAGTCCTACACACATGCACATATTTGATTTACACATGTGAGAAGTCGGATGGGGTCCACTCCTCTTACTTGCTCAATTTAAATTATTTGGAAGATATTTTCAAAAATAATCCAAAGATATTTCAAGGGATAAAAGAAGAAGGTCCATCATAGAAGATTCTTTGCACATAGAGTAAATAATGCAAAAAAGGAAGGCTTACCTCATTAAGATATTGACTAGTTACAAAGTAGGATCTAGGGAAAAGAAATTAGGGGGTAGCCCTCATTTTATTTAAACACCCCTCCTTGGATGTCCATGGCATGAAGGAGAAAGCCCCATCCCTCTAGTGTAATTCTTCCATCATTCTACCAATTTCTTTCTCTTCCGTAACTTCTCTCTCTTCAAGAAGGTTTGTCCCAACTTGATGCTCCAACTAGAAGAGGTTCATTTCATCCTAGTAGATATTTGTTTTAGATTTTTAATTCTTCATCTTTGATATAAAAACATTACATATTAGTAAAAGTGTGATTTTTTCCTTATTCTTTTTCTGAGGGTGATTAATGCTTGATTTATGTTTTCTTTGTTATTGTTCTTGGATTGACAACCTAAGATCCTAGGGGCATGAATTAACTAATTTTGAATCCGATATGAGAAGAATCTTTTAAAAGGACACACTTACCACATATTTATTTTTCTTGCAATTCATGTATTTAAAATTTTGAAATGCCACACATTTAAATTCTTGTTTATCCACACATTTACTTTTATGTTGAATCCGTACACTTAAATTCTCACAATTCTTTTCTTTAAATTACCTTTGTCTGTAATTTAGACTTTTGCATAATTTAACCAAAACTGTGTTCATTGCAAACATCAATTATTGAAAAATTTCTTGACATGGTTTTGGTACTAATTAAGTGAAGTTAAAAATAGTTTAGTTGCTGACTAAAATCATATTTAGTGAGTGATTTTGGGTGGGTTTTGAATTTGAAATATTCAGGTTACAGCAATAATATAAAATCTGTAACATGTATTAGCAATTAATAATATTGGAAATTTGTACAAACTTGCATAATTTTGCACTGACAATATATTAACAATAGACTTTATGGAAAGAACACTTAAAAACCAAGGAATTTGCTTCAAATTTGTGTCACAACCTGAGCCCAAGAATTCGGGGATTAGGATTAACCCCTAAGCATGACACACGTATTCCTATGTAATCCACAATTAAATCGGAGTCTAAACAAAATTACACAAGGGATATTCATATTACTTGTACATATGAGGTGCTTTTAATAGACATGTATCCAAGCATTAATTACTCGGAATTTTGTCAATATCACCTATAAAATTTTCTTTTATTCAACAATAATTAATAATTCTCGAAGTATTAATTCATAGAAACAGCACACACTAAAATGCCTATATATATATATATAGGAAGAGGAACAGAACTATATATCATAAGACGACATGTACATATAAGAGTTTGTACAAACGTGTCTGACGTGCTTATACAAAAGAAAGATAAAGTCTTATGGACAATTATAAAAGATATATTGTCCCAAAATGCAAGGGATCACGGACTATGCATGACAAAATAAAAACTAATGATATGCCATGAAACCCTACTGCATCCAAAACTCATAATAAAAAGGCCCTATATAATCCTGTTGTACTCCATAGGTGAATCAGTCAAATTGCCTGTGCTGTCCACTCATCTAGGCCTAAGGGTACCTCATCGGCCTCTTCTCGAATCTCCTCGATCTTCGTAAGATCGGGACTAGGATATAAGCCTATAACACTATTAGACAATGTGTAAATAAAACTATTTAGCAGAGTATCAGTATAATTAAAATAACACATATTGTATCTAAAAGAATCATTAGTAAGTGATCATGAAGGTCAATTCCGTATACTATGCATGTTGTGCAATTGACTAAAGCATGATATAGGAATCAATAAGAGAGATATATTACTATTTGGCAACAACATTTGCTCTATCCTCCCTCTAGGGATCATTGCATTGAGAATACCAACGCCCTCGCCAAATGTACAATTAGGTCTCTATGTATATGGAGTCCGGAAGCTCCAAAGGCACACTGCAACAGCACCATAATAATTTACTATACCAAAGTCAACCCCATCGGGCATCATAAGGCTGAAGCTAAGTAGAACCAGACCATTTTGAATCATAAAGTGAAATTGAGTAACTTGTGCGATTCGTTTCATCGTAAATAATTCATTAGATGTTCAATTTATTTTTACTCAATTCAATATCAATAGGAAATGTATGTAAAGAAACATTTAAAGTAAAACCAATTCATACCATAATCATTTGAATTCAAATCATTTCAAGAATAGAGAACAAAATCGATAATCCTATATGCTATGCAATTTAATTAATAAAATCAAGGAGATTTACAAGCCAACTCAAATCTAATCATCTATTATTTCTAACAGTGCATAATGATATAGTTTTAAGTTATCTGATATACAATTGTCTCCTTTGGTGTCACATTCTATAAATAATGTATATCGAAGTTCATTAAACCAACACTCATGAGGAAGTACTTAACAAATGGATAACATCACATAAAGGAGTCTTAGCTCTCATGACCCTTCATGTTAAGAAATTTCCCATTAAGTCAAATGATTAAGTTAAGGGATCCAAGAACTAGGGCCCTATAAGGTCTTCTCATATGTCCTTAACTTTTCTAAATTTTTCAGGTTCTTATAGCTTAGCCGTGAATTGTCCATAGCTTAGCCGTGGGATACAAAATTTCCCTCATTTTTGGCTTGGCTGTAAAGTGGCCTATGGCTTAACCGTAGCACATTTCACGGCTTAGCCATAAGGTTAGCCGTAGAAGAAAATTAGATTTTTGAGTCTTCGGAAAACTAATTGTAATGTACTCATGGCTTAGCCATAAGCTTCAGATTTTTTGAGATTGATTCAGTACAGGGTTCAATTCATTGTAGAAACTTTTCAACTTAGTTTCCACTTTGGTTTCCTTACTCCATTCAGTCATTGTACATTTCTAAGTTTACATTTCATCATTCATTGAGAGGATCTTATCATGCATTAGGGTTTAGAAGAAGTACTGAAATAAGGGCCGAAAAATAATAATTTCATTTGGCATTCAGTAGATTTATAAGAATCACAGTTTTACCAACATGAATTCAACAATAATTAGCTTATACTTGCCTTCTATTTGCATTCAATTCACTTCTCCTTATCTTGGCTCAACTTGAGAAGAAACACTCAATTCTTGACCCTAAGATGGCATGCATAAAAGAGATGATGATAAGGATAAGTGCATGCTTAAGTTAGGAGTCTCCTTGACTCCATCAACTCATAAATCTGTAAATGGGTAAAGGGTCTTACCAAGATAACTGTTAAATGGCTGTAGAAAGAGATGTGAACTACTATCTCCTATTCTAGAGGAAAGGAAGGTAGAGAAGAGGTGATATAAGAGAGTAGGTGCTTGAAACCATAGATGCAGGATCCATTTTGTTCAAATTGATGAAGAGGAAAAAAATGGAAGAAGAAGAAGAAAGTTGCTGCAGCTGTGAAAGAAGAGAGAATTGATAGAAAGGTTCTTTAACCTAAAAAGCAAAGTTTTGCAAAATTACAGGGAAGCCATCAACTGTCAATTACATTTTCAGTTTAAGTCAAATGAGGGGTCCAACTAATTCAAACGAAGTCAAATACGTTTAAGTCAAGCATGAAAGTTGACGGGCTCAATAAGATAAATACGATGATATCAATATGATGCATGTATGATGTAAAACTATAAAATCTAAAATTATAGAAAAGGTCTTTCATCTACCTAGTTTAGGTCAAACTCCACCCAAACTACATATCCATGACCTGAATATAACCTATTATACTCAATCGGACAAAAATAACTAAATATAACCTACTTAGAAAGTAAAACTCAGAAATTAGATTAATTTTATATTAATTCGCTAATATCCTACTTAATAAATCACTAAACATGCTTAATTGGGTTCATTGTGTTACACCCTCCCCCACTTACAAATCATTCAGCTCTCTGAATAAAATATACATGCGTGAAGAGGTTAAGATATTGTTGAGCCATCTGTTCCTCAAGCCCTCAAGTGGCCTCATCGGGACCATAATGCTCCCAAAGGACTTTAACCCATCGTATGGTCTTTGAACGTAGTACTTGCTCTCTCATACCCACAATACAGAGCGAACTCTCATTGTACTTCACATTCGGCTAAATCTGAACATCATTATATCAAATGACATGGGTGGAATCTCTAACATACTTGCGAAGCATCAAAACATGAAACACATCATTAACTTCGGAGAACTCTACAAGAAGTGCTAGTCTGTAGGCCAAATCACCAACTCTGCTCTTGATTTCAAACAGGCCTACATACCTCATAGCCAACTTGCCTTTCTGGCCAAAACAGTTTATACCTTTCATAGAAGAGACCTTTAGAAACACCCAATTATCAATCTAAAATTTCAAGTTTTTTCTACAATTGTCAACATATCTCTTTTGCCTTGAACGGGCAACTTTCAAGTTTTCTATCACTTTTTGCACCTTTTTAGTAGTTTTGGCGATGATAGTTGGTCCATAAAAACTTCTAGTTCCTGCTTCTTTCCCACAAACTAGACTTCGACATTTACATCCATACAATGCTTCAAACGGAGCCATGCCGATGCTCTCATGAAAACTATTATTATATGTAAATTCACACAATGATAGGTGCTTATCCCATTCCTTATCAAACTTTAAAACACTGGCACGCCACATATCTTCCAAGGTCTGAATAGGATGTTCAGACTGTCCATCTGTCTGTGGTATGCGGTACTAAAACTGAGTTTGGTACCTATGGCTTCTTGAAAAGCCTTCCAAAAAGAAAACACAAATCTACTATCACAATCTAAAACTATAAATACTGACATACCATATAATCTTAAAATTTTCATCCACAAACTTCTTAGCCATCTTTGAGAAAGTCATGCCCTTCTTGAAAAGGATGAAATGAGTTGGCTTCGTTAGCTTATCAACAATCACTCAAATTGTATTATTCTTTTTACTAGTTATAGGTAGACTAGATACGAAGTCCATAGTAATATGCTCCCATTTTCACCAGGGAATATGCAACGAGTGCAAGGAACCAGGATGTCTCTGATAGTCAGCCTTCACTTTTTGGCATGTAAGGCACTTAGCTACAAAGCTTGCTATTTCTCTCTTAATGTTGCTCCACAAAAAAAGATCCTTCAAATTTCGGTACATGTTTGTACTACTAGGATGCATCGCATACCTAACATAGTTTGCATCTGTTTTAAGGTTATCATTCATGCTATCATGAGATGGTACACATAATCTGTTCCTGAAGTAAAGCACACCATCTTCCAAGTGAAAATCCGGTCTTTCGGTGATATAATCTTTAATTCTCACCAGATTAGAATCCTCAAACTGTCTGTCCTTGATTGCTTGAATTATTTTAGGCTTAAATGCATCGTGCTTGCAAACATCACCAAATCATCTACCAGTTTTAGTTCAATAGGCATTTTTTTAAATTCATCCTGTATGAACAGTGCTGTACCTAACAAGGCACTCAAATTTGCTATCTTCCAGCTTAGGGCATCTACCACGAGATTTCCTTTTCCTAGATGACACTTTATGCGAAAGCCATAATCCTTAATGAATTCAAGCCATTTTCATTGCCTCATATTTAAGTCATGCTATTTGAAAAGATACTGTAAACTATGTTGATCTGAATGAACTTCAAACTTCTCACTATACAAGTAATATCGCTAAAGGTTCAAAGTGAAGACAATAATTGCTAACTCTAAATCATGCGTGACATAATTCTTTTCATGCTCCTTCAGTTGTCTAAAGCCATAAGCAATCACCTTACCATTTTGCATCAAAAAACACTCTAATCCAACTCTAGAAGCATCTGAATAAATCACGAATCCTTCACCCCTATCGAGTAGTGTTAACACCGGGGCTGTAGTTAGCTTTTCCTTTAAAATTCTAAAACTTAATTCATATTCATCACTCTAAACAAATGGCACGTTCTTTCAAGTCAGCTTTGTCAATAGGCAGATATTTTTGAAAAGTCTTGAATAAATCTTCGGTAATAAGCTGCAAGTCCAAAGAAACTTTTGATTTCCAGCACATTCTTCGGACTTTACTAATTAATAACTACCTTAACCTTTGCTGGATCAACTGTCAAGCCATCTTGTAAAATGATATGACATAGAAAAGCTACCTGCTCAGGCAAAAAATCACATTTCTCCAATTTCGCATATATATCTATGTTCTCTTAACAACTATAATGACTTCCTCAAATGGTCCGCATGCTCCTCTTCTATCTTAGAACATATTAAGATATCATCAATAAAAACCACAACGAACTGAATTAAGAAAGGAGAGAAAACCCTATTTATTATAGCCATAAATATAGCAGGTGCATTAGTTAAACCAAAAGGCATCACGAGAAATTCATAATACCCATATCCTGTTCTAAAGGTTGTTTTAGCAATATCGTCTTCCTTAACCCTCAACAGATGATAGCCAGACCTTAGATCTATTTTCAAAAAATACGCAGCACCCTGGAGTTGATCAAACAACTTATCAATACACAGCAGTGGGTACTTGTTCTTGATAGTCACCTTGTTTAACTGTCGATAATTGATATACATCCTCAAAGTGCCGTCTTTCTTCTTCACAAATAACATCGGGGCTCCCCACGGTGACACACTAAGGCGTATAAAACCCTTATTGATTAAATCCTATAACTGTTTCTTCAATTCTTGTAATTCAGCAGGAGCCATCCTATACGGGGCTTTGCTGATTGGAGCGGTACTGGGAATAAGGTCAATGGAGAAATCAACTTCTCTAATCGGAGGTAAACCAGTCTTCAGGGAATACGCTTGGAAATTCATGAACGATGGGAATTTCCTTGAGCTTCTTTAGCTGCTTCTTTTCAGAGACAAAGGCAATGAAGCCTTCATATCCCTTGCATATCATTCTATCTGCGCTAAATGCGGAGATGACTCATTCAGACGAGTTCTTCTTAATTCTTCTAAATGGAACCCATTACCCAGATTGAAGTTAATCATCATGTTGTAACAATCCACATAGGCACGATATCTTACCAGCCAATCCATACCAAGAATGACATCAAAATCTAACATCGACAGTAGAATCAAGTCAACTGGGAGTTGACGACCCTCGATTCGAACATCACGCTGCACATCTTAATGGCACATCTCTATATCCTCTTTTCTAAAAATTCACTGTATACTAGAATCATTGATCCTCAATCACTTTTCAAGGTAGTACTTGGAAGAAATTAGAGTTCTCATTATACTAATGTTTGCCCAAGTCTTACATTAACGCTGCTGCATGGGTATTTGCTTTGGGTCATTGGTCTAAGGTTACTTCTTGTCTTACCCACCTGATTCATGTTGCTACATTCCGTGGAACCTATTTATATGTCAATTCTAAGTTGAACTTCAAGTAGTCTTTTTCCAGTCTTTTAATTGTCTTGGTCTTCACATAATGTCTTATCCAAGTTACATTCATCACAATCTGATTCCGTATCTGATTCACCAATCCAATGTACGAAAACTCGTTACTTTTTTTTTATCTGACTTCACTTACTCCGGTATATACCAATAGTATATTCTTTTGAGTCCATCTTGTCCGCTAGTGTAAGGGTTGAAGATCCATCAACATGTTGTTGGTAGTAGTCCACCAAACCCTAGAAAATTCTTAGTTGCCTGAATTTTTTTCTATGCATTTTCCTAACATTTCTAATATCATTCACTTTGATCTATAATGAGTTACCCAATTATTGGACCTTTGAAGAACACTTAAGGAAAAGGATAACTTAAATCAACCAATATTGAACCCACTTGGGTGGAGATACTAAACACAGTCCTTAAATAATTGCATAAGTCCTTTGACCATGCTTCCTCATCAAGCTGAGTAAGGCAGACTAGATATCTATCACTGTCCTCCGAGAACTTCACATCTAGCATCTAGAACTCCCATTCCTAATAAAATAAAAACATGACGCATCATAACAGGATATGGGCAGACTAGCGTCTCCTTCTAAAAGAACTTGATCCACCAAATTCTCACTAGAAACCTAAACTCCTTGATATGAGAAAATAAGGTCAAGAATGAATTAAGTATATCCTAACAAAAGTAGACATAACCTAACGCCTATTCCAACCAAACCTACTACACAGAGTTGTCCCATTTCCCTGTGAATCATCACTACCCATCCTGAGTTTCTAGAGTCTTTTATATCTTAGAACTTGCAATGCTTTTGCTACCAAACCTGTTACGCCCTCCCAAACCCAAATTCTGCAGTCATCTGCGCTCGGGAAGTGAACTCCTAATTAATAAGATTTTAATATGCCTCATATAAGGTTGACACCTGAAGTCCATGGCCATTGGTCCCCCTGTCTCAACCTAATCATTTGGTGAATACTGTCAAGGTAATATGTATCTTAGGTTTGGCCAACGCACATATAAATATTCAAAGCACAATATTACTAGCTTAACTACATTTCCCAACATATTTAAGTTGTTATTCTTTAAGAGTAATTTAACTTACACAAATCCTATATTAGAACAATGCATCTAACCTCCCACACCAAATCAAATAATTAGAGTATAGAGTCGAATATTTGATATTTGTATTAATAGTATCGTATCCTCACCATGTTCCTACACTTCTAAGCCCTCTAAATGATTGTTTCATGCTTTGATATGAAACTATACGTATATCACAACCCAAGCTTAAGAATTCGGGGTTTAGGGTCAACCCCTAAGCATGACACACGTACTCCCGTGTAATGTATACCTGGACTGGAGTCTAAGCGGAATTACACAAGGAATATTCATATTATTTGTTCGTGTAAGGGGATTTTAATGGACATTTATCCAAGCATTAATCATTTGGAAGCTTGTCAATATCACCTATAAAATTTTCCTTTGTCCAACAATAATTAACAATTCCCGAAGTATCAATCCATAGAAACAGCATGCACTAAAATGCCTATATATATATATATATATATAAAGAAGAGAAACATAACTATATATCATAACACGACATGTACATATAAGAGTTTGTACAAACGTGTCCTACATGCTTATACAAAAGAGAGATAAAGGCTTATAGACAATTACGAAAGATATATTGTCCCAAAATATGAGGGATCATAGACTATGCATGACAAAATAAAAACTAATGTCATCCCAAAAAACCCTAATGCATCCAAAACTCAAAATAAAAAGGCCCTATAAAATCATGTCGCACTCCTTAGGTGGATCAATTAGATTGCTTGTGCTGTCCACTCATCTAGGCCTGAGGAGATCTCATCGGCCTCCTCTCGAGCCTCCTTGATCTTCATAAGATTGAAACTGAGATCTGAAACTACAACACAATTAGACAACGTATGAATAAGACTATTTAGCAAAGTATAAATATAATTAAAGTAACACACATTGTATCTAAAAAAATCATTAACAAGTGATCATGGAGGTCAATTCTGTATACTACACATGTTGGCAATTGAATAAAGCATGATATAAGAATGAATAAGAGAGATACATTACTATTTTGCCATTACATTTGCTATATCCTCCCTCTAAGGATCTTTGCATTGAGAACACTATACCCTAGCCAAAAGTATGATTGGGTCTCTATGTACATGGAGTCCAAAAGCTCCAAAGGAACACTGCAGTGGCACTATAACAATTTACTATGCCAAAGTCAATCTCACTGGATATTATAAGGCTGAAGCTGAGTAGAGCCAGACCATTTCGAATCATAAATTGAAATTGAATAACTCATGCAATTCATTTCATTGTATACAATTCATTAGGCGTTCAATTCATTCTTACTTAATTTAATATCATTAGAAAACATATATCAAGAAACGTTTAAAGTGAAACCAATTCATACCATGATCATTTTAGTTCAAATATTTCAATAATAGAGAGCAATAACGATAATCCTATATGCTATGCAATTCAATTAATAGAATCAAGGAGATTTGCAAGCCAACCCTATTCTAGTCATCTATTATTTCTAACTGTGCATGATAATGTAGTTTTAAGTTATTCGATACACGATTGTCTCCTTTTGGTGTCACATTATATCTAAGTTTTTTAAATCAACACCTGTGGGAAGGTGCTTAATAAATGGATAACATCACATGAAGGAGTCTCAGCCCTCATGACCCTTCATGTTAAGTAATTTCCAATGGATCAAATGACCAAATGATTAGGCTAAGAGATCCAAGGACTAGGGCCCTACAAGGTCTTCTCACATGTCTCTAATTTTCCTAAATTTTCAAGGTTCTTATAGCTTAGCCATGAATTGACCACAGCTCAACAATGGGATACAAAATTTTTTGCATTTTTGGCTTGGTCGTAAAGTGGCCTATGGCTTAGTCGTAAATGGCCTAGGCTTAGCCACGGCTTGGCTATGGCTTAGCTGTAGCGCATTTCACAGCTTAGCCATAAGGTTGGCATGGAAGAAAATCAGATTTTTAAGTCTTTAGAAAGTTAGCCGTAATGTACTTACAGCTTAGTCATGAACTTTAGATTTTTTGAAATTGATTCAATATAGGGTTCAGTTCATTGCAGAAACTTTTCAACTTAATTTCCACTATAGTTTGCCTACTCCATTTAGTTATTCTACATTTCTAAGTTTACATTTCATTATTTGTTGAGAGGATCCATCATGCATTAGAATTTAGAAGAAGTACTAATATAAGGGCTGAAAAATAACAATTTCATTTGGCATTCAATAGATTTATAAGAATCACAGTTTTACCAACATGCATTCAATAATAATTAACTTATATTTGCCTTAAATTTGCATTCAATTCACTACTTCTCTTGACTCAACTTGAGAAGAAACACCCAATTCTTGACCTTAAGATGACATGCATGTAAGAGATGATGATAAGGATGAGTGCTAAATGGGTAAAGGATCTTACCAATATAACTGCTAAATGGCTATAAAAAGAGATGTGAATACTATCTCCTATTCCAGGAGAAAAGGAAAGTAGAGAAGAGATAAAATGAGCAAGTAGATACTTGAAACCATGCATGCATAATCCATTTTGCTCATATTGATGAAGAGAAAGAAAATGGAAGAAGAAGAAGAAGAAAGCTGTTGCAGCTGTGAAAGAGGAGAGAATCAATGGTGAGGTTCTTTAGCCCTTTTAAAACAAAGTTTTGCAGAATTACAGGGAAGCCCTCAACTGTCAATTACATTTTCAGTTTAAATCAAATGAGGGTTTAACTAATTCAAACGAAGTCAAATGCATTCAATTCAAGCATGAAAGTCGAAGGGCTTAACAAGATAAATGCAATGATATCAATATGATGCGTATATTATGTAAAACCATGAAATCTAAAATTACGAAAAAGGTCTTTCATCTACCTAGTTAAGGTCAAACTCAACCCAAACTACCTATCCATGGCCCGAACATAACATATTAGACTCAATCGGACAAAAATAACTAAATCTAACCTAATTAGAAAGTAAAAGTCATAACTAGATTAATTTTATATTAATTAACTAATATCTTAATTAATCACTAAACATGCTTAATTGGATTCGGTGTATTACAATGTGTCCATGAGATTTAGTGGTTTTGATATAAACAGTTTATGAACGGCCTACAAACATGCAGAAAACTGTATTGCAATTGATACTGAACTAGGTTGAGTGATTCGTCAATTCATGCATATTTTTGTTAATATGATTACTGGAAAATTTACAATTTTGAAAGTAGACTCAAAATCTCAACTTTTTTCTTTTAAAGTGTTAAAAAATTATGTGATTTCAAATATGCAAATTAACCCCTAACAAAGTGCATTTATGCAGGGAATTCTGCACGACATACTTTTGGCAACCTTCACATTGTTTCATGTATAGTTTCTTTGTTTTTTATTATTTTTATTTTGTATTATTTTGTTAGTTTCATGCATCATTCAAGTTTTTTTTATCAGCTATTAAATTTGGTTCTAGGTTGCATTAGATTAGGTTAATATTTTTTTTCTTTAGTTTGCATGTCATACTAGTGGTTTTGCATTAGGAAACTTTCATAGCATGGTTCACATTGTAATTTATTTTTTATTAAATCTAGGCAAATTCTAGAATTAAAATATCTTTGTACAAGTATTTTATGTGAAGTTTTTAAATTGGAAAGTTGCTTGAATATGGAAATTCTAACATAAGACAGTTTTTTTTTTTTAACTTTAGAAGCTAGATAAATTTTGTTTTCTAACTTAGGAAAGATTCAACTTAATATAGTTTCTAATTCAGATTAAATGTTAGGTAATTTTTTAATTTTAGAGTTTTAATCTTAGAAAGTTGTTTTTGTTTTTATTTGATTTTGATTATTTCTAACTTTGATTGACTAACTTAGATTTGGAATTGATTTGTTTCTAATTTTTGTTTCCATTTTACTTGTTTGTGTTTTTTTTTGGTAAGTTATTATTATTTTTTTTAAAATGTTTCTAATTTGATGTTCCAATTTGTGTATTCTTTTGCAGTGAATCTAAGATTCCTTTCTAGATTAGAAAATCTTTATTTTTGGGAATGTATTTAATTTAAAAGTAGAAATGGTGAATGTAATTTTCTAGTTTTTAGTAGGTGACAAGTCAATTTGAAAATCTTTTTTTAGTAGCTCTCTGAGGATCGATCTGGTATAACCATTTTATTATTACAATTGAAGCTCTACACTTGGAGTAACGATCATTATGCATACTTAAAAAGATAAATGAAAGTTATCTTGATTGGATTCTCCCTGTATAGATCATTCTTTTATTGTGTTCACCTAAGTTTTTAGCCTTTGTTCACAAATTAGGACTTCAATGAAAGAAAAAAAAAGCAAATAAAGTAGTTTCTATTTCCACTAGTTTCATGTGGTCTAGACTTCAAGTGGAAAATCTAAAGCTTGGGAACGAAGTGGGTTAGAGAGGGAGAGGGAGAGCGAGAGCAAAAAGTAAATGAGCCATCATATAGCTGAAGCTTGAAGTAAAAAAGCATCATGCAATGAATTTACTGTAACAGGTCCCATCCAACAAATTGGTGCTCTCCGTTGCATTAAAAGTTTGGTCTAAAACAATTCTTATGTTAGTGCGGACTATGATTAGATCTAACCTCCAGATCAACTGCATGCTTGTTCCTCTCTCTCTCTCTCTCTCTCTCTCTCTCTCTCTCTCTCTCTCACTCTGTATACTAAACACAATGTATAAAAAATATCATGATGGTAGGGAAACATGATGCGTTTAAAGTGGGGGCATTACCTCTCCTCTTACCAGACAACTCACTACTACTCTTTTCCTACAGAGCTTTTAGTGAGTTGAGTTGTCAAACTCAATGACGATGAAGTGGACAACCACATGCCTAGTTACTAAAACTGTCATTTAAGAGCATAATCATCAACTTAGCTGATCATTTGCCTACTTTTCTTTTTTTTTCTTGTGCATTTAAGGAATTATTTAGGAGGTGGAATAAAGTTGTGTTCTCACCACTTCATAAAATGGAGCATGTGCTTCAAAAAGAAGAGCAGCCCCACTAGCAAGCTTTAGGGCTGTACCCATAAAACCTGATTAGATTATCTTCTCCCTTTTAATTAGACCACTACTAAATGAAAATGGGTCTCACTTGGTACTAAAAATTTCTCTCACACTCCATATCTACATAAAATTTATAGTGACGAGGAGTCATTGTACCAAAAAGAAAAGTGGGGTGAAATCGGCCAAACAGGAAAATCAATGGAGGCCCCTTTCTAACATTTTGTGACAAGTTCCATTAACACTAGATTTGTGATATGATTAACAAAACCCAAGTGATTTTGAGCCATTGATTTCAGGCGGTGAGATCATGATGGGACTCTAAAGGATGCGGTCGACTCAAAAAGGTTGTCCAAAATCATGATACATAATTGCTGCAAAGTGTCAAGTATGGAGGGACTGGCCCGCCAGGCTTTAATGCAAAAGAATCCAATGTTGCTAATCCCACTTTGTTTCATAATCTAGGATTTTAGGGAGATGATTTAAATGATTAGGTAGCTTATAAAAAAAAAGGATAAAACCCTCTCACTGTCCCAACAGCAATGCATTTCTACTTTGACACGTATGGGCATCTTTTCTTAACGAGGGTAGCAAAAGGTGAAATGGGCCCAGGGCTCTTTCACAGCATTGTTTTTTTGTTCAGCCCAAAACAATCAAAGGAATCCAAAAGAGAGGAGTAAGGCTTTCATGATTTCTTGGGAATGGCTAGAACCCACTTGCAAGATCACATGATGATGTTATCTTTTTTTTAATTTATTTTTCTTTTTCTCCTGATAGTTTTTAAGCTCAATTACAATCCAACTTAAGTAGATGCTTAAATTCTCATAATTATTCAGAATTTACTAATGATTAAAATATGGTCAGTCCTTTTTCTTTCCATTCATTGAGCATCAACCTTTTTGGTATGCATGAGAGCCTCCCAGACAACTAAAGTGAATTTATGAAAGATCGACTATCATTATTGCTAATCTGCTACTTCGTTTTTGAAAAAAATTCCTCAATGCCTTCCTTGGTTCTCCTTATTTGCTTTTGTGTGAAGAGATTATCTATCTCCAATTCAATTCCTCAACACACACATGTATTTACCCCCAATGAATTGACAATGATTTCAATTTGAAATGAATTCATTATCAGCCAGCTCGTATCTATTGTTTAAAACTATTAAATCTTGAGGATCTAAAATTAAAGGTTAGCCACAAGATCGGACAGATATTGTTCACACACCCATAATACACTCTGAAATCAATCGATTATCTCTACCTTCTTTTTTTATTGCAAGCATTCAGATGGGTTCATTAGATATGAATGTAACACCAGTCATATATACTCTCCATTTATATCAAAATGTAAGCGATTTCCTTTGATGAATAGTTATAGCATCATTTGTGTGAGCTAAAATACAGGTTATCGCATGCAACTATGATCGATGGACCAAGATCAATTGCCCAATTGGCCTATGGTTTTAATATTAGGGTTCGCATCGATAGTGGGCAGGTCGAAAACCATTGCGTAATGGATGGTCCAGACAGTTGCATGGTCTTTTTCAGCAGCACTGTTTATCGGAAAAGAAAACCATAAACAAAGTTTGAAAATCACAAGGTGAAATTTTTCATTCTTAGTGAATTTTCTATGTGTACTATTTAACTGGTCCATATATTTTAGTTATGTTTCTCATCATTGGACCCATTCCCTGAGGATCTCTAGGTGTCATTTCTTAGGATTCCTCCCAATCCTAAACATTTTTCCTTAAGATTGAAGGAAAGAAAAACCAAATATCTTCATTACAAAGATCATCTCCTCTTGCAATTCTTTAGTCCACCGTTGAATCTAGCCACCTCCTTGTTTTCTTAGAATTCTTACGGTTTTATGAGAATTTAAATTAGTGTACCAAACTTTGGGGTATTTCTATAAGTTTGTCCAACATTGAATTCACAATGATTAGTTTTGAAAGGAAACCATATATTGGATGATAGAAGCTATGGCCTTCTTTGAATTGTCCAAGCCTAATTGTATGTAACACATATATTTATCAATATTAATTATTCTGGTAAAGAACAAAACAATTGTCACTTATAAGTTACTTAGGCTATTAAAATACATAAACCCTAATTTACACAAAAAAAAAAGAAAGAAAAGAAAAAAAACATACTCCTATCATTAAAGAGACAAATATGAAGATAGGTAAATGACGAATAAATTATCTCTTCCAAAGCGAAAATGAATATCCAACCATCACATTAGTAAATCAAATCATACTAAAAGTACTAAAGGTCTACCCAAATCTCTGTCCTCTAGTTTGAACTTTTCATGGCCTACAGCTAACCTTACATGTAATCCTAGCACTTGAAATAGATAGAGGTTGGGCCAAACATCTATAAAGTTAGGTCTAGTCGATTCGGAGTATATGAGCTGGCCCATGTTGGTTGCGAATACTCTCGTTGAGGTAACTTGCATCCAGTGCTGGTTGGGTTATTTAACCCATTTTGAAAAAATCATATTAGATACAAATTAATCTTCAATCACATGATAATTAATTTGACCAAACCCATTTGCCACCCCTGTTTGAACAGAATTAATTTGTAATAATCTTCATACCAATTATGCTACATCTTTATAAAAGGAAGGAAAAGGGGAAAAAATGGATAGTGTTACCAAAGTAATTCTGTCAAAAAAAAAAAAAAACGTCCTGCACCGTAATCCATTAATTCTGTACTTTTCATAATTACTTTATCAAATCAGTAATTAAGGCTAATTTTTTTCGTAAAAATTACAAAAAGGTTTAAAAAATAGAAATCTTCCTGGAAGCTCATGGGTCCCAAGCCATTTTAACTAAAAACCAAGGCTAAATCCACCAGTGAGCCTCTGTAAACCGTACTTCGTAGGATAGTGGGGACTGGGGAGCATATTTTTCACTTCCAATCATCAAGTAGTGTGCCCCAACTGTAGGTGGACCATCGATCAGACCAACCCCAATCTAATTGCACTAAAAATCCGACATTGGACCCGGGAGAGAAAGGCCCAACCGTTCAATATTCAGAAGCAGACAAAGTTTCCACGATTGCCTGCTTTGAGATTGTCACCCATTGATCCATCCATGTGGGGCCCACATGCCCAAATCCTTGACAGGTTCCAACATCTTCCAAGTACAAGTGCCCTAGGGAGCACGCTTTTGGGTGTCACGTAGGTGTACCGTACTGCCAGTGTTAGGGGACGAGTCCAAGCAGGTATTGGCGGGAAGTAGCGGGTCCCACATGTGCCAGCAGATTCGTTTGGGCCGGCAGCCTTACAAAGGGCATGCCAGCCCCAAGTCATGACTTGGGGCCCACAGAGAGACGCTCCATGTGGGCCCTACAATTATCCCTTTTTTATGTTCTCTAAAACCCAATCCCAAGCCAAGCAGGTTCGGTTCCGAACCACGGATTTGAATCTTGTGAACGTTGGAGGCCCGGGATCACGTGTTCGGACGATGTTACCGCTAGGGGCCCGGCCCTCTGTCTTACATTTTTTCTGAGCGGCTGATTTGTTTTGAAAAACAGGAGTTCAAGATGGGTTTCACTTATTAAAAATCTAATAAAATATAAATAAATAATTTTTGAGTGCATGAATATCTCTAGATTTTATGTTAATTAGAGCCAGTCAGGCACAGAGCAGAACCGGGGGCCTGTGGGTGACCATGTTCTCTCTTGAAATTTCTAAATTTCCCTTAAATTTAATGTAAAATTTAGAATTTTTTTACAATGATCTCTCCAAGAATTTTCTTCACCCAAAAGGAATATATCCTGGTTTTGACCCTGGCCCATCACGAGATTGACCTTTTTGTTTAAAAAGTGATCATTTTTAAGCAATTTTATGTTGGAATGAACTCTTGTTATGGTAAGACTAGTGGATCTCTTAAATTAGGTGGGTGGTTATTTTGAGTGAGTTAGATTTTTAATAGGTTGGCCGTGCTGTGGAGTTTCACTCCTTTAACTCAGTATTTTTTTTTTTAACTCAAAAGCTTTCAAGGATCCCTAGTGAATCATGCGTATGGCACCCTTGGGCTCTGCCAATATATGATTGGAAATTCCTTTGCATGTCTTGCTAATGTATCCCAACTGAAAGAAGTGTAACTTCACAGTGGGGCTATTCTTTTGAAAATCTGAAGATGAAGATGAACTCCTTCCTTGGCACGGGGTATGTTAGGTGCCAGACCTCGTTTGGGGAATGGCGCGGGGGTTTGCGTGGGGGGCGCGTTAGCAGAACTGGTGAATTACTCATGTGACATGGAAGCTATATACCTAAGCTGCGTTGGAGCTCACCCGTGCATGAATGAATCTTCTCATATAACATGAAGCGCACTACAAGAAAAATTATCAAATCTTACTTTAAAAACAGTGTCACAAATTATTGGATTAATCAAGTGTAGAAAAACATAAATATTTATTTCAAACATGATCAATCAGAGAGGACATACCACTTTAACTAAGGTGAAATCTGGGTCATCTCCCTTACATTAAAAAAAGGCAATGTGATATGAGAAAGTTAGATCAAATGCACATGTATTAAACATAAATCAAGTGTGATGAATTATTAACACCAAGGTGAGAGAGCACAATATTTTTTCTCTTTATTTTGTTTACCATTAGATCGAATGATACAATGACCATAAGATCGATTTTTTTTTTTTTTTTGGTAAATTGCTAATGAAATCACTTTCCTTCTATTCATTGAGGTTAGCCATTTAGCCCCACAACATCCATATTTCAATATTAATTTGGATAAGAAAGGTGGAGAGGACTTGGACTCTGTTGTGTTTGGTTTTGGAACAGATGCTCTGTTGAATAGTGGAATAGGACATCAAGGTTGGCACTAATTTCCTCCAGTCAAGGCAATAGAGTGGGGATCCTCATTGTGAAAGCCTTGTGGGCTGGTAGGCCCAGGTATGGCTCAACTAAACCTAACCCAAATCGTACAAAGGTAATCCTAAGTCTGGCCTTAATCAAATCTGAATATTCTTATCATGAACTCGCTCTGAATTGTAAATATCCTACCTGATTACAACTTGGGTCAGGTCAGAAACTAAAGTTCGTATCCAGGCCAATTCGGGTACTTGAATCTGAAAGCGACCCTACTCAAATTTCATGTCGGTTGCAAAATTCAGGCCAAACAGGTGAAACACAAATTTTAACATTAGGCCCTCCAGTGGTCATTACCTCGTACAAATGGCCCCCCTTCTACTTAGGTTGCTTAGTGCCTGCAATATTTTTCCATGTCATCCATCCTTGGTATGGTCAACTGGTGGGTGGAGAGAGAAAATTTTACAGTTTTAGACATATGGGTCTCTTTTTGGAAGGGCCAGTTGAGAGTGATACCTGATTATATTATACAAAACAGTGCACAAGGAGGTTGGCCACCTACCATAGAAACATGGTGTTTGGTAACCTCCTGATAACTAAATATGTTGCTTCAAAACCAAGGGCTGTTCATGTTCAAATTACCTTTCTATGGAAATAATTCACAGTTCCAAGTAATAACCAACAACCACCAACTTGTTTTCTTCATATTAACGTAGCTTGAAAGGTTACTTGCAATTTTCGTTTTCAAAAATTAGTCAAAGGGAAGAGCTTTCACTTTGTTGTTATCTTCTATTTTTGTTTTTTTTTTAACCATTTTCATTAGTATGAAAGATTATGATGGGACTTAGGAGTCCTCATATCTTAGAAGTCCGATGGCATTGTCGAGTATGGAGGGTGAAAGAGGATTTGTTTGCTTATTTTAGTTTTCCTCCTCTTGGATTGGACTGGTCCACTTCAAATTGGTTCAGTGAGTTTGACTGCCAAATCATTTTGAAGATGACTAATACTTTCATAGGAATTGATTTTGATATCATGTATCAATGGCATTTTCGAGTTCTATCCTTTGCGCTTCTTTTAATCCCTATTCTGTCTTGTACCTCCCCATCTATGTGGAGTTTCCTATTTTTTTTCTCAGTAAAACTAGAATTAGAGTTATTGCATAATCTATATTATGATTATTGATGATTTACGATTAATTTTCATAGTGGAAAATTTCTTTTTTCCTTTTTTTTTTTACCCTAGCTAAGGGAGTTGGGACCCAAAAGATAGCCCACACATGCAGGAAGGCAACCCACTCTAGGAAAAAAGCCTACATATGCATGAAAAAAGTAGCATATCTAAGGTTCGAACCTTAGATAGTCAGTGAGAACTACCGAGCTGTTCTAAAAATTTTCCCAATTGCATTGTACAACCATTAACATGCCATCAATACTTTAAGAACCTTGGCTATCAGTGCTATTAAACCCTGTCTATATGTTTCATGAAATTGAATTTTTAAGCTTGTATTTTGTAAATGGTTTAAAAACTTAAGAAGCAAAGCTAAAATCGAGGGAAGATGAGACATAAGTACCAATCAACACCCCAATAATTCAATTCTTAAGAATTGAGTCTCATTTATATGTCCATCTTATCTTTTACACTCATGTCATTCACCCTTCACATCTCTAAGAATCCTCGGTTGAGCTAATCTGATTATGAATTTTTATGTATTCAATTCTTATATATTCCATGCAAACAAATTGGGCTTTAGGTATTGCAGGACTTGTTTTTGTAATAGCGGTGAAATTGAAGCAACATTAAAGGTGAATATTAAAAATGAATATCAAATAATCCCTCCTTTAATAAAAAAAATGAATCAAAATGATATGCAAAATAAATTTCCAATAGTACCATAGTAATCCAAATCCCAAGCGATTCAACATCCCATCTATATCTTCTATTATCCTTCACACATCACCTCTTCAATCATTCTTTGCCGGTGCCCATTGCCTATTCAATTAATGCAAACAATCACACCCTATAGATATATTTTTTTTCTCCTCCTCTGACAATACGTAACTTTCTAAAACTCAAGTTAGCCATCTATCGAAAATTAACTTATGAAAATTCTTAGATATCTAATACATTACATGATCATCATCTTATCCGTCTTTATACCATTATTTCAAGGATCCAAAGAGACAATGATAGGACATTTGGTAGAGTTTATGTTATAATCATCTATTTCATGGCAGTTACATCGGTATCTTCAATTAAGTGCTTCATTGAGATGGAATTTTTTAAGAGCATGGAAATGAAGGGCTCGATGTCTTTTAGGATTCGATGCATGGTTTAGAGAATCATTTTATATTTTTTCTGGTCCCAGCAATAATGCAAAGAGGATGTATTATTGGCCCATATCTCCATTGTCAGTCTATGTTATCACTGTTATAGCTCTGAAATTGATTTTTTTTTAATAATTTATGAATATTTTGTGCTTAGTAAGTATTAAATTCTTATAATTTTTAAGCAAGGCCTCCATATCAAAAGATCTAAAAGTGAAGGACTTAAGGTGAGAAATTTATAAGATCTGATCATTAAATAATCTCCTCTTTGATATGAAATGATGAACTAATTGTAACCTAAGTAAAACAAATTTTAGTAAAGTCAACATCCCATCCAAATTTCCACCTCACACTCTATTCATTTTCCAATTTTGCTTGATTCACTTTCCAATAGAAGAGAGGTTATTTGATTATCACTTTAATAAATTTATCTTGTGTCTTCATTTTTAATCATATGTGGCATGAAGTTTTATACATTCAATTCCTGTGTATTCTATGCAAATAAAAAACACCACTAGACAAACCGGCTCTTGATGAGATATAGTACAAATTATAGTGTAGTTCCCTTCATTGGATTTACTTTTTTGAGCCTACTAAAGACTTAACAATTATAGTATTGAGTGGAACTAGAATTAGGGTTGTAAACGAGTTGATTTTGGTTTGGGCCACAGTGGACCTGGACCCGGACTCGAAACTAGTTTGGATCCAATTTATAGGTTCTGGAATTGAAACGTTAAAGAAAATATGGACACAGACCCAAAATCGGTTCCATGTAGGGGGTGGGTTCAGGTCAGGTCCTAGTCTATTATATAGAACAATATGGAGAAAAACTATTTTTTAGAATTTTTTTTTTTTTTTGAAAACTTAAGTAATATGTCGAGGCTCAAGTCCACCAATCGGAATCAATGTGAAACTGAAGCCGGAACTGTTTAGGACACGGGTCCAAAAATAAGTCCAAAGCGGAGACCCATTTACTTATTGGAACCAAAATAAGGACTCAAACCCGGTTATTAACTGGTTAAAACCTTTTTGGTAATAAGATAATCGAGTACCCATTTGCAACCCTAACTAGAATAGCTTATTATGGATTAAAAGGTAAAAAGTGAGAGCATATGAAAGACCATAAAGATTGCCTAAAAAGCTCGTCAAGCATGGGACGAAACTAAGTGATTTTTCTGTGCAAATGCTCTTGAGGGTAGTTAGGCAAACTCTTTTGTAGGCCCCATCAAGGGATAAGACTAGGGAGGATGAAAAGATCCATACCAGACCACCAAAGATATCAAGTTTTGCCTTAATCACATGTCCCTAAGCCTTTCATATGTGGCCCATAAGTTTAGTCCATTACAATGGTTGTACAATCAATCCAACGGTCCAATCCATTCAAATGGATGCCAAATTGGGGGTATGTGTCTATCAGAGGGTCTCTATCTATTGTAAAGTTTGGATTAGGTGATAGTTGGGCCCCAACATAGTTTTCATGGGAAAAACAGTGAGGGTAGTTCTTACCGAAATATTTTTCTTTCTTGAAACACATTTGTGATTCAGCTATTAAACTTTCATAAATTCAATTGTTAGAGATAAAATTACAACAAAGGGCCTATTATGATGTAAAAAAAATAAATTAAATTCTAGTATTTAAATAAATGTTTTTGTAGTTTTATTTATTTATTTATTTATTTTGTAGAAAGGAAAATTCATTAAAACAAACAAACAACCAAACAACAAAGAAGAAACAAGGGGAACAAAACAACTTAATCCCCTACCAAAACGCTAGAAGAAGCCCAATCTCAATCTAAATCCTACCTAATAGAAAAACAAAACTTGTTAAATCTATTAGCTTGGCCATTTGGGGCCCTTGGAATGTATACAAGTCTATCAAACTAAAAAAAAGAAAATAAAGCTTTAATGTCTAAAATAATAGAATGTATAAACCAGTCATTGTCTCCTTTCAATGCATTTACAACTTCTTGAAAATTCAACAAAACTTGAAGCTGATAAAATTATTCTTCCTTGCTTTCTCCAATGCTGCTAGGACTACCCTTGCTTCAGTTACCTTCATCCACAATAACCCCATTTACTATCATTACAAAATTAAATGAGGTATACTAAACATCAACCTTATAGGTTGCATCGGAGAAGATTATAATATCTTCTTTAATAGAAATCGCAGAAGGGGGCTATGGAATGTATATCACAATCCCTTAAGGGGAGGTCCTTAAGATGAGATGTTCAACTCTCAATAGTCTTATGGACAAGTCCAATGATCTTTGATGGATCTAGATAATGACCTCTATGAATGAAGTCGTTCATGGCTTCCCTTATGGTCCACCATATGGAAAATGATCGACGTTTTTTAGTGGCAATCCTGTAAAGGGGGAGGCAGCAGGTGGGTATGCTTACATGATTCCTTCTACAATTCAATTAGATCTATAAAATGGATAGAATGGGAACAAAGTCCCCATATTGAACTAAACCAATACGCTCTAGCAAAGTCACAATGCATGAGAGCATGCACAACCATGTCCTCCTCCTTCTCACATATGGGACATTTAACCTCAACATGGTTAATCTTAGATTTGATAATAGCTCTTACTAGCATAGCATTTCTAAGGCATTTCCACCCAAATAGTAAAATTCTTTAAGGAAGAGGAAGTTTCCATAAGGCTTTCTAATTTACCATAGAGGACTGCTTAATATCATATCTTGTGTAAATTAATCTGTAAGTTGATTTCATCGTCAGTTGGCTATTCTTTGAAAGAGGCCAAACTCTTTCATCTTTAGCAAAGAATCTAGAAATAAAAATTTTGCCAATATCTTTAACATCAACAAGGTTATTAAAATAATGTTGTAGCGCATTAGTATTCCATTTTTTATCTATGCTCCAAAGATCTTTAACTTTGAGGTCGGGGTTATTCATGAATGAAAAGGGTTTTCTCAAACCATTTTTGCAATGGATCCAGTTACACTTCCATACAGATATATTCTCTCCATTGCCAATTATCCATCTAATCTTTTCATTTTTAAGCTCAACTCCCTCAACAAACTCCTTCCAAAACCAAGAGTTCCCTTTTCATCTTGCTTTCCAAAGTTTACCTCTCAGACAATATTTAGCCATAAGAATTCTTAAGCATAGGAGGTCCTCATTGCTCAAACATGTCCAACTAGTTTTAGCTAAGAGGTGTAGATTGTCACTTCTAGTATCTTTTACTCCTAATGCCCCTTGGGAAATAGACAAGCATAATTCTTCCCAGTTTTCAAGTTAAAGTGAAAGATCACAATGGCTGCAATGTTGCATATCGATTTGATGCATTGCTTTTCCAAGCTAATCTTAAAGCGAGGATGTGTTTGTGCAATCAAATTACCACAAAACCCAATAAAAATCGTCAAGTTTCTACAAAACATATTGCCTCACTACTTCGTGTTAACCCTTTTCTATCAATGAAAAAGTTTTGTTCTATATTTATTTATTTTTTTTACTAAGGGTGTCCTGACCTTTGAGCCAAACTAATCCCTTCAGACTCAAGGAGAACCGAGTAAATCCCCTGTGGCCCCAGTGTAGTAGCTGTTAGATTTTGTGGACTCAATCCATCAGTTGATGTAATAAATTGATTAATTTCTTCATTTATCAATAATATCATGCTTTATTTTCATGAGATGAATGTCATTTTACTACTTCATGCACATGACCAATACATATGACATAATAGTTCATGAGTTGAACCGGGTCCCATTAGTATATTAGATGTGATATATGTGCATGGATGAGATCCACACGCGGGAGATATATGTCACAAATCTTATACTTAAATAGCTTCACAACCAGTAATGAGACTGGGCATCTCATTTAATAAGGTTACAACACTTTGATCACTATGAGATAGTGTGATTTGTCTCGATCATTAGAATGTAAGATTCTGGATCAAGGTGCTGGTACATTGGATGTATTGAAGGACCATGAGATGCACCTTATGGAATTCTGTCTCAATAATAAGGTATGCTCTCATAATTCCCTAGCAATAGGCTGTCAATCCTGAGACATTGATGAACTCAAGTTTCTATCTGTTCATTTGCTTTGAGTCACCAATGAGTGAGGCGGACTGTAGGTTAACACCTCGGTGTCTTGGGTATGTGGTAGTAGAACTGTGGGAACGTTGAATGATCAAGATGGAATCTATCTCTATTATCCCCTTGTGCCAATTAATGGATTTGTCATTAGTATGTGCGCACCCATCTCAATTAAGATTAATTGGATGGTACTGATGATTACTGTGATTAATTAGGGTTTAAGGATAATAAGATGTGGAACTTATATTGGAAGAAACAGATTTATTCCAATTGATCCACAGATATTGATAGAGGGGCCTACTTGTGGTAATTGGGAAGTTTAGGGTCTTTATTGTAATTTATTCTTAAGACTGGAGTGCAATTGCATTTAATAATGGTGATATTTGCAATTAACTGTGGGCCCGGATTGCACATGAGATGTGAGATCGCGGTGTTCCAGTTGGAGCCAGCTTTCTAAGGAATCCCTAGTGGTCCCCACGCTAGCCCAAGTTATTGGAAAATACTAATCCTACTTAAACTCTAGAAAAAAGGTTTTAGAAAAGAAAAAGTCGCTAATTGCTTTGAAAGTAAGACTTCTATTTCAATTCAGCAAGGAAGAGATTCAAAAATATATAAAAACATCTCTTGGACGTCCAATGAGACTCTCTCACGCCCAAAACCCTATTCGTGCAAGAGTTGAACGAGTTTCTCTCTCCTTCTCTCTTCTAGTTCCTTGGAGTTTTGAGTTGGGATTTCTCCTGAAGATTCCACCAATCTTCTTGAGAAAAGAAATCTAATTCGGGTCATAGCGTGGAAGGCTAAGAGGCGTTGAAGATTCTCATCATCAAGCAGAGTCGCAATTTCTCCATTAGAGCACTACAGATCTTCAAAGGTATGATCTACTTCTTACATGTCGTAGATTTTTATGGATGTTTAGTGCTGTTTGATTATGTCTTTTAGATAGAATATGTACTATACATAGTCACGAGATTGAGGGTAATGCATCATGAATTGGGTTTTTGGTCTTATGAATAGTTTATCCCTGTGTTAAGTGGGTCAAAAATTTTGAAAATCTATCAACGAGACCCACCTACTTCCAACAGTAGCGTAGTTCGAACATGCAACCTTTGGCAATGGCTCTTTTTTTAGTATTCAGTTTGAGAAGTGGATGGAAAAATCTATAATAGCAAAGAAGTTTCCTCGGTTCTTATTTTCTCCTAACTCTAGAGTCTTTGATACCATCATCAGTAACCAATGGAATTTTTCCCAAGATCTTGCTCCGCGGGTTTAAAAATTTCTCCTCAAAGCTGTTTCTATCCAGTTGGATCCCACTTCTTTGTACACAAATTGGTGGTCTTCAAACACTGCTACAAGCCCTTCTTTGAAATGCTTTTGGCACATTGTCCGCTCTAGATCCGATAAAAAGCCTTGGGCAAAGCTACTATGGAACTCTTTAATGAACCCATGTCTCTCTTGTTTTTCCTGGAGGCTTTTGCTTAGAAGAAGAACCCCCACTAATAATTGGGCAAAAAGAATTGGCATTATCCTCCCTTCTATATGCTCTCTTTGTTTCGCTGGCTGTGAGACAGATCACCATTTGTTCTTCTCATACTCATTTGCGATTTCTCTTTGGTCTTGGATTCTTAGTGCAGCCGCTCGCCCAAGAGCTACCAATTTCAATCCAAGCTACTTATGGACCACTCTCTCTTTTAGATGTGACTCAGTTGCAAAACAGGGGATGGCACTAGTTTTCTTTTCCTCCATCTATGCTATCTGGAAAGCAAGAAATGGGACTAGATTCGACGGCACCTCTCCCTCCCAATCTTGCACAGGCAGTTCCTTTGGTCTCATATAAAATCAACCTTGGAGCATCTATCCTAGACATTTTTTTTTGTCCTCCCCTTTCTTCTATTTCTCTTCTTTTAAGAAATTCTCCTCCTATGTAATTATCTTTCTTCTTTTCTTTGGCTCCTCTCAAGCCTATTGAGATTGGTGTTTCTTTTTGTTTTTTGGGAGCTATATTTTCTTCAGCTCTTTTTTTCTTTTCCTTAATTAAATTTGCCTTAAAGCAAAAGAAACCTTTAGGAGCAAACCGTAGTCATAGGCCAACCGAGTTATCTCTTGGGGTTATGAAAAAGTAGTTAAAATGCTCCCTTTTCTTATGACTGAGGATATACATTGCTTACCTATGAGGTTGGATTTGAATTTCCGACTGCTGCTGCATGTATAGAAATACGTCATAGGTAGTATATTTTAAAATATGATTCGCTCTGCCCCAGAGTCTTGTCTACTGACCCATTCTTTCTCACAACAAAAACAACTTTGTTGCCGTCCTAAAGGGGATGAGGTCACGACAATGATCTTGGCCAGCAAAAAGCATTAATTCTTTTTTGGACTAGGTCACACAAAGAAGCATTCCTAAACTCCAAGAGAGAAAAATAACGAGATTTGGACTCTTCATTACTTTAAGAAGTTCACGTTTTTTTAAATCACAATTTTTAAATATTAACTGTCGGTTATGTTCATACTAATGGATTAATCGACAAACCAAAGATGGGCCTATTATGCACAGAAAATTAATAATTAATTAATTACTCATACTTTTCTTCGATTAAATGATTAAAACACTCTCTTGGGCAGAATAAGGTGGTCATATGACTTACAAACAGTTTAAGATCTTTTAGAAGTTGTGCTCCACATATATCGATGTTTTTTGACCACACTGTGAAATCATATCCAAGCAAGTTCCCCAAAATTATCAAGCTTTTACCTATTACAAAACATTGAAGTCAGAATAGACAGATTATTAGTATTCAACCGACCCAACAACCGCCTTGTACTTCAAGGTATGCAACATGTGGACAAGATTGCGCATATAATTCAAAATTTTTTGAAAATTTGAACTGCGAGAGACGTTGCTTTGTGAAATAAGAATTTAAGATAGGGTGCAAATTTGGACACATTCCATGTGTAAAATGTCCATTCAAATGTCCAGTCTGCTGGGGCACTCTTAAATATATGGCTGTGATCATTCACATGAAGGCATGGGAATTATGCTTTAGCCATCATATATATCCACACGCCCTGCCATTCCTGTTCTTCACATGGTGGGGCGATCCTTGCACATTGTATATTTGAAATAGTGTCTCTTTGCATGAGCATCCCCCCTATCATACTTCAAAAGCTATCACTTACTCGCCTTTACTTGATCGAGTCAAGTCGACTCTGAAAGACATTGAGCCAAACAAGTCTAACAGAATGTGCCAAGCTTGCCCAAGTTGCGGAACTTCAATCCTTTTTTCAACGACCCAGTGTTTGCATGGAGTCGAATGAATAAGAATTCTATTCTATAAAAACAGATCTAATGAAGGATTATTGAAAAAGCAGCAAGGGATATAACAGATACAACATCTTAGTTTTTTCAAAGTTGAATTACTAAGGTGATGCCTGAGTTTTCATTTGACCACCTACTTCCTTGGGGCACATTATTATACAATAATATCAATATACTATTTAGAAATATATTTGCATGCAGGTATACATGTGTGATGTGTGGACCTCAATGGCTGAATGGATGAGGACCCTGACCTGATTATCAGTTAAATGTTCAGACCTGAAGTTTTCAACGTGAGTTCTGTGAATAATGAGGTTATTTCTTCAAGGTGAAGGGATTGGGATTGAAATTGATCATACTTGGCCCACCTATATAAAAATAGCGCGAAAAAAACAAAAAACCACCCTACCAGTAAAGAGGGACCTCCAATCTCTACCTTGTCTTGTAGGTTTAAACCTTTGGTTTACATCATTAGGTCTCATGGGTTCAAGATAACGGCACCAACAAACTAGGGGGGACCTGAAAAAATTTCCTACACTAATAATGCATGGTATCTGTCAAAGTAGTTAAAACATTCACATCTCCTGAAAGGACTGACAGTTTTCATTCAACTGGTTTCCGTTTGTTTCCTCTAACTCTATTGTGCCATCTCACCGTCCACTGCCATTTCGAAAGTGGCCCAGATGGTGGGATGATTGCATCCTAAAATATCATTGTCTACAGAAAAAGCAAGAAACCTGAAACGACACAATTAAGAAGTTCGGATCACCACAAATCACTAAACATACGGTCCAGATGTTGAGGAAGCTTTATTTATTTCCATTTCGGTCCTTATACAGGGTATCTCCCAGTATCTTCACAAACACTCATTTTGATTGATTTAAATGGTAAGCAAGTTACACTTAAAACTATATTTAAGACATGGGTGTCTTGGTAATTCTGGATTTAGTGGCACATAAAAAGCCGGGCACCTGAATCTGGTTGTTTTTGTAGTGAGCCTTGCTGGCATGACAGATGCAGCCAGTATTTGCCAAATGAAAATCACCAATGCAGAGATATGCCACATATCCTTGGATCAACAAATGGACGCATGTGATTGCTACATCTATGAACATCAAAATGGATGGCCCACTCAGATGAATGATCCATATATATCAAGTTGTGCCATTTTGGCTTCTAACATGTAGATGCAGGTGTAAGTCCGTAAATGCAGGTGTATCCAGTTCACAAGTTTTTTCACTGCTGTAAGTCCGTAAATGCAGCTGTATCTGATCCAACATGTAGATGAGGTTCAGGGTATTTTGGATCATTGATGATCAGGAACATCTATAATTTTCAATGCATTCATTTCCCAATAAAATAGAAATTTATTGAGTAACCGTTCGTGAATCTTTGTCACTGTTTCTTTAATTTGGATCAATCTCGAAAAGACATTTTTTCTTAAGTGTCTGTTTACACGTGTGGAAAAGGAAAGCTGAAGTAAGTGTTGTTTTATGGTAAAGGTGAGATTTGTTTTATGGTAAAGGTGAGATACAGTGTACAATGGTATGGTGACATGAAATATTAGACACAAAGCATCTATATACTAATGTGTCACTATTTCATGTCATTGTAGCATGTAAATGCTTTGTGTCACATTTCTTGTCATTATAGCATTGCCGGGTAAAATAGATTTAAAGAATGAGAGAGGGTGTGCTAAATATTTACATTTTTTTATTGAGTTTGCTTTAGAGTAATGCTACATTTATACTCTAATTTGCTCTCTCAATTACTCCCTAAATTTTTTGTGGTTCACATTTGTCCTTAATGTGGCCCACATCACTTCTTGTATAGTAAGTTTAGTATTTCCCTTTACTTTATTATATTTTATCAGTACATGTTTGCTTATACAAGGAGTGACATGAAATAAAATTAAAGATCAAATCAAAAGTAAAAATAAAAAGGAGTTGAAAGTAAAAATATGGGCACATTTGGCAAATGTCCACAGTAGAGGGGAGAATCCTCTATCCAAAGAATTCCTTCATTCATTTTATATAGGAACTTTTTTATTATGAATTTCTTAGCAAAAAATGCACTGCAATCCATATTTGGCAAAACGGATAGAAGTGTGGATTTGCATGCATTAGATCCAACATTCACAAGTGTTTTACTATTTTTTCTTAATCCGCAATGAATTAAGCTCTAAAATTTGAACACCGAGCAACTGTGGACGTTCTAGAGATGATGAAAGGTTTGGATTTTCAATGTGAGTCCCACAAAAATAAAAAATATTTTTAAAGTTTTAGATGTTTTAGTAAATATCTTAAAGTATAGAGGATATCAACGGTTGAAATTTGAAACCATAGACATTTTTTTGCCTTTCTAGAGATGAAGGATGGTTTGGATTTTAATTTTGGGACTCATAAGGTATGTTTTGAAAAGTCCAAAACATGATGCCAAATTAATGCCCGCATCCACTATTCACCTGCACCCAATTTGTCTTTTTGTTGGAAATGATGGACGGTGAAATTTTTTTTGACTATTTTCTTACAATCCATGAGGAGTTATGGTCCCAAATTTGATCCCTAAGCCATTTACTCCCTTCTAGAGATGATAGACGCTTTGGATTTTCATTTTGGTCCCATAAGAATTAAAAAATAATTATTACAGTTGTGGACATTTTTATAAATATCTCGAAATACATAAAAAATCCAACGTTTGAATTTTAACACCTTGGCCGTTTTTGAGCTTCTAGAGATAATGGATGGTTTGGATTTTTAGTTTCGGACCGAGAAGGTATGTTTCCAGTGCCCAAAATGTAATGGCCATTCACTGCCAAATTCATTGTTCACTCACCTTTCCTCAAGCACAAAAAACGAGAATCCAATGCGGGGAGCTCCGATTCCGACTTTCTGTGCTCTTGTGGATTATTAAGTATTTTGAGAAATCCTCTCATGCGGTCTGTGTGTTTCCCAAACATGGGTTTTCCTCAACTCTGAGGAAAACTAGTGAGGAATCCACGTGGACATTTGCCAAACATACCCTAAAAGACAAACAAAAACTCAACCTCTTTTTATCATGTAGAGCCTTTTAGGGCCAAGTTGGCAATTCACTTGTAAAGTGAATTCAAAGTGAAGTTTCAAATCAAGTAAGAATAAAAATATGAGGGGATCTAATAATAATGTGATTATTTTTTATCTTTAATTACTTAATAAGGAATTTATTTTTACTTTTTTTATAAAAAAGATGATTTTTTGTCATTTAGTAGCTTGACAATGTTATTTTTTAACTTTTTTTTTAAGTGAGAAAATTTTGAATTTTTGTACTTTTAATATGGACACACCATATTTTCATTTTTCTTAAATGGAGGCTTCACTATACATCACTTTACAAATGAATTACTTAAAGAATACCTTTTTTGGGATACATTAGTACTTTTTAATGGTATTCTTTTGTTTTTTTCCCATTTTTCAATCATTTCTCCTCTATCTTTCTCTCAATTTGACCACTTAATCTTATTTCATTTCAACTCTCATACAAATAAATACGTTTTGAAAAACAAAATAGTGGCCTATGGTAACAAAAAGCTAAAACTTAACTTTGTAACTCTACTTTTTTGAGTTTAAATCCTTTGAGAAATCCCCCACAATGATCGTTGCCACGTTACCATGGGGCAGTGTGTCATGCACGCGAGTAGTGTGGGCAAGTTGCCCCATGATGATGTTGGGGGATTGGTCACCGTGGGGGATTTCCTCATATAATCTCAATTTTGCTTCTATTTTTTTTATGATAAAGAAAGAGTATTTAACCCTCAAAATCATCCTACTTTGTCTTTACTTTACCAATTGCTAAACAAATAAGCAGCAAAAGTTCCATTTCACGCACTTCCTCAACATATTCAACATGCAACATATTCACCTTTCAAAAAATATTTAACCTTTCAAAAAAAAAAAGTTTTTTGTGCTAACTTCGTCTTTTATCAGCCTCATTCATTCACATTAACAACCTTGTCGAGCTCTTTAAGATATTTATTTCAATCATGTTTGGATAGAGGTAGAGTAAAGTAGAGTCTCCATTTTAAGGACGTGATTTGATATGTGGATCATATCAAAAGTATAAAATTTTGAAAATTTCTTTTCCTTAACAAGAAAAAGTAAAAAAGCAACATTCTTAAACTACTAAATGACAAAAAATATCTACTTTTTGCACAATAAAAAGTATTTAAATCCTTTTGTGTAAAAAGTCAAAAAGATTTATTTCAAATTATTAAAAATAAAAAATCATTAAATCATAATTTGACCCGATTATAATTTATTTTCTCTTAATTTAAAGCTTCACTTTACCACACTTTACTACTCTATGGATCTAAACATGCCAAGAGACTTTATATTTATATATATATTTCATTAAAAAATTAAAAAACAAGTCTAGCAAATCCCTAAAATATAGGGTTATCGTGGTGGTGGATGAGGCACCCGGAGCCATGGAGCAAACAGCCCTGGGCGGCACACTTTCCTTCCCAATACCTGGCCACGCGGCTAATCAGGGAAAAAAAAAAACCAAGTCCAGCGAATCCGAACCGGGAGGCTCGGACATGAGATTCAGCTTCGGTGGCTTTTGAGAGAGCGATATTTGAAGGACGCAAGAGAGGAGAAAAACTTCGTTTCAAAGTTCAAACAGACAAAGCTTCTCATGGCGGAGTGAAGTCGAGTGCACTTTCTCCCCTCCACTTTTTCCAAAACCCTCGCTCCCTTTCGCTTTTTCCCTCCCTCTCTCTTTCTCTTTCTTTCCTCATCTTCTCCTTCTGAGATCTTGATCGAAGTTTCTCTGCTTCCGAATCCCCGGATCGGTCCTTTCCATGGCAGAAATCTTGATCTGATTCAGATTTAGGAGGGTTTCTCGGTGTGATTCCTCAACGAAATGGCGTCGGATGGGATGTTCTCGTTTTCCGTGGCTTCTGTAGTGGAAGACGTGCTTCAGCAGCATGGAACCAGGTTGAGCGACAACGATTTGGCGTCCAGAAAGGCAGAGGAAGCAGGTTTGATGATATCAAAGCTGCAAAATCTTCTCAGATTGAGTCGAAATTCGTGTTTTGTTTGTGAATTGAGACAGAGCAAGCGAAATTCAAAGTTTTGATCTTTTCTTGTTTTGACATTTTTCGATGGATGATCATTGTTGATTTTTTCTTTCTTTGAAGTCTATTGATACAGCAAACGATTTTTTTGATGAAACTTGTTTCTTATTCAGTTCCATGATCGAGAAACTGAATCTTTTCATGTTTCTGATCATGATCGGTGTCACTTTTCGAAGTTTTTCTTTCTTTTTCTTCAGTTCGTTTGTTTATACAAACAGAGAAGAGGCAATGCCGGGTGTTCGTTTGGAGGAAGTCTCTTCAAGTTTCGAGAGCGGAATACATGTGGAAAGAAAGAATGGAAATCTCTGATTGTGTTTCTTTGTGCTCTGAGTTGGAATCTTGTTTGATTTTGCAGCATCGAGGAGGTATGAAGCTACAGGATGGCTGAGAAAGATGATCGGAGTTGTTGGAGCAAAAGACTTGCCGGCGGAGCCTTCGGAAGAAGAATTTAGGCTCGGACTGAGAAATGGGATTATCCTTTGCAATGTTCTTAACAAGATTCACCCTGGTGCTGTGCCAAAGGTGTTGCCTAATTGGAAAGACTCATCGCGTTGATGTTGTTATTGCTATTTGTTTTTCTTCTTAATTCTCCATTTGGCAATTCACACTTTTTTATGCGTTAATCCAAACTGTTTTTTAGGTGGTCGAGGCTCCCGTTGATTCGATTGTTCTTCCTGATGGAGCAGCTTTGTCAGCATTTCAGTATTTTGAGAATGTGAGGAACTTCCTCGTCGCGGTGCAGGAGATTGGGCTTCCCACATTTGAGGCATCTGATCTTGAACAGGTTAGGTTTGTTCCTTTGTAAAAAAAAAAAAATGGAAAGAAGAATTCCCAAATATTGCAAAGGAATACATAGGGACTGTCTGTTTGCATACAATACACAGGAATTCATGGAGAAATGAGTTCTAACAAAGGATCACTCATTAAAGAGGTGAGGGGGGAAGGATATAAGGTGGTGATATGGAATGGAACTTGACTTTTCTAGGGTTTGGATTACTGGGGTGTTGGCTGGGTGTTCATTTTCCATCTCCGTTCAATAATTTCTGTGAAAGGGGAGGTTATTTGATGACCATTTTCGGGTATTTACTTTGATTCTTCATGCGAAATATAGTCTGAGTCTCTGAGAGTTCTTCAGGATTCAATTACATGAAACAAATGGGCCCATAAAGTTTATGCATGCATCATAGTCATGATGGCTTAGGTTTTTCCATTGTTTTTTGGGAAATTAGAATGTGTTTTCTGGAATTTAATCTTAACTGTGTCCTGTACATTCGCTAATACTAAAAATGTGGTATTGGAATGCAGAAAAAATAATGAGATTGATGATTAAGTTGCTTTAGCCGTGTGCAAGTGTAGAAAATATACTCCTCTAATACTTTGCAATCTTTGCTAATGGAAGCAAATGGGTGGGAGGGAAAGGTGAAGAATTGTAAACTAATAAGATTTTTCTTTTGTATTTCAGGGGGGAAAAGGTGCAAGGGTTGTTAACTGTGTTTTGGCGCTTAAATCTTATGGTGAATGGAAACAGATGGGTGGGAATGGTTCGTGGAGACATAGTGGGAATTTGAAACCCACCAACTCCAGCTCAGGAAAAAGTTTTGTTCGGAAAAATTCGGAACCCTTCATGTCGAGGACAATGAATGAGAAGTATTTGGATGGTTCATCTTCTGAACAGAACATCAATGGGGACCTTTACCACAAATCCTCTGAAATGGTTGGTAAGCTGAACTATTTTATTTGCATCTTTGTACTCGTTTGATTTGGTCCGCTGAGTTACAAACTGATGAAAACATGCAAATTAATGTCTACAGACTTCATCTCACTCATTGAACACGCTTGTCCATGCGGTTCTATCAGACAAGAAGCCTGAAGAAGTGCCAACTGTAAGCCTTCCCATGCTTGCATACTTGAAGCAGTTAATGTATTCATTAGTGGTTTCTCATAAATAATGCAAGATTGGTTCAGTAGAGAGACATGATTGTTCTGCTTGTTACAGTTGGTGGAATCTATGCTAAGTAAAATTATGGAAGAGTTTGAGCGTCGTGTTGCAAGCCAAAATGAGATGGTAGGTTTCCTTCCTCTGTTTTTATTCTCTTTAATCATTGAATTTGATGACATCCCTAAGAGTGGGAAAATCCAACTATCTTATTCTGTGTTCAGGCTATGTCTTTTATGTTTTGTATTGTTGTATCATCTTCTACCTTTTATTTTCTTCTCTCTTTTTTTTTTTTTTTGGACCTTAGATGCCTCGAATGCAAGAAATCACATTCATTTTCTAATTTTACAACGATACCATTTTCCTTGATTCCTGTATGCTACAATTTTATGATCTTAACATTGGTTAGTTGTTTATAATTATGGGTATTAGTTCTGTCATACTTGTGATTTCTGCATTGATATGTGTATTTAAGTTGTTTGTTTTATTTAAAACAGGTGAAGACAGCTCTAAAAGACCTTACTTCATCGGACTGCAACAAACCTCTTCCCAAAGCTAAGTTTTCCAGTGATGTAAAGGAGGATCTGACTTCAGCTAATGCAGACAAATCCCTTCCCAAAACTAAATTTTCTCGTGATGTGAAGGTATGAACACAGTTTCTTCTACAGAGATGTCTTTGAGGGTTCAAATGTTTAGGTCTGTGCATCTTCTAATTTTTTAAAGAAAATTCAGCATAGGAGTTGTGTGTTGATCTTTGCCATGACAATCCTGTGACCTGTATTGTGTGCCATCCTATACGTAACATCTTCTGTTATTGTTGTAAAGATTGTAGCAGAACATGAAAATGCCACCTGGGGAAAGAATAAGCAACACTTTAATGTAAACTCCTCCGATGATGAGGAATCAAAACATCGGCTTTTAAAGCAGCAAATGCTCTTCGACCAACAACACAAAGACATTCAGGTACTAGTTTGACCACAATTTTACATTGAATTTTTGTAAACTGCACATCTTAGATGAAGTCATTTATGTCTCTAATTATTAACTGTTGTAGGAATTGAAACATACTCTTCAAACCACCAAAGCTGGTATGCAATTTATGCAAATGAAGTATTCTGAGGATTTCTGCAATCTTGGTATGTTTTTGAGTGAAGTTTTGGGATGTTGTGGCCAATTATTTCATGATCAAGTCTTGTCAGTTTCTGAGATCTTTCTTCTTAACAGGGCGGCATTTGCATAGCCTAGCTCATGCTGCTTCCAGTTACCATAGAGTTCTTGAGGAAAATAGAAAGCTATACAATCAAGTGCAGGATCTTAAAGGTGACAATGCAATTATTTATCTGATGGATTATGAATAAAAATGTTGAATTTGTTCAAAATGGATTGATTGTTTTTTTTTTTTTAATGTTGGACTAGGTAGTATTAGGGTATATTGTCGAGTGAGACCCTTCTTGCCTGGGCAGCCAAATCGTCTAAGTACAGTGGATCGAATAGATGATGGCAGTATTACAATCATCACCCCTTCAAAATCTGGAAAAGAAGGGAGGAGATCGTTCAACTTCAACAAAGTGTTTGGTCCATCTGCAACACAAGGTTTTCAAGTACCCTATTGTTCTTCTTTCAAATCACTGATCTTCATCTAAACAACATTTTCGTTTTCCCTTGTATTGCAGAGGAGGTCTTTTCAGATACCCAGCCTCTCATTCGATCTGTACTTGATGGTTACAATGTTTGTATTTTTGCATATGGTCAAACAGGCTCAGGAAAGACTTACACTATGGTAAGATATTATGCCATATCGTGGCGATATTTCTTAGATTATTGATTACTCATGTTGCATGGACCTTTTTCCTCTTTTTTCCCTCTTTTTCCGTTGATGTCCTTATCTCATCCTGCCTTCAGTGGATTTGTTTTCCATATTCCACTCATGAATGGCTATCTAATGATTTTGCATTTTTCTTTTATCCAGACTGGGCCTAAAGATCTTACAGAGCAAAGCAGAGGTGTAAATTATAGAGCATTGAGCGACTTATTTCATCTCTCTGCACAAAGAAGGGACACTTTCTGCTATGATGTTGCAGTTCAAATGATTGAGATTTATAATGAACAAGTCAGGGATCTCCTAGTTACTGATGGTCTAAATAGAAGATATCCTTTCTAACATTAGCTTGTTTGCATTATTCTTCCATATTAATAGCTTCCCGAACTTTCATATTCTTAAAATCCCTAACTTCCAAATACATTAGAAATTCGTAACAATTCCCAAAAGGGGCTGAATGTACCAGATGCTAATTTGGTACCCGTCGCATCAACATCTGATGTCATTGAACTGATGAACATTGGTCATAGGAATCGTGTAGTGGGTGCAACAGCTTTGAATGATCGGAGTAGTCGTTCCCACAGGTTTGATGATGATCCTTCTGAGTCCCTTAATTGAAATGATTGTCCTTGGATACTGCTAACCCCTTTCTAACATAATGTCTGAATGCGAAGCACTGATGGAGATGTCTACACTTGCAGTTGTCTAACAGTTCATGTTCAAGGAAGAGATATGACGTCAGGAACTATTCTCCGTGGGTGCATGCATCTGGTTGACTTGGCAGGAAGTGAGAGGGTTGACAAATCTGAGGTCACTGGAGAAAGATTGAAGGAGGCACAGCACATAAACAAATCGCTTTCTGCTTTAGGTGATGTAATTGCTGCTCTTGCACAAAAGAATTCACATGTCCCTTACAGGAATAGTAAACTCACACAGTTGCTCCAAGACTCCCTTGGTAAGATCTATCGTTTGCATTTCTTTGGATTTAATGAAATGCATATCTTATTACACTATTCTCACCTATTATTCCTTTGATATTTAGGGGGGCAGGCAAAGACATTAATGTTTGTTCACATAAGTCCTGAAGTGGATGCTGTTGGAGAAACAATTAGTACGCTCAAATTTGCCGAGCGGGTTGCCACTGTAGAGCTTGGTGCTGCCCGACTAAACAAAGAAAGTGGAGATGTCAAAGAGCTCAAGGAACAGGTTTCTATTATATCCTGCATCCTCTTTGTGGAATGTGGAGATTTTTTATACTTCCACGCACATTTTCTTGTTTCCGTTTTTTTTTTACAGTACATTGTATCTTTTTCTTTCACCATCATGCTTTCCAATGAAAGAGTGTCATGATATTCAGTCTAATTTTTTTCCAGATTGCCAGTCTTAAAGCTGCATTGGCACGGAAAGAGGGAGAATCAGATCACAGTCAGAACATGATATTGAGCCCTGAAGTTCATAGAATGAAGGCTGGTGGGCCATCCCCTGTTCATTCAAACAGACAAGGTGGAGGAGATATGTCAGGTGGTCGTAGTAACCACAGGCAACCAATGGAAGATGTAGGCAACTTAGAGGTAACATATGAGTACTATTCCCTTCTAATGCTGGCTTAGTTTTTAGGTACATGGCAATTTCAGTTGTAGCTATTTTTGTAAATGCACTTATGATAGCCCTATATTTGAACTTACTGAAAATGCAAAATGGAGAGGCTGCTTTTATGTCCGACAAACAATTGCTAAATGTGATGTCGTGCCATTGTGGAGTCCACTGGCCCTAGTAGTTGCAGGGGCGAGCTGTGGATAAGCTGTCTATAACAATCATCCTGTTGGACATTCCATCAATCTAAGTGATGAAATCGATATCCAAAGTGAAATTATTTCAACCGTCCATGTAATTGACTTAGATTAGATGGCAATATATCTGCTGAGGCTGATATTTGATACACCAATAGTCACCTCATCCATGCATTTATGTAGTGGGCTAGTGGATCCTACTAAAATGCCTTGTGCCTTGGTTGACAATTCATCCATGTGACAGTTATCACCCAAAATTCTAGTGCAGGTGGACTATTTTCCTAAAAGAAAAAATTAATTGCGAACACCAACATCAAGCCATCAACTAAAATAAATCCAAAATTTTGAATCTACTCGTACTGGACTAGTATCATTGTAGTGTGACTATAATATGACACATGGACTTCAAAATGGATTGCAATGCTGCATCATACTGTGTCATATCGCATTGCATCTGTTTGTTTTTCTTTAAAGTCTGTGCCTCTCTTGTATCGATGTTGTGTTCTTGTAGTATTCATGAAATATATAGGTATCATTGGTTGCTTCTACACATGGCATCAGCTACAACTGGAATACTCTTCATAACTTCCATCATCTTTATGATGGCTTATGAAATTTGATTGACTGCTGACCAAATTTACTGCATGTGTTATGTGATCCGTGTTGCCAAGTTTTCACTCTGTAAATATTTAGCTTTATCACTGTAAATATTTAGCTTTATCAGTCAAATCTCCAAAAGGATTAGGGTTAAATCACTCCAGAATCAGTATTTTCGTATGCTTTTTACGGCCTAACTTGACCTGTTTGACGTGTTATAATTTTTAAATCACAAGGATTACAATGGAATCCAACATTCGTAAAGATTCTTGGCCATCACTGGTACTTTATTGTGCTAATAGATTGAAAATGAACAAAATATTCTCTCTCTCTCTCTCTCTCTCTCTCTCTCTCTCTCTCTCTCTCTCTCTCTCTCTCTCTCTCTCTCTCTCTCTCTCTCGTGTGTGTGACCCGGTTGGTAATAACACCACAAAAGAAAACCGCATACAAAAACTGGCCTAAATTAATTCATGACAATACTAGTACTATGGCCTAGTTTGGAGAAGAAGCAACATATATCCATGATTAATTCTACTTCTCAGTATCATTTGGTCTGGGTATATCCTGTGACTGCTGCATTCTTTGGGTCTCCATCTTGATTATGGAGTTGTAACAAACTGAAATAGAATTCATGGAAATCACATTCCAAGTATGTAGCATTGTAGTGGGATCTCATTTGCTTGATTGCTTCTCACAAACGAAGGGAGGTAATCATCTTCAAAATTCTGTTTTTCATAGGTTCGAAACAATTCAGTGATGGGACAGAAAATGCCAAGCTTTGATTTTCAAGAGCTGCTAGTTGCTTCTAACTCACCTCCCTGGCCGGACATTCCCAGAACAGATTTCCCAAAGGGTGATGAGAAGGAAACCAACTCTGGAGACTGGGTTGATAAGCTCATGGTGAACAAGCAGGATGCCATTAGTGGAGGAGACAATCCATTTAGACGCTGGGGTGGCAACAGTGGTCCCTTGCCCGAGTTTTTTTTCCCGAATTATCTCCCTGATATGAGAATCTACTCAGATCTACAGTATACTAGACAAGGAAGCAGAAAAGAGAGCCGTGAATATGAGACGGCAATGACTGATGATTCAGATGAACTTGATATTGCTACCAGTGATTCTTCTGAAGCAGACATGCTTTGGCAATTCAATCTTTCCAAAGTCACAAATGCGGCCAATGGTGTTGGATCAAGAACCAAGAAGCCTCAAACAATGCCGGCAAAGAGCCCTGAGATAAGGTGAGCAAAAAGTTATTTTTTACAGTGAGCTTGAGTGATCAGCTTGAAACCTTTTCCTACTGATGAATTAAGTTGTCTGGTTTTCTCTTCTTCTGCATAGGAATGTACATGGTCCATCACATTCCCGAAAACTTTCAAATGGAGGAGGCCAACCTCTAAACAGAGCTGGGAGGCAGCCTGCTTCAAACGGCATAGATGGGAAACGGTTTCTATCCGGTGGGAAAGGCAGTGGAAAGTAATGATTTTGTAGTTGATGATGATGGAGCTGTTTTTTTTATTTCTTATTATTTTTTTGAGTTTTGTGAGGCGAGTTGAGTTTTTTTTTTCCTTCTTTTTACGCATAGTCATCTGATGTGGCAATAATTCTAGTTGCTCATATTTGTATGGTGTTGATTTCCATGAACTGGAAGCATGCCATCTGTACATGCTTTCCACTGCTTACAAGTGTCAAAATTATATTGGAATTTTTTTCTTTTCATCTTTATATTGTCATGAAAATGAAAAAAGGGGAATTTTTTCTTGTTCCTTGCTTTTGTTTGTAGCTGCAACTCTGATTTTTGTTTCTTTATTGTGGATTTTACCCAAAAATTTTCCTTAGATGACACCTACACTGTATTGTACGTCGTACTTCTGACCACACTGGATAGGTCCTCAGGGCACTTTCGTGTTTAAAAAAATATTTTGGAGAGGGTCGCTAGCGGTTCTTATTCTTTTTTTAATGAGTAACTTTTAGGGTAGCCGCTAGCAATGCTTTTATGTAACTTTTAGGGATTCGAAGACACTTTTCGAGCGAAAGGTCATTTCTTTATCTACAAAGTGTATTCTTCTTTCTCGACTTCTTCAGTTGTTGTCTTCCCAATTGTGATCTTAAAAAGCTCTTGTGAATTCGATTTTTCAACTTTTTTGGTATATTCTAATCCAACTAATTTGTTTATCTTGCCTTGATCTATATGTGAACCTATCTAGTGCATATGTTGCATGTGTTTGGAATGCCATTATTTTGATTTTCTTAACTTTGAAGCTTTCATGTACTATATGTGTGTGTGTTTCATGAGGTGTGATGGTTTTGTTTTCTTGCATATTAATACTTTTTAAAAAAGGAAATGTCTCTCACCATAATGTGAGGGAAATATACATAGTAGTTTGGTCCATATATATATGAACAAAACTAGTATGTATCTATCCCTTATCTTGTGGTGAGGGACACTTCCATATATAGAAAGTATTGATGGGTAAAAAGAAAACATCATCACCCTCATGATTCCTTTTTTACCTTGTTAGGTCTAAAACGTGAATTGTCCTTTACTACAAGGTGAGGGATGGATCTATAGTTGCCTTTCCCTAAATATATATAGAGGATAATATTCATATGCATACATGCCTCACTAAAATAGTGAGGGACACTTCATTTTTAGTAAGTATTAATGTGCAAAAAGATAAAAACATCACACCTCATCACACTTTTTGACCTTAATAGGTCAAGAAAGAAAGTGCCTCTCATCTTTTCCTATGCATATGTCCTTTTGACTTTTTGTGCACACTCCTCCATGGGGCCCACTGTGGACCCCATTAAGGCATGAGACTAGACGGATGGAGAGATCATTACGAAACCACCCTACATATCAAGTTTGGCTCTAATTACATGTTGTTAAAACCCTTTAATTACATGTTGTTAAAACCCTTTTATCCGTGGCCTACATATCCATTTTGTTTGAAGTGGTGTATAGTCGATCCAATGGTCCAATAAATTCAATTTTGACTGAAACTTGAGGTATGTGCTTATTAGGGGGTTTCCCATGTGTTGTAAGGTTTAGATTGGGTGATAAATGGGCCTTACCTAGAGTTCTCATGAAAAAAATGGTGTGGCACGGATGCGTATAAAGATTCCCCATATATTTATATATGGCCTTAATCCTATGAGAAGTGTTCTCACACATCTATCGTAAGAACTTTTAATAGTGATAGAGATCAAAGAAGCTTGGAAAACAATAATAGATTGATAGACGAAATTGCTTGTGGAAAGGATCCTCAAGCTTGTCTTATATATACAGAAGATTTCCAAAAAGGTTATAATGTATAGTTGTGAGATTGCTAAGAACAAGTAATTTACAGCACTGCACAAATCAATCAAGTAATTTACAGCACTGCACAAATCGTGATTTATGCATAAGAATGGAAACATAATCTTCAAGATAAGGCATGACAGAATGAGTCAGTCAAGCTTATCTACAGTGGGCCTTGGCTGTTGGACCAGGGCCGAGGTCGGCCCATTAGTTTAGGCCCATTGGGCCCAAGGTTATGATCACCCATTATCTTTACACCCCCTTCAAGCTGGTGATGCGGTAGCAACAGAAGATTGCTCAGAAGAGTATTGAAGTGAGAAAAGGTTTGAGCTTTAGTAAAGAGATCCGCTGCATTATCTTGGGAAGGAACCGGATGAAAGGTGAGAGTGCTGAGTTTATACTGCTGCCGGACAATGTGACAGTCAATCTCAATATGCTTTGTTCGTTCATGAAAAACTTTATTTTGAGTGATTTTGATGGCACTCTGATTGACGCAGTTCAAAGGGGTAGGAGTTCGAAGATGGATTCCAAAGTCATGCAAGAGCCACCGAAGCCAAATGATTTCAGTTGTCGTGTCGGCAAGAGCTCTATATTCAGCTTCTGTAGAAGAGCGAGATGCTAGAGCTTGTTTCTTGCTTTTCCAGGATACCAAGGAGTGACCAAGGAAAATACAAAATCCAGTGGTGGACCGACGATCATTAGGGTCACCGGCCCAGTCAGAGTCAGAGAAGGCACGAAGAGCAAGAGAGCTGTCTGATGAGAGTAACATCGCATGAGTTTGAGTTCCTTGAAGATAGCGGAGTATGCGAAGAATAGCACCCCAATGAACCGAAGTGGGTTGAGCTAGAAATTGGCTAACCCGGTGAACTGCAAAGGCAATATCAGGACGAGTGATGGTAAGGTAGACAAGACTACCTACTACTTCACGGTATCTAGTAGGGTTTGACAAAAGTACCCCATCGGTCTTACTGAGACGAGTGTTAGATTCCAATGGAGTAGTAACAGGAGTGAGATCAGTAAGACCCGCATGCTTGATGATGTCAGAGCAATACGTAAGTTGAGATAGTACATATCCATGCGTAGAGTATCCCACTTCAATACCAAGAAAATACCGCAAAGGTCCTAAATCTTTCATCTTAAACTGTTGATGAAGGAACTGTTTAAGTGCAGTAATACCATTATGATCATCTCCGGTAATAATCATATCATCAACATAGAGAAGAAGAATAACTATGCCCTTGGAAGAATTGTGATAAAAGAGGGCACTATCATGTGAGCTCTGATGATAACCAAAGGAAGTTACTGCAGTAGCAAAGCGTGCAAACCAGGCCCGTGGAGCTTGTTTCAAGCCATATAAAGCTCGCCGAAGATGACAAACATAGGTAAAAGGAGAGGAGATACCAGGTGGGGGAGTCATATAAATGTCCTCAGTGAGATAGCCATTGAGGAATGCATTTTTCACATCAAGTTGATGAAGAGACCACCGTTGGATAGCAGCAACAGAGATCAAAATCCGAACTGTTGTCATCTTAGCAACAGGTGCAAACGTTTCTTCATAATCTATCCCATAGTCTTGTGTATATCCTTTTGTCACAAGCCGGGCTTTATACCGTTCTATAGAGCCGTCAGCCAGCGTTTTCACTTTGTAAATCCATTTACAACCAATGGTTTTCCTTCCAGGAGGAAGTGGAACAAGATCCCAAGTGTGATTTGGCTGAAGGGCAGCAATTTCTTCTTCCATGGCTGTCCTCCATTTTGGATATTTGGAAGCTTCTTGATAGGTGCGAGGTTCAAAATGTGAATGGACTGTGGCAAGAAAAGTGCAATACTGTGGAGAAAACAGATTAGTAGACACAAAACCATAGCGCTGAACTGAGGTTCGAGATCGCAAAGGATACCTCTGAGGTGGGGCAGAATTCGACGCTTCAGGAGCCACTTGGACAATGGTTGAGTCAGAGGAGGGGGAAATAGCTTTGGATCGTCGCTGGTAAACTTGAAGAGGCTTGGGTTTAGGAGATATGGGTTATGAGGGGAAGAGATCTGGAAAAGGGTCGAGAGAGTGAATAGGAGAAATCGGTGCAGGTTGCTTGGTGCGAGGTAAAGAGAAATAGGGCACATACTCAAGAAAAGTCACATTGCGAGATATCCTGAGCTTATTAGCTTGAGGCTCAAAGCATCGATATCCCTTTTGTTCAATTCCATAGCCCAAAAAAACACAAATGGCTGATTTAGGGGACAACTTATCTCGTTCATGAGGTTGAAGAAGGACAAAACAAGTGCAACAAAAAACTCTGAGATGTGAGTAATTAGGACGGTACCAAATAATTTTGCAAAAGGTGTTACCCCAGAGAGAACAGTGGAGGGCATTCGGTTGATAAGATACACAGAGGTGAGAACACATTCTCCCCAAAAGGATAATGGAACCGATGAGGAACATAACATGGATCTAGCAGTTTCTATAATGTGACGGTGTTTGCGTTCTGCGATTCCATTTTGTTGGGGAGTACCTGGACAAGAAAGTTGGGCTAGAGTTCCATGAGAAGCGAGAAGATCCTGAAATTTGTGTGAACGATATTCTCCTCCAGAATCAGATCGAAAAACTTTAATTTTGGCAGAAAACTGGGTGGAGATCATGTTGGTAAAATTAACATAGGCAGTAAAAAACTCAGATTTATGTTTTAACAAGTACAGCCAAGCGTATCTGGTGAAATCATCCACAAATAGGACATAATAGAGGGACCCTCCTTTTGTGGGTTGAGAAGCCGGTCCCCACAAATCAGAATGGACTAAATCAAAAGGTGAGTGAGAAAGAGAAACACTTTTATTAAATGCCAACACAGTTGGTTTGGAGATTTTACAATCAATGCAATTTGGAAAATGTCCAATATTGACTTCACCAAGACAATGACTTGAACTTAAAACATTTAACTTATTCTTAGACAAATGGCCCAGCCTAAGGTGCCACAAACTTGCAGAAGTTAAAAAGGCAGCAGAAGCAACATGGGAAGAGAATCCAGGGATGTGAAGAGTAGTCAAATGGTACAATCCTCCAATTCTATGGCCTGTCCCAATTTGGCTCCCTGAGCGAGGATCCTGCACAATGCAACCATGAGAGTCAAAAGTAACTATGTATCCCATATGTGTAAGTTGACGAACAGAGATTAAGTTAATAGAAAGACCAGGAATGCACAACACATTGGGCAAGGATAACAATCTTGAAGATGATGTGGAGGTGATGGACCCAATGGACTGAACCGAAAGAGTGGACCCATTAGCAGTGCGAATATGCATAGGAGAGGGAAGGGGATGACTAGTATGAAAGAAAAAGGTGTCTGAAGCCATGTGAGAGGATGCACTAGAATAAAAAATCCAAGTATGATGCTTACCTATGAAGGAAGCCATGGCAGAAGCAGCTGTCTCAGTAGGAGTCAAATGCAAGGGACCAGAGGTAGTCAGCATCAATTGTTGGAGCCGCTCATCTATCATAGTTTGGAGTTGAATAGAGAGATCCATAGTCGAAGGGGTCAATTCAGTGCTTGCAGCAGTCTGTTGGAACTGTCCTGATTTTCGTTGAGTCTGATTCTGATGTTTCTGATTTTTCTTTTCTAGTAAGGGACAGTCTTTTTTCCAGTGACCTGGTTCTTTACAGTAATTGCAAAGATTGCTGGCGGAGACTGTGGTTTTGGCAGCAATGTGAGTCTTTGTGGCTGTTAAAACATGATCAGTATCACCATTTTTCTTTCTAGCCAATGACTTCTGTGTTTGTTCCTCTGCTAATAATTCAGACAAAGCAATGTCGACCTGAGGTAGTGGTGAGCGGTGCAGTAATAATCCCCGAACATGCTCATACTCTGGTCTAAGTGCCATGAGAAATTGTACCAATCTGGTTTCCTGTCTATATTGTTCAAAGGTGACAAAATCATTGGTACAGGAAAATCGGGGCTCCATTAAAGCCAATTGATCCCACAAGGCAGACATCTTGACATAGAAATCATGAATTGAATCTGATCCTTGATCAGCGTTCTTAATTTCCCATTCCAAATGATATCTCTGTGCAGAGTTAGACTGAACATAGAGACACCCTAAGTAATCCCAGGCATCCTTTGGGTGAGAAAATTTAGACAATTGATTTCCTATTGAAGGGATAACTGAGTTTTCAATCCATGAATTTATTTTCCCAATTGAAGCTTCCCAATCTTCATAAGCATTATCTTTATTGTCAGGACAGGATTTTGTGTCAGTAATATACTTCCAAAGTTTTTGTCTTTTTAGAAAATTGGTCATCAGATGAGACCAATAGGCATAGTTGGTCCCATCTAAGATGACACTAATTCCGGATAATTTTTCAGCCATTGGGGATCACCAAATATGTCAAGTAACAGCAACCAGAAAAAATATCCAGAAAAAAACAGTTCTGGGCGTGCAAATAACAGGGAGTAGAAACCAGATTAAAGCCTTAATATGTCTAACTAATCAGATCAAATAACAGCAGGGACTAGCCACCTAACATGTGCACCCACACACCAAATTTTCAGACGATCCAATGGCAGGACAAGAAAATCAACAGTACGGATGAAAACTAGTGCTCAAAAACAACAATCAGAAGATTTCTTAGAATCAGACCAAAACAGTCCAGAAAAACAAACAAAAAATACCAGTGGTTCTTCTCAGATGGTCGAACCAGGAGGTATGATCCACAATGGTCGTCAGGCACCTGTGGGGCCCACTGTAAATCAATCAGTTACAGCCCTATGCGCATGCACAATCTTCAAATGAAAATCACCAAAGAGCTTTGATACCATGATAGAGATCAAAGAAGCTTGGAAAACAATAATAGATTGATAGACAAAATTGCTTGTGGAGAGGATCCTCAAGCTTGTCATATATATATAGAAGATTTCCAAAAAGGTTACAATGTACAGTTGTGAGATTGCTAAGAACAAGTAATTTACAGCACTACACAAATCAATCAAGTAATTTACAGCACTGCACAAATCGTGATTTATGCACAAGAATGGAAAAATAATCTTCAAGATAAGGCATGACAGAATGAGTCAGTCAAGCTTATCTACAGTGGGCCTTGGCTGTTGGACCAGGGTCGAGGTCGGCCCATTAGTTTAGGCCCATTGGGCCCAAGGTTATGATCACCCATTATCTTTACAAATAGGGCCTACTTATGAGTTCTATTTGAGGATGGGACTAGGGGGATGGAAATATCTATGTGGGACTACCCCAAATATCAAATTTGGCTCCAGTCACATGTTTCTAACTCCTTCATTCATGGCCCGTAAATTCAGTCCATCAGGATTGGTGCACAATTAATCCAATGGTCTAGTAGATTTGGATTTGATCGAAACTTGGAGTCAGGTGACTATCAGGTCTATGTTTATTGTAAGATTTTGATTGAATGATAGATGGGCCCCACCTAGATTTCTCACGAAAATGTTGTGAGAACTAGTTCTTATGGGCAATCTTTATATGCATACATCCCTCACAGAGGGACTATGCATACTCCTTTGTAAGGCCCACTGTGGACCCCACCAAGGGATAAAACCGCGCGGGGGGCGGGGGCGGGGGCGGGGGGGGGGGGGGGGGGGGGGGGGGGTGAAGGGATGGAAAGATACATGTGGAACCATCCTAGATATTAAATTTTGCCCTAGTCACATATCCCTAATCCTTTCATTTGTGGCCCATAAATCCATTTCATTCGAATTGGTGATCAGTCAATTCAATGGTCCTGTAAATTCGAATCTGACAAAAAATTGGTGGGCTTATACAATTCAGGGGGTTGTGTGTGTGGTTCATTTGGATAGACCATACAGTGGGCCCCACTTAAAGTTCTCACAAAAAAAATGGTGAGGGACATATACACATGAATGTTGCCCATATATATATATATATATTAGAACACACTCATTTTGTGTCCCATTGTTGCACGTGTTGTAATGGAGTTATTCTTTTATGCTAAATGTATTGAAGATTGCACGTATTGTGATATACATATACCATAGTTATTTATGTTAATATCATCATTGTGATATCGCATGCTTCAAAGGATTTGTCAATTATTAAGAACAAATTATTTGTAACTAGTTCAAGCTAAATATCTTTTGATTTTCTATGCTGAAATACTTATTTTTTATTCGTATAATGATCTTTCATGTTGAAGTTGTCGTAATTATAAGTTATTTGTCACTAGTTGAATTACATTATTGTTGAAGTGATTTGACTTACACGTATTTTTTGAATCGAATTGATAATGTTTTGTACTATTTCAATGGCAAGTAATGCAATCTAAATTGAAATCTAAGTTTACAGTTGACTAAAAAATTTAATCTTTCAAAGATGATTCACCCTTGCTGTCCGACAATTATGCGCTTTACAACGTGCATTAACTTTCACCTTTGTTATAAGTGGCAAACTTGGCCATAGCCTTTCTAAAATGTTCTCTCGATTGGAGAACTCACAACTACTCCACATGTCTCTGGCAGAATTGTGTCCAATGTCTATGTTAAACTCAAATAGGGTCATAGTATTATCAAACTCAGCAATTGACTTGCCAGCTGATCGTTGAGAAACGTTTGAGCTCTCATTGGACTGATGAGGAACATTAACTTCAGTTGAGTCTTCCATCTTTTTGCTTGTACTTTGATGGGTATTTTTTTTCTCATATTTCTTATTAATTAGTTAGAAATGTCATCATCACTTTCCCAATCTCCAACATGATGCATATCAAAGACATCTTCCTAGTTACAAAATAAATCTCCATTTGGATTATTTAATTCAATGTTGCTTTTGTTCACTTCTTCTTTCAGTGGAAAGTGAATATCATTATCATCACCAAGATTGGGAGTTTCAAATCTATGCAAATCTAAGGTCATGTTGGGGACATGAAGTACTCCTTTATCTTTATGAATAAGATTACTTTAAGTAGACAATTTCTCTTTCAAGAGGTTTGGCACTTTGTTTGTACCCGTAAAAGAGATATTATCACTTTTCCAAAGTGGGACTCTTGCAAATAAATTAAGTTCTTTTTTGCTTTTGGCAAATAAGAAAAATAAAGAGAAAAGAAGAAATGTTTTGAAATAACACATTAAAGTAACAATCCCCCACCCCCCCCCCCCCCCCCCCCCCTCCCTTCAAAATATTCACTGAGCATTCCACTGGTAAGGTGACAAAGCTTGAACTTCACTGTCATGTCATATTTTCAAACCTTTAAGAGTCAAATTGACTAAAGTCTTGAACTTCAACTCTTTATATTAGTTCAAAGTATGACAAGTAACTAGTTGCAGTCCATAGGTTAGCATTTTACGACCATGTGCTTATATCCTAGATTTCATGAATAATTTAGAGAATTTGCCCAGATTCTCATAAAAAGCGGCCCTACTTTTACACTCATCTAGGCTCATCTAGGTAAGTCTATCAACAGTGCTCCTGAAGCTGTGCACCTCCACCAAATAGGCTATAGATCTCATTAAGGATTAAATCCAACCTCACTCGCTACAGGTTATGTACTGACACTTAATCTCACATAACAAAACTTCATAGGGATGAGTTTCTAGAAATATATATTCTCATTTTATCAATACTCCAATCATCGAGATAGCTTGTTTTTCCCATTGAACCTATTTCTTAGGATCGTCGATCATTAGGTTGAGTTCCAGCCATTAATGATTTATGGGCTTAAGACCCATCTCTTTAATTGTTTCCTTTATCTTTTCCCTTACAGGGCCTTTTGTTAAAGGATCAGTTAAATTGTTCTTTGATCTTACATAATTAATTGCAATTACCCCGTCACAGAGGAGTTGTCTCACATATTGTAACGACCTGAGTAATCCATTGGCCCAATAACTTGGTAAGCCTGTCACGTGGCCCAAAATGCTTAAGCCCAAGTTATTAATAATAACCTACATAGTTCATTATATACTAGACTTATATTTAATTCATAAGCAATGTGGGATAGGGTGTTACAATCTACTCCCCTTAAGGCCGCACGCCCTAGTATGAATTCATCTAACTTCACCAGGCAATGTGGGACTAAAGCATTTTACACCTGTGTTCCCTGCAGATTCCCCTATCTTGATTCACAAGTTTGTACACCCTAGCTCTGTCTTGATCTTGCCTCAAGGGCTTTTCCAGCGGGATTTAGTTCCCACATTTTCGGTTGGTGATAGACTCTGACACCGTTTGTAACGACTTGAGTAGCCCACTAGCCCAATAACTTGATAAGTTTGTCATGTAACGCAAAATACTTAAGTCCAAGTTATTAGTAGTAACCTATAAGTTCATTATATACCAAACTCATATTTCATTCATAAGCAATGTAGATGAGGTGTTACACATAGCTATGTTGCAATTTACTTGTCTAGACTTTCCATTATGTGTAGCATTGTTTGATTTAATAATTACGACAGTGTTATCACAATGAATAATAATGGGAGGAATTGCTTTAGTCCACAAAGGAATATCAAATAATAATTTCCCAATCCATTCGGCTTTTGTTGTAACAGCTTCCAAAGCTAAGAATTCCAAATCCTTTGTGGAATGTGAATTGGAGGTTTGTTTTTTGGATTTCCAAGATATTGCAGCACCTCCTAATGTAAAAATATATCCACTTGTAAACTTAGAATCGTCCAAGTCTAAGTTCCAATCAGCATCACTAAAATACTAAACTATAGGTAGATAACCAGAATAACTCAATGCATAATCCATAGTATGCTTTAAATATTTAAGCACTCTAGATACAGCATTCCAACGTCTAGTGACAGGATTGCTTGTTTATCTACTTAATTTACTAACAGCATATGCAATATCAGGGCGAGTATAATTCATAGCATATATTAAACTTTCAATTACACTGGCATAATTGAGTTGAGCTACACTATCACCATCATTTTTAACTAATTTAATATTGGATCAAAAGGAGTAGAAACTAGCTTACAATCAAAGAGTTCAAATTTTTTTAACACTTTTTTTTTATCTAATGTGATTGGGACAACTTAATTTAGTGTCATCTTTAATTATTTTGATTCCCAATATAATACTTGTTTCTCCCAATTCTTTCATATCAAAATCATGGGAGAGAAGTACCTTAGTTTCTTCTATACAATCCGTGTTGCTACAAAAAATAAACAAGCCATCAACATATAAGCACAATATTGTTGTAGAACTGCCATTAGATTTATAATAAATACATTTTTCAGCCTTATTTACTTTAAAGCCATTAAATAAAAAACTTTATCAAATTTCTTTTGCCAATGTTTAGGTGCTTGTTTTAGTCCATATAAGAACTTTATCAACTTGCGCACCTTATGTTCTTATCTTGTTACGACATAACTTTCTAGTTGTTCTATATAAATTTCTTCATCTAAATCTCCATTTAGAAAGGCAGTTTTAATATTTATTTGATATATAATGACATAATGAACAGTAGGAACAACAAGCAAAATTCTAATTGAGCTAATTTTTGATACTGGAGAATAAGCATCGAAAAATCTATTCCCTCTTTTTTTCTAAAGCCTTTGGCTACAAGCTTAGCTTTGTATTTCTTTATTGATCCATTAAGTCTTGGCTTCTTCTTAAGAACCCATTTACACCCTAAAGTTTTGGTACCGGTTGGTAAGTCAACTAAATCCCAAGTACTTTTTGCTAAAATGGATTTTATCTCATCATCTAATGCTTCCTTCCAAAAGGCAGCATCATGAGAGGCTATAGCCTCCCTCAAAGTAGATGGGTCCTGTTAAAATTAGGACCAAAACTAGTGGTAATTCTAAGTCTCTTACTCCTGTTTGGTTGCAATTTCTCTTCCTTGGGAATTTCTAAAACTCTTTTGGATGAGAAAGGCTCTTATGTAAGCATAGATTTAAAAGGGAAGACATTTTCAAAGAAGTTTGCATCTCTGGATTCAACTAGGCTTTGATCATCTAATTTGATAAATTTATAAGCAGCACTATCTTGTGCATATCCTATGAAAACACATTCCCAAGAATGGTGTCTAACTTATGCCTTTTTGGATCTACTATCCTAACATGGGCAAGATAACCCTGAACTCGAAAATATCTAAGGTTAGGCTTCCTCCCTTCCCAAATCTTAAAAGGTGTACAATTAATTTTTGAATGCAAAGTTCTATTCAAGATGTAACATGCAGTCAACAAGGCTTCACTGCTTAGATTTTTTGGACTACTAGATGAAATTAACATATAATTAACCATTTCAATCGAAGTCCTATTTTTTCTTTCTGTAATTCCATTTTGTTGTGGTGTATAGGGGCAGTACTGATTCTCTTAATTCCTTTAAATTCATAAAAATCTAAAAATTCCTTTGAGGTGTGTTCACCACCTCTGTCACTCCTAAATGTTACCACTTTTTTATCAAATTTATAATCAACTAGACTGAAATAAACTTCAAACTTAAATGGTACTCATCTTTAGTTCTTAGTAGGTAAACATAAGTATATCTAGAACAGTTATCAATAAAATTAATAAAATAATATTTACCACCTTTAGTCATAATATTACTTAAATCACAAATATCAGAATGCATAAGTTAGAGCAACTCAGATTGCCTTTCCACGATATGAAAAGGCTTGCGAGTAATTTTAACTTGAGAATAGACTACACATTTCTTATGTTCATCAGTATATTTATCAATCAAGCCATTATTACTCATATTTCTCATAGTTCTAAAATTAAAATGTCCTAATCTACCATGCCATTCATCAATAGAAGTAACAATATAAGTAGAAGAAAATGCAACATTATCATTAATAATATTCAGTTTGAACATGCCATCACAAGCATAACCTTTACCGACAAATACACCCTTCTTGGTGATTACAAACTGGTTAGATTCAATTACCTATTTAAATCTGGCCTTGTTCAAAAGAAAACCTGGGACTTGGCTTTTTCTCATCTCTGGGGCATGAAAAACATTCAGCAAGGTCATAGTTTTTCTGGAAGTGAACTGAAGTTCAAGTTTCCCTTTACCGACTATTAGTGTTGTTACGGTAGTTCCCAAAGCAAGCTTACAAGTATTAGTAACCTCCTCTTAAGTTTTAAATGCACCTCTATCATAGGTGAGATGTGTGGTGGTTCCTGTGTCAATCCACCATCCTTTAGTTTTAATTGTGCTGATGGTGCTGATGGTATTCACTTCAGAAATAACAACAACTAGATGTTCCTCCTAAGTAACATTAGCTTGAGGCTTTCTAAACTGAGACTGTTGAGGAAGGTTCTTTTTATAATAGCATTCTCTAGCAAAGTGTCCTGCCTTCCCACACATAACAACCACCCTTCATTTGCAGTTTGTCAATTCCTCTATTGGTCTTATTATTCTTGTTATTGTATCTATTATTTTGACATTTGAAAGAGACACTGTTTTTCTTATTTCTGCTAAGATTTTGATCGAACTTCCTTTTTTTTTTCTCATCATTCTCTTTGGGTTTAATTTCAGCAACATGAATTTTTCCCATTTGTAAGGTCCCGACCCGACTTAATTATAATTTATACTAATTAAGTATGATTTTCCTATAAATATGTATAATTAGTCTTAATTCACCTTGCTTTTAATTATTAGTGGGTTTCAGTTGGATAGGTAGTTGGGTTCGAACTTTACTTAGGTAGTCAAGGACCTTTTTGTAATTAATCTTATAGCATATGGACATCTCATCAGTTGCATTATATGCATTTCATCTCGTGGGTCAACTTTCATATTGGGCTCAACTTGATTCAAATCCATTTTGGCCTAGTTGAGGTCCATATGACCTAAACTGTAAATTTCTAGAAACTGTGGGCTTGCATGCAAAAGCTGTAGAAAATTTGGTATAAGAGCACCCAACGTCTCTTCCTCCCTCTGTTTTCTCCTGTACTCATCGAAGCCACTTTGATATTCACTTGTCTTCATCTCCACTTCATGTTAGAGCTGGAAACAAGGAGTTGGAGCTTGCATGCAATGGCAATAGCATCCATCTAACCTCTTCTTCTCCCTTTGGACATCTCTTTCTTAGAATCACAACCCATTCTCATTTTGGAGGTTTTCTGTAGCTACACAACAAGAAAGAGTTAGAGAAGGCTAATACTGTTAAGAGGCAAGTATTAGAGTATGTATGGTACTGCATGTATGTTTAATTTGATTGATTCTTGGATTGATCATTCAATGTTCAATTGACAGCTCATTTCCCTTAAATAAGCATACATAGATGTTGAATTAGGTGATAATGGGTATAATTAGGCAATATTGATGATATGGAATAATGTAAGACCTATTATGGAGTTGAGAAGTATAAGAACCCACAGTGGAACCCAAATGATAGAGTTCTGCATTGAACCCAAGCTGCAGAATCCGTGTCAAAAATTTTGAAGCTTACGGCGAAGCCCACGGCTAAGCCGTAAGTCTCTACGGTCCAGAATCCAGAGAGCCAAATTACACTACGGCTGACACTCGGCTAAGCCGTGGAATGAACTACGGCTAAGCCGTAACCTCCCCGTGACCAAGCCATAGGTTATTCTACGGTGAACCCTCCAGAGAGCCCCAAACTCAGACCTTATCTACAGCTCACACACGGCTACGCCGTGAACTCTGCTACGGCCACGCCGTACCCAAGCCGAAACCCTAGCCGTAGGCTTAGCACGGCAAACCGTAGGCCAATATACGGCCAGGCCGTAAATGCATATTGAATTAAGGGGGAAACCTAAACCATTCAGCTAAACCGTAGCCTTGTATACGGCTAAGCTGTAAGAACCCAGTGAATGTAGGATATGAGGAACCTTCAATGACCTTGTAGGACTCTAGATATGGTACCTACTTTCTAACCAAATTAGCCCAATGGTGATCAAATGAAAGGTGGAAAAGTGTAGAGCTGTCACTCATCCCCTTCGATTTTTCCGGACGAATTCCCGATGTCACGTCATGGGTGTTGGTATAAGAAGAGGTGTCCTTTGTATACACAATGTAACCCCAAGATTGGTAACACAATGACACTGGACGTTTTATGAATACATCGTATTGAATGCCCTCGGAATCACGGATCATCTAGCATAGGGTTGGCTAGTAATTTTCTTTGATGCCTACACAATCTAAATGCATCCATATTGTTAAGAACCATGCCCTCAACATATGTAACTCTATTAAGTATGCATGAAGTGATTATCAGATATGAATGAATGTAATCTCAAGACCGAACTCCTAGTATGTATGATATGAAAAGTATAACAAAGATGCATAAAAGATATGAATTTGAGTCGGTCTTGATACGTTAAGTCGGCACCACTTAACTACGCCCTTATTAGGTTCGACGGGACCAGTTTGGGTATGATACGATATGTCGTTGCTGCAGTAGTCCTTGGAGGAGTTGTCGGTGCTTCTCAATAAGCTAGGCTGATCCCCTAGAATACGCACGCTCCCTCTAGATGATTTGCTCTCTCTTGGGAGAATACGATCACGTGGTTGCCAATAAGTTTGTATGATAATCTGTTTATGATCCGTTACTCATGTTTACTCATGCACCACATGCCTAATGTACGATTCTTGCGTTCTTTAATTAATATATATTCTTACTTCATTTGATACGGCATGATGGTCTTATGTGCCTCTATATACTTGCTTAACCGTCATGTTAACAGTGCTATCCTTGGTGTTACAGGTACTAAACCTCAGGGACTAGATGAGTGTAATGCAGATAATGTCGTCATACGGAAAGCGACAACGAGACACTTGCTGAGTGTTTAAGTTTGAATAGGCCTGTTTACACTTTAAGTTTAGTTCGTGCTTAATTAATCATGATCATGAAAAATGAGAAATGGTTAAGTACAGACTTATTTATGAATGTTATGATAATTCCGTTATTATTGCTTATGATTATGACAGATGTATTACATAGGTTTCCGTTCACTGTTGAATGTAATTTACGAGTTGGAGGAGCTTCTCTAAACGTTTCCGTGCAATCTCCCTTATAGTCTTTTGTGTGTGTATGTTTACATGCACAGATTACTACGGGATTACGTATGCACACCCCGTGGGGCCATTTTAACCCCAATTCTCGGGATCGGGGCGTGATATACGTAAGTAATGGTATCAGAGCATGGATCTTGGAAAATATACAATCAAAAGGCTGTTGTTGTGGCATAAATAAGTCTAGAATAAAAGATTTAGGAACCTAGGAAACGTGGTGAGGATATGATAGGTGCGTTGGGATCCGGGTTGTATAGGATGCATATGATGTTTTATGTTTTCCAACACCTTACTTTGAAATAATGATAGTTTCTCATAGATAACGGCCTCGACTCCGAGAGTTAAAAATACTCGTCACGGTTCCTCGAGCAACACCGAGAGTGATGACTTAGAGGACATTCCTGTTGAGAACTTGGATCACATGCCTCAACCTTCTTCGACTACGGATAATCAGTCCCTTTTGATGATGCAGAGCACGTTAGTTACGATGATGGGACAAGTCACAAAGATTGGTGAGAATCAAGCTGTAATGCAAACACAAATAGCAACGATAATGGAAAGACAAACTCAACTGCAACAGAATTTGGCAATAGTAGAGGATAGTTTGCAGGATGTTCTGAAAAAGAAATCCGAGAGGACGCATCACCCTCTGAAGAGCACCCTGGGCAGCAGAAGAAACAGAAGACCAAGGCTCATAGTTCCAGAAAACCAATGTGTGATCTATGTGGTAAGGGCCATAAGACGAATAAATGCTGGAGAAAGACTGGAGCATGTTTTGGTTGTGGTTTGGTAGAGCATCGGCTGGCAAGATGCCCAAGGAAGAAAACCACCAGCAAAGCCCCAATGTGCTAGAAGCAGCAATCAGTCGAGCAACCTCATTAGAATCAAGTGATAGGCAGCATCAGCAAAGGTGATCTTTATTTACTACCCTCATTCTCTATTGATCTTTTACTTATAGATGTTATAAGTGGTCTATATGATTAACTATCTAGGATAGGTTTTCAGACCCCAATTGTATGTGAGTTCTAAGTGAAATTTCAATCATTCTCTCTAGTGACCCTGTGAGGATGTTGGGTGTTATTTGTTGAGATACAGTTGACACCTTTAGAGGTATAATAATCAAGGCAATTAAATCGGTGGTTATTGAGTGTAAATGATTACTGCCTTATATTGATGAGCTATTCCATTAATTTCAGGGCGCAAGATAGTGTCCAAATGAATGAGGATAGGTTATTCCAACTTTAGGCTCAAAGATCAACTCTTAAGATCAAATTGGATGTTAGGAATTCTTGATGGATTATTGGATTTATCAATGTTTCGAATGTATTTGTGAGATAAGGAATAGAATTCTTATTCATACATAGATCAGTTATGGATTACAGTTATCATTCACATCTAGATGTGTTCCAATTTGTTAGTGTTCGCGATAATCCTTTTTGGATTTTTCTTTATCCCTTGTGGATTGACTAATTTTGCTAATGTTGAGATGTAACTTCTAGTTAACCAAATTATGGTCTTAAGTTGAATGAAAACTGATCTAGGAAAATTGAGATTATTATCAGTTGGCAAAGTTCGAGGTTAGTTACCTACTCCTTGTGGTCTTACAAGATGTTATCATAGAATTGTGAGATAATTCCGGAATCGTAGTTTCGTTTGTTAATTGAGAGGAAGAATTCCTTGTGCGAATAGATCGATGCGAGGACGACTTCTAAGTCCTGTGAAATTATGAATTAGTGGATATGTGTGATGAGGCAATCTTAGAATTGATCTAATAGATATAATCAGATAGTTAAGGATTCAGTTTTGATTAAAGTCCTTGAGTGCATAATTGATAAGACTGTTATCTAGACTCATTTCTTGGGAGTTACTGAGAGCATATCTTAGATGGGATTTCAAGTTTCTCTTGATAGTGATTGACAAAAAAAAAAAAAAAAAGAGAGAGAGAGGAAGTTGGGTTATGTGACTTATGTGACTAGTAAGAAAATCGCTCACAGTCAGCATTGATGATTTGCCCAATCAAATCAACGTGTTAGGGATATTATTTCAATTGGTTGAGGTTCAGTTGATATCAATTTAGCACCTAAAGCTATGTGATTTGGAGTTATGTCCTAATCAGAAAGGAGCATTATAGATTCTTGGTGGTCAATTCATTTGATGATATTTTGATGTATTAAAGTCATTTACAGAAACGTTGGGTATGAGAGGACTTCTATTCAAGTATGCGGATTTCATTTCACTTGTGGAACATCTGAAGGATATTTAAACCTAAAGGCCTGTTTGGTGAAATAAGGCGGATGACTATTAATCGTTAGTGAATTAGTAAAGATCTTAGATCGTATGGTGATTAGGCTACTACTTCCTAGGTAAGATTAATGTCCGCTTGGGTTAGAAGGCTGCCTTTCCGTTGTGACTAATGTTTTTCATTGGTTAGTGGTGAGTATTAGTTTCAACACAAGAGTACCCGCCATTAATGAAGCGGGGTCGACACATGAAATCCAAGAGTTGAAGAATGTCATTCCAAGCACGTCCTCGAATTTCAGATTGATGTTAGAGTAGCATTGAAGGTTTCGTAAGGTGGGAAATCTATCTTGAGAAAGAATTCGTAGACATTCTTCATGAGATGATTCTAGACCCGTTTCGTGTCCTCGAATATGGGGAGACCAAGTGGAACCCGATGTAACGCACGTGGAGGAACAGTAAATAGATTTGGTAAGTATCCCCGATTTGTTTTAGTATTCGATTCTATTAGTTTATTTCATTCGGAGGACCGAATGATCTTAAGTAGGGTGAGATGAAAGGTCCCGACCTGACTTAATTATAATTTATACTGATTAAGCATGATTTTCCTATGAATATGTATAATTAGTCTTAATTCACCTTGCTTTTAATTATTAGTGGATTTCAGTTGGATAGGTAGTTGGGTTCGAACTTTACTTAGGTAGTCAAGGACCTTTTTGTAATTAATCTTACACCATATGGACATCTCATCAGTTGCATTATATGCATTTCATCTTGTGGGTCAACTTTCATATTGGGCTCAACTTAATTTGGATCCATTTTGGCCTAGTTGAGGTCCATATGACCTAAACTGTAAATTTCTAGAAACTGTGGGCTTGCATGCAAAAGCTGTAGAAAATTTGGTATAAGAGCACCCAACGTCTCTTCCTCCCTCTGTTTTCTCATGTACTCATCGAAGCCACTTTGATTTTCACTTGTCTTCATCTCCACTTCATGTTAGAGCTGGAAACAAGGAGTTGGAGCTTGCATGCAATGGCAATAGCATCCATCTAACCTCTTCTTCTCCCTTTGGACATCTCTTTCTTAGAATCACAACCCATTCTCATTTTGGAGGTTTTCTGTAGCTACACAACAAGAAAGAGTTAGAGAAGGCTAATACTGTTAAGAGGCAAGTATTAGAGTATGTATGGTACTGCATGTATGTTTAATTTGATTGGTTCTTGGATTGATCATTCAATGTTCAATTGACAGCTCATTTCCCTTAAATAAGCATACATAGATGTTGAATTAGGTGATAATGGGTATAATTAGGCAATATTGATGATATGGAATAATGTAAGACCTATTATGGAGTTGAGAAGTATAAGAACCCACAGTGGAACCCAAATGATAGAGTTCTGCACATGAACTCGAGCTGCAGAATCTGTTTCAAAAATTTTGAAGCTTACGGCACAGCCCACGGTTAAGCCGTAAGTCTCTACGGTCCAGAATCCAGAGAGCCAAATTACACTACGGCTGACACTCGGTTAAGCCGTGGAATGAACTACGGCTAAGCCGTAACCTCCCCGTGACCAAGCCATAGGCTATTCTACGGTGAACCTTCCAGAGAGCCCCAAACTCAGAACTTATCTATGGCTCACACACGGCTACGCCGTGAACTTTGCTACGGCCATGCCGTACTCAAGTCGTAACCCTAGCCGTAGGCTTAGCACGGCAAACCGTAGGCCAATATACGGCTAAGCCGTAAATGCATATTGAATTAAGAGGGAAACTTGAACCATTCAGCTAAGCCGTAGCCTTGTATATGGCTAAGCCGTAAGAACCCAGTGAATGTAGGATGTGAAAAACCTTCAATGACTTTGTAGGACTCTAGATATGGTACCTACTTTCTAACTAAATTAGCCCAATGGTGATCAAATGAAAAGTGGAAAAGTGTAGAGCTGTCACTCATCCCCTTCGATTTTTCCGGACGAATTCCCGATGTCATGTCATGGGTGTTGGTATAAGAAGAGGTGTCCTTTGTATACACAATGTAACGCCAAGATTGGTAACACAATGATACCGGACGTTTTATGAATACATCGTATTGAATGCCCTCGGAATCACGGATTATCTAGCATATGGTTGGCTAGTAATTTTCTTTGATGCCTACACAATCTAAATGCATCCATATTGTTAAAAACCATGCCCTCAATATATGTAACTCTATTAAGTATGCATGAAATGATTATCAGATATGAATGAATGTAATCTCAAGACCGAACTCCTAGTATGTATTATATGAAAAGTATAACAAAGATGCATAAAAGATATGAATTTGAGTCGGTCTTGATGCGTTAAGTCGACACCACTTAACTACGCCCTTATTAGGTTCGACGGGACCAGTTTGGGCATGGTACGATATGTCGCTGCTGCAGTAGTCCTTGCAGGAGTTGTCGGTACTTCTCAATAAGCTAGGCTGATCCCTTAGAATACGCACGCTCCCTCTAGATGATTTGCTCTCTCTTGGGAGAATACGATCACGTGGTTGCCAATAAGTTTGTATGATAATCTGTTTATGATCCGTTACTTATGTTTACTCATGCACGACATGCCTACTGTACGATTTTTGCCTTCTTTAATTAATATATATTCTTACTTCATCTGATACGGCATGATGGTCTTATGTGCCTCTATATACTTGCTTAACCGTCATGTTAACAGTGCTATCCTTGGTATTACAGGTACTAAACCTCGGGGACTAGATGAGTGTAATGTAGATGACGTCGTCATACGAAGAGCGACAACGAGACACTTGCTGAGTGTTTAAGTTTGGATAGGCCTGTTTACACTTTAAGTTAGTTCATGCTTAATTAATCATGATCATGAAAAATGAGAAATGGTTAAGTACAAACTTATTTATGAATGTTATGATAATTCCGTTATTATTGCTTATGATTATTACAGATGTATTACACAGGTTTCCATTCACTGTTGAATGTAATTTACGTGTTGAAGGAACTTCTCTACACGTTCCCGTGCAATCTCCCTTGTAGTCTTTTGTGTGTGTATGTTTACATGTACAGATTACTATGGGATTACGTATACACACCCCGTGGGGCCATTCTAACCCCAATTCCCAGGATCGAGGCGTGACACCATTGTTCTTAGCTTGATCTTTTTTATCACTGATCCAAGCCTCCTCCTCAGTTCTCAAGTAGCACTGAAGGCCCTTTTAAGGAATAATCTCTCCTTTTATGTCGAAGAGTCTTTTGAATGATCTTCCAAGTGGGCGGTAATTTTTCAATGATATTTTCCACTTGAAATTGTTCATCAACTCGGATCCCTTCTTTAACAATTTCATTCACAATGGTATGTAAATCATGCACTTAGGGTAGTATTGGTTTATCTTCTACCATCTTGAAATTTAAATATTAACCTACAGCATATTTCTTAGCCCCTGATTCCTCAATCTTCTATTTCTTATTAAGGGCTTTCTAGAGGTCCTTTGTAGATTGAGATTCCGAATATAGGTTGTATATATTGTCTGCCACCAGATTCAGCATGTGGCTCTTGCACAAGTAATCATTTTCTTTCCATTTCTTCTAAGCAAATGAGCCACCCGGACTTTCTTCACGTTCACGGCATGGTTCGCTTAGAACATATGATATTTTCAAGGATGTTAGCAAAAATAAGACTTTTTGCTGCCAGCAACGGAAATTGGATCTCTTAAAGCTGTCTAACCGTATCAAATCCTAATGCATGAATTTAATCGCAGATGTAGCATGTTTGTCCTAAAATTGTTAGGAATATAGCTACAAAAATTTGGGGCTACTGTAAAAGCAAAGTTACAAAACAATTATACCAATGTGCAAGAAAGTAGCATTGACTGTTGACGAAACTATTGTCAACGATCGTAGAGAATCGGCGACTTCAACAATTAGCCGAGGCACGTCGTCAGACATTTTCTTTAGGACGAGTTCGGGCCCTTGGGTGTAAAACCAAATGCGAAGGGTCTTAGCAACAACTACCCCCAAGATAAAAAGGCCCTTAGATGTGGATTTACCTTGTCGCACCCCAAGATTAGATCAGACTTTAGCCGACAGAGGATGCTCAGAAGAAAAAGGAGAAGAAGAGTTTTTGCCTAAAAGAGCAAGATTTTTCTTAAAAAGCCATTGGATTTATAATTCAAACTAGTGTCATTTGTGTCAATAGTGCAACAATAAACCTACGGCGTTTAAACACAATTAAGACAGCATTTAAAGACAATTAAGAACATTAAAATGAAATTTAAAAATTCAGTTTGAATATTTAAAATGGTTTAAAATTTTAATTTGAAATTTTTGCGAAAGTAAACCATTTCTATATTAGAATATGGCTCCCCTAAGGCAAGCCAGGTTGGGATTTGCATCCTCCTTGCATGCACCGATCACACAGGATGTGTGTCGCGGACACGTGCCTGGTTAAATAGTTTCCGAATCCAACCCCCCGGGCCAAGCCTGACTCATGCGCTTGCATAGGGCTTGTGGCCAAAGAGCCAAAAAATTTTTTAAATATAGAGTACAAGGAAGTACTTATATAGTGCTCAATTGTTCTTCACTTTATCCACCTGGGACTCTTGCAAATACACTAAGTTCTCTTTTGCTTTTGGCACAGAATAAAAACAAAGAATGAAACCAAGGAGAAAGGGATAAATGTTTTGGAACCACACATTTAACTAACATTGAAGCCTCTCCATCACTGCAACATGAGCCGCTTCTTCTGTATCACAGGTTGCACGAAACTCAGCTAACTTAATCTCAACAAGATCAATCTGCTTCCTTAGAGATGCCAGGGAGTTCTCAAGAAAGCTCTGCTCAAGAGAAAATCCCACTCTCATCTGCTTGAGCTGCAACACTTCTCGTTCTAGAACTTTTTGCTTGTCCGACACTATCCTCTGATAAAGGCTAGATGGATCTTGGCTAACCCATCCTTGCCAAGCCTATACCTCTCCAAAAATGTCATAAAAAATAGCCATCAAAGGACTTATGTCCATCACACCAGCTCCTATTCCCAAGACTAGGTCAACCGAGCGGTAGAAGGAGCCAATAAACCTAATATCAATAGAAGACAATGCACTAAGAAGACCACCAAAGAGAAGCTTCATCGAATCCTTAGTAATATCAACAGAATCTAGGTCTTCCTTCGTGTCATACTTCTTGTGGGGAGATTCACCTCCCAGAGAATGGCTCGAATTTGCCACTGCAACCTGGACTAGATTATTAGCACCTTCAGAAACGCACCCTAGCCGAGCCATGAGACCTGCCTTAACAATAGTCGTGCCGGGCACAGAAATTTCAACCGAGCACTCCCTCTTCAAAGAAATCACTCCCTCATTGACCGAGGCTATGGAGGTCGGCAAAATAACTTTACCTCCTTCGCCTTGAACTACAGGGGAGTGCTCCACATTTGTCACCCAAGGTGGTTATTGAAACTCCCCGCCTGCTATCCGCCTTCATGGTCCCGGTGTCAGAAACCTCCTAACCTGAACCTGTTAAAGGCACCTGGACACCTACATCCTGAGCTTTCCTCACGAGACCCTTTGGGTACAACATTCGTGTTCGAGCCAATGGACCCCATTGCCACAGCAAAGTCAGCCTTATGTTTCATAGCAGTCTCCTCCAAGATTCCTTGAATAGGTTCAGCAACAAAAGTGGGGACTCCTTCACTTTGCACAACGACGACCCTGGCTTGACCTTAGTGTGTGGAGTGGCCTTTTCAAGCATAATACGGCAGCCACAACGGTCGTTTCGTCCTTGTCGGCCTCCATAGGGGTTGGATTCTGAAGTACCGATTGTCCTTTTGAGATATCTCTTTCAAGATATTTAGTGAGGTCTTTTGCAAAATTGCTCATACCGGAATGCACCTAGTGAGAACAACTGTCATCCAGGACAATCCGTTTCGCCTGTGTAGCCCTGTTCCCCAGAGGAAGCAACTGCTCATGCTCCATAGAATGCTCTACAGAAAGCAACGTCTCAAGCCTTGGCTCAATGACCAAGTCCATCACTTGTGTAACTGTCTCGGCCTGATCAGGTTGTGGTTTCGGTTGTTCTACAAACAAACAAGGATACACTAGTCAAAATCGAAGAAAGAAGAAGGAAAAGAAGCAAATAAATAGAAGGAAAGCAATCACCTTCAGTTACAGGGGCAAACTCATTAGCAACCTCAGTGACTATCTTTTTTACTAATGACTCCAACATGGCAGCCTCGGAAATTGGAGGAAGGATTTCCACCAGTCTTTGTCACGCCCCCACCCTATACGCATGCATAATATTGTCCGCTTTAGCCCATGGGCCTCACGGTTTTGTTTCTGGTGGGCCTCAACCCACCAAAAGGCCTCAAAGTCTGCAATGCAGTTCTAAGATGGTTCTCTTGTTCCTCATGAGACTTAGAGTATACTAACACATCATCGATGAAATCCACCGTAAATTGATCAAGAAATGGAGCAAAGATCTTATTCATCAAAGCTATGAAAACTCCTGGAGTATTTGTTAGCCCAAACGGCATTAATAGAAATTCGTAATGGCCGTATCTAGTCCGGAATGTTGTCTTCTATACATCCTAATCTCTAACTCTCAGCTGATGGTATCCTGACCTCAGGTCTATTTTCGAAAAGAATTCGACTCCCTGCAACTGATCAAACAACTCATCAATCCTACGTAATGGATATTTGTTTTTTATCGTGACTTGATTGAGTTGTCTGTAGTCAATGCACATCCTCATGGAACCATCTTTCTTCTTAACAAACAAAATAGGTGCTCCCCATGGTGATACACTAGGCCTTATGACACCTTTATCCAACAAGTCTTGCAGCTGAATTTTCAATTCTCGCAACTCAGCTAGTACCATTCTATAAAGAGCTTTCAAGGTTGATGTTGTCCTTGGAGCTAACTCTATGGTGAAATCGATCTCTTGAATCGGTGGTAAACACGGAATCTCATCTGGGAAGACATCCGGAAACTCACAGGCTACAGGTATCTCCGATACATCCCCCACCACCTTGGGCTGTTTATCCTCCGTGATAAACACCAGGTAACCTTCACAACTGCTCCTCAACAAACGATCTGCCATCAAGGCTGATATCTGACTTGTGGGAATCCACTTCGATTGTCCAATAAACTTAACAGTTTTTTATTTGACTTCAGCTTGATAATCTTGTTAAAACAGTCCATTTTAGCTTAATAGGTCCTCAACCAACCCATGCCCAAAATGACATCAAAGTCATTCATCATCATAAGCACCAAGTTTGCTGGTAAAATCAACTTCTCTATTTGAACTCTGACACGAGGAAAGTACTGATGACATGTAACTCACCCACCCATGGGGGTATTAACTAATAGGGGACAATCTAATCGTGCTCCCTTCTCAAGCAAATGCTTAGCAAAAATTTGAGAAACAAAAGAATGGGTGGCACCAAAATCAAATAAGACCTTAGCTTCACCATCTGAGATTAGAATAATACCTTCCATGCACTCCCCATAAGCATATGCTTCCTCGTGAGTGATGGCATAAGCTTTTCCAACCTGTTGTGGCCTTAGTTGTTGTCCCTGCACTAGCCGCTATAGCCTTTGCAGACCCCGCTGCTGTTGGTGAACCATCTGTTTCCCTTGGCCTTGCTGGCCCTGATTCTGCCACTGCCTTGCTGGGCTACCACTCTTTGCTGCTGCGGCTGAGGGGTTGGTCCCCTAAACTGCTGATACTGGGGCGCCAGGGCTCTAAACTATTGCTGCTGTGGAGCCCGAGGTGGCTGCTGGGAAGGCTGCTGTGGCCTAAACTGGGGTGCCTGCCTCCCCGCCGGCTGCTGTGCATAACCACCCTATGCTGCCTCCCGCGCTAACATGCATGCATGATATTGTTCGCTTTGGCCCATGGGCTTCACGGTTTTGCTTCTGGTAGGCCTCAACCCACCAAAAGGCTTCATGCAAGGTAAGGGTGTAAGCTCTATATATAAACTCATTTACTTTCCTCTCTATAGTCGATGTGGGACTCCAGGATGTCACAATCCACCCCCTTAGGGCTGCACGTCCCTATGTAGTAGCCTGCCAGTTCCTGTAGCCTGCCAACCCTCTTGGCCCGCCCACATGGAAATCCGCCCACTTGCACCAGGCCACGGCAGGAGCCCACACTCGGACTAGTTGAGAGTAGGCTTTGATACCATTTGTCACGCCCCACCCCCACACGCATGCATGATATTGTCCACCTTGGCGCATGGGCCTCACGGTTTTGCTTCTGGTGGGCCTCAACCCACCAAAAGGCCTCATGCAAGGTAAGGGTGTAAGCTCTATATATAAACCGATTCACTTTCCTCTCTATAGTCGATGTGAGACTCCAGGATGTCACAGTCTTGGCGTACTAGCTTCAAATGTCTAGCATGCTCCTCCGAATTCTGAAAAGAGAATGGCATCAAAATAGAAATGAGGTAAAGACAAGCAAAAAAAAAAAAAAAAAGAAAGAAAAAAAGACAACAACAACAAAGCAAAAGGTAAAGCAAAATACCATTATCTTCAACTACATCCATTATAGGGTTTGCCGTCGTTTCCTCCTCTAGAACAAAAACTTCCACTTCTGCAAAGAAAAGATAAAAGCTATTACAAAGTTCACATAAGATGAATGAAAGGAACAAAGAAGAAGCAACAAAGCTTACTTGCTGCAAACCTAACAAACTTGCAACATCCTAAGTGAGAAGTTTTTTTTTCTTCTCTACCCTCTTAAGCTCACCACTGTTTACCAGGGTGACCCGTCAATTTCTTCTGCCGTTACCAGATGTTGAACCTATAACAATTTTATCAGGGACCTTAGGGACAAAAGAGCAAGGAGGGGTAGACATTGAAGAGGAACAACTAACAACCTGAACCAATGCAAAAAGGATCGATAGGCCACCAACACAAGGGGACTCCATCACCAAATCTTCAAAAGCACTACAAGTGTCCTCATCATAGTAATACTGTGACACCCTATCACGATTTAATCTTGATTACTACTAGTTAATTATCAATTATGTTAAATAATCTTATTTAAGGTGAAGCTGTTCCAATTTATTGCAGCTGGTCTTATTATGCTTATTGGGTCAATTTCAGGTCTAAGATGCGTAGCCTTAGACCTGTTTGACCTTACTCAAATGAAGAAAAGCCTTTCTTTGTAATTTTCAATTCTCTAAGTTTGCATAATGTGTACATTACCTTGGCATGTAACTTTAATTTTTGGCTCTACCCCATTGGACTCCATTTGAAGTCATTATGCACCAAGTTGACCTAAATTGAAATTTGATAAAGAAATGTGGGCCTATTGTAATTATAAGAAAATATGTTTTCAAAAGAGGAACTAGCCCTCATTTCAACCAAATCATCCCCTCCTACAGCCTCCCTTCTCCTCCTTTCATCTTCTTCAATCTCTTGAATTTCTACCTAGGAAGGGACTACATTCAAGCTTGGAGAGCTCCATCATCGTTTCCCTCCTTCCCTCTATCTTCTTCTTAAGTTGAAAGACCCAATTTTATTCCCCTTTCCCCTTTATAAGAACCCAAGGTAAGAGAGACTTCCCTTCTATGTTCTTCATTCCAAATGAACTTAGAACATTCAAAAATTGCATGCATCCACTAATTCTCATCACTATCTTCATGTTTTCTCCACTATTAGGGTCATAGAAATTGGGTTTCTTTACAAGGGAGCTCAAGGAAGCCATTAGAGAGATCTGTATAAGCAAATTTTGGTGAATGCATATTGGCATATCATAATTTATGGAAATTTATTGGGTTTTAATGTATTTTTTAGCCCTTACTTGTGCCTTTATTCTACTTCCCTGGAATGCATGTTATGGTATCTTTAAAGTTGTTGAGAAGCAATTTGGAGCAAAAGTATAGAATGACTAAATGAAGTAGGTAAGTACACCATAATGAAACCAACTTCAAAGGTTACGAAGAGAAACTGGACCTGTGTTGATTTTTGCTTCAGAAAACCTGAAGCTTACGGCTAAGCCATAAACTTGCTACAGCTCAGAATCTAGAGTGCCAAAATTTAAGAATTTTTCTACGGCTAAGACGTAGCCAAGCCGTACCTCAGCCGTAAGTCAAATACAACTAAGCTGTAGAAGAAAATACAGTTCGACCATGAATGTGGAGGAAAAGTCTGGGAAACCACGGCTAAGCCGAAAAGCCATTAAAATTAGGGTTAAGTATTTCAAGACCTTTTAGAGTCTTAGCTCCCGGATCCCTTTGCCCTGGTCACAAGCCCAACGGGAAAATTAAATACCATGGAGATTGAAGAAACCTCATGAGCATCACCCAATTAGTCTAGCACCTAACCATTGGTGTAAGTTTAAGGCATATTAATGTACTACTCATATATACAACATAACATCAAGAATGGCCATATATTGGGTGACTTAAACCATTCCTAAATGGATGGTTAGAGACAATGGGTAAATAAACTAGAATTGGTTAATAAATTTCCTTGATTAACCGACCACGATGTCGAACTATTTTCCTTTTTATTTTGAATGGTGAGAGTATTGATACTCCTTGTTTGTTTATGATTGAGGTGATTGTGAACATAGGGGTCTATGAATTGGGAGCCACAAGGGTATAAAAATCGAATTGATTAAGTAAGAAAATAAAAACTAAAGAGTAAGTTTGGCCATTGCAGTGGATAATAGGAGTGCCCGGAACTCTAAATCGGGAAATCAATTGTACCGAGGCCTGGGACACTAAGTATATCCCACATGACTTGTTAAATCTCTCGTGGAAGAGTACAATTAGGCCACTTAATGAGTTTACAGTCATAAGATCACCTAAGGCATGATTTGATTTATGGTAAAATGTACTTGGTTACTTAAATAGTTTTCTAAAAAAATATGTTCTTAATTGTTCAAAGATGCAATATGCATTACTTTACTTTTGCTTGTACTAGGCTAAATCATCTATTTGTAGCTATTAAATTGATCTTATAGGCTCAAATGTCAATGCCAGTCCAGTAGAGATCGAGAAGACACAAAAGGAGACCCTAAAGGTTCCTTTGGGATTAGAAAAATGGACCACTGAGGACATCTTCTATTATCTTGTATGGAGAGCGATACCTTGAGTCTTTTAGAAATCTTTTGTAATAGTGTTGTAATAGTGCTTGTAACATACCATCTCATCATCTTAGTTGGTAATGGTTCAAAGTTATTCTCTACACGTATAAAACTCATGTTGACGTTTAAAGGTTAAATTTTATGGATTGTTCAACTATGATACCTCCTAATTGATGAACTATACAGGTGATAATTACAAACTTCCGCTAGAGACACTCATTGAAAGGAGTCAAATTAAGGAGTCCTCAACTACGTGAAGACTATAAGTATCCCTTGTGGATTCTATCATGACACGGTGTTGGGTAGAATTACACGGGAGTATGCTTGTCACACCTCACAAATTATCCTAATTAAGGGAAGCCCGGGCTTGGGTTGTGACAGGTACCATATCAACCAATGTCGCCAGTCGTAGCTAAAAAGTTCAAAAATTCTTTTTTCTGTCATCTCTCGATTGGCCTCTACCTTACAATCACGCCTTTGACGCTGCTAATCCTCTGAACTTCACAAAGAGCTGAGCATCTTTTCGCATACCATTGAGTGAAGCCAGAAGTTGCCTTGATATCCACCTCTCGAGGATAAAGAAAGGTGGCACTAGTTTTGATGGTATCAAAAAATTTTTAGGCATTCCTAGCATCCTACATGATGCCTTGGCCTCCCCTCAAGGTGCAAAGCCTCCCTACAATGCCAAGAGATAACTCAAGCTGCTGCCCAAATATGGAAAGCACGTGGGCTCAATCTCAACAACATTACCCCTTTTGTGGACAAGATCTTTAGGCCTAATGGGAATCAACCACTCCTTCTTTAACGATGAGAGAGGGAAAGCCCTAGTTGGTATATTCGAGCAATCGATAGGGGCTTGGGTTCCAACAACCCCTATGCTCTAAGCCTCTAAAACTACCATTGGCATCCTGGAAATTCAAAAATCGCAATGGTCTTGTGGTTGATGTCGTGCTTCAGTAAGAGACAAATCAATCCCTTGGCCATTGGTCATGGCTTGATAAAATGGAAGGTCTTCACAGTCACCTAGTTCATGCAAATTGGCACAGTGGTAAATGAACCAAGCATATAAAAGATGCTCATAGAAGACTCTATTATATGCCTTCCTATGCCGCACCAAAAATGAAACAAGTTTCAACTCAACACACAAGTAACTAACTAGAGCAAGCGTCAGTGCCAGCCTCTCTCCAAAAGCCATATAGCACGCAGGAAGAATACAGCCATTCCAGATCTCCATCCAAACAATTGCAAAGATAACTCTCAAAAGCCATGCCATAAGATACATAGCCATTCAATGGCAAAGCTTGGTTTCTATAGTACTTTTCTATTCAAAAAGCTCCAAGAAGTCTTGACAATCAATCAAAGTCACCGTCTCCAGGTCCTATTTGGTCTCCCTAGGAACAACCTTTCTCAGCTCAAATATATCCTTATTAATAAAAAAGGGAACATCTCCCTTCTCAACATTCACCACCCAAACAACAATCTTCACTTTATGCCCATTGTCTCGCAACATCTCATATAAGACAAAGAACTGAAAATACATTACCTCGAACTCGTCGCTCCTCGATCAAAGAGAACTGGTTGTGGGGTACCAAACTGCTTGAGCTTGTTAATCTAAAAACCTCTTGCATCTCTTGCAAAAAAAAAAAAAAACCTAGCTCAGCATTAGGGGTGATGAAAATATTAGTAGTTGGGTGGAAACTCTCAATAATGGCCCAGCACACTTCCTTGTTTCTTGCGGAACACAATTCCTGGTAACCCCCAGTTCTTGGTAACCAAAACAACCTCATAAATGCCTCTTCAGTAAATCTTCACACTTATCAAGGGCTACATCGATCCATGCATGCCAGGCTCCTGAACGGACAAGCCACCCTCGCGGAACATGGAGTCCCAGCTAACCACTACCATCATTAGAAAGAAGTCCCAAGCCAATGGTCCAAAGTTGGGAGATGTGGCTCTAAATGGGCAACGTCACATGATTAGGCATCAGCATCTCGATGTTATGTCCTCCAACATGATAAGAGCATTTGTTCAAAAACACCCCCATCTTACAATGGGGCATGAACTTCCCCCACTTCAAATTATCACACTGTCACAACCTGAGCCCAGAAATCGGGGGTTAGAGAAACCTAACCAATGACACACGTACTCCCGTGCACATACACTTAGATCTAATCCAAGTGTACACACACAAGGGATCAATCACACGTGCAAGCAAGTGTACGTGGAAGCTGTAAGTATCATAGCATACCACGAGATAAACACAAGACAAATAATAAACATGAGACTAACAAAAGATCAGACTAATTTACAGTAATGTACAACAAAATAGAAGGACTAATCCACGAAATCAAAATACATGGATAAACCAAAACCCAAAATACAATCCACAGAAAATCCCTCAGATAAGCCTAGACACAAATGGAGGGAAAAATCAAATGATGCAAACCACTCTCAGAAGAATGGATCAAGTCCACTCCTCTACGCCCGAGGGGGCCTCACGTGTCTCTCCTGGAGTCGGGTCAACCAACGCAGGATGGGGAGAGGGATTTGAGCCTGCAACACCAAGAACAACTCATAAGTACAACGACTTAGCAAAATATAAGCCACAAGGAGTTAACATGAATTGTGTCTATCAATGAGTAACAGTAGTAATATGCAAAGATCCATAGTCATAAAGTCCGGCTACTGGGCAATCAGTGCATATGAATAAGTATGCTATCAGAATCATACACAGATACACTGTCAAAGTGGCTACTACATTTGCCATATTCTCCCTTTCGAGAGCAATCGATATGAGAACACCATTGACCGGGCCAGGGTACGAATGGGTCTCCAGTTCCCAGAGTCCGGAATCCCAGGACAAAAGCACTCTGCAGAGGCGCACACACACTATACCCAAGTCAACCCCGTTGGGTCTCCTGAGGCTGAGGCTAAGTAGTGCCATATATGGACAATCTCAATCAAATCATATGATGCACATCAATCAATATCACAGACATAACAAAATCTATCACAATAAACGAAACAGTAGTAAGTGCACCACATACTGATACGCCATCGCAATACGAATACCAAGGCGAATAAACACTGACGAATGAATCCGAATAACGAATAACCACTGAAGTACTCCACATATGCAATGATGAACCACAGTAGTCGATTGCTCTTGCCCGGGCTTCGCTCTGGGGATGCTGCTACATTTCCCACAGATTCGAGAGGTCCAGCACAGAACGCGTAACAGGGCAAAACCGAAAATCAATATGTAGTGCAATTCAGATTTACCTTGACTAACCTAGCTGTCCAGTGTTTCTAACCGTGCATGCTGATGTAGTTTTAAGGTATTCGATATACAGTTGTTCCATCAAGGAGTGTTGCATTTTATCACGAAAGTGTACCGAAGTCCCATAAACCAACAACCATGGGAAGGTGCTAAACAACTAGATAACATACAAGAATGAGACGCAGCCCTCGAGATCATTAATGTCATTCGTACATTCCATTGGGCGTGTTCGGGTTGTCTACATTCTAGCACGAAGGCCATATCAGGTTTCTCCCTTCATCTTAACCGTTTTATTCATTTCTCAAGGGGGTATGGCTTAGCCGTAGGTGAACATACGGCTTAGCCGTAGGATATTACGGCATAGTCGTAATATGCACTGCGGCGAAGCCAAGGTTCCCCAAACTATTCACCCGCATTTACGGCTTAACCGTAATTTTTTCTACGGCTCAGCTGTATTTTGTTCATGGCTTATGCTGTAGCACAATGGACGGCTTAGATCTAGCTGGGCCATAGAAGAGCAGCAGATTTGTCAACTCTCAGTTATTTCAACTGTCACCCTATATTGATCTACGGTAAAGTCACGGCTGGGTTTGCGGCTTAGCCGTAAGACGTTTCACGGCTCAGCAGTAGCACAGTTCACAGTTTAGCCGTGAGTGCGTCGAGTCAATTTCCCGAAACAGTTACAGAAGTACGGAAACGGTTCATTCTCAACTGAAGTAAGAAACATCAAAACACAATTTACTCGATAAGGCTGTACCTCAATGATCCATACAAGAAGAGTACACATACACATAATCAAAGCATTACCAATAAGTGTTCAAGCAACTTATGCTTATACTTACCTCAAATGGAAAACTCACACACACACCAGTCGTTGTCTGGGGCTCAATCCGCTGTCCAAACACAATTCTACTCGTCAAACACTCAAAAATACAAGGGCACGTTGCATACATGCACCAAACTGACATAGGAGGAAGAACAAACGAGAAAACATAACGAAACACAAGACATACCGTCGAATTCACGCGAAGATGACGAGTGTACCACTCCCTTTCTCACTTAAGCAAGGAAGAACTGAAAGAAAGAAAAAGAGAGATGTAACACTCCGACCCAACTTGACCTCGTTTAGCGACTAATTAATCTTGTTTTCGTTGCTAATCATGTTTTGTTTATGTTTTGGTTTTTGTTGCGGGTCATGGATAGGTAGTTGGGTTGAGTTTGACCTGGATTAAGTAGACCAAGCCCTTTTTCGTAATTTTAGCTTTTCTAAGACATGGTCATTTTTGCATCATCTTGATGTCAACACGTGTCTTTCGTTGAGCTCGTTAACTTTCGTAACTACGTTGTTTGCAACCGATGTCATGTGATTCCATTGGACCAGGATTTGACTCAAACTGAAAATAGCATTCTAACTTGGCCTTCATTGTAATTTGGACTTAACCATTAGCTTATATACACCTCATCCATCGACAACTTACGTTCTCTTGCTCATTTTCATTTCTCCTCACTGTGCACGTGGAATTTCTCTCTTTCGCTTGAATTCTCTCCTCCAAATTTCTCTCCTCCATCGATCAAGAGGAAGTTTGGGTTCCTTGCATGTGAGGTGGGTGGGAAATCTATCTCTCATCTCTTTCTCTATTTCTTCTTCTTCTTGTTTCCATATTGCATGGTGTGTCTGTGTTATGGATTTCTTTCCATTCCTCATGCATGCATGTTGTTTTGATTGATGTTAGGTTGTGTTTGGGCTTAAGACAACAAGTTGTGTAATCGAATTCCAATTGAGGCAAGTATAACCATAACTTGTAAGAACCCATGTTGGTATGCATTTGATTTTGGTTAATTCACATGAGTTTGTATGGATAAATGTGTGTCCAGCCCATTTGGTTAGTATTCTATCCCTTTCTATTGGAAATTTGCATTTATGATGAATTCCCGGACTTTCTGTATGTGTTCAGAAATTTGACTTCGTGCAGGTACGGCTAAGCCGTATGGCACTTACAGCTCAAAGTCCAGAGACGATAAAACTCTAGTTTTCCTCTACGGCTAGGGCACGACTAAGCCGTATATTGCCCTACGGTTAAGCCGAAGCTCAGCCGTGGCCCAGTCGTAGAACAGTACAGAGTGCCTTTTCTGGATTTAACTGAGAGCATGCAAATGGACAGACCTTCTACGGCCCAGCCACGGCTAAGCCGTAGAACACACACGGCTAAGCCGTACACTCATCTACGGCTAAGCCGTATCCACACCTGAATAAGAAAGGACAAGGATAGGTGTAAGGGAAAGACCGATAGGGCCTTCATAATAGAATGTAGAGCACATAGACTTGCCCAACGGAATGTGATACAACGCGTGAATGATCTCGAGGGCTGCGAATCATTCATGTTCGTTATCCGGGTGTTAAGCACCTCCCCATGGGTATTGGGTTAAGGGACTTCTTGCACCGCCCGATTCAAGGCAACACTAGACAACGGTGCATCGAATAACTTAAAACTACATCATCATGCACGGTTAGAAACACCGGATAATTATATTAGAATTGGTTTGTAAATAAAGATGATCCGATTTCGCATGATTTGTTGCATAACATATTGCATTCGATCATTGGTCTCAACTCTCTGATATGTTTACTTGTGTTCAGTTACATTCACATTGTGGTTTTTTACCTTGAGTATGCATGTATGATATGTTCACTCACAGATATGCACGTATGATATGTTGTCACGATCTACTCAGGGTTTCCATGATTGACTCTGTATGGTCAGGCACTACTTAGCCTCAGCCTTAGGATCCCGACGGGGTGAATTTGGTATAGTTATATGGCCTTGCTGCAGTAAGGATACGTCTTGGGGAACCGGACCCCAGGAAACCGAGACCCATTGTACCCTGGCCCGGACAATGGTGTTCTTTGCATGTTATAAGATCCCTCTTTTGGGAGCATATGGTAATGTAGTAGCCACTAGTTATGTATACAGCATGTATCCATTGATTCGCATAGCATATTTATTTATTGCACGACAGCCTAGAATACAAAAATGCCTTCTTTAAATTGCATGATCTTCTTTATTCTATTAGATACAACGTGTGCTAACTTGCTATGGGTTATACTTTGCTGAATCATCGTATTCACAGTTGTTTTTGGTGTTGCAGGCCCAGATACCCCTGCCGAACCCTCGCAGGTCAGCCAGACTCTAGATGAGACCCTCGAGGCCCCATCAGGCCTAGAGGAGTGGATGTGATCACTCCACGGGAGAGCGTTCTTGGCATGCATAGCATTGGAGTCTTGTTTTGTGGATTTTCATACTTGTATTTGGCACGACATGTCATGATTGTATATATTCTTTTGTTCTTTTTGTAAGACCTTCGTATGTAATTATGTCAGTTCGTTCTTCGAATTCTCTTTTGCATTGTTAGTTAGATGTTTCTGATATTTACAGCTTCCGCGTACATGTTTGGCACGTGTGAATGTTCCCTTGTGCGTGTGCATTTAGACTCGGTCTACGTGTACAGGCACGGGAGTACGTGTGTCACTAGGTTTGGCTTTTGCTAACCCCCGAACCCTGGGCTCGGGTTGTGACAAACGTATTGTATGGTATCAGAGCATTCTTTGCTAATTCCTTGCTCTAGATAATAAGCATGTAGGCATGTAGGATCGTGGTGATGATACGATTATTTCTTTGTGATCTTTCTAGATTTTGGGGCTTGTTGGGCGCAATTGTTTTGTGTTTGTGTCTGACTCTTTCCATTTTACAGGATGGCATCAGGTTTAGGTTCTCAGCAGAACGCCGGAAATAATGAAAGCGGATCCGCACCGTCACCGCAGACACAGAACACGGATGAACGCATCCTCATGCTATTTCAATCTCTACAAGCACAATCGCAATCAATGCAAAACTTACAGGCACAAGTTACCACCATGTTAGACCGATAAAGCCAAGTCCCAGCTCAGTCACACATAGATCAGCAGGTGGTCTTACAGCATCGAGAGAATGACCCGAATGCCCTCTATGGTAAATTTCGCAAGTGAGGAGCCATTGAGTTCTATGGGACATAAGAGCCATTGAAGGCAGAACAGTGGCTGGAGCAGACGGAGGATGTTTTTGAGACCGTTGTGTGCACAAATCGGCAGAAGGTCGGACTAGCAGCCTCCATGTTTCGAGATGTCGCAAAAACTTGGTGGAAGAGCGTGAAAGACTCATACAGAGACATTCCTAGTGCGACGGTTTGGGAGATGTTCAAGCAACAGTTCAGGAGAAAGTTCATCCCGGCTCATGTGTTTCGAGCCAAGGAGGTGGAGTTTTTAGCTCTCCGCCAGCAGCAGATGACAGTAGCAGAATATGTGAACAAGTTTACTCAGTTGTCGCACTTTGCTCCGGACATGATTAGTACCGAAGAGAGGAAAGTGAACCGGTTTGTTGAAGGTCTGCATCCCCGGTACATGCACCACGTGACTGCGTTTCAGTGTCCGGCTACGTTTGATGATGCAGTGGATAGGGCCTATTCTGCTGAGGCCATCCACCAAGCTGCGAGAGCCGTTGAGCCTAAGAGACAGCCGCCCTTCAGTGTACGAGGACAAGTACAGAAGAAGACTAAAGGCCAGCAGAGTACTTCCAGTTCCGCCGGAGTGACTTGTGGGTATTGTGGCAAGGGCCATACAACTGAAGCTTGTTGGAGGAAGGCGGGTGCTTGTTTTATCTGCGGTTCGAGGGAGCATATGATCGCCAATTGTCCTCGATATAAAGCGTCCCAGCCCCCAACCTCTGGTCCTACCTCCGGTGCAGTTCCTAGCAGACCCAGTGCACCTACAGCTCCGAGCAAGTCACAGTCAGCTCGTCCAGGCTCGAGACAGCCTCGCCAGACAGCCCGTGCTTACGCTGCTACCCATGAGAGTGCCGAGGATCCACAGGTGGTAGAAGGTACTGTTTTGATTTGCACGTCGAGGCATTAGCATTGTTCGATTCGGGGTCTACACGGTCATACGTAGCACCTCATTTCGCCGAGCGGTTACATCAGCCGTCTAAGCCGTTGCCATATGTGCTGGTCGTGTCCACCCCAGTTGGCAAGCGAGTGGAGTGTAGTGTATACTACCCCCATTGCGACGTGCAGATTGCAGGTCATCAGTTACCTGTTGATTTGATCCTGTTGTCGATGCTGGACTTCGACGTGATCCTTGGTATGGATTGGCTCGCTCGATATCGTGCCTGTGTTAATTGTTACAACAGGACGATCTTCTTCGATTTAGGCAAGGGCTTCCGTTTCGAGGGCAGTCAGCAGAGATGCCCCAGGCGCGTGATTTCGGCGTGTAAGGCAGATCGCTTGATCCGCCAAGGGTGTGAAGGCTTCATTGCCTTTATCTCAGCAGCGAAGACAGAGACGAAGCAGCTAGGTGAGATCCAAGTGGTTTGTGACTTTCCCGATATCTTCCCAAACGATGTGCCAGACTTACCCCCGGTTCGAGATGTGGAGTTCGCCATTGAGCTTGTTCCCGGCACGGCACCGATTAGCAAGGCTCCGATCGCATGGCCCCAGCCGAATTGTCTGAGTTGAAGAAGCAATTGCAGGAGCTTTTGGACAAGGGTTTCATTCGCCCGAGCGTCTCACCTTGGGGAGCACCAGTCTTGTTTGTCAAGAAGAAGGATGGTACTTTTCGGATGTGCATAGACTACCGACAGCTGAATAAAGTGACTATCAAGAACAAGTACCCCCTACCCAGGATTGATGAGTTGTTTGATCAACTTCAGGGTGCAGCATATTTTTCGAAGATTGATTTGAGGTCTGGATATCACCAGTTGAGGGTCAAAGAAGATGACATTCCTAAGACTGCCTTCAGGACTCGTTATGGACATTATGAATTCCTCGTGATGCCTTTTGGACTAACCAACGCCCCTGCAGCTTTTATGGCATTGATGAATCAGATTTTTGGTCCTTTCTTGGACCAGTTCGTAGTTGTCTTTATTGATGATATACTGATATATTCTAAGTCAGCAGAGGAGCATAGGGAGCATTTGAGAAAAGCCTTGTCGTTGTTGAGAGAACATCGATTGTTTGCTAAGTTGTCGAAATGTGATTTTTGGCTTAAGTAGGTGGCATTTTTAGGTCATATCATTTCATGAGAGGGATTGGCAGTTGATCCATCTAAAGTGGAGGCAGTGGTGAATTGGCCTAGCCCCAAGACAGTGACAGAAGTTCGCAGTTTCCTTGGTCTAGCGGGTTACTATCGTCGATTTGTCCAAGACTTTGCGAAGATCTCTTCTCCTTTGACGAAGTTGACCAGGAAGAATGTACCATTTGATTGGACTGAGGAGTGTGAAGCCAGTTTCCGGACTTTGAAAGAGAAGTTAACTACGGTCCCAGTGTTAGCCTTGCCAGATGGTAGTGAAGGATTCGTGGTCTATTCAGATGCTTCTCGAGTTGGTCTAGGCTGTGTGTTGATGCAGCACGGGAAGGTTATTGCATATGGATCGAGACAGTTGCGAGAACATGAGAAGAATTACACCACCCATGATTTGGAGTTGGCAGCCATCGTGTTTGCATTGAAGCTGTGGAGACATTATCTGTATGGTGTGCAGTTTGAGGTTCTTTCTGACCACCACAGTTTGCAGTACTTATTCACGCAGCAGGAGCTGAATATGAGACAGCGGAGATGGCTTGAGCTTATTAAAGATTATTACTTCCCGATCAAATATCAGCCAGGCAAGGGAAATGTGGTGGCAGATGCACTCAGCAGGAAAGCAGAGTCAGTGCAGCTATTGAGCAGTTTCCTCTTAGAGTTCCATGGTCTCCCTGTTGAAGTAAAACTAGTGGATGAGCGCGTGACTTTGGCTAGTACGTTAGTGTTTCAGCCTGAGATGATTCAGCAGATAAAAGACAGGCAAGTTGAAGATCTAACCTTGAAGCGCATTCGAGACCATATTGGAGACCGACCCGATTTCAGACTCGAGGATGGTGTACTCTATTTTCGGAGTAGGTTGTGCGTGCCAGCAGTCGGTGATTTCAAGGAAAAACTGATGAACGAAGCGCATTACGCTCGATATGCGATGCACCCATGCAGCACAAAGATGTTTCGGAATCTCAAAGATCGCTTCTGGTGGAACAACATGAAGAGAGAAGTAGCAGGCTTTGTTGCTCGCTGTTTGACATGCCAGAAGGTGAAGGCAGATCATCAGAGACCACCAGGCTCGTTGCATCCTTTGCATATACCGCAGTGGAAGTGGGAACACATCACCATGGACTTCGTTTCCGGATTACCGCCGACGAGCAGGAAGAACAACGCCATTTGGGTGATTGTAGATCGATTGACGAAGTCAGCCCATTTCATCCCTTTCCGGAAGGGTATGACGTTTTCAGAGATGGCGAGGAAGTTCGTGGATGAGATCGTCAGGCTCCACGGTACCCCCGTGTCGATTGTATCTGATCGTGACAGCCGTTTCGTTTCATCTTTTTGGAGAGCATTCCAAGAGGTTTTGGGTACGAAGTTGAGCTTCAGCACGGCATACCACCCACAGACAAATGGGCAATCAGAGCGGACTATTCAGACTTTGGAGGATATGTTGCGAGCCAGCGTGTTGAGCTACGAGAAAGAATGGGATCTTCACCATCGTTGTGCAAGTTCGCCTACAATAACAGTTTCCACGAGAGCATTGGGATGGCGCCATATGAAGCATTGTATGGGAAGAAGTGTAGAAGTCCGGTATGTTGGGAAGAAGTTGGAACTCGAAGTTTTCAGGGACCGACGATCATTGCCGAAACTACGGAGAAGGTACAGAAAGCAATTGAGAACTTGAAAGTTGCTCGGTCGTCGAGGCAGAAGAGTTATGCAGCCACTCGCAGACGGCCATTAGAGTTTCAAGTTGGTGAGTGGGTATTTTTGAAGGTCTCACCGATGAAGGGTACAATCCGTTTCGGCCAGAAAGGCAAGTTAGCTCCACGATATGTCGGACCGTTCGAGATTAAGAGTCGGATTGGTGATTTGGCCTATCGACTAGATCTTCCCGAGATGTTTTCAGGAGTGCACAACGTTTTCCACGTTTCGATGCTTCGGAAATATGTTCATGACCCCTCCCATGTCATTCGTTACGACGAGTTTCAGATTCAGCCGAATGCTACATACGTTGAGCGACCGCTCCGTATCGTGGGAACTCGAGAGCAGATACTCCGCACCAGGACGATTCGATGGGTCAAAGTGCTATGGGAGCATCACAGTCCCGATGAGGCTACTTGGGAGTTAGAAGAGCAGATGGCACGACAATACCCCGATTTGTTTTCCCAGGTATGAGTGAGTGAGTGTTCATTCCGAGGACGGAATGATTCTCAAGTAGGGGAGGATGTAACACTCCGACCCAACTTGACCTCGTTTAGCGACTAATTAATCTTGTTTTCGTTGCTAATCGTGTTTTGTTTATGTTTTGGTTTTCGTTGCGGGTCATGGATAGGTAGTTGGGTTGAGTTTGACCTGGATTAAGTAGACCAAGCCCTTTTTCGTAATTTTAGCTTTTCTAAGACATGGTCATTTTTGCATCATCTTGATGTCAACACGTGTCTTTCGTTGAGCTCGTTAACTTTCGTAACTACGTTGTTTGCAACCGATGTCATGTGATTCCATTGCACCAGGATTTGACTCAAACTGAAAATAGCATTCTAACTTGGCCTTCATTGTAATTTGGACTTAACCATTAGCTTATATACACCTCATCCATCGACAACTTACGTTCTCTCGCTCATTTTCATTTCTCCTCACTGTGCACGTGGAATTTCTCTCTTTCACTTGAATTCTCTCCTCCAAATTTCTCTCCTCCATCGATCAAGAGGAAGTTTGGGTTCCTTGCATGTGAGGTGGGTGGGAAATCTTTCTCTCATCTCTTTCTCTATTTCTTCTTCTTCTTGTTTCCATATTGCATGGTGTGTCTGTGTTATGGATTTCTTTCCATTCCTCATGCATGCATGTTGTTTTGATTGATGTTAGGTTGTGTTTGGGCTTAAGACAACAAGTTGTGTAATCGAATTCCAATTGAGGCAAGTATAACCATAACTTGTAAGAACCCATGTTGGTATGCATTTGATTTTGGTTAATTCACATGAGTTTGTATGGATAAATGTGTGTCCAGCCCATTTGGTTAGTATTCTATCCCTTTCTATTGGAAATTTGCATTTATGATGAATTCCCGGACTTTCTGTATGTGTTCAGAAATTTGACTTCGTGCAGGTACGGCTGAGCCGTATGGCACTTACGGCTCAAAGTCCAGAGAGGATAAAACTCCAGTTTTCCTCTACGGCTAGGGCACGGCTAAGCCGTATATTGCCCTACGGCTAAGCCGAAGCTCAGCCGTGGCCCAGCCGTAGAACAGTACAGGGTGCCTTTTCTGGATTTAACTGAGAGCACGCAAATGGACAGACCTTCTACGGCCCAGCCACGGCTAAGCCGTAGAACACACACGGCTAAGCCGTACACTCATCTACGGCTAAGCTGTATCCACACCTGAATAAGAAAGGACAAGGATAGGTGTAAGGGAAAGACCGATAGGGCCTTCATAATAGAATGTAGAGTACATAGACCTGCCCAACGGAATGTGATACAACGCGTGAATGATCTCGAGGGCTGCGAATCATTCATGTTCGTTATCCGGATGTTAAGCACCTCCCCATGGGTGTTGGGTTAAGGGACTTCTTGCACCGCCCGATTCAAGGCAACACTAGACAATGGTGCATCGAATAACTTAAAACTACATCATCATGCACGGTTAGAAACACCGGATAATTAGATTAGAATTGGTTTGTAAATAAAGATGATCCGATTTCGCATGATTTGTTGCATAACATATTGCATTCGATCATTGGTCTCAACTCTCTAATATGTTTACTTGTGTTCAGTTACATTCACATTGTGGTTCTTTACCTTGAGTATGCATGTATGATATGTTCACTCACAGATATGTACGTATGATATGTTGTCACGATCTACTCAGGGTTTCCATGATTGACTCTGTATGGTCAGGCACTACTTAGCCTCAGCCTTAGGATCCCGACGGGGTGAATTTGGTATAGTTATATGGCCTTGCTGTAGTAAGGATACGTCTTGGGGAACCGGACCCGAGGAAACCGAGACCCATTGTACCCTGGCCCGGACAATGGTGTTCTTTGCATGTTATAAGATCCCTCTTTTGGGAGCATATGGTAATGTAGTAGCCACTAGTTATGTATACAGCATGTATCCATTGATTCGCATAGCATATTTATTTATTGCACGACAGCCTAGAATACAAAAATGCCTTCTTTAAATTGCATGATCTTCTTTATTCTATTAGATACAACGTGTTTTAACTTGCTATGGGTTATACTTTGCTGAATCATCGTATTCACAGTTGTTTTTGGTGTTGCAGGCCCAGATACCCATGCCGAACCCTCACAGGTCGGCCAGACTCCAGATAAGACCCCCAAGGCCCCATCAGGCCTAGAGGAGTGGATGTGATCACTCCACGGGAGAGCGTTCTTGGCATGCATAGCATTGGAGTCTTGTTTTGTGGATTTTCATACTTGTATTTGGCACGACATGTCATGATTGTATATATTCTTTTGTTCTTTTTGTAAGACCTTCGTATGTAATTATGTCAGTTCGTTCTTCGTATTCTCTTTTGCATTGTTAGTTAGATGTTTCTGATATTTACAGTTTCCGCGTACATGTTTGGCACGTGTGAATGTTCCCTTGTGCGTGTGCATTTAGACTCGGTTTACGTGTACAGGCACTGGAGTACGTGTGTCACTAGGTTTGGCTTTTGCTAACCCCCGAACCCTGGGCTCGGGTTGTGACAAGAGATGAACGAGAGAGAGAAGAACAGAGAGAGAGCGTTGAAACAGGGAAAGAGGCGGTGGTTGGGTCTTTATAAGATAAAGATGAGTCAAATTTGCAAGAAAGTCCACATATTCTCGTAAATTACAGTTCGAGTCAAATAGCGATCCAACGGAAGCAAATGAAGTCGTTAGCATTCGAATCAAGTATGAAGATTGACGAGCTCGATGAAATACACGCGTGACATCAAGATGACGCAAAACTGGCATTGTCCGACTAAGCGAAAATTACGAAAAAGGGTTCGAAACTACTTAATCAAGTCAAACTCAAACCAACTACCTAGCCATTGCTCAAAACCAAAGAAAAGCAAAACCAAAACACACTTAACAACAAATTCGAAATTAATTAGACACTAAGTCGAATAAAGTTCGATCGGAGTGTTACACACACCTCGAAGAAATGGAGGCGTTCAGTTCCATCAGTTGAGGACTTCTCTTGTATTGGTACTCATCGACTCACACACCATCTCTATTAAAATACCAATGAACCAGGAAATCAGCACTTTGGTCATACTGACGTTCGCTACTGTCACCAAAGATGTAATCCGACTTCCTTAGACTAGTTTGTTGGTTGTCCTTCCACGGAAAGTCACTGAGCATGTCCTCATAAACTTATATGTGCGAGTACTCAACAACCCTGCCCTTAATTTAACAAGCATCTCAACAACATCACCTCCACATTTTCCCGAGTTTCTTCAAACTAAGCCCTACTCTGATGACCAATGGATCGTGGAGAAGGAGGGATACTAGAAGAAAAAGAAGACTTCTTACCCTTAGTAGATGATGAGGAAGCAATCTTCTTACTCTTGTCTACAAAAAACAAAGCCAAACAAAGCATTGAAAAGACTAAGTGAAGAAAGTTAGTCAAAATCTGACGAAATGTTGGTAACATTTCGCCTTAGAGGACAAGGCCCTAAAAAGAAGGGTACACTTAACTCCGAGCCCTAGCCACACTCAGATGCATGCATAAACCCAAGAGATAAGGCTTCTATGTCAAAGCAATGCAAAAGCTCGCTAAAGACCCTTATGGAAGCAAAGTTTGGGTTTTGGTCCACACATATATTTGAAAACAAAAGTAGCATCCATCAAAGAAAGCATCCAAACACAAAGGCAAATCCTAAACTAGTTAAGGCATGGGAGCCATTCAACTACCCAGTCACTTATGAAAAAAGCTCAAAAAAGTGCCTAAGGTATGGAAGCCTCTCGGCCACTCAAAGATAGTTAACACACTGTCAACTACTCAAAAGGCCAACAATCAACTATTGGCTACCCTGGGCAAACCAAAGGCACTGTTATACAGATGCCCACTAAAATTTTTATTAGAGCAGCAGACCGGTCAGCTACTCCTATGTCAAAATTAGAAAACTTTCCTAGACTTATGAAAATCCATGAAAGTTTGAGGAAAAACCTAAAGCCACACCCTAAGTAGGCGTACCTCGTCATTTTATGAAAAATCTAAGTCCAAAAACTGTAGAAATCCCAAACTTTCCTTTCCTCACTAGTGGAGTAGCCAACTGCTACTCCTTTGAATTCCAAAATAAAAGCTCAGAGAACAAAAATCAGACAATAGAAGAAGCAGAAGTTAGATAAAGCATGATCTGGCAAAGAAAGAAAACAATTGCATAAATAAAATACAAAAAAATAGGGAAAATCCACCTGGTCGTGACTAAGAAGAAGGAGATGAATAGTCATGCAAAGATTGGACTTTCAAAGCCTCACTTTTCATCATCATCAAACAAAAAATGAAAAGCATTAGGAGAAACAATGCATCCAATTCCCAAATTCAAAGAACACATGATGTAAATCTCACAAACTTGAAGAAAAGCAGCAAAGCAGATCGGCTTTGCAACACAATGAATAACACGAGAAAGATGAAGGCTTGCCAACCATTGGAAGCCTTGGATGGTGAAGAAAATCTGAGGAAGAAGCAGAGGCAACTCGAAGAAGATCTCTAGAAACCCTAGAAAGATCTCGGATGCAAGAAGGAAAGAAATTCACAATGTAGGAATTTGAAAAGATTCACTACCCTTTATAGGCAAAGTCACTTGGCTACCTAGGGTAATGCTTATAATAGCTGAGAAGCAGCAATTTGTCCTTTTGCCCCACTTTTCAACTTCTTCGAATTTTCAAAATTCCAAAACTCTTCACCTTGATGTCCCCTTCCAAAACACCATTGAAAGAAGTGGCTACATGACTAATTTCAACTTCAATTGACCCTCCAAACCCTCGGTCATGTGAAAATAGTCAATTTTCCTTATGAAATTTAAGGTGGGTCCATAGCTCACAAAAAAGCAATTTACATGCTAATTCCGACCTTTTGGTGGTCAAGCATCTCTCTTCTTGGGCAATAATGGCCTTCTTCATGCACTTAATCAAAAAACAACCTCAAAAACCCTATCAAAATCACCTTCATTCATTTAAAACTCCTCCGTACTCATCAAAAACACTTTGAACTCAATCAAACACCATTTTTAGGGGAAAACAGTAGCACAAAAACCAATCCAATTTCCATTCAAAAAACCACATAAACCTTCAAATAAACCTCCAAATACCCTAAACCTCGGGAAAAATCCTTATTCACACAAAAAAAAACAAACAACTTCTATGGAAATTAGTATTAAGGAAAAAAGTTTCCACAATCCAACCCTTTTCCCATTCTTTATAACAAGACTCCCCTATCTTCTTCAAAGCTCAGGAACCAAGATAAGCAAGTTCCCACATACTACAACAGCACACAAAGAATTTGTGAAAAGAAAGAAGCAAGAGCAGGGTAGTCATCCTTTCCAAATTAGCATATTTTGAGGAACAACAACTACGGGAAAAACCCCTTTGCCATTACACCTCGAGGGGGCATTTGTTGACATGCAAAAAGTTTTGAAAGAAATTCACAAGCAAATCAACTCTACAAAAAATCAAGTTAAGACTCAAACATGACTCAAACTCAACAAAACAAAGTTCAAACAGCTCAAGGATAAAGCATAGAAAGGCCCCTTGAAGTTTGGAAAAGAAAACAAATCAAAGAACTTCAAAAAAAATAAAGAAAGGAGTGCACTGCCCAACTAAATAGGTCAGTGGTCGATTGCACCATGGTTGATGGTACAAAAACTATGGCCGATGAATGCATGGCAATTGAAGGAAACCAGTAGTGAACCATTATAAAATTTTCATAGTTCATCAAGTAGCTGCAGATTTGGTCAAATCATTCTTGGCAAATTTCAAGCTAATTGGCATGATTCAAGGGATAAAGATCCAGCCACCACCTTAAACAGTTGACTACAGGAGAGTAACTAACCACACAACTGCACAGTCAGCTATTCCTTGCAATTCAAATTTCTTTGCCTAATCTTCTCCCTTCTACAAATGACCAAAGGAGACTCTAGGAGGCTATAAATATCTCCCCCCCCCCCCCCCCCCCCGAGTGCCTATTCTAGGACACACAAACACATAGGGAGACAACACCAATCATTAGCTGATCACGCTTAAAAATGGCGCGGAAATGTGTAATGGATTCAATGTCCAACATTCACGCACTTCAAGCGTTAACAAGAATGGGAATTAACTACTGTTCATCATTAATTTTCCTTCGTTTACATGGGTTCTAATGCCCTAACCTCGGGGATGCAGGTTGTTTACATGAGTTTGCAAAGTTTACAACCCCTCCCTCAAGTCTTCGATGTAATCTCCATTTGGAAAATATAAGAAAATGTACATAAAGTAGGAAAAAATGCAAAAAAGAGGGGAAAAATGGGGGTGACCGTGACCCCCGGTCACTGCCCCAGGCCAGTGACCATGGGTCACGGTCACTGGCACTTGCCAGTGACCGTGACCCATGGTCATTGGAACCTGTCAGTGACCGTGAGTCACGGTCACTGACAGACAATGACCTTGAAGTCATTGTTGTGCCTCCGTTTTCGTGTTGTTCGCGATGGTTCCTCTTCCAAACATTTTTCAAGTGTTGAAACTCCATTTTATGACATCTTGAGGTGTTGAATAACCATTGAGAAGATCAAATTTGACTATGGAATCGATTGAAAACTTTGTAATTCATCATTCATGTTTACGGCTGTCTTTTGTTCAAGTCCGAAGAGGGTATCGCAGGAAGCCAAAGTTGTGTCATTCTAAACCTATGGATTTCAAGGAATAGAATGAGGCCCAAAGGGGCTTGTTCACAACCTTTGTGATGGCCAAGAATTCCCCCTGAATGAGAAAAACAAAGATGACAACGTCATCCATCGAATAGTTGTCAATGCATGGACATGGCTTTTTCTTTAGTCACCCTCTGTTCTCCTCCTCTTCTGAACCTTCTTGCTCACCTTGTTAATTGAGAAAAGGAGGGGAAAAGTTCGTGGAATGCTGCTGTCCTCTTGCTTGAATGCTTGTGATTGCCTCTTGTGTTCTTGAAATTCTCTGTATGTTCACCATCTGTGTGTCTCTATTCTCCTCCATTTTCTTTTAAAATCTTAGCCTTTTATAGACTTCCCCAGCGGTTTCTGGTAGTTCCAGGGAGTTAAGGGAGGTTGTGGGAGGTTACACTTCAAAAGAAAGTGGAGAATAACCGTCCAAAACCGCAGGAAGTGCCCTTTGAGGGTCCGTGACCACAGCCGCGGTCATGGACAAGGCCCAACTCTTTCATCTTGATCAGCCTGGGTGGCCATGTATACATTAACTTCATTCTTTTTACTTAAACTTCAAATCAGTATCAACGGAAAAACTTTTCTTTTCCTCCATTTTGTCATTGGTATAGGTGTTTGGTTTGATTTTGTGTGGATGTTTGATGTAGTTTGTATGGATGGTTTGTTTGGTTTGGTTTTCTCAGATTTGTATGAGGGTGTGATTTACGATCTTTTGGATCCACAAATCAAAAATAAGGGAGTCATATAGGTGGATGTTATCCGGTGCCCATGTGTGAGGCTTTCTCCAAGGTCCACGACTTGATCCTTTTGGTGTCGAAAGGAGTCAAACAAAGTGAATGTTATCCGGTGCCCATGTGTGAGGCTTTCCCCAGGATCCTTGACTTATTCCTTAGGACAAAGATTTGGTTTTGGTTTTTGTTTAGATTTTGGTTATACAGGGTCTGCAAAAAAGCTTATTCTATACAACTAAGGATTAGTTATATGGGATCAAAGGACTTATTCCACACAGCTGAGTTTTGCTATACAGGGTCTGTAAAAAGACTTAATCTATATAGGAAGATGTTATAAGGGGTCTTGTAAGGACGTTATCCAAGTAAGGAAAGTTTGACTAGAGGGGTTAAACGGCTTAATCTTCACAGTCATTTGATACAAATCTGAGTGATTTTGGTTTTGGTTTGGAGTCACAGGTTGTGAGGTTCGAAACCAGAGGATTTTTATTTTGGTTAGGAGCCATAGGTTGTGACGCTCAAAACCAGAGGATTTTGATTTTGGTTAGGAGCCATTGGTTGTGAGGCTTAAAACCAAAGGATTTTGATTTTGGTTAGGAGTGAGAATGTACACTATACATGGTTTGGATATATTGTACATGGTTTAGGTATACTAATGACATTCAAGTATATTTTTTCTTGAGAAGTTTTCCATTGATAAGCATCATGCCTCTGTCTCCTTTTGAGTGGAGGAGTGCGTGTGCACCATTGGACTAAACCTTATTGACAATAAAAGGTCATTCCCATTTGAATTCAAATTTGTCTTTTGACATGTGTGTGGAGAAAATCGGCCTTTTAACTGCAAGGATTAAGTCTCATTTCTTGTAAGCTCTCTATTTTGACCTTCTTGTCGAAAGATCCAGTCATATGAGCATGATAGAGCTCGATGTTTTGTCAAGCAGCAAGCCTCTTTTCATTAAGGTTTTCCAACTCTTGAAGTCTGAGCTTAGCATTCTTTTCTCCAGTGTATTTATTCATCACAGCCACCCAAAGAGAAGGAAGTTGAATAGCTAAGGGTATCACAGCTTTACAGCCATAAACTAAGGAATATGGTATTGATTTGGTCGGACCACGAATAGTGGTTTTGTATGCCCACAATGCTTCAGGAAGTTTGGTACTCTAACTCTTTTGTTGTCAGAAACCATTTTCTTCAAAATTTTGCAAATAGTCTTATTGAAAGCTTCAGCAAGTCCATTAGCTGCAGCATTATATGCCGTGGAGGGACAGCATTGCATTTTGCATTTATCACAGAATCTGTAGAATTTATCTTTGTTGAACTGAGGACCATTGTCATGATGTAGACGTTTAGGTACCCCAAAACGACAAATGATATGAGTCTTCAAGAAGTAGATGACTGTATCTATTTTGATATTTTGATGTCTTGGAATGTGGTGAAATCCGATTAGCACAAATCTCTCCTTGATTTCAAAAGCTTCGTTGAAGAAAGGAAGCATGTCCGATTTCTTCACTTTATATTCGGGATTCCTTTGTCTGATTACAAGTTGCAAAAATCCATATAGTGATACCGGATTTCAAAGTTAGCTCGAGACCCATCTTCAATGTCGTATATTCCACCACATTATTTGAACATGACTTGATTAATGAGAAGGAGTGGGGGACATGGAATCTTTCTGGGCTATAGAAAATGATTCCAACCCTGGCAACTAGATCTCCAAATTCATTTGTCTTGGAAACTCTATCAAAGTGCATGATCTAATGTCATATTGAGAGAAACTAATAGATCATTTGGCTAGACGATCACTCAGTGCACCAGCCTTTGTCACAAGTGCCTTCAGTGGATTGGTGTTAGAAACCAAGTACATTTCATTGGAAATAATATAGTGACGTAGTTTCCTCATTTTTCTTTTGAGCTGGTAATGCCCCCAGAGAGTGATCAAGAGTTTGAATATCGAAGATGAGAGGTTTGCCTGGAATTGGGGTTAAAAGGATCAGTGGGTTTATGAGACACCATTTGATATTTTCACAAGCTTTATCCCACACAAATTCAATTCCTTTCTTCATGAATCTAGATAATTCTCTACGCTTCTCAGATAAGTTTGAGATGAACCGGCAAATGTAGGCAAGTCTGCCCTGCAATCCCTTGAGTTACTTAAGAATTCTCAGAGAAGGCATCTTCAATATAGCTTTGACTTTGACTGATCTCTTTGAAGGTCAGTTCTAGATCAGTGGCAACTTCAACCAATTGGGTCAGAGACTTAGTTTTATGACTAAGTATGATAACCTTGATTTCAGGTCGTAAATTGGTTTTGCAAAATTTGATCGTTGCCCTTTGAGATGGTTGTTCCAAGCATTTATAGGATAATGCTCTCCATCTATTAATAAAGGCATGTGCAGTTTCATCGTCTCCCTGCCTTGTACTGCTGAGCATAGCAAAGGTGATTGTCTAATCCTCCTCCTGAAAATGGAGTAAGAACTTCTCTTCTGTGATCGGCCATATCATGAAGGAGAGTTTTGGTAACTGCTTGTACCAATTGAAGGCAACTCCTTTCAATGTGCCAACGAATAGTCTTATTTTTAGTGCATCTAACTCTGGCAGGCTTCCTACGAGTAATTTGAAATGCACAATATGCTGATATGCTGACCACTTCTCAAGGTATAGTTGGAAAGCCGGAAGTTTATAATCTGGTGGAAATGGATCCAGATCAAATTCCGGAGGATACTTAGGTGTAATACCTTTCTTTTTCATCGTGGTCTCCACTTTTGATTTTGTCAATATCTCTTTAACTTCTTTAAAGGTTACATGTTTTTCAGAATCTGCATGATGACCAAGGATTGATGAATGATCATCACCAGTAAAACTTGCAGCTATCACCTTGTTTGTTAAGGACTTAAATTGAGCTGTCAGAAGGTCAATTTTAGTGGCATTCTTCATGATCATTACTTGTTCTCTTCTGTTGGCAAAAAGAAGATTTATTTGAACTTCAACCGGACTATCGAGCTTATCTGTTAAGATTTTCAATTGGACAGTTAAGTGGTCGATCATAGCTTCTTGTTGTTTTATAACATCACTGACATTGTCATATTCATTTTTACCAGCATCTTTTTCGTTAGCATCTTTCCACTAGCATCGCCATTTTCATCCTTGCTAGTTCCACTCCCCTCAGCCATAAACACAGTGTACTGATGGAGATAAGATGATGTTAATGCCTGAGGAGTGCATTGACTATCTTTTGCATTCAAGATAGTGATAGGATCATCGTCAGAATCAATTTCGACATGTCCTTCAGAAGTACTACTTGAATGGGAGTCTGAATCAGACCCCTGTTATTGAGTCTGAGTCATACTCCGAGTAATTCTTGGAATTGAACCTGGCCTGACCATGTAAGACAAGGTCAAGTCCGATTCATCTTCTTTAATCGCCCATTTTCGAGTGATTTTGCGCTGCGATAGGTTCTGAGTTTGGTTATTGCAGTGGGCTAAAGCTTTCTTCTTGATTTGGTTAGCCATCCGGACTGCCAAGGCTTGATCTTTAAACCTGGCAACCAGTGGCCTGGAAGTGCTAGCAACTCGTTCCCAATCCATGGAATCAGAAGTGGAAAGTGAAAGGATGTCAATAACACCACTCTTGTTCTTTTTCTTTTGTTCCTTTTTTTTGTTTGAGCGAATCTTTGAAATGAGCAAGATCAGTCAAGTTATTGATGACTAATCGCTCAGCTTGCTTTGGTCTTTAACGCCATGTGATAAGCCCTGGGGTGAGATGGCAGGGATGGTGCCACAATGATGGAGGGTAGACGCCTCCTACCAAACCTCCGTCCCTCTTTTTGAGTCAGAAGGTAAAAGGTATTCTCTTCAAGTGTGGCCAAGGGTTTGTTCTCAGCCTTATTGGATTTTGGAGTGTGTGGTTGAGGTGACCACGTGCTGTATCTTGGGATAGATGCACCCTTCTGGGCCTTCTTACGAGTCGAGAACTGCCGGAGGTCCTCTGATGTTTGCTTGGTAACGACCTGTTATTTGGGCCGAGTAGGTGATGATTTTAAGTATTGAGTAATCACTGAATGTGACTTACCAAATGTCACCAACTTATGATCCGTGAACCAGACTTGCCTTGCCCCCAGACGAGGCTTGGTGATATGAAGCTTACTGCCTTCTGATTTCAGCTTATGATTTGGTTCCTCCTGAACCTTGTAGAAAATTCCAAATGGATTCTATGGATATTTAAAAACCCAGGATTTGGGAGTCTTAGCCTTCTTGATGGATTTAGGGGTCGCTAATGACTCATTTGGATCAACCGAAGTCATGGAGCCCATTGGAGTAGAGAGTCCTTGGAAGACTGAGACTCTCAATGTAGGGGCAGTAAAGTCCATTCAAGCCTTTTTCAGTGCTCTTGCAGCTGGTTTGTTTTGGGTTATGGAGATTTCAAAAAGCCTCCCCTTCGCCTCATCAAAAGTGATGATTAGCGAACCCATGATATCTCTGCAAAAACATAAGCCTAATGGACTATATTAGTGGTATAACCAACATGGCTGCCTCTTGGGCTAGCCGGAATGGTTCGTAGATACCATCTGAACCAACATGGTTTTAAACCAAAATGGTTAGATATAGGCACAAGTCTCATCTCATCGTGCTATACTGACTGTCTTAGCTGTCAAAATTTCTGCAGCATTTCGGAATCATATAGTCAGACTTAAAAGCATGCTAAGCTAACTAAATCTGGCTACCACAATTTTGACAGCATGTAAGGACCATCTGTGTCAGTCTTATAAGTAAGAGAGGGTTGGATCTTATCAAAGGGATAGGGCCTACAGGATCAAGCCTGCACCACTACCACAATGATCATACAGGATCCATCAGTGCTTGATGACGAACAATGCATAACTGCAATGTCGTTGGTCTTATCACTAATTTAATAAAACATTTATTTGGGTCAAAGCCCCATGGACTGAACCATCACTCTTCTAAAGCACGAAAGGGTGTGATTTGGTCCATGCACATCAAGGTGTAAGTTCCCTCAACTAAATCTTCCAATTAAATGGTAAAAGTATGCACTTCGAGGTGCCTAATGCCTTCATTTGAATGATAAAAAAATGCACTTCAAGGTGCAAAATTTCTTCATTAATATTTCCAAACCCATTGTAGACATTAAGGTCTTGCATGGGTGTCTTCAAAGGCCAAACAAGCCATTTTTAGCAATAAAACAGGTTAGTGACCGTGACCCATGGTCACTACCCATTTTCCATTGATTCCCGCAGTCACAGCACATTTTACACACTTTCTCGCACTCACAACAATTTTCAGCACAACAGCAGCACTTTTCAGCACAACAACAGCACTTTTCAATGCAACAGCAGCACTTTTCAGCAATTTTCAGCACTTTTCATGCATTTTTAACCAAATTTAATCACAAATTAGGGCAAGAAATTCCCACAGACGACGCCAATCTTCTGATCGCGCTTAAAAATGGCATGGAAATGTGTAATGGATTCAATGTCCAACATTCACGGACTTCAAGCGTTAAAAAGAATGGGAATTAACTACTGTTCATCATTAATTTCCCTTTGTTTACATGGGTTCTAATGCTCTGACCATGGGGATGCAGGTTGTTTACATGAGTTTGCAAAGTTTACAACCCCTCCCTCAAGTCTTAGATGTAATCTCCATTTGGAAAATACAAGAAAATGTACATAAAGTAGGAAAAAATGCAAAAAAAAAAAGGGAAAAAAATGGGGGTGACCATGACCCCCGGTCACTGCCCCAGGCCAGTGACCGTGGGTCATGATCACTGACAGACAATGACCTTGAAGTCACTGTTGTGCTTCCGTTTTTTGCTACTCATACTGGTTCTTCTTCCAAACTTTTTTCAAGTATTAAAACTCCATTTTATGACATCTTGGGTGTTGAATAACCATTAAGAAGATCGAATTCGACTATGGAATTGATTGAAAACTTTGTAATTCATCATTCATGTTTACGGGCTGTCTTTTGTTCAAGTCCAAAGAGAGTATCACAGGAAGCCAAAGTTATGTCATTCTGAACCTAATGGATTTCAAGGAACAAAATGAGGCTCAAAGGGGCTTGTTCACAACCTTTGTGATGGCCAAGAATTCCCCCCGAATGAGAAAAACAAAGATGACAACGTCATCCATCGAATAGTTGTCAATGCATGGACATGGCTTTTTCTTTAGTCACCCTCTCTTCTCCTCCTCTTCTGAACCTTCTTGCTCACCTTGGTAATTGAGAAAAGGAGGGGAAAAGGTCGTGGAATGCTGTTGTCCTCTCGCTTAAATGCTTATGATTGCCTTTTGTGTTCTTGAAATTCTCTGTATGTTCACTGTCTGTGTGTCTCTATTCTCCTCCATTTTCTTTTTAAGTCTTAGCCTTTTATAGACTTCTCCAGCAGTTTCTGGTAGTTCCAGAGAGTTAAGGGAGGTTGTGGGAGGTTACACTTCGAAAGAAAGTGGAGAAGAACCGTCCAAAACCGCAGGAAGTGCCCTTTGAGGGTCCATGACCATAGCCGCGGTCATGGACAAGGCCCAATTTCTGATTTTTTGCATTGGCGACCCGTTTTCACCTGTTTAGGGCCCAAACGAAGTCCAATTGCCACGAAACTTGGATGGATACTTCTTGACACTATTTTGAGCATGTCATAAAAGTTTCAGCTCATTTTGACAATCGGAAGTTAGTCAACTCCCTTGATGAACAGGCCGCGGTCACTCCCAAGGCCTATTTTTGAACTTTTGCATTTGTGATCCGTTCTCACCTGTTTGGGGTCCGAACGAAGTCTAATCTTCACAAAACTTGGAGGGATGCCTCTTGACACTATTTTGAGTATGTCATAGAAGTTGTAGCCCATTTTGACCATCAGAATTTGGTCAACTCCCTTGATGAACAGGCCGCGGTCACTCCCAAGGCCCATTTTTGGACTTTTGCATTTGTGACCCATTTTCACCTGTTTGGGGTCCGAATGAAGTTAAATCTTCACGAAACTTGGAGAGATGCTTCTTGAAACTATTTTAAGCATGTCATATAAGTTTCAACCTGTTTTGACTTTCAAAAGTTAGTCAACTCTCCAGTTGACTTTTTATGAAAGTGCTCCTTGTCTCAGCTGTTTGAGGCCCAAATAACTTTGGTTTGGTTCGAAACTTGGAGGACCTGATTTCAGGGATATCTTGGAGTATTCATCCAAATTTCATGCGGTTTGGATTTGAGAAAGTAGGATTTCAAGCAGTAGCCTATTCATTGCATGTATTAAGTCACTATTCACCCCACACTGTAGGTAGTCAGCTTGTTTTCTACCTGAACAACATCCAATTGATTTGAAAATTTGGAAGAGTAACTTTGAGCATTCTTTGAGTATTTGTTCCAAATTTCACCAGCTTTGGCCCCCTGAAAGTAAAATTTTAGCTCGCGACCTCCATAACTCGATGTCACTGTCCTCTAAGCTAACATGCAATGAAATTCAGACCAAACGGAATCCTTTTAACATGAAAATTTGTATAATATCTTCTGAGCATAACTGAAGACTCACGCCCAAATTTCATCAATTTGGATATCAAGATGCAGGACTTTGGTCAGTGACCCCATGGCTTGGGGGGGGGAACTAACCCCAAGTTGACATACTTGTGGCTTTTCGGTTCGATGATGTTTGTTCAACAAGAAATTTTGTAGAGCTTGGCTTGGGCATCATTTGAGCTTCCTCTGAGAGTTTCAGCTAATTTGATCTTCATGGGATGTCACTCTGCACAGGGGACCCACAGAGCATAGTATATAATCATCTGGACCAAGTTTGGATCCAAATGATGTCCAAATGCTCTGAATCTTTGAGGCGTAGTCTTTAAATGTACTTGAAAGTATTTCATTGAATAGGAGCTTGCTTCAACATGTGGAAGTGTTAGGTCTCGGAGATTCCCAAGGAGCTAGCAAAGAGTCTCTGAAGCTGATTTCAGCTGAGATGAATTCCAAGTGCTTTGAAAACTTTGGAACTTTATAATCCAAAGTTTGTAATGCCTTCGCTGCATTATTTGCAAAATTTTATGGGTCAACATTAGCACCAAAGCAAAAATTCTCTTCAGAGCTCACAGGTCCTTTAAGAAGACTTCAATACTTCAGCTTCTTCTACAACAATACCGAAGACTAAAGACAAGGTACTTGATCTTCTGAAAATGATCAGAAGGATGGTGCCTTAATCTAAATGAGCCTATAAAGAAAATAAGTCTTTTGAGACTTCTTCGTTTCCTTCACTTAGGAGAAGAAAGAGATACAGGTACAACCATGGCTAACCCATTAGTCAAACGCAATAAGCGATCAATGAGGGCAACCATGACCCCAGATCTTTCATTCTAACTCCCTTTGAGACTCTATATCAAAGGAAAACGAGTGCTAGGTCACGAAAAATGCTCGGTCGACTTGAAAAACAAAATAAAAAAAATGACGCGTACTCCATACATGCAGGATCATCCATAACACTTGGATAGCCGATTGTTCCCTTGAACAGTTGGTCACCTCCTTATTTCCTTTCTTTGTAGAATTTTTATGTACTTTCTATATTTTTTTCTTTATACATGTTGATTATCCGAGATCAAGTGGGGGGTTGTATTAAAAAAAATACATGTAAATAGATTGCACTTGGGAGGTTAGAATGTAAAAAAACCTACAAAAATAAGCTCACAATTAAAAATTCGAAAATAACAACATTCTTGTTTTCTGTTTTGTATGTCCCCAGAAAAGAGAGTGGGGATGCATTTTGCGCCTTCTCAACTTCTTCCCTTTTTTCGGGTGAACAACAACTTGAGATGAACACGATAAAATTGAAATGACATGAAAATGATGCAAAACAATAATTGAAATTTACAAAAAAGTCCTCTATGCAACTTAGGTTTGGTCAAATCCAACTCAACTACCTATCTATAACCCAAATTAAATCAAGACAAGATTGATTAAGACTAAAGCAACATTGATTATGACAAAACCAGATTAATGATCATAAAACATGATTACATTGGACTAAGACCTTACATCCTGTGCAAGCTTCCACGCAACATGGGACAATGCAAACTATTGTCTCTGTAACCTCAGATTCTGTAAACCCAAACTCCTTAGGCATTCCTCATCAACAAAAGCAGTGTGAGGCCCTTCCCCAAAACCAATCTTCAGTTGTCCTAGTCTATGACGCTTCCTCCAGGAAAGTTAGAAGAGGCAAATTTAAGGGAGGTACTTCAGGTCCTACTACAAAGAATTTAAGAGGCTGTCTTCAATCACAACTTCTAAGAAGTCTTCATGATGTCTTTGCTCAAGGCTACGCCACTCCTCTGCCTCTGCATCTGACAATGTTCAGGAAATCTTAATGATGTCAGCACTAGTAGAAGCCCAACCACACAGACCTGGGTTTTTGTTTTTTTGGGGTCTCTCATTACGTATTTAGGTCCCCCTAGTTGGAAGCTTTCTTCTCCTCCAACTCTTCTTTTGTTTGTATCCCCTGTATTGGTTTTCTCTCTGTTGAGTTCTCTGCTGATTTGTTGATTTAGGAGCTGATTATCTCGGCCCATGTTTTCTTTTGCTTTTATTACAATTTACCTCAAAGAAAATAAAAACGATAACCCTAATCTAGCCAAGGGGTGGGAATGGGACACACTTATTCCTCATATTTAACGGCAACATCGACGGGACTTAGTGTTCAACAACTACGTTTTTCAGGTCAAAGGCTTCACCTTGAGCTAAGTTTATCCACATGATTGAGCAGGCCAAACACGAAACTGTCCACGGATGTCGTTCATCAAATTAGATTGTTGGAGCTCGGGTTACCCAGATGGCAACACCAGAGTTCACTATGGTCAAACCATATACATTCTTCGTTCAAGATGAAATTGCCCATTGAATTGAAATCTTAATCTCCTTAAGCTCTGGCCCAAATTTTATAGTCTTATATGCAGGTTGAAAATTGATTAGTTTTGAGATTTGAATACTTCATATCAATGGCTTGAGAATTTTAGATATAAAACCTTGTCGCCTTGTAAATTAAAAAACGGATTTGCTATTTGAAGGCAAAAAATCTTTCAATAGATTCACCCAATTAAAAAAGAATTTTCAAAAATACCTAAGCTACCCCCAACTCTTTCTCTCCCCGCTCACCTCCCCCTCCTCTCTCCTCCCCTTCCCCACCTCCCCCTCTGGTAACTGTCGGCATGTGGAGGGAGCCACCGGATCTCCCTCTCCCTCTTCCTTTCACTCCCTCTTCCTTCTCCTATCCCTTTTCCTTTCTCTCCCCCTCCCTCTCCGTTTCTCTCCCTCTCTCTCTTCCTTTCTCTCCCCCTCCCTCTTCGTTTCTCTCCCTCCCCTCCCTCTTCCTCTCCCATCCTTTCGTCTCCCTATTTTGGATTTTCGCCATGCTCTGCCCAGCAAGGCCAAAAAAAAAAAGAAGACCGTTCGACCAAAACTGGCCGAACAAAGAAGACTATTCAACTAGTCTTGGCCGAATAGGGGCGTGGGGGGAGCGCATTGTGGAAAGGGGAAAGGGGCGGGATCTGCTACGTCTCCCTATAGGGGGGGGGGGGGGGGGGGGGGGGGTGCAATATTCGTGGCCAAGAGTGAGAGGTGGGAAAGGTAAGTGGGGGAGAGGAGGGGCATTTGGGCCATTCAACAATTTTTTTTTCTTTTTTAAGGATGAGTATACCTAAATCCTTTTGAGGTTCATATTGCAAGTCCCTTAAAAAAATATAGGTTGTCATATCCACACAATAGATTTATAAATGTGAATTATCTAAAGCAAATTGACATCGTTGACATGAAGCAAATTGCAGCCCACAAAAGGATGGCTCTTAATTGGGGGCTACGTCTTCAAGCAAAACTAATTTTAGTCACCTAAGCGCACCTTCTAACATCGGGTCGAGTCGGGCCCATACCTATTTTGAATTTTTGCGGCGTCATATGATGGAATAAATGAGTTGGGCTACTGTCTCGGGATACAAATAGGTCAGAAGTGAGTCAGGTCTTGAGTGGCCCACACCCAATTCCCAACATTATTGAATTGGGTCCACTGAAAAATATGATCTCGAGGACTCAATACCGAGTTGGGTCCATACCCATATATCTTTTCTCCTTTATCTCCCTCTCCCTATGGAAGACACCCACTTGGTAGAGAGAGGTGACTATATTGCCATCACTTCACCAGCTAGGAAGCACCCATTCCGACGAGTGGCCAAAACCATCCAGTCCCACAATCACATGGCCACGTAAGCACCAACCAAGATGTCTCATTAAAGATTTCCATCCAATCAATGGCATGGACCCTTACATTTATATTTTAATATTTATGTGTCGTCACAACTCCAGTTTTCCTCTTTTTTTTAGCATTGAAATGCCATGTCCACTCTTCACAAACACAAAAACAATTTTCCCCTTGACAGAGGGAGCGTTTGTGGAGGACGCTCTCTCCGTATTCTGGAATGGTGTGAGAGAGGCCTAACAGGTGGTGCCACTGTCCTGCTATTTGCTAATATAGAATAGACATTGATATAAGATTTTTTTTGTAAATTAAAGATGAGAAGAGTGGGAAAAGAAGGCAAACAAGAAGACTTTCTGTACTTCAGTGTGTACGAGAATCCTTGGCTGTGATAAAGTGGCGGCCACCGACCTAACTGTTGTGCGCGTGTGTGCAAACGCAACCAAGATCAAACAATCACCACACAAGAAGACAAGAAGATTTACGTGGTTCGGCAAGGATGCCTACGTCCACGGGAAACCAATTTCCACTGGGTTCTCCTCCAATCTGTGAAACCACAGCCTTGGAATCTCAGCCTCTCTGACTGACTCACCCTAGGGTTACAGATTACATCTCATATATATAACCAGTACATCCTTATCCCCCAAGAACTCTATCTCAAGAAAAAGGAAAGTCCTAATACATTAGGAAACTACCCCAGATATAGAACCCAATCATGGTCTGGACCCACATGGCCAACAATCTCCCCCTCCAGACCATGGGGAAGATGCCCTGAACCCCTTACTGGGAGTTCAGTCCAGCCAACTCTGAACACAGCTCCAGCTTTCCCTTAGACACAACCTTGGTCATCATGTCCGAGGGATTCTTGTCCGAATGAATCTTTTCCAGCTTCATGAAGTTCTTCTCGATCACCTCACGAATCCAATGGTACTTGATATCAACGTGCTTCATGCGACCATGATATGTATCATTCTCACTGAAATCCATAGCACTCTGACTATCACAGTAAACTACATATTCTTCTTGCTTCAAACCTAGTTCTTGAAGGAATCTCTTCAACCAAAGCATCTCTCTCCCTGCTTCATTAGCAGCTATGTATTCCACTTCAGTTGTAGACTGTGCTGTACACTTCTGTAACTTTGATTGCCAGGAAATAGCTCCCCCTACAAAAGTAAACAGATATCCAGAAGTCGACAACCGACGATCAAGATCGCCTGCAAAATCAGCATCAGTATAACCTTCCATGACTGGTTTTGAGCCTCCGAAACATAAGCACACCTTGGAAGTACCTCTCAAATACCTAAAGATCCACTTCACTGCTTCCCAATGCTCTTTTCCAGGGTTTGCGAGAAATCGACTCACTAAACTCATAGCATGAGCAATGTCTGGCCGTGTACAAACCATGGCATACATAAGACTCCCCACAGCAGAGGAGTAAGGAACACATGCCATCCGTTCCTTTTCATCATCTGTAGAAGGACACAAGCGCTTGCTTAGTTTGAAGTGACTGGCTAGAGGTATGCTAACTGGCTTAGCATTCTTCATGTTGAACCGTTCGAGAACTCGTTCAACATATTTCTCCTGTGACAACCACAGCTGCTTGGAACTCCTATCACGACGTATTTGCATGCCCAATATCGTTCGTGCGGGACCCAAGTCTTTCATGTCAAACGACTTTGACATCTCCTCTTTTAACTTGCCAATCAACTTATTGTCCTGTCCAACTATCAGCATATCATCTACATATAAAAGAAGGATGATGAACCTGCCATCGATAAATCGACGAACATAGACACAATGATCTGCAGCTGTCCTTCGGTACCCATGACTCAACATGAATGAATCAAATTTCTTGTACCACTGTCTCGGTGCTTGCTTCAGCCCGTAGAGACTCTTCTTCAACTTGCAAACCATCTGTTCTTTTCCTTCTACCTCAAACCCCTCTGGCTGAGTCATGTAGATCTCTTCTTTCAAGTCACCGTGAAGAAACGCGGTCTTCACGTCCATCTGTTCAAGCTCAAAGTCCATGCTGGCGACTAGACCCAAAACGATTCTGATAGAAGTCATTTTCACAACAGGAGAGAAAACATCACTGAAGTCGATACCCTTCGTCTGTGCGAAGCCTTTTACCACTAACCGTACTTTATGCTTCACCAGTTTCCCATTCTCATCCTTTTTCAGCTTGAACACCCATTTGTTTTTCAGAACATTCCTATCTTTAGGAAGTTGCACCAGCTCATAAGTCTTGTTCTTCTTCAAAGAACTCATCTCATCCTGCATAGCCTTCATCCACTCATCTTTATCAGCATGAGTCATTGCTTCTCGAAAGCTAGCTGGCTCTCCCTCATCAGTGAGCAACACATATTCGGATGCAGGATACCTAGTTAATGGTTGACGCTCTCGGGTAGACCTCCTAGCTGGAGGTTCCGTGGTTTCAATCCGAGGAGACTGCTGCTCCCCCTGCTCAACACCCTCATCATCTGGCAACCCCTGTGCCTCATCACGATCCGGATCGTTTTGTCCACCTTCTCCACCTGTAGTCTGCACCGGAGAAGGAGTCGGTGTGAGATCAACCACTCCATCAACTTTCTCAGAAGACTTATCAATCTTTTCAACATCTCCAAAGAACTGATCTTCATGGAAAACCACATCCCTACTTCTGATAAGTTTCCTCTTCTCTGGATCCCATAATCTGTAGCCAAACTCATCTCCACCATAACCAAGAAAGATGCAACTCACTGCCTTATCGTCCAACTTGGAACGCTGCTCCTTTGGTACATGTACAAACGCTTTACACCCAAACACCTTCAGATGTGAATAGGAAACATTTTTACCTGTCCATCTTCTCTCTGGAAGATCATAATTCAAAGGAACTGAGAAGGATCTGTTAATCAGATAAACGGCAGTCAGAACGGCTTCACCCCAGAATGACTTAGGCAACCGTGCTAATTTTATCATGCATCTCATCTTCTCAAGAATAGTGCGGTTCATTCTCTCTGCCACACCATTGTGCTGTGGAGTACCAGGAACTGTCTTTTCATGTCGAATGCCATGCTTCAAGCAATAGCTTTTGAATTGGTTGGATGTGTATTCACCCCCATTATCTGAACGGAGACACTTCAAGAGTTTACCTGTTTCTCTTTCAACCTGGATATGAAACTGTTGAAACATCTGGAATACTTGATTCTTTGATTTCAACGGATAAACCCAGACTTTCCTGGATGCATCATCGATGAACGTGACAAAGTACTTATTGCCACCCAATGATTCTACCTCTATGGGACCACAAACATCAGAATAAACCAAATCCAACACATGTGATTTCAATTTTGATGTCGAAGAGAAAGCAACCCTATGCTGTTTACCATATAAACAATAATCACAAGGGTCAAGGGACATACCTTTGGAGCAAGGAATTAAATCCTTCTTTGCCAACATCTGCAAGCCTTTCTCACTCATATGACCAAGCCTCTTATGCCACAGATTCAGAGAGGAATTGTCTTGAACTGCATTCAACGCATCTTTGCACAGCTTGACTTGTGTTTTGTAAAGAGTATTACCTGCTGTTCCTCTCGCAATAACAAGAGACCCTTTAGTGAGCTTCCATCTGCCATTTCCGAAGTAATTCTCATAACCAGCACGGTCCAATGCAGTCCCGGAAATCAGATTCAACCGCAGATCAGGAACATGTCGCACATCTTTCAGCGTCATTGTGCAACCAATATCGGTTTTAATGCAGACATCACCGATACCAACAATATCTGAATGACTCGTGTTGCCCATCCTCACAGTACCAAAGTCACCTGCTTTGTACGTCGTGAACATCTCCCTGCAGGGAGTAGCATGGTAGGATGCTGCTGTGTCAACAACCCACTCAATTTGACCATCTGCAATACTCAAACACTTATCATCATCGCCGGCGAGCACCACTACTTCCTGTTCCAAAGTAGCTGTAGTGTTATCATTGTCATTCTTCTTCTCATTGTTGGATCCTTTCTGTTCCTTCATGGCAAAACAATTTTTCCTGATGTGGCCCATCTTGCCACAGAAAAAGCACTTTACAGACTTTTTCTTGCTCTGTGATTCACTGCTAGATTTAGACTGTGATTCACCTTTAGACTTGCCACGACCCCCCTTTGGTCCTCTACTCTTACTCCTCCCCCTGTTCTCAGTAACAAAGGCCTGTGCATTATCTGTCCCTGCAGATTTCCGTCTTGTTTCTTCATTCTGTAGACTACTGGTAACCTGACTCATAGATAACACACCATCTGGAGTAGAATTGCTCAAGGAAACAACCAATGTCTCCCATGAATCTAGCAAAGAACTCAGAAGCAACAAAGCTTGCATCTCATCATCAAGGATCATCTTCATAGTGGCTAACTGATTTACCACACTTTGGAACTCATTGATGTGATCTTCGATCTGACCACCATCCTTGAATTTCATGTTCACAAGCTTTCTGATCAAGAAGGTTTTGTTTACCGAGGTCTTTTTATCATACATTGCTTTTAACTTTTTCCAAAGGGTATTCGCATTGGTTTCATTAGACACTTGGTGAAATATACTGTTATCAACCCACTGTCTGATGTGACCAATTACTTTTCTATGCAATTTGATCCAATCAGCATCTTGCATATCTTTCGGTCGGGCACTATCCCCCTCAACGGGATCATGGAGGTCTTTACAGTAGAGAATATCCTCCATCTTCGGTTTCCAGATCAACCAATTGGAATGGTTGAGCTTAACCATGGTAGTGTTGATAGTATTGTTCTCCATCTTAATCAAATTAAGTAACAGGAAAAACAAATAATTAACACTGACCTCAACTCCTGCACCAAGCTGTAGATCTCGTCAACACGAGCACGCTGGAAGAAACGGATCTGAAATCCGACCCCGGATGGCTCCGATATTGCAAAAACGGTTTTCTGCGCTTCTGATTTGGTCAAACTCCTTGTTGACCGTCAAACAGCCAATCTTCTTCCACTAACACGTAGATCTGCTCGAAACGAGTCCGTAGGCGCAAACGGATCTCCGATCGGACTTCGGATGATCAAGATATCGCAGAAACAAGTTTCTGCCGTCAATCTGGTCAACTCTGGCTGTTGACCGCGTGTCCGATGACGTGGGCTGACGTCAGTCTGATGACGTCACGCTGCTGACGTCTGCGCTGTGCTGACGGGCTGGACCGTCTGCTTACGGGTTCAGGTCGACCCGACCCGAAACCGGCCTGTACTGCTGACGGACGTGGGCTTGCACAGCGGGTTGGTTTGGACCCAACCTGGAACTTGACCCAACCTGTAAAACAGGCCCTGGGCTTCTCCTAACCGCGGGTCAGGCAACCTGACCCGAATCCGACCCAACACCCAGACGCAGACCCAGGTAACTGGGTTGTCGTCTACAAGTTGTCCCTGCGCCTGGGTCTGCAACCCAGTTGCAGACGGGCGCAGCACTCCCGGCGACCAGCAGCCCCGGCTTCCCTGGTCCGGCGACGGCAGCGCGGGACCAGCGACGGCGCGGCGACGGGCGGCGGCAACGTGCGACTTGCCGGCGACCTCTGGCAGCGGCGACGGTGAGTTTTTTTTTTTTGTTTTTTTTTTTGTTTTCTTCCTCCGCAGCGATGATTCTTCTCCGGCCTATTTCCTCAGATCCAAAAAATCCGGTGATACTCCAACGAAGATCGCAGCGTCTGGAACCGTTTCACTTCTTCTTCTTCCCGAATCGGTTTCTCTGTCTGCAAACAGAGATGCCCGAGTGACGTGTGGCCCAGTAAGAGATCAACCTTGATCTCTCCTTTTCCCGTTGATCTTCCACGCACAATCAATCGCTCTGATACCACTTGTTGTGCGCGTGTGTGCAAACGCAACCAAGATCAAACAATCACCACACAAGAAGACAAGAAGATTTACGTGGTTCGGCAAGGATGCCTACGTCCACGGGAAACCAATTTCCACTGGGTTCTCCTCCAATCTGTGAAACCACAGCCTTGGAATCTCAGCCTCTCTGACTGACTCACCCTAGGGTTACAGATTACATCTCATATATATAACCAGTACATCCTTATCCCCCAAGAACTCTATCTCAAGAAAAAGGAAAGTCCTAATACATTAGGAAACTACCCCAGATATAGAACCCAATCATGGTCTGGACCCACATGGCCAACACTAACAAAAACGCGCTTGCAGGAGATTATCTCTTTCTGTTTCTTGAATCATCGTCGATTTGCAGCTTACAGAAATTGTAGGATATAATGAATCTAACGGCATGTTTGGTTACAAAAATTCAGAAAATTTTATGTGGGAGAATTATGAGAACTTCAAATGCCGCCTTCAAAGCAGAATTTCAAATGCGCAATCTCTATTTAGCGTCTGGAATGCTGAAAGTTGGGAAATTTAAAAGGTTAAAAGTGTGTTTTCGTGTGAAATATAATTTTGATTTCTTATATTAAATAGGGCATTTGAAATGCTTGGGGGATAAAATCTAAAAGCATGTCATAAATTCCAAACAAGCTCAATTACTATCATAAATTCCTCTAGCCAATAGGCCCTAAAAATGTCACCACGAAACATGACCTTGAGTTATCAAATGCCAAGCATCTTGGTGCATTACATTTACTAGTGCTAACCATACACATCATGCCCTCACCGGTCATCTTCTTTGTCATCATCATCGTCGCAGCCTTCTCTCAATTTCAGGTCTCTGAGAAGGCTCACAAAATGTGAACTTAAAGATGCCGTGTGGGCAGCTTTCACGTTTGAGCACCCAATGAAGCACCACACCAGATTTTGGCGCTGCAAGTCATGTTACAGAATGCAATACAAATGATTTTATGTCCTTTGCAATTTCTGCATCAACCAAAACCGCACCGCCCCCCCTCCACACACACACACACACACACACAAAAGTTCCAGTATTTAAGTTTCCCTGGGATCGTGATGCATTATCTAAATATCACAGAGGAATGACTCTGTTTATCAAAGATTATTTACCATCAATTCCTTTTCAGCTTAGTCTTATGCCCCATCTAATTTGTAAAAATTTATTTGGGTCGTTGGAAATATTGTAATGCATCCTACGTTATAGTGGTTATGCTAAGATAACACCAGTAAATGATAAAGTGAGAGAGACTCATCTGAGAAAGTTCAACATATTCAAAGCTAGCTGACAAACGTGCTGTGAAAAAAATTTTTTTTTTTCTTCATCTAGGTTGATGGCATCTCTGGACCAAAGAGAACATAGATGAAAACAATAAAGATAGTTAAAAAGAAGTGCAACATATTAAGGTTTTTGGGGGAGGAGATCCTCTAGAATGGATTAATGCCAATAATCTCAATAGTGTGTGTGCAAACAATCAACCACGTAGTGAAAATAAATCAAACCACAAGCACACACCACAAGAAGACACAGATTTTACATGGAAAACCCAACCTGGGAAAAAAACCACGATCAAGAATCAAGCACTATGAATCATACTAAAGTTACAAGAGAATACTCACAACCCTTATCCAGTTGCTCATCAACCTAAGGACCTTGTGATTCCCTTGCACGGCTCCCTGCTGCAACGACCCCTTGTCGTTCTCTGTGACAGATCCAAAACACCTAGACGCCTTCTAGATGTTATACTTGACTTCCCAAAGCAATCTTCTACACTTAGAAAAGTAGAAGACAATGAGCTCTAGAGCAAAACTTCAGCTCTTTAACTCTCCAATGGAAGAACTCTAAAGAAGGTGATCTCCAATAACAATCTTCTTCTTAGAATATTGAGATCTGTATTCTTCTCCTTAGGGTTGGTTGAGAGAGAACCCTCTTTTATAGCTCCAAATTCGTGCCTCACAAATATAATACAATTAGGAAAGGAGTTGGCATCAAACAGGTAAGTTTCCCTTTAATTCGGGCTGAAAAATCACAAGTCGGCGCACTTTCTGCACTTGCCTGACCGGTCTGATAAATTTCCCGACCGGTCGGTTCTGCCCGGGTGAAAATTTCAGCACTTTCTTGCAAACTTCCGGAGGCCATAACTTTCTCGTTTCAGCTCCGATTAAGGCGATCTTGGGCTCTACGGAATCCTCTCGAAAAGAGCTTTCCAATGGTAGGTTGCATGCCTATATCCAACACTCGGTTTATGAGATATGACCTTTTTAATCCATGTTGTCCGTAGAAAACCACTTTAATTTGTTGCTTTTTCTTCTATTTCTTTACTTCAGTGCATCCGGCGACTCAAACCATTATCCATACTAAAAAAACATGTAAAATACAACACTAATGGTCTCAAGTTTTGTCTAACCCATGAATTTGCCAAGACAAAAATACTTACAACATACCTCATGACTAGGCATTTGCAAAATGAATCAAGGCTTTTTTCTTCTTATGTGTTTTTTAATTTTTCTCTCTAATTTAGCTAAAATGATTCAGCCTTTCCGATGCTTTGTTTGCAAGTTGCAATAGATGGAGCCATTGAAACATGTAAGAGAAGGCATACATTGACATAGACTTCTCTTTCTCAACTTGCTGTACACTCTATTGTAGTCTGTCATCCATTTGCTCTACCATGGTTGAGACACGACCTCAAAGTAATAGCTTGGAAACATGGCAAACCAAACCAATCTGTATTGGAAAATAGGACCCACAAGATAATTGACTGTTATTTTTCTGTTGTTGGGTGATATATTATGGGCCCTATTTCAAAGACCCAAAGATAGGATGGACAACACCAGCCATTACCAAATGTTCCCAAACTGTGTTTGAAAACTTCGCTAAAATTCCACACAGCTTTCTATGGTCTTAAAGGCATTCGGTTGGAGGACTTTTTAGAAAGAAAGCATACAGTGGTTGAGGGAAAGGGATAAGGAACAGACTTTTAAGAAATGAAGTTGGCTTCTCCTATATTTCCATTTACCAATAGTGTAATATCCCGGCCCCAAATCTAGGATTCATCTACTAATCTTTTATATTAATTGCTAATTAATGGTATTTTAATCTTTTTACAATGAATAGGTGGATTGGTGGGACCCTACTCTTAATAGGTAGTTTTGAGGACTATTTAGTAATCTAACTAGTTTAACTTTGCATTATTTTATCATCTTATTAATCATGTCATGTACATTAATCATGATTATCATAATATATTAGTAGACCCATTTCATGTAAAATGTAAGTCACCTATGCGAGACTCTTGTGATCTTTGTCTAAAAGAACATAAGCCGATAGACTTGTTAGTAAATACACAAATTTCTAGCAATCCTAACTCTATATAAAGGCATACTCTCCAAAGCAAAAGCCTCCTTGTGTCTCTTAGATAAAGCTCGAGCCCCCGAGCTCATTTCTACTCCATCTTCCTTCCTCCTACAAGCCTAGAGTATGTGAAAGAGAGAGATTTCATCCATTAGAAGTTATATTCATCTTCTTCGACACATTTCTTTTTCCCCTTTAATGTTTGTTTGGAGAGAAACAGAATCTCCACCTTTTTTGCACAACTTTTGAAGTAAGAAACCCAACCTACCTTGGTATTTGTGCCCATTTGAATAATATAGAGTGTTTTTCTAGCTTAAGCACCAATGAAATCATCTCCTCATGGCATTTATCTTATCATTTATCTTTTTTTCATGTCATTTCCATGCTTAGAGATTTACTTGAGCTAAAAGATTTGGGAGTTTGCACTTTAAAGCCTTACATTTGAAATTTTAGAGCACCCAAAACAAGTTTAAGCAAGTAGTACATGCATGGTTATATTTGTGATTGATCCCTTAAGATTTCCATATTTTTGTATGTTGCTACTGCTCATCCTCTTCTTGTTTCATAAATGTGGATGTTATAGTAGGAAACAAATTGGTTTTAAATGGAATAAATGAATGTTAGGATTAGATTATTTGGAATGAGGTTTAAATTGCAATAAATGTGGAAGATTCAAAACATGCATTAATGTAGGTGGAAGTGTGGGACTGAAAAGTTAAAAACTAAGATGCAAAATAGAGCCACAGATCTAAGTCCCATACCTGTGCGCTTGAGCGAACCCAGGCGCATTCAAGCGCGCACTCAAAACTCTCAGTTATTTTGATACAAAGTGTGTCAAGATCAAGTGCATACTCATTTGCACTCAAATGCATTAATTTCTGTGAAGCCCGCTCGAATGAATACTCAACCATGCTCGAGCGAATACCCCAAATTACTGTTTTAATTATTAAATTATTATTTATTTATTATTCCGATTTTCACTTGGATTGGAATGGCTATACTAAACCTTTCACTAGTATATTTGGACTTGACCACCTTAGATTTATGAAGTGAACCCTATGACTATTTAGGACCTTATTTTTTGAAACCAGTATATCTTAAACCTTGTCCAGCAAAATCAAATGGAGTAAACAAGGAAAGTGTTAGCTGTCATTCATCTTTGTTAGATGATTCAGATTGTTCTAATGTTACACCCTTCATGTATGGGTATAAGGAGCCTAGTGTCCAGATTCATACAAAATGCAATAGCAAGATTTCAGTAACAAATGGCGCGTCAGAATCCTTATGATCATACCGAAGTAGAAAACTAAAGACACGAACATCTTAATTAGTTTGGCCTGTAAATTATCCTTATTTCTTAATTAATCAGAGATTATGCATTTTTCGATGAGTTTTAAATTCTTCACTTATTTATTTTATCAGTTCAGTTATATTCCTTTCATTATATTATCAGTTCAATTATATTCCTTTCATTATATTATCAGTTTAGTTATGTTCCTTTCATTATGTTATCGGTTCAGTTATTTTCCTTTTATTACCTTTACATTTGCTTTTGTTATTATTGTCCATTATTGATATCATTTTGGTTTCATTACTATAAATATTAAATCAGTATGTTATGTTAAGAAGATAAGTATGAGAGCACAATGGTTCTATATGTTTTGGCTATATTGATTCATAGAGTCGGCACCACTAAGCTAGACTCTATAAAGCCCGGCGGAGCTGAGTAAGGGTTGAAATTCTGTGCGCTACTTCAATTGATTTTTTTGTGGAGTAAGTTAATGCTCCTTTAGGCAGTCAAATTAGCTACCTGATCTCCCGTTGTGTTCTAATATCTGTCTCTCTTTGGAGAGGATTGTAGCCATGTCATTTGTCATCTAGTTGTGGTACTCACTGATCTTGATCCCTTATAAATATATTTTATCTTTATGCTAACATATTTAGATTTCGCTTTTGCCCTATTTAATAAGTATTGTCTTTAACTCTATTTGAAATAACATGTTTAGTGTAATACTTGTATATTTCTTGTTCAGCTGTCATGCTTAGGGTGCTACCCTTGGTGTTGCAAAAGCAGGCCCCCAGTCCTGACCCGGTTATCGATGCGATCCTGAAGGATTTCTCGTAAGTTCCTTCTGGACTATCTGAGTGGGGACCAAATGACGTCTTCTATTAGGCATATCCATAAAGTGACATGGGTCCCTTTCGGCATTTAAGATTTGAGCTATGATAGCTCGTTTTATCATACCATCATGACATTGAATTCCGTTTATATTTATTTTGAGGATATGTCTTATACTTTCAGTCTATGACTGTTATGCATTTCTGCACTTTATCACCTTATATGCATTCAGACATGTAGTTTATGTATATGATTATGATCATTTTGATAACTCTTTAAGTAATTTAATTATGAAATATTTAAACAAGTATTTATTTAGGCTCTTATACTTTCATATTGTGTTCATAGGGTGCACTAAGTACTAAATTTTGTAGTTATATTTGAATATACATATATTATTGATCTTACGCACATAAGAGAATTGTGAAAATTCCCCTGTAGTGGTCTATGTTTGCCTTAGTGTGGCTTCAAGTACTATAGAATTATGCGTACCACATCATGGGCCTATCTGTAATGACCTAAACTCAGGTCCAGGGCATGACAAATAGCTAGTGCATGGAAGTCTTGCTTGCGCTTTTATATTTAATTAAATTCTATGCCTTCACAAGCACTACCTCCACCCCAGATATATAAAGACACTTACACATGGGTCAATTTCATGGCCTGCCACCATCTCTAAGCTCAGAATGGCTAAGCATATGGGGCCCATCTGAAAACATAATAATCATCACGACATGGATTGGCAAAGTCTCTTTGTTATCTAAAAGTTTGGGATTCGAACCCTTAGGGGGGGGGGGTGGGGGGGGGGGGGGTGGTGTTTGGGTTTGAATATGATGAGCCTAAAAGAATAACCCAATTATGATCAAGTTCTTCAATAAGTGATGTTTATATAAATATAAAGGTTACATTATAAACATTCACCACTAAAGATAGAGCACTCACTATAACGCAGTAATTTATAGTGGTTTGGCCAAAATGCTTTCATCCACTCCTGACTTGTGTCTCTATACTTGTGATGCACGGATACTTCAAAATGAGCAACGTATCGTGTCATATCATGTCCGATACTTCACTTTTTACATGTAAAATCTGTGTCCCTACCACATTCATGGGGTTTCCTTCCCATATCCATGCCGTATCTGGGCATCATAGCTTTATACCCTCCAGTATTCCACTAATCAAATGTTTTTAAAGGCTAAGCAATAACTTTTACAATAAATGATTTTCCAAACTAAGCAATAACCTTTAACCAAATACTTTTCAAAGCTAAGCAGCAACCGTTACAATCATTGCTTTTCAAGACTAAGTAATAGTCTTTACAATAATTTTTCTACTTAAGAATGTGTCTAAGATACATTTGAAGTACATGGTTAAGCCTCTAAAATAGGCAAATATAAAAGTTATAATCCAATCAATGACACACACAAAACATATGTGCAAAGGTTATGGTTCAATTAGTGCGTGTATGAAAACTACCTTCATTCAATAAGAAATTGATAGCTCATGAAAAATATGCAAAATAAATTTAAAATAGATTAGAGCTTGATTTGGTTTTCAAAATATATGAAATCAAGAAATGATTAATTAAGGCAATATGTCAAACACGTGGCATGCATAAGTGTCAACTTAATGGAAGATTGAAAATCAAATCACTATAAGTTTATCAAAGTTAAGCATGACATGTGATGAAGGAACATTATTGAATCCAAAAAAATAGATTGAAAATAATTATCAAGTGATGGAATTAAGAATATGACATTCAACCAAGTAAGAAAGCATACTACAGAAGATATTAAAAATTATGTCTAAGCATTGTTAAAACCGAAACACATAATAGATTGAACGTGATTTTCATATCATAAAATCAAATAAACAAATATTCAACAAAGTATAGAAATCATGTTACGAAAGTAAAACAAAGATTTCAACAAAGAATGAAAACTTTTAGGCAAAGAAAGTTTATACTAACTTGGTGTGAATCATTTGAAAATCCATGCTTTGGCTTTTCCTTTCTGAACCATTGGCTTGCTCTCTTTTCTTTCAAAAGTTCATCTATCTCAAGCCTTGAAATGAGGTTTGAACTTATAGAAAAAAAATTTTTCAAAGTTACTGTTGCAAAGTATTGTAGAAACGATCACTGTAGCAAAAAACACTATAGCACTAATTTTTAAAAGTTGCATTTTTTGATATAGTTGACCAAAAAGAGTTGCTCCAAAGATGTTCAAATATTTTTTAAAATTAAAACAAAGATAATCATGTTTTCAAAATATGATCCAAAGATGCCTAAAATGATATGAACATAAAATCATTAAAATGCATGAGACATTCAAATATGAAAGTAAAAAATATGTGTGAAAATCAAGCTTAAAATATGAAGGCGTATATAATTAAATTGTAACAACACAAAATCCCTACCATTATCTACTTGTTTAAAAAAATGGAAATCATTTTATCATAAGAAGAAACATGTTGCTTTCTACCTTGACAAGATTTGAAAATTTTAAAAATAACTAGACATGAAGACAATGTGGAATTCTCCTAAAATGAATGCCCAAATTATTCCAAGCAAACAAGGCTAGAGAGTTATGAAAAAGATGGCCTTGTAAGATTATAATAGTAGCAGGACTGGCAAGAAAATGTGTTTAATGAAACATGATACTTTTATTGTTATATGGCCTTCTTGTTTCATGTAATTAAATTTATAGGATTGTATCAAAAGTGCGTATTAAAAAAGGACCATCAAACAATTTTTTCTATTTAATGAAAATCGAATAAAGGGGAAGATGAGAAACAAATACTGAACCATCATCTTAGTAATTATTTGAACTCCTAGAAAAGTTAAGGTCTCATCAATCTTTCAACTCTATATCCTTCACAACTCTCCTTGTATCTTTTACTCTCCACCTTTATAATTATCTTTTTGGTTGAGAGCTAACTTGACTACATATACTTATATATTCAATTTCAATGTATTCTACACAAACAAACCAGCCCCAAATGATCATCTCTTTTAACTCAACCCATTTGATGCTTGGGCTTCTTTTGAGTTTTAACACTTGCAATTCCCTTTTACCTTTTATAACTCAAACTCAAACTTTCTCTTTGTCTCTCTTTGCAAAAGATGCTCAGGTGAAACTTTATATTCTCATCTCTTTCTTTTTTTCCATTTTTCATTCAAGTATGATGTGAGGGCAGAATATGGGGAATTTTAAGTTTTGTTCAAAGGGAACCTAAGTCAACAAAGAAAATTCTTCGCTTTTGTTAAGCTAAATTAGAGCTACATTTAGAGATTTAAACTAACTCACTCTACTAACTGACCAATGTCGCTAACCAACCTTAGCTGCAACTAAAGGACTATAAAATTGTTATTAGTCTTATTGTACAAATTTATGATTAGCAAGTTGTTCATTTAGATGTTTTTTTGTTAAGCATCAAAGTTATTAATGACTTGAGCTTAGTTGCTATATTATAAGATCCCAACCCCAAATTTAGGGCTAAATTATTAATTAATCATGTTTTATCCTTACTTACTATCTTATCAAATTAATAGGGTTGATTAAGTAGATGAGTGGGACCAAGCATGTGATTCTTCATGTTGCATTATCTCATCATATCACTACTAAGCCCCTAAGGCCCCATCTCCCTACCTTGTATCCCCTCCTCATCCATTCAAGAAAGAGTGTAAAAGAGCTAATCGATTTCATTAGGAAGCTTCACTATTATCCTCTACATCTCTTCTTACCCTATATAGTATTTGTTTGAAAAGAAAAGACCATATTTGGGTGATTTAGGATAGAAGAAGTTTGCTACACATTTCCCAAGGTATAAACTCAATCCTTCTTGAAGTTTGTTCCAATGATTGCCAAAGAAAAGCTCTATTCATCTCATACATCTCATTATGTTTTTCTTTTCTTATGCATCTATGCTTAGGAGTGAAAATTGAGAATTTCACCTCTTGGAGTTTGGTTTTGGGCTAAGCACTCCGCTAAGACAAGTCTAAACAAGTTTTACAGTGTATACATGATTAATTTTGATTATACAAGTTATTCCTATGCCTATAAATGCTTAAATAGCTCATTTAATGTTTTATGCTTAATATAACGGCTTAAAATGAATGCTAATGAATGGGTTGTAAAGGAATGGTGGTTTTGGGAAATATCCAATGATTATAAGTAATAGTTGAATGAATGAAGGAGAAATGAATGTAATGTGGTTAAGTAAGGGATTTATGGTAATTAATTGCAAGCGAATGTAAGGATAAAATAAGGGAAATGAGTAGAAATTGGGATATCCCGACTGCACAGACGAGCACACGCTCAAGCGCATGCTCAAGTTCGCTCGAGCACAACCTGGAGCATCCTGTTAAATCTTTATTTTTGTCAAATAGGTGGTCAAGCTTGAGTACACCTCAAGCACGTATTCCTCTGTTTGGCCCGCTCTAGGTCATGCTCAACCGCACTCGAGCACATATGGCTGGTAGGCCCAATTAATTTCTTTTAAATACAAATTAATTCCTGTAGAGTCTAATCTTGACTAGACCATACTAACCAAATGCCTGTTGGTTAATATTGAGCTTCCCATGAGATCAAGTTATGCCTTAGATTATAAAAATACCCTTATGACTCTATAGAGTCTTACCTAAGGATACTTTTCATCAGTTACACTAGACCAATGAAGAAATCAATACAACAAGGGAAGCGAAGAGCTGTCATCCTTCCTTGTTAGATGTACTTGTTTAAAAGCTATGCCATTTGTGATTAGGCATAAGGATCCAATGTTTGTGTCATATATAATGCAATGCCAAGAAATGGTAGTACTTAACATTGGGGATCTTATGGTCATCCAAGTTGGAAGGCTTAGGACACGGGGCATTTTAATATAAGCTTGGCTAGTAATGCATCTTTAAACTATAATAAATGAGCGTTCACGCATATTGTTCATTTACCTTCATGATCTTATTCTGTCTTATCAAATGCATTGAGTATCGTTTTAATTAATGTTATTATCATCATTACTCGCCTATTGTCTCTAACATGATATCAAATGCAAATGTATGTAAGTCATGCAAGTAAGCAAGTTAGGTAAGCAAGTGTAAGTACAAGTATGCAAAGTAACTTTATTATTTTTTATTCATTGAATTGGCATCACTAGCTGCAACTCTTACTAGGCCCTTGAGTTAGGTATGAATTGATTATATGATTCACGATTACCCTATTGCAGCAGTTGTAAGTTATACATTTGGAGCAGGTCAACACTCCTTTGGAAATTGAGATCGCTACCTAATTCCTTCATGTCACTATATAATACATGCTCTTCTGAGATACGAGCGATGTAGTATGCCAATTAGTAAATTTCACATTATCTTGATTCCTCTTCATATTTTATTACAATAACAAGCTTAAAATACATTTCTAACATCTTTATGATCATGTCTTAATTATATTGGTAACTATGTACTAAGCGCTAACATTCGTTTAAACTACCAAACATGGTGTTTGAAGACCTACTCTTGATACTGCAAGACCCATCCTACATGCAGGTCAAGGCATTGGTTAGGGAGCAGAGGATACAACTGCTGTACTTCTAGTAAATCTTGAGTGAATACCTGAGATTGCCTACTGATGAGTATTATAGTGGGAGCTTCATAACCTAGATAATTAGAATTTGGGCTCGGATGGTCATTCCCATTATCTATTTTAGTTTTTGGATTTAATACCTTGATATTTATGTTTATGGCATATACTCGGTCATAAGACCGTTATTTTACTTCCGCACTTGAGCCCTTAAGGCAAACTTCTGTGTATGCATGTTAGACATTTAGAATGCATGGGTAATATTCAAACTTTGATTAAGTAGGATTTATATATGAATTGTTAAACATGTATTTATTAGTGTTCCCCTCTATTATAGGATAATAAAAGTACACGATACATATATGGTTTCTGCATATTTTATTTGATGAATGATTACCTGTGTATAAAGATCTTCCACACGTAGGAATGTAAAAATTTTCCCTTGCATTGGTCTACGTTTGCTTTAGTGCGATGTGAATTATTATGGGATACATATGCTACGCCACAGCTTGTAGTTTTTTAACCCAATCTCAAGCTGGAGGAGTGACATATATTGTCACCTTAAAAACTACAATTGCGAAGAAGTGTTGGGTCCCAAACCTGATGGTGTGGGCATTTTAAAACCAATAAAAAAAGAGCGGGCAAGTACCGTGATGGGCGGATAGAGCCCAGGATCTCTTTCTTCGGCCACCTTAAAAACTACAATTAGGAAGAAGAAGTGTTGGGTCCCAAACCTGATGGTGTGGGCATTTTAAAACCAATAAAAAAAAAGAGTGGGCAAGTACCGTGATGGGCGGATAGAGCCCAGGATCTCTTTCTTCAGCCAGAACCAATGGTCCCAATCTTAGGATTACAACCAGGCGCAGAGTTAGGCAATTCATCGTGACCAAGGTCAAAGTCATGGCTAAGATTAAAAGAACATGAAGCACAGTCTTCACATCCTCTGTTGAATGAACCGATCAAGAAATCCAACTGGCTCCTCTCTCTCTCTCTCTCTCTCTCTCTCTCTCTCTCTCTCTCGCTCTCTCTCTCTCTCTCTATATATATTCTCCTAATTTCCCTACCATCAGGGACCCAAAAAAAGATCATTTTTTCCATGATCCATTTATCCCATGATAATTTAGGGATTACTTTGAACCTTCTCTTCTTTCAAACGTCAAAAAAAAAAAAAAAAAAAAAAAAAAAAAAGGGACACATACACATAAACATACAATTAATCTGAAGTGGAAATTAACCAGCCCCTCATAAAGGTTGTGTAAAATGCCAATGAAACTCATCTGACACAGAATGGATCACAAATTTATGGTCAAACTTGTTCTAAACAGAAAAGCTTTAACCCCCTTGGAGATTTTTCATAAAAAAAAAATATTCACATAAGCAACCTTTTGGTGTCAAACTTCATTAAACAAGAGATAATAATATCAATATGTATCATCATAGCTCCCAAGTCATAGCCCCAATAAACTAATCAGAGAAAGTTTCCCTTCATAATCTCTCATCACCAGCTCACCACGCGCAAAGAGAAAGAGAGTGAGGACATAAACGTCATATTCCGAAAAGGCCATGCGCACTTTTGGAAATGCATCCCATATTTAACAGCTCATGAGCCAGCTCTTGCTGTTTTGGAGTTCCAGTAAAAACCATTCTTCTCCCTCCAGAATCTGGAATCCTCCAAATCTCTTCCGCTTCATTGCTGCTGCTGCTGCTGCTTCTGCATTCCAATCGATCGAAGATTTTCGTGAGTCATTACAAGACAATCCCATCTCTTTCTCTCTCTCTCTCTGTGAGAAGGATTCAGTTTCTCCTCTTTTTTCTTAGTCTTTTTAGGGTTTCTGACTTGCTTTGCTGCTTCTATCATTCCCAGATTTCGTTGTTTCTGAGGGCTTCTCTTTCTCTGTTTTCCCAATGGCATTTTCTTTGTTTTCTGCTAATAAGAGGACCCAATGCTCGGATCTAACTGAAGATGTTTCAGTGATTGCAGCGAGGAAGGAAAACGAAAAAACCCCCTCTTTTGGGTCAATGTAGTCGGGATTCTCATTGAATCGGGCGAGGAATGAGGTATTTCTAGTGTAAGTTTAGGGGTTTTTGCTTCATCTCTTGTTGTTTTTACCGAAGGGATGGGCTTTTTCTGGGAAACGTGGAAATGGGTTCCTGAGGGAAAGCGATTTTCTGCACCTCCATGTTAATATTTTATCTGGGGTTTTCATTTTCTTCGGTGAAAAGCATTTTTCATGATTTTGGTGAAAGCAGATTCAGACCCACTGGGCAGATTTCTTGATTTTGGGCGTCTTGGTTTTCTGTGACATTTTGTTTTTAGGGTGATTTCATTCTGTGTGGAAAATGGAATCAGAAGATTTCATTTTCTACAGCTTGAGTTTTCAATGTCAGATTCTAAGCCTACTCTCCTTTTGTTTTGGGGTTGAAATCAGAAATGTGGTTCTACCTTCTGGGTCTGAATCTGATTTATGACAACAACATTGTGGAAAAGGATTTTAACCTCAGAAAATGAAATGTGTGGAAAATGCTCTGCAAATGTGTATCCATTTGTGTTTCTTTTATCCTTTTGTTTTTTACTTGAATCTTTGATTGGTGTCATAATCGGTTGCACTTGGAATGTAGATTGCATAGAGGATTTCAAGTAGATTGTAATGGAAGAATCCTGTGGAATTGGATTAGGGTTTCATTGTGAGGTTTTGGAGATATTGAAACTCTTGTAAGGTGACATGAACAATTCGAGAGTCTCCGATATGAGGCCTCCCCAGCTTCCGCTGGCGACCTTGATCGGACGCGAGCTTCGGAATGAGAAGATCGAGAAACCGCTGGTTAGGTATGGGCATGCCGGCCTTGCGAAGAAAGGGGAAGACTATTTTCTGATAAAACCTGATTGTGAGAGGATTCCTGGGAACTCGGCGTCGGCATTCTCTGTCTTTGCAGTAATTACCCACCACTCCTTTCTGATCCTTGTTAATTCCAAGCAGGGTTTATATCTAGCTTTCAGTTCATTGAATTCGATAGCAAATGGCAGATCTTTGATGGGCATAATGGTGTATCTGCTGCCATATTCACCAAAGAGAATCTGTTGAACCATGTTATGAGCGCGATCCCTCAAGGCATTGGCAGGGAAGAGTGGCTTCAGGCCCTTCCTCGGGCATTAGTTGCAGGTTTTGTGAAGACTGACATTGATTTTCAACGAAGAGGCATGTATCTGATTATACTATCTGTCAGTGTGATCTTTATTAGTTTTAGCTGCGGTGCTTTGATTTTCCCTATGCCTCTTATCGTGATTGTGTTATGTATGTTTAATATGTAACCAGGGGAAACTTCTGGAACAACAGTTACATTTGTTGTGGTTGATGGACTGACTGTGACGGTTGCATCCGTCGGGGACTCTCGATGCATTTTGGATACACAAGGTGGAGTAGTTTCTCTGCTAACAGTTGATCACAGGCTAGAAGAGAATGCTGAAGAGAGAGAGCGAGTGACTGCCAGTGGAGGTGAAGTGGGAAGGCTTAATGTTTGTGGGGGTACTGGGGTATGTCATAAGCAATGTCATTTGTTGTTGGTACACAGTTTCTGCTGAAATATATTGTAATGGAAATTAGCTATTCTCATATATTGGATTTCTTTTCTTTAATCTTAGTTTTGGACTTCTTGTGCATTCATAGGTTGGCCCTCTCCGTTGCTGGCCTGGCGGATTATGCCTTTCTAGATCAATAGGGGATATGGATGTCGGTGAGTTCATTGTACCAATACCACATGTTAAACAAGTGAAGGTGAGTTTATATTAGATAGGGAATTCTCTGTTTCACTCTTCCATTCTTTAAATTTGGATGATTTTGATTTCATTTTCTTGGTAGTTTCGAAGGTTTTGACGTCTTTTGTCTGGATGCTTAGCTTCCTACAGCTGGTGGAAGGCTAATAATTGCTTCTGATGGCATCTGGGATGCTTTGTCGTCTGAAATGGCTGCACAGTCTTGCCGTGGGTTACCAGCTGAGCTTGCAGCGAAGCTGGTTGTTAAGGTGACGCCAAACACTGCTTCAGCTAGTTCTAACTATACTGGCATTATTCTGTTCTGATACTTGATACAGCTTCAGTTAGCTTAATACTCTTCTATATCATTTTAGGAAGCTCTGAGATCGAGGGGCTTAAAAGATGATACAACTTGTGTTGTTGTTGACATCATTCCACCTGACCATTTTGTTGCACCCCCATCACCAAAGAAGAAGCAAAATATTTTGACATCACTTATTTTTGGGAAGAAAAACCTGAATTCTGTGAACAAATTGACAAACAAGCTTTCATCTGTTGGGATTGTGGAGGAATTATTTGAAGAGGGTTCTGCTATGCTTGCAGAAAGGTACTGTTTTATGATTTACCTCAGAATGATACTGCAACAAGTAGTTTAAATGATTTTTTTTTTTTGTTTAAAGAGAAGGATGTACAAAAATGGGTGACCTGTCAAGTGGATGGGAAAGGGCTGTGAGACAAGGTAGGGCATCATCTAAGAAATGAAACCATTGCTACAATGGTTCCCATATACCTATTTAATATTTATACATTTTCTTCTCCTGGGACTTGGAGAAGAGTTGCATTTTTATCTCATTTAGGATGTAAAAGAAGTACCATGTTCCACCACCTTGCCACTTGCCCATTTGAAGTAATAAATTTGATATATATGGCTGTATAAATGCTACTGCTGCTAGTGGCCATATTAATGTATAATTTCCTTAATTGCAGATAACTAGATTGGCCTAAACTTATACTAGTGTTGTTTCTTCTAGCTCCCCTTGTGATCACCCTTCACTCTGTAGAGAGATTTGCTACATATGTTGATGAATTTAATTGTAGTGCTGCAAATTTTCTACAGCATTACTGATGTTTTACTCATATATTCAAGTTTCCCTTGAACTTCAAAATCTTCAATTTTTAAACATTTCACTCTTTTTTTTTTTTTTTTTTGTGCACTCATCGAAGAGAAATGTTTCATAGTCTTGATGAAGCAATTTGTTTATTTTGTAGTCATAACTCAGGTCACAGTATCTTCCATGTTACTAGTTATACATGCCATGCTTTGTCAGTAGAAATGGTGGACTTGGTTTTTTTGGGTAAATGAAATGGTCAACTTGGTTGCATGTGTATTTTTCACTTTTGAATAGTTTAAGGCTTTGTAGTTAGGATCAATCTCAGATTGTTTTATCATTGTCTTGAGCTTATTTACTAACGAGATATACTGGTTTTAATGGAAGATTCTTCAGATTTAAGAAAACCTTAATGTCAGAATAATATGGCTGGTTGCGAATGTTATTTTTCAGGAAATGTTAACGCATAGAAGTTGAGCATTAAAAGTCAAATTACTGCATGTTTTCAGGTTGGGCCCAGATTTTCCATTTAAGACGTCCTCGGGGCTAATGAGGTGTGCAGTCTGCCAAGTAGATCAACCAATTGAGGGTTTATCTGTTAATGCGGGACTCTTCTTCTCACCCACATCAAAACCATGGGAAGGTCCTTTCCTCTGTGGAGACTGCCGGATGAAGAAGGATGCCATGGAAGGTAAAAGGCCAAGCCGTCCAAAAGCAACGGCGTAGGTGATGCTGATAGTGTATGCTCTATTCATTCCTCTTTCCAGAAGTACAAGCATTTGGTTCCTGGGTTTGTGTGTAAAAAAACGGAAGTAAAGCTGATAATAAGATGTGTTGGGTTTCAAGTTTTGACATTTGTTGCTCGATTGATCTAACCACAAATGCTGTTCCAGATTGGTTAAGTCTGCTCGCTAACTGTCTGAATTTGTATGGGACACTGATTATATATAGTAATATTTTTCTGTAGCTTTTTGAAATGCTCATTTTGTAGCGTGTGGATATCATCGTGTGTGGAAGAAAATCTTAACCCAACTGTGAATGGGGTGCATCTTAGATGATTTACTAATGCCTAAGACAAAATCTTTAACACCCTTTTTCCTTTTGCCCCTATTGGTCTAAGAGGCCATGGAAACAAAATTCATGCAGTTGATCTTAACATATTTGGGAGAAGGCTTTTATAATGATGATGCTAACATTTAGGTCATGTTATCGGAATTATTCCATCCTAACCACCTACCATGGTTATAGATAGCTAACGACAATGGACTCCACAAAGGAGAATGGCCGTTGAATATGTTTTTTTTTTTTTTGATGAATGGGTTTTAATAAAATGTGTGGACCCACGGAGCACCCTTTCATGGGCTATTTTAGTTTAGACCTTTCAGGAGTTCAGTAATCAGTAATTTTTCATGTTTTGGTCATGTGAATGTGAGTCATTTTCGCTTGCTTTATTGATCACTTGAGAGGAGAAACACACGCCTAGTTCAATTTTAGTCTAGGTTGGGATCCAATTAATATTACGCAAGTTTCACACGATTATTATAGTAGTTTACCTAAATCTTGGAATGGAGGCGAATCGACCTAATTAGGATAAATAATGAGTTTAGCCGATGGACCCATGGACTAGAATTATTGAAAGGAAAATTTTCAAAAAAATTTTGACATTTCAAATGAGGGCTTAAATTTTTCATTTACATTTCAAATTCAGAGAGTTTTTATCTCCAATTTTTTTTTAAAATACCCAAAATGCCGTTGAAGGCAATTTTTTCTTCCTACATACCTTCAAATAAAATTTACATATGCTTGCAGGTATCTTCCACAAAAGCTCGGACACACTAGCAAGCCCGTCTTGCAGTCATCGTTGGTAAGGGGTGACAACTGTCGTGTGCTCTTCTTTCATCTAAGCATGTTGTCATCTTCAATTGTGCCAAATCTATCACCATCCCAGCCACCTCAAAACACAAGTCACAATCCAACCTTCACCTCTAAATCAAATTACCCATCTCCAAACTCGGGCCCATCACCCACCTACTCTCTGAACCATCACCTCTATCACAAACACACCACCTCCATCCATAACCATTCAACAGTTCTCAATTATAATAAAATCCCCAAAGCCAATCAAACCTTACCCAAACGCGTTTAACAGATTCCATCCATTATAATCACACCCGTACCTCCATTCACTGCATTCCGCAGAGCCCATTTACCAGAAACCAATTCTCCAAATGAGTTCAAACCAAACAAGATCCCACCACCCAGTCCACTTTTAATAGATCTCCAAAGTCTGAGCTCATATATCCCAATCTCAGCCTAGTATCTTCAATATTCCTGGAGATGACACAGATACCACCTCCCAGCTGCTCCGTTATAGTGAAAAAGGAAAAGACTAGGAAAAGAAAGGAGAAGAAGGCAGGAAAGAAGATACATGCCTACTTAGTCACATCATCGTCACTGCTTTCGCCGAAGACTCACCAGGCTAGACTTAACGTTAGTACTGTTGGGTCTTTCAGTTGGGTAATGAGACCGTTAACCATTGTCATGTTCTTTTTAAAATCCCGCTTTAACCACAAAGATCCAATTTGCATTTGATTAATAGGTTCGGATAGAAGAAGAAGAAGAAGGGCATTTTGGGTATTTTGAAGAAATTATAGAGAAAATCTGCCAAAAACTCATATTGTTGCCGGATGTACTGAGATCTAAATGGAAAAGTTAAACCTTAATTTGAAATGTGAAAACCATTTTTGTCCTGATTTGAAATTTGGAAAAAACTTGAGCCCTATTTTGAAATTTTTTTCTAATTTTTAAAATCATGAGATTGGATTACAGGATACCAAGCATCCCATCATAGTTGTTGAAAGTGTGTTCTTTCTTCAAATAGATTACATCATCAAATATTTTTTGATTTTTAAAATGGCTTATACAAGAAGGTTGTTATGGACATAAACTGCGTCATACCTAGTGGTAAAAGGTTTGGTTCTTACAAGCCTATCAAGGGTTCAAAAAACCTCATTAAGAACTTTTCCTTATTTAGAAGACTAGTTACCTCGTCGGAGGTCCTCCTCCCTCACTCAAAGTGCCTCCCCTCACTAGAGGGTTAACGGACACACCACCCACCCCACCCCCAACACAAAAAACAAGGCTGGGATACCAAAGAAAAAGGGTTACAGATAAGGTATTCTTAGAATTCTGTACTATTCACACAAATTCAACGTACCACATGCTTGTGGTCCTTACAATCAAAAGTGTATTGTCTCACACATCCATGAGCCTATATTTTGTTTTCTTGTTCCTGGTGCATGAACACTTGAACATCTTAAGGTGTAATAATCTCATCCAATAAAGTTTTCGTTAAAGGGTTTTAGTCCATAGCCCAGTTACAGATTTACATCTTGAGGGCGCTTTTTTCAGACCGAGTCACAAAACAATAAAGTTGACACACAATTATCATGTTTTCAATAATCAATATACATTACTCACACAACTGAGATATCCATGCTATAACCATGCCTCACAAAGGGCTTTTCTGCTTTAAAAATAATAATAAAACAAAGGCAGCCCAGTGCACGAAGCTCCCACATAGCGAGATCTGGAGAGGGCAAAATGTACGCAACTTTACCTTCAGTTTGAAGAGGCTATTTCATTGACTTGAACCCGCATCCTCCAAGGCGCTACCGGTAAACCTTTATCATTGGACCCAGTTGCCCTAAAGGGGCTTTTCTGCTAGTTTCACATAAAAAGCCAGTACACTGAAACCAATCTTAATCAGTTTTGTCTAACACATACACACAAAACACTAGTATCATATCCGAAGCTGGTAAAGATGTCCTCTACAAATTCCATGACCCAGAAGAACAAACAACAACTAGTAACATTAGCTTGTAACAAACAAAAACAACCTAGAAGAACAACATTTCGCTTATGAACAGGATTCTGCCATTCTTCTGGCAGCCACATCCTTCCTAACCAATATACCCCACTTCAGAGGAGCTCCAAGCTTACTCCATCCTCTAGGCTTTACCATTCCCAGATATCCAGCACTGAGATCGGATGAATGCAAATGATTCAGTAAACTACCAGCACCCATTTCATCATTTAGGACTGGAATTGACCCGTTCCACAAATTCAACATCTGAACGTGGGGTAAGTTCCCCAAAAAATGTCTGTCAGATGCAACGGTCCCTGATGATCCACTTTCATACCACTCGTTTCCATAATTTCCATAAGGCACAGGGAAAGGAGCATTCATCTCCAAAGTGTTACTTTGGCTAGAAGAACATGCTTGTGACAGCTGAAGATCCTCTGAAGTAATAGTAGTTTCCTGATGAGACTGATCAACCTCGAGCATGTCAAAACTGTTACTCTGCATTGGAGCAAACAGTTGCCTCTTATGAAAATCTGGAGCAAACAGTTGCCTCATTTGAAAATCCGGAGTAAAAGTAGTGTTCTTCAGCTGTGGCAGATGCACCGTTAGGTATTGTTGTTGTGGATTGGTTGAAGGCATGAAATCAAGCAATGCCAGCTCATCTGCAAAAAATAAGATAAATAAATAAGCATCATATGAAATACTATGAAGGTGAAAAAGAGAATGATAATGGGCACTTGGAAGAATATTGATTCTGAGACTACATACTTTGATGTGTGATTGAATCAATATTCTGCAAACTGGGGCCTGTGTCTGGAATAGGAGGTTGTGGTTCAGACAAGGGCCTTGAGGGACCAGCGGATGGCAGCAGCTCTTTGAACTCGATAATGCTTTCCACGTTCTCATATGCCTCCCGTTTCAGATTCTTCACCAAATTCTGCCAAGGAAAGGATTCATAGCTGTCAAATCTACACCTCAATTTTCTTATAACAAATGAAGAGAAGAGAGCATAATCACACTGCAACAAAGTTGCATTTAGTAGAACTCGCCATACATAATGCAAATGCAGAGGCTAATGAAGACCATATATTTGGCCACCTGATGAAACCAAAAAGAGAGTAACTGCACTAACCCAATCATCCGATCTTTTTATGCTTTCCAGTTAAAAAAAAATAGAAATGCCATTTATTTTAAGCTAAATTTTGTGTCAGACATCAATAATTGGCAAGACACTATTCAGATGCTTAGCTTATAACTGAATACAGGTGCCACATGTATCAAGACCTTTCTGTGCACATTCCTGAAATAAATCAACTACTAGCACTATTCCTCTTCAAAGAAATGTCAACCGCAGTCATAAACTGCCAGCATGTGCATGGGTTGAAGGCTTGAAGCAGATACTTCCCAACAAACTCATCGCACAAAACTAGCAAACTAACTCCTTTAATTAAGAAATAATTTCAGAATCACAGTGAGTCATCCATTTACTAGACTAGATGGGTTTGAAATTTATACCTCCTCAAATGGGGTTAGACTATCCACGGACAAGTAATTCTGGCGATCGAATGTCACCATCTTAACCTCATAGATGGAGTTGAGCAACAGTGCAACCACCCCCTTGGCACAGAAATATATGTACAACTTGTCGTCTAAAATGCACTTCCGGGCATGTGTTACAGTTTCTTCCCACACCTTGTTTGACATCCCTTGCCCAAGGATCTATATTAACAGTAGAACAGATGGATTTTATTAGCAACTAATGCCTGATTACAATATTAAATGAAACAACCTTTTAAATTCTAGGGGTTTGTCCTCGAAAAACCCCCTTAGAGTCTTTGTAGAACCAAAAGGAATCCAAATATTTTTAAGGCCCGAGCGGTCCCCTAGGCCCTGTCCGGGTTTTTTTCAATATTATTCATGAGCAGCTATATTTATGCCCAAGCGTAACATACACCCAATTATTTCCCCATTCCTTTTTCCTCTTCCGCATCTCTTCTTCCCCTTCCTCTTCCCCATGTTTCGTATGGGTTCTATCTGGGGTGAGGAGGGGAAAACTAAGAAAAAGAAAAAGAGAAAGAGAAAATAGAAACAAAAGAAAACAAGAAGACAAGGAAAAGGATAAAGGAAAAAGAAAAGAGAAGAAGAAGAAGAACAAGGACGAAGAAAAAGAAATGCCGGAAGGAGAAAGAAGATGAGAGTGGTTTAATAAAAAGTGGAAGAAGAAGAGAAAATCAAGAAGAGAAAGAAGCAAAACAGATGAGGAAAACAAAAAAAGAAAGAGAAATAGAAGAAGACACTGAAGGAAGAAGAAAATGGAGAAGAAGAACCCATCTCTATTTGAGTTGACCATAGATATTGTTGCTCATCAACAATGTCTAAAAAAAATAGGATTTTGATTTGGGAATATTACGCTTGAGCATAGATAACTATGCTCAAGCGTAAAAAAACCATTATTCTGCTTTGGGTATATTACACTTAAGCATAGATATCTATGCTCAAGCGTAATATACCCAAAGCAGGCCACAGACAAAGATGGGTTCATCTTCTCTTTTCTTCTTTCCTCCTCTTCCTTGCCTTCTTTTTTTCTTCTATTTCTATTTTCTCTCTCTTTTTCTTCTTTTTAGTTTTCCCCTCCTTGTCCTAGACACAACTTAAATGGAACAGGAGGAAGAGGTAGGGGAAGAAAAGATGAGGAAGAGGAAGAAGGAATGGGGAAATGATTTGCTAAACATTACACTTGAGCATAGATATCGCTGCTCATGAATAACATTGAAAGAAAAAATGAAAAAAAAACCCCCCTCGGAAAGGGCCCAACGGACCACTCCGGGTGATAGAAATCTCTGGGGCCTTTTTGTTCTGCAAAGACGCTAAGGGGATTTTTCCGAGAAAAACTCAAATAAAACAGTCCAACCAAAAGAATACAAACTTAAATGGTTTGCTTACAGAACGGAGTTTTTCAGGATTCATAACCAGCAACTGCAGAAATTGCTGCACTGTTTTTATCCCTTTCTCAATCAGCCTCTTACAGAATACACCATCTCTTCCTATATTTTTGAGACGCCATATTTCATCCCTCAAGGATGGAGAATCATGTTTCTTGTACACTGTGAAAAATAATGCATGATTAACTGTCAGCATGCCGCTTTTGACTATGCATTTTTATTTACAAAATAGAAAGCAATTGAAAAATGCTAAGGCCCTCTCCCCCTACCTCTTTGTGGGGCCCACATAGGGATTTTTTTTTTTTTTTGGGGGGGGGGGGGGGGGGGGGGTGGGGTGGTGTTGCACCAGAAGATCTGTGTGTGCCCTCTGGTGTGCAGAATTGGGGACTCACCTTATCATCCTATCCCCTTGATCAACAGCTCAGGATCCGGTGTTATTCAATTGTTTTTCTATGTGTGTATATGTATCCATGTAGACATACAGACACACACACAGATGGTATTGTCAGACCGATGGAAATTATGAACAGATCACAGAATGAGGCCACTCATGTAACTGACTTTATTTCTGTAAGGAAAGAGAACGAACTTACATTCCCCACGGTGATCTTTGACGACAAAAGCTTCACTCCTTGCTTCCGCTATTCTTTCTTCGGTGACACTGCCTTCTACAACTCTAGCCCCCAACCTGAATCTTCGACTTCTGATCCAACTGGAATTATCTGTAAATGTGACGTTGTCAAAAGTACCAGTGCCATTCCTAAGTGCAATAACCAGCACTCCGGTCAGCAATGGTCTTCTACCTTCTCTTTCACGAACTACATTAGTGTTGAAGTCCTCCTTTGTCCAAACTAAATTTCCATCCTTTCCAAAATCACCATCAAGGACAACTATCTCTACCTTTATTGAAGATAAAGGACCCGTTGCCACTAGCACTTCAGAATTGCTGCTTCGAATTTCTACATTAACGGGTGTAATTTTGCTGCCAGTGAAAAGTGTGTTGGACAGGCCAGCGTTCAAATGTAACTTCAGACCTGTTGCATCAGGCGCCTGAATTTGATTGAAGGAAGGTCTACAAAAAAATAGCATGAGAAGTATGAAGCTGCCATTAGCTTCCAAGAGATGAAAGGGAAAGCTTCAAGTGAGAAGAGAATCACGCCTTCAACATGCTGGCATGCACAGATCTTCCTGTACAAACACAAGGCTATGCGTGCTGCGGGATATTCCGTCAGAAGAAGTCATACAAATTAGTTCACAGCTTTAATCTTACTTATGTGAGTGAATGCACATAAGCATTTCTCTTTGACCAAGATGTTTTTGCAAAGGGTATGATGCTCTTTCCCCATCTTTTCTTCCTTTTGTGCTTTCAGTTGTAAGGTTCTTATAATCTTCCTTCCTTCAAATGAATTTACCAATTACTGATTTAAATAAAAAAAGGAAGAAAATAAATATTGCCATGTTCCCAAAATCTTGCAATGTTTTAAATAAAAGATATAAAAAAAAGCAATACTAAATTCTAAGGGCCTCCACTTTAAATAAAACCACTTTCCCCAGCATTTTATTTGGTATCAATTGCAGTAACCTCTTCCAAAGAGTCTAATATAGAATTTTATTATCGGTGAGTTTTTCCTAAATCATTGCACCATCAAAGCCTTATTCCAATCATGTTGGGGTCGTCTACATTAATACATACCAATAAAACTGAAAAGATCTTTCCAAATGTGTCACCAAAAAGACTCCATATTTTGGAAATCTCAAGACTAGAAATTGCCAATTGAGATTTCTGATAATGAAATGCAGAAAACACCCTACCATGCATGAAAGAAAGATTTTCCACACCCTGAAAGATTTTCCACACCCTACTGAGGGGCCCAACTTGACGCATGCCAGTCAAGGGTTTAGGGCATGATTGGAAGCACTTAACTTAGATTAGAGTCATGTACAAAACTGAAATGATCAATGATTGTAACCATCTATTTTGTGTGGCCCAAGATGGTTACAGTCATCAAATTATACTAATATCTGGCTCACATCTAATCCATGTGTGATTTTCTCCTGCAAGAATCTGCATTGGTCGTCCTGCATAAAACACAGCGGGGACGGGGTTTCGTGCATGGTAACCCCTACAGAGTACAGACTCCTGCTGGAGAAAATTCTGCTGTAATCCATATAACATTCACATATGTCCCAGCCTTAGGAAGATGATCCAACTACAGAAAATGATAAGACTTTACACCATGTATGTACAGTTTTCCAGTCAATTGAACCACAGCTATACCCACTCTCTCTCTCTCGCTCGCTCTCTCTCTCTCTCTCTACCAAGCCATACATTATATATACGATAAAGGAACAATAATGTAGATTTGACAGGAAAATACCTAGGAACTGAAGGAACATATGATATAAATGCATGTTCCACCTCCTCTCGCACCTGATTAACATAAAAATATAGAAGAGACTATCAGAAACTTGCAAAAATGTGCTTCGAAAGATGAGTACCTAAAGCACTTCCACTGAACAATTGAATCCAACTAATTCCAGCACATCATTTAGGAATGCACCCTATGTCAGGAAAATCTGATTTGGAAAATCTACATGTTGTGACAATAAACTTACACTCTTTTTTTTGTTTTTTGAATGAAACACTCTTTTTTTTTTCGTTTTTTGAATGACAACAATTAATTTAGAGTTATGGACTAATTGAGACAGATAACTTAACATGCACAGCTCTAGTACAGATCACTTAAATAAGAAATAGCAAAAAAGGCAGATCCAGAAATTCAAACAAAAAACCACACCAATATGGCAAGTCCACAGCTCCAAACATCTCATTTCAGGCAAGTGAACAGAAAAAAGGCCAATGCTCGAAAAAGATGTAAATGGATAGGAAAAGCATCTAAAAGGCATAATATTACAGGTCCCGCTTGGCCCAAAAGTCAAAAGCCCAAAACCATGAGTTAAAATATATAAACTTATACAAGTACCGCGGGGCTCACATCGGGATGGGGAGCATTGATGGAGAAGTCTTGGTTGGCCCTACCTATTTGCAATGTTTGGGGCCCATCAGATCTACCTAACCCCTTGATCCAAGCTAACAAATTCAACAGCCTTATATTAAAAAAAAGAAAAAAAATTTCATTCGATCCAATGATCCAGTCCATTCAAATGGATGCAAACCCACGGTATGGGTAAGGCAGGAGGCAGGTCCCTGTGCGCGACCTTCCCTGGATTGGTTATTAAGTAAGTGTGATACATAACTAAACTCAAAAAAGTTAAAAACAATTCATCTCTAAGTCGCACTCCAATGTTCATGTAGGTTATCTTATTAATGGCAGCTGAAACTATACACCGAAAAAACAACACCAATTTCATTTAATAGCAATCACCATGTCTCAAATCTCCCAATATTCCATAATCTATCCAATTCATGTACTCAAATCCAATAATCTTAAGAGAATTTACGTTAAAGAAAGAAAGAAAGAAAGAAACAGGATCAAGAGTCATATACGCATTAACCAGTTCCATGATCAATCACATTCACAAACAAACTAAAAATCTACTCTGTCTTACCACTCTCCTAACAAGAGGTTCCAACAACCTCTGCATCAGCTGCATTTTAATCACTTCTCTCCCAGCGCTGCTAACAACAAATAACCAACAGAAAAGAATTGATAATTAAAATTAAAAAGAAGAAGAAAATCAATTTCTATAAGCATAAAGTCCAATAATGGAGGCAAACCTAAGCAGAGTCGGCCGCTTCCTATCGCGGGGCGGCTCATCCTCATTCTCAGAACACAATACCCTCTTCATGGCCATCCCTCAAGCTCTCAAAACAGAAACAAGACAAGTTGCAAAAATCTAACCAGACCCAACAACGCAAACCCTATCCCCAACAATAGAAACTCCCCCACTAATATAAAGGAAAACAAGTAGAAAGCAGAGGAAGCTGCAGCGAAGCAGCAAAGGAAACTTCGCGGCCGTTAACCGTATCAAATCAACTACAGTGCCGTCCCTCCTTTTTTCATCATCAACGATATCAACGGCAAGCAAAAGCAACCACTAATAAAAAAAAAACGGATTATTATAGGTTCCCTTTTTTTTTTTATTAATAAAAAATGAAACGAAAACCACGATGTTATTATAGCCTTAGCGAAGAATCTGGTACCCCTGAGAGCATAAATTCAAAGATACTGACTAGATTTCGTGCAAATCAATGTGTACAATGAGAAAATATATATATATAAAAGCAGCAGTGATTATGGGGCAGAGGAGGGGTTGTGTTTTGTTTTGTATACGTGTAAGTGGGGAAGGAGACAGGGAAGGTGGGAGGAAGACGCAGAGAAAGAGTCGAAGACGCGGTTTTCGCATTGCTTCCTTCGTGGAAATGGAAATGAGGGGGGACGGGGTGGGGTGCGGCTGCGGGTGAAAAGGACGGGACGGAGGGAATCGAATCAATCCTAAAAAGGTAAAGGGTTTTCTTGTGCGTTTTGTGGCTGTTTCTCTGCAAGTCGACTCGGGAAAATGGATTGGGTTTGTTTGTTTGTGTCTTGCTCTGTGCTTTGGAGAGGAGAGAGAAAGGTGTGGGGGTCGCTACAGCACCGTACGCCATGTTTGCGCGTTTTTCCACTCCTCTTGAGAATTTGAGTACGGATCCAAGTTGCACGCTTCTCATATCTCAATCCACCGTGTGCAATTTCAAATCAAATCAAAATCCTTCAAAAACCCTAAATCCAAGCCTGTTTTGCTCTTTTTACTGTATATGTATTTAAAGAATAATAAACTGGATCCTTCATTTACCACGTGAAATGATATACGATTATATTAAAAGTAAAAAAAATTTTCCTTCATTTTAGAAAAAAAGTCAGAAAAAAAAAAAAAAAACCTCTCAAGCTATTAAATGACAAAAGTAGATGCAAAATATAAAAAAGATTCATTTCATCCTAAAGTCACTAAAAACCAAAAAAGAAATCATCATATTATGATTTTAGTTCATTATATTTTATTTTCTCTTGACATAATGTGCCAATAACGAGGGTGGAGAAGTCAACTTCTAAAATACAACTTTTAATATCTAATTTTTAAAATTTGTCACACTTGCTTGCTAACAACCTAACACGTAGGTCCGCCCTTATTTATTAGTGTTTTGTTTAGCCTCTATAGTAGATCATAGATTAAAATTATTACGTCTAAAAACTATACTTGAATCAATAAATACTAATATAAATGCTATTAGTGCAAATAATACTGCAAAAATGGATTAATTGGAAATACCCTCTACCCCTTTGGGGCCCTCCCCAACACCAAGGAGAGAAACAGAAATTGGTTAATTAAAAATAAAACTAAAAGTAGTGCTTCTTCCTCCAGCTCTAGTCAAGCCATCTATGAACCAACAATGTATCAACAAATTCATCCAACTAAAGTCTCAAATGATGAAACCAATTTCGATCAATTGATCTAGTGGAAAACAAGTGAAAGGAGATCTTTTGTGCTTTCCACCATGGCTTATGATTTACTAACAATTTTAGTATCTATAGTTGCATTGGAGCTAATTTTTAGTGCAGCAGGAAGACTTATTGACAACAAATGAACTGTGCAATCAGAAGAAACGGTGGAGACATGCATGTTCTTGCAAATTTGGTTTTTAGTAAAGAAACAAAAGCAAAACTTATTGTGGAAAAAGAAATAGAAGATGATTTTTTAGCATCAAATCTATCATAGTATTCACATAATTGTCATACTTGTATTTTTTATAAAATTTTATTCAAGTTATACATTTAGACATTATCATCACAGTTGTTGTAACTTTTTTTTTAATTGTCATACTTATAATTTTTATTTTTTATTATAACTTTTATAAAGTTGAAATTTTCATTAAACTTGTAGAGTTTTCTTTTAAGCTCTTGCGTATTATCATTAAAGTCAATGTAAACTTCATTTGAGGAAATAAAATAAAATTCATGTTTTCTCCAAGCAATGTTTGTGCATTTATTATAGTAATTTTAATTTCATCTTAAGAGTTCAACTTAAAATTTTAAAAAAAATTATTTATTTATTATTATTTTTAATTATAAAAATTGGTGGCATGTGGGTAGCAAGGCCAACAAGTCGTTCCTTGGGGCATGCTGGGCCGAACCCACAATGGCCTGGGCATGGGCCAAGCACGGCTAGGAGGCCTTGTAGAGGCAGGACAAATGTTACACCTCAATGTAGACACTAGAACAGTGATGTGGAGAACCTCTACATGGGTAGCGTGAAGAGCTAAATAGAGGAATCTAATCTCTTTTTAATTTTGAGGTTGTTTGAAAATGGGGTTAGATGGTTACGTGGCTTCTTAACTTTGGAGGAGTCAAGTGTTAATTTGTCCTTGCCTAGAAAGTCTAGTTCCATGAGGAAGGGAAGAAAAAACAAGGTAGGTACAGCACATCTACGCGGTGCATGCATTTTTGGTAGCTTAACTAAAGACTAGCAATAAAGGCCTATCCTTAGCTCTTGCCCAAAAATGAAAATATATTAAGATTTAAAATTATTCTAAAAATAAAAAAGAGGATTTTACGGAAAAAGGCCCCTTAAAACTTAAATAAATATGATTAGATTTTAATTAAGTGGATGCACTGATTGGGGCAATTGGGCTCCAATTCGTGCAAAAAGATTTTTTTTTTTTTTTTTTTGTAATTGGGGCTGAGTGACGCTAGGGTTTATATGCTTCGAACCCTTTCTTTTTCTTTCTCCTTCTCTTCTTCCTCTTGCCCAGCGACGTAGCCACTCCTGCGCTCTTTCCCAAGTCATGGTCCCCTACCATTTCTAGTAGAAAGAAGGACATTTTCTCTCCATTGGATCCTCTTTTGTGGTGTACGATTGTCATCTTCCTCGTCTTGTGCCCCACACGTTTTGGTTTCTTCTTGATATCATTTTCTTTCTCTTATTCTTCATCTTTTTTAAAGTATTAACTTCTTTATGATACTGCATCTATACACAAAGTGTTTGTAACCCATCTAGCTATTTCAAAGTTTTTTTTTTTTTTTTCATTAAACAGTATAGTGGGCCGACAATCATTTTTTTCCTAAAATGCACGTTGTATATTAGTTTGCGCTATTAAATATCTAATTATTATTGATTTGTGTTTGAAGAAGAACAAATGTATGTGAACTTTGATGTTTGTTTGAAGAAGAACAATGTAATGGTATGCTTGCTTATTATATGTTTGATATAATACCCTAAAGAGATGCATATAGTGCACAACATTAATCTGTATATTGGAACCTTTTCAAAAATAACTCAAATTTTTGAAAATGTTATTTGATGATCATTTTCTTTATTTTTAACCACCTTTTAAACCATCACTTTAATTCCAGAATTTTCAACCAACTTTGCACATTTTCTTTTAAAAATGTTATATGAAAATTATGAATCTTCATGTTTATTTCATCATTTTTAGCCACTCAAAAAAATACATTTCTCAGAATTTCTAGAAATTTGATTCCGCAAAACAAATAGGCCCAATTTGTTTGCTTGCTTGGACTATTAATTGTATAATGATGCATTGATCAATACCTGAAATTGTTAATGATACTCGTTGAAAATATTGAAATGAAACTATTATGGCTGGTTCTTTTTTGTAACTTTTACAATTACTAGATTCACATTTTGCATTGTATTTGGATCACTTCTTCCTATTAGAACTATTATGAATGAAGGGGTTGTAATAAAGCCCTTGTCTAAATGTAACTTCAAATGTCCCAAATATATCTTATTTTTATCCACTCAAAAGTTCACTTGATATAAATTCTAGGACATGCTTTCGTTAATTACAAGAACCCATGCTCACTTTATTACATTCATATTTAAACTATTAGAACAGAATATCTATCTATCTATCTATCTCTCTCTCTCTCACACACACACATGTATATCATAACTACCCTAGTGTTTGAGATTCATTAAACTTGTAAACTTAGAATGAAGAATTGTATTGGATTCATATCATAGTGTTCTACTTAATGCACTGACTTCATTTTCAAATTTATTACAGTAAATAGATATAATGGAGGAGCAACCTACATTGTTATATGACCAAAATGAACATACATCACAAGTTATCATTAGTGGAATGGTATATATTACATTGTTACTCTAACAGCATTCTGTATTTGGGTTGAACCCTCAATGGCTTGGGCACGCCATGGCCCAAGCACGGCTGGGATGCCTTGTAGCGGCAGGACAAGTTTTACACCTCAATATAAACACTAGAATAGTGATGTGGAGAAGCTTTACATGGGTAGCATGAGGGCTGAATAGAGGATCCGATCTCGTTTTGATTTTGGGTTTGTTTGAAAACGGGGTTGGATGGTTACGTGGCTTCTTAAGTTTGGAGGAGTTGAGTGTTAATTTGTCCTTGCCTTGAAAGTCCACTTCGAGGAAGAGGGGAAGAAAAGACAAAGTAGGTACAACGCATATGGGAGGTGATGCATTTTTAGCAGCTTAACTAAAGACTAGCAACAAAGGTCCATCCTTAGCTCTGGGCCAAAAATGAAAAGATATTAAAATTTAAAATTATTCTAAAAATAAAAAAATATTACTTATCATCATTTATTTCATATAAATTAAAATATAAAGGAGAAAAAATAAATTAAGTAAACTCACAGATGATTAACCACTCTTTGAATTTAAAGGCACCCATAGGGACAACAATTGTGTCTCTAAATTTGATAATAACCCGACTGATAATTAAATAACTTTATTTATGACCAAAAAACACTTTGACGTGCTTTAAATTACCATTAATGGTTGCACAACTACAAACACAAAGATCTTCCAGTCTAATTTATTTAAAAAAAAAACACACAGACACACACACAAAGGGATGCATTCATTAAGTTTTGTGTGTGTGCGTGTGTGTAAATATGTATAACACTCACAAATGTTATATATGCCCAGGCTTTCATCGGCATGATGAAACTTAGGTTTAAATTTTTTTGTGCTAAGTCAATAATCTCATAATATCAAATTTATCCTATTATGATCATAATAACATAGTACAAAATTAAAGTTTTTCTATAGGATATATTGATAATAGGGTGCTATTAATAATTTTATTAATATAGGGTGATGGTGACACTATTTGCCCATATTAATATATTATACCCTACTTTACAAATTTTTTGTACAATATTATGATCATGTTCTTATATTTGTGCTAAGCCTGAGCAAATTGGGTCACCAACAACCTATATATATTAATAAAAATGCATACCTTATTAATAAAAATGTTTAAATTGATTTTAAGGTCACCAGCACCCTATACATTAAGTTACATCAATAATAATAATAATTTGTTAACAAACAGGATCAGCAAGTATTTTTATTCTTGGCCAAGGCTTAGCACAAGTATATTTTACCCAAAACATTTGGAAGACTTATATGTGGTCATCAATCGACTTTAGTTGTAACTTTCCCCAAGCAATGCATGCATTAAGCAACCTGTAAAACACAAAATCCAAAAAAATGAAAATAAGAAATTAATGGTAAAAGAAAGATGTTATTGTGGAAAAAAAGAAGCATTGTTGTTATTATTAATAAGGTATGAAATAAAAAAATATAGTACGAATTATGGCATGCATTCCGTAACATAAAACTTGAAGGCCTCATTACCAAAGGATCCACAAGTACTACAGAATCATCCTTGATGTCTTACAGTAGTTTGAGGTAAAGATAGACATGAACTCAAATAACTATAGAGGAAGTGAAGAACAGAGAGAAACCAAGACTCAAAGCCATTAAATGTGAATCTATTACTAGAGATTACCAGTTTCGGGGGGGGGGGGGGGGTGTGGAGTTTTGGGGTGAAGAATTTAGAGGGGTATTTGTTAGCGAGGGAGTTAAAATGAGGGAGAGGTTTTAGGGAGAGATTTTAAGTTCAATAAATTGAGGGAGTAATTTTAGGAGAGGTGTCATGCCCTGAACCCAAGAATTGGGGATTTATTGAGGATTCCGAGGCGTCATACACGTACCCGTGATAATTCGTGCTATAACAAGACACGTACGAACTGTCACAAGGGTAATCCCACAGGTATGTGTGAGGAAGATCCGTAAACACGTCTTAACAAATATAATTAATTAAGCGGAAACTTGGAGAATTCACCTATACATATCATAAGCATCAATAAAATATTAACTTCAGTTCATTAAATAAAACAAAGTCTATTAATTATCCCAACTACATGCATAAAGTATGAAAATTCATAAATAATACAAAATATAACAAGTGCCAAGATGAATCCTAAGTCAATCCATGGCTAAGCTAAGTCAACCCAAAATAATCATGTTTCGCGCTGTCGAGGAGGATCATGGAAAGACATCTTCCTCATTCTACTCGTTCACATCCGGAGGTAATGCTAGGGTTCCCTTTGGGAGCGCGCTGTGTGCTGGATTGGTAACGGGTTCCATACCTATAACACCATGGTAATATTGTTAACACAACAGTTAAGCAAAGATAAGAATATATGAGCTTAACATGATGTAACAATTGAATTAAAATGACGTAATAATTAAAAGAGAGCAATATCAAAATCTAAGCACTTATGCATATGAGTAACCAAGAATAGGAATCATGAATAAAGAATACATCATACCAAATTGCAACCACATTGCTATCTCCTCTCTAATAAGAGAGTAAATTGATCTGTGGGAAATTACTAACGATCGGGCCAAGACCGACTAGCTACCCTAAGAGCGTCGACTTACTCTTCTAATAATTACTGCAGTAGACAACTGATAAAATATTCTCATTTGGTCATGTCGAACCTCTTATGGGGTTTAAGCTAAGTGATGCCAACTCTAAGCATGTCGAAATTAATATCATACCCATGTTCAACGTATATTGATCTGTTTATACTTATTTGGAAATGTATTTCAATCTTAATAGAAATATTAATCATAAAATCACAACTAAATAGAGTACTGATCATCAAAAATGCATACTAATATAAGCTATCATGTTGAGGTCAAGGTTGTTATCAATATGAATGCAACTAGATTGAGAGGTTATCAAGGATGGTTACTAGCCAACCCTATGCTAGATAATCTGAGTTTCCAAGGTCATTCAATACGGTGTATTCATAAGATGTTCGGTGTCTTTGTGTTACTATTCTCGGCGTTACATTATATATGTAAAAGACACTTCACCTTATGCCAACACCTATGACGTGGCATTGAAAACTAACCGGAGAATCAAAAGGGAAGGAGTGACAGCTCAACACTCTTCCTTCTCCACGTTCAGTTATCGTTGGGCTGGTTGGTGTAACAAATGATCCACTTCTATGGTCATAAATAGTCCTGGGATAAACCTACAACCTATGGTAAGAGTGGGTGGATACCTTAGTCTCTTTCAAGGGTAAAAGGGTGTAACCCATCACTAGGCTACTCCGTAGACTATAGAAAGTCCATAGTCAAGCATAAAATTCATGTTTGAAATACATTCATATCATCTAAGAGTCAGCTTTACCCGACTGATTGGGTATGGGTCCGACCGATCGGACCGGGCCCAGAAGGGAAATTCGACCGGTCAGGCAGATTAGCCGACCGGTCGGACTACCTGGAGAGGCAATTCGACTGATCTAGCTTCAAAACCGACCGATCGGGCCTGAAGCACTCTGTTACGGGCGTGTTCAGTTTCCAACTGATTTCCTTTCCAATCTACTATTCCACTTGTAGTCAAACTAACATAAAGGCTTCCATTCAACATCCTTAGGTCCCTCAAAGGAACACTATCATTTATTCATCCCAAAATCATTAAAAATCATGAATTAATCCCATGCATAACCATTGAACTGTAAAAAGGGTAAATCACAAGAATACATCAAGGATCGAAGAATAAGCCATGCATGTGAAGATAATGTATCCTTATACTTGCCTAATGCTTGGTGCTTCACTCCAATCAACCTATTCATTGGTGTAGAGGTACAAAAGCTCTCCTAAGAAGAAAGTCTAGAACATGCATGAAAATACAAAACCATGAGATACATGCATGCCAAATCCTTGGGTTTCCCTGCCCCCAATGAACCCAATAACTCAAATGGAGATGGGGCTCCTTACCTCAAGTCTTCTACAAGCAGTGGGGAAGGAGATGAGGCTTAGCTTTCAAAGAAGGAAGCAATAGGAGTGATGAGGAAGAAGGAAGACTCCAAACTTCTTGCATGCAAGTCCAATCACTAAAGAATGGAGGCTAGATGAGGAAAAAAGAAGTGGAAGGAGAGGGAGAGCACCAGCTACAACAGAAATGAAGAAAGGGAGAACGAGAAGGAGAAGGAGGTCGTTGGTGGCTGAGGTTTTTAAATGAGTGAGTTTCTGGAATTTACAAACAAGCCCTAGTAGTTTCTTGGATCCTCAAGTTGGGTCAGTTGGGCTTAAATGGGCTGGAATGAATCCAAATGGAATTGGACCAAACACGAAAGATGTCCCACAAGATGAAACTCACCCAATGCCATCAATATGATGCATTAATGGTACAGCACTATGAAAATGCTAAAATACAAAAGGTCCTGAACTACCTAATAAGGTTCGAACCCGACCCGACTACTTATCCATGAACCAAACCTCTTGAGATTTGGGCTCAATTAGCCTAATAACATATTAATTAAAGTAAAACCAACTTAATTACTATAAATCATTATTATCTAGGGTTTGGACCTTACAAGAGCGTGAGACAATTTAAAACGGTTGAAAAGATTGGAATGTATAGACATTGACTAATGGAGAGATTTTAGGAAGTTAGTGCCACATGTCAATTTTCCAATAAGATTAGAAAGTCATCATCATCATCATCAAAGCCTTATCCTAACCATGTTGAGGTCGGCTACATGAATTTTATTTCTCTATTCCGTTCTATTTTGAGCTAAATCTTTCGATAAGTGCAACTTCTTCAAATCTGAATTAATGACTTCCGTCTATGTTTTCTTCGGCCTACCCCTACCTCTTGATGGACCCTCTACCTGTATATCCAAACTTTTTCTCACCGGGGCCATTACTGGCCTGCGCTCAATATGCCCAAACCATCTTAAACGAGTTTCTCTAATTTTATCTCCTATTGGTGCTACCCCTAAATGTTCTCAAAAGCGCTCATTTCTAATTTTATCTTTCCTAGTTTTACCACACATCCACCAAAGCATTCTCATTTCCGCTACATCCATCTTATGAATATGTGTCTTCTTAATTGGCCAACATTCTGCTCCATATGTCATAACTGGTCTAACCACTGTCCTATAAAATTTTCCCTTCAAATTTGTTGGCATTTGTCTATCACAAAGTACTCCCGAAGCTAGTCTCCACTTCAGCCATCCAACTCTTATCCTATGCTCCACATCTTCGTCAATCTCCCCATCCTTACTAATCATCGAGCCTAGGTACCGAAAAGAATCTTTACGTGGTATCTCATGGGTTTCAATTTTGACAGTGGTTTCAACACTTTGTATATGTCCACTGAAATTGCACTCCATATATCCTGTCTTTGTACAACTTATTTTAAAGCCTCTAGATTCTAATGCCCTCCGCCATCTCTCAAGCTTTGCATTTACACCCTCTCTTGATTCATCCACCAATACTATATCATCTGCGAACAGCATACACCATGGTACTTCTTCTTGAATATGCACAGTTAACTCATTCATAATTAATGCAAAGAGATAAGAGCTTAAGGATGATCCTTGATGTAAGCCTATAGTCATGGGAAATCCGCCCGTTTTTCCACATGTGGTTTTCTCATTTGTTATTGCACCTTCGTACATATCCTTTATAATTTCAATGTAACATCTTGGGACATTCCTTTTCTTTAAGACCCACTAAATTAAATTCCTCGGTACCCTATCATAGGCTTTTTCCAAATCGATAAAGACCATATGTAGATTTTTCCTCTTTGCTCGGTATTTTTCCATTAATTGCCTAAGTGAAAAGATAGCTTCCATAGTTAATCTCCCTGACATAAAACCAAATTGATTTTCCAAAATCGTAGTCTTTTTTCTTAGTCTTTGCTCTATTATTCTCTCCTATAACTTCATAGTGTGACTCATAAGTTTAATCCATCGATAGTTGATACAATTTTGTATATCTCCTTTATTCTTATATATAGGTACTACAATGCTTCTTCTCCATTCATCCGGCATTTTCTTTGTCACAAGTATCTTATTGAATAGTCTATATAACCAACTTACTCCAACCTCTCCTAAGCATTTCCATACCTCTATCGGAATACCATCTGGGCCGGTTGCCTTTCCTGTCTTCATTCGCTTCAATGCTTCCTTCACTTCCACCTCTCTAATTCTACGGAGAAAAGTATACTCTTGTAATGAAGTATCCTCCTCCACTCTTGTATCGCCCAAATATTCTTCATTTAAAAGTTTACTAAAATATTCTTTCCACCTTTCTATAATATCGTTGTCCTTCACCAAAATATTTTCCTCATTGTCCTTGATACATTTGACATGATCTAAGTCCCTACTTTTCTTTTCTCTTATTTTTGCAAGCTTAAAAATATCCTTTTCTCCTTCTCTTGTTCCCAACCTATTATAGAGGTCATCGTATGCTTTGAACTTTGCGCTACTTACTACTTTCTTAGTTTCTTTCTTTGCCTTCTTATACAACTCAAAATTTTCTATACTCTTAGTCCCCTGCCAAACTTTGTAGTAATGTTTTTTTTGTCGAATAATTTCCTGAACCTCCACACTCCACCACCATGTTTCTTTATTAATATGTCTCTTCCCTTTTGATTCTCCAAGTACCTCCTTTGCAACATTCCTAATGCAATTAGCCATTTGATTCCACATTACTGTAGTTTCTCCTTCAATATTCCATTCTCCTTTCTCAATCATTTTGTCCTTAAATATATTTGCTCTTTCCCCCTTCAAATCTCTCCACCTTGTTTTAGGGTCCATTTTGTTTACTACTGCTCCCTTTTTACTTCTAATGTAAATATTTAAAACTCCAAGCCTATGTTGCGTAGTCAAACTCTCTCCTGGGATAATCTTACAATCTTTACAAGCCAATCGGTCCTGTTTTCTAACTAGAAAAAAGTCTATCTGACTCCTATTACTCCCACTTTTATATGTAATTAAATGCTCATCTCTCTTTTTAAAGTAAGTATTTGCTATTATAAGATCAAATGCCACTGCAAAGTCTAATATAGTGTTTCCAAATTCATTCTTTTCTCCAAATCCATGCCCTCCATGCACTCTCTCATATCCTCTATTATCTCTTCCTATATGCCCTTTTAAATCCCCTCCAAGGAAAATTTTATCACTATTTGGGAGTTCTTCTTATTAAATCATTAATCTTCTCCCAAAATTGTCTTTTCACACTTTTTTCTAGTCCTACTTGGGGAGCATATGCACTAATGATATGAATTATGTCTTCCTCTAGTACTAGTTTAATTGCTATAATTCTATCACCAAACCTCTTTACCCCCACAATTTTTTCTTTTAAATCCTTATCTATAATTATACCCACTCCATTTCTTGTATTACTCTTTCCTGCATAGAAAAGCTTATATCCATCCATGAGTTCCTTAGCTTTATTCCCTTTCCACCTTGTCTCCTGTATACAAGCCACACTAATTCTTTTTCTTTTCATTACCTCAACTAACTCCATGCTCTTGCCTGTCAAGGTTCCTATATTCCAAGTAGCAAGTCTAATTTTCCTATTTCTCCTTTTCTTCTCATGGACTAACTTCTTTAACCGCATTAGTCCAAAGTCATGCGGTAGCCCTTGCACACTTTTCAGTGCAGCCAGGCGATCCTGCAATGCGTCGCTTAAAGCGGGGAACGCCCTAGCCTTATCGTGAAATATCATTTGTTCAGAATTCATGTTTGGGTTGTGATAAAGTTTTACGCTGGCTGTCACCTACCTAACGCAACCCTCCTCCTTTACCCGGGCTTGGGACTGATGATGATTAGAAAGTGCAAATATTGCCTATGGAGAGATTTTAGGAAGTGAGTGCCACATGTAAAATTTTTGGATGCTGGTGTGGCGCTTTAGCAAAAAAAGAAAAAAAAAGTGGTAACTTGGCACCCTCCACATGCCTCTGTCCTTGTAGCTTTAATATATATATATAATGCCAAATGCCACGTGGCACTCAGACAAAAAGACATTTGAAGACTCTCCACCCAAAATAGCTAATCTTAAACTTATGTGACATTTAGCATGGAAGGATGGGATGCGAGATTTGGGATATGGAAAAGCAAATGTCAAATATTATTTTGATACTTTATGATATAGATTCCAAATCAATGCAAAAGCTCTTCAAAAAAATATTAAAAAATAGAGAGCACTTTACTCGAAAAATCATCTTAGGTGATACCAAAACCAAAAAGTCACCCAAGCATAGGGTGCACCAAAGTGGCCAAACGTGACCACTTAAGTGTTTTTTTTTTAACATCTAATCACAGAGCGTTGAATTTGACGCTTCCTTGTGTCCTTAAATCCCAAAGAAACCTTATTTGTTTCATCTTCTTCCTTGCCATGTTTCTCTCTTTCTCCCAAACAAACACCACTCTCTTCATCATCTCCTTCTACCATTCCAACTCTCTTTTCCTAGCCGAGCTCACCCACTTGCCGAAACCACACAGATCCACCCATGTCCAACAACCCAACCCGACTTCTAACCCAGAAACCTCTCCAAAACCCACCCACTTGCACTTTCATCTTTTTTACCCATCAGCCCAACTCCTGCAAGTGGGGCTTGCCTCCAACTAGTAATCCCATCAAAGCCCACGACATGTTCGGTCTAGGTCCCTTGCATAGCCTTAAAATCAACCCACACCAGAGTAACCCTTTTTCATGATTTATAAAACATTAAGAACAAAAAAACCCATATGCAGAATCATTACTATCAATGCATCAAAATAGCAATAAAAAAATCATCCCAAAGCATCAAAAGTAGAACAAACACTAAAAAATCCTTTTACCCCTAAAAACCCACAAATCTCCAAATTTAGCAGAAGGAAATATTGATGAGCAATAGTGTGTCATATGTGGCGTAGGAGTGAGTCATGCCTGGCTTGAGAGAAACGAGTTTGATCTTAATGTGCGTGAGTTGTGCATGACATAACCTCTTCTTCTTACTTGTACTGAGAGAGCGAGGAAGGAATGTCGTTTTAAGGTCACATGTGGTACACCTACAACTTGTATGACCCTTTTTTTTTTTTTTTTGTTTTGGGGTCATCTGAGATAATTTTTCTAGTAAAATTCTCAAAAATAAAAGAAGTCAAAAGAGTCAAAAGATAAAATAATATAATAAAATAATAAGTTTGACACATTAGTTGAAGTTCATACTTTTAGAGATGCTAAATTCCAAACTTTTCAACTGTCACATAAGCCATCAATTGAAATTTGGCATCTCCAAAATAACATCTTCCTTGAAGATGCTCTAAGAGAGGATGAATTCTAATACTTTTTCTCCACTCTTTACTTCTTTTTGTTCAATATATGATTTAGGAAGTGGGCTAGATCATAAATTGGGTGTATTTAGTCTTGAATAGGCACCCCTCAAAATGTCTATTCTGACTAATCAACAACCGGCGTTGGCACTATCACTTGAAGCCTAGATATACTATGTTTTTTTTCTAACAATTTAAATAACGACTGCATTGCATATAGATTGGATGGTACATATTATTTTAACAATTTGTCTTGATAAAAGCTTACAAAAATTGGCAATTAAATAGGACCATAGCAAAACCCCATTTCTTTTGATTTAAAGTCAGAGCAAATTAAGGATGGAAAGCATCATAGCCAATGGAGTACTATATAAATATAAGGACAAACATGTTTTGATATGAAGTGAACATAATACAATGTTTAGGTCCTGTTGATATAATAGCTATTAACCTGACACAGAGCATTAATTAGATTTAAATATACACAAACATATACAGAAAATTAGAGAAAGATAAGATGGAATAGAGGAAAAAGAATGACAAGTTCATCAACTTGTAATCATGTAATTGGTTTTGATATAAACTAAAAAGAAAGAAAAACTCATAAATCAATACCAAATTCCTCCCAATTGACATGCATCAACTCCTATTACAATTAGGAAAACATGAAAATCTAATCACATTTAAATTTCATTAATTAACAAGAAAGAATAACCTATCATGGTACCCTTTCTATGACTATTATAAGCATTATGAGTGTTGGCTAATTCATGAGTTGGACAAAACTTTAGGTCCATTTAGTTATATTATATATTTTTTATAGAATAGATTGATGTTCGAGTCACCAAAAGAGCTGAAGTGAAGAAAACAAAAAATTAGGAAAATCATGTGCCGATCAATCGGGCAAGCATCCGATCAATTAATTTGGAGGAAAAGGCAATACCTGACCGATCAAGTATCTATCTGATCAATTGGATGGTTTACAAAAACCCACTTACCTATTACGAAATTATTTCATATTTGTTCCATGATTAATAAGTTGAGTTCTATAAGAACTATCCTTATGATGGACAAATTGTGGGTTATTTAAAGAGTTCATCTCTCAACTCTAAGGTACGTATCTCATTATTTTAAGTAGAGATTACACTTTGAAGATCGCCCTTTTTTTTAGATCTTTTATTTGAGAGATTATCTTGAAGCTTTCAGTTCTAAAGTTTGTGGCTTCTATTTTTTTTTTTTATAAAAAATTGTTCATTTTGTGATTTAGGGTGATTGGATGAAGCGAGAAGAGCATTGCATGGTGATAGACTGCTATGTCGAGGATTTGTGCAAGAAAAACTACGGTCCTTAGGTCGAGGGAGTGACTAAAAAGGGTTGTGAGTTTATCTTATAATTGTTTGAAAGTAGTGCCTAGTTTTGCTAGTCCGGAAGGGCTCATGGTTTTTCTCGTTTGGGCTTTCGACTTTAAAATTTTGCGTGTCTTCTTCTTGTATGGCTGATTGCTTTTGTTTGCTAGTTCATTTATTCTTCCACTGCATACATATAAATTGAACAACAATCTAGAAATTTGAAACTCCAAAAACTTTCAACTACAGTTGAAAAAGAACGATCTCAAATATCTAAGTCATGTGGCAGATTTCTAAGCAACTTGTCTAAATTGCCTATGAAGTCAGAGACCATCAACAAGAGTACAATCAACAATGTAACTGATTACCTTTTTTCCTTTCTAGTCAACAACATGGGACTATCTGGTGATGGCAGTTATCCAATCAAAGCAATTTCTAAGCCATGGCAAATGAATTGGACGGTGAGATGGACCAACTACTTTAAGGAAGATGGCGTGAAGCATGGAGATAACATACTACTGTGAATTGATTAACATGACTTTCAAAATCACATCTTTCACAATCTAGAATTTCCAAGTTCGATATATTTATGACAGCTAATTAACACAAGCTTGTAGAGGGTGGTATAACATTTAAATAGTAATAGGTATAATCATTGTGCATTACTTGAATTCAAACCATTTAAAGCAGCCAATAAAGTTAAGATACACCAAACATAAGATAAAAGGATTAGGCCAATTGTAGTCATTGAACATTAGATGAGTACAACATTGTTAAATGTTTAACACATTATATATGTATAAGTAATCTAGAAGTTTCAACCAAGTGCCCTGCCTGTTTGTCGTTTACTTGAAACTGTGGAGAACGTTGAAAGCAAAATATGTTAGGTTTTAAGGGGTTTCAAAAATTGAGTTTTCATAGTCTTTTTTTACAAAGAGAACTTTGTGGTTTTTCAAGAGTCTTACATTGGAAAACTGCAAAACCTTTGAACACTATATAAGTACTTCATTGTCCTTTATACTTCAAGCTCTTTTGGACTATTTTGCCACAAGCCTTATGCGCGCGCACGAACCGAGCTAGGTCCGAGGGTCTCAATCCGGAAAATGTTTAACCGAATGTGTGTTCGCGACGCGTATCCTACGTGATTATTGCACGCAGAGGGGGTCTAAATCCCAGTCTGGCCTTCCTCAGGAGACCCATATTATGATATTAAAAATGTTTATTACTTCCATTATACCCAATGACTATTTTTTTATTATAAATTGGGCATCTAGGTTCAAACGAAATTAGAAACTTTTTCTCTCCTTCTTTTGCTTTCCCTGTTTTTTCTTTTCCTTATAAGCACTCTCTGTTAGAGTCCTGCTGATCTGAACTTGGTGTGCGACCAGGGGGGATCATACTTGTTGACCCATAAAAAATTGCAAATAATGCAGCAAAGACACTACAAGCTTTGGATTATAAAATTTCAAAGTTTTCAAAGCATTTGGACCTCATTTCAGCTCAAATCAGGCTTCGAAGGCTGTTTGCTAGCTTCTTGGGAATTGCTGTGAGACCTGGCACTTCCACATGTCGAAGCAATCTCCTATTCAATGAAATGCTTTCAAATATATTTGAAGACTATCCTTTAAGGATTCAGAGCATTTGGACATCATTCGAATCTAAACTCAGTCTTGATGGTTATATACTGTGCTCTGTGGGTCTCAGTACAAAGCGACACCTCGTGAAGATCAAACAATCTAGGACTCTCAAAGGAATCTCAAATTATGCCTAAGAGAGGCCCTACAAAGTTTCAAGATAAACAAACATCATTTGGCCGAAAAGATACAAGCATGTCAACTTAGGGTCAGTTTCCCCCCAAACCATGGGGTCACAGACCAAAGTCCTACTTCCTGATGTCCAAAGCTGATGAAATTCAAAGGAATACTCCAAGATGTTCCTAACGTCAATCCTTCCAAGTTTCAAACCAAAACGAGGTCATTTGGGCCTCAAACAGTTGAAACAAGGGCCCACTTTAATGAAAAGTCAACTGGAGAGTTGACTGATTTCAGAAGGTCAAAACAGGTTAAAACTTCTGTGACACACTCAAAATAGTGTCAAAAAGTGTCCCTCTAAGTTTTGTGAAGATTAGACTTCGTTCGGGCCCCAAACAGGTGAAAATGGGTCATAAATGCAAAAGTCCAAAAATGGGCCTTGGGAGTGACCGCGGCTTGTTCATCAAGGGAGTTGACCAACTTCAGATGTCAAAACGAGTTGAAACTTCTATGACACACTCAAAATAGTGTTAACGAACATCCCTCTAAGTTTCATGAAGATTGGACTTCGTTCGGACCCCAAACAGGTAAAAATGGTTCACAAATGCAAAAGTCCAAAAATGGGCCTTGAGAGTGACCACAACCTGTTCATCAAGGGAGTTGACCAACTTCAGATGGTCAAAACGAGCTGAAACTTTTATGACATGGTCAAAATAGTGTCAAGAAGCATCCCTTCAAGTTTCGTAGCAATTGGACTTCATTTGGGCCCCAAACAAGTGAAAATGGGTCGCAAATGCAAAAAACCCGAAACTAGGCCTTGTCCGCAACCGCGGCTGCGGTCACGGACCCCCAAAGGACACTATTTGTGGTTTTGGGCAGTTTTTCTCCACTTCTGTCTGAAGTGTAGCTTCCCACAACTCCCCTCAACTCCTTGGAACCACCAAAAACCACCTGAAGGCTCTATAAAAGGGGTAGTGTTTGAAGGAAGGAGGGACAGTGAACATACAAAGAATTTCAAGAACACAAAAGGCAATCAAAAGCATTCAAGCAAGAGGACAGTAGCATTCCATGACCTTTTTCCCTCCTTTTCTCAATTACCAAGATGAGCAAGAAGGTTTAGAGGAGGAGGAGAAGAGAGGGTGACTAAAGAAAAAGCCATATCCATGCATTGACGATTATTCGATGGATGACGTTGTCATCTTTTTTTTTTCTCATTCGAGGGGGATTCTTGGCCATCACAGAGGTTGTGAACAAGCCCCTTTGGGCCTCATTTTGTTCCTTGAAAACCATAGGTTCAGAATGACACAACTTTGGCTTCCTACGATACCCTCTTCAGACTTGAATAAAAGACAGTCCGTAAACATAAATGATGAATTACAAAGTTTTCAATCGATTCTATAGTCGAATTCGATCTTCTCAATGGTCATTCAATACCCCAAGATATCATAAAAGGGATTTTCAACACTTGAAAAAGTTTGGAAGAAGAACCAGCACGAACAGCATAAAAAACAGAGACAAACAGTGACCGTATAGTCATTGTCTGCCAATGACCGTGAGTCACGGTCACTAGCAAGTGCCAGTGACCGTGGGTCACGGTCACCCCCCTTTTTTCTTCTTTTTTTTTTTTTTTTTGCATTTTCTTACTCTATGTACATTTTCTTGTATTTTCCAAATTGATATCACATCTAAGACTTGAGGGAGGGGTTGTAAATTTTGTAAATTTGTGTAAACAACCTGCATCCCCACGGTCAGGGCGTTAGAACCCATGTAAACAAAGGGATATTAATGATGAACTATAATTAATTTTCATTCTTGTTAACGCTTGAAGTGCGTGAATGTTGGACATTGAATCCATTACACATTTCTACGTCATTTTTTAAGCGCGATCAATACTGTGGAAGCCATTGTATCCTGGGGGTAATTCTAGCTGAGAGCCTCTTCACATCTGGGTTTATCCCGAGGGGCGGAACTTGTCCTAAAGAGAGGGTCCGCTGACGTGCCTCGGCCAACAACTACTATTCATGCTTTTCATAGATTTCCGCCATCACAACATCCCATCACAGTACTGCAGATTATTTGGTACTATTGTTTCAGTTTATTTGTTTTACTACAGCAATTTATAACTTTTATATTTACAACAATTTTAGGACGAAATAAGGCTACCTCTATTTTTAAGTTCATGCATCAAGATTTGATCCGACTGAATAGTTTTTATGGGTCCAACTTTGGACGCTGGTAATAAAAAGTTTTATTTCTATTGACAGCTTTGAAAGTAGCATATGTTTTAACAGAACCATGTCCTAATTGTGAAGAGCAACCAGGAGGCTCACATGCACGAAAAAAATGAAAAGAAGATGATTATTTGTGTAAAGGGCATATCCTAAACTTGGTTGCAGACAACATCTACAATCAATATTTTGATGCTTTGTCATGCCCGAACCCGAGAATTGGGGATTTACAATGGATCCCGAGGCACAGTACATATAACCCATGACAATTAGTGCCATATCAAGATACATATGAACTGCCACAAGGGTGATTCTACAGGTACGTATGATGAAGATTCGTAAACACGTATCAATCATTTCAATAATTAAGCGGAAACCTAGAGAATTCACCTATACATATCATAGACACTAATAAAACATTCACTAATTTATTAATATATCTAAGGTATGTTAATTCACCATCCACATGCACGTAGTACTAAGATTCCATAAACATATACAAAAATGCAAGATGATATGTTTGTCAAACAATAATTCCTAATAGCAAAACAATGATGACATGATCTACTATAAGCCAAACGGTGGCTATACACTAACAACCCAAAAAGAACCATGGTACGTGCTGTGTAGGATGACTAGTAAAAGAATCATCCTCGTTTCATTCATTTATACCCCGAGATACCGTTGTGGTTTCCTCCGGGGGTGCATCGACTGCCGTACTGACACTGGGTTCTGTACCTGTAACACCAATGGTAGTACTGTTAACACGATGGTCAAGCAAATATATGGGTAATAAGCCTATCATGATGTAACAATTGAAATTACACAAAACATAATGATTAAAAGAGAGCAATAACGAAAGCTAGGAATGTCATCCATGTGAATATGCATGAACGAAGAATCATAGATGGAAGGATAATATCACACTAACTGGCATCTACGTAGCTATCTTTTCTCTAGAAAGATAGCATATCGTACAGTGGAAAGTCACTAGCGGTCAGACTAAGACCATTTAGCTGCCCTAAGAGTGTCGATCAACTCTTCATATAACTGCTGCAGTAGGTAACATATTGAATACCCTCATTTAATCCTATCAAACCTCCTATGGGTAAAGCTAAGTGGTGCCGACTCAATGTATCAAGACTGATCCGAATTCATACTTTCATATTTATCATACATAGCGATCGACTCATACTTATACAGAAACGTATATCAGTCTTGAGATCGTAACCAATCATAAAATCAGGATTAAACGGAGTAACTGAAAATCAACAATGCATACTTAAACAAGCTATCAAAGCTCGAACTCTCTCAACCTTAGCTACACCTATCTTGGCTCATGGGCTCACACTCAGTAGAAGCTTCGTCTTCGATTTTGCCTCAAGGTTTACTAGGAGAAATGGGTACATGATTAAATCATGTTGAGGGCAAGTTTACTTAAAGATGTGAATGCATTCAGATTGAGATGTTAACAAGGAAATTTACTAGCCAACCTATACTAAGACATTCCGTGTTTCCTTAGTCATTCAATACGACGTATTCATAAAACGTCCGGTGTCAATGTGTTACCAAAATTTTAGTGTTACAATGTATAAGTGATGGACACCACTTCTTATGCCAACACCCATTACGTGACGTCAAGAAACAGCCAAAAATCAAAAGGGGAATGAGTGACAACTCAACACTCTCCCTTCTTAGTATATAATTACCATTGGGCTAATTTATTTGAGGTAAAGGTATCACTTCTAAGGCCCTAAATAGCCTTTGATTATACTTAAAATGTTAAGGTAAGATTGGCTTAAAACACATCTCTAAGGTCTAAAAACTAAAGCTAAGATAACTCCCAATTAATCCTTATTTTAAACAAATAAAATAAGGTTGTACTAAAACTGGGGATATATTGCTTCCCCCATGACTCTCATACAAGGTTCCCCAAAAAATCTCTATAAAATTAACTCTCATTTCATAAAATAATTGTGCTTATATAGAGCTTGCCTCACAAAACATCGTGAGTGAGCTCTGTAAAGAATTTTGGGCCCTAAAATATTAAAAAAAGTCAAAGAATACAATTTATTATTTTTTTATCTAGTAAAGCAGTCAAAAGTATTACCCATTTTTCCATACATACTAGTACCTACCGGAGCTTCGGTAAGGCCCGATATTCCGACAATTTTGGATATTATTATTGTTGTAGAGAATTTAGATAATCTAATGATTAATTTTAAAACACCTCAGCTCCACCAAAGATCAAGAGTGTAGCCTCTCCTTGTGCCCCACAACATACTAGGGAAGGTCCATGGTTGGATTTTTTTATTATAAATTAAGCACCTGGGTTCAAACGAAATTAGAAACTTTTTCTCTCCTTCTCTTGCTTTCCCTGTTTTTCTTTTCCCTATGAGCACTCTTTACTAGAGTCCTGCTAATTTGAACTTGGTGTGCGACCAGGGGGGATCATACTGTAGAAGCCATTGTATCCTGGGGGCGATTTCGGCTAAGAACCTCTTCACAGCTAGGTTTATCCTGAGGGGCAGAACTTGTCCTAAAGAAAGCGTCCGCTGACGTGCCTCAGCCAACTACTGTTCATGCTTTTCACAGATTTCTGCCATCACAACATCCCGTCACAGCACTGCAGATTATTCGGTAATATTGTTTCAGTTTATTTGTTTTGCTACAGCAATTTGTATCTTTCATATTTACAACAATTTTAGGACGAAACAGGGCTACCTCTGTTGTTAAGTTCATGCATCAAGAATTGATCCAATTGGATAATTTTTATGGGTCCAGCTTCCGACGTTGGCAATAAAAAGTTTTATTTTTGTTGACAACTTTAAAAGTAGCATATATTTTAACAGAACCATGTCCTAATTGTGAAAAGCAACCAAGAGGCTTACATGCATGAAAAAAATGAAAAGAAGATAATTATTTGTGTAAAGGGTATATCCTAAACTTGGTTGCAAACAACATCCACAATCAATATTTTGATGCCTTGTTATGCCCCGAACCCAAGAATTGGGGATTTATAGCAGATCTCGAGGCATAGTACACGTGACCTGTGACAATTCCTGCCATATCAAGACACGTACGAACTGCCACAAGGGTAATTCTACAGGTACGTGTGAGGAAGATCTGTAAACACATATCAATCATTTTAATAATTAAGTGAAACCTAGAGAATTCACCTGTACATATCATAGACACTAATAAAACATTCACTAATTCATTAATATATCCAAGGTCTGTTAATTCACCATCCACATGCACATGGTACTAAGATTCCATAAACATATAAAAAAATGCAAGATGACATGTTCGTCAAACAGTAATTCCTAATAGCAAAACGATGATGACATGATCTACTATAAGCCAAACCGTGGCTATAAATTAACAACCCAAAAAGAACCATGTTACGCACTGTGTCGGATGACTAGTAAAAGAATTATCCTCGTTCCACTCGTTTATACCTCGTGGTACCACGATGGTTCCCTCCAGGGGCGCATCGATTGTCGTATCGGCACTGGGTTCCGTACCTGTAACATTAGGGTAGCACTTTTAACATGACGGTCAAGCAAATATAAGGGTACATAAGCCTATCATGATGTAACAATTGAAATTACACAAAAACGTAATGTAACACCCCGATCCCTTTGAGCCGGATTAGTGGCTCATTAGTGTGTGTTTTGTTTTGATTATTCCTTTCGGATTTGGTTTTGGGCCTTGGATAGGTAGTTGAGTGACCTTTGACCTGAGATAGGTAGTTCTAAGCCCTTTTTCGTAATTTTGCTTTTGTTTTGCTCATATCATCTTTGCATCATATTGGTGTCAGCACGCGTATTTCGTTGAGCTCAACAATTTCCGTAACTGTGTCAGATCCGTTTGGAGTCAATTGGGGAAGATGGACCTTCGCGTGACTTAATCTGTAAATTGCTTAAACCCATTGGACCTTGTTTTAAAACTACAAATCTATAAATATAAGTCAGCTCACAGGTGTCTTTCTCCTTGCCCATTTGTCTCGATCGATTGCATGCAAGATTAGGAGCAGCTCCACGTTCGTTCATCTCTCTCTCTCTCTTCTTTGCTTCTCTTGATCGATTGCCGTTGGATTCTCATTTTGTTTTGGATTGGGTTCCTTCTCTCTCATCTCCATCTGTAGCTTGGTAAGTGGGTTCTTTCCCAATTCTTTCTTCTTCTTCTTCTCCAATTGTTTCTCCTATTCTATGATTGCTTTGTCTTCCTCTCATGCATGGTGTATCTCTTTGATTTGCTTTGATTTTAGTTGCTTTGGGAGCTTGAGTCAGTGGATTGGTAGAGATTTGAGGCAAGTATAAGTACAGACTTTTATAACACACATGGGTGCTCTATTTGAATGCTTTGATTTCCATCTTCTTTAGTGTATCTGATGTGTTACAGCCACATTTGGTAAAATGGAACCTCTGTAACTCATTTTGTGCAGTTTCTGTGTCAAAATTTCGTTTCTGTACTCAACCCATTTTCGGATCTGTATTGCACGGCTAAGCCGTGAACTTCTACGGCTTGATTTCCAGAGACTCGAAATTTGAGTTTTGTTCTACGGCTAGGATACGGCTAAGCCGTAATTTGTCCTACGGCTGAGCCGTAAGCTAGCCGTGACCCAACCGTACCCCAGCCGTGAATTAAATCTCTGATCAGTCGAAACTTTTCTGATATCAGTACTCCTACGGTGAGGCTACGGCTAAGCCGTGGAATGCTACGGCTAAGCCGTGGATTGGTCTACGGCTAAGCCGTATACTGACTGTAGCTCAGCCGAAAAAGGCATCAGATCAGAGGAGAAAGATGATCAGTTTAGCTGTGTTTTGAATGGAACCAGGGTTAAGCTGTGGTGCATAATGCGTCGAGCGCGTAAGATGTCTCCGGCTCAACCATAGGTCCCTCATGGCTAAACCGTTAGGCATGGCAATTCTGAAACATAACTTAGGATAATGGTGAGACTTGTAGGGCTCAAATACAGATTGATCACCCTTGTAAACCGGCCCAATGGATTCTTGGAGCGCATGAATAGTCTGTTCGGCTGTGACTCATTCATGTGGGTGTTGATCACTGTTAAGCACCTCCCCATGGGTGTTGGTTTAAGGGACGTCGGTGCACGCACAGATTACACTGCAACACTTTGATGGCAACGGTGCATTGACTAACTTAAAACTACATCAACATGCACGGTTAGTGACAGTGAACAACTAGCTTAGGACTGGCTTGTAATGAACCTTGACTCCGTATGAATCTGAGATGCATTGCATATTGTTTATGGTTTTGCCCTCTGTTCTGTTAATCTATGTTATGCATTCCTCAGTCATTTTGCTTTCGTTCTGTATATCTGTATCATTCTTTGTTCGGCACTAAGTTCTGATCTATGCTGTGCTTTGATTTAATCTATGTTCTAATCTGTAATTCGACTATGCTTTGTATATTCTCTGGCTTTGTATATTTTGGGTATTCCCTGGTGGCTCTGCCCAGAGATTAATACGTGAGGATAAGATCCGGTCTTTGTCATCGGTGAGTCCAAAGCGGATAATCTCCCTTCCTATGGATTTGATTTGATTGGTATTGGTCTGGCTCTACTCAGCCTCAGCCCTAGGATGCCCGACGGGGTTACCTCTGGCTTAGATCTCTGTATCTCTGTATTCACTGCAGTGTCGCTTTGTCTTGGGACCCCGGAACCCAGGAACCTGAGACCCACTTGTACCCTGGCCCGGTCAGTGGTGTTCTCCTCTGCTCTGCTTTGCTCTGCTCTCTATTGGAGAGAACTTGGTTAACGTAGTAGCCACTTAGTCAGTAATTCTATGTTTGATTCACATATCATGTTTTACTTCTATGCACGATTGGCTTAGTTTCCTAATATGGAACTCTGTATTTAATCTTCTGTCATTATTATATTCACTTTGATACTATGAGTGTTACACCTCTGTTACTTATATTTGCTGGATCGTTGTATTCATTTGTGTTGTCTGTGGTGTTGCAGGCACAGATACCTTGCCCAGCTCCCCGGCGGTCGAGAAGGCTGCAGGGGCGAGTGTAGAGGCACCCTCCGGTCTGGCAGAGTGGGCCTGATCACTTCTGCCAAGTGCGTGCATGCATACCAGTGGTTTTGTTTTGAGTTTGGGGTTTTTTTGGGGACTTTGTATTTTGGGACTCCTGGACTTTGGACTCGTATTCTGTGTATCTTGTATATTTTGATTTTGGTGTATTCGGTTTTATATCAGTGTATTTGTCCTTGTCTTTTCTGTTTCGTATTTGCTTTGGCTTCCGCTATTTTCTTTGTTGCTTGCTATGATATGTACAGCTTCCGCGTACGCTTAGTTCGCACGTGTTAGATCCCTTGTGTGCGTGCATCTGGACTGGGTTTGGATGCACGTGCACGGGAGTACGTGTGTCACCGGCTTAGCTTTTCGCTAACCCCCGAATTCTGGGCTCGGGTCGTGACACGTAATGATTAAAAGAGAGCAATAATGGAAGCTAGGCATGTTGTACATGTGAATAAACATGAATAAAGAATCATAGATGGAAGGACAATATCACACTAATTGACATCCAGTGGCTATCTTCTCGCTAGAAAAAGAGTGTATCGTACGGTAGGAACTCACAAGCGGTCGGGTCAAGACTGTCTAGCTACCCTAAGAGCGTCGACCAACTCTTCATATAACTAGTGTAGTAGGTAACATATAGAATACCTTCATTCGGTCCTGTTGAACCTCCTATGGGTACAAGTTAAGTGGTGCCGAGTCAATGTATCAAGACTGATCCGAATTCATACTTTCATATTTATCATACATAGCGATCGACTCATACTTATACAGAAACGTATATCAGTCTTGAGATCGTAACCAATCATAAAATCAGGATTAAACAAAGTAACTGAAAATCAACAATGCATACTTAAACAAGCTATCAAAGCTCGAACTCTCTCAACCTTAGCTACACCTATCTTGGCTCACACTCAGTGGAAGCTCCGTCTCCTATTTTGCCTCAAGGTTCACTAGGAGAAATGGGTACATGATTAAAACATATTGAGGGTAAGGTTTACTTAATTATATAAATGCATTCAGATTGAGAGGTTAATAAAGAAATTTACTAGCCAACCTATGCTAAGACATTCATTGTTTTCTTAGTTATTCAATACGGCGTATTTATAAAACGTCTAGTATTAATGTGTTACCAAGATTTTAGTGCTACAATGTATAAACGATGGACACTACTTCTGTAACACTCCGACCTAGCTTGACCTCGTTAAGCGCCTAATTAATCTTGCTTTCGTTGGTAATTGTGTTTTGCTTGTGTTTTGGGTCCGTTGCGAGTCATGGATAGGTAGTTGGGTTGAGTTTGACCTGGATTAGGTAGACCAAGCCCTTTTTCGTAATTTTAGCTTTCCTTAGACATGGTCATTTTTGCATTATCTTGATGTCTACACTTGTCTTTTGTTGAGCTCGTTAACTCTCGTAATTATGTCATTTGCAACCGATGTCGTATGATCCTATTGGACCCGGATTTGACTCGAACTGGAAATAGAACTATAACTTGGACTTTCATTGCAAGTGACCTCCACTTACCTTATATATACACTTCATCGACTCAAGTCTCTCTCTCACTCTCTTCTCTCTCACTGTTCACGTGAGTTCTCTCTCTCTCTCTCCCTCTCCTGAATTCTCTCCTCCATCATCGATCAAGCCAAAGTGAGGGTTACTTGCATTCTCTGTTGTGTTGATTGAGGTGAGTTGAGGTTCTTTCCATCTCCCTCATCTCCTTCTTCTCCTTCTTGTTTCCATGATTACTTGAGGTGTCATGATATTCCTCTTGTTTCTCATGCATGCATGTTGCAGTGGTTGAGATTTGGTTGTGTTTGAGCCCAAGAACATCAAGTTATGCAATTGAACCCCATTAAGGCAAGTATAACCATAATCTGTGAGAATCCATGTTGGTATTCATTTGATTTTGGTTAATTCACATAAATTTGCATGGAAAACGTGTTTACAGGCCAGTTGGTTAGTATTCCTTCTTTCTTTGTTGGATATTTGCACTTCTGATGTCATTATAGGTTTCTGCACTTGATTCAGAATCTGACCCTGTGCATTGTACGGTTAAGCCGTATATCGCCTACGGCTTAAAGTCCAGGGAGGTGAAAACCCAGTTTTCTTTTACGGCCAGGACACGGCTAAGCCGTATCTTACCTTACGGGTAAGCTGTACCTCAGCCGTGACCCAGCCGTAGATCAGTACAGGGTGCCTTCTTCTGGATTAACTGAAAGCAAGCAATTGACAGTTCCTCCTATGGCTCAGCCACGGCTAAGCCGTAGACACACACAGCTAAGCCATAGAACAAAATACAGGTGAACCGTACTTGCGGATGAACAGTGAAGGGAACCGCGGGGGAGCCGCAGTACATATTACGGCTACGCCGTAAGATGCCTACGGTTAAGCCGTACGTTCACCTACGGTCAAGCTGTATCACCCCTGGAAAAATGAATAACAAGAATAGGCGTAAAAAAAAAGACCTATATGGCCTTCATAATAGAATATAGAACACCTAGACTTGCCCAATGGAATATGATACAATGCGTGAATGATCTCGAGGGCTGCAAATCATTCATGTTCGTTATCCAGCTATTAAGCACCCCCCCATGGGTGTTGGTTTAAGGGACTTCGGTGCACCAGCTAATTCAATGCAACACTAGACAACGGTGCATCGAATAACTTAAAACTACATCATCATGCACAGTTAAGAACACTGGATAATCAGATTAGACCTGGCTAGTAAATGACTTGGATCCACTATGCCAATAGTTGTTTGCATGACATGTTATTTGTCAATTATTGATCTCCACTCTATCGCATGATTACTTGTTCAGATACTTTCACATAGTTGTTTCTTTACCTTGAGTACACATGGATAATTCACGTATAAGACATGTTCTAAGATTTACATGTATGATATGATTGTCACAATTTACTCAAGGTTTTCATGATTGACTCTGTATGGTCAGGCACTACTTAGCCTCAGCCTTAGGATCTCGACGGGGTGAATTTGGTATAGTTTTCATGGCCTTGCTGCAGTAAGGAAACTTCTTGGGGAACTAGACCCCCAGGAAACCGAGACCCATTGTACCCTGGCCCGGACAATGGTGTTCTTTGCACGATACAAGATCCCTCTTTTGGGAGCATATGGCAATGTTGTTGCTAACTAGTTATGTACACAGCATGTACACATTGATTCACATGGCGTGTTTCCTTCTTGCATGACAACCTAGTATACGAATGTGCCCTGTTTAATTTACATGATATTCTTTATTCTATTAGACACAGCGTGCGTTAACTTGTTATGGTTATATTTCACTGAATCATTGTATTCACAGTTGTTTTTGGTGTTGCAGGCTCAGATACCCCTGCAGACCCCTCGCCGGTCGGCCAGACTCCAGTCGAGACCCGTGAGGCCCCTTCTGTCCTAGAGGAGTGGATGTGATCACTCCCTCGGAGAGCGGCTTGGTCATGCATGGCATAAGAGTCTTCCTTGTTTTTGAGGATTGTCATACTTGTATATGTCAGGACTTGTACATATTATTTTGTTCATTTTGGAAAACCTTCAATTATGTATATATGTCAGTTCGGTTTTCGTATTCTCTTCTTGTACTGTTAGTTTGATGTTTCTGATATTTACAGCTTCTGCATACATGTTTTGCACGTGTGAATGTTCCCTTGTGTGTGTGCATTTAGACCAGGTCTACATGTACAGGCACGGGAGTGCGTGTGTCATCGGTTTGGCTTTTACTAACCCCCAAACCCTGGGCTCGGGTTGTGACATACGTATTGTATGGTATTAGAGTATTCCTTGCTCTAAATGATAAGCATATAGGCATGTAGGAATGTGGTGAGGATACGATTATTTCTTTGTGGATTTTCTAGCTTTTTGGGGAATGTTGGGCGCGATTGTTTTATGTTTGTGTCTGACTCTTTCCTATTTTTCAGGATGGCGTCAGGTTCAGGTTCTCAGGATAATGCCGGTAATAACGAAAGTGGTTCAGAACCATCACCGCAGGCACAGAGCACAGATGAACGCATCCTCATGTTATTTCAGTCCATGCCGGCTCAATCACAGTCGATGCAGAATTTACAGGCACAAGTTGCAACCATGTTAGACAGACAAAGTCAAGCCCCAGCTCCATCGCATGTAAACCAGCAGGTGGTCTTTCAGCCGATAGAGAACGACCCGAATGCCCTATATGATAAATTTCGCAAGCGAGGAGCCATTGAGTTCTATGGGACAGAAGAGCCATTGAAGGCAGAACAGTGGCTAGAACAGACAGAGGACGTATTTGAGACTGTAGTGTGCACGAACAGGCAGAGGGTCGGATTAGCAGCCTCCATGTTCAGAGACGTCGCGAAGACATGGTGGAAGAGCGTGAAGGACTCATACAGAGATCTGCCCAGTGCGACAGTTTGGGGGACATTCAAGCAATAGTTCCGGAGGAAGTTTATCCCGGCTCATGTGTTTTGAGCCAAGGAAGTTGAGTTCTTAGCCCTCCGACAGCAGCAAATGACCGTGGCAGAATATGTGAACAAGTTTACTCAGTTATCGCATTTTGCTCCTGTAACGCTCCGATCCCCTTTGAGCCGGATTAGTGGCTCATTAGTGTGTGTTTTTGTTGTTATATTCTTTTGGACTTGGTTTTGGGCCCTGGATAGGTAGTTGAGTAACCTTTGACCTGGAATAGGTAGTTCTAAGCCCTTTTTCGTAATTTTGCTTTTGTTTTGCTCATATCATCTTTGCATCATATTGGTGTCAGCACGCGTATTTCGTTGAGCTCGACAATTTCCGTAACTGTCTCAGAACCATTTGGAGTCAATTGGGGAAGATGGACCTTCGTGTGACTTGAACTGTAATTAGTATAAACTCTTCGGACCTTGACTTAACTTTCAAAACCTATATATTGAGTCATCCTCCAGGTGGCTCTCTCTCCTGTTCATTTCATTTCCTCAACGTGCATGCAGAGGAGAATTCCAGGAGAAGCTCTCCACGTTCTTCTCTCTCTCTTCTTTCCTTCTCTTGATCGATTGAGCTTTGGATTCCTTGTTTTGGATTGGGTTCTTTTCTTCTTCTCTCATCTCTGTGCTTAGTCTCTGTCTGTGGCTTTGGTGGTAAGTGGGTTCTCTCCCAACTCTCCCTTCTTCTTCTCCAATTGCAGCTCTTTTCCTTGTTGATGTGTCTTTACCTCATGCATGGTGTATTGCTTTGATTTGCTTTGATTTTAGTGGATTTGGAGCTTGCTTCAGTGGATTTTCAGAGTTTGAGGCAAGTATAAGTACAAGCTTTGATAACACATATGGGTATTTTGTGTGATGGCTTTGATTTCTTCTCATTTCTTGTCTAGCATGTTTTACAGCCACATTTTGTGATTTTGGAACCTCTGTAGCTTGTTTGGAGACGTTTCTGTACCAAATTTCAGTTTCTGTAACTATCCCGAATTAGTGTTCTGTATTGTACGGCTAAGCCGTAAGTTTCTACGGTTTGATTTCCAGAGACTTAAATTTTGAGTTTTGTTCTACGGCTAGGCTACGGCTAAGCCGTAAATTGTCTTACGGCTGAGCCGTAAGCTAGCCGTGACCCAACCGTATTCCAGCCGTGAATTTAATCTCTGATCAGTCGAAACTTTTCCAATTCAGTGCTCCTACGGTGTGGCTACGGCTAAGCCGTGAAATGCTACGGCCAAGCCGTGAATTGGTCTACGGCTCAGCCGTATACTGGCTGTAGCTCAACCAAAAGAGGTATCAGATCAGAGGTCTGGAAGATGACCCGTTTAGCTGTGTTTTGAATGGAACCAAGGTGAAGCCGTAGTGCATATTACGACGAGTGCGTAAGATGTCTTCGGCTTAACCATAGGTCCCTCATGGCTAAACCGTTAGGCATGGCAATTTGGAAATATAACTTAGGATCATGGTGAGACTTATAGGGCTCAAATACAGGTTAACCACCTAGGTAACCGGCCCAATGGATTCTTTGGATCGCATGGAAAGTCTGTTCGGCTGTGACTTATTCATGTGAGCGTTGATCACTGTTAAGCACCTCCCCATGGGTGTTGGTTTAAGGGACGTCGGTGCACGCAAAGATTACATTGCAACACTGTGATGGCAACGGTGCATTGACTAACTTAAAACTACATCAACATGCACGGTTAGTGACAGTGAACAACTAGATTAGGACTGGCTTGTAATGAACCTTGACTCCGTATTAATCTGAGATGCATTGCATATTGTTTATGGTTTTGCCCTCTGTTCTGTAATCTATGTTTATGCATTCCGCAGTCATTTTGCTTTCGTCCTGTATATCTGTATTATTCTTCGTTCGGCACTAAGTTCTGATCTATGCTGTACTTTGACTTAATCTATGTTGTACTCTGTATTTTGGCTATGCTTTGTACATTTCTGGCTTTGTATATTTTGGGTATTCCCTGGTGGCTCTGCCCAGAGGTTAATACGTGAGGATAAGATCCGGTCTTTGTCATCGGTGAGTCCAAAGCGGATAATCTCCCTTCCTATGGATTTGATTTGATTGGTATTAGTCTGGCTCTACTCAGCCTCAGCCCTAGGATGCCCGACGGGGTTACCTTTGGCTTAGATCTCTGTATCTCTGTATTACTGCAGTGTTGCTTTGTCTTGGGACCCCGGAACCCAGGAAACCGAGACCCACTTGTACCCTTGGCCCGGTCAGTGGTGTTCTCATCTGCTCTGCTTTGCTCTCTATTGGGGAGAATATGGTCAGCGTAGTAGCCACTTAGTTCAGTATTTCTCTGCTTTGATTCAATTATCATGCTTTAATTCTATGCACGATTGCTTAGCATACTAAGATGAAACTCTGTATTTAATCTCTGTCATTAATTTATTCTCTTGATACTATGAGTGTTTCACCCTTGTTACTTGTATTTGCTGGATCGTTGTATTCATTTGTGTTGTCTGTGGTGTTGCAGGCACAGATACCTTGCCCAGCTCCCCGGCGGTCGAGGAGGCCGCAGGGGCGAGTGTAGAGGCACCTTCCGGTCTGGCAGAGTGGGCCTAATCACTTCTGCCAAGTGCGTGCATGCATACCAGTGGCTTTTATTTCGAGTTTTGGTCTATTGGGAATTGTATTTGGACTTTGGACTTTGGACTTGTATTCTGTATATTTTGTATATTTTGGTTTTGGTGTGTATTCGGTTTTCTATCAGTGTAGTTGTCTTTGTCGTTTCCGTGTTTGTATGAGTTTTGGCTTCCGCTATTTTCCTTTGTTGCTTGCTATGATATCTACAGCTTCCGCGTTCGTCTGTTTCGCACGTGTTAGATCCCTTGTGTGTGTGCATCTGGACTGGGTTTAGATGCACGTGCACGGGAGTACGTGTGTCACCGGTTTAGCTTCTCGCTAACCCCCGATTTCTGGGCCCGGGTTGTGACATACGTATTGTATGGTATCAGAGCATGCTAGTTATAAGCATGTAGGCATTTAAGCTCGTGATGAGATAACACTATCAACTATTTGACTCGAAGTCTTATAGGTTGATTTGGGATTTGACTAACTCAGGGCCTTTTATATTGCGTGTTGTGTTTCTTTTCCTTTTTGCAGGATGGCATCAGGATCAGGATCTCGAGATGAGAATCAACAGGGCCATAACGGTGATAGTGGATCGGTACCCCCACATATCAGTTGTGAGGAACGCATGATGATGATGATGCAGTCTATGTAGTCATTACAGGCACAGATGGCATCCATGGTAGATAGGCAAAGTCAGGCTGCTGCAGTAGCATCACCTCGTATAGATCAGCAGGTGATTTTCCAGCCTAAGGAATCAGACCCTAATGCTCTTTTCGACAAGTTCCGTAAGCGAGGGGCGACCGAGTTCCATGGGATAGAGGATGCATTGCAGGCTGAGCAATGGTTGGAGCAGACTGAAGAGCTCTTTGATACGATTGTGTGCAGCAACAAACAGAAGGTAGTTCTCACAGCCTCTATGCTTTGGAGTGTCGCCAAGACATGGTGGAGGAGTGTCAAGACCTCATTCCAGACTATGCCCAGTGCCACAGTTTGGGAGACCTTCAAGCAGCAATTCCGTCGGAAGTTCATGCCTCTCCATATTCAGCGAGCCAAGGAAGTGGAATTCTTCAACCTCCAGCAGAGACAGATGTCAGTTGCAGATTATGTACACAGGTTTACAGAGCTGTCCCACTTTGCAGAGGACATGGTGAACACTGAGCATAAGAAGGTGACTCGCTTCGTCAACGGCCTGAATCCGAGGCACAAACGCCACGTGGTTGCTTGTATGTGGCCGGCTACATTGGATGATGCTATTGACAGGGCCTATGATGCAGAGGCCATATTTGAGGAGGAGCGAACTGAGGCTAAGAGGGCAGCAGGTTCCAGTGGCAGAAGTCAGTTCCAGAAAAAGTTCAAGGGTAAGCAGGGCAGTTCGAGCAGCACTCAGGTGGTTTGCGGCTACTGTGGGAAGGATCACCCCACCGATAGATGTTGGAGGAAGAGTGGGGCATGTTTCGGGTGTGGCTCTACGGACCACAAGCGGGCCCAATGCCCGAAGTTTCAGTCCTCTCCACAGACGAGACAGGCAAGACCTACAGCGCAGGGCAGATCTCAGCCAGCTCGCCCAGCCCAGAAGCAGAACCGCCAGACAGCCCGAGCCTATGCTGCTACGCATGAGGGCGCGGAGGAGGCCACGGTAGTGGAAGGTAAAATTTTAATTTCTGATGCTGAAGCTTTAGCCTTATTTGACTCCGGGTCTACGCGTTCGTACGTAGCACCCCATTTTGCTGTGCAGCTTCGACAGCGACCCACACCACTTCCATATTTGTTGTTAGTATCCACTCCGGTTGGTAAGCGTGTGGAGTGCAGTGTTTTCTACCCTCAGTGTGATGTGCGGATAGCTGGTCATCAGCTCCCAGTAGACCTCGTGTTGCTCACGACACTGGATTTTGATGTGATTCTTGGTATGGACTGGCTTGCAAGATATCATGCATGTATCAATTGCTACAGCAAGGCTATTTACTTTGATTTGGGCAGCGGATTTCGATTTGAGGGCAGCCAGACGAAGTGCCCAAGGCGTGTGATATCTGCTTGTAAGGCAGACAAGATGCTTCGTAGGGGATGTGAAGGATTTCTCGCATTCATTTCAGAGAAGAAAGATCAGCGACAGCTCAGTGAGATTCCAGTAGTCAGCGAGTTTCCGGATGTCTTTCCGGAGGATGTGCCAGAGTTGCCACCAGTTCGGGAGGTAGAATTTGCTATTGACGTGGTACCAGGTACAGCACCTATCAGTAGAGCTCCATATCGTATGGCACCTGCAGAGTTGTTGGAATTGAAGAAACAGTTGCAGGATCTGTTGGATAAAGGGTTCATACGCCCAAGTGTTTCACCTTGGGGAGCTCCTGTATTGTTTGTTAAGAAGAAGGATGGCAGTTTCCGGATGTGCATGGACTACAGGCAGTTGAATAAAGTGACTATCAAGAACAAATATCCATTGCCTAGGATTAATGAGTTGTTCGATCAGCTTCAGGGTGCAGCTTACTTCTCTAAGATTGACTTGAGGTCAGGATATCACCAGCTCAGGGTGAAGGATGAAGATGTTCCGAAGACAGCTTTCAGGACTCGGTATGGACACTACGAGTTCCTTGTCATGCCATTTGGTTTGAAGAACGCACCCGCAGCTTTCATGGCGTTGATGAATAGGGTGTTTACTTCCTTCTTGGACCAGTTCGTTGTAGTTTTCATAGATGACATATTGGTCTATTCGAAGACTGCTGAGGAGCATACAGATCATCTACGGAAAGCATTGCAGCTGCTTAAGGATCACAAGTTGTATGCAAAGTTGTCCAAGTGTGAGTTTTGGCTCGAGCAAGTTACATTTCTGGGTCATAAGATTTCTAGAGATGGATTGATGGTGGATCCGGCTAAGATTGAGGCAGTAGTCCATTGGCCCCGTCCTAGATCAGTGACAGAGATTCGGAGTTTTCTGGGATTGGCGGGATATTACCGCAGGTTCATGCAGGACTTCTCGAAGATTTCAGCCCCGCTGACTCAGTTGACTCGGAAGAAGGTCCCGTATGAGTGGACAGAGAAGTGTGAGCGCAGTTTCCAGATGTTGAAAGAAAAACTCACCACGGCGCCAGTGTTGACTCTCCCGGATGGTAGTGAGGGATTCGTGATTTACTCCGATGCTTCTCGCGTTGGATTAGGCTGTGTGCTGATGCAGAATCAGAAGGTGATTGCCTATGGATCCAGACAGCTGAAAGATCATGAGAAGAACTATGCCACACATGACTTGGAGCTAGCAGCTATTGTATTTGCACTGAAGTTGTGGCGACATTACCTGTACGGTGTGAAGTTCGAGGTCCATTCCGATCATCACAGTCTGCAGTACTTGTTTGATCAGCATGACTTGAATATGAGGCAGCGAAGGTGGTTGGAGTTTATCAAAGACTACGACTTTCCGATCAAGTACCACCCAGGCAAGGGCAATGTAGTTGCAGATGCACTTAGCAGGAGGACAGATAGTATTCAGGTGTTGGCAGGATTCTATATGCTTGTGCATGATCAGCCTGTAGAGGTTTGGATGGTAGGCGAATTAGTGACATTAGCTACTACCGTCGTATTTCAGCCTGAAGTGATTCAGCAGATCAAGGATCGCCAGTTTGAGGACCCCCTCCTGGTGAAGTTCAGAGATCGGATTTCAGATCGACCGGATTTCGGCTTGGTAGATGGAGTTTTGTACTTCAGGAATAGATTGTGTGTTCCCGCTGTGGACGAGCTGAAAGATAAGTTGATGACGGAGGCGCACGATGCCCGATATGCGATGCACCCAGGGAGTACGAAGATGTACCGGAACTTGAAGGATAGATTTTGGTGGAACAATATGAAGCGGGAGATCGCAGGGTTCGTAGCTCGATGTTTGACCTGTCAGAGGGTAAAAGCTGACCATCAACGACCTCCAGGATCATTGCATCCATTGCACACTCCGCAGTGGAAGTGGGAGCACATTACGATGGATTTCGTCTCCGGTTTTCCGCCGACCAGTAGAAAGAACAATGCGATCTGGGTCATAGTGGACAGATTGACCAAGTCAGCGCATTTCCTTCCGTTCAAGAAAGGGATGACATTCACAGAGATGGCCAGGAAGTTTGTTGACGAGATAGTCAGATTGCATGGTACCCCAGTATCAATTGTGTCGGATCGCGATAGTCGTTTTGTGTCTTCATTCTGGAGAGCATTTCAGGAAGCTATGGGCACGAAGCTGAGTTTTAGTACGGCATACCACCCCCAGACCGATGGACAGTCGGAGCGTACCATTCAGACGTTGGAGGATATGCTCAGAGCTAGTGTGCTGAACTTTGAGAAGGAATGGGATACGCATCTAGCATTGTGTGAGTTTGCCTACAACAACAGCTTTCATGAGAGCATTGGTATGGCACCCTATGAGGCTCTCTACGGACGCAAGTGCAGGACCCCTGTGTGCTGGGAAGAAGTAGGAACAAGGAGTTTTCATGGTTCGACGATCATAGCTGAGACGACAGAGAAAGTGCAGAAGGTAATAGAGAATCTGAAGATTGCTCGATCTAGACAGAAGAGCTATGCGGATACTCGGAGGAGACCTTTGGCATTCCAAGTCGGAGATTGGGTATTTCTTAAAGTTTCTCCGATGAAGGGCACAGTTCGATTTGGTCAGAAGGGTAAGTTAGCTCCGAGATATGTAGGACCGTTTGAAGTCAAGAGCCGAGTTGGAGATTTAGCTTATCAGTTGACGCTTCCAGTTGAGTTCTCCGGTGTTCACGATGTATTCCATGTGTCGATGCTCCGTAAGTATGTGCCAGATCCAAGCCATGTGATTCGCTATGATGACATCCAGATTCAACCTAGTGCAACTTACGTTGAGCGTCCGCTTCGCATCATTGGCACCCGAGAGCAGATTCTCTGTACCAGGACTATCAGATGGGTTAAGGTGTTGTGGGAGCATCATGGTCCAGATGAGGCTACATGGGAGCTAGAGGAACAGCTAGCGCCAGTACCCACAGCTATTTGCGCAGGTAGGTAGTCATTCCGAGGACGGAATGATTTCCTAGTGGGGGAGGATGTAACGCTCCGATCCCCTTTGAGCCGGATTAGTGGCTCATTAGTGTGTGTTTTTGTTGTTATATTCTTTTGGACTTGGTTTTGGGCCCTGGATAGGTAGTTGAGTAACCTTTGACCTGGAATAGGTAGTTCTAAGCCCTTTTTCGTAATTTTGCTTTTGTTTTGCTCATATCATCTTTGCATCATATTGGTGTCAGCACGCGTATTTCGTTGAGCTCGACAATTTCCGTAACTGTCTCAGAACCATTTGGAGTCAATTGGGGAAGATGGACCTTCGTGTGACTTGAACTGTAATTAGTATAAACTCTTCGGACCTTGACTTAACTTTCAAAACCTATATATTGAGTCATCCTCCAGGTGGCTCTCTCTCCTGTTCATTTCATTTCCTCAACGTGCATGCAGAGGAGAATTCCAGGAGAAGCTCTCCACGTTCTTCTCTCTCTCTTCTTTCCTTCTCTTGATCGATTGAGCTTTGGATTCCTTGTTTTGGATTGGGTTCTTTTCTTCTTCTCTCATCTCTGTGCTTAGTCTCTGTCTGTGGCTTTGGTGGTAAGTGGGTTCTCTCCCAACTCTCCCTTCTTCTTCTCCAATTGCAGCTCTTTTCCTTGTTGATGTGTCTTCACCTCATGCATGGTGTATTGCTTTGATTTGCTTTGATTTTAGTGGATTTGGAGCTTGCTTCAGTGGATTTTCAGAGTTTGAGGCAAGTATAAGTACAAGCTTTGATAACACATATGGGTATTTTGTGTGATGGCTTTGATTTCTTCTCATTTCTTGTCTAGCATGTTTTACAGCCACATTTTGTGATTTTGGAACCTCTGTAGCTTGTTTGGAGACGTTTCTGTACCAAATTTCAGTTTCTGTAACTATCCCGAATTCGTGTTCTGTATTGTACGGCTAAGCCGTAAGTTTCTACGGTTTGATTTCCAGAGACTTAAATTTTGAGTTTTGTTCTACGGCTAGGCTACGGCTAAGCCGTAAATTGTCTTACGGCTGAGCCGTAAGCTAGCCGTGACCCAACCGTATTCCAGCCGTGAATTTAATCTCTGATCAGTCGAAACTTTTCCAATTCAGTGCTCCTACGGTGTGGCTACGGCTAAGCCGTGAAATGCTACGGCCAAGCCGTGAATTGGTCTACGGCTCAGCCGTATACTGGCTGTAGCTCAACCGAAAGAGGTATCAGATCAGAGGTCTGGAAGATGACCCGTTTAGCTGTGTTTTGAATGGAACCAAGGTGAAGCCGTAGTGCATATTACGACGAGTGCGTAAGATGTCTTCGGCTTAACCATAGGTCCCTCATGGCTAAACCGTTAGGCATGGCAATTTGGAAATATAACTTAGGATCATGGTGAGACTTATAGGGCTCAAATACAGGTTAACCACCTAGGTAACCGGCCCAATGGATTCTTTGGATCGCATGGAAAGTCTGTTCGGCTGTGACTTATTCATGTGAGCGTTGATCACTGTTAAGCGCCTCCCCATGGGTGTTGGTTTAAGGGACGTCGGTGCACGCAAAGATTACATTGCAACACTGTGATGGCAACGGTGCATTGACTAACTTAAAACTACATCAACATGCACGGTTAGTGACAGTGAACAACTAGATTAGGACTGGCTTGTAATGAACCTTGACTCCGTATTAATCTGAGATGCATTGCATATTGTTTATGGTTTTGCCCTCTGTTCTGTAATCTATGTTTATGCATTCCGCAGTCATTTTGCTTTCGTCCTGTATATCTGTATTATTCTTCGTTCGGCACTAAGTTCTGATCTATGCTGTACTTTGACTTAATCTATGTTGTACTCTGTATTTTGGCTATGCTTTGTACATTTCTGGCTTTGTATATTTTGGGTATTCCCTGGTGGCTCTGCCCAGAGGTTAATACGTGAGGATAAGATCCGGTCTTTGTCATCGGTGAGTCCAAAGCGGATAATCTCCCTTCCTATGGATTTGATTTGATTGGTATTAGTCTGGCTCTACTCAGCCTCAGCCCTAGGATGCCCGACGGGGTTACCTTTGGCTTAGATCTCTGTATCTCTGTATTACTGCAGTGTTGCTTTGTCTTGGGACCCCGGAACCCAGGAAACCGAGACCCACTTGTACCCTTGGCCCGGTCAGTGGTGTTCTCATCTGCTCTGCTTTGCTCTCTATTGGGGAGAATATGGTCAGCGTAGTAGCCACTTAGTTCAGTATTTCTCTGCTTTGATTCAATTATCATGCTTTAATTCTATGCACGATTGCTTAGCATACTAAGATGAAACTCTGTATTTAATCTCTGTCATTAATTTATTCTCTTGATACTATGAGTGTTTCACCCTTGTTACTTGTATTTGCTGGATCGTTGTATTCATTTGTGTTGTCTGTGGTGTTGCAGGCACAGATACCTTGCCCAGCTCCCCGGCGGTCGAGGAGGCCGCAGGGGCGAGTGTAGAGGCACCCTCCGGTCTGGCAGAGTGGGCCTAATCACTTCTGCCAAGTGCGTGCATGCATACCAGTGGCTTTTATTTCGAGTTTTGGTCTATTGGGAATTGTATTTGGACTTTGGACTTTGGACTTGTATTCTGTATATTTTGTATATTTTGGTTTTGGTGTGTATTCGGTTTTCTATCAGTGTAGTTGTCTTTGTCGTTTCCGTATTTGTATGAGTTTTGGCTTCCGCTATTTTCCTTTGTTGCTTGCTATGATATCTACAGCTTCCGCGTTCGTCTGTTTCGCACGTGTTAGATCCCTTGTGTGTGTGCATCTGGACTGGGTTTAGATGCACGTGCACGGGAGTACGTGTGTCACCGGTTTAGCTTCTCGCTAACCCCCGATTTCTGGGCCCGGGTTGTGACAGCTCCGGATATGATTAGCACTGAAGGGAGGAAGGTGAATCAGTTCGTCGAAGGTCTGCATCCCCGGTATATGTACCACGTGACTGCTTTTCAGCGTCCGACTACGTTTGATGACGCAGTGGATAGGGCTTATTTTGCTGAGGCCATCCACCAAGCTGCGAGAGCCGTTGAGCCTAAGCGACAGCCGCCATTCAGTGCACGAGGACAAGTACAGAAGAAGCCGAAAGGCTAGCAGAGTACTTCCAGTTCTGCCAGTGTGACCTGTGAGCACTGTGGCAAGAGCCACAAGTCTGAAGCTTGTTGGAGGAAGGCATGCAATTGTTTCATCCGTGGCTCGAAGGAGTATATGATAGCCAGTTATCCTCGGTATAAGGCTTCCCAGCCTCCACCATCTAGCACTACCTCTGGTGTAGCTTCCGACAGAACCAGTGCGCCCCCAGCTCCGAGCAGATCCCAGACAGCTCGTCTAGGCCCGAGACAGCCTCGTCAGACAGCTCGTGCATATGCCGCTACCCATGAGAGTGCTGAGGATCCACAGGTGGTTGAAGGTACTATTCTGATTTCGCAAGCTGAAGCGTTAGCACTGTTCGATTCGAGGTCTACGCGGTCATACGTAGCACCTCATTTCGCTGAGCGGTTGCAGCAGCCGTCAAAGCCGTTGCCATATGTGTTGGTTGTATCCACCCCAGTTGGCAAGCGAGTGGAGTGTAGTGTATACTACCCCCATTGCGTCATGCAGATTGCAGGTCAACAGTTACTTGTTGATTTGATCCTGTTGTCGATGCTGGACTTCGACGTGATCCTTGGTATGGATTGGCTCACTCGATATCATGCCTGTGTTAACTGTTATAACAGGACGCTCTTCTTCGATTTAGGCAAGGGCTTCCGTTTCGAGGTCAGTCAGCAGAAATGCCCCCGGCGTGTGATTTCCGCGTGTAAGGCTGATCGCTTGATCCGCAAAGGGTGTGAAGGCTTCATTGCCTTTATTTCTGCGAAGACAGAGACGAAGCAGCTAGGTGAGATTCAGGTGGTTTGTGACTTTCCCGATGTTTTCCCGAACGATATGCCAGACCTACCCCTGGTTTGAGACATGGAGTTCGCCATTGAGCTTGTTCCCGGCATGGCACCGATCAGTAAAGCCCCGTATCACATAGCCCCAGCCGAATTGTCCGAATTGAAGAAGCAATTGCAGGAGTTTTTGGACAAGGGTTTCATTCGCCCGAGTGTCTCACCTTGGGGAGCACCAGTCTTGTTTGTCAAGAAAAAGGATGATACTTTTCGGATGTGCATAGACTACCGACAGCTGAACAAAGTGACTATCAAGAACAAGTATCCCCTACCCAGGATTGATGAGTTGTTTGATCAACTTCAGGGTGCGGCTTATTTCTCAAAGATTGATTTGAGGTCTGGCTACCACCAGTTGAGGGTCAAGGTAGATGACATTCCTAAAACTGCCTTCAGGACTCGTTATGGCCATTATGAATTTCTCGTGATGCCTTTTGGACTAACCAATGCATCTGCAGTGTTTATGGCATTGATGAATCAGATCTTTGCTCCTTTCTTGGACCAATTCGTAGTTGTTTTCATTGATGATATTTTGATATACTCTAAGTCAGCAGAGGAGCATAGGGATCACTTGAGGAAAGTCTTGTCTTTGTTGAGAGAGCATTGCTTGTTTACCAAGTTGTCGAAGTGTGATTTTTGGCTTAAGCAGGTGGCATTTTTGGGTCATATCATTTCACGAGAGGGATTGGCAGTTGACCCATCTAAAATAGAGGCAGTGGTGAATTGGCCTAGCCCTAAGACAGTGACAGAAGTTCAGAGTTTCCTTGGTCTAGCAGGTTACTATCGTCGATTTGTCCAGGATTTTGTTAAGATCTCTTCTCCTTTGACGAAATTGACCAGGAAGAACGTGTCATTCGATTGGACTGAGGAATGTGAAGCTAGTTTCCGGACTTTGAAAGAGAAGTTGACTACAGCCCCAGTGTTGACCTTGCTAGACGGTAGTGAAAGGTTCGTAATATATTCCGACGCTTCTCGAGTTGGCCTAGGTTGTGTGTTGATGTAGCACGGGAAGGTAATTGCATATGAATCGAGCCAGCGGTGAGAACATGAGAAGAATTACGCCACCCATGATTTAGAATTGGCAGCTATCGTGTTTGCTTTGAAGCTGTGGAGACATTATCTGTATGGTGTGCGATTTGAGGTCCATTCTGATCACCACAGTTTGCAGTACTTATTCATGCAGTAGGAGCTGAACATGAGACAACGCAAATGGCTTGAGTTTATCAAAGATTATGACTTCCCGATCAAATATCAGCCAGGCAAGGGGAATGTGGTGGCAGATGCACTCAGCAAGAAAGCGGAGTCTGTGCAGATGTTGAGCAGTTTCCTTTTGGAGCTCCATGGTCTCCCTGTTGAAGTGAAACTAGTGGATGAGTATGTGACTTTGGCTAGTACACTAGTGATTCAGCCTGAGATGATTCAGCAGATGAAAGACAGGCAATTCGAAGATCTCACTTTGAAGTGCATTATAGACCACATTGGAGACAGACCCGATTTCAGATTAGAGGACGGTGTGCTCTATTTTCGGAGTAGGTTGTGCGTGCCAGCAGTTGATGATCTCAAGGAGAAACTGATGCACGAAGCACACTATGCTCGATATGCGATGCATCCAGGCAACACGAAGATGTATCGGAATCTCAAAGATCGCTTCTGGTGGAATAATATGAAGAGAGAAGTAGCAGGGTTGTTGCCCGATGCTTGATATGCCAGAAGGTGAAAGCAGATCATCAGAGACCTCCAGGCTCGTTGCATCCCTTGCATATACCGCAGTGGAAGTGGGAACACATCACCATGGACTTCGTTTCAGGATTACTTCTGACGAGTAAGAAGAACAATGTCATTTGGGTGATTGTAGATCGATTGACGAAATCAGCTCATTTCATCCCTTTTCGAAAGGGTATGACGTTTTCAGAGATGGCGAGGAAGTTCGTGGATGAGATCGTCAGGCTCCATGGTACCCCCATGTTGATTGTATCCGATCGTGACAGCCGTTTCGTTTCGTCTTTCTAGAGAGCATTCCAAGAGGCTATGGGTACGAAGTTGAGCTTCAGCACGGCATATCACCCACAGACGGATGGACAATCAGAGCGAATGATTCAGACTTTGGAGGACATTTTACGAGCCAGTGTATTGAACTATGAGAAGAAGTGGGATCTCCATTTACTGTTGTGCGAATTCACCTACAATAATAGCTTCCACGAGAGTATTGGAATGGCACCATATGAAGCATTGTACGGTCGCAATTGTAGAAACCCGATATGTTGGGAAGAAGTTGGAACTCGAAGTTTTCACAGACCGACGATCATCGCCGAGACTACGGAGAAGGTACAAAAAGCAGTTGAGAACTTGAAAGTTGCTCGGTCGAGACAGAACAGTTATGTAGACACTCACAGACGGCCATTAGAGTTTCACGTTGGTGAGTGGGTTTTTCTGAAAGTCTCACCGATGAAGGATACGATCCGTTTCGGCCAGAAAGGCAAGTTAGCTCCACAATATGTCGGACCGTTTGAGATCAAGAGTCGGATTGGTGATTTAGCCTACCGATTAGGTCTTCCCGAGACGTTTTCAGGAGTACATGATGTTTTCCACGTTTCGATGCTTCGGAAATATGTCCATGATCCTTCCCATGTCATTCGTTACGACGATGTGCAGATCCAGCCGAATGCCGCATACGTTGAGCGACCGCTCCGTATCGTTGGAACCCGAGAGCAGATACTCCGCACTAGAACAATTCGATGGGTCAAGGTGCTGTGGGAGCACCACAGTCCCGATGAGGCTACATGGGAGTTAGAGGAACAGATGGCGCGACAATATCCCGATCTGTTTACGAAGGTATGAGTGAGTGAGTGAGCATTCCGAGGACGGAATGATTCTCAAGTAGGGGAGGATGTAACACTCCGACCCAACTTGACCTCGTTTAGCGCCTAATTAATCCTGTTTGCATTGGTAATTGTGTTTTGCTTGTGTTTTGGGTTCATTGCGAGTCATGGATAGGTAGTTGGGTTGAGTTTGACCCGGATTAGGTAGACCAAGCCCTTTTTCGTAATTTTAGCTGTTCTTAGACATGGTCATTTTTGCATTATCTTGATGTCAACACGTGTCTTTCGTTGAGCTCGTTAACTCTCGTAACTACGTCATTTGCAACCGATATCGTATGATCCTATTGGACCCGGATTTGACTCGAACTGGAAATAGAACTATAACTTGGACTTTCATTGTAAGTGACCTCCACTTACCTTATATATACACTTCATCGACTCAAGTCTCTCTCTCACTCTCTTCTCTCTCACTGTTCACGTGAGTTCTCTCTCTCTCTCTCCCTCTCCTGAATTCTCTCCTCCATCATCGATCAAGCCAAAGTGAGGGTTACTTGCATTCTCTGTTGTGTTGATTGAGGTGAGTTGAGGTTCTTTCCATCTCCCTCATCTCCTTCTTCTCCTTCTTGTTTCTATGATTACTTGAGGTGTCATGATATTCCTCCTGTTTCTCATGCATGCATGTTGCAGTGGTTGAGATTTGGTTGTGTTTGAGCCCAAGAACAGCAAGTTATGTAATTGAACCCCATTAAGGCAAGTATAACCATAATCTGTGAGAATCCATGTTGGTATTCGTTTGATTTTGGTTAATTCACATGAATTTGCAAGGAAAACGTGTTTACAGCCCAATTGGTTAGTATTCCTTCTTTCTTTGTTGGATATTTGCACTTCTGATGTCATTACAGGTTTCTGCACTTGATTCAGAATCTGACCCCGTGCATTGTACGGCTAAGCCGTATTTCGCCTACGGCTTAAAGTCCAGAGAGGGTGAAAACCCAGTTTTCTTCTACGGCCAGGACACGGCTAAGCCGTATCTTGTCTTACAGCTAAGCCGTACCTCAGCCGTGACCCAGCCGTAGATCAGTACAGGGTGCCTTCTTCTGGATTAACTGAAAGCAAGCAATTGACAGTTCCTCCTACGGCTCAGCCACGGCTAAGCTGTAGAACACACACGGCTAAGCCGTAGAACAAAATACGGGTGAACCGTACTTGCGGATGAACAGTGAAGGGAACCGTGGGGGAGTCGCAGTGCATATTACGGCTACGCCGTAAGATGCCTACGGCTAAGCCGTACGTTCACCTACGGTCAAGCCGTATCACCCCTGGAAAAATGAATAACAAGAATAGGCGTAAGAAAAAGACCTATATGGCCTTCATGATAGAGTGTAGAACACCTAGACTTGCCCAATGGAATATGATACAATGCGTGAATGATCTCGAGGTCTGCGAATCATTCATATTCGTTATCCAGCTGTTAAACACCCCCCCATGGGTGTTGGTTTAAGGTACTTCGGTGCACCAGCTAATTCAATGCAACACTAGACAACGGTGCATCGAATAACTTAAAACTACATCATCATGCACAGCTGGGAACACTAGATAATCATATTAGACCTGGCTAGTAAATGACTTGGATCCACTATGCCAATAGTTGTTTGCATGACATGTTATTTGTCAATTATTGATCTCCACTCTATCGCATGATTACTTGTTCATATACTTTCACATAGTTGTTTCTTTACCTTGAGTACACATGGATAATTCACGTATAAGACATGTTCTAAGATTTACATGTATGAATGATTGTCACAATTTACTCAAGGTTTTCATGATTGACTCTGTATGGTCAGGCACTACTTAGCCTCAGCCTTAGGATCTCGACGGGGTGAATTTGGTATAGTTTTCATGGCCTTGCTGCAGTAAGGAAACTTCTTGGGGAACTAGACCCCCAGGAAACCGAGACCCATTGTACCTTGGCCCGGACAATGGTGTTCTTTGCACGATACAAGATCCCTCTTTTGGGAGCATATGGCAATGTTGTTGCTAACTAGTTATGTACACAGCATGTACACATTGATTCACATGGCGTGTTTCCTTCTTGCATGACAACCTAGTATACGAATGTGCCCTGTTTAATTTACATGATATTCTTTATTCTATTAGACACAGCGTGCGTTAACTTGTTATAGTTATACTTCGCTGAATCGTTGTATTCACAGTTGTTTTTGGTGTTGTAGGCTCAGATACCCCTGCCGACCCCTCGCCAGTCGGCCAGACTCCAGTCGAGACCCTTGAGGCCCCTTCCATCCTAGAGGAGTGGATGTGATCACTCCCTCGAAGAGCGGCTTGGTCATGCATGGCATAAGAGTCTTCCTTGTTTTTGAGGATTGTCATACTTGTATATATCAGGACTTGTACATATTATTTTGTTCATCTTGTAAAACCTTCAGTTATGTATATATGTCAGTTCGGTTTTCATATTCTCTTCTTGTACTGTTAGTTTGATGTTTCTGATTTTTATAGCTTCCGCGTACATGTTTTGCACGTATGAATGTTCCCTTGTGCATGTGCATTTAGACCAGGTTTACATGTACAGGCACGGGAGTGTGTGTGTCATCGGTTTGGCTTTTGCTAACCCCCGAACCCTGGGCTCGGGTTGTGACAACTTCTTATGCCAACACTCATGACATGATGTCAAAAAACAATCAGAAATCAAGAGGGAATGAGTTACAACTCAACACTCTCCCTTCTTAGTATATAATTACCATCGAGCTAATTTATTTGAGGTAAAGGTATCACTTCTAAGGCCCTAAATAGCCTTTGATTATACTTAAAATCTTAAGGTAAGATTGTCTTAAAACACATCTCTAAGGTTTAAAAACTAAAGCTAAGATAACTCCCAATTAATCCCTATTTTAAACAAATAAAATAAGGTTGTACTAAAACTGGGGATATATTGCTTCCCCCATAACTCTCATACAAGGTTCCCCAAAAAATCTCTATAAAATTAACTCTCATTTCATAAAATAATTGTGCTCATATAGAGTTTGCCTCACAAAACATCGTGAGTGAGCTCTGTAAAGAAGTTTGGGCCCTAAAATATTAAAAAAAAGTCAAAGAATACAGTTTATCAATTTTCTATCCAATAAAACAGTTAAAAGTATTACCCATTTTTCCATACATACTAGTACTTACCTGAGCTTCGGTAAGGCCCGATGTTCCGACAATTTTGGATATTATTGTTGTTGTAGAAAATTTAGATAATCTAATGATTAATTTTAAAGCACCTCGACTCTACTAAAGATCAAGAGTGTAGCCTCTCCTTATGCCCCACAATGCACTAGGGAAGGTCCATGGTCGATTATTTGAACGAATCTTTAAATAAAAATTTCAACCCGAACTTTTGGTTACCCAACTGATCGGGTAGGTGTCCAACCGGTCGGACACCTCCTAGAATGGAAATTTGACCGATCAGACCCCACAGCCGACCGTTCGGCCTTGACGCATTTTGCTCCGAGGAGAACCAGTTTCAAACTGATTTTTCCTTGCTCATTCTACCTCCCCTGCATTCGAACCTCAAAAAGACCCTTCATGCTACATTCTTGGGTATCCTTATCATCCATTTTTATCATTCATTCATAAACACAATCATTGACACTTAGACCAATCTTACATCCTTAATTAAAGATTAACAGAGCTATAAATTGGTACTTATAAAGAGCTCATCAAGAATTAATAAATTAACCATGCATGTAGAGATTATCCACCCTTATACTTGCCTTAAGTTCAGTGCTTCACCCAAATCAAGTTGTCCTTTGGTTTGATGGTGGAGAAAGCTTCACTAGAAGATGATCTAAAACATGCATTGAAAGAAATGAGCATGAGATGCATGCATGCTACAAGATGAAGTCTCTTTGACCCTATTGAACCCAAGAAATGGAATGGTGATGGAATTTTTACCTCAAGGTTTCTACAAGTATAAGGAAGAAGATGAGGCCTTAAATTCCAAGAAGAAGAACAAAAGAGAGTGAAGAGGTTGAAGATGAAGCTAAGACTTTTGCATGCAGAGCTCCTAGTGCTCAGAATAGAGACAAGGTGAGGGAAAGAGCATGGGAGAAGAGAGAAGACTTGTTGCTCCAGCAGAATGAGAGAGGATGAAGAGGAAACGAAGATGGGTTTCAGTTGTTTTAAATTGTTTGTTTCTGGAATTTGCAAAAAAGCCCATTGGCTTTCTGGATTTTCTAATTTGAGTCAGTTGGACTTAAATTGGGCAAAGATGGATCCAAATTGAGTTGGGCCAAACACGAAAGATGACCCACTAGATGAGATACACTTGATGCAATTAATATGATACCTTAGTAATGCGAAACCATGCAATTCTAAAATCGAAAAGATCCATGACCACGTAAGTAAGGTTTGAACCCGACTTGGCTACCTACCCATAATCTAAACCCAAAGAGATTTGAGTTGAATTAGCTTAATTATATATTAATTAAGTAAAACAAAATTAATTATTGTAAATTATAATTAACTCGAGTTTGGACCTTAAATGCCTAAACTGCAAAAGATCTTTGGAAAGCCTTTGGTAAGAAATATAAGACAAAGGAGTCTGGGGCAAAAAAATAAGCAGCTAGTTGTTATGTAAACTTTAAGATGGTAGATGAGAAACCTATTCTTCCCCAAATACATGATTTATAGATCATAGTGAATGAAATTATCAAAGAAGGAATCCAAGTTGATGAACAGTTTCAAGTAGCAACAATAATTGAGAAACTGTCACCAACTTGGAAGGATATTAAAAAAAACCCTTAGACATAAACGAAGGGATTATTTACTAGAGCATCTTCAGCGCTACTTGAAAATTGAGGAGGAAGCCCAGATACGTGATCAAATTTCTCTGCCTGAGAATGGTGGAAAAATAAATTTTGTTGAACCTAAATCCAAAGGTGATAGTGAAAAGAAAGGCAAATTTTATCAACATTTTGGCAGAAACAAGAAGAATAATGCTTCATTCAAAAAACAACACCTAAATAAGAAAAAAGGTCCAAATAAGAACCAAAACCAAGGGACCAATAAACTAGCGACTAAGGGTGGCTGGTTTGTTTGTGGCAAACCAGGCCACTTTGCAAGAGAATGCCACCACTGGAAGAAGTTTCCACAATAGTCCCAATCCAAAAAGGCTCAAGTCAATGTCACTGAAGAGAATCACTTTGTAGTTGTTATCTCTAAAGTGAATACAGTCAGCACAGGAAAGTGCAAAGGGTGGTGGATTGACATGGGTGTCGCCACTCATGTTACCTTTGATAGAGGTACATTCAAGACCCATGAGGAGGTCAAAAATAATTGTAAACTCACTCTAGGAACTATCGTTATTACACAAGTAATTAGTAAAGGGAAAGTAGAACTTTAGTTCACTTCTGGGAAGACTGTAATGTTGTTGAATGTGTTCCATGCTTTAGAGATGAGAAAAAATTTAGTTTTTCGTTTTCTTTTGAATAAGGCAGGGTTTAGGCAAGTGATCGAGTTTGATTAATTTGTAATTACCAAGAAAGGTGTTTTTGTTATGTTTAAGTTGAATGTTATTAATAATAATGCATCTTCTTCTGCTTATATAGTTGCTTCTGTTTACGACTGACATAGTAAACTAGGTCATATTAACTTTAGAACTTTGTAAAATATGAATAATGATGGGTTGATTGATAAATATAAAGTTGAATATTAGAAATATAAAATTTGCTCTCAATCCAAAATTACTCGTAAGCCCTTTCATCGTGTAGAAAGGGAATCTGAGTTACTTCAGTTATTGCATTTTGTAAATGTGATTTAAGTAATATTATGACTAGAGGTGGAAAGTATTATTTTATTACTTTTATTGATGACTGTTCTAGATATACTTATATATATTTACTTAGAACAAAAGATTAAGCTCTATCTAAATTTAAAATCTTTGTGCCTGAAATTGAAAACAAATTAAATAAAAAGGTGATTAAGTTTATAAGTGACAGAGGTGATTAATACACTTTAACAGATATTTTGGACTTCTATGAATCTAAAGAAATAAAAAAAAAACTAATATTGCTCCCTATACACCTCAACAAAATGGTATAGCAAAAAGATAAAAACAAACTTTGATTGAAATAGTTAATTGTATGATAATTTCATCCGGTAGTCCAAAAAATCGATGGGGTGAAGCTTTGTTGACTACATGTTATATCTTAAATAGGACTTTACATTTTAAGACAAATTGCACACCCTTTGAGATTTGGGAATGTAGGAAACCTAATTTTAGATATTTTAAAGTTTGGGTTGTCTGGCCCATGTTAGGATAGTAGATCCAAAAAGGCACGAGTTAGGAGCCCATTAATGGAAATGTGTATTCATAGGATATGCACAAGATAGTGCTACCTATAGATTTCTAAGAATATAAAACCAAAGTCTATTTGAGTCTAGAGATGCAGACTTCTTTGAAGATGTATTTTCTTTTAAAATTAGGATTCTAACTGACCCTTTCTCATCTAAAAGAGTTATACAAACTCTAAAGGAAGAAGAACCCCAGCTTAAGAGGAGTAAGCGAGTTAGGATATCTACTAGTTATGGCCCTGACTTTGAAACTTATCTAGTAGAAAAAGATGCATCTACTTTTAAGGAAGCTACATTTGCCCATGATGCTGCCTTTTGGAAGGAAGCATTAGATGATAAAATATAATCCATTCTAGCAAATAATACTTGGAAATTAGTTGACCTACCTCCAGGTACAAAACCTTTAGGATGCAAATAGGTTCTTAAAAAAAAAACTTAGGCGTGATGGTTGAATAGAGAAATACAAAGCCAAGTGAGTAGCCAAAGGCTTTAAACAAAAAGAGGGGGTAGACTTTTTTTAAACTTATTCACCTGTATCTTGAATCAATTCTATTAGAACTTTAATCATCATAGTTGCTGTGCATAATTTGTATATTCAATAAATGGTTGTTAAAATGTCTTTTTAAATGAAGATTAGAAGAGGACATTTTTATGGATCAACTTGACGGTTATGTGATAAAAGAACAAGAGCATAAGGTGTGTAAGTTGATAAAGTCCTTATATAGACCGAAAACAAGCACCAAAACAGTGACATATGAAGTTTGATGAAGTTGTGCTTTTTAGCGGTTTTAAAATAAATGAGGTTGAAAATGTTTTTATTATAAATCTCATGGTAATTCAACTATAATTTTGTGCTTGTATGTTAATGATTTGTTGAATTTTGGGATAAACCTGGATTGTGTTAAAGATGTTAAAGCACTTCTCTCCAATAATTTTGATATGAAGGACTTAGGAGAAGCAAATGTAATATTTGCAATCAAAATTATAAGAGATGATTTTAGCATCAAACTATCCCAATCACATTACATTAAAAAAATGTTAACAAAATTTCATCATTTTGATTGTAAACCAATTTTTGTTCCTTTTGATATAAGTGTTAAAGCAGTAAAAAATACTAGTCATAGTGTAGCACAACTTGATTATGCTTGTAGCTTTCGTATTTACAACAGAATATGTATGGGTAACCTCCAAAATGATTCAAAACAAGAAATGTCAGCACTCCAAAGTGACCATAACCCATGATGACTTGCAATATGTTTCATGTTTGACTCATTCAATATAATTACTTTTCGAGGATTAGCAGTCCACAAAACAACTCACTCTTAAGATTTGGAAAATCTTCTTGAATCGAAAGAAAGACAGAAAGAGCACGTAGATAAAGATGGTAGCTCTTCTTCTTTCTCTTCTTTCTTTTTAATAATAATTATTATTCACTTGTAATAATAGTTTTTTCTTTTTTTTTTTCACCTTTACCACTGTGGTTTCCCTTTTCATTCATTTATAGGAAACTAGTAGCTGGCATCTGTTTATATGCTACTTGCAAAATGTCCTTGGATACATGTCCTTGTAGTTCTAGCTTCTTTTGTGGATATATTCTCATTTATTTAGTTTTTTTATTATCGATTTTGAACTCTTGCTAGTTGACAACACTTTTCTTAAAAACAAAATGCCCTGCTATGCTTTGCAATTCCTAATGTTGAGATTTGGTTCTCTCTTTGTGGTTACTATAATTGATATCTTACTTTGATATGGGCTTCTGTCGTGTTGTCTTTTTGTTTTGAATTAATTATTATCTGGTTAGATATTATGGTTTGTGTGTAATCCAGTTCATTTCAGGTGAGAAGTGTTTTCCACACCACAGGTCGTCTAGTCTGTCTTTTGATAATGAGCAATGGGTTTGGTTGTGTATATGTACCCTTTGGTGCAATGTCTGTTGCTTGACCTTTGCTTACTGCCAACTTTAAATATTTCTATCATTTGAACTTGCAATAGGGGTCTATAATTTTATAAAAGAATTTTCTAAGATCCCTGTACACCAAAATTGGATGGGGGAATTCCACATTTGCTCATTCTGGGGCCTTTTATCATTTGTTTATATTTAATTTGGGCACTTATCACAACCAACCCAGCAGATATATTATTTTCTGGGTACTGCCTTTTGCTTATCTTCACACAGAAATGTTAAGAAAACAGCCACGGATTCTTCTTCAGAAAAATTGAAAGTAAAAAAAAAAGTTTGAAGCATTCATGTTGCAACAGAGTTAAATTGGTGAATGAATATTAGCAAGACAATTTTAACACAAACCATGTCAGCACTCCAAAGTGAACATAACCCATGATGACTTGCAATATTTTTCATGTTCAACACATTTTCTCTATGATTTAATATAAATATGAGATGACCATAAATACAAAAAATGAGAGAAAGATGAGATGGAACAGAGAAAAAAAAATCCATTTTAGTAACATTTCATCAAACTTCTTCACACTAAACTAAGAAGAAAGAAAAACTCTTCAATCAATACTAAATTCCACCCAAATTGACATACATTAGCTCCCCTTATAATTAAGAAGAAAACAAAAATAAATTCCACCAAAATTGACATGCATAAGCTCCTATTACAATTAGAAAGACAATTAAAACATCTATCAATTGTACCAACAAGTAACATGAGCTTACCATAATCAACTGGAAGTGGATTGAGAAATGAACGTTGAAGCAGATAGAGGAATTGGATCTGAGGTGCATAGAATGCTCTTGCATGCACATGGGACCCACCAACACATGTATTAAAGAGATACCTTGCGTGTAGGGGCCAGATGCATGACAACTTGCACCTGAGTGGGCAGCATGCAAGGAACTGGAAACACTGGGATCAAGTAGAGGAGAAGGTGTTTTAACAATACATGCAAGATCCCCACAGGCAGCTTGCATCTGTGTAGACAGCACCTGCAGCAGTAAGGAGAATTAAGTAGTACATGTGTCGTGCATCTAAGTGGGCAACACGTGGAGCAAGAAATGAGAAAATGAAGTTAGAGGAAAAACAGAAGCAGCAGGAGGGCGAGAGCAAAGCTTGAGGAGAAACCGATATTTTTATATAAGATATAGATATAAATATAGAATATTATAGATATAAATATAGTGAGAATATTACTTTGCATCATTCCCTCACTATGTAGCGTGGAACAGTGACGTTGCTTTCTCTTTTTACATATAAAAATTTTTCTTTTTCATAATACTATAAATAACTTTTTTTTTTTTGTGCATGAATATTTCCAAATATGCATTTGTCCCTCAACACATAGTGATAAAAGGATGTATATCAATATTCCCCTAGATATAGATACTATTTTGAAGTACTCCTACCATTTTTAATGCAGGTGACAGCTGGGCTGCGGTTGAAGGCCCACAACCTAGGACCCACGCCCAAGCATATCACTTTTTTTACTTTGGGCTTTGGATGTTTTGTAATTGGTCTCAGATAAAAATCTCTATTTTATACTTCTTTTATAATCTTCTGGGTCTATATTTTGTATTCAGTTTGTTCTCCTTTATAGTAAAAAAAAAAAAAACAATTGTTGAGATTAGAAAAAATGTTATGATGCATTATTACACGTAAGGTCCACATCATTTGATGAAAGTAATCAAGTGTTTCATTGGATTGTGTATCATTTAAGGACAATTTTTATCTTTTCTGTGGGGTATGACATTGTTTTCAAATCCAACTACATTTTTTATTTTAAAACTATGCCGCTGCACCGAAAAACACTTGATAATTATAAGAAAAAAAAAATCAGTGCTACACCAAACAATAACTGTGGGAATAATATAACTAAATGGGCGGCTCAAGCCTAATACTTACAGCCTTTGTTGGCCTTGGTTTACATTCTGGCTTGTGTCGGCATAGATATGCCTTCCCCTAACCTGACCCCACGAAAGAACATCCTACTTGGCGTAGTCAACGTGGTCACCTACGCGGCTAGGCTGTCGATGGACTTGGTGGGGTTATGCTAAGCAGCTAAGGCATATCAAGAACTGCCTTGCCTTCAAAAACACAAGCCTATATCTGGCCCAAAGCCTGATATGGGCGTTAAGTGCATGAGCAAGCCCTCATACTTAGTCAGCCAAGCCAAGAATATATATATATATATATATATATAGGTAAATCTGTCACTGAACTAAAAGTACTACTTATTTGGACTAGATTGGGCTTCAGGTAAGCCTCGCACAAAGAGATATGTTTTCGGGTCATTCTAGGCCGGCTCAGCCCCACCACTAATGGTCACTTAGGAGTTAGGAGATTCTTTTTTTTTTCCTGTTAAGTCATTTAAAATAATATTTAGAAATAGATTGAATACTTAAATTATAAAGATACACAAATTCACCTTTATTAATGATAATTAATCCAAATTAATAAAAAAATATATATTCAAAAAATAAAAAATATGAAATAATAAAAAAAAGAAACAAAAAAGAAAACATCTATAAACCATTATTTTTTTATGTGGAAAGTCTCCCTTAGGACTTGTTTGTGCGGCAAGTGCCTAGAAAATGGGAGGAGTTTAGCACCTTCATTTGTCGTTTGGTGCAGCTTGTGAAATCTCCTCTAAGATTTCCGACACTGGTTGTATTGCTGGGGAAATCCTTGCTTTGAAAGGAAAACCATTTTCTACCAAGGTGGGTAGGAAACAGTTTCTGCAGGTTTCCTCTTTTGAGGCGTTTTCCAAATAAACTCCTAATCTGACTCAGCCTTTTTCCACAATGAGGTGACTTGATCCGTTTACAACTCAATTTGATGTGTTTGCCAACCTTGGTGGAAATTGGGGTTTAAAAGGGCGGGCTTGGCCTATTACCTTTTCAAGAGGGCAGACCCAAGCCTAAGATTTGATCTGATTTTGAAAAGTTAGTTGGACTCCGATCTAGACGCCCAAACCGACCGAATTCGCAAACAGATCTTCAGACTTCAGCCAGCCAACTAACAGCAAACATGGATTCCGACATTGGTATTTGTCTTTCTAATGGATCTCATTCTAAAAACCAAGGTCCCAAACAACAATCACCCTTGTACTCAAAATTCATTCTGACACGCTTTTTTTCTAACTCGGTTGATTCAAATTAGTTCTACCAGTTGGGCGAGTTGGTTACCAAACAAGGCTCCGGATCTCTTGTCCGGCCATTACATACCCAAAACTCCACTGTGGGGATGACCTTATTTGTTTTGGCATCCCAACTAAGGGCCTGAGATCAATTATGTGGAAAAACAGCTCACACATATGGAAAGAGAGCCCACACATTCAATAAAATATGTAATACTTAGGTGGTGTTTGGTTCGTTGGAATGATTTTTTATAGGGAATGGAATAGAGATCGGAATGAGTCTGAAATGGAATAAGGCAGGAATAGTAATTTCCATTCCAACGTTTGGTTAGAAAGAGGAATCAATCTAGTATCAGGATTCTCATTTTAGTTCCTGTATTTGATATGCTTGAATGATACCAAGAATGGAATAAAAATTACATAAAACTGACCAAAATACCCCTGTGAAGTTTTTTTTTTTTTTTGCCAAAATTTCCCTCTCTCGCCCAACCCTCTCTCCCTCTCTCTCTGTCCCAACCTTCTCCCTCTATTGCCTAACCCTCTCTCCCTTTCTCGCCTAGCTCCTCTTCCTCTTTCTATTCCTAGCCCTTTCTCCCTATCTCGCCTAGCCCCTTTTCCCTATCTCTCATTTCCCTACCCTCTCTCCCTCTCTCTTTGTCCTTATCCTTTCCCTCTGTCGCCCAACCCCTCTCCCTCTCTCTATCACAGGCCTCTCTCCCTTTCTCGCCCAGGCCCTCTCCTTCTCTCTGTCCCAGCCATCTCCCTCTGCAGCAGGTTCCAATCAACCAACGGCGAAAAGGGGGTATCGCAGGCGGCGTAGGAGCAATAGAGAGGGGATGAAGGGAGACAGAGAGGAGAACGAGAGAGATTGAAATCTATGTGCGTTTCTGTAGCAGTGACGAAGGAAGACGGAGAAGAGAATGAGAGAGACTGAAAAAGGAGGAAAGATCATACCTTATGGTCGACAGAGGAGGGTTGGCGATGAATCACAGAAGGAGAGAGAGGTCAAAGACAAAGAGGAAGGAGGCTGGGTGTTATGATCGGGCATCTCAGGTTTTGTTTGATGAAATGGGCATTTTGGACTCAAGGAAAAATTACAAATGAATGGAATAGCCATTCCTCTACCCCCCTCCAATGGAATGGTGATTCCCCTATATAAAGAAATGGTGATTCTTGAAGTAATGATCATTCCGCCACTTTTTTACGAACCAAACATGGGAATGGTCACTCCAACGGAATGACCATTCCATTCCGACCTTCATTCCAGCGAACCAAACACTACCTTAGAATTTCAACTCTGGACAATAAGGAAAGAACTGTGTCGTTGATTACCACTTAGGTAAAGAGCCGCTCTCTTAGGGCCCCTTTATTAATTTAACTGGTAGAGTGAAGTGAGGTGAATGATAATTTTAAAAGATAAAAAAATAAGAGGGATTAAATCAATCAAATGATTAGATTTTATTTTTTAGTAAAAAGAGAATATAATTTTTTGACTTTTTGTGTTAAAACAGATATTTTTCGTCAGTTAATGGGATGGAAAAGTAACTTGTTGACTTTTTTGTGTAAAAAGATAAAAGAATTTTTTTGAAATGTGGTATTTTGATTTGACTTTTTTAAGTTATTGTGTCTTGAAATGAAAAATGGTTTTAACTTTACATTGAGAGGAAATTAACAAACGGCCCCTTAGGGTTATCATATAGCAATTCAAAATGTTCACCTTGGATATCATCCGCTTTGAGGATTTTTCTTTAAATTTAAGTTCAATAAAAACCGGTTCCCCATTCCCTTGAGCATAAGATGAAAATGGGATTCATGCTGCACCATCCAACCAGATTTTCACAACTGTGTTCAATATCATGGCAGTGAAATTTGAATATACATAATTGCAGGGGATGGAATTCATTTTAAATGGTCTAACTTACCTTTAGATTAAAAAAAAATTTTTTAAAAAGGCAGAGCCAAAGATGAACGCTTGAGATTCCTCACACGTGTGTCAAACTTCCCCCCTAACATCCTCCCAGTATATCACCCCCCTCTATCTCCTAAGACCGAGCGAAAACGGTATAAAAAAAACAAAGCCGGTCTGGTCCGGTCCGGTCCGGTCCGCCACCACAAGCGGGACCAACACCACCAGTTGCAGCGCCGGTCACCACCATCATCTTCCTGAGAAAAAAATGTCGATCGAGATCCCTCAGAATCCCATAAATCCCGAAAAGGTCCTGGCGGCCATCGACATGGGCTCCAACTCCTTCAAGCTCTTCATCATCCGCGCCCTGCCCAACGGCCGCTTCCTCACCGTCGACCGCCTCAAAGACCCCGTCCTCCTCTCCCGCTCCCTCATCTCCACCTCCGCCTCCGAAGCCCTCCTCCCCATCCACTCCCAAACCCGCGCCCTCGCCTCCCTCCGCCACTTCTCCCTCATCCTCGGCCACCACCGCCTCACCTCCCCCCCGGCCGTCGTCGCCACGTCCGCCCTCCGCTCCGCCTCCAACCGCCAGGACCTCCTCTCCCGCATCCACCAAGAGCTAGGGTTCCTCGTCGACGTCATCTCCGGCGAGGAAGAGGCCCGCCTCATCTACCTCGGTGTCCTCCAATTCCTCCCCGTCTACTCCAAAACCACCCTCGCCGTCGACATCGGCGGCGGCTCCACCGAATTCGTCGTCGGAAAGCAGGGCCAGGTAATCTTCGCCACCTCTCTTCAATTAGGGCATGTTTCCCTCACAGAGTCTTTCACCAAAGACGGCGAGATCGTAAATATGCGGAATCACATACGTAGGGTTATAATTGAATCTGGATTGGTGGAGAAGGTGAGGGAGATTGGATTCGAAGTTGCGGTTGGATGCTCCGGGACGATAAGATCCATTGAGAGGAGCGTGTTTCTTGGATTTGGAAATGAGCGGTCTGCTCGCGTTGGATTTGGGGAGGATTTTGGGAGGGGGTTGAGGTTTAGCAGGGAGGAATTGGGGCTGATTGTTGACAGGTTGTTGTGTGGAGAGGAGGTGAGGAGAGTGGGGTTCTCAAAGAGGCGGGCAGAGTTTATTGTGGCCGGCGCGGTTCTGCTGTTGGAGATTTTTGAGGCTTTGGGCATTGGGGAGATGGAGGTGTCTGAGTATGCTTTGGGAGAAGGGGTCATTGCGGAGATGCTGGCGAGGGACTGCGAAGGTTTTGATGTGAATGCCAATGCAAGGTGGCGATCAGTGGTCAGGGTTGCAAGCAGGTTCAATGATGAGAAGAGGATGAAATCAAACTTGCAGTGTGCTGGCATTGCCAAGGTTGTATATCTATTCTCTTGCATTTGAAGCTAACCTCAATTGTAGCTGGCTTTGTTACTTGAAGATGGATGGTTATCCATTTCACTGTGTTTGAGGAGACGTGGAAATTGTAATTTGCGGTAGTTGGATCCCCAATCACATTGTGAATGGACATCTGGTCACTCCTGTTAAACTAATGATCTGGATGACCCAACGAAGACCTTGGAACTGGATGATTTTTTAAAATTGCAGTGTTACATTCTGGGGAGGTCCTGAAACACTCTAAATGTTGATTTGGGACAGTGATGGACAAAGGAGAAAGGGATCGAACATCCAAATACAATGCAGAATGGATGATCATCTATTTGGCCAAAATATTATCTGCTAGTTGCTATTAGGGAAACAGTAGAACACAGTGTAACTTTTGTTTACTGCCACCATGTGATACTCTTTGGTTATTTCACCACTTGTCTTTGCAGGAGATTTTTGAAGGCCTAAAGAGATGTGAGGAACTCATTGATCATCAGAATAAATCTATGGTCTCCTTGGATGAGAAAGATCTTGAATACCTTGAAGCTGCAATTTTGCTTCATTCTGTGGGACTAGTTATGGGTAAAAAGGGATACCATAAGCAATCATACCATATTATCAAGGTTTGTGACTTTTCTTGTTTTATTTCTTTTTTCTTGTACATAGTATCTGATATAAGAAAACTGGAGTGGCTTTATCAAGGTTTGTGACTCTTCTTGTTTTATTTATTTTTTCTTGTGCATAGTATCTGATATAAGAAAACTGGAGTGGCTTTGTCTTTGTGCATTGGGTTTACCACCCATGTGATCAATCACCATGTATGTTCATCTATTTGCTTACATGCTTATGTGTGATTGTCATATTTCTAGAGTGATAAGTTTTTTAACATATCACCAAACTATTGCTGTTTCTATTTTTATCTTTGAAGGATTCTCCAAAAGCCATATGTTATATATAGGTACAGTCCTGATCAGCTAACTCATTGGCAATATAAAACACCTGATAGCCCTCATCATTACTTTCATCAGCATTGGCCCCTGTAGTAAGAAATAGATCATCAATAAATGATATGAAGCATATATTTTTAATAGCAGGTGTTATTGGAGTAGAGCCTCAATCATGAGCATGCATGATGCAGGCCAGATCCAAGATCCAGCCCGGCATTGATGGGCCACATTGATGGGCCCCACTTGATCAGGGATCTCTATCCTTAGTTAGATAGTTCTAATTTATTATTTATTTCCTATTTTATGTTGAGTTGAGATTAGAACTTACTTAATTTAATTTATTAAGCCATGATTGTTTAGGCTTAGTCTTTCTTAATTTAGCAACAACCCCTCCTAATGTAATGGACATGCTTCTTTTCAATCAATTAAAACTCTCTTTTGAGATTTATCTTTGTTATGGTGTTTTTCCTCTTGTGAGGGTGCCTTAGAGGCTCGAATCCATATCTGGATTCGATTAATCCTTCGAGAGATTTATCTACATTTGATTAGAGATTCAAAGTTGCGCCAGTTTGGTATCAAAGCTCAGATCTAGTCGCAGGGAAGACGTTTGTCAGTCTCGGAGTTCTGATCACATGGTCTAATGGTTATATTATTCCCGTAACTCACAGTGCTTAAAATCATTCAAAGTTGGTAATTATGAAGAGAAAATTTGGTGTGATATGATTCATATGAATATTGCTCATATTATTTTTGGATGACCATGGATTTTTGACCAGAAAGTGCACCATGATAAAGAGATGAATACATATACTTTTCTGTGGGAAAGAAAATGGATTGGACTTCATCCATTGCCATCAACAGCTCGGTCTTCATCTAAATCATCACCTTCAACCGAAGAGCCACAACAAGATAAAAATGAAGATGTTGATATCATGATTGCACCAAAGGAGATGCCAACCATGACAACTGACATTACGGATGCAATAACTAAGCAAGGTCAAGGCAAAGCTGATCTCATGAAACATTCAGAACAAATCACAGAAGAGCAAGTTTATGGCAACACTGTTTTCATGGCATCAAATAACATTTATCAAGACAATGTCACCTATGAGCTGCAAAGAGTTGATGAAGAAAAAGGACAAGTAGATATTCAAGACTTTGAATGGGTTAACAAGAATATTGAATATCCGAAAGATTTGATTGTAACTCCACTTCCAGCAATTACAATTGGGTAATCAGAAATCAAATCAATTTCTCCAGTGGTTTCAAAAGAAGATCAACTTGTTAAAATCCTCCACATTGATTTTATCTTCGGGGATCATAGATGGATATCTGAGGATTGTGACATGTTTGCATGGCTAGACTCAAGGTATTTAATGGTGAGATTATATATCCAAGTTAGATACAGACATCAGAAGATGCCCCTCCTCCAATATACTTTTACGTGAATGAAAAGAATGCAACAAGCTTTCAGGCTATGTCATACAAATGTTGATCTAAAGAAAAGACAGAAGTTTTTGTGCTTGATTTTCGACCTAAGAGGAAGTTTCCTTTGCTTTGCGGTTGAATTCTTCCGGCATTTCTTAAGTTGGCAAATTTGTCGGAGTTGTGTTTTTCCAATTTGGGGAGCACTGATGCAAGCCAGATCCAAGATTCGAGCTGGCATTGATGGGCTACATTGATGGGCCCCACTTGATCTATGATTTCCTCAAGATCAGGAATCTCCATATTCAGTTAGATAGTTCTAATTCATTATTTATTTCCTATTTTATGTTGAGATGAAATTAAGACTTAATTTAATTTAGTAAGCCATGATTGTTTAGGCTTAGTCTTTCTTAGTTTAGCAATAGCCCCTCCTATGTAAGAAGGAGTCTTTCATTGTAATGGACATGCTTCTTTTCAATCAACTAAAATTCTCTTTTGAGATTTATCTCTGTTATGGTGTTTTTCCTCTTGTAGGGGTGCCCTAGGGGTTGGAATCTATCTTTGGATTCGATCAATTATTTGGAAGATTGATTTACACTCGATTAGAGTTTCAGAGCTGCGCCAATGCATATCAACTTAGTATAACTATGAGTAATAGGAAACATAATGTTGCTGTGTTTTCCAAATTAGAAAATTTCAAACTCAGCCTTATTTACAAAATATAAACATTTTTGGAACGTATATATTAGAACACTGATGCAGTCGCTAGGGTTAGGGCTATGTAGGGGTGCCGAAGCATGTGTCTAAGGACACTTCGAATCGTCAAAAGACTTCAAACACACAAGGACGTACCTCTCAGGGATAAAACCCAATTTTATTGATCAATCCAAGTTTGAAAAATAATCTTTTACAATGCCATATAAATAAGAAAAGTAACTTAGAGCCTAAGAAACCTAATTAAACTAGAAGAGGGAGTTGGGTGAGAGAGGCGAGCGCACAAACGACGATGACGATGGGGCATTGATGAGAGCCGGTGAAGGTGAGTGTGGTGGTGGAGATGCTGGTCCTCTCCTCTCTGGCTGGTGGTGCTTGAAGACTTCGAAGAAGCAGCCAAGCAGGTGTGTAATTTCCTGTCCCTTCCTTTTCTTCTCTCTCTCTCTCTCTCTCTCTCTCTCTCTCTGTGTGTTGCCGAGGTTACATCGGATGACTGAGATTTTTTTCTTTTTTGGTGTACGGATGTGGGTTTGGCTAGTTGGGTTTTGGTGACAAAAGATTTTGGAAGAAGGGTTTCTGGGGGCTGTGGACTGTTGTGATATAGGCTGGGAAGGTGTTGGTGGAATGGGGGATTATGGGTGACGCATGAACAAATGGGGGTTGATGGTTCAGGTTTTTTTTTTTTTTAATTTTGGGTATTTGGCTGGACGAGTGGGGGGGTTGCTGTGGTTGGGGTGGCGGCCTCAATCGGCTGGGTGATTTTCGCAGAAGTGGGGATCGGTGAAGAGGGTGCAATGGGTTGGATGGTTATTTCGAAGAGGAAAGTGTTGGGTTTGGAAGGAGGCAGGAGGGCACCGATGGGTTATTATTATTATTATTATTATTATTTTTTTTTTTTGAAAGGGATGAAAGATTTAGGGGTATAGGGTTTTTTAGCGGTGGTGTGCACGGCAGCAAGATGGATGTGAACAGATAGGGGACTTTGATGGTGGGTGATGGAATGGTTTTCGGTGGTGTTGGCAAAAGTCGATAGTTGGGTTGTGGACAATGGCAAAGATGACGGGGATGATGGATGGAGATGGGAAGATAGAGCTAATCACACTAATCTATTAGAGGATTGGCTCGGACTACGGGATAGGGGTAATCACACCGAATTGATCGAGGATCGTTCGGCTCTGATACTAAACTGATGCAGTTCCTAGGGTTAAAGCTGCATAGGGGTGTTGAAGCACGTGTCCAAGGACACTTTGAATTGTCCAAAGACTTCAAACACATAAGGACGTACCTCTCAGGGATAAAACCCAATTCTATTGATCAATCCAGGTCTGAAAAATAATTTTTTACAATGCCATATAAATAAGAAAACATAACTTAGAGCCTAAGAAACCTAATTAAACTAGGACTTAGAGCCTAAGAAACCTAATTAAACTAGGAAATTAAATAATATGGAAATTAAATCCTAATTACAACTTATTAAATCATCATCGTCATCATCAAAGCCTCATCCCAATCATGTTGGGGTCGGCTACATGAATTCTATTTCTCCATTCCGTTCTATTTTGAGCTAAATTTTTCGATAAGTGCAACTTCTTCAAATCTGAATTAATGACTTCCATCCATGTTTTCTTCGGCCTACCCCTACCTCTTGATGGACCCTCCACCTGTATATCCAAACTTTTTCTCATCGGTGCCATTACTGGCCTACGCTCAACATGCCCAAACCATCTTAAACGAGTTTCTCTAATCTTATCTCCTATTGGTGCTACCCCTAAATGTTCTCGAAAGCGCTCATTTCTAATTTTATCTTTCCTAGTTTTACCACACATCCACCTAAGCATTTTCATTTCCGCTACATCTATCTTATGAATATGTGTCTTTTTAATTGGCTAACATTCTGCTCTATATGTCATAGCTGGTCTAACCACTGTCCTGTAAAATTTTTCCTTCAATTTTGTTGGCATTTGTGTATCACAAAGTACTCACGAAGCTAGTCTCCACTTCAGCCATCCAGCTCTTACCCTTTGCTCTACATCTTCGTTAATCTTCCCATTCTTACTAATCATCGAGCGTAGGTACCGAAAAGAATCTTTACGTGGTATCTCATGGGTTTCAATTTTGACAGTGGTTTCAATACTTTGTATATGTCCACTGAAATTGCAATCCATATATTCTGTCTTTGTACGACTTATTTTAAAGCCTCTAGATTCTAATGCCCTCCGCCATCTCTCAAGCTTTGCATTTACACCCTTTCTTGATTCATTCACCAATACTCTATCATCTGCGAACAACATACACCATGGTACTTCTTCTTGAATATGCACAGTTAACTCATTAAATAAAAGTAGCAATTTAATTATATATAATTACAAAATAAAAATCCTAAATTTAATTTGGCCCTACACATGTGGCCATGAGGTCAATACTATATCATTCTAGGGTTAGGGCTACGTAGGGGTGCCGAAGTACGTGTCCAAGAACACTTCGAATCATCAACGGATTTCAAACACATGTGGACGCACCTCTCAGGGATAAAATCCAATTCTATTAATCAATCCAAGTCTCTATAATTATTCTCTACAATGCCATATATATAATAAAAATAAACTTAATGCCTAAGCACAACCTAATCTATTAATAGAAACTTTCCTAATAACAATGTAATTAAAAATCTACTAATAAGAATAATGTAATCCTAATCTAACTTGAAGAGAGACCACTTGTGGGCCCATGCTGCATCATCATGTGCTTAATACTGCATCAAACACCCAATGATGAATGTCCCATGCACCACAATACTACTTGGTCTCAGTGAACATGAACCTGAGGTAAATGGGGATCAATAGGAATCAGGGAGTTTTGATTAATGCAGGGCGGTGATGTCTGGAGACACCATGGGTTTGGCGGGAAAACAGATTATGCATATAAAAATTTAAGTGTCAGATATGATATGATACATACATTATGACTATCTCGAAGTATTTGGGTAACCTATGCAAGGGAGATACTGATTATGTTCTCCAAGCCAATTGAAGGGATATATTATTCTAATGAGGCTGAAATTAAGACCATTAGGAAAGCATTTCAGGTGTTTAAAGTGTCTTACTCAAGTCATCTCATACTGGAGAGTGATTCCACAGTTGCTGTCAGTTGGGCTGGGTGACGAAGCCTAAGGATAGTCCATTGAGATTGACTACAGATTTGAGATAATTCATCTTTGCAATGTGATGATGGGGGGAGCAAATGGTGGGTCAGAAATATAAGAGCACATGTGTGTGCTGAAGCGATCACCTTTTAGATTACAACCACCTCCCTCTATCAACTGTATGGTGCACGACAACCGAGTACGGCCTTTATTCCTTCACATATGTAAAGGAAGACCAACACATAATTGTGCTGAGATGACCACCTTCCAAATTCCAATTGTAATTTGCTATGACTGGAATGGTGGAATAGAATTCATATAGGTTACCCCAACATTGTTCAGATAAGGATTTGATGATGGTGATGACGATGATGACGACTAAATCTGGTCCTAGAATTGTGTATCATCTATGGGCAGATTATTGTTAAATGGAGATTGTTTTAGAACTGAGTAACTATTTCTGCAATCTGTTTAATCTGGTATTCTGGACACTAGTCAGGACTGTTTCCTGTGTTTCATCTTTGCTTCTTCATCCTTTTGAAATGATGAAATCCTATTTTCTTCATCTTGATGGAGAGATGTTATCTTCCATTTTACAGAATGGTGACCACCTTTATGGTTATAATGATGAAGAGGTCGAGGTAATTTGCTTAGACATGGCTTCTGTTCTTTCTGTGAATTAGTCAATATTTCTTAATATGAACTCTTATGCTGATGAGTTTGTGTAAGTTTACAGCTAATTGGGCTACTTGCAAGATATCATAGGAAAAAATTTCCAAGGTGTGAACACGATTCGCTTCAGAGGCTCACAAAGGAGGTATTTCATAATCTGTTTTGTAATATATGCTACAAACCTTATATGCAGGTAGGTCTGGAGCAATGGTTTTAAGCCATATTATTGCGTGAAATCCTCTGCTCCAAACCTTCAAATATTTCTGGCTGTTGGGATAGGAAGGGTCCATTATGTTATGTGCAAGGAGATTTGGCATGTCTCTTTTGTAGGTGTCTATTCAATGGGATCATCCAGATGGGTTGTGTCAGCATGCTGGTCCCCTTCTATTCCTTGATCCATGTTTATCAATGTTGGAGACCATTTTTCAGCTTAAAGAATGTCAAACCTTAGTATGGAGTGAGGCCTTCCAGTTTGAGATCAGTCCTCTATGTTAATATTGATTTGAAAAACTTTAAAACCCATATATATATTAATACATGCTCAAAAGTTCGTCTTCCAATCTCACATACATTCCTAGTTACAACACCCCACCCACCACCAAACCCACCCAAACCACCCCCCCACAAACCTTTTAATTTCTTGACCATTTACGCTTCTCATTCGAACTATTCTGAGGTGATTTTGTCATGGTAAAGTTACTCTATACCCCCACCCATCCTACCCACTCCCCACCCACAACCTATTAATTTCTTGACCATTTACACTTCTCTTTCGAACTATTGTGAGGCGATTTTGTCATGGTAAAGTTACTCCATGAAATTTTCAACAGGTCTTTTATTAAAATGTTGATTGATATGAAAATCTTTCAAAGAAAAAAAAATTGAGACTATTTATAGCAATTATCAAACAATTGTGCCAATGTAGACATTTATGGTTTGTTCTTGTTTTAATTTCCTTAAGTCTTTTACTTGCAGATGCGACAGAAATTCAGAGTGCTTTGTGTAATCATTCGAATTTGTCTTGCTCTACGTGAGAGTCAATGTATGACTTTTCATGGACTGGAAATTTCACATTCGCATGAAGGTTTCAAACTGGTAATCTCCAACATGCAGGAATGTCCACATGTAGGGATCATATTACTTTAAATATGGCATCACTCATTTGTAGGAATCAAATAATTTTTACTAAATTTAAAAAAGAGCATTTTTTAAGTCATGTTGGCTATTGGTCATGATTTTTCTCCTTTTCCTTTTGTTAATGAATTCCATGGAATGCTACTTTTCATCCATATTTCCAGTATAATGTAACTGTTACTCAGTATGTAAAGTTTTGTACACATTAACTTTTTAGTGTGGAAGTTACATTGTTTTGAGGGGTTTGCAGGTTCTCACTGAACTAAAGGATCAATCTGTACTCTCTGCTGGTGCAGAGCTGATGTCTTCAGATATTGAAGCAGAACTAACGTTGGAGTTGGAACATTTTAAAGAGGTAAAAGATATGGACCAACTTCTTATCGTCACATTTGTAACTGTTTCATCATGATCAGCTTCTTTTGCATTCAGGTATTCCAGCAGAGATTGTCAATAATAATTCCCTCAAATACTTGAGTTATTAAGAGCTGTGCAAGTAGTGCAAAGGAAAAGAAAGGTGTTCTTTTTGGCCTTAATAGGGAATGAAACTTAAAACTAGCCTTCTCAAAGCCGATCTGGGGACCTCTCCCGCAGAGGGAGTACTTGTTATCTCTGCGCCAAGTGCTGGTTCAGCAAAGTAGGTGTTCCCACACTTGATAATTTCAGTCTTGCTTCAGAGGGGCTTTTTTTAGTCCAGTGAAACAGGCATCTTAAGCATTCTTTTTACTTGATATGTAACAGAGTAAGTTATTCAGGATTTTTTCTGTTGAAAGTAATACTTCAGCCCTTTTCCTTTTTTATGTACACCATTTTTAAAATTCATTTTGTAGCAAACACACTACAACTACATGGTTGTTTATTGATTAATGAAAATCAAATCAAATTCTTGAGTTCCCTTTTTAAGATGTTTTCCTTGTGGAAATAACATTTGCATCTATATTCTTTTGTAATGAACATTAGCTTTGTTAAAAGGAGATTGTGATTCTTGCAAAAGAGAACAGAGAGTATTGGACCTGGCTTTGTTTGTCACCTTTTTACCTAACCCCTGAATGATGGGATAATGCTTTTTGCTGTTGCTGCTGCAGTTGATGATGTACATTTAAAATTGGGACACCCAAGTGGGTGCGTGGGTGTCTCAAGAAAATTAAAGTAATATTTGCTGGCCAATTCTACCCTAGTTTGGATAGGCGATTTCAAGTTCTAACTACAAATCTGCCAAAAGTATTTTGTCTAAAACATTGTTTTGGAGCTCTGCAACATTTGACTCTACTTGGCAGAGTTGGACGTCATATGTCTCACAGTCGAGTAGGGCGAATCTCATAGTCTGGGCTGAGTTGGTTGACAGCAAATCAGGTTGAAGTCCCAAGTTTTTGGGTTTTTAAACAATAATTTTTGGAAGTTGCAGTTTTACTCAGTGTAACAGTGTGGGAAAAAAAAAAAAGAAAGAAAAGAAACAGCAAATGATGTTTGTTAAAGGGAGTATGTTCAAATATGTTAGCATGAGATAAAGCCATATTTAGTAAACAACAAAGGTATTATCACTCATGAGGGTGTGGCAGGGCCGCAGGAGCACGGACCTGGTTTGACCCAAACGAGCATTGCGAAGGCTACGTTTGCTGTTGGCACACTCCACATTGGTGATCGGCTATTATGTGCAGTTATGGACATGGATGTGAGATTGAGGATGCCCTGTACTTTCTGAAAATCTTGGTATAAGAACATTTTAAATAAGTGAAAATTATCATTATTTACAATTACATGCCTTAGTAATGTTTCTCATGTTCGGAAGCTGGAGGGTGAGAATTCTAGCTTATGGTGCTGTATGAAACAAGAGACTTGGAAAAAGGGTTAGCAGGGCATTGGGTTGTCAGATAATAGACTCGTTTCCCTCAAATTTAATCATGGTAAGTGCCGCGGTCATGTTGTTCCTTCAATCAATAATGAACACTTTTGAAGAGGTGGATCTCTATGGACGAGCATGACGCAGAATACATGAAGCCAATCGGTATGAGGCTAATGAATATTATCTCTGTAATATTTATGCACTGCTGCCTCACATTGAACAGTGCAATTTTTTTAATTTCTAAGACAGTTTCGATTCAACCAGGCAACTCAGATTCCTGGGGTAACGAGCGTCTATAAGCCAGTTTGAGGCTTCAAACTTGGGTTGCACAAGATGCAGCGCGACATTACCCAACATGTACTGTAACATTCAACCTTGAAAAAGTTCATTAAAATCTGTGACTATTATATCGAGGGGAAGAAATTTTTTTTCAAAGAAATAAATAAAACCAAGATTATTGATAAAAAAAAAACCAACAGTATTAGAATAAAAATATTTCGTTCTCCTAAAATTTTTTTTACTCCAGACATCTGCACCAAACAGGAAACATAAAAACCAATAGCAATTGAAAATGCACATTGGACTGGCACTTAGCATTGATGGTTGCCTTCACACAATAGCAATTGAAAATGCACATTGGACCGGCACTTTGCATTGATGGTTGTTTTCACGCACGAATTTTGCTTCTGCTTCCAATCTGCACAAAATAAATTCATCCTACAAAAATAAATGCACTAAACCAAAAACGGATATCCTAAAATTGTACTCCAATCCTTAAAATTGACCATCAGATTAAAAATGCAATTAACATAATCCTATGAGCTGTATCGAAGCCTCGAAACTAAAATGCCGTCGTGGGGCCCACTCAAAACTAGGGGTGTATACAGTTCGGATTGAATCAAATTGAGCTAAATCCGTCACCAAATCATTACATATGGATTGACGGTTTTATAATCCGTCACCAATCCATTGCCTTTTAAAATCAATCTGAACTAAACCGTAGATTAACGGTTTTGATTGGTTTAAACCGTTCAATTCGTTGGTAAAACACATGATAAGCATTCTTTTACAATAAATAAAATAAAAATAGAAGTAAAAGTTATAGGTGGCTTGTTGGTGAAACTTGATCAGAGGTGGCCCGTTTCTATCTTTCCTACGTGACCATTCCCAAATTATTAGATGAAGTTATTGTTAAGATCAACACATTGGATATGTTCATTTTATGAAATATCTTGAAGAGACTGGATTTTAAAGAAGTATAAAAAGGACACATTCAACTATCCTATGAGCTCCTACAAGATAATTATGGTATAAGACAAACAATGTGATTATGGTATAAGATAACTGCTAATCACTAAGTATATAATGCAAAATATAAGTAAAATAGAAAGATATATAAGTAGATACCCTAAATAAAATCTTTAAACAAAAATCCTACATTTTGAGTACTTCAAAAGCAAAAATGATTGGTTAGTATATATCAAATCAATTTTTTAATTGAATCTCGCTCTTGTAACTCAAAGAGAATTGTATTACTAGTTTCATAAGGTCTTTAAAGGATCTTAACAGAAATTCATCAGGAAAATTTTAACAGAAGAATGAAATAAAATACACAAAATACTTAAACCTTTTGATAGACATTTTGTAATGGATACTACACAAAACATTGAAATCTTTTGAAAGAAATTATTGTATTTTCATATTTTTTATAAAGACTATAAAAAATATATATTTATTTTAACAGATTAGATCGGTTTAAATCTATGAGTTAATAGTAAAATTTATCACCAATTCATTACAAATGAATTAGAAGTTTTTCAATCAGTCACCGCTTAATAAACCATCGAATCAGTTAAAAAACCGCGAATGGAATTGGATGGAATCGGTTTGACAGAGGGACAGATTTTCTGTACACCACCACTCAAGACCATCTGCAGGACTAGACTAGAAAACCCAAGCCAAAGAGGCTGCTGTGCTTACGTAGCAGTGAAGCGTCTGAATCGGAATTACGAAATGGCTTCTGTCGTCTCCGTTGACAGAGAAGAAGGAAAAATCCCTCTTCTGCAATCTCACAGAGACTCCATCACAGCAGCTGAAGAAGAAGCAGAAGAAGAACCAGCAGAGATTCTCCCTTCATCTTCACCGTACAGTCATCAACTTCTTCCTCCTCCTCCTCCTCCTCAAGGCGAAGACGAATCCAATTCCAATCATGGCCCCTCCGCTCCCACTCAGCGCCTCGTCTCTCTCGATGTTTTCCGCGGCCTCACCGTTGCGGTACCTGCTGCCATCTAACGCATTTCCCATCCCTTCGATTCTGAGAAATACCTCTAAAAAAACTATCTAGTTATGATGAATATGATTGTTTTGATCACGTTGGTCTTGGATTAAAAATCTTCCAGAATAGAGTTACATTTTCTTGTAATCATGATGCTTGACTGTCGAAATTGTTACTCTAGTTTGTTTTTCACATCCATTTTGAAGTTTTGAAAGAACCCCAATGTCGAATTGGGTCGGGAATTCACTCTGCTAGGTTGCTGGCACCTTGTCCCCCTGAAAATTTGAGTATGCTAGCTCAATGAGCCAATGAAAACTGGGTTCGGATGTGGATTCAAGTTGGACTAAGCAATTATGATTTTAGCTCTCAGTTAGTAAAACTATGTGTGGAAATCAGTCGGTTTTCGCGGAATCATGATACCGATGTGGCGATGTATGAGTGGAGATAGGCTGCATTTAAGAACTGGCATTTCTTTTTTTGCTGTGGGGTACTTCCTGAAGTTGGATTGCTTTGATTACACAAATTATAACCTTCTAGTTGGATGCATTCTTGGCTCTATGTTTCCCTCCCTTTTTTCATCTTGCAAGATGCATTTTCTTTGTTTCTATCTGGTGTAGATAACCTATGTTTATACTTTGATCTTTTTCTTGTGTCTTTATGGGTTAATTGACAGCTTATGATACTAGTTGATGATGCGGGAGGAGCTTTTCCGTCGATAAACCACTCTCCATGGTTTGGTGTCACGCTAGCGGACTTTGTAGTGCCATTTTTTCTATTCGGTGTTGGTGTGTCTGTTGGACTGGTTTTCAAGGTATTTGAAACTTTACTCTGTATCTTCTCTTGCTACATAGAGATGCTTTAATTTTAAGAATGATTTTGTGAGAATTTCCCTTTATATTCTTATGTGGTTCATTTTTTTTCTTTTTTCTGTAGAACTATTTATGCTGTACCTCCTTAAATGGAATTCTCATCACCAAAAAATTAAGAGTATTTTTTTGGATTTATTTATTATGACCATTCTATACTGCACAAGGAATTGCAGGTATTTATCTAGTTTTAAATTTAACATAGAGAAACACTGAATCCTTACAGCGAATGCGAGTTATTAGGTAGTATGGAAGTTGTTGCTTGCATGTCTACATGGTTGCATGAAATATATGTTAGCATGGTAGCTTTTGTTTGGGAGAATATAGAAAATTGAATAAAGAAGTCTTCAAGGTGCAGTACTGAGTAACGTTTCTCTCTAGTTTGCCATCCACTTGGTTGAACTAACGTAGCAAACAATCTATAGGTGAGTCTTCTATAGGATAAAGGAAGTGCAGCACCATTGTTTGCTGATTTTCAATTTAACGTATTGAAGATCAAAGAGGACTTCTGCACTAAACAACAAAGAGCAGTCTACCTAATCTTGCCGAAGCTCTATTTTTGGATAAAAAAAAAATTTGGAAGTCTTGGAAAGATGAAAAATACTCTTATTTAAATGTGGACATGTCTTAATTTTTAAAGAACTTAAAATTATTAAGTTATAGTTGATCCATGAATAGTTATAGTTGACCCATGCATAACAATTGGCAGCGCTTTATGCCCTTAATTTAATAAATCTAGAAGATTTATGTTTGAGGCACACTACAAAACACTCCGGGCATTTTTGGCAAGAAAATGCCCCTTTTTTAGGTCTATGAAAGCACAACGCATGTCATCCCATTTAATGCAAATGGGGACATCTAATAGATTTGTAAAAGTGGCAAGGGCATTTTTGAAAAAGAAACACAATTTTTGTCCTGCCCAAAATGGACGAGCGTATTTTCGTGGAAAAGCATGTCTTCTTTTTCCACCCAATGAAATTTGAAGTTAACCATTTGAAAAGTTAGAGATTGATTCATGATAGTTGTACAAGATCTTATGATTTATCCTTCCTGAAACAACCATATCCTAATTATAACCATAAAGATAAATGTGGAATCATCTCTTGGGACTTGGATTGAAAAATCATACTCCCCAATTTCCAATGGACCCACGTGTAAGGACCATATATGACTATGTTTTATCTTAGTTCTAATAAAATTCAACTTCAAAAGCTCTTGGGTGGGCCTGAATTTAATTGAAGTGAAACTTGGTGCAATGCTAATTCATTGCAAGACTATAATTTTAAGTGGTTTGGATTTTATAGGATGGCTCACACAGTCTGCAATTTTATAAGTGGGCTTGATAATCATGTTTTGCATTCAACATTAAAAATCCATCAGTGGGCCCTCTTATTGAATTTAAAAAACGAAAAGAAAATGAATAAAGAAAGAAAGAAGTTGAATTTTATGCAATGATCTGCACAACTTGCAATTTTATAGGTGTGCCCAATAATAGTTTTATAGCATTTCTCATATGACAAAGCTGAAAATCATTTAGTGGCCCCACCTTTTTTCATAGTTCAAAGAAAGAAAGAAAGAAATAAATTACCCAACAATAAATACAATTTTCTTCTTTAGATGGCTTCATGTTTTTGTATTCACTATCAATTGGAAGACGAAAACATGCTATGCTTATATTGTTATAAATCCACTTTTGGACCCTTTTTGTTTAGGCATCTTGGTTACTAAATGGAGATCCCCTTTTGGAGAGCAATTCAAATTGTTATAAATTCCCTTTTGAATCCTTTTTATATAGGCATCTTGGTTACTATATGGAGGGTCCATCTGTCTGTCTGTTACTACATGGAGGGTTGAGTTCTCTCTCATTTGAACATGGAACTGTGCCATTTTAGCTTGCAAATGTCTACTCTGACCAATCATCTCTTGGCAAAAACAACTATCCCATGAAGAAGGGGGCACGACTCTAGCCACTTGCTTACCATACAAATTAGTGTCTTTAACTGTGTTAGGGATGAAGATCCACAAAAGGCACAATCCAATTGCACAGAAAGTGCATAAGATTTATGTGGTTTACCCAATGTGGGCTACGTCCACGGAGATTCAAGCCAGTTCATTCTTCTCGAAGATCACTACAGAAGAAGAACAACTCTCTCTTTGTGATTACAAGAGTTCAAAACCCTTCCCCTTTGATTCTCCTCTCAAGAGTACAAACTCTCACACACACTTAGAAAAATAAATGAAGCCCTAAATTTAAAACACCCAGACATCCACAATTGTCGAATCTGACCTTATACCAAAGGGTCTAGATTTAATAGCTGACTTACATATTTACCCCTATAAATTAAGTAATATGCCTAGATTATGCTTTACTAACCCATCAATCTCCCATTTGAAGACTGATCACACTGAATGGCAATGACAACAGCAGAATATGGCTTCAAATCTTGATACCCTGTCTTCAAATATGAAGTCCATCTGAATCTGAGCATAGTTTCAGTTTTTCTATACTCACCACCTTTGGGAACATATCTGCAGGATTCTAACTTGAGAGAATCTTCTTTAGTTTCAACACCTCTTCTTCTAGAAGCCATCGTATGAAGTAATAGCTAATGCGAATGTGCTTGATTTTTGGATGAACGGCTGAATTTTTCGAACGATGAATAGCACTCTGATTATCACTATACAACCTACTGTTCTTTTGCTTCTTAGTCAACTCTTTTATTAAATCCTGCAACCAAATCTTTTGCTTACTAGCTTCTGTAGTAGCAACACATTCTGCTTCTGTAGTTGAAAGTATAACAACATCTTATAATTATGATTTCCAGCTGATTGCTGCATTGCTCAAGGTGAAGATATATCTTATAGTGCTTTTACTTTTATTAAGATCTCTTGCCAAGTCCGAGTCAACATAACCCTACAGTTTGATTTTTATCTTCCAAAACACAATATTGCATTAGTGGTACCTCTTACATATCTGATAATCCACTTAACTACCTCCTAATGTATTTTTCTCAGCGTTGCTCGTAAATTTGCTTACAACTCCCATTACATAAGCAATATCTGGTCATGTGCTGACCATAGCATACATTAAGCTGCCAACAGTTAAAGTATATGGAATCTTGGACATGTTATCTTTCTCCTATTTTGTCTTAGGGGACAACTCTTTTGAAGTTTGAAATGGTTGGCTAGTGGAGTGCTAATTGGCTTAGCACTTTTCATGTTGAACTCGTTTAGAACTTTTTCAACATATTCCGCCTAAGACAATTTTAGTGGGTGGTTTGTTATGTCTTTACTGATTCTCCTACTGAGAATTTGATTTGTAGTACCCAAATCATTCATTTCAAACTCCTTTGACAACTGTTTTGATCATGAAACAAGCATGTCATCTACATACAAAAGGAAAATTATATAACAATCATCAAAACTCTTTGTAATAACAACAATGGCCTGCATGGTATCTTTTGTAACCTGTGGTGTCCATAAACCTGTCATATTTAATATACAATTGTCTTAAGGCTTGCTTCAAGCTATATAAGCTCCTTTTGAGTTTACACACCATGTCCTCCTTTCTTAAAACAGCATATCCTTGTGGCTGATACATATAGATATCTTTTTCCAAGTCACCATAGAGAAATGCAGTTTTTACATCTAATTGTTTAAGATGTAAATCCTCTATTGCCACAAGGCTCAAAACGCTTCTAATTGTGTTTAATTTAATAACAAGAGAAAATAATTCAGAATAATCTATACCTTTGCTATTATGGAAACCTTTCGCTACTAGCCTGGCGTTATATCTCTTGCTACCATTATGTTTGTCCTTCAACCTATACACTCACTCGTTGTGCAATGCTTTTTTTCTTTTAGGTAAATGAACTAAGTTCCATGTTTGATTTGATAATAAGGATTTCATCTTATCTTCCACGGCTTGTTCTCACTTGACCCGAGTTTCAACCTGCAGTATTTCTTCATAATATTTTGGCTCACCACTATTAGTTAATAATGAGTAATACAATGAAGGTGAATAATGATGTGGAGGCTTAGGAATCTTAAAGTACCTTCTTACTGTTGTAGGTGTTTGAGGGTCCACTTGTAGATTTTCATTTTCATGTACTTTAGGCACATCAATTTTAGAAATGTCCTCTATGCCTAAATACTCTGTACCATCCTTTTGCACCTTGTTCTTATTCTTATGCATGACTTTCTCATTGAATATAATGTTTCTACTTCTAATGGTTTTTCTATTTTTTTTTCATCCCAAAAGTGTTAACCAAAATCATTAGAACCATATCCAAGGAAAGTGCATTTTCTGGACTTAGGATCTAGCTTGTCTTTACTTTCAGCATCAACATGAGCATAAGAGATCCAGCCAAATGCTTAAATGTGAAAGATTTACCTTTTTCCCAGTCCAACCTTCCTTTGGCAATCCACCATGCAAAGCTATTGAAGGCCCATGGCTGATCAAGTATGCAGCAATATTCACTGCTTCTGCCCAAAACTGTTTATGCAATCTAGCATGTAGTCTCATGCTTCTAGTATGCTCTACAATGGTTCTATTCATATGCTTTGCCACGCCATTTTGTTGTAGTGTATTAGGAATGATCTTCTTTCACTTTATCTCATTCGTGGAGCGGTACTCTTCAAATTTTTTGCTTTAGTACTCTCCTCTATTGTCAATTCTCAGGCATTTCAATTTTAGACCTATTTCATTTTCAACCAAAGCTTTCCACATTTTGAAAGCACTAAACACATTAGACTTTTATTTCATAGGATAAACCTATCATTTTCTAGTAGTATCATCAATGAATGAAACAGAGGAAGAAGATCCACCATGAGAAGGTACCTGTGTTTGTCCCCACACATCCGTGTGAATCAGTTCCAACTTTTCTGACTTTGGTGGCATTCCTACTTTAGAAAAAGTAATTTTCCTTTGCTTTCAAAAAACGCAGTTTTTACAAAACTCCAAGTCTAAGGACTTGAGACCTTGTAGCTTACATTTAGAGTGAAGGATTTTCATCTCTTTCTCATTCATGTGTCAAGTCCACAATGCCATGTGTTTGAGTCTATACCTTTATTTGCAATTGTAATGGAACTAGTATTGCTATTTGTTAAATAAAGAGTAGCTTCTTTCTTATCACGAGCAATAATCATACTCCCTTTCATAAATTTTCATGAATCATTTGCAAAAATTGTTACATAGCCAGAGCTTGCAACTTGATCAACAGATATAAGGTTGCTTCTCAGGCTCGGTACATACCTAACATCATTCAATTGCCAAGTAGCTCCATTTGGCAATTTGATCTGAACATCTCCTTTGCCAATTATGTCACAAGGTTTATCATCACCGAGATAGACTTTTCCAAAGTCACCTTGTACTTAATTTTTGTGATATTCTCTGTGTAGTGGCATGAAAGGATGCACTAGAATCTATAACCCAGTATTTAGATTTATAATCTAAAGTAAGAATTAAAGAATCTTGAACAGTATCACTTGCAACATTTGCGGAAGCATTTTCGTTGTCACTACCATTGTTACGATTTGTTTGCTTGTATTTCTTTGATGGAGCTCTACAGTCCTTTTTAAAGTGTCCCTTCTTGTCACAATTCCAGCATATGTTTCTGCCTTTTGATGATCTTGACTTCATGATTTAGGTCTTCCACAATTTTGTCCTCTCTCAGTCGTCCTTCCTCTAGTTTTCTTGATGATTCACGTGAGGGTTTTCTGCAAATTTCCTCATTGATGACAACACTCACAACATCATCAAATTTAAGTTTGCTTGACCTCGATGAATTACTCAGTGAAGTAACCATACCACCCTAACTATCTGGTAAAGAAGATAAAAGTAATAGTGCCCAAATTTCATCACGTAAGTTTACTGATGATAGCTGGCTCATGATTGTACTGAACTCATTAAGGTGTTCAGCAACAATTCCACCTTCAAATATGTTTATGTTAAATAATCTCTTCATCAAAAAGACTTTATTTGAAGCAGATGGTTTTTCATATATTCGTAAAAGGGCAACCATAACATCTTTAGTATTTTTCTCTTTTAAAATATTGAATGCAATTGACTTTGATAGAAAGAGTCTAATCGTATATAAGGTTTTCTTGTCAAGCACCTCCCAATCTGCATTTGACATCGTCATTGGTTTCTTTGCTTTTCCTCCAAGCAGTAAGTAGAAATTATTCTGGTAGAGGAGATCCTCTATCTGCATCTTTTAGAGTGTGCAATTTTGGCCATTAAATTTCTTAATTGTCAACTTTGTATTGTCCATCATTGCTCCCACTCAACCTAGCTCTATCTGCTTGATTATTTTTTTGCCTACCAAATAGTTAATTTGTTTCATCTACCTTGTAGATCATGTTGATACAATTATCATCATCATCAAAGTCTTATCCAAACCATATTGGGGTTGGTTACATGAATTCTGTTTCTCCATTCCATTCTATTTTGAGCCAAATCCTTCGACAAGTTAAACTTCTTCAAATTTGAATTAATGACTTTCATTAATGTTTTCTTCGGTCTACCCTTACCTCTTGATGGGCCATCCACCTGTATAGCCAAATTTTTTCTCATTGGTGCCATTACTGGCCTATGCTCAACATGCCTAAACCATCTTAAACAGGTTTCTCTAATCTTATCCTCTATTGGTGCTACCCTTAAATGCTCTCAAAAGTGCTTATTTCTAATTTTATCTTTCCTAGTTTTACCACACATCCACCTAAGCATTCTCGTTTCCGCTATATCTATCTTATGAATATGCATCTTCTTAATTGGCCAACATTCTACTCCATATATCATAGCTGGTCTAACCACTGTCCTGTAAAATTTGCCCTTCAATTTTGTTGGCATTCGTCTGTCACGAAGCACTTCAGAAAGTAGTCTCCACTTCAGCCATCCAGCTTTTATCCTATGCTCCACATCTTTATCAATCTCCCAATCCTTACTAATTATCGAGCCTAGGTACCGAAAAGAATCTCTACGTGATATCCCATGGGTTTCAATTTTGACAGTAGTTTCAACACTTTGTATGTGTCCACTGAAGTTGCAATCCATATAGTCTGTCTTTGTACGACTTATTTTAAAGCTTCTAGATTCTAATGTCCTTCGCCATCTCTTAAGCTTTGCATTTACACCATCTCTTGATTCATCCACCAATACTATATCATCTGCAAATGACATACACCATGGTACTTCTTTTTGAATATGCACAGTTAACTCATCCATAATTAATGCAAAGAGATAAGGGCTTAAGGTTGATCCCTGATGTAAACCTATAGTCACGGGGAATTCACTTGTTTCTCTACATGTGGTTCTCACATTTGTTACTGTTTCTTCATACATATCCCTAAAATTTTCAATGTAACCTCTGGGGACATTCTTTTTCTTTACAACCCATCAAATTAAATTCCTCGGTACCCTATCATAGGCTTTTTCCAAATCGATAAAGATCATATGTAGATTTTTCCTCTTTACTCGATATATTTTTATTAATTGCATAAGTGAAAAGATAGCTTCCATAATTGATTTTCCTGGCGTAAAACCAAATTGATTTTTAGAGATTTTGGTCTTTTTTCTCAGTTTTGCTCCATTATTCTCTCCTATAACTTTATAGTATGACTTATAAGTTTAATCCCTCGATAGTTGGTATAATTTTGTATATCTCCCTTATTCTTATATATAGGTATTACAATGCTGCTTCTCCATTCATCCGGCATTTTCTTTGTCACAAGTATCTTATTGAATAGTTTACATAACCAACTCACCCTAACCTCTCCTAAGCATTACCATACTTCTATCGGAATACCATCTGGGTCTGTTGCCGTTTCTGTCTTCATTCGCTTTAATGCTTCCTTCACTTCCACCTCTTTAACTCTACGGAGAGAAGTATGCTCTATTGATGAAGTATTCTCCTTAACTCTTGTATCGCCCAAATGTTCTTCATTTAGAAGTTTGTTAAAATATTTCTTCTACCCTTCTTTAATATCGTTGTCCTTCACTAGAATATTTTCCTCATTATCCTTGATACATTTGACATGATCTAAGTCCCTACTTTTCTTTTCTCCTATTTTTGCGAGCTTACAAATATCTTTTTTTTCTTCTCTTGTTCCCAACCTATTATAGAGGTCACCGTATGCTTTGAACTTTGCACTATTTACTACTTTCTTAATTTCTTTCTGTGCCTTTTTATATAGCTCAAAATTTTCCATACTTTTAGTCTTCTGCCAAACTTTGTAGCAATGTCTTTTCTGTTGAATAACTTCCTGAACCTCCACACTCCACCACCATGTTTCTTTATTAATGTCTTTTTCCTTTTGATTCTCCAATTACTTCCTTTGCAACATTCCTAATGCAATTAGCCATTTGATTCCACATTACTGTAGTTCTTCCTTCAATATTCCATTTTCTTTTCTCAATCATTTTGTCCTGAAATATATTTGCTCTTTCCCCCTTCAAATCTCTCCACCTTGTTTTAGGGTCCATTTTGTTTATTACCGCTCTCTTTCTACTTCTAATGCAAATATCTAAAACTCCGAGCCTATGTTGCTAGCTAAACTCTCTCTTGGGATAACCTTGCAATCTTTACATGCCAATCGGTCCTGTTTTCTAACTAGAAAAAAGTCTATCTAACTCCTATTACTTCTATTTTTATAGGTAATTAAATGCTCATCTCTCTTTTTAAAGTAAGTATTTGCTACTATGAGATCAAATGCCACTGCAAAGTTCAATATAGTGTTTCCGGATTCATTCTTTTCTCCAAATCCTTGCCCTCCATGCACTCTCTCATATCTTCTATTATCTTTTCCTATATGCCCGTTTAAATCCCCCCCCAATGAAAATCTTATCACTATTTGGGATTTCTCACATTAAATCATCCATCTCATCCCAAAATTGTCTTTTCACACTTTCCTCTAGTCTTACTTAAGGAGCATATGCACTGATGATATGAATTATGTCTTCTTGTAGCACTAGTTTAATTGTTATAATTCTATCACCAAACCTATTTACCTCGACAATTTTCTCTTTCAAATCCTTATCTACAACTATACCTACTCCATTTCTTGTATTACTCTTTCCTATATAGAAAAGCTTATACCCATCCGTGAGCTTTTTAGCTTTATTCCCTTTCCACCTTGTCTCTTGTATACAAGCCACACTAATTCTTCTTCTTTTCATTTCCTTAACCAACTCCATGCTCTTGCCTGTCAAGGTTCCTATATTCCAAGTAGCAAGTCTAATTTTTCTATTCCTCCTCTTCTTCTCATGGATTAACTTTTTTAACCGCACTAGCCCAAAGTTTTGCCGTAGCCCTTGCACACTTTTCACTGCAGCCGGGCGACGTTGTAATGTGTTGTTTAAAGCGGGGAACGCCTTAGCCTTATCGTGAAATATAATTTTCTCAAAATTTATGTTTGGGTTGTGACAAAGTTTTACGCTGGCTATCAACCTACCTAACGCAACCCTCCTCTTTTACCCGGGCTTGGATTGGCAGCAAAAACTGGCGGAGTTTGCTACAAGTGCAAAAAAAAAAAAAAAAAAAGGAGGGTGATTCTAATTCTGAATGACTCTAAAAATTACAAAACAATTTTGGCCCTTGAATCTGGTCAAACCTCTTCTTTGACTGTCGCTGGCTATGATGCACGGATACTTCAAAATGGCCAACGTATCGTGTCGTATCGTATCCGATACTTCACTTTTTGTGTGTAAAATCCGTGTCCCTGCCGTGTCCATAAGGTGTCCTCGCCGTATCCATGCCGTATCCGGGCATCATAGGTCGCTGGTGATTCTAATTCTGGATGACTCTCAAAATTGCAAAACAATTTTGGCCCCTGAATCTGGTCAAACCTCTTCTTTGACCGTCGCTGACTCTTGCTGCTGGGCTACTAGGCTTCTCAAAAGTGCATCAGGTTAGAACAGACCTGAACCGTTGGACTGACCTGGAATGAATGTTGGATTGGGCTTGTGTCTGTAGGTCAAACTTGACCTAGACTTGACCCGAAATCGACCCAAATAGGGTCTTTTTGATTCTGAGCCCAAGATTTGTGCTTGTATAAAGGGCACATACACCTTCTTTGTTGTTTTAATTCTAAGAAGATAGGAGCAGCAAGCTCTTATTTCTTCTTTTACCATCAAGAACAAAAAGACAAACTACCTTTATCTTTTAATGGCTATAAAGATAAACCCGCTTCTCTCTCCTCAAACAAGAACACAAAACCCATATATGGCTTTGGCTTTGTTCAGCTTCTTTCTCCTCCAACAAGAACACAAAACCCAGAAATGGCTTTGACTTGTGTTTAGCACCCGTGGCCCAGTCAAAGAATGATCTTGTGCAACTCCGAACAATACTGGTACTCTTTCCAGACAATGGCTTCTCCTGCGTGATTCGTCCATCACAAAACAACTCTGTCTCTGATACCAGTTGTTAGGGATGAAGATCCATAGAAGGCACAATCCAATCACACGGAAAGCACAATCTAATCACACAGAAAGCACACAAGATTTACGTGGTTCACCCGATGTGGGCTATGTCGACAAAGATTTAAGTTGGTTCACTATTCTCGAAGATCACCACACAAAAAAAACAACTCTCTCCTTGTGATTACAAGAGTACAAAACCCTTTCCCTGTGATTCTCCTCTCAAAGAGAACAAACTCTCATGCACACTCAGAAAAATGCTTGAAACCTTGAATTAAAAACTCTCAAACATCCACAACCATCAGATCTGACCTTATAACAAATGGTCTAGATTTAACCACCAGATTACATATTTACCCTGTAAATTAAGTAATATGCCTAGACAGGCTTCACCAACGCATCAACCCGAGCCCTGACTTTATGCATGAACTGAGTCAACTTGCCTATGTTCACCATGTGCAAATATGAATGGGTTCCTCACAATGATGCAAATGTGCGAAGTGCTTCTAATGCTTGTGCTTCGGCTCCCACACCCTTGCACATGCTCGCATACATACATGATATGATGCAAGTCATGCAATGCACCACATTGTGGGCACCTGGGTGCAGAGTCTCCCATTGGCTTAGACCAAATGAGATGAGAAAGTTCCTGTAATTGCCTTTATAATTCTTTGTACATCAGATGCTAGAAATCTACTATGGAAATAAGTGGGTTAAGTTTGAAAGCATTTTACAATAATAGAAACTTTCACTCTAAAACTTCAAAATTGGTTTCGAACTATATATTTAAATATTTTAATAAAACATTATGATAATAAAAATCCATCACAATTCTCAAAAAATTCAGATTTCTCCGACAATGTTCCTTGAAATGGGCAATGTAGTTCCCCTCCCAAACAGTCTAATTTCCAGTTGGCTTCCACTTGGTTCTTTCTATCACACCAGCAGTATGTTATTGTCCTTTGTGTGAATGGAGAAAAGGGTTTTTTTTTTCTTTTTGGCAATCCAGACCAAGAGTTTCTGAATTGGCTTGCTAAAGATGTTGGTTTCATTGACCATATCTCAAGGTTTCTTCTTTGTTTAGTCATACCTTGAAATGTTTGGGCTGGATGCTAAGAAAAACTGACAAAATTAAGCTTGTCTGCATGTCTACATGTCTACATGATGTGGAAAAAAGAATTTCACTTGTGTACCATTTTATGCAAACCATATGACAGCTTCATTCTGTGCCAATTAGATTATCTTTCAAAAATATGAAATGCCATGAGTCTTTTGATATTGATCTGTCAATGTGAATGCAGTTCTCATCCACATTGAAATTCCCTTTAACCATTGAGCTGGAACTATTTTGTATTTCATTCTGTTTGGTTGATTCATTCTAATTTATATTGCTAAAAGACATACACAACGTTGATATTATAATGTTCTCCTGTAACAATATGCCTACTCCCTAGAAATTTTTCAAGGACCTAACTTTTGCATATTAATTTGGCAACTTGCAGAAAGTACCTAAAAAGTCAATGGCAACAAAGAAGGTCATAGTGAGGACAATTAAGCTATTTCTTTTGGGTTTGGTTCTACAGGGTATGTGTCTTTTTCATAGTTGGTGCCCTGAAAGAATGAATTAATTGTTATCTTTCACTTACTATATTGTTTCAAGATTTATGGGCAGGAAGCAAGGCCATGTCAATCCTAATTTTGTTGTGATGGTATTTCTTGAGGAGTTTGTCCTATTCATTGCTTTACAAATTATTCAAGTGATCAATTCCACACTTTTTAAAGGTTTTCGGGGGGCTCTAGGGTGCGACTCAATTTACTCGACTTGAGCGTGACTGAGTCACACCCCTTGTCTGAATTTGAAACCTTTGATCCACTAGCCAAATAGCAAAGTGGTTCTTAATTAGCATGTGTACAAGATGAACATTGAAGTAGAAATCATACAGACTGATAGGTCTAAGGTGATTTATGATAGAAAAATTATAGAAGCATATCATATGATTGAAACTATTTTTTTAACTACAATGAAACTCCACGTCTTTTTTACTATTAAAAAGGAAAAAACTTCATGTCTTTGTGACTTAGGGTTGATGATTGCCCTTCTTGAAATTGTATTTCTATATGTTGTGAACCATAAGTGTTTGGCTCGAACTGTGAACTTCTATGTGTTATTTCCTGTGTGTTGTGACCCAGGAGTTTGCTACTGGAACTGTGTCTAACCACAAATTACTTTTAGGTGGCTACTTTCATGGACGCAATGATTTAACATATGGAGTTGATATAGATAAAATACGATGGTTAGGTGTGCTACAGGTAGTTTTCTCAAACATGTTTCATAAAGCTTTTTTTTTCTTTTTCTTTTTTTCTTCCTCTGATATAGTGATATTGTTAATTTGGCACCAATCTCAAGGCCTCGTTCATTTGGTGCCTATAAAAAGAGTTAATTAGTTACAGATATGACCATTTGCCTTGCACTTGTTTCTTTGTTGCTAATTGTTCTTTTGGAAAATTTGTGATGTCAGTTCTTCCATGCCACTAATTTTCTCATGTAAATCTATGACTAATGTCTTAGGGTATTCTTTTCCCCATTTGCTGTTTTATCTTTGTCAATCAAGCTTCTCAGTGCATGCACTAACTAATCATCTTCAATATCCATATTGTAACTCCTGTTAGAAGGCACCACACATCTTTTATTGTCATTGGTTCCTACTTCCTATCCTGGACACTTCTTTTAGATTGATATCCTGTGATAAGTCTGATTTGACATAAATAAAAGCTCAAATGTACTTTTTCCATAGATAATTTGAGTGCATTGGTATAGACAAAAATGTCAATGTAGTGTAAGGAAAATAATAGAGGGAGGAGTTGCTGCCCAATATCAAAGGATATAGTAAAGTTATGTAGTAAATCAAGTGAAAACAGTTTTGGGCTTGTCCAAGAGTGACGGAGTTGCCAAGGAAATGTTGTGATTTGGTTTTAGGCGTGCTTATAATGCCTGTTGTGAATAGATAACTCTCTTCCAACTTCCATGTCTTTTAAGAAATGAATTGAAAATTTTGGCTTAGGATTGTGAGTTGAGTACTACTTTTTGAATCTTCAAATGTTAGAAGGTGTTGACCATTTATGAGCTTTTTCCCTCTTTCATAATTTCATTAAACACTTCATCAAACTATATGGGTAAGATTGAAGAAAAAGGCAGAAATGCAAATTGTTTGACTGGAATAATTTTTTCACCAGAGCAGGCACTGAAATGGGTATCAACATGGAATCATGTGTTGGTCGTGTGTAGATGGAACAGGAAATTACTTAAAGGTTATAAAAGTTTGCAATATTTTACTATTTTATATATTCTGAAAGTGTAGGATAAAAGAGAAAATGACTTGAAGACTTATATTTGTGGGTTTTTATGTGACTTGTTCCATTAGTGTTTAACTATGATTAGAATGATCCCCTTATTTGTTGTAGGCATATCCCATTTTTAATTTTGCTCAATGCTATTGAGTTGCTTTTTTTTTTTTTTGTTTTTTTTTTTTTTGGTAACAAGTAATTATTTGTTTTCTAATGGTGGTTTCAGAGGATATCCATTGGATATTTTTTAGCAGCAATGTCAGAAATATGGCTTACTAGCAATACTGTGGTGGATTCATCAGTCACATTCGTGAAAAAATACTTTGTGGAGTGGTTAGTAACTTTGCTTCAAAGCTTACATACTCTCATAGATAAATAGGAAATTTGATAGATATGCTGATTAGTGCTTTAACTCTCATGCTACAGTTCTGGGGGTCATTTGGTACAGTGGATTTAGGAAGAGGAGGATAAGAAGAATGGGGTGGGGGTGAGGATTCTGTAAAAAAGTTCCTTCAATTTAGTGTCCATTTTGAATGGCAGGAAAAGTTAACTACAATTATTATAATTGTAACGCTTCTTGTTCTTGGGCCCACCCATGGACTGCATTTTGATGATTCCCATGAGCAAATGCATGGTGGGTCCTCAACCATACATCTGCTGCCCATAAAGATGTGTGTATGGTTGATCCATCTTAGAACTCTAATCATGTAGTCCACATACTAAAGGGAAGTAAAATATATCTTTGCTGTGTACATCAACATTATAAGTGCTGTAATTTTAAGAATTGGAATAAATGGCTCTTGAAGTTACCTTGGAGTGGAGCGTTCCTAGGGTTAGATTTATTTAGTGTTGCAATTCACTAACCTTTTACTTTGTTTGAAGGATTGTTGCTATCTTATTGTCTTCTATATATATCGGCTTGCTATATGGTCTCTACGTTCCTAGCTGGGAGTTTGATATTCCAAGCAATGGAACTCAAATGGTGGGTCATTTTTTTACTATGATTTTTTTTATAGAAATTTTTTTTATGATTATTAACGACATTATATTTCATCATTACAATGTCAAATAGAGCATCTACCTTGTATAAGGATCTCCTCAATTTTCAATAAGCAAGTTGCTCTTTAGATTCCACTCTAGTTGGGTTGTCATGTTCCATTCACTACTTTTCTTGGATATTTGAATTTCGCTGATAGGTGCATTGTGGAGTGAGGGGTAGCCTTGGACCTCCTTGCAATGTTGTCGGCTTGGTGGATCGATTTCTCCTTGGTGACAGGCATCTTTATCAACGTCCTGTTTACAGGAGAACAAAGGTTCTCTCTCTCTCTCTCTCTCTCTCTCTCTCTCTCTCACACACACACACACACACACAGAGACACAGACACACACTGATACAGCAAGGGCCCGCAATTGACCCCCCTTCAAGTTTAATTAGGGATTATATTATTTTTATTATTAGTAGATTTCTAATTTCATTGTTATTAGTGAGTTTCCATTATTAAATTAGGGTTTTCTTAGGCACTAAGTTTCCTTTGTTATTTATATGGCATTGTAGTAGGTTATTATGCAGAGTTTTCAGTTAATAGAATTACCCTGTGGGATTTTTATAGTTGGAGAGTGATCTTCTTCGTGTTATTGTTTTTGTGGAAACCCTTGATTGTGCCTAGGCACTCAAGATTGCAAATCTTAACCCTATGATTGCATCAATTGGTATTAGAGCCGAAGATCCCTTTGATCGTCAGCGTGTTGCCCTCTATCCATCATCCCGTTCATCTCCACCAACTTCTGACAGTCATCTGCTACCCTGTCTCCTATCCCCCGTCCCCAAAAATTCCATCGTAGATCCCAAAAACCTAGCCCGTTATGCCATAATCATCCCAAACACCCACCCACTGTCGACAGCCGAACCCCAATCCATCCGAACCACGTTCGTGTGACCCCCCCCCAACAAAAAAAAAAGGAAGAAAAAAAAAACCATCCCATCATTAGAAACCCTAACCCTTTCTTCATAACCCTTTCCAACCCCAGACAGCCAGAACCACCTCAACCCAAGTCCTATCGAACCATCCTTGCAAAATCCCTGCCCATTGTAAACCCCCTTTGTTCTTGTCTTCCAATGCTAGCCCAACCCTTTAATCTCCCAGTCGAAATACATCCGTCCTCTCTTAGCCTTCTTTTTCCCATCCAGAAAAGGAAAGAAAATAAAATAACAAAGGATAGAAAAGAAGAAGAAGAGAAGTAGCGAAAGAGAGAAGAAAGAGTACCTGGCACCTATGCTTTAGCACCATTGCCGCTCGCTGCTCGCTGTTCTTTGTTGTGCATGGCCGATTGTCACTTCATCGCAGCTGCGCCAAGCCACCGAAGCCATCTATAGCCACCCTTCCTTCTTGTTAGGTTTATGTCTTGTATTCCGGTTTAGCCGGATGAGTCACTGGGTTAGCCAGGGACTGGTTTAAGGTCAAGGGTATTTTGGTAATTGTACCGGGGCTTTCTTGGTGGCCAAGAAAGCGGAGATTATATATATGTATAGTCTGTAACTCTAGATCTTGCGGCGGCAGTTGCCCGTGGTGTTCCCACACTACGTAGGAGAGATGAGGTGAGAGTGTGGGAATCTCTTGTATGCTTTACTTGTCATAGTGAAGATGTTCGTCCTCCTGTGCCCGTGGATGTAGCCCTATTTGGGTGAACCACGTAAATCTCGGTGTCTCTTCTTGTGTGGCTTGTTCTTGTTTGATCTTGAATTCCGTACAACTCCGTACAACTCGAGCTACTAGGAGATAAAACCGGCAATGTCTTCACGTACCTTGCTGAATGGCACGTCACTGCACCAGGGATGCAGTCTTCTTCAACACTTTGACATGTTGAACCAGCACATGAACTTTGAGCAAAGTTCATCTCGTCAAACTCCACCTCGAACTAAAAGCTCGAAACCATTGACGAATCTGAGTGATATCTGAATCACTCACCATCTTGCCCCATTTTCAACATCACCATGAAGATCCAATCACCACAAGCATGCAAGCAAAACAGATCGGGAATACAAGTCGAGATGACTCCATTGCAGAATAACCTCTGCCTCCGAGCGGTCAAAAACTCCATTTGACCTGGCCTCCGATCAACTGCTGATACATCAGCTCCTCCTTTCTGCTTTTCCGGCTTGGCTCTGACAAGATGAATATCATCACATGCGATCATGTGAACCCCAAACGAACAACTTCGTTTGAATCAGCAAACCCTTTGCAACTAGGCCGGCGACTCCTATTATTGGGTTTGCAACAACAACCAGGTCGAGTAGACCTGATTCTAGCCTCAATCCACATCTGTTTAGATCTCCTCCAAATTTCTGCATCAAGTTATAGATCTCGTCACCACGAGCACACTGGAAGAAACGGATCTGAAATCCGACTCAGGATGGCTTCGATAACGTAGAAACAAGTTTCTACGTTCCAATCGATCAAACCTCCTCCTTGACTGTCAAACAGCCAATCAACCTCTTCCACTGCGTAGATCTGTTCGAAACGAGTCCGTAGGCACAAACGGATCTCCGATCGGACATCGGACGATCAAGATATCGCAGAAACAATTTCAGCCGTTGAAACTGGTCAAATCTGGCCTTTGACCGATGCTGACATCACTGCTGACGTCACTCTGCGCTGTCTGCTGGGCTTCTGGAGCGGACCCGGGTCGGGTTCACCTGACCCGAACTGATCTGAACTCTTCTCGCTGGGCTCTGCGCACATGGGTCAGGTCGAACCTGAACTGACCCGGCCTGAACTTGCTGGCTGGGCTGGACCGTCTGCTAACGGGTCGGGTCGGACCTGACCTGACCCGAAACCGAACTTGCTTTGGTGCCTGGGCTGCGCTGTAATCGGGTCGGGTTGCACCTGACCGGACCCGGCCCGGAACCTACTGTGCTGCCTGGGCTTTTAATCCACAACGGGTCAGGTCGGAACGACCTGACCCGGACCCAACAAGCTGGAGATCGTCTTCAACAGGCGCTCTGCAACTGTCTCTGTCTGCAACCGGTTGCAGCGACCGACACGCCGAGGTCCTCTGCGGCGCCGGCGACCAGCGACGAGAGGAGACGGCAGCGACTGCGACGGCGACGGCGGCGGGCAGCGAGTCCGGCGAAGGCGACGGAGAGGGCGAGATTCCCGGCGAACGTTCCGGTAAATTTTGTTTCTTTTTTTTTTTTTGTTCTTTCGTTCTTCGCAGGACTGCACATCGATTTTTTTGTTCTTCCGTTCTTCGCAGCAATGAGCAGGACTGCACAGCGATCACGATTTCTGATCTCGTCGTCCCCAGTTCTCTTCTCCTTGGATCCATGGCCCACCGAAAATCAGAGACGATCTCTGATCTCTTTTTCTCGAAATCAAAGACTTCCCAGAATCGAAACTTCTCTTCTCTTGCCATCTTTTTCAGCAACGTGTGGCCCTCCTACCGGTCTTCTCCTATCAGATCTGGAAAACTAGATCTCCTGTTTCCACGACGAAAGCAGATCCGAACCCAACAATATCCGATCACAACCACAGCGGTAACTCCAAGATCTGAACTAAATATATGAATCCTTTTTCCTCCGATCCAGCAAAACCGGAGAACCCAATCTCGTCTTCTACTTCTCCGATGTGGCCTAACCAGAAATCATGAACCTGATCTTTCTTCATGCGCACGACCTCCAACTGAGCGATCTCCACCTCGCTCAGAAACCCGAGGAACACCAACCTCGGCTCTGATACCAATTGTTGTGGCTTTGATACCAATTGTTGTGGACAAACAATCCACACAAAAGACACAGATTTACGTGGTTCATCCGATGTGGGCTACGTCCACGGAGATTCAAACCTGTTTCACTATTGTTAGAGATCTCCCACGAGAAGAACAGTCCTCTCCTCGTGATTACAAGAGCACACAACTCTCTTTTGGTTCTTCTCTGCAGAAAACCAACTCTCTCTTTTCACCACACACTCAGAATAGCACAAGACCTGATATTGCTCATGCAGTGGGAGTTGTAAGCAGATTCATGGGTAACCCTGGAAAAACACATTGGGAAGCAGTCCAATTGTTGTGGCTCTGATACCAATTGTTGTGATTTTCTGAACATCACCCGTTGTGTGCATCCACGGAATCATAAGATCAAACACGAACAAGCCACACAATAGAAGAGACACCGAGATTTACGTGGTTCACCCAAACCGGGCTACATCCACGGGCACAGGAGGACGAACATCTTCACTATGACAAGTAAAGCATACAAGAGATTCCCACACTCTCACCTCATCTCTCCTACGTGGTGTGGGAACACCACGGGCAACTACTGCCGCCGCAAGATCTAGGGTTACAGACTATACATGTATATAATCTCCGCTTTCTTGCCGGTTTTATCTCCTAGTAGCTCGAGTTGTACGGAGTTGTACGGAATTCAAGCCAAGGTGGAGATTGTTAGGTTTATGTCTTGTATTCTGGTTTAGCCGGATGAGTCACTGGGTTAGCCAGGGACTGGTTTAAGGTCAAGGGTATTTTGGTAATTGTACCGGGGCCGGTTTTATCTCTCAGTAGCTCGAGTTGTACGGAGTTGTACGGAATTCAAGCCAAGGTGGAGATTGTTAGGTTTATGTCTTATATTCCGGTTTAGCCGGATGAGTCACTGGGTTAGCCAGGGACTGGTTTAAGGTCAAGGGTATTTTGGTAATTGTACCGGGGCTTTCTTGGTGGCCAAGAAAGCGGAGATTATATATATGTATAGTCTGTAACCCTAGATCTTGCGGCGGCAGTTGCCCGTGGTGTTCCCACACCACGTAGGAGAGATGAGGTGAGAGTGTGGGAATCTCTTGTATGCTTTACTTGTCATAGTGAAGATGTTTGTCCTCCTGTGCCCGTGGATGTAGCCCTATTTGGGTGAACCACGTAAATCTCGGTGTCTCTTCTTGTGTGGCTTGTTCTTGTCTGATCTTGTGATTCCGTGGATGTGCACAACGGGTGGTTGTCAGATAACCACAACACTTCTCACCATCGCCCCTGGATGCTTCATCACCACCATCACCCAAGCCTCTGTTGACATCACTGGAGCTCTGCCCTTGATAGTCTTCTTTCCAGCGTCGAAGCATAGCCCTTTTCCTCTCCCTGTTGTTAGGAATGCAATGAAAGCCTTTTTTTTCTTTTTTCCTTTTCTTGCACAAGTTCCAAGGCAAAAATAGGAGACTAAAGGATTAGTTGGGCTAAGTCGGGTTTTGCAGCACATCAGTCCCAATCCAAGTGCAACAAGGCCCATTGTTTCTAGCAGTTTGCTGGGTTGACATCGTGACGACACCTACATCTTTAAAAGGGGCAGATTTGATTGAAATCAATAGTTCAAATTTCTCTTTGTGATATCAGGATCATCCAAGGTTGATTTCAATTCTCCTCTTCTGTTTACTCGCGGTGAATACAAATCTTCACATACCAGGTCAGTTAGATTTTAATTTTCTATAAAAAAAAAATTCTCCCAAGAAGCAAGTTGAGGTCGAATCTTCATCTTCTTCAATGGAAGATTTAACTGGTATCATTATGGATTTAACCGCAACAGTTGGCCACATGCGAACAACTATTGGAAGATTGGAAACTAGAGTAACAATATTAGTGTATGGATCACAATCGAGATGATTAAGAAAATATTCAGAATCAATGAGATCCACTAGTCAATAATCTTAATTGAGATTTAGGGATTAAATTCGTGATTCTTGAATTTGATGGAAAATTGCAGCCTGTCGAATTTATGGATTTGTTAGTGTGTTGAAGAATATTTTTGCACGTAAACCAATGAATGAGTGCCACAAAGTTACACTGGTTGCTACTTGATTTTGTAATTATGCTGTAACTTGGTGGGTTGAATTGCAATGTAAGAAGATGAATCAAAACATGGACCCTATTGGAACTTGGACTAAGATGAAAAATGTTTTGAATAAAAAATTTCTCCCTGTCAACTATGCAAGAGATCTATGTTCAAGCTTTCAAGGCTTGAAACAACGATCTAGGACGGTTGTTGAGTATTTAGAAGAATTCTTGACTCTGTAAGCTCGTTGTGGTTTGAATGAAGATGATGTTGTGTCGGTTGATAGATTTTGCGATGGGTTAAGAGTAGATCTTTAGCACATCATTGCATTCCAAAATATTGAGAATGTAGATGAACTTATCCAACATGCCATCAAAGTTGAGGGTATTGCAAATCATCAGGCATAGAAATTTAATGTATCTAAATGGACTTTGCAAAATAATTCATCTTTGCAAGATGCCAAACCTAGTTGTTCATCAGGAAAGATTTTTGCAAAGACTAAAGGTCATAATAGAATGATTTGTTCTCAGCCCGAGCATCGCGCAGTGGAATGTCCAAAGCGCATGTATCTCATGGAGACTAAAAGTGATGAGAAAAATACCCTTGATAGTGATGTGCAAGATACTCTCGATGATTTTGAGGGGAATGAAAGTGAGAAGATTGAAATACTAGATCCCCTAGAGGAAATTAACATGCTCATGGTCATCAAAGAGACTCAGTAGACTGAAAGAAGGAAATGGTTACGCAATAATGTTTTTTGCTCACAAGGTTTAGTATAAGAACCATGGATACAGACATGGGATACTGATACGACATGACATGGATATGGCGATACGGTAAATCCTAAAAAAGTAGGATATGGACACGGCTATGACATGACAAATAATACATATATATTATATATATAATCCAAAAATTAAAGAAGAGTTATATTTTTAGCGAAATTAAGCATAATATCACAATTGATAGAAAAGAAAGATATAACTAATATTGGAAAAATCGAAAAAAATGAAACTAGCAAAAAAGAAGAAAAATAGTTGGAACTGAGGTTAGTTAAAAAAAAAAGAAGATATTGTTTGGAAAATTTCATTTTTGGTCTAAAACTATTCTTGAATTATTTATGAACTTTTAAAACTTCATTTAATCATGGATGTAAATATCGGCTGTAGCGCCGAAGGGCGCTATGCTTTTTGGGAAATAGCGGCACTCATAAGCGTAGTGGTCCGTTGCGGCCGATACATTTCCGTAGCGGCTGCTATATTTCCGTAGCGGCCACTATGTATGGGCCTGGTTAAATCAGGCCCCTCTTCCCGTAGAATAGCAAAAAACAAAAAAAAGGTAGAAAAAGAGGAAGAAAGGGAAAAAGAAAAAAAAAAGAGAAAGAGAAAGAGATAGAGTGGGACGAGTTGCAGACGACATACCTGATACGGCCGCTGCAGCAGCAACATCACGGCAGCGGCAGCATCACAGTGACAGCGGCAGCAGCAGCAAGCAGGGCAGCATCAGGCAGCAGCGAGCAGCAGCAGTAGCAGGCAGGCAGCAGTAGCGAGCAGCAGCAGCAGCATCAGGCGGCAGCAGCAGGCAGCAGTAGCGAGCAGCGGCAGCAGCATCAGGCGGTAGCAGCAAGTAGCAGCAGCTGGCAGCAGCGATCAGCAGCAGTAGCAACAGGAGGCGACAGCAGTAGAACCCAGCAGCTCCTCTTTCTTCTTCCTCTTCTTCTTCTTCTTCTTCTCCTCTTTCCCAAAATCCGATCGTCTATTTTGGGCGATAGATAGGGCAAGTGAGCAACATATACCGTTCGTTTTAATTTATTTTATTAATGGGTCGGTGATGGCCCATGATGGCCCATTTGATGAAAGGTAGAGATAAAAATTAAATGGGCCACTCAAAAACATTAAAAACCATTAAAAACATTAAAAAAAAATTAAGTGGGCCCATCTAAAACAATAAAACCTAAAGAACCTGTTGTAACCATTGGTGGGCTCCACAATAAGGCAACAACGTTAAAATAAAAAAAGTTACATAGGAGCCAAGTATTACTAAATTGAAATTGGCACCTTCCTCAAATTTCACTCAAATTGGAAATAGGATCATAGCCAACTTCCACACCTACTTTTTACAGTTATCTATAAAAAAAATCCCACACCTACTGAAAATAAAACACATCCAAATTTCACACTAATTGAACATAGATTATTTAATAGGACATAGGTCCAACTAAAGTTCACTCTAGTTAATAGGAAATAGGACCCTAACCAAATAACACTCTAATAGAAAATGGACCTTTTTCAATTTTCAATTTAATAAAAAATTCCCCTCCACATATATATAAATATATATATCTCAAAAATAACTATGAAATAACCATTAAAAAAACTAATCCAAACAATTTACTCTAATAAAAAATAGGGCTTTAATCAAATTTCACTTTAATAGAAAGCCTTTCTCCATATATATATGTGTGTGTATTTCAAGATAAAACTATGAAATGTTATATTCTAAGCATGACTAAACAACATTAATCCATCTGAAAAAAAATTTATCATTCCTATTTTTTTTATTCATTGAGCGATACAGGACCTCATGCAATGAGGCGACCGCTACATACCCTTATACTAGTTATTTTTGCAAAACAAGCATATATTCCATCATTTTCCAATATTCTGGATTTCTTGGAATTTTTTCAGATTTTTTGAAGACATTTTTCAATCACGCCGCTACATCGCTACATATCGTTGCTACTGCTACCTATTGCCCGCTACGTAGTGTTTCAGTGGCAGGCCACTACGCCCGCTGCAACCGCTATTTTTATGCTTGCATTTAATAATCTTTTTTTTCTTTGTTTTTGATAACATGCTTTGGTCACCTCAATGATAAAAAAAAGAAAAAAAGGAAAAAAAAGAGGGATTTAACAATTTAAAATAACCTTGTTGTGTCCCTGCCATATCCTGCCATGTCCAAATTTAGAAAAAAAAAAATTTACACGTTTCTTGGCGTGTCAGACATGTGTCTGGCCGCGTCTGATCCTTGTCTGTGTCTGACAGGTGTCCGACACGGACATGGGGACCCTAGGTGCGTGTCCTTGCTTCTTAGGGTTTAGTCAATGGAGATGCATGCACAGTTATGATTGATGGAGGTAGTTTTGAAAATATCATCTCTCAAGCTTTAGTGGACCATTTGAAGATGAAGGTTCAAAAGCATTATCGTCCCTATGTTGCTAAGTGGCTAATGACAGGTGATAAAGTGCAAGTATGACATGTCTAGTTACTTTTGCCATTGGTGAGGACTACAAAGATACGGTTTGGTGCAATATACTATCAATAGACAATGGTGATATCTTAGTAGGACATCCATGGATATATGACAAGAATGGAATTCATGGCATGCACAACTATACAAATACTTTTGCTCACAATGGCAAGCACGTCACGCTTCATCCTATGAAGTCTAAGCTGCTCAAATAAGGATCACAAGCCAGCATTATTAAGGACACACTTTATGGACAGAATGTCTACAAATGCAATACCAAGCCATACCGAGTTCGTGGTTGAACTCTTTTCCAACTTGGGTGGAATGATGCACTAAGGGCTCACAAGTGGTCCCTCTTCGAGTTAAATTAGGGATTATATTATTTTTATTATTAGTACATTTCTAATTACAATGTTATTAGGGAGTTTTCATCATTAGATTAAGGTTTTCTTAGGCACTAAGTTTCTTTTGTTATTTATATGGCATTGTAGTAGGTTATTATGCAGAGTTTTGAGTTAAAAGAACTTCCTTGTAGGATTTTTATTGTTGGAGAGTGATCTTCTTCGTGTTATTGTTTCTGCGGAAACTCCTGATTGTGCTAAAGCACTCAAGATTGCAAATCCTAACCCTAGGATTGCCTCTCTCTCTCTCTCTCTCTCTCTCTCTCACACCCCCACACCCACACACGCACACACACAGAACCTCTCATTGAAGGTCCTATCATATATCTCCTCCCAAATGCCCCAAATAACGCTGTAGGATTCTGCATAGGAGAGAGGAAGACCTTTTTGGCCAAAAATTGAATAATGATTGCATAGGTCCTTTTTGGACCAATGATAAGTGGAACAATCACAGAAAATATATACATAACTGAAAAGGCCAAACTGCAATGAAGTTATTGAATGTCACTTGCCAACAGTTTTTTTTTTTTTTTTTAATGTCAACATCAGTCACTGTTTGGCTTTTATGTTTTTATCTTGGCTTAAAATATTACTTGTCTTCTTAAACTGGCAGGAATGCAGTGTCAACTCCCCTGACTATGGACCTCTTCCAGCAAACTATCCTGGGTGGTGCCTGGCTCCATTTGACCCAGAAGGCATTTTGAGGTCAGTCAAGTGCATTTGTTTTAGCTACCATGTGCTTGTTTTTTGTGAAGTATCAGCCACATCTTAGGTTAGAAACTTCTCCGTGCAAGTGTAGCTAAGGTTCTAAGGCAGCAAAATGCTTTATGTATAGGAGTTATGGCATCTGCTTAGTGGCTGCAACCATACTAATGTCAAATTCAGTGATATCTAGTTTTCTGGACTTAGCCTTCCGAGGCACTGCTTTTGATTTCTAAATGTCATTTGCAGAAATCACTAAATCAGATGTGTGGAATGGAACATATGTTGATTGTGCTTTATGCTCTCATTCTGTCTGTTGTGTCAATGGGTCAATTTGATGCTTTGTACTGCAGAAGATATTTTTTCCCTCCACAGTAAGGTTTCTTGTCAACTTCATGTCTCAAAGAATTTAAATAAACGTCCGATTTTGGATTGTTTAGTTTAAAAATACAAAGTGTGGTGAAGAGGTGCTCTGTACTTATCCAAAAAGCACTTTTGATTTGAGATGTTGGTTGTGCTGTTGTGGAGCTGCAGTAAGTAGGGTGTATTTGGCATTGTTCCTCTGCAAAAATGATTTTTATAATCAAAGCAGGTTGTGCTTAGAATGATCTGTTCTGAGCAGATCTTTTGGTTTTCTTTGTTATTATTTCATTTCCTACATTCATGGAATAAGAACTCAAATTGGCACCATGTACTTCTACTCTATTTATTCAATCATTTTACAAACCTTGATGCATCCAAAACATGCCCTAAAACTCCATGTTTGTAAGTGGAGGCTTTGAATTTCAACACTTCTTTGGAATTATTACAATTAAGTACAAAAAAAAAAAAACTCTGGATTCAACACTTCCAATCATCTCCTCAACGCTTCTTCAGAAGCTACGAATCCCTTCCCCTTCTATCCAACTGCTTGATTCTTAGCTGGTGGAATCTTCAGACACTTCCTTCGCATCTTGAAAAATGCCTTCCTGAGCAGATCATCCATGGTCTGGGAGATCTTCTCCATGTTGCCAGCAGAGAGCGCTTCCTCAAGATGACTTTAAAATCCCACTCATCAACATGGGACTTGGAGATGAGCTCGCGTTGAAGTTCTCTACTGTGAGCTTCTTCCCAATATTATAATCCCATATCAGAAAATTTGAAGATTTGTAAAGTTTAATCCAATTGAGAAGGAGGGTGCTCTAGAAAAGAACAGTAATTAGGGAAGCTGTTGATAGATTGGGGAATTCTAGGTTTTGAGATCTGCTCCTTCACCTCCTCTTCTTCCCTATCATTATCCAATGCAGAGGGACGGCGCACGCATTTGCAATAAGGCATCACTTGTCGGAAATAAGAGTTATAAATGACAACTTATCTTTTAAGGATAAGTCAGATGCTATGTTGCACTTGAAGTACCCTTTTTTTGCTATTAATAGATTGGAGATTTGAAATGAAATATATCCACCTCCATCATTTTTATCCCTTTTCCATGAAATAGGAGTTAATTAAGGCTTAAGCTTTTCTCTAGGAGCTGGTAATCTGTATTATATTGTCCAGTTGAAACGGAATTCAGTGTTTTGTTTAATTAAATGGAAGTGTCCTTTTAATTTGTTTTTTTTCAGAATATTTTTTTGTTTCCTCATATATTTTGGAAGAAAATTTCTTGGGTAGGTTATTTTATTAGTTTTTATTATATACAATTTCTTTAAGTTCTAGGAGTACCTTTCTATGATTTGTCTTCTCAGTACATTGTGTTTATGCTACTAATCTTTCGTCTTTACTGAATCAACGTTTTAGTTCTTTGATGGCTGCTGTAACATGTTTCGTTGGATTGCATTACGGACACATAATTGTGAATTTTAAGGTATGACCACAAAGGGCTTATAATTTCATAATTTCAAACTAAATATTTTGTCTAGCTCTGCGGCTATATTAATTTTCAATTGGTGTAATGACCCAATGTCAGCATAGTGACAAAATAATTAGTTATATTGTTTGGTTCATGTATTCATTATTGCTTCTATTGCTAGATTACTTTAGCTCATTGTACGGCTTGTATGCTATAGAGCCACATGCAGCGGATACTTTTGTGGTCCATGTCTTCTTTGCCTCTTATGCTCGTTGGATATATAGTGGAGCTGTTAGGTACAGTGTCTAATTTGGGAATTGTCGTTTACATTTTCATTTTTGTTTTGTATGTTACATGTCCATGTGTTTTTTAATCCTTTCAGGCATGCCTTTCAGCAAACCGTTGTACACGCTGAGCTACATGTGCATCACAACTGGATTGTCAGGCTTCTTTTTAACCCTTATTTATTACATAGTGAGTTGAAACTCTTTAATTACTGTGAAAAAAAATTGGATATTCAGTTTGTGTTTTGGACAATGGATTAAGTTCATGCTATTTTAAATTGACAAGCATCTCACTATTTATGATACCAACACCTTTTTATTTTCTCTTTAGTCTCTGCTATTTCTTACTTTGGAAGCCAAAAGACTACAGATAAGGGGATTAAGTATCAAAAGTAGGGGGTATAGATGTCAACCACTACTTTATGGAAATAACTAGCACATTCCGTGAGACTAAATTTGATCAATTTATTGTGTTATCATTATAGATGGCAATGGATACAATTATGGTTTTAAAGCCTCAAATGAATTCAGCTGTGGCGCACATATGAAATATGGGTCGTGGTGGGCACCATCATGAATTCATGATAATATTTGCAGTGGCCTTAATATGTTGTTTGGCGTGGCTATCTGAATTGTGGTTCACAAACCGACAGCTGAAAGATTGTCCTCATGAGGCTAACATCAACTCTGCATTTCAGAATGCTTATTTTTTATTTTTTTGGTTGGTCCTCATGAATGTTTAAGCGAAGACCATTAGGTTTTTGCCCATAAAGAGTGCGACATCCGGGTGGTTGTCAATTTGTGGACCATTGATAGGCATTTCTACAATATATTGTTTTGTCAGGCATCTTTTGCATGGAAATAAGTAGTGGATTAGTTTTGCTTTACTTTATGAATAAATAAATGTGTGTTGCAGGTTGATGTTAAACATGTTAGAAGGCCAACTATTTTACTTCAGTGGATGGGAATGAATGCACTCATTGTTTATGCTTTGGCTGCTTGTGAACTGTTTCCAGCAGCTATACAAGGATTTTATTGGCGTTCACCTGAAAACAACTTGGTACATGTTTTTCTTCATTGGTCTTGTGTGGATCTTGAAAAACTTTGGATTATTTTTCCTTTTTCCTTCTTATTTGAGAAATCAGTAAATAATGCACAGAAATTTCCAAGTTTGATGTTGCATAATTGGATTTATAGCTTTAAGTTTTTTTTTTTCCTTCAAATAACTACTGCTTGTTCTCACTACTGGCATATAATAATTACCCAGCTGAGATCCGGTGTCCTTGCTGTAAGCATCGTCATTATCATCATTATAATGACAGTGAAAGGGAGATAATTTCCAACAGAAGTTCTTATTTACTTCTAAATCCAATGGCAAGTAAAGGGTTGTATGAATATCAAATTTGGGTTTGTGCCAATCGGTTGTTTTGTGTGTGTGTGTGGGTGTGGGGGGCGTGTTTACTTGATCATAGGTGTGCCAGGCAGCCCAAGAAGTAGGGTGGACTGCACATGAAAAATGTGCAGATGCTTCTCATCCATACATCTGTGTATTGACTGCATCACCTAATCTTCATCTTAAGATCATCATGACTGTCATCATAGCCTTACTCCATCCTCTGGGGTTGGTTTTGTCAGATTTGCTTTTCCACTCACCGTACTTAAAGCCATGTGGAAGTCATAATAAGGGTGATGTTTTTAGAAAAGAGATGACAAAACCATTTATTGTCTGTTTATTTTGTCTGCATATGATTATGGTCTCTACATCCATTTTCATTGCCTAGTACAAACATTTGATTACCAGGTAAGCGCCACAGAGCTGTTGTTGCAGACCATATTTCATTCCAAAAGGTGGGGCGAATTGGCATTTGTATTGCTAGAAATCCTATTTTGGTGTCTTGTTGCTGGTTTCCTCCACATGAAGGGTGTCTACATAAAGCTATAAGCTGTTGCAACAGGCATGGAATACTAACATTCTGGCTATTTCACACCGGAATTTTCATGTTCTCGATGTACAAAACTGTATTTGAATGTGCTTGTTGTAGAACAGCTTACACACTCATTGCTTATTGTATACTGTTACATACTGGCCTTTTTGCACCTTTCAAAAGAGTACAGTTCTTGTTTGTCCCTTTTTTTTTCATACTGTCAGCTAATGCTCTACCCATCTGATAGGAAGCTTGTGTGATGAATATTTGCCTTATGATGCATCAATAACTAATTTAAATTAAGTTTAGGATTTAGTATCGTTAAACAAATGGAAACCCCACAAACCCTTGTTTTGGGTCTGGGGCCTCAAAACGATGAACCACTTCTTTGATGAGCTATTACAGTGCAAGTATAGCAGCATGAAGTGAGTAATTATTTGCCCAAGCAGCTGCAGTTTCAGATGGTCAAAGAGGAGCAATGATCCTAAATTTGTCCTCACTGAACAGCACTTGCTTATCTGGAATTGGTATAAGGCTGAATCTGTTTATGACTCGTACGGTTGACCTTTGGTGTTGTATTAAACATGTGCAGTATTAAACATGTGCAATGTGTGATATTTTTTCAATCCAACAGTTAATATTATGTGAGCGGAACAAAGATTGAGATTCTGGCCAAAGAGGTGGGAGGTTTGATTGAACTGCTTATTTAAGTTCACAGAACAAATTCGAAAATGTGAACATTACCATGTTAATGCTGTTAACAAGGTCCAATGTAATATAAGCTAGGCCTATTTATGGCCCACTATACTATAGACCTAGAATCTTTTAGATTAGATTGGTCAGATTAGATTAGTATACATTCCCTATATGTAAATCACAATTAGCTTTAATAGATTATAATTAGGCAACGAGGGAGCCTTAACTTAGGCAACCATGACTGTTAAATAGAGATGGATCGTCCTTTTCAAAGGCATCCATTTCCATTCAGCCATTCCTCTTATTTGGTATCATTTATGTCAAATGCCAGCGTTCCAATTTAAAATTCTTGCGTCTGTCTGGTCTTCACTAATCTTAAACCTATGTTTTTGTTGTAGGACCTCAAAATGGGATATGGCTATTCCTCCTATCCTGTCTGGTTTGGGGTGGATTATAAGTCTATTCTCCATCCAAAGGCCAAAACTAGGGCTGGCCTTGCTTTCAGAAATAATTGAAAAAAAGGTTACAGAAAACAGTTTCCTGCCTCCCAGTCACCAATCAAATAACAATTTGACCAATTGCTGGAGCCCGTCCAATCCAAACGCCAAAAGCAAACAATCAACCAAAAAAATCTTTACTATGGTCCATCCATTGATGCGTGCGTTAAAAAACAAACTTGGTTTCAATGTTTTAAAATGAAAATGAAACCTAATTTGCCGAGCCCACCTGATTGTATGTTGGTCTCGGGAGTGTGTAGGATGGGAAGGCCAAGGTGTGATCAGATCCTCTTGTTGGCTCTTGGAATTAATGGTTTCATAAAGGCAAATTCTATCAAAATTCAGTCGGATCATGGACAATATCATTGGTGGGCCACATTATGCATATGTGGGCTTTTTTTATGGCCCTGAACTCTATACCCTGACCACCTTTTTCCTGTCCCGACAAAACCATGGGACAGGGAACCTTGCAAGCGACACAAGATAACGAATGACTACTTTTGCAGCAATTATGATAAGAGAACTTTAGACTTACCAGACCCCTATTCACACTGGACAGGCAGGAACCCTAGCAAGCCAGTGGACTACCCTTCATATCCATCCATCCATCAGGGGAGAAGACCCATCTGTCCTCGGACCAGACCATATCTAACCCAATGCATTCACCTTTTTGTTCCTTAGGCTTGTTTGTTAATTTAATTAGTGAAGTGAAGTGAGGTGAACGGTCATTTTAAAAGATAAAAAAATGAGGGGTTAAATCAATCCAATAATGAAAATTTATTTTTTTAGTAAAGAGAGAATATAATTTTTTGACTTGTTGTGTTAAAAGTAGATATTTTTTGCCAGTTAGTGCGATGAGAAAGTAATATTTTTATTTTTTTGTGTTAAAAGGTAAAATTTTTTTTTAAAATATGGTATTTTGATTTGACCCTTTTAGATTGTTATGTCTTGAAATGAAAAAAATTACTTTAATTTACAATGAGAGGGAATTAACAAAGTAAAGCAAAGCCTCGTGTCTCTTCATTCCTTATCAAACAAGACTCTTGATACTACACTAGACTGCCATCCACTAAAGTGCTTCCACAGATGTTTCTTTCGGCCGACTTTGGTGTTTATCTTGGATTCTCCCCTCCCATCTTACCTTAACTAGCCACCGCAATTCCATTCCTTTATGACTCATCTATCCTCCTTTTCTGCTGTATATATATTTATCAAGATCATGATCTCATCTCATGTAAGCTACACTTGCATGTGGGGAGGATGGCGAGTAACAGCTCGTCTCTCCCATCTAGAAAACATGGCTCTCATTGCAATCCCCATCAACAACTGGCTCCAGAAAAGCCGGACGCTGATGTCTCAGGCACCTCCGAAAGTGACCGCGCCGAAGGTGTGCCACAAGCAGCAGGCATTGCACAACCCCACTTTGGAACAGTGGCTCAAAGAGCATTGCTCGTGTCCAATCAGCGGCTGGGAAGAAAGGTCTGGAAAAAAGATTCCAAGTCCCTGCCAAGTAGGCTAAGCAAGATGTCCAGTGCAGATGATTCTGAAAATTAGGGAACAGATAAATTATTCAATGTTGGCAATGTGCCTACTTCGAGGAAAATATATATTATGTGCTATGCTTAATAGAAGTTGGCCTTCTTACTAGTAGCTTATGACAGCAGCTGTTTTTATTTCATTACAAAAATATATAGTCTGGTTGGTTGAAAAAAAAAAAAAAAAGACACAGAAGATTATACATCACCTACAACTAGCTACCAATGAAATATGTGGTGTGTCATTTAGTTAAGTCGACAAAGATTGTAAATCGCATGCAATATGCTTCCAATGTGAAAAATGGCGGGTGCCTTTTGGTTGGAATCAGGATGCCATGGCAGCGCATCAGATCATTCCACCCCAATGTGTTGTGTGATGGGTGAAGTGGCATTGACTAAAAATATTGACATTGTGGTCAGAATCAAGCACAGTGCTGATTCACATGTCTTTGATAAAATCTTTTCACGTCTTGAGTACTTAACATTGTTAAAAGGATGTTGTTTCCTTCATCTGGTTCTAGGCATTCTCGTGTAGCTAACACATTCAGTTCCTTGGCTGGTAGGTATGGAATAAAAGATTTGCTGAACACAGGAAAGCCATAACTTTCAGCATACCCACCTCTCACATCAGAGCAGACCATTCACACGTGCAATATTAATGGTGTCTCATTTCTTAATGTGTTATGGATTAATGAACCTTTGTCTACGCTAACAAGAACTAGGTTAATAAAAAGATTTGAGCATATAACATTTCTTCAGAAACAGAGGCAAGGCATGGTTTGTAAGGCCTATAAGAACACATGAGCTATATGTCTGTGGCCGTCGTACAATTGTTTAGGGACACAGGCAATAGTGAGTGGGTGTGTGAGTTCAATTCTGTTGTGAATCAAAATTAAAAAGAGAAAGAAAAAAAAAGACAAAAAGAAGGAAAACACATGAACCATACTATAAACTTGGTGGACTTCAGTCTGATATGTCAACTGGGATATTTTGATAGCACGAACATCCTCAATCAGGAATTTCCATGGATAAGCTATATCAAAACGATTGAAAGAATCAACAGGAGTCCAGGAAGTAAACTACCAGAGAAAAAGTGAGCTGTGAAATTAGGGGCAGTTTGGTTCCTTAGAGCCACCCAGTATGCATTTTAGTTCCAAATCTCAAGAGAGACGAGAAAGCTGTAGTACATATTGTTGCAATCATTTCACTTCGGACATTAGGGAACTGCATCACATTCACAGGCAGAACTGGGAACAAATTAAATAGGGCCTAGTAGTTTATAGGAGATTTTACTCCAAAAGCCCCAATAGATAGGTCCCACACCGCCACACTGAAGAAGTCCTTTTAGTTTGACAGCACTAAATTGACCAACTGGTAGCAATTTGGTTATTTATTTTTTTATTTAATTTTTTTTTGAGAAAATATAAAAACAACATTAGCATCTCGCTCTTTTATATGTTACTAAATACCGAAGTTAACGTACCGTAGAGATGTTAATATTGCTCAGTTTTTATGTTATTAAAGAGCGACATTAACGTCCCCATTTACTAAGACTTTATTGCTCAGTTTTTATGTTATTAAAGAGCGACATTAACGTCCCCATTTACTAAGACTTCAGTGATGTTGAAGACCTATATGGAGATGGCACCATAGAAGCATAATGTCATTGGTATGGAATTTTCTCTTATCTCCATAAGTTGTGTTAATGTAGCTTTAACACAGTATTCTTCTGTGCTTTCTTCTTGTTTTGAACACCGCCATTTCCTTTCAAGCCTTGGAATAGAATAAATGGGAGATCAGAGTACAAAAATTGATATTTTGTATAGCTTTTCCATTTGGTGAAAGAATGTGTACTATTATCATCTAACAAGTTTGATCTTTAGATATAGATCAATAAGCAGAATGTCGAATAAAATGAGTGCAGCTAAGGTTTGTGTTTATTAGAATGAAATACAAGCTTGAGGTTGCACCAATTTTGTTAACATATTGTTTTGAGTTTTATATTTGAAGATCAGATTTATAAGATGATTATTAGCATCCACTATCTCACCAAATGGGAAAGCTAGACGAATTAGCTTTTTTTGCTTTATCACCTTTCATTTACTCTATGCTAATGCTTGATAGGAAAATGGTAGTGTCTATATCCCAACTTTTTTTAAATTGTTTTTAAGAGCGACTTTAATGCCATTAAAACGACATTAATGTTTCTAAAAGATGTTAATGTCACTTATTATTATATATATAAGATCAGCATTGAAATAATCATTTCAGCTTTTTCATTATCCTCATTTGTTTATCTTTTACACTAAGAATCTTGCTTTGGAACCTCATATTCCTTTGTCTAACATCCTTTAATTGATTTAAACTTTGGTAGTTGGCTGCATTTATCAAGCTAGTACTCCATTATGGCTTCTAAAATATGGACATCTGTTTGATCTAATGCCTGATTGTTTTGTATTAAATCCTAAACCAAGTAGTTACTATAGTCTTTTGGGATGTGTTAATCTTTGATTTATAGAAGATTTGGATGATTTGTTAATGCTTTTTTAATTATTATTAGATTTTTATCATAAAGTCATACTATTGGCTTCTAATCTAAAGTACCCTATCATGTTATTCCCTACATACTATTGGTTGGTTCATCAGGTTCAGTGTTTGCAAAAGTATGCGATATCGGAATGAAGCTGTTCTGCAACATATATAATCCATATTTACATTACCAAACATTCAAGATTCAACAAGTTAATCGTACATCAAAATTTCATGTCCATGAGGTATCTAAACAATAATGAACATAGAAGATGAGTTTGATGAGAAGGTTAAATGAAGAAGAAGTACATGAGAAGCCTAAAAAACCAAGTACATAAAAAAGTTAAATAACCAAGTGTCATGTCCCCCAAAATTGGGCTAGACCCAAACCTGGTCTCAAGGGTGTGAGAATGAGTTCAGTGTTCGCAAAAGTATGTGATATCGAAATGAAGCTGTTTTGCAACATAATCCATATGTACATTACCAAACATTCAACATTCAACAAGTTAACTGTACATCAAAATTTTATGTCCAAGAGATGTCTTCACAACAATAAACATTGAAGATGAGTTTGATGAGAAGGTTAAATGAAGAAGAAGTACAGGAAAAACCAAAAAAACCAAGTATATAAAAATGCTAAACAACCAAGTGTCATGCCCCCACAACTAGGTTGGATCCAAACTTGGTCTGAAAGGTATGAGAATTAGGGCCAATTAAAAATGAGAAATGGTCTTGTAAGGACCGTCCTCACCATTATTTTAAGGACAAATCCGGATCCTCCATTTTTACTCATCATCCAACAGGTCATCTCTTTCCCTTATAAGCCACTGGAGGGAAACTAAAAACTTGGGAAAAGGATTCTCACCATTCTCCTTGTTTTCCAATCTTGAATCCCTCTGCCCTAAGCGAACCCAGATTGACATCGTCTCCAGACCTCTCGAGCAACGATCATCGTCTCTGGCCTTGCGTCTCTCTTTCTTTGTCGAGACTAGCTAGGGATCATCTTCTCCACTCCTCCCCTTTCTCTTTGATCGACTTCGTCTTCATTCCTCTCTAGCTATGGTCATCTTCTTTGTTTCTCTCTTTATGATCAACAGTCATCGTCTCTTGTCTGACTTTTTTTTTCTATTTGGAGATGACTTTAAGTTTTTCTCATCGCTATTTTCGCATCTTTGCTATGGTTTTGTAACCCCTTCTTTTCCCTCCCTTCCTCTCTCTTTGTTCAAGGTTTTTTTTGTCTAATTTTTTGGATTGACGAGCTTTGTTTAAACCAACCAAATATTTGTCCAGCAAGGAGGCTAAGATGAGCCTAAGATGTGAATCCTACCAGAGCCGTCACCAAGGAGGCTTAGATCTGAATCCTACTTCTACCAGGCCGAATGGAAACAGAGGTTGAGATTTTAAGGTTTGGTTGGAACAGAGAATGTAGACTCCCTTTGCCAAATGTAATTGTCTGTGTTGATGAAACGGGAGAAGTAGCAGTAATAATAGTTGTAGTGTGAGCAGTCAGAGGGTCTGGCCAAAGTTCGGTGGTTTGATGGAAATCATAGGCATTGTTGCAGAAAAAGGTTGATGCCTCTATCACATTTCATAGGCGTGTTGTTGCAGAGAAGATTTTTTATTTTTACTTTGTTTTTTAAAATGTTGTAGCTCAAATTGTATGATTGTAGATGTTGTATACCATGTTCAAGCCATATTCATTGCTGTATGATATTCAATTTCAAGTTGTTGAATGTTTAATGAGATTGTACTAGTGGTTCTTTTTTGTGTTTTTATTTTTTTATATTTCCCTTTTTTATGGCTGTTTAACAAAATGAAAAGGGTGGGATATGCCTGGTTCACACGACTGGGGATAGGATGCTGCTGTTTTTCTTTTTTTTTTTCTTAAATATGGTCGCCACTTCATTGGAGAGAATTTCTATCTTCCACATCCTGGAGTTCTGAATGGCCTCTGAGATGCCCTTATGGAAGTTGGGATGTTTTTGTTTCTTAGTGCAATGGATGAATTCCATCGCCATTACTTGATGTGCAGTATGAGCCCTAAGTGAGAAACCACTGATGCATTGACAAGAAATCAATTTGAGAACTTTCAGAAAATTCAAAGAAGTTACTTCAAGCCATTGTTTCTTGAAGAGAGCTCTTGATGTAGATAACCTTTATTGACAGATGTTTCAACTTGATGTTACTTGATGTTACTGTGGGCACTGTTGCTTGTTACACTTGAAGCACCCATCTCTCCACTAATAAAGAATGGCAGTGGTGTAATACTTATGCAGGGTTGCATGTATAAGGCCAGTTTACCTTTTGCCACAGAACCATCTGAGCATTCAATTATACCTAGGTCCATTGTTAAATTCGACAACCATACAAAGAGCAATCACATTCAATGCTAATTGCAGCAAACATAAAATGGACATCTATGTTTAGTGTAAATCTTTCACTATTTTGGCATTGTACATCAACCTATGAATTTGTTCAACACCACCCAAAAGTGAGAACATTGAAAATCAGCTTGTGAACATCAACTAAAGATAATCCGAACATCAACTGCAAATAATTTGAACATCAAGCCTAAACATAATGTGAACCTCAACTGAATATAGAAACTCACATTCAACTTTGAAAGACAGGACCTCCATCCACAATACAAGTAAATATAGTTATCAATGTACTGATATGAAACCAATACAATTGTTGCAACATCAAGTGCCTTCAACCCATGAGATTTTCCTTGACATGGAATACACCATCAACTTCACTATTGAACATCAAGTTTGGAAAAAAGAGGGAAAAATAAAAGAAAATGTTTAACATCAACATTGAGCATCTTTGGTTGGCTCTCATTCTCTCATATAATCTTCAGCAACCATATTAATCTGAATTCGACATATCTGAGGTAGTGCCATCAACAGATGATTCAGAGATGTCTTTTATATGGATGGCCCTGAAATGTAAACATTCTTGATATAAGTAATGAATCAATTAACAAGAATATAATTGAACAACATTTTAAAAAATAAAATTACCTATTTAAGAGCGCTGGACAATTCCGTTTGTCATGTGAAACACCACGCTGCCTGCATCCATGAGATAGTCGTCCTTTTTTTTTGTGCCTTCTCCATGGATGACTTTAGTCTCTTTGGACCACCTTTTGTTGTAGCACGAGGTGGGTCATTAATTTTAGGTGCATCACTAACCACTTGATTTTTTTCCTTGGATGTATCTTCTCCTTTCAGCTCAAGTTGATTCATCTTGCGACATATTTTATGAAGATCAGCCAAAACACTTTTTCCATATTCATATGTCTTTGAGCACATACTTGCCTCATTGGAGACCATGTTGCCGGACAATCAACGAGTCACCAACAGACAATCAACGAGTCACCCAATATGACAAATCGCTATGCTGGACAATCAACGAGTCACCACCAGTTGAGTTTCCAACCATTACACACTTGCTATATTCTGTACGGTCTCTTGCATGCTTGGTCCATCTTTTTAATATATATTGCTTTGGCAATGTGAAAATCATCTCATGTTTCAGCATAACAATAATATGACTGCAAGGAATTCTAGGAAACTCAAATAATTGGCATGAGCAATTTGCAAATTTAGATTCTTTAATGAAAATGACACTATCAGCAGCCTTGTTTACATTTTCCATAGACAAAATAGTATAAATGCTCTTATCGTGCTCGACCTTTACAAGTTGTGGAATAGACGATATCATTGCCATGAACTGTGTTTGGAACTCATAAAAAACTTTTCTGGAATATTTTCCAGCCATTTGCTCCTCTATCTTCAAAATTATCATCAGTTTTGGCCTACTACTTATATTTTCATGCTCCTTTTTTAACTCTTTGTACCTTTGATGTGCGATGGCACGTTCAAACTGCATCATAAAGTCATGTAAACCACTCTTATGTGTATTTAATTGTTTAAGAAATGCATTGAAGCTTTCACTTCTTTGTGATGATGACATTCCAGCGGAAAACGTCCCTTTTAAATAAATAGGTACCCACATCTTACGAAGCTCGTACATGTCTTCTAGCTAACTGTTGTCTTTCAATTTCTTTTCATCTATGATCTTAGCTCACCCCATTTCAAACTGTTCCGTTGTGACAGCATTTTAAACAATATTGTTTAGACCATTCAGAAGTTCACCAACATTGATTGCAACCCACCAACTTGCTTGGCAATTTTTTCATAATGTGCCACACACAAAGTTGGTGTTCTGTGTCAGGCATGACATAAGGAATTGCTTTTTCCATTGCGGGATCCTAATCTGTTATGATCATTTGTGGAGGACTCCCCAGCATGGCTTCTAACCAACATTTAAAGAGCCACACAAATGCATCGAAATTCTCATTTGATAAAAAACCAGACCCAAAAATCATTGTTTGATTATGGTGATTTACTCCCATAAATGCACCAAAAATAAGATCATATTTGTTGGTATGGTATGTTGTGTCAAATGTAATGACATCTCCAAATGCAATGTATGAAAGTCGGCATAAGTGATCAACCCAAAACACATGTTTGATATGATTCTCCTCATCTTTTTCTATAGAAAAAAAAAACCCGGATTCATTTCTTTCATATATTCAAAATATTCACACATTAATACACCATCTCGCCTCTTCTTTGCTTTTTGTTTGTCCCTACGGTAATTTCTCATGTCTTGTTCATTGAAACCAGCTGCTCCTATACCACCCGCTTGTGTGCTTAAGAGTCCCATTTGGTTTGTAGGTGGTATGTCATTATTTTCACATATATCTTTTTTTGAGTTGGAGTGATCTCACGGTGTGACCAAAACATACTAGTTTTACGGGGAGTAGCCAAGAGATGAGTATGCTCTATAACAAATTTATTAACAACCCACTCTTCGACTCCGCATTTTTTCACCACCATATATATGTGCCCCACAATTTTCTCTCGTGTATGGAACACATCTTTTTGCCCTAATACCATGACCCATAATACCATGACCTCCTTTTTCTTTTCTTTGACCTTCTTTTGAGCACATATATTGCTTCCAATATACACTTCACCCCTCTTTTTTTTTATCTGATCCTCGTTTAACCCCAAAACTAGTGGCCCTTGCATAAGTGTTATTAAATGTGTAAGCTTCCTCTAAGCTATGGAAACAGATTCCAACTCTTAGGGTTTTATCTTCATCTACTTCAGGTGTGACCTTTCTAATCATGGAATATGAGGATGATTCCATCTTCATAGCCATTGCAAAATATAAGAACAACCCACATCCCACATGTAATAGAAAAGAATACATATGTTAACAAAAATGAAAAAACATACCATGAATCAAATAAACAAACTAGACAATGAAACTATCAAACCCAGAATAACAAATTAATTTAATCTACAAAACTTTTGAATATACTTAGTGTGAATAGGTGATCCACCATCATTACTACATCTCAAGGAAGGGTCTTCAACCTCCTCTTGTACCTCATTAGTAGAAGGCGAGGATTGGGAAAACAAAGCGGGGTGAAAATCACCGAGGTCATCCATGGGAGGAGGAGGTGCCTCTGCTAAAACATTGAAATAAATAACAAATAGGGATATTGTCACAGAAATTCAACCAACTCCATCATAAATAACAACTAGAGATGATTTTTTCCTCTAACTAAATAACAAATAGAAGATGACTGGTTAACATAGAACTAATATTAGTTGTTCTTTTCTAACAACTAATAGAACTAAAACCAAAATAAGAACCAAGATCTAATAGAGAGAGGCCCAAAACGACTTAGAGAGAGTGATTGATAGAGATTTTGACAAGATCGTCGAGCTCAAGTCAGATCACATGTGGGATCTTCACAGGAGCGGGCTGGCTGACGGAGATGACGAGTGCATGCATGAGAGGGCCGACTGAGATGACGATCTCATCCGAGAGATGATGAGCTTAGGCTGACGGTGGTCGAGTTTCATCTCGTCTGGGAGAGAGGGTGTCGAAAGGTTTGGGGGAAAAATCATCCGGCGAGTGTTGGCTGATGGAGACAACAAGCATGGCAGGAGAGGGCTAATGGAGACAACAATCGCATCCCGACTTTGGTGGAGGTCTCCTCGTTAGGGAGAGAGGAGGTTATCTCGTTTTGTGTGGGTGAAAGGAGTCGAAAGGTTTTGAGTCTGTCTTTTTGTTTCCCTCCAGTGGCTTATAAGGGAAAGATGAGCTGTTGGATGATGAATAAAAATGGAGGGTCCAAATTTGTCCTTAAAATAATGGTGAGGATGGTCCTTACAAGACCATTTCTCTATATTTTCCTGAATATACAATACGGGCCCTAATTCTAGGTGGATCAAAGTCCTACATGAGGCCATACTTGTTGATCAAGCAACTATAATCACACGCGAAAGCTAAGAATCCATAATCTGCTTAGCCAGTCTTCATAATCAAATCAGATAAATCATCAACATTAATAATTAATCATTGGTCAAGTATTCTAAAGCATAACAATTAAAATTCTATTTTCAAACAAAGATGAATTCAATCCACAAAAACTGTGGCTCCAAATATGGCTTTATTAAGAAAAATTAATAGACTAATCTATGCATCAATGCTAAGACATCTTAAACGATGTCAATGGTGCTCCACTCAGCGACTCTATCATCTGGTGGAATCTCTTGTGTCTCTTGACCCTCTAATTCGACACCGATATTGGCACATAAACACAAAAATTAGTGGGATCAGATTGGCGTAATTTGGCAAGAGGATAAACTACAAATAATGAAGTTAGACAATCTAAGATAGATCACATTATAACTTGAGCAAAATAAATTGAATGCCAAATAAATGAGATGAACACACAGACATGGGATGCTCTACTAGCATGAAGTACAAATATGGGTATTCCCGCCATATACTATATACAAACACTGGTACCCCCACCATATACAATACACAGCATAGTTGTACACTGTATCCCACAGCATATACTGGTAGATGGAGTATGTCCAACTCCAACTGCAGTCAGATGGATATATATATATAAATATACAAATATATATAAAGATATAAATATATGGATGCTCAATGAAGCTATACCATGAAATCATCGACTCACAACATCCATATCGTTAACAGTTATTGTGATAAGGTTGAATACTTAGTATTCAATTGTGGTCATGTGGTATTTTCCATTTAAATGAAGGTAAGTACTACATCACCTAATGGTCATAGTTAGTTAAGTATACATATAAGATTAAACATTTCTTCAAAATGACAATATGAGCCTACAATGCTATTAGTCTACTTTTGGTGTCTATTATGTGATGAATCCTAGAACTTGCACATCAATTTTGAGTCCAGCCTAATCCCCGTTTGTATATTTTACTAACTTTCCTTGAGGACAGAACCATTTATATTTTCAGACCCATTCCACATATTGATTTTATTTGTTAATTAACCATTGGGCATGATATAAGGTTAAGTGATTTTACCCCTTAAAGGTCAATTACTTGTGGTATAGACATTTTAACTGATTCCTTAACTACAGTTATCAACTCTAGCCTACCATGCTACCTAAGAAATTAACATTTTTGGGCACTCACGACTTAGCTTTGACCATCCTACGGTTGAGCCATAGTTACATGGCTCAGCTGGCCGGTTTTAAAGCTTAGTCGGAAGGCTCGTCGTAGAACATACTTACACAAATTGACTATTTGGGAAGTGAGCCGTATCCTAGCCGTAGGTTCACCTATAGCTTAATTGTAAATGTGCACAATTTTGCCTCATTTTGGGTATTTTTTCCAAAACCCATCCTAAGACAACCTAAGCACTAGATCTACAAATTAATCAACAAAACAATTATCTAAATTACAATTTATCCAATATTAGACAAGAGAAATTGAACATTTAAGAATTAATTATAGTTATCCACTTGCCTCAAAACTTTGAACCAAAAGCTTAGATCTGCAATAGCTAGATCTAATCATGCACAAATCCTTACCCGGAACTAATTCTCCCATCCAGATAACCCTACAAACCTAAGGTAATGCACAGATCTTTTTAGCTAATAGGCATGTCCCAATAAAATGAACAGGACTACATGAAGGCCTTAGGGATTGTTGTTTATTGGAGTTGTAGAAACTATCAACCAAAACAAGGGAAAAGGAAGAAGATGAAGAGGTGATGATGGTGGATGAGTCTCCTTTCCTCTTGAGAGCTTGGGTTTTCTAAAGGTTGCTAGGGTTGTGGTTGCATAACAAAGGCAAGGAGAAAAGAGAAGGGAAAGAAAATGATTGGGAGTAATTAGGTTTAAGGCTTGTAGAGAAAGTTTACTAAATTGACAGAATGGGGGTTTTGCCCTTTCAATGAGTTTTAGGTAATTCAGAAAAAGGGCTTTTGGCTCATAAAGGTCTAATAGCTTGGGTTCAAGGCCCAAGAGGGTTTGACCTGCCCATATCCAATGGGCCCTACAATAAAATGCCATTCATGAATGATCCAAACTTCTAAAATGGCTTATCACACATCCATCTGGCCCGCTTAACTCAACTCAAACCCGAAAAACCAACCCGACCCACAAATTAAAGGCCTAAGGCCTTACATCTCACCCCCCTTTAAAGGACATTTGGTCCTCCAAATGACTGACATACCTTGAGAAGAAGGTATGGATATTATTTTTTCACTTTGTCTCTGAGTTTCGACATAGCTTCCTTCGGGCGATGATGTCTCCATTGAACCTTTACCCTATGGATGACATGGTTTCTCAACACCTGCTCTTTGGTGTCAACAATCTATACTGGCTGCTCGGTGTAACTCGTATCATTCTACACTTACAACGGGTCATACCGCAATACATGAGAAGGGTTTGCCACATATTTCCTCAGTATAGAGGCGTGAAAAACATTATGAACAACCGAGAACTCCTGTGGCAGGGTTAATCGGTGGGTTACAACATTAATCTTGCTGATAACCTGGAATGGTCTCACATATCTCCTGGAGAGTTTTTCTTTTTGCCCAAATTGTAAAGTGCCATGCGTAGGAGACACCTTCAAGAATATATGATGACCAACCTCAAACCTTAATTCTCCCATTCTCTTACTCGTGTAACTCTTCTGGTGACTACGAGCAATCTACAATCTCTCTTGGACCTACTTGACTTTCTTACTAGGTTCTCCAACTTTAGATGGCCCATGAAAACCGCAAGCTCCAAACTCTTCCCAACATATAAAAGCTCTACATCTCCTCCCATATAATGCCTCAAATGGTGCCATACCAATGCTAGAATGGTAGCTGTTGTTAAACGCAGATTCACACAAAACTAAGCTATCATCCCAACTGGTCTAGAAATCTAAAACACATTCTCTTAACATATCCTCTAAGGTCTGGTCGTATGCTCTGTCTGCCTATCAGTCTGGGGGTGGTTGGTGTTTAAAGCTTCCTATAGTGACACACAAAAATGAAAGACAAACTTACCATCCCAACCAGAGATAATACAAATTGGTGCTCCATGTAATCTTATCATCTCCTTGATATAAAGATCTGCCATTTTTAAAATTCATTGATCGGTCTTAAACGGTACTACGTGAGATGACTTAGTCAAACGATCCACTATCACCCAAATGGCATAGATTACTTTCTGGGTATTAGGGAACCTCGACACAAAATCCACAGTTATGTGCTCCCACTTCCATTGAGGGATCTGGAATTGGTGCAAAACGCTTGGAGGTTTCCTATATTCTGCCTTAATTTGCTTGCAAACCAAGCATATCGCAACAAATTTTGCTATGTCTTTCTTCATATTCTTCCACTCGTAATGACTTTTCAGGTCCTGATACATCTTAGTGTTGCCAAGATGAATAGAATGTTGAGTATGGTATGCCTCTACCATAATTTCATCGTTTAAGTATGGAAAATTGGGTATATAAATTATGTCCTTATAATACAAAATACCATTTGTTGACTAATAAAAAATCACAACCAATACAATTCACTTAGAAAATTTCAGATGAGCTCGGAATGCAGCAATTCAAGTTTTAGAGTTAGTGGACTTCATTTGGTTACTCAACTCACCAAACACCAAGTTTAATGTTCAATGACTCAAATCCAAGGGTCACCGAACAAACTCAAGCCTCTGTGTTACCAAAGTAGCTGAAACTCTCATGGCAACTCTAAAGTATGCTTGAGAATGATGTTTCAAAGTTTGAAAGCATTTGGACTTCATCTTAGCTCAAAACCAAGCTTCAATGATTGTTTGCCAACTCCTTGGGGGTTACTATGAAAATTGACACTTCTATATGTTAAAGCAAACTCAAACTTAGTGAAATACTTTCAAATACAATCAAAGACTATCTTTTAAAGCAAACTCAAACTCAGTGAAATACCTTCAAATACATTCAAAGACTACCTTTCAAAGTTTTAGAGCATTTAGACATCATTTGGACCCCAATTTAGTTCGGATAGTCGTCTATTAAGCTTTGTGGGGTCACTGTGCAAAGTGACACCTTGTGAAGGTCAAATTAATTGAAACACGTAGAGGAAACTCAAATTATGCTCAAGAGGCACTCTGTAAAATTTCAGGTCGTTTGGACATCATTTGACCCAAAGTTTATAAACATGTCAACTTTGGATTAGTGACCCCCAAGCCATGGGGTCATTGACCAAAGTCCTGCTTTCCGACGTTCAAAATTGATGAAATTTGGGCACAAAGTTTCAGTCATGCTCAAGGGTGATTTTACAAATTTTCAAGTAAAGGGGACTTCGTTGGGTCCTACTTTCACTGCATGTCAGCTTAGAAGTCAGTAACCTCCAAGACATGGAGGTCACTAGCCAAAATCCTACTTTCAGGGAGCCAAAGCAGATGAAATTTGGAATAGAGACTCAAAATATATTTAAAATAAAATTTCAAAGTTTCAAGTCAATCAATCGTCGTTCGGGCAGAAAACAAGCTAACTACCTATAGTGTGATGTGAATAGTGACTTAGAACATGCAATAAGTGGGTCACTGTTCGAAATCCTAATTTTACAATTTAAACTACATGAAATTTGGATGGACACTCCAACATGCCCTTGACATTAGTTCCTCTAAGTTTCAAATCAAAACGAGGTCATTTAGGCTTCAAACAGCTAAAACAACGGCCCATTTTCATGAAAAGTTGACGGGGAAGTTGACAAACTTTAGGAGGTCAAAACGGGCTGAAATTTCTATGCACATTTAAAATAGTGTCAAAAAGCATCTATCCAAGTTTCATGAAGATTGGACATCGTTCAAGCCCCAAGCAGGTGAAAACGGTTCACATATGCAAAAATAAAAAAAATGGGCCTGGGTAGTGACCGTGGGCTGCGATTAACGAGGGAGTTGACCAACTTAAGAAGATCAAAACGGGCTTAAATTTCTATGACACACTCAAAATAGTGTCAAAAGTATCCAAGTTTTATGAAGATCGGACATCACTCGGGCCCCAAATAGGTAAAAACGGGTCACATATGCAAAAGTCCAAAAATGGACCTGGGGAGTGATCGCGGCTACGATCGTTATCATCCCTAGAGTAGTTTCTGTAGTTTCTAACAGTTTGCTCTACTTCCTTTCGACTTTTAACTCCCTATGACTTCCAAAAACTACCTCTGAAGCCTATAAAAGGGAGATTTGAACTCTTGGGAATGGGAGAAGGATACAGAGACAGAGAATGAAGGGAAAGAGCAAGTGCAAGTTCCTAAATCAAATTCCAAAAGTTTGAAGCAACTCCAAGCAAGCTACAAGGCATTTTTCACTACTCTAACCAACTTCTTCTTTTCATTCTCACCAATTCAAGGTGAGAAATAATTCAGAGGAGAGGAAGATACATACACTTCGCTTAAGGAAGGCATATGCAAGGGTCACTCGGATGATATCTTTTTCTTTTGATTTTCTCACTTGGGAAGGGTCTTGGGCACACTTGAAGCTGTGAGTAAGCCTCTTTAGGCTTCATTTTGACCCTTGAAAATCATTGGGTCAGAATGACACAACTTTGGCTTCATACAGTGCCCTCTTTGGATTTGTACAAAAAATAGTACATAACAAAAAAGTGATGATCATCAAAGGTTTAAGTCAACTCCACGACCAAATTCATCCTTCTTGATGGTCATTCAACGCTCCAAAGATCAGACAAACCAAGTTTCAGCACTTTGAAGAAGTCACATAGGCGAAACAGAACTGCACAGAGAGCAAACAGTGGCCTTTCAGCCACTGTTTGCCAGTGATTGTGGGCCACGGTCATTGGTAGAGGGATAGTGACCGTGACCCATGGTCACTCCCCTTTGTTTTCTTTTTTCTTGCATCTTTTACCAATTTTTATGTATTTTCTTGTATTTTTTAAATTTGGATTACATTTGAGACTTGAGGGAGGGGTTGTAAACTTTTCAAAACTTATAAACAACCTGCACCCCAGCAGTCAGAGCATTTAAATCCATATAAACAACAAGAAAATTAATGATTAACTATAGTTAATTCCCATTCTTCTTATCACTTGAAGTGTGTGAATATTGGACTTGAATCCGTTGCATTGCACATCACGTTTTGAGCGTGATCACCATCATCCAACTTAAAATCCGGCCTTTCATCCATATGATCCATAATTTTGACTATCTCTAAGTTTAATAGTTGGTGCTTCTTAATACTTGGAATTAGTTCAGGTTCCCAGGAGATTGTACTTGCCAACACTGCCCACTCATTGATCGGTTGGAAATATATATTTATATCCTCCAAATACAGAACCCAAAACTGTTCTGTGATCAATCTGCTAGTGAATGCTACCTTTCTAGTTAGCACATCTGGCACCACATTAGCCTTCCTTGAATGATACTTTAACCCAAAGTCATAATCCTTGATGTACTCCATCCACCTTCTCTGTCTCATGTTTAATTCACTCTACGGAAAGAGCTACTGAAGACTATTGTGATTTTAATGCACTTCAAATGTGGCTCCTTAAAGATAATGATTCCACATCTTAAAAGCAAAAACTACTACTAGTAGCTCCAAATTATGAGTAGCATACTTTTGTTCGTGATCATTCAACTGTCTTGACCCATAAGCTACTACCTTGTTTTCGAATATCTTTTCAACTTGAATCAGGGACTTTTCTGCTACCATTGGATTTTCATCCCCATTAAACTCTGGTGATCTTTTTTTCTTAAGCTTCTCAAATATGTGTCATTAAGATCCTACAATCTAGGGCGACGATAACCTAAGGCTGCAACAGAGCCATAAGTATACCAATTTGGAATGCTGTTAAGTCTTAGCACCTAAGGTTGTACCACAAAGGGTGGAGGCGGTGGCAACAGTGCATGCCCCACCTAGGGCTGGTTCACTCTTTGTACTGCCTCCAACAATTATGTCATTTGCTAGTCCAGACGTTGTTGGTGGGCTAACATAGCCTAAAGTAAGGTTTGCATTGTATTGTTAGTTGTTTCTTAACTATGGTTATCAACTCTAACCTACCATGCTACCTAATAAATTAAGGTCTTTGGGCACTCATAGCTTAGCTGTGACCATCCTAGGCTGAGCTGTAGTTACACTTACGACTCAACTAGCCTGTTTTATGGCTTAGCCATAAGGCTTGCTATAGAACATACTTACAAAAATCGACTCACTGGGAAGTGAGCCGTATCCTAACCTACAGCTTAGTAGTAGATGAGCACAATTTTGCCCATTTTCGGCATTTCTTGCAACCTATCCTTAGTCAACCTAAACTCTAGATCTATAAATTAATCAGCAAAACAACTATCTAAATCACAATTTAGCCAATATTAGATAAGAGAAACTGAACATTCAATCATAAGTTTTAGTTATCCACTTGCCTCAAAATTCTATACCAAAAGCTTAGATCTACAATGCTTAGATCCAATCATGCACAAATCCCTAAGTGAATCTAATTTTCCAATCCTGATAACCTTACAAACCCAAGGCAATGCACAGATCTTCTTAAGCTAATAGGCATGCACTAATAAAATAAAAAGGACTACATGAAGGCCTTAAGGGTTGTTGCTTACTGGAGTTGTAGATACTACCAACCAGGACAAGTGAAGAGGAAGAAGATGAAGGGGTGACGATGGTGGGTGAGTCTCCTTTCCTCCTGAGAGCTTGGGTTCTCTAAATGTTGCTAAGGTTGTGGTTGCAGAACAAAGGTAAGGAGAAAAGAGAAGGGAATGAAAATGATCAAGAGGTAATTAGGTTTAAGGCTTGTAGAGAAAGTTCACTAAATTTACAGAATGGGGCTTTTTGCTCTTTTAGTGAGTTTTAAGTAATTCAGAAAAAGGGCTTTCAGTTTGCAAAGGTCCAATAACTTGGGTCAAGGCCCAAGGCCAGCCCATCTCCAATAGGCCATACAACAAAATGCCATACATGAAACGATCCAAACTTCTAAAATCGCTTATCACACATCCATCTAGCTCGCTTAACTTGACTCAAACCACATAAACAGACCCGATTCACAAATTAAAGGCCTAAGGCCTCACACCAACTACTTACCTACATGCAAGGGATAAACATGAAGAAGTAAATTCCTCTACATGTAGCTATATACAAGAAAATACAAAGATGAGTTGGATTAGAATATACCGAAGAAGTTGGAAAGGTGAAAATTTAAAAAAAAATGAGGAGCTCGAGGACTATAGTGAAGAAAAAGACAGCAGTAGCAACCGAAAAGTCGCACGAAAATAAGGGTTTGTAGATAGAAACTTCTCATTTCCTCAAATGACTTCTTTTAAATCTAAAATGTCACTTTTAAGGGATGTTAATGTCACTCTTTAATAACTTATAGATTGAGTGATGTTAACATCTCTGAGTGATGTTAATGTCAGTGACGTTAAAGTCAATCTTTAGTAACATATAAAAGAGTGACGTTAACATCATTGTTTTGTTTTCTAAAAAAAAAAAAAAACCAAATCGCTACTACATGATCAATCTGCTGTCAATACTAAAAGGACTTCTTTAGCATGGGACCCATCTATTGGGTTTTTTCGGGTAAATTTCCTAGTTTATATATATATATATGTTTGAATGGTAAACAGTTTATAAACGTAGTTTTTTATATTTCAACTACATTTGGCTTTAGGAACAGTTAGAATGTCTAGGAAAATCTACAGCTTACAATCACAAGTATATCCGACAATACTTATCAAGTTTTTAACTATACAATCTCATATTTTAGGGAAAATTGCAAAAACTGGCCAGGAAATACTAATGAGATGCAGCCAATGATCATGGGTGTGAAATTCATAATTTTTAAATTTTGGATAAAAAATTACAGATCTGAGAACATGCACACATATTGATATTCTTTTCGCAAAGATGAACAAGTGAATTATCTCCATGACTGCTCTCAAATGGTTTCACAGACAAACCATATTTCCACATATCTCAAATTTGCCAACTTTAAACCGTTAAGCACCAACTCAAACTAATCATCTTTCATCCTGCACCCTAGCAAATAATGAACCTATAAAAACAAAAAACCATATATAATTCTCACCATCTGAGAAGAGAAAAGATCAAGGTTTCAATATATTTACTTATACAGAAGGATTAATTGCTGTGTTTCAAATCTAAGATCACAAGCTATATTCAAATCCATGTCTATGTAAATATTTACGCAGGTTAACACACTATCATCAAGTTAACATGCACCTGATTACTGTTCTCATTCATGGCTTCCAATTTAGTAAAGAGCAGGAGAAGAGTTTAAATCCAAGTTGCAAAATACGAGAAGTGACAAAAAGGGCAAGTGCACGATTAGACTAGAACAATGTATTGCAACAGGTGTATTAACATTAAAGAGTCACATGAGTCATACATTACAAATCCACAGTGCGTGCAACATCAAATTCTACAAGAACCCCATTCCATCTCCAATCAGACAAATCCAGGGTTTGTTTTTTTTCATCGCAAGTTGTTGCTTGTAGCGCTATCTATAGATTGTTCTCTCGATAGGCCGGCAATGGGGCCAACCTATTATAATTGAACCATTCAAAATAACTTTCATCAAGTCCATTCAAAATAACTTTCATCATGTCTAGTGATATACTCAAAATTACTTTAATAGGAGTTGGTTCCACCGTGAAATTGGGTATATGATTAATAACTTGATAATGCATGACTTAATTTTATTAAAGTAAGATTTGAAGATATGGGCTTACTGAAGTAAGTTTTAAGGATATGATTTGGGAGGGGATGAAAGAGCTATGGAACTCTGGATCCTTGTCCACCTATTACATGGAATTGCATAACACACTGTGAACTCCTTCATGGGGCCCATATAGAGATAATCTAAACCATTCACGATGAATTGCGGCCCACTTGATGGAAAGTTTCTCAAATTTCAGTTTAATAGTAGCAGGGCTCCATCATCTCATTGAGCACATTATTGAATGCAGAGAGAATTTTAAATAAGGCCCTAAGGTTTTGCCTTATTTAAAAAAAAAGTATAACTTTCCTCATTTAATTCCTCCATATTCTCCTCATTTCCTTCTCTTGCATCCTTATGATGATCAATGATAACTAGCATTTATATGATGATCGGTTGCATATATATAGTGGATGGCTTTAAATGATTGGTAATTTGGTATTTTAAGAAAACTGAAAGAAAAAAAATCACCAAGAAATACTTTTGAATTGATGAATGTCCTTAATTGAAAATTTCTTTAAAAAACTTAGGGATTAATTTAAAAGGTTTTAAAACTTATGTCCTTTTTTGATATAAGGTAAAACCTTATGAAGGCCTTATTTGAAAATTTCCCTTGAAAGTCTAATTAAGTGTTGCTGTTGTTACAGCAATATTAATCACATTTTTTTCATGCATTCCATAGAACGGTGGGACCTACATTTATTGAAGTTAAAAGCTGATGGAATATTCTTGTTGGAAATGAGATTAATCTTGAACTCTCTGAATTATCCTTATGTGGGCCCCACAATTGAGTTTGTAGCATGTGTTATATGGTTCCCACATAACAGCTGTGACACGAGATCTGAATTTAAGGTTGAAATTCACTGCAAATGGTTCGGATTATTATTAAGTAAGTCCCAAGGGGTCTAGATTTAGAGATGAAAATCATTTCAAGCGGTCCCTATTATATTATAATAGCAAAAGAGGCCTTGGCTTGAAAAATAATATAAGCCATAATAATAAGATATAAATGGTCAATAATAACAAATATGGTCTATCCATACAAATGGGTACATAGAAGATAAATCTCAAATCTTATATAAAAGATAAAAATATTGGAAAAAATGTATAAAAATTCTAGGGATGTGGGAATCATAGAAAAAAAAAAATTATTGCAGTCACTGTAATGATAATATCACCACCAACAACAACAACTATAAAAGAAATCATATAAATATTAAGCACGTTTGAAGATTCCAAATGATGTAAAACCCAAACCAAAAAATAATTTTAGTAAAATTTCTTTCTTAAATTTCTATTACTATGTTATATAAAAGAATGGCACAAACTATAGGCATATAGGCAGTCAGCACCCCAAGGTTTTGGGATATCGGATTCGTGCCTGTGTCTGTATTGTGATATACAATTCTCTTGAGAGGGCAAATTGTGTTGTGCCACATAGACAGATATGCCACATTAATTAATGCGCAGTTACCCAACATCTCACTCAATGGATTCTAGTAAAATTACTTTAATCGAGGGGTTTCTTCAAAATAAAGAAACCAACATATATTTTTTTACAAAAATCCAACCTCAGTAAGGCCCTATGTTTTAGTTTTTCCTAAAACCTCCATTATTGACTAAAGTCCAACTACACAAAAAGTAACCTCACATATCAATCCTTTTAAAATTTTTTTTTTATCAATATACCCTTCAAACTATTAAATTTCCGATGCTAATTGTTCATACCAAATTCTCAAAGTGTTAATATAGTTAGCACAAATACTTTTCAATACTCTTTTCGAGTTGAGCCCACTTCTTAAGACAAACAAAGCAAATGACCTATCTCTTAGTTTTAGCTAAATAGATAATTTTGCCCATTCAACTTTAAATACCAAAGGCTCATACCATTTTAAGGGCGTGATGTTTTACCTATTTTTCTAATCTACATCCAAGAGCTTTCATTATCATGCCTTCCTGGTTCATCATGCATTCAGTAGGCCTCACTAAAAGGAAGTTAGAGTTGGTGAGACTTTAAGCTGTCATCAATATTTCTCTCTTTTTATCAAAATTAAAAAAAAAGAAAAGAAAAAAGATTGACATTGCATGATCAAGGAAGGGGCCCTTTGTAAAAACATAAAATACAGGTCCTTGGGGTTTTCCAAAAATATAGGACCCCTATTGAAAAAAAAAAAAAACCCACCCACCAAACCCCCTGTAGACCCTTTCTTTCTCCTTCCCTTTTAAACCGCCCTCTGGTCTCAACACTCACCCAAAAGCTGCAGCACCTGATACTCCAAATAACTCTCCTCCTAAACTCACTCACACCATCACTCAGTGTATCACCTTCTCCAAAACCTACAGAAAAAAAGAAGAAGAATAGGAGAAGAGAATAAAAATGAGACCCCATCGTTCGAGCGGCCATTGGCTTAGGTTTGGGCGCGGACCTTCTGTCTTCATCCCTCTACAAGGTTGACCCAGGGCAGAGAGCCGTCATCTTCGACCGCCTTCAAGGCACCTGTGACACGACCTGCAGCGAAGGTATCCATTTTGTCATCCTCATTCTTCAAAAACCATTCATCTTTGACACCTGTAGCCGTACAATAGCTCTCACTTGGTTTGCTCTTACCAAAGACTCCCACATTGTCAACCTCACTGCGTGCATCTTCTTTCTCCTCGGCGTCTCCCACCTCTCCCACACCTTCCTAACTTGGCCCCCACTACCACTTCAAGGTCCTCCCAATCTGCCTGTAGGAAATTTTAGGTAGATCACACTCAACGCAAGCACTCAAGCGAACACACACAATGAAAAATAAATTTGCTTCACTTACAAGTGAATATTAACTATTAAAAAAAAAAAAAACTCTTCAATAACTCTATATGGACCCACTAACAAAATTGGGCTACAGCCTCAAATCTCTTATCACTCATACAACAGATGCACACACATACAAGTGATGCACACATATGGCCCAAGGCTTTACTATTTATAAGCATCATGGGCAAAGGCGGTAAAGATACTAATTGCCATGAAGTGGGCCACGTTGCAATGACACTGAGGGACTTTAGCATGAGAAGATGTAACAACAACGTGGCTCATTTTGAGCCATGTGATGATGCTGGCCATTTTAATTCGATGATGAGATGTGACATGCTTCACTCCATGCCATGTAATCAAGGGCGGTAGCAAAGATTTGATGATGAATCTTATACGCTGTGAGACGTGTATCATTTGAACATCTGATGTTGGAGGTGGGACGTGCAGCTTCGGATACCACATGGTCATGTCAGCAATTGGCGGCTCTCACGACTTTACAAAGTTGGTATTGCCAACATTTCTCCCCCTCGATATTGACTTTATTAAAATTTCAAAATATAAGCATCTTCATGCCAAACTTTGTCTTCAATTTTGTAAATGTCTCCCGTTGGCAAAGCTTTGGTAAAAATGTTTGCTACTTGCTCTGTAGTATTATAGTATACTTGTTTCACTGTTTTCTGCTTCACATGATCTCTTATGAAGTGAAACCTGATATCAATATGCTTGCTTCTTTCATAGAGTATTGGATTTTTGGCAAGTTTGATGTGAGAGCTGTTATCTACATATATAATTGTGAATTCTTCTTGCAGGTGATTCAAACTCTTCTAGAAGATTTTTCAGCCATATTGCTTCAAAATTGCTGCAAATGCTACTACATACTTAACTTAGCAAGTGGATAGGGCTACAATGCTTTGTTTCTTGGAAACCCATGTGAATGCAAAAGATCCAAGAGAGAAAACATATCCAGTGATCCTTTTTCTTTCATCTTGATTACTACCCCAATCGCTCTTAGAATTGCCATATAATTCTGCATCATCACCATATGAATAGAAAAGACTAGGTTCCATGGATCCTTTGACGTACCTTAGGATTCTTTTAACTGCAACCCAGTGAGACTCCTTTGAACTTTCCATATATCTACTCAAAAGTCCAAATAGCAGAAACAATATCTGGCTTTGTGATTTTGAGATATCCTAGACTTCCAATCAAGCTTTTGAATAGCGTCGAATCAATTATTCTTCCTTCTTCGTCAATCTTAAGCCAATAATTGCAGGTGTACTCACTTGATTGCAATTCGTCATTCTGAATTTCTCAAAAAGTTCTTTTGCATATTTTTTTTGAGAAATGAAAATACCATCTGACTGTTGCCTTACCTCTATACCAAGAAAGAAGAATATTAGCCTACAATCTGTCATCTCAAACTCCTTAAACATGGCATGCTTGAATTTTACAAACATCTGATAATTGTTCCCGGTGATGATAAGTCATCAACATAAATGCATATGATGAGTATTTCTCCACGAGTGTTTTTCTTCATATAGACTGCATGCTCATAAGCGCATTTCTAGAAGTTATTTTCTTGTAGATAGCTATCAATGCGAGCATTTCAAGCTTGTGAGGCCTGCTCAGTCCATATAATGCTTTCTTTAGGTGATACACTTTTGCTCCTCTCCTTCCATTGTAAAGCCTTCAGGTTGTTCTACATAGACTTCTTTATCAAGAATGCCACTTAGAATTTCGATTTAACATCCAGTTGATAAAATTTTCAACTGTGATGAGTTGCAAGAGAGATTAGCATTCTTCTAGTATTAAGTTGGGCAATTGGAGCAAATACTTCTTCAAAGTCCATGCCTTACTATTGTTTGTAGCCTTTAACTACAAGCCTTGCCTTGTATTGATCAATTTCTCTATTTGCAGTGTGCTTGATTTTATATACCCATTTAACTCCAATAGCACTTTGACCTTGAGGAAGTGTAGTCAACCCTACGTATCATTCTTTTCAATGGCGTGCATTTTTTCCTCTATGGCAATTCTCCAAGACTCTTTTTGTGCTACCTCTTCAAAAGTAAGAGGCTCATGATCGGCATAAGGACATAAGAGATTTATTTCCTCAATTTCTTCATATATATCTCTTACGCTTCTTATCTTGATTGGAGTTATAGATGAGTAAGAACTTTAACTTGATGAGTTGTTTGCTGATGATATGTCTTGTTTTTTTGGACTCCTTCGAATAGATGATGTGGCATGTGGAGGTGTAACGTCATTTTGCTATGAGTTTTCAAGATTTTGAGGATGTGTATAAGTAAGAACTTCAATTTGATAAGTTGCTTGTTGATGATGTGTCTTGTCTTTTTGGACTCCTTTGAATAGATGATGTGGCATGTGGAGGTGTAACATCATTTTGCTATGAGTCTTAAAGATTTTGAGGATGTGTATATTACTCTTCCATTTCAAGTAGCTTTTCTTGAATAGTGCTTTCTTTAGTCCACTTCCACGCTTCTTCTACACTGAAGACAATATCTCTACTTACTATCATTTTTTTAGGAAGTGGATAGTAGAGTTTGTAGGCTTTAGACTCCTCACTATAACTAATGAAGATACATTTTTTTCTACGATCATCAAGTTGTTTCCTCTTGGCCTCTGGTACTTGAGCTTATGCAACATACCCAAAGATTCTTAGGTGTGCCACATTTGGTTTATAACTGCTCCATGCATCCTGTGGTTTTTCGTTTCTGACGCTTTTTGTAGGACACAGATTGAGCAAATAGGCTGTGCATGCCCTTGCTTCTGCCTAATATTTTTAGGCAAGCCTTTTTCTTTCAGCATCGTCCTCGTCATATTGAGGATAATGCGATTTTTCCTTTCTGCGATACCATTTTACTGTAGAGTGTAAGCAGTTGTAAACTGTTGTCTAATGCCCTAATGCCTGCAATATTCTCGAAACTCATTTGAGGTGTACTCACCATCTTTGTCAGATTTGAGTGATTTGATTTTATAATCACTTTCTACTTCAACATGAGCTTTAAAAATTTTAAAGATAGTGAAAGTAGTAGACTTTTCTTTAATAAAGTACACCCAAAGCTTTCTGCTGAAATCATCCATAAAAGTAATAAGATATTTGTTACCTCTAAGTAAGGGTGTTTCCAATGGTCCACTTATATCCGTATGAACCAGTTGTAATGGTGCTTTGCTTTTCATGATTTTTTGACTGTAACAGAATTCCTTTGTTGCTTGCTAAGTGTGCAGGATTCACGTACATGCTCAGGCTTATTGATAGCCGCTAAGCCATGAACGATATTTGAAGAAGATAATACTTGAGCCCGTTGAAGTGAAGATGCTCAAAGCAAAGATGCCACTTCCATGACTCATTATTCACAAGTCCATAAAAGCATTTTTCCAGTGTTGTATTAAGATGGAGTGGGAACATGCGTTCTTTGCCATTTGAACTCAAGCAATATGTCTCCCATGAGCATCTTTTAATGAAAGAGATAAATTCTCCAAGTGTATTATATATCCCTTTTTTAGGAGTTGCCTTATGCTAAGAATGTTGCTTTTCATATTGGGCACATAATACACATTTGAAATATATGCAGGCACACTATCTTTCTAATTAGTTTTAATGTTTCCCTTACCTTTTACCAAAAGCTTTGATGAGTCTCCAAGACTTACTTTCTCGTTGATATCTTCTGCAAGCTCTTCAAAGAGTGTTTTTCTCCTACACGGGTGATTGCTTACCTCGGAATTAAGGAACCACACGTTATCCTAGTCATTTCCATCTTCTTGTGCTAGAAGAACTGTGGAGACTGCATTTTCTTCATCTGCTACTTGTGCCAAGTTGAACCGCTCCTCTCGATCTGTGGGTCTGCTCTAGTAATCCGAAGCATAGTGTCCAAACTTGTTACAATTGTAACATTGAATTCTTTTTAAATTTTCATGGCCACAAGTGGATTTTCCCTAGCTTGCTCCTCTTCCACAATTAGAGGTGCTTTTCCATTGATACTGTGCATGGCTTTGAGGATTTTCTCCCCCTTTATCTTTATCATGGATGCTTCTAGGGCTACCACCTCATTTTGGATTTTCATAACCGGGCTTTTTCTAACTAAGAGTAAATTTTGACTCCAATGCATGTTCCAAGATCATAGAGCTAGTATTCTTTTGCATACTTTGCTCAGGAACTTAGAGTGATCCCATTAATTCATCAGTGGAGAGAGTTTTTAAATTTTTGGACTCCTCAATGGCTGCAACCACATGCTCAAATTTGGTTGATAGGGATCGCAAAACTTTTCAACAACCCGATTATCTTGTATTTTTTCTCCATTTCTTTTTAATTGATTGACAATTATAATAATCGAGAAAAATAATCAGAAACACATTCACCTTCTTTCATATGGATTACCTCAAATTCAGCTTAGAGAGTCTGAAGGAGGATTCTTTTCACATGATCAACTCCCTTGAAAAAGGTGCTCAGTATCTCCCATGCCTGCATGCTCAATGTTACTTCAGCGATCTTCTCGAAGGTTAATTCATTTACCCCTTGATAGAGTAGGAACAAAGCCTTTTTGTCTTTCTTCCTTTGATCTTTGAGTGCATTCTTCTGCTCTGTGCTGTAAGAAGCTTCTTGCTCACCAATGGGCTCTATATACCCATCAGTGACAATCTCCCATAGGTCTTGCACCCAAATAGTGCCTTTATCTGGATACTCTAGTTTTTGTAGTTCTTCTTTATCAGTTTTGGGATTTGGGGTTGAACCAAGCATGATGCCATCTTTGTTAATGAATAAGAGGGAACCTAGTGCTCTGCTACCACTTGTAGGAAATTTTAGGTGGGTCACACTCAACACAAGCACTCAAGAGAACACACACAATGAAAAATAAATTTGCTTCACTTACAAGTGAATATTAACTATTACAAAAAAAAAAAAAAAAAAAAACACACACACACACACATACACACTCTTTAATAACTCTATATGAACCCGTAAACAAAATTGGGCTACAACCTCAATTCTTTTATCACTCATACAACAAATGCACATACACATACAAGTGATGCACACATATCGCCCAAGGCTTTACTATTTATAAGCATCATGGGCATAGGCAGTAAAGATACTAATGGCCATGAAGTGGGCCAAGTTGCAATGACATTGTGGGACTTTAGCATGAGATGATGTAACAACAATGTGGTTCATTTTGAGCCATGTGATGATGATTGCCATTTTAATTCGATGATGAGATGTGATGTGCTTCACTCCATGCCATGTGATCAAAGTCGGTTGCAAAGATTTGATGGTGAATCTTATATGTGGTGAGATGTGTATCATTTGAACATCCGATGATGGAGGTGGGACGTGCAGCTTCGGATGCCACATGATAATGTCGGCAATTAGTGGCTCTCTTGACTTTACAAAGTTGGTTTTGCCAACACTGACTCACTACCACCTTCTCCGCCATTGCCGAATTAAATGCCAACCAGCTCACCCGTTGAGCTCCCCCACATCAATGCCCTACTCCATGACTCCCTCATTTGCCGCCCCCATGAGCACGACAACGTCGTTAATGATGTATTCATCACCAATGTCTCCTATGATGTTGTGAAGAAACACGTTGCCTATTTTGGTTTTCGCCTGAGAAGAAAAGGGCTCAAGTGATGCCTCCACCGCTGCGCCGGTCTCGCTGCCGCTGTCTCACTGCCACAGTCGAGGAAGAGAGTTTGGGAGTTTGGACTACCTGTTGTTGTTGCAGGGTTTCGGTCCCTATTGAACGAAGAGGAAAAAGGCTAGTGCCTAGAGTTTTAATCAGGCCGAACAAGGTCGGCTCAGGTCAAACTTGAATGCCGAGTCCAAAAAGGTCCATCTAGGTTGGATCAAGGTCAGTTTGGGTGATCATAACAGTAGTCTAAAGAAGAGCCAACCCAAGCACTAGTGCAGTGCCGACATCATCAAAGACAGTTTGACTGGATTGACGGTAGAAACTTATATCATATATAACTTGATCATCCAATGTCTGATCAGAGACCTGCTTATGCCTACGAACTCGTTTCGTGCAGATCTACACATCAATGGAAGAAGATTGATAGATCAACAATCAACAAAGAAGTTTGACCAATCAGAGTGCGAAAAATTGTTTCTATGATATCAAAGCCATCTAGAGCCGGATTTTAGATCTATTTCTTCCAGTGTTCTTTTGATGATGAGATCGTAATTGTGGTGCAAAACTCAAGAAAAGAGAAGACGGTAGCTTCCCACTCGCCAAAGCCGAAAAAATCTGGCTCTTCATACCTTACCAGGGCACAACCTATTTTGATTGCAAAGGGAAGAATGAATTTGGGCATCACCAACTTCTTTTGTGGAGAAGATCTAAACATGTTAGGTTCATTTGTGCTCTGGTAGGCTTGTCCCTAGCAAGAGGCGCTAAATCATCAAGGGAAGCCAAATGTGGCTAGGTTTGACCAAATTGAAGAGGGTTTGTAGTTTCAATCGAAGGTATTCATTTGGAAGACATATGTTTCCGGATCAGATCACATGTGATGCCGTTCATTTTTCCAAAACCTAGCTAGTGAAGAACCAACAAGGAGGAGCTGATGTCATGCATGCCTGGTACATTAGTAGTTGTTAAACATGTTTTTTTTATTGATCAGAGCTAGGTCAAATAGATATTTTGACTACTTAGATGTTGAGGTTGTTTTGCAATTGTAGAGTCATTTGGATGCGGATTCCCGACCTGTTTTCACTTGCATGCTTGTGATGATTGGATCTTCACAGTGATGTTGAAGATAGGGCAGTTTGATGGTTGGATAATGAGTGATTTAGATATCGTTATCGCTTGAACTGGTCCATGGATTTGAGCATCTTGGTCGAGGTGGAGTTTGATGATAAGATGAACTTTGCTTAAAGTTCATATGTTGTTTCAACGTGTGTTAAAGAAAGAAGACTATACCGTCGGTGTAGTGACGTATCATTCAGCATGGTATGGGAAAACATTGCCTATTTTTTCTCCTGGTGGCTCACATTGTGTAGAATCCAAGCCAAGGTGGCAATTGTTGGGTTTATGTCTTGTATTCCAGTTTGATTGGATTGGTTCATTGGTTGTTTAATAACAAGGTTCAGGGTCATGGGTATTTTGGTAGTTGTACTGAAGTTTTCTTTGGGGTTAAGAAAGCGGAGGATATATCTATGATATACTCTATAACCCTAGACCTATGGTGCATTGAATAGAACCCTATGAAAAGTGGTTTCCTATGGATGTAGACACCTTTCCTGAACCACGTAAATCTCTATCTTCTATGTGGTGGATTGTTGATCATGTTGTTTGCTTATACTTTTGCATACATATGCAGAGCACCTCTCCCTCCTTTGCATATGTGAGTTTTTATTAAGTACATCACATATGCGAGTTGTGTTTATCACCTCACATATATAGGTCCTCATTATCTCTCATTAGTGAGTTGTGTCTTGTCCCCTTACATGTGCGGGTCCCCACTACCTTTCATGTGTGAATTGTGTCTTGTCCTCTCATATGTGTGGGTCTCCATTACCTCACATGTATGAGTTGTCTTTATGTCCTCACATGTGTAGTACTCATGACCTTGCAAGTGTGAGTTTAGTCTATGTCCTCATGTGTTCAAGTCTCCATTACCTCATATGTGTGAGTTCAGTTATGTCTGTATTTGGGTCTCAGCCACTCATCTAGTTTATCAAAGAAAAAGTTTTTATGAGCAGTGGATGATTTTTAAAGAATTTGGACATGAAGTCCTTATTAACCGACCATGACTTTCATGACACAACAAAATGGATGAATACCTCAAGGATTCCAGAGTTAGGATTCCACACATCCTAACCAAGCCTAAAGCTAAAGATAAATTGGTCCATCTTTAAAATTCCTATTTGTTTGCATTAAATATACAAAAATTTATGGTCAATGAGTTCAATTGAAGAATTATTAAAGAGGTGAGCAGTGAAAGATTAGGTGAGAATACAAATGTAACACTCACTTTCATAGGATTTGAATTACTAGGTGATGGCTAGGTATTCATTTCGCACCCTGACCCTTTTCATTCAATTTCTACTAAATCAATTTTAACCATGTCTGGAAATGGAAATCTTATAATTCCTTTCAATTCAATTACATAAACCAAACATGCCCAACTATTGGAAATTTGTTGAAGCCTCTAAGCTTAGGCCTCACAAAAAGATTAAACCTGGTCCATTGATCAAGCACATCCCATCCTATCCTTCTCAGAGGGCACTACATCATTAATTCAAACCATCTGCTTGTGGGGATCATTTGGATGAAATACAATGATTATTGTAGTGCAAGTAGTCCTTGGACTTTGCTTTGTGATAGTGGGAAAAATCAATTGGAAATCATGTTTATTTTTCTTTTAATTGATAATACTAAATGATCATTTCAGATCTGGATTTCTAGATTGCATTTCAAATAGTATGTAGTGGAAGAAGCAAACGAATTAGTAATTCAATCAATCAACCACACAAGCAAGAGGCATATCATTTTAACATGGAAAACCCAAATTGGTAAAAAACCATGAGTCTAAATTGAACCAACAATCGAGCACTATGAATCATACAGTTATAAGAGATATACTCACAATCCTTATCTAGTTCTGGCGTAACCTAAGAATTATAATTCTCTATGCACAGCTTTACACTGTAACGACTCCTTGCCGTCCATTGTATTAGATTTAAGATGCACTTGATTCCGTAATTTTTTTTTACAAAAGAAGACATTTTTCTACAAGAGATGCAGAAGCAATTTTGTGAGATACTATCATTTTTCTTTAAATACTTTCATTCAAGTGACTTGGTGAGGCATGCAATAGTCCAATAAAAAAATATATAAAATACAGCTCATTGGATTTAGAGTTTGTCTAACCCATGAATTAGCCAATTACAAAATCCTTACGATCTCCCCCTTCGACAATTCATGGACAAAACTCCCTAGAACATACAATTCATCTACTCAAAACATCATCATCATCATCATCAAAGCCTTATCCCAACCATGTTGGTGTCGGCTACATGAATTCTATTTCTCTATTCCGTTCTATTTTGAGCTAAATCTTTCGATAAGTGCAACTTCTTCAAATCTGAATTAATGACTTCCATCCATGTTTTCTTCGGCCTACCTACCTCTTGATAGACCCTCCACTTGTATATCCAAACTTTTTCTCACCAGTGTCATTACTGGGCTACGCTCAACATGCCCAAACCATCTTAAACGAGTTTCTCTAATCTTATCTCCTATTGGTGCTACCCCTAAATATTCTCAAAAGCGCTCATTTCTAATTTTATCTTTCCTAGTTTTACCACACATCCACTTAAGCATTCTCACTTCCGCTACATCCATCTTATGAATATGTGTTTTCTTAATTGGCCAACATTCTGCTCCATATGTCATAGCTGGTCTAACCACTATCCTGTAAAATTTTCCCTTCAATTTTGTTGGCATTTGTCTATCACAAAGTACTCCCGAAGCTAGTCTCCACTTCAGCCATCCAGCTCTTATCCTATGCTCCACATCTTCGTCAATCTCCCCATCCTTACTAATCATCGAGCCTAGGTACCGAAAAGAATCTTTACGTGGTATCTCATGGGTTTTAATTTTGACAGTGGTTTCAACACTTTGTATATGTCCACTAAAATTGTAATCCATATATTCTCTCTTTGTACGACTTATTTTAAAGCCTCTAGATTCTAATGCCCTCCGCCATATCTCAAGCTTTGCATTTATACCCTCTCTTGATTCATCCACCAATACTATATCATCTGCGAACAACATACACCGTGGTACTTCTTTTTGAATATGCATAGTTAACTCATCCATAATTAATGCAAAGAGATAAGGGCTTAAGGATGATCCCTGATGTAAGCCTATAGTCACGGGAAATCCGCCCGTTTACCCACATGTGGTTTTCACATTTGTTATTGCACCTTCGTACATATCCTTTAAAATTTCAATGTAACATCTTGGGATATTCCTTTTCTTTAAGACCCACCAAATTAAATTCCTCGGTACTCTATCATAGGCTTTTTCCAAATCGATAAAGACTATATGTAGATTTTTTCTCTTTGCTCGGTATTTTTCCATTAATTGCCTAAGTGAAAAGATAGCTTCCATAGTTGATCTCCCTGGCATAAAACCAAATTGATTTTCTGAAATCTTAGTCTTTTTTCTCAGTCTTTGCTCTATTATTCTCTCCCATAACTTCATAGTGTGACTCATAAGTTTAATCCATCGATAGTTGGTACAATTTTGTATATCTCCTTTATTCTTATATATAGGTACTACAATGGTTCATGGATATGTAGTTGGGTAGGATTTGAACCTTACTTAGGTAGTCAAGGACCTTTTCATAATTTTAGATTTTATAGTTTTGCATCATAATTGCATCATTTTAATTGTATCATGTGTTTTCAACATGTGGGTCATCTTTCATATTTGGCCTGACTCGATTTGGATTCATCTTGGCTCATTTAAGGTCCATTTGACCTTACTTGTAAATACAAAGAACTAGTGGATTTTTTTAAATTCCAGAAAACTAGGTTATATAAAACACCCATTTCAACGGCTTGATCATTCCCCTTCTCTTCTAAAAATTGCTAGAAAGCTTTGCTTCTCTTCCTTTTGGTCCTCTCTCATCAACTAAAGCCATGGGAGATTTTGCATTCTCAATTTAAGTGGAGACCCATCTTTCCCATCATCTTTTTGTGCTTTTTCTTTCTTTGGAATCCAAGATTCCATCTCCTCCTTGCTTTACAAATTTCCTAAGGTAATAGCCCATCTTCTCTCTTCAATTCTCTGAGGATAAATGAGTGAAGGGGACTCCTTCCTAATGCATGCACCTTATCTTCATCATCTTCATTTCTTTTATGCATATGCTTGTGTACAGTTTATTTTTATTTGGAATTTTTTTTTTCTTTGAGCCAAGAGAAGCTTGATTTAGGTAAAGCATTAAACAATGCAAGTATAAGTGTGTATTGTTGCTACATGTATATTTATGTATATTGATTCCTTGAAGAATTCCATGTCTAATTTTTTTATAGCTCAATTGTTTAATTTTATGTTATTGAATGGAATTTGGGATGCATTCTTGAGTATGAAAATAATTGGAGATTAGGAGATAAAAGGGTGTCTATATTTTGCCCTTGAAATGTTTTAAGCTGATGGAAAGGTGTAGGAATGCAAAAGAAGGAGAGAAGGACCATCTTGGAAGATGATTATACTCGGAGCAAAATTTCTTCTGGGCCAATTGATTGAATTGCCCCTCTGGATGGTGTTCAATCAATTAGGTCAAGGTTCGATCGATCTAGTACATTGATTACTGATTTATAATTTATTTTCAATTTTGAGTTATGGGTTAATTGGAGTTTGACTTAGTCTCCTCTCAGGCCTCTATTAGGATGCCCTTGAGTCAATTTTGCTTTTAGGATATTAGGTGGATTCAAAGACCCTGTAGGACTTTAGAATTGGCACCTCCACCTTGAATAAACTGAGTGAATGGTAAATAAACATTAAGAAGGAAGAGTGTGGAGTTGTCACTCATTTCCTTTTAATTTTTCAAGTGGTTTCTGATGTTACCTCATGGGTGTTGGCATAAGAAGTGGTATCCAAAGCCTACATAATGAAACATGAAGATTTTGGTGCCACACTGACATCAGACGTTTTATGAATATATCGTGTTGAATAACTAGGAACCACAGACTATCTTCGCTTAGGACTGGCTAGTAAATATTCTTATTATCCCTTTTTAATTCAATTACATTCATATTGTTAAACAAATCCATGATTTCAACATGATAAAATCATGTACCCATTCTCCCAGGTGAATCTTGAGATAAAATTTGGCTTAGAGCTTGTGCGTTGCACTAGACTGTGAGTTAAGGGAGGGTAACAAAGGTTGAGAAGGTTCGAGCACTACTAGCTCATAACCATGTGCATTGTCAAATAGTCAGCAATTCCGTTCAACTTCAATTATATGATTACATATGATTTTAAGACCGATATTCCTCTTTGTATAGGTATGAGGTGATCGCTACAATTGGTAATAAGTATGGAAGTTATGAAATCCGGTCAGTCTTGATACATTGAGTTGACACTGCTTAACTTGTACCCTTATGAGGTTGTATGGAATCGAGTTTGGGTATCCCATCGCTTACTACTGTAATAGTTTTGTTAGAAGTTGGTTGGCGCTCTTTGAGTAGTTAGATGGATCTTTGGCCAAACCGTTAGTAATTTCCAAATGTTAGATGCATACTCTCCTTGGAGAGAAAATAGCCTTATGGATGGCAACTGTATGTTACTATATCTTCATTTATGATTCCTTACGGGTGCATATTATATGCACAACAAGCCTAGCTTCCGTATTTTCTCTCTTTAATCAATTTGTCTTTAAATTTATTTGATACAACATGATAGTTTTATATGAACCTATAATTGCTAAACTGTTGTCTTTAAAGTGCTATCCTTGGTATTACAGGTGCAAAACCTATTGCCGCTTAGGTAATCAACACATTCTTGGAGGAGACTACAACAGTACCTTAGGGCTGAGATAAATGGACTGAGGTTGACGCCTTCTATTATTCATCCAGTGTAACGTGTCATGAGGGACATTTTGGAGATCATCTTAGGGTGTAGCCATGGATTGGCTTAGTACATATCAAGTCGTCATCTTCATTATGTGGGTTTTATGTCATATTGTAGTAGATTGACATGCTATTTTGGGTTTTGGATTTTATATATGTCTATATGTTTTGTTTATCATGTACATTCATATGATGTCCAGATCATTTTGTACATGTATTTTGCAAGTCACACATACGATTGTTTGTCTTTTGGACAATGTTAGGTATACATATATACATGTGGATGGGTTTAAATAAGATACTTTTGATATTACAAATGAATAATTGTTATTTATGTTTATGACAATTACAAGTGTACTTCACAGGCTGCTGCTTTTGTTTAACATTATAGTATATGTTTATGGATATTCCTCACATATTTCTTGTGGAATTAATCTTGTGGTAGTTTGTACGTGTCTTGTCATGGCATTGATTGCCACGGGTTACGTGTGCTATACCTTGGGGCTCTCCCTAACCCTCAATTCTTAGGCTTGGGGCATGACACTCTCCCTTAATTGTAACTCTCCCTTAATGATATCTTCGTAGTAGTTGGAGGTGGGAGCTTGATCGCCTTATTTAGGGGCTTTCAGACTTTGGTACCTACACTTGCGAATTTGGAACTTTCAAAATAGTGTGTACCAAATCATTACGTAAGTCAGTTTTCCTTACCTTGATGGCTCTTATCTTGACTTTCGGTGGAACCAAGTTCTTATCCATTACTTGTTGGTAAACCTCGCAGCTAAATGCAGTGGAGGTCGAATGTGTAGTTTAATTCTACAATGACAGCATGTGGGTGTAGCTTTAGGTCTTCACAGATTCTTTTTCTTTGAAGTATTTGTAGTATGTTTAGCAATCATGTTAGGAGTAGCAATCAATGCAAAACTTTTAATAAGAATGGATTTATTTTTATTCTTCAATGTGGATGCACCATGATCATAACTGAGATCGCATTTGGCATTAGGTAATTGCACAAGATGTTTTCGAGTGTCTTCGATTTAGTGTTCATCTTGTTAAGAGAAGTTTTTGTGACATCTAGCTCAGACAAAGCCATCTTCAGTTTAGCTTTTAATTATCTTTTTCAGCTTGGTAAGTCTTTAATTATTTCTTGAAGGTATCAATCTCTTGATTAATTTTCTCAAAATTCTGATTCTCAGTAGTCAATGTTTTAGCCAACTAATTTTTCTAACCTTTCGAGAGATGAACCTTTGATAGTGCTTCTTTTAATTTTACCTTTAGAGAGATAATCTTTTTCTGAAGCTTTCCAATTGATTGCAATCTTATTAGAGAACTTCGTCAGCCTAGCACAATTATTATACAAAGTGTTGTATTTGTCCTCCCAATCTGGTTCTTCATCTAACACTTCATTTGTTGAAAATTTATACTAAAATTATACTTTTATGTATTTATGTTTGATTGATTTATTTATTGGTAAAGTTTGTCATTTTATCTTAATGAGAATTTGTAAGGGCAAATAGTTGTATTGTCATGCATGTGTATGCTTGTTATTCTATAAAATAGACAAGTTGGTTTGTAGAGTTCAGCTTACATATCAAAGACTTATTTGTTGGTTTTTATAGAATATAAGTTATTATTGATCACAATTTGGATGGAACTGGACACACCATCGGTACAATTGTAGCATGATATTTTAGCAAGCTTGTCTTGGTTGCGGGAAATGGTATAGTTTTAACTCGTTATACTAGTACGCATTATGTGTATTGAACTAGACTGCTTATGAGTTTATTGTCTTTATACTGACTATAAGAGATGATTAACATCCAAATGGTTATTATGAGTTCTTGTACTCTTAATCTCGATATAAATAATAGATACATATATTTAGTGTTTAGCATTTTAATTTACAAAGGAGTGAGACCTTTTATGAGTCAATAAGCTCAATAAATTGGATGACTGCACTACATGTATGATAGATATTAGTTTATTGAGGAAATCAACATCTTGTAATAGGGATTGATGATATCACCTTGATGATGCTTGTAAGTTTTGATTATGTCAAACTTTGCAGGTGGACTTTGTGTCGATATATCAAATAAGTTAAGTATAAGGTCTCAAGGAATTATAAAGATATCAATTAAATATAGATGTCAGTAATTATTTAATCGATGGATATCTGAAATCTTAACGTGGGGAGATTAATAAGAATTTAATAACAAAAGGTTCGAAATATAATTTTGAGGATATGGACATAAATGTAATTATAATTCTCTAGTGAACTGAATTGTAATTTATGGAACTAGGATTCTAATTTGGGTAGAATTGGGATTTCCTATTTCCATAAGAAGCCTATTCTTTATTTCCTTCTTAAGATCCCTATTGTAACCTATCAATATGCGTTATTACTTTTTAGGAAATACATGAAAGAGAAATTTTATTTTTTAGAGCAAAGAGAATTTATGTAGCTGACTCCAATATGGTTGGGATAGGCTTTGATGATGACAATCAATGAGAGCAAAGAGAATTTGTAGAAGAGGCCCACACCCTATTGAGAGTTCAAGTATAGAGGAATATAGTAAAAGGTCTTGAGATTTTTTATTTGCTATAATACCGAAATCAAACTAGAGAGATCTCAAATGTATGGTTTTTGAATCATCATCGTCTAAAGTTATTTCTGCAGTAATCTATACGCAATATCTAGGGATTCTAGTGGGTGCCTCCCAACATCATCATCTTCCTTATAAAAAAAACTATAAAAAAAACATTGTGATGATCTAACCATATAGAAACAAATTTTTGTTTGCCAGTGTCAGGAGTCTTATTCTTAGATTTTTCTTCCTCTTCTTTAAGAGACTCATCCCATGTAATATTAAGTGCTTATTTCTTCGGTTTCTTTTTCTTGTTCACACATTCACTAGCAACGTGACCATAGCCTTGACATTCAAAGCATTTAACCCTTTTTGAAGACTTCCTCCTGAACTTCTTCATGAACAAAACAACTTCTTGCGAATTTGTTTCCTCAAAATTAGAATCTGAATCACTTTTAACTTTCTTTGTTGATTCTTTAGAAACATTTCAGGCAATCCCTTTAGACGTAGATCTTCCCTTAGCCCTACGGTTTGTCTCGAAGGTCGAAATTTTTAACTAACCAATCAACCTTGAGGGAATCAAACCCTGAGGATAAAGACCTTAGAATTTTCATGAAAATTTTATTTTCAGAAACTAGTTCACTCAAATTGAAAATAGAATTAAAAATATTATTCAATTTAGCATAAAACTCATCAAAGGTCTCATCATCTTCCATTTTGATGGTTTCAAAGGCAGTAGTCAATTTTTGCAATTTAGACTGCTTGACAGTATCTATACCCTCATGCATATCCTGCAAAATATTCCATGCTTTTTCCATAGATTTGCAAGTAGATATTTTTCTAAACTCAGTAGCATTCATTCCATTATAATGAGCATTCATAGCTTTATTATTGTATTTGAAGGCATGCTTTTCATTTTTAATCAATTGTGACTTATGTTTAGGAACAAAATTTCCTTCAGTCACATCAATAGGTCTGGTATAGCCTTCTCTTATACAATCCTAGATATCATCATCAATGGATTTAAAAAAGCCAACCATTCTAACCTTCTAATAGGCATAGTTAGGTCCATCAAGCAAAGGTGGGTTGGTGTTGATGTGCATTCACTGTTGTTGACTTCCATTCTAAAAATCTAGAAATCTACACAGTACATTTGTGTACCTGCTCTAATACAAACTGAATGATCGTTTCAGATCTAAATTTCTAGACTATATTTCAAATAGTATGGAACGGAAGAAATAAACAAACTACCAATTCAATCAATTAACCACACAAGCAAGAGGCAAACGATTTAATGTGGAAAACCAAAATAAGAAAAAATCACGAGTTTAAACTAGATCAATAATCAAGCATTATGAATCACACAGTTACGGGAGATATACTTATAACCCTTATTTAGTTTTGGCATAACCTAACGATTGTAATTCTCTATGTACAGCTTTACACCAAAACGACTCCCTGCTATCCACTGCACTAGATTCTAGATGCACTTTATTTTTTAATTTTCTATTAGCATAGATGTTTTTCTACAAGAGATGTAAAAGCAACAATTCTTTAGAACAAAGTTTCAGCCCAATCTCTCCAATAAAAGCTCTAGAGAAGAAGGTGATCTCCAATGTGTAATCTCTACTAAGAATAATGAGATCTTCCCTTTAGGGTTGACAGAAACACCCTTTTTATAAGCCCTAATTCATGCCCCATGGTTTAAGTCGTTGTAGGAATAAAACAAGCAGTTCTAGCACCAAAAGAAAAGCTTCTCGTGCAAGCCAAACTTCCACTTAAATGGATATCTTCTTGGGTTTTTGGCTTGAATTTCCTAGCCTCTGTAGCCTCTGTTTGAATGCACATAGCCTATGTTCGAATGGATGGTATTATCATTAATATTTCAAAAACTTCCCGTGAACATAACTTTGTCATTTTAGCTCTGACTGAGGCAATTTTGGAACTTATGGATATCTACTCGAAAAGGACTTTCCAATGATATATAGATTTCCATGATCTAACGGTTGGTTTGAGAGATAAATCAATTTTCTCTAGACACCTTCATTCAAGCGAGCTGGTGAAGCACGCTGATCTCGCTTAAAATGATGGTGAATGTAGCCAAATCATGTTCAACATTCACACATTCGAACACAATGGTAAAATAACTACGGATTATCATTAAATTTCCCTTTTTGCATTGGTTCAATCTCTGACCTCAGGGATGTAAGTTGTTTAGAAGTTTTGGAAAAAAACAACCCCTCCCTTTGGTCTCAAATGTAATCCAAACTAGAAAAATTAGAAAAATTACATGAAAAGTATGAAAAAATGCAGAAAAAGAATACAGGTGCGGAGTGATCGTGGCTCACGGCTACTAACAGACAGTGGTCATTTTGGCCATTGTTCATCCCTATTTCATTTTTGTTTGCTTCTATAGTGCCTTCAGAGTGTTAAAACTTATTTTTTCTAACTATAGGAGCATTGGATGATCACCAAGAGTGTTGAATTCAACTGTAGAATCATCTACGATCTTTAGTAGTCACCATTTTATTGTTATGGATTACTTTTGTGTAAATCCAGAAAAAGTGCTTTTGTATAAGCAACTGAGGCCAAAGTTGTGTCATTCTGATCTTATAATTTTCAAGGAACAAAATGAAGCCTAAAAAGGCTTGTTCACAACCTTAGAGATGGCCTCAAAGCCCCTTCAAGTGGGAGAACCAAAGAAACGCAGTTTCATCCTTTCAAATTTCCTTGTTCAAGGCTATGAAACTCATCTTCTCTGAGTAACAAACATGTGTTTCTTCTTCCCTTGAACCATTTCTCACCTTAAGTTGGTGAGAGGAAAAAGAATGGAAGGGGGGGGGGGGGGGGGGAGCGCTTCAAAGTTTGATGTTGTGGAGCTTTTGAATCTTGCTTATAATCTTGGAATTTTACTTGGTACCTTGGTTGGAACTCTTCGCACCCTTTCTCAAGTGCCCAAACTTGCCTTTTAAAACTTCAGAGGTAGTTAGGGGAATTATGGGAAGTTGAGTTTAGAAATAAAGTAGAGAAAACTACTAAAAAAAGTTGGGAACTACTTTACAGGTGTCCGTGAGCATGGCCATCGTCATGGATAGGCCTAATTTTGGTTTTTTTTTTTTGCCTCTGTGAACCATTTTCATTAGTTTGGGATACAAACAATGTCCGATCTTCACAAAACTTGGAGGGATTTTTTCTAATAACATTTTGAGCATGTCATAGAAATTTCATCATGTTTTGACCTTTTGAAGTTGTTCAATCCTCCTTTGACTTTTATAAAAATGAGCCATTGTTTCAGCTCTTTAAGGCCCAAATAACCTTGAATTGACTTGAAACTTGGAGGAATTGATGTCGAGAGAATCTTGGAGTATCCATACAAAATTTAATTTTATTTGGATTTGTCAAAGTAGGATTTTGACCAATAGCTTATTTTGTTGCATGTTCTAAGTTAGTGTTCTCTTGCATTGTAGGCAGTTAACTTATTTTCTACCTGAATGATATTCAATTGATTTGAAACTTTGAAGAGCTGAATTTGAGCACATTTTGAGTTTTTGATCCAATTTTCATCAACTTTGGCCTCCTAGAAGTAGGAGTTTGCTCAGTGACCCTAACGTTGGGGGGTTATTGACCCCTAAACTGACATGTAGCAAAGTAGGGTCAGGCGAAGTCTCAATGGCTTCAAATTTGTAAATTCATTTTTGAATTTGAATTGAGCTTTATATTTGAATTTCATCAACTTTGGTCACCTGGAAGCGGGACTTTGGCCAGTGACCTCAAGGTTTGGGGGTCATTAACCCAAAGTTGATATGTTTGTTGAACTTGAGTTAAACGACATCCAATTGGCTTGAAATTTTGTAGAGCCACTCCTGAATAATTTGAGCTTTCTCTAGGAGTTTCAACTAATGTTGACATGTAGAAGTTTTAGTTGTCACAGTCATCCTATGGAGCTGGCAAACAATCACTGAAGCTTGAGTTTAAGCTGAAATGAAGTCCAAATGCTTTGAAACTTTGAAGCATCATTCCTAAACATGTTTTGGAGTTTCCATGTGATTTTTAGCCACTTTGGTATTCTAGAAGCTTGAGTGTGTTCTGTGACCCTTAGGTTTTGAATTAATGAACTTTGAATTTAGTGTTTGATGAATTAAGAGACAAAATGAAGTCTACTAACTCTGAAATTTGAACTACTGTACTCTGAGCTCATTTGAAAACTTCTAAGTTGCATTACCTTTGAACATCTGGATACAGTACTTGACTTTGTATTCCACAATCCTTGGGTTTATATGCCCTTGGCTTGGAATTTGCTTGTGATATCATCATTACAATGCTTGGAATGTTTATGATTTTTTATGGGTCAACAAGTGCCCCCTCAAGGTATAATGATTAAAGTATGACAATCATTGTGCCTTGAAATAGAAAATCTATGGGAATGAATGAATGAATGGCTTGATAAACAAAGTAATTCTGTTAAGGTAGGTTATATGCCTAGACTTGAAATTCTTGAAATTTTGATAAAAAAACATGAAGGGTTTGATGATGAAATTTGATAAAAACATAAAGAATCCTGATTTTATTTGCCCTATTTTTCACAGATATCAAAGTAAGCATCTCTTTGTGGACTATGGGGAATACCCACAAAAAAATCCTTGAGGTATTGGAAAATTCTGAAGTTTATGATTTGGTTTGGATTTTGGAAAATGAATTTGATTTTCTTGGGATCTATTTACCACAAATATCTGAAGTAGCATTTGTGTGGGGACTGTGGGGAATACCCACCCAATGAATCCTTAAGGCTTTAGGAAAAATCAAAGTTTGATTTTGAAATGAATTTGGGTTTGGGATTTCATGGATTTTCTTTTGTTCTAAAAACTCATGGTTCGATTTTGACTTTACTTGACATGGGTCGAAATGACGTGGAATTTTGAAGGAGATTGGCTATTATAAAGTTTGGTCCAAAGGTAATTTGAGATGACAAAGTTTTCACAAAATTGGGTTTGACCCAAGAAAATTTTGAAATTTGGATTGGCTTTGAAAGAAAACCATTTTTTTAAAAGAAATACCCAAAGTGGGTTCACTCCACTGTGGGAAACCATTTTTTTCTCTTTTTTGTTTTGAGTAAAATACCTGTAGTAGATTTGTTGCATGCTGTGAGAATTTTGATGATCACATTTTGAGAAAATGGGCCACTAAGCAGTGTTTCATTAATCGAAACACCAGTGACCGTAAGGAAAGAAGAGTGGTGTCCATAAGCTTGACAAGTGTAGCATGTTATGGACTCCTCTGCTTCGAACCACAGAGTGTCCGTGGATAAAGTGGCCAGCAGCAGTGATTGTGGTGCTTGAGAGGAGCCTCATGTCCGTGATCATTGGCCAAGCGATGACCATGGCTAAAGAGTGAAGCAGTGTCTGTGTGCAAAGGGTTGAAATAAAATTTTGACTTCCAATCTTGCACTTATCTTCAAAAATGGAGAATACAGCTGCGAGAGGGAAAATTTTGGTTTCTTCTTGTTCTCCAATTTCCGACAAGACATCAAGTTCTTTTAGCTGCTTGAACATTCCTCTATGGCAGACAAGATTTCTGAACTTTATCTCTTCTTTGCGTTTTATCCATTGCCGAATGGACATTGTTGATGGCTGAAAGGGTGATTTGAATCATTTGTTTAAGTTTCCTTTAATTTCTTGCAAAATTTCTTGTTTGTTTGAATGGGCAATAGAACCCACAAACTAGACTTCTTGTTCTCCATGAGTTTACATTAATATAAACCCAAAATCTCAAGAAAAGATCATGGCCCTTGGGATTTATTTCACGGCAAAGTGGAATTAGGGCTCAGCCCTTCCCCCTTTTTATAACTTTCATGCTCCTAGCTTACCTGCGATGTAAGAGCTCTATTTCGAGCTCTATTCATGGTGAGTTGCTCAGACTAGGCACCATCTGGGCAAATTCACGTTCACGGTCAACACTGTCAATGGAAGGTCCATGGTCACAAGAAGTTTTTTTTTTTCGTTGCTTGCTTGATGACCTTCCAGTTATGATTGTTGTAAAACATGTTCTCTATGTTATGCCTCATTTGTTCCATGGATTCATATTAGAGCAAATCCCAAAACCTCAAGGCTAGCTTACGGTTTTAGGGTTTTCATTTACAACGACGCAAAGTTCGAGGATTTTCTTCATGACGAGTTGGTATTAGGGCTTACCCCCCCTTTAGCTTGATATTCCTTCAAAGATTTTGACTTGGTTTTGACATAAAAGCATTTCTTGAGCTCCTTTCATGGTGAATTTGCTCAGATTGCACATTGTTAGAGAAAATTCATGGTCATGGCCATTCACTGCCCAAGTAATTCCCACGGTCATGGTCAATTTGTGACTTTTTTTCTTTTTCTTCTTCTTTTTTTTTTTAATGCATGTTTGATTTGATGTCCTTGGTTGCAAAATCTCTCTTTGAATGCCATCTCTAAATGCCATCTCCAGTTCATGACATGACCAAGAGTAGAATCCTTGGAACTTCACCATGCCCAAGGATTGTCTAGGCAGACTCATGGTGATGGCCACGATCATAACTCTGTGAACTAGGTTTGATGCCAAAAGTTTTCTTGTCTACCTTTTTTATTTTGATTTGAAAAATCATGATCAGAGCGGATTGCACATGACTCATCTGACGTCATTAGAATAACTTTCGGGGTCTTGAACTTCAAAAGGTTTGTAGAGAACCCACTTTTCAACAAACTTGAAGTGATCAATCTCTGTTTGGGGAAATGTATGCTGCTTCATCCTCTCACTATTGAAATTAGTGGAAGGCACATCCACCTATTTTGCTTGAATATTGACACACCTTGAGCACATACCTAGCTTTTGCAGACTTTGGGAAGTGTAGCAGGTTGAAAAGTGATAGCTTGCTTGATTCTTAGCATAGTACAAGTGCAAATTAGGTCACCACGGCCTCTATGGGAATTTTCCATGTTCAAGAGATTGAGCATGTCGAAGATGCACTTCTTTTGGCTTTTGCTAAGAAGCTTACTCCCTTTAAATCCCAACAAACATGAGAAGTAAAAATTTCATAATTGTGGGTGGCCGGTATAGGAATCGATGAAGATATGATTAGCCTCTAGTCAAGTGACCACATGTAGCTTTGAGTATGAACATGAATGAGCTTTTATAGTGTCTTTCTCAACCATTACTTCCAAGGCTAATTCACCTTTCCTTTTCTTTTCTGGTTCCTAGCCTGGGTGTACTTTCTGAGTTAGTTTGAGTGATGCCGACCATCTTTGTGGGAAGTCAATAAGTATAATATTACCTTTTGATCATTAATGACAATTGATGATCTTGTTTTGAAATTAACTTTGCATAGCAATATTTCCTTCATTAGCTCCATAGTCACTGAGAGGAGTATGTAACCAGAAGAATGTCTAATGGTTCCATCATAGCAGATCATCACATGAAATTTTGTTTACTAAGATGAAAAGTCTTAGTCAAAATACATGTTTGAAGTACTTTGATTGTTTTTGTTGAAGTGGCCATCATAGGAATGTGGAGAGTCTTTTGTCGGCTTAAAATTTGAGTATGGGGAACAGAATAGTCTTTAATAGTTGCAAGTAAGACTAATAACATTTGCATTTGTCTTCAATGCTTTGAATTGATGTTGCTCTCTTTTGAAAATATGCCGTCTGCCTTCACATGCTGTATTTTCATACATGTTGAGCTTGTTTGTGCTTTGTAATGTATGTAGCTACTATTATGCTTTATTGTATTGTGTTGCTAAGGGGAGATGCTGTTGAAATTTCGGTAGAATTCCATGCCTTAGCCATTTCTGTTGTTACTGATGTTCTTCTTTTCCTTTCTTGTTTATCATATTGAAAAGGCAAAGCACCCACAACCTCAACTTCCAGTGCATCAAATAACCGTTCTAGGGGCAGAGCTGCAAGTAACCCTGATGCAAGAGACCCGAATGAAGTGTTTGCCTCCACTTTGAGAAATTAAAGAACTATAGTATTGGAAGTGCAAAATTGGTACACTTACTAGCGTTTAGCCAATAACACCATTTGGATGAATAACAACCAAGTGAGCTTTGACAAACCCCTTTACATATTTGGAGATGCTACGAGGGAGTCGATGAAATAGCCAAGTGAGCCCATATTATATAGTTACGTGGACACGGTTGGAGCTTCTCATGAGGTGATTACTGCTCGATCTATTAAAAGATATCCAAGGGTAATGACAATGACTTCGACCATCCTTACACGGACATATCCCTTTAATGGATAAAATATCATGCCCACTTCAAGATTGGTAAGTTCATGTGCCAGCACCCATACTACTTCCTGAAGATTCCAAGATTTGAGATAGAAACCTTGTACCCATGTACCTTAAATCTTAATGTGGGTATCGTAATCTCACAATTGAGGACAGTTGGGCTTGGCATTCACACTGAAGATGGTAGTGCCTAGGTTGGTAAAAGGCACATGTCTTGTGGGTGGTTTAACTGCATTAGGGAACAACAAAACTGGATAACTTTGATTAAGTGCCATTGTGAGGACACTTTAAGAGCACTTGACATTTTTAAAGCCATGAGTGACACTACTCAGAGGGTGCCTTGTGGAAACAAGAACATATGTAGAGCTATTCTTGAATTATATCATCCCGCCACCAACACCTTCATTGCTCCTAACATGGAGCTAGGATTTTCTTTATGGGAGATGAAGAAAATCTTTGGTTTATCACCCTGTGGTGAGTTTTATGATGAGACCATCCCATCCAATGAAGAATTAGCCACCATGGATGATGAATTTTAGGTTGCCTATTGTCTTCTCTTCACTCTCGAAGATTCAATTCAAACAAGTAGTTGAAGTCGAGATAAAATTGCCCAATGGATGGAGTGGTTGAAAACCACCATAAGCCATTTCTTTTTAAATGAAGGACATTGCAAATGGAGGGAGGTTATCCCTTATGAAGATCCTTAGAAGATGCCAAAGCTTGTTTATTATGAGAAGCGTGACTTCATGTTGTACATTTTTGCTAAGTATCCAGACTTGAAGATGAAGTGAAATCAGGCCTAGCTACATATATCCCGCGCTTAGAATGACATTTGGGCATAGGCTTGCTTTTGGTCCGGCTTTTGTGGCATACATGTCAACCGAGTTGAAGCTATTAGCCTTCACAGGTAGAGAGGGGAAAGCTTTTAAACGGTATTACGTTGAGCATTTGTTGTACACCTGGTTTAAGTACTACTGCAATGGGCTTCATTCGCATAGTGGTGTACCAGGGAGCATCTATATGGTAGGCATGGTAAGCGGAAGTTGCTTGATCAATCCCCACACTATGATTGAATTATGCCACCACCTGCGCAATTTTAATAGTTATGTCACCTCTCACTCCTTTGTGCTAGATATTGAAGTTTTGACCCTTATAGGAAATGCGGTGGAGTTATCAATTGATAAAGTCAAAGAAGATGGTTTAGAGGTTGACCTTTTAGATGAAGAGAAAAGTTGGCTCTTCAGTTTGAGACCTGCAGACTTGGTGTATAAGAAGAATGCCTATATCAACATTCAACCTTATGTACCCGCTAGGTTTTGCAGGCAGTTTGACATCTACCAAGCTATTGTGGGAGCACTAGGCTGCATTTAAGGGACACCTAGCTCCCTGCAAGATACTAGAAATGCTTGGGAATTTTATCAAGCATTTGGCACCGGAGCCCGCTTTGGTTATCCTCATCTTCCTCAGGTTAGCTACACAAGTAGCTTTGTGTAATGGTACATAAAAAGCATTACCTCCATTGTGGAGATGTACGCAAGCAATCCTTGCGTCAAGTGGCCTATTTCACCAATTTACATGAAATGAGAGAAGGTGGAGAAGGATCGCTTCATCCTAACCAATTTTGAAAAGTGGTTATTTGATGGAAATGAATGGAGAATTGGATTAATCGCCGGGTCTGACATTTGCAAAGCCCACTATCCATTGAGAGGTGAAGAAGACAATGATTACTTACCACCGGGTCTGCCACCGTTCATTGCAAGGCCCGATTCTTCATAGGAAGCTTCTAGCGATATGCTTGAAGAATGTAACCAAAGCTCTTAGCAGCAAAGGAACTTCATCAAAGAAGAGGAAAGCCGAGAGCCCTGGAACTTATCTCTCCCAAAGGCTAAGATCTAGTAAATATCTCTTTTAAGACCTTTTTACATGTTTTTCTTCTTTTTTTCTGTTGATGTATATAATTTGTCTTACAGCCTCATTAGTTCAAACTTAGGCCATTGGAGAAATCTTGTAGAAGGTGGCTGCAATTATGGAGGAGTATGCCTTTGATGGTGTAGATAAGAAGGGGAGTGGTTTTGATAGTGATATTAATATTGAGTTAGATTTTAGGAAGGCAAATTTGACCAGGTAATAACATCTGAGTCCGTGAGAAAGACTACAATGGATGTCCCAGTAGAGTCCATTGCCTTCGAAAAATCTGGTGATGATGTGGGTTTTGCCACTACCATTGATAAAGTAGCTAGTGGTGATGATGTGGGTTTTGCCACTACCATTGATAAAGTAGCTAGCAGTGATATACCCATGTTCGTCAACTCCAAGTACAGAGCTACGATGTAGTAATATCCCGGTAAGTATGGGGTCGAATCCATCGGAAGCTATGTTTAAAATATTTTCAACTTGTCACTTGCCTATTCAAAATTCTAAAACTATCCTAATTAAAATCTAACAAATATATACATTCCTAAAACAAAATAATTACAATCACAATTTAAATAAAGAAAGTAATTCCTAAATCTAAAAGTTCTTAAAAATAAAATTAAATTTACTGCAAAACAAACACATGTTAGAACTTCCAATAAAACTAAATCTAAAATCAAAAACTTACTAAAAAGAAAACTAAACAAAAGTGAAGGAAACAAAATAAACAAAAGTTAAAGAAAACAAAAACTTCCTAAATTAGAAACTAAATTAAATTAAGAACAAAAGATTTCTAAATCCTATTCAAAATTAGAAAGAAATTTAATTTTAGGAAAAACTCTAAATAGAAACAACAACATATAATACAACTATACAAGTCTTCTACAGTACAACAACTACCTAAATTGAAAATGCTTTTATCCTAAACCATCACACATGAATCTTTCTAAAAATAAGAATAAAAATCTGAAACTTAAAATTTCCTAAACTACTCTATGAATGAATGAATGCAAAATAAAAAGAAACTACATGAGTGAAATAGAAGGGTGGGGCATGTGTATGTATGTGTGTGATGTGTGAGAATGATGTGTGATGCCAATAAGCATTCAGAAATCAAGTTTTTACTGAAAAATTAATTCCTTCTTAGATCTGAATTTCAATTTTTTAGGTGCAGAAATCAATTTTTTAAAAATAGTGAAAACAATTCATACAATCACTTGAATAATAGCCAACTTTCACTACTATTCCAGAACTGACTTTGGACTGTTTTTCATTGATTTTTCAGGTCTAAATTTAGGTTTAAATTAGCTGAAACGGCCATTATAAACATGTATAAACTGTTGATAACAGTCGTCCAACATGAACCTTATTGAAACTAATTTTCTGCACACTTTTGGAATGCTTTCAAATTTGAATTTTATTCAATTTGTAGACTATTTTTATATATAAACAATTCAACTTTCAGATCTGATTTCTAAATCTTATCTCACCAACATCCCTAAATATGATTTTAATATGCATGAAACCCAATGAAATTTTTAGCAATAGACGAACTATGAAATAACATAAACATACATGTGCAGAAATTTGAAATAAAAGTGTAAATAATAAAAATCAAAAGTGCAAGAAAATAAATTAACATTGCAGGAAGTCAAAGGCGGTGAAACAATTGAAGTCAAAGGCCTTAAACAAGGGAAGTCGAAGGCGATATATTCCCTCAAAATTCTCTCTTAATCTAGGCCAATAATTTCTTAACGTATGCTCTCTATTTGAGTCGTCAATCCAAACAAGAAAAACACAAATCAAGCAATCATGTAACTATAAGAATAAGAAGAATATCAAGATGAATATTCTTGTACTAGTATGACAATCCTTTACATAAGATGAAAAAAAATGAAACAAAAGATTATACACATTAGGATGGAAAAAAAATTCCTCCTTCTAGTTGATCTTCAAGGTTGGTGGTATGGTTTTAGGGCTGAACCTCCTTGATGACTTAAGATGGAGAGAACAAGAAAAGGAGAGGTGGAATGTAGAAATTCTAGAGGTGGGCAATTCTTTCATGAAGAATATGAGAGAAGGGTACCCTATTTATACTTTTTTAAGTCCTATTCATTCTCAAACTTTAAAATCTTAAAAATAATAAAAAAAATGAAAGAAAAAGGGTCCCAAACAATGGCTTGGGTGTGAGATATCTTTTGGGATTTTTTTCTTTTTTTTCCTTGCTTGCTTTGTTTGGAAGTTTCTCTTGGATGTTTCTTTCCTTCTTTGTTTTTGTCACCTTGCATTGAGATCTTTTGAGAGATGAAACAGAATAAGAATCTTCTCTTGCAATCAAACTTGGCCCACATGAGGTGCAGAACTTCCCTTTTTTAATCTCTTTGCAGTGTTAACTTTCTTTTTTTTGGAAAGTTCTCCTTGTTGGCTCCAAACTTAAAGAGATCTTCTAGAAAACTCTCCCTTGATTTTTTTCCTTTTCTCTTTCAGCCAAAAATTTGAATAAAATCCTCTTTTGGACGTGGAATGCTTCCTTGGATATTTTTTTCATTTTTTTTCGATTAAATATTTTCTTTCTCCAAAAAGAACTCCTATGTGACCTTTCTTGTCCAACTTTGATAAGATATTCTTCAAATTTTCTTCAAAATCTCTTAAAAATGTGCAACAAATAAATGGATCTTGGATGTTTTACAAGTATGCCCCACACATATGCATGTGTGTGTGAGACCATGAAGCCGACTTTTTGCAATTTTCTTCTAATTTCTTTTTCTTTTCAATTCTTCTCTCCTTTCTCTTGAAAATCAATTCCTTGCCTTAATTCTTTATAAATGAGATCCACATCATCAATTTCCTATAAAATAAATGTGAATTCATGTGAAAAGATAATTTTACCTCTAACATCACAAATGCATGAATGTGGGCCCATCTCTCATGAAATGATTATAAAAATGAACACCATTTTTCATAATTTTATATGAATGAACTAATGATGATTACAATTTAATTTATTTCATGAGAAAAATTATTTTCACAAAACTTTCCAAAAGTAGACTTTCCAAAAATGGTAGGTTTCATGAATGTAAGCAAAAGTGTGATTTCTAAACAATTAATGCAAAAAAATAAAAAAATGAATTTAAAATGCATGAAACTATGATATGACACTAAATGAGGCTCTTTTGACTTAATAAGTCCTTAAAATGAGTCAAAATGTGTATGAAAATATGCATTTTTAAGGACTTATCAACCCATGGAGCCAATTTTTGAACAAGTGAGTAGCGGCAGGGCTCAGATTGATGTTGCTGTTGAAGGAATAGTTGACATTGGTAGAGTTGGTGAACATGTCTCTGGGGAAGAACTAAGTAGTGTAAATCCCACAACCAGAGATTCCTGCTCCTAAGAGAGATACTATCCCTAAGGTCGAACAGTAAGAAATTCCACCAAAAGTCTCTGAGGGACCAATTGCTGATGTCACGATGGAAGAAGGGGAAATTCTGAACACTGTTGAGAGAATTATTGTAGAACCAATTCCTAAGGGTAAGCCTTGATTTGATTATTGAAAGTTGAAATTCTTATTCCAACATCTTGATTTGAAGTTCCATTTTTTTTTATTCCTTCTTAGGTACCCAATGAATGAAAATGTCATTGTTGTGCTTCCCACATTAGTAAGAAATCCTTTTGGGTCACTAATTGAAAAGCTAGCAAGGAAAGAGAGTCTTGAAGCTCCAATTGACTTGGAGAACATTTCCATCCATAGTGGATACTTTGAGGCATCTTTGAATAATACCTTGAAGAGCGACTTGCGAAGGATCATGGAAGATCTCTCCTCTTTAGATTCACCAACAAGAAATGTTAATAATAATCCAGAGTTGTCATCAGTGCTCATTTTGCCACCAATCTAGGCTATGCCCCCATAAGTGCTAAGTGTGATCCCTTTAGTGAGTCTAGATTAAGAATCAGGATCACATGTAACCGAATCTCTTGCGACCACTAATGTACTAAGGATTGATGTAACTCTGGATGCTCAGATAAAGCCAAATGTTGAACCTTTTAGTGCAATTGAAAAGGAGGTTGATATTGAAATGACTTTTATTGAGATGGCTACCGCGAATATTGACCCTTTTGCCTAAAGGAAGTTGGTTTTTGAAGAAGAGGCTGTGGTTCACATGGAGGATGATGTCCCTGCTATGCCAGTCACCCGCAACTTCATGTCACCCAGAGTTGTGATGCCTTCATGAGTACATTTTAAGGCTGAGCAACTAACTCCGATAGAACGAGCCGAAGGCCTAGCTGCGCCAAGAATATTAGACGAAGCTTCAGCCACTGAGGGTGAAGGTTAGCAAAAAGTACTGTTAAATGTTACAGTAACACCACAAGCAAATCGGGATCCTTCCGCCACTTTATCTTCACAAGGATTGAATGAATCACCTTCTGTCCACGAAGAAGGATTAACTGTTCATAAAAGTACAGGTGTGGAGATTGCGAAAGGAGAGGATGACCGCTCGGGTTCCCAAACTCAATCTAATTCGTAGGAGTGAGAATCAGATCTCTTTGCACATAAGGAGCTAAGTTTGTTTAGTGATGCCTCCAGGCCTCAATTTAGTATAAAGAGTGCCATGAAGATCATCTGTAAGGACCCGAACCCCCACTAATCTTAGTTACGTTAATTAATCTTGTTTTATATTGATTAAGACTTGTTGAGGGTTAATTCAGTGTGAATTATTGGGTTTGGACCCCACTTAAGTAGTTAAGGGCTTTTTCGTAAATTGTCCTTGCACCTCTGGGATACACCGTCTATTTCCTTACGTGTGATTTATCGCGTAGATCATCTTTTGTGTTGGGTCCAAGTTAATCCGGACTCATCTTAAGCCAATTGGAGCCCTTCCGGACTAAACTGGAAATTCTAGAAACAAATGGGTTTGCATGTAACTCCAGGGAATTATGTTTAAAAGGGAATCCCACGTTCGTTCTTCTTCCTCTCGTTCTCTTGGCTGGAGCTCTGGTTTTCTGGGTTTCTTCTCCTTGCATTGGAGTGCTTGGCTATCTTTGGGAGTGTGCATGTGTAGGGAGTAGTCTCCACTCATCCTCTCCTTACTCCTTTGGGCATTCCTCCCTCTCTAAGTGGCAAAACCCATTTCCATTTTGAAGGTTCTTCTAACCTCACGGCAATCTACAGTGGGAGAAGGTTTAGTGCTGTTAGGAGAGGCAAGTACTTAAGTTTATATTCATTGCATGTGGGATTGTCATTGCATGTTGAGTTAGTTGTGCTCATTGTCATTCTTCTTTCTTATATGTATGAATGAATCTAGTAGGAATGATGGAGGAGGGGAATAGAAGGTGTGTGAGTATGGAATACTCTCCAGAAAACTTCAGTTGAGCCTCAGCATTTCCCTTATAAGGGAGTTCTGTAGTGATCCCGTACCGAAAATTAAGCTACAGAACTGTATGTAGATTTTCTGAAGCTTACGGCGAAGCTACGGCTAAGCCGTGAGCTCTTACGGCTCAATGTCCAGAGAGCAGTAAGATGAGGTTTTGTACTACGGCTTACTTACGGCTACGCCGTGAAATCCACTACGGCTAAGCCGTACCCAGCCCGTAGCCTAGCCGTAGGTCTTTCTACGGCGAACTTTCCAGAGAGCTCACAGAACCCAGTTCCTTCTACGGCCTGCATACGGCTGCACCGTGAAATACCCTACGGCTAAGCCGTAACCTCCCCGTGACCCAGCCGTAAGCTTAGCACGGCTAAGCCGTAGGCCAATATACGGTTGAACCGTAACCCCACGGAAAAATCCGGATGACTGTGACCCCCTCTCGGCTAAGCCGTAACCCTGTATACGGCTAAGCCGTAAGAACCCAGTGAACGTAAGATGTTAGGAGTCTCGATGATGTTGTAGGGCTTTAGTCACGGTACCCTCTATACCTCCCCCTTTGGCCATTGGTAATTATACGTTGGAATGAATGAAGGATTCCCCAATGGTAAGTCATGGATGTTGGCATGAGAAGGGTGTTCCGTATACACAATGTAATACCCAGACGCGGTAACACAGCGACACCGAACATCTCATGTGTACCTCGTACTGAATGTCCTTGGGGAATTAGGAGACTGCTTCATCTAAATGCAATCATATCATATTGATACATAACACTACCTTTGACATGACTGTTATCGCATTCACTTCCTCTAACAAACCCCGAGGCAATTCAGACCTGAGCTTCTAATGAGTGCGTGTCTGACAAGCCAGAGCTTCTATTGAGTGTGTGCTTGCTAGCCAAGGGTGTAGCTGCGGCTCGGGCCTTGTAGCCTACCTGCATGTGTTTCGTTTAAGTATTCGTTGTTTCATGATTATCTATTCCTTATATATGTTATGATTGTATGATTGACTCCGAGTCGGCACCACTTGGCTTCTGCCCTTTGGGTATTATATGTCACTACTGCAGTAGGTTTACGGAGGGGTTGTCGACGCTCCTCGGGAAGCTAGCTTGATCCCCTAGCGACCCATACGTTATGTATGCTCCCTTTGGGAGAATAGAGCATCGTGGTTGCCAATCAGTATGTATAACACTAAGTTTCACTCATGCATCATGTTTAGTGATTGTTCTTGCTAATGTATTTTGTTATATTAATTCCTATGCTTAGTACTTGCTTAACCGTCGTGTTAACAGTGTTACCCTCGGTATTGCAGATTCAGCACCCGCTCCCGACACGAATACTGACGCGGCCCCGAAAGATACCCCAACGGTACCTCGGGGTGTAGGTGAATGGATGGATGGCGACGTTTACTACTAGCCATCCTACGGAGAGCGTCTCTTCGGGGAATATTATGTTGAAGACTTGTGTATCACCTTAAGGACTGATTTTGGGAACGTATTTTTAAGGACTATAACACTATTGTATGTAATTATGCTTTAATAGACTATGAACTTTATGTGCTCTTGATGATTATTGAGTATTTCACAGGTTCTCGATTATGATAGTTTATGTTGTACGTGTGTCAGCTTACCTCACACGTTCCTGTGGAATCTCCCTTGTAGGAATTCGTGCAAAATTCTTCAGGGCACGGATTTCTACGGGATTACGTATCCACGCCCCGGGGGCCCACTCAAATCCCCAAATTCCCGGGATTGGGGCGTGACATACGTAAGTAATGGTATCAGAGCCATTTCAAGAAGTCACTTAAAAGACTTAGCAACATTAGGAAGCGTGGTGAGGTTCCGATAGATCCGTTTAAGTGGGTTTCTATTATAAATGATAACTATGGTATGACTGTAGTATGTATGTATGTTCATTTATTAAACATATATGATTAATGACCATTGTGACTGCAGAACCATGGCGTCTGGATCCGGTACGAACAACAGCTCCGGTGATAATAACCGTAATAACATTGAGTTGGACGGCGCAGACCCTCCACCACAACCTCCTCCTCAACCCACCTACAATACAGAGGAACGGTTTATGATGTTAATGCATCAATTGGCAGCTAGTAACGCCAATCAGGCCGCCATGCAGTTGCAGATGGCCGCCATGTTGAACCGACAGGATCAGCCAGGAGATCCCAACTCCTTGTATGAGAAGTTTCGAAAAAGGGGAGCAACAGAGTTTACTGGACATGAGGATCCGTTACAAGCAGATGAATGGTTTGTCCACACGGAAAATGTTTTCGATACCTTGACTTGCACATCTAGACAGCAAGTGGTCCTCGCAGCATCCATGTTTAGAGACGTCGCGGATACATGGTGGAAGAGTATCCGGGACCACATGAGGACTATGCCGGATGCTACTGTGTGGGAAGCCTTTAAGAGGCAGTTTCGGAAGAAGTTCATCCCTGACCATGTTACTCGCAAAAAGAAGGCAGAGTTTCTCTCCCTGCAGCAGAACCTCATGACCGTTGCAGAATACGTGCATGTATTCAGCCAGCTTTCTCGGTTTGCTCTAGACTTGATTGATACTGAGGAGAAGAGAGTGGAAAGGTTTTTGGAAGGGTTGAGGCCTGCTATCAAGGGACATGCCACTGCCTTCCAACGTCCCGTTCAATATGATGATGCAGTAGCAAGGGCGTATGCAGCGGAAGAAATTGAGAAGAGTTTATTCTTGGGAGAGTCTAAGAAGAGTGCTCCACCTTCTGGGAAAGGTCAGCAGTACTCTAAGAAACAGAAGGGAGTTGCTAGCAGCACGTCCCGACCAGTTTGTGGTGCATGTGGGAAGGGTCACGAGACTAGTAAATGTTGGAGGGCTATGGGAGCCTGTTTCGGCTGTGGCTCCATGGACCATCGCTTGTCCGAGTGCCCGAGAAGGAAGGAATTTAGCCAAGGCTATCAACAGCAGCAGTATCAGCAGCCCCCTCCTGTGCCTAACCGACAGCAACAGCAAGTGAGACAAGGCCAAGGGCAGACACGACAAGGCCAAGGGCAGACACGACAAGGCCAGGGACAACAGAGACAAGGACAGCAACACCGACCCCAAAGGCAAGGCCGCGCTTATGCATTGACACAAGAAGAGGCAGAAGCGGCAGAACATGCGGTTGTAGGTAAGGTTTCTGTTTGTGGTATTGAAGCTAAAGTGTTGTTTGATTCGGGATCTTCACACTCCTTCATCTCACCTCGGTTCTCTAGTAGGATACAGGAATCGCCAGCACAGTTGCCATATGTGCTGAGCGTTATCACTCCGGTTGGTAAACGGGTAACCTGTGATGACTATTACCCTGGTTGTCGAGTTCTCATCGGAGAAGTTCTTCTCCCAGCGGAACTTATTGTGCTACCCATGCACGACTTCGATGTAATCTTAGGCATGGACTGGCTGACCAAATATATGGCCTGTTTGGATTGCTACCGTAAGACCGTCACCGTAAAGGTGAGTGAAGATGGTCCAAGTGCGGTGTTCCAAGGTGACAAGAAGAGTTCGAACACCAGATTGATTTCAGCACTTCGAGCGGAACGATTAATACATAGTGGTTGTGAGGGCTATATTGCCTTCATCGTAGAAAAGAAATCACCTAAGAAGTTAGAAGAAATACCTGTGGTTTGCGAATTTCCGGACGTATTCCCGGATGAAGTACCCGGCCTTCCACCAATCAGGGAAGTGGATTTTACTATAGAGCTGGTACCCGGTACCGCTCCCATATCTAAGGCCCCATATAGAATGGCCCCGGCAGAGCTACGTGAACTGAAACTGCAGTTACAAGAATTATTGGATAAAGGGTTTATTCGCCCTAGCACATCTCCTTGGGGAGCCCCAGTTTTATTTGTGAAGAAGAAGGATGGCACCCTTAGAATGTGTATTGATTACCGGCAGTTGAATCAGGTGACAATTAAAAACAAATATCCACTGCCTAGAATTGATGAATTGTTTGATCAGCTACAGGGTGCAACACATTTTTCGAAGATCGATCTTAGGTCTGGATATCATCAACTGCGAGTTAGGGACCAAGATGCATCAAAGACAGCTTTCAGGACGAGATATGGGCATTACGAATTCTTGGTTATGCCTTTTGGATTGACAAATGCCCCCGCAGTGTTTATGGCCTTAATGAACAAGATCTTCTCATCCTATCTTGATCAGTTCGTAGTAATTTTCATCGATGATGTTTTGGTGTACTCCAAGACCAAAGGCGAGCATGCGGAGCATCTGAGGACCTCTCTACAATTGCTAAGGGACCACCGACTGTATGCCAAACTGGACAAATGTGAATTTTGGCTGGAACAAGTTGCCTTTTTAGGGCATATAATTTCTAAGGATGGGCTGGCAGTAGATCCGGCTAAGATTGAGGCTATAACTACTTGGCAGAGTCCCAAAACCGTTGCAGAAATTAGAAGTTTTGTTGGCTTGGCCGGTTATTATAGAAGGTTCGTGAAGGACTTTTCCAAAATAGTCGCCCCTTTGACTAAGTTGACACGAAAAAACGAACCATTTGTGTGGTCCGCTGAGTGTGAGTCGAGTTTCCAACTGCTTAAGGAGAAGTTAACCTCAGCCCCGATCTTATCCCTGCCAGAAGGGAGTGGCGGATTTGTTATCTATACAGATGCTTCAGGGATTGGGCTAGGGTGTGTACTCATGCAGAATGGAAAAGTAATAGCATACGGATCTCGCCAATTGAAGGAACATGAGAAAAACTATGCCGTGCATGACTTGGAATTGGCTGCAGTAATTTTTGCGCTAAAGATGTGGAGACATTATGTATACGGAGAGAAATTTGAAGTCCATAGTGATCATCGCAGTCTCCAGTATCTGTTTTCGCAGCATGATCTTAACATGAGACAGCGCAGGTGGTTGGAATTCATAAAGGATTATGACTTTCCGATTAGATACTTCCCTGGAAAGGGGAATGTAGTAGCTGATGCTTTAAGCAGGAAATCCACCACCGAGTTGGCAGCCTTGTGCGGTGAATGGTCCCTAGTGGAGGAATTCCGAGATCTGGACGCGGAAGTTGAATTTGTAGACGATAAGGTCATGTTAGTGGCTATGTCAGTCTTCGAACCCACCCTGATTCAGCAGATCAAGGAGAGACAGTTTGAAGACCCGGAGTTTGCCAAGATTCGTGACCATATTTCTGAGAAACTGGACTTCAGGATTGTAGATGGTGTGTTGTACTTCCGAGATCGGCTTTGTGTTCCAGGAGTTCAAAATCATAACCTAAAGAGGGCAATTATGACTGAAGCACACCATGCTCGGTATTCCATGCACCCAGGGAGTACAAAAATGTACCGGAATCTACATGGCAGGTTTTGGTGGAATAACATGAAGAGGGACATAGCGGGCTTTGTGGCCAAATGCCTTACCTGCCAACGAGTGAAGGCTGAGCACAGGAAGCCTCCCGGTTTGTTACACCCTCTACAGATTCCTAAATGGAAATGGGAGAATCTGACGATGGATTTCGTTTCCGGACTACCTCGAACAAGTAGACATCATGATGTACTGTGGGTGATTGTCGACCGACTAACGAAATCAGCCCACTTTATTCCCATCAAGAAAGGGATGAAATTTCAGGAAATGGCCAAGATTTTCATTGATGAGATTGTACGGCTACATGGTACCCCGGTCTCAATTGTGTCCGACCGAGATAGTAGGTTCGTGTCCTCCTTTTGGCAGTCTTTCCAGACGTCTTTAGGCACCAAACTCAGTTTTAGCACGGCTTACCATCCTCAAACAGATGGGCAGTCGGAACGAACGATACAGACCTTGGAAGATATGCTACGAGCTAGCGTAATGGATTTCGGAAAGGAGTGGGATGAGCACCTCTCCTTGTGCGAGTTTGCATATAATAACAGCTTTCACGCGAGCATCGGTATGGCCCCATTTGAAGCCTTGTATGGACGGAAGTGCCGTACGCCAGTCTGTTGGGAAGAAGTTGGGGTTAGGAGTTTCCATGAACCCACTCTGGTAGCGGATACAGCAGAGAAAGTACAAAGAATACAAGATAGACTGAGAACTGCACGATCGCGCCAGAAAAGTTATGCAGATAACCGCTGCCGGCCCCTCGAGTTCCAAGTGGGGGACAGAGTTTTCCTAAAAGTTTCCCCAATGAAGGGTACTATCAGGTTTGGCCAGAAGGGTAAGCTTGCTCCTCGGTTCGTAGGGCCTTTTGAGATACAGAGTAGAGTGGGAGACTTAGCTTATCGGTTGGAGTTGCCACCCTCGCTTGCAGGAGTTCATAATGTGTTCCATGTATCAATGCTCCGGAAATACCTCCCAGATCCGTCACATGTTCTTGAGTTGGATGATGTACAGGTACGGCCTAATGTGAGCTACGAAGAGAGACCCCTTCGTATCGTTGACACTAAGGAACAGGTGCTGCGTACACGAACGATCAAATGGGTCAAGGTGTTATGGAATCACCATGGACAAGAAGAGGCCACTTGGGAACTCGAAGATCAAATTCGGGTGAAATATCCAGAGCTACTACCTAAGGTACGTGCATTCGGAGGACCGAATGATCTTAAGTGGGGGAGGATGTAAGGACCCGAACCCCCACTAATCTTAGTTACGTTAATTAATCTTGTTTTATATTGATTAAGACTTGTTGAGGGTTAATTCAGTGTGAATTATTGGGTTTGGACCCCACTTAAGTAGTTAAGGGCTTTTTCGTAAATTGTCCTTGCACCTCTGGGATACACCGTCTATTTCCTTACGTGTGATTTATCGCGTAGATCATCTTTTGTGTTGGGTCCAAGTTAATCCGGACTCATCTTAAGCCAATTGGAGCCCTTCCGGACTAAACTGGAAATTCTAGAAACAAATGGGTTTGCATGTAACTCCAGGGAATTATGTTTAAAAGGGAATCCCACGTTCGTTCTTCTTCCTCTCGTTCTCTTGGCTGGAGCTCTGGTTTTCTGGGTTTCTTCTCCTTGCATTGGAGTGCTTGGCTATCTTTGGGAGTGTGCATGTGTAGGGAGTAGTCTCCACTCATCCTCTCCTTACTCCTTTGGGCATTCCTCCCTCTCTAAGTGGCAAAACCCATTTCCATTTTGAAGGTTCTTCTAACCTCACGGCAATCTACAGTGGGAGAAGGTTTAGTGCTGTTAGGAGAGGCAAGTACTTAAGTTTATATTCATTGCATGTGGGATTGTCATTGCATGTTGAGTTAGTTGTGCTCATTGTCATTCTTCTTTCTTATATGTATGAATGAATCTAGTAGGAATGATGGAGGAGGGGAATAGAAGGTGTGTGAGTATGGAATACTCTCCAGAAAACTTCAGTTGAGCCTCAGCATTTCCCTTATAAGGGAGTTCTGTAGTGATCCCGTACCGAAAATTAAGCTACAGAACTGTATGTAGATTTTCTGAAGCTTACGGCGAAGCTACGGCTAAGCCGTGAGCTCTTACGGCTCAATGTCCAGAGAGCAGTAAGATGAGGTTTTGTACTACGGCTTACTTACGGCTACGCCGTGAAATCCACTACGGCTAAGCCGTACCCAGCCCGTAGCCTAGCCGTAGGTCTTTCTACGGCGAACTTTCCAGAGAGCTCACAGAACCCAGTTCCTTCTACGGCCTGCATACGGCTGCACCGTGAAATACCCTACGGCTAAGCCGTAACCTCCCCGTGACCCAGCCGTAGGCTTAGCACGGCTAAGCCGTAGGCCAATATACGGTTGAACCGTAACCCCACGGAAAAATCCGGATGACTGTGACCCCCTCTCGGCTAAGCCGTAACCCTGTATACGGCTAAGCCGTAAGAACCCAGTGAACGTAAGATGTTAGGAGTCTCGATGATGTTGTAGGGCTTTAGTCACGGTACCCTCTATACCTCCCCCTTTGGCCATTGGTAATTATACGTTGGAATGAATGAAGGATTCCCCAATGGTAAGTCATGGATGTTGGCATGAGAAGGGTGTTCCGTATACACAATGTAATACCCAGACGCGGTAACACAGCGACACCGAACATCTCATGTGTACCTCGTACTGAATGTCCTTGGGGAATTAGGAGACTGCTTCATCTAAATGCAATCATATCATATTGATACATAACACTACCTTTGACATGACTGTTATCGCATTCACTTCCTCTAACAAACCCCGAGGCAATTCAGACCTGAGCTTCTAATGAGTGCGTGTCTGACAAGCCAGAGCTTCTATTGAGTGTGTGCTTGCTAGCCAAGGGTGTAGCTGCGGCTCGGGCCTTGTAGCCTACCTGCATGTGTTTCGTTTAAGTATTCGTTGTTTCATGATTATCTATTCCTTATATATGTTATGATTGTATGATTGACTCCGAGTCGGCACCACTTGGCTTCTGCCCTTTGGGTATTATATGTCACTACTGCAGTAGGTTTACGGAGGGGTTGTCGACGCTCCTCGGGAAGCTAGCTTGATCCCCTAGCGACCCATACGTTATGTATGCTCCCTTTGGGAGAATAGAGCATCGTGGTTGCCAATCAGTATGTATAACACTAAGTTTCACTCATGCATCATGTTTAGTGATTGTTCTTGCTAATGTATTTTGTTATATTAATTCCTATGCTTAGTACTTGCTTAACCGTCGTGTTAACAGTGTTACCCTCGGTATTGCAGATTCAGCACCCGCTCCCGACACGAATACTGACGCGGCCCCGAAAGATACCCCAACGGTACCTCGGGGTGTAGGTGAATGGATGGATGGCGACGTTTACTACTAGCCATCCTACGGAGAGCGTCTCTTCGGGGAATATTATGTTGAAGACTTGTGTATCACCTTAAGGACTGATTTTGGGAACGTATTTTTAAGGACTATAACACTATTGTATGTAATTATGCTTTAATAGACTATGAACTTTATGTGCTCTTGATGATTATTGAGTATTTCACAGGTTCTCGATTATGATAGTTTATGTTGTACGTGTGTCAGCTTACCTCACACGTTCCTGTGGAATCTCCCTTGTAGGAATTCGTGCAAAATTCTTCAGGGCACGGATTTCTACGGGATTACGTATCCACGCCCCGGGGGCCCACTCAAATCCCCAAATTCCCGGGATTGGGGCGTGACATCATCATTCACAACATCTTGGCCACACTCTTTCAGGGAGATCTCACTACTAATAAGACCTAGGACGCCAAAGTATTAGCTGATATGTTGGTATCTTTTAGTACTGGAACATATTTGGGTGGCCTTCATGATGCTTTTGTAGTACTCTTCAACAAGTTTGAGGAAAAAGGACACCTGGGATAGAGGTGTTGATCATGCCAAAGCTTTTAAAGATAAGTGTAGAGGCAAAAGGTCTAACTGGTTGTAGAGATTGAGAGCATCAAAGAAGAGATACGGGCAACTGATGAAGCGAATGCTAAGAGAGCACATGAGATAAATGTGCATTTGATTGAGCATGAGCGCCTACAGCAACAGATCCCTACATTTAAGTAACAGCTCCTTTTTTTGGAAGATAATGCTCGTAAATTGCATAACACCATTGAAGACTTCAAGAAATCTAGCTCAGAGGACCATCAACACAGAGGTGAACTTCTTACTTGTATGGGGGCCGAGCGGATAACCTTGAATGACTTTGTTCAATCTTTGGAGAGTGAAATGCATATCAAACTGGATGAGATTGACATTAATACTACTGTACCCTCTTATATAAGCTACAAAGGGCGCATCCTAATGGAGGTATTTTGAACTTGAGGGGCAACTTGAGAAATTCTTGGACTGATTTTCCCTTGTCACCACTTTTGATTTGTTTCATTTCATTGGTTAACTCTTATGGCCATGTATTTTTTTACTTCATTTTTTGTGTTGAAATTCAAATTAATATCAGTGGAAATTTTCTTCCCTTTTTGTTCTATTTTGTGATTGGCATGGAATGTTTGGTTTGGTTTTATATGGATGTTTATGTGGTTTGTATGAATGGTTTGTTTGGTTTCTCAGACTTGTATGCAGGTGTGACTTATGATCTTTTGGATCTACAAATCAAAAGCAAAGGAGTCATATAAGTGGATGTTAGCCGGTGCCTATATGTGAGGCTTTCTCCAAGGTTCATGACTTGATCCTTTTGGATGTTGAAAGGGGTAAAAAAAAAATGACGTTATCCGGTGCCCATGTGTGAGACTTCCTCCTTGGTCCTTGACTTGTTCCTTTTGGACATGAATTTGTTTTTGGGTTTTTTTTTTTTTGGATTTTCATTATACCGGGTTTAAAAAATGATTATTCCATTCAATGAATTGTGGCCATATAGGGTCAGAAAAAAGACTTGTTCTATATAGTTGAAGGTTAGCCACATAGTGTCTACAAAAAGACTTGTTCCATATAGCTGAGTTTTGCTATATAGGGTCCGTAAAGGGACTTGATCTGTACAGTAAGATGTTACAAGGGGTCTTATAAGGACATTATCTAAGTAACAGGAGTTGACTAGAGGGGTGAAAAGACTTGATCATCGTTGTTATTTTATACAAGTTTGAGGGATTTTGGTTAGGAATTATAGGTTGTAAAGCTTGAAACCAAGGTTTTTTTTTTTTTTGAATGAGAATGTACACTATACATGGTTTGAGTATACCAATGACATTCAAGTATATTATTTCTTTAGGAGTTTTCCATTGATAAAGCATCATGCATCTATCTCCTTTAAGTACAAAGAGTGCGTAGGCACCATTAGAGTAGGCCTTGTTGATAATGAAAGGTCCTTCCCATTTAGATTCTAATTTGCCTTTTGACATGTGCATAGAGAACATAGGCCTCTTGACCATGGATGAAAAAAACACCCAGTATCGGTATGTATCGACCAATACATACTGGTGTCAGCCGGTACCATTCTAATGATACATGTGGAATGGTATTGGAGAATGCCTAGCAAAACATTGTCAATTTATTGTGATATATCAGTCGGTATTTCAAAATATCGGCTGAACCTATATATTAGCTGATATTTTGAAAATATCGGCCATATTTACATAATGCACTAAAACCACAGTTTTTTTCCTCTTTCTCTTTCTTCACTCATCTACCCTTTTCCAAACACACCCTAGTTGCTACTCCTTTCCCATTCACTTCCAAAAACATAAAAAATCAATTATTTTGGTGGATTTGGTTTTAGAAAATCATAAAATAACTCTACAAAGGTATGCTATTCTATTTCTTGTATCCTTTTTATATATTTGTTTAGTAAGAGCTTAGAAGTGATCCATGATTATTCCACTTATTTTTTGTTATAGATTTGTGCATTGTGATTTGTGAGTGTGGATCTATTATTTGGTGTTTCAAAAATTTAGGCTTTTAACTTTTGTTGAGATTTAGAGTTTCTTTAATGTTAAAAAAGAGTATGTGTTATTTTTTTATTTTATTAATATGCAAATACATGATTTTATGAAACAAGTTTGATAGATTTAGTAGTAGAATATATAGATCTACAAGATGTGGACTTTTTAGATTTATTTATTTTTGAAAATTTTAATACTTTAATATTAAAATAAGATATTTTGAGGATTTAACCACAATTTTGTTTTTTTAAGTAAGCATAATTATTGTATACTCCATGTATGATAATTTTCATTGTTATTTTATTCTGTAAATATTTTTATATTTTTAAAAGTTATTTTTTGATTTTCTAATAATTTAATATTAAAATATTATATATATTTAGGTTTTCATTATAAATATGGTTTCCTGATTTTATATAATCATTATATACTTCATATGTGCTAATTTTTTTACTATTGTTTTATCATTTATGTGATTATGTGAAATGTCAATATTTTTTATATTTCTTAATTTAGTTTTGGATTGTTAAAAGATGATATTAGGAAAATAAAATAATTAATGTATCATTTAAAATGTACCCTTTTGAGATTTCAAATGCTCTACATAAATGTATTTTCTAGTATTCTTATATTTTAGATTTTAGTTTTAATGTTTTATAAATTGTGCCATGTGTTCTTTTGTTTTAAAGAAATTAGATCAAAATGGTACTTAATATTGATTCGGCATATAACCATGGTGAACAAGCTGGAAGTAAACATAAGATTAATTATAATTATTGCCAAAAAGTCATAAATGAAGGAATAACTAAATTGAAGCAACACTTGGCTCATAGGCAAGGCCAAGTGGCAAAGTGTCCTAAAGTACTACCTAATGTGAAAAAAGGAATGCAAGAGCTTCTGGATGCGGGAAAACAAAAAAAGGTTGGTAGAGAGAAAAGAAGAGGGGAGGAATTTGAAGAATATAGAGAAGAAGTGTTTGAGTCTATGGAGAAAGAAATTATTTCCTTTGTCGATGATGAGGATCTAAATTTGAGGAGGTCTAGGAAAGAAAGTTTGAAGTAATTTCAGGAGGAGGAAGAGAGAAGAAGGATGCAATATAAGGCAACAATGATAGATGGTCAATATGATAAGGGTGGCTCATCCAGATCAAGGAAAGGGGGTTTGTGTCGAGTATTTAATTGGAAACAACCCCATCCACTAGATATTTAGACAATGATTAACCTCCTACACAGACTGTAACACTCCGACCCAACTTGACATCGTTTAGTGCCTAATTATGGTTGTTTTCATTGGTAATTGTGTTTTGCTTTTGTTGTGGATTCGTTACGGGTCATGGATAGATAGTTGGGTTGAGTTTGACCTGGATTAGGTAGACCAAGCCCTTTTTCGTAATTTTAGCTTTTCTTCGACATAGTCATTTTTGCATCATCTTGATGTCAACATGTGTCTTTCGTTGAGCTCGTTAACTTCCGTGACTACGTCGTTTGGAACCGATGTCGTATGATTCCACTGGACCCGGATTTGACTCAAACTGGAAATTGATTTATGACTTGGACTTCATTGCAAATTGGACTTTCACTTACCTTATATAAGCTCCACTTCATCGACTCAAAGGCTCAGATACCCCTGCCGACCCCTCGTCGGTCGGCCAGACTCCAGATGAGACCCCCGAGGCCCCATCAGGCCTAGAGGAGTGGATGTGATCACTCCATCGGAGAGCGTCTTGGACATACATGACATGGCATAGGAGTCTTCCTTTTTGAGAATTGTCACGCTTGTATATGTCATGCTTCGGCTGTTGGTAGCCTCATGTATGCTATGTTATGTACTAGACCAGATATCTGTTATGTAGTGGGCCTAGTCAGCAGATATCAATCTAATCCAGGACCTGAACATTGGACTGCTGTAAAATGTATTCTCAAATACTTGAGAAGGACTAGAGATTACGTGTTGATTTATAGCAGTGATGAGTTGATTCCAGTCGGATACACAGATTCTGACTTTATGTCAGATAAGGATTCTAGGAAATCCACCTCTGGTTATGTATTTATGCTTGGAGGTGGAGCTATCAGCTGGAGGAGTATAAAACAAGAATGTACCGCTGATTCAACCTCGGAAGCTGAATATGTAGCAGCTTGTGAAGCAGCTAAGGAAGCAGTATGGCTTAAAAGATTCCTTTTGGAACTTGGGGTGGTACCTTTGGTACAACAGCCACTCACAGTTTACTGTGACAGCAGCGGGGTAGTCGCTCAGTCAAAGGAACCCAGAAGCCATAAAAGCCAAAAGCATATACAGAGGAAGTATCACTTAGTCAGAGAGATTGTGCAGAGAGGTGATATTACTATTACCAAGATAGCCTTTGTGGACAATTTGGCAGATCCCTTTACTAAGCCTTTGACTACCAAAGTCTTTGAGCAGCATATAGAAAGGATGGGCATGAGATGCAACCCTGACTGGCATTGAGCCCAAGTGGGAGATTGTTAGATTTTGTGGACTCAATCCATCAGTTGATGTAATAAATTGATTAATTTCTTTATTTATCAATAAAATCATGCTTTGCTTTCATGAGATGAGTGTTATTTTACTAATTCATGCACATGACCAATACATATGACATAACGGTTCATGAGTTGAACCGGGTCCCATTAGTATATTAGATGTGATATATGTGCATGGATGAGATCCACACGCGGGAGATATATGTCACAAATGTTATACTTAAATAGCTTCACAACCAGTAATGAGACTGGGCATCTCATTTGACAAGGTTGCAGCACTTTGATCACTATAAAATAGTGTGATTTATCTCGATCATCAGAATGTAAGATTCTGGATCACGGTGCTGGTACATTGGATGTATTGAAGGACCATGAGATGCACCTTATGGAATTCCGTCTCAATAATAAGGTATGCTCTCATAATTCCCTAGCAATAGGCTCTCAATCCTGAGACATTGATGAACTCAAGTTTCTATCTATTCATTTGCTTTGAGTCACCAATGAGTGAGGCCGACTGTAGGTTAACACCTCGGTGTCTTGGGTATGTGGTAGTAGAACTGTGGGAACGTTGAATGATCAAGATGGAATCTATCTCTATTATCCCCTTGTGCCAATTAATGGATTTGTCATTAGTAAGTGCGCACCCTTCTCAATTAAGAGTTAATTGGATGGTACTGATGATTACTATGATTAATTGGGGCTCAAAGATAATAAGATGTGGAACTTAGATTAGAAGAGACGGATTTATTCCAATTGATCCACGGATATTGATAGAGGGGCCTACTTGTGGTAATTGGGAAGTTTAGGGTCTTCATTGTAATTTATTCCTAAGACTGGAGTGCAATTGCATTTATATAGTGGTGTTATTTGCAATTAACTGAGGGCCTGGATTGCACATGAGATGTGGGGTCGCGGCGTTCCAGTTGGAGCCAGCTTTCTAAGGAATCCCTAGTGGTCCCCACGCTAGCCCAAGTTATTGGAAAATACTAATCCGACTCGAACTCTAGAAAGAAGGGATAAGAAAGGAGAAAGTTGTTAATTGCTTTGGAAGTAAGACTTCTATTTCAATTAGGCAAGGACGAGATTTGAAAGTTTATAAAATCTCCTTGGACGTTCAAAAGAGTCTCTCTCACGCCCAAAACCCTTTCGTGCAAGAGTTGCACGAGTTCCTCTCTCCTTCTTTCTTCTAGTTCCTTGGAGTTTCGAGTTGGGATTTCTCCTGAAGATTCTACCATTCTTCTTGAGAAAAGAAATCCAATTCGGGTCATAGCGTGGAAGGCTAAGAGGTGTTGAAGAAATCCATTAGAGCACTGTGGATCTCCAAAGGTATGATCTACTTCTTGCATGTCGTAGATTATTATGGATGTTTAGTGCTGGTAGAATATTTACTGTACATGGTCACGAGATTGAGGGTAATGCATCCTGGATTGGGTTTTGGTCTTATGGATAGTTAATTCCTTTGTCAAGTGGGTTAAAAGTTTTGAAAATCTATCCACGAGACCCACCTACTTCCAACAGACGCTTGAAGAAATTGCCAAGGAAAAAGTCATAAAACAATTGATTGAAAAGATGAAAAATATCACTAATTTCTTCTACCAATCTAAAGACTTGTTTCAATGATGAAGAAGTTTACGAGCAATCATAAACTGCTACGGCCTGGCATTACTCAATTTGACACTCACTTTATAGCCATTAGGGGTTTTTATAAGTATAGAGGAGGGCTTCTCAAACTCATTAAATCAGATAAATTGATAAATTTTAAATGGGGAATATGGCCAACTCTCCAATCAGAAGAAGTATACAAGACCATTGAGTCCAATAAGATTTGGCCTCATGTTAGAAATTGCTTAAATGCTCTTGAGCTTGTAATAATGTTCTTTGATTGGTCGATAGTGATGATAAGCCAACTATGGGCTTTTTGCATAAGGCCGTGGAAAGAACAAAAATGGCTATTCAAGTAAATTGTAAATATTATACCAAATATTAGAAGACCATCGACAATCATTGGGTGCACCAATTGCACCATGACTTACACATTAATCGTAAGTGGAGACTGATTTCTTGTTGCGTTCATTGTTGTATTCTTCTTAACACATTATTCACTTAAAATTTTGCATCTAAGAGGTTAATTTTTCAATTCACAATTTTGATATGAATCTTTGGATTGAAGATAACTAATGGAATTCAAGTGGAGTTGAAGAATGTTATTGAAAAACTAGCAAATGAAACTGATAAAGCAATTAGGGCAACTAACCAAGTAAGTAAATTGAACATTTGAGATCTGATATGGTACTTTTGTTTTTTCATTTTAAAATATGTCATTATTTATTCATAACAGTTGATAATACTTTTTCTTTTTTAATGTTATTAGATTGATATATATATATATATATTGAAGGTATAGGAAGTTTTGGCACCACCATTGCGCGAAGAAGCTGTCACACAGACATATCTTAGTAAGTTTTGTAAACTGTAAATAGTAAATTATATTTTCATTATTCAGAAATTAAAAAATTGAATGTCTAATCCTATTTTCTTTTATTTTCAGTGATATGGTGGTTGAATTAAGAGAGAGTGCTTCAGTACTAAGGATGATTGCAATCAAATCCTTAGTCAAACTACATCATCGTCAAACTAGGAAAGAAATTGGAGAACCTTTTCTTTTATCTATACGAAAGTAAGAAACAAAATGATATTGAATAGTTTGAATAAATTAGTCTACATCCACTATAACCTCGAGCTCCATAATCAAAATCGAAGAAGAAGAGCATTTGATGATCAAGAAGATTACTTTTGCCCAATTAATTTTGATTATATTATTTTGGTCGAAGATGATTCGCTAGATGAGTTGCTAGAGGATGTAGAAGAGCCATTATTAGTTTAAAATCTAGAGCTAGCGGAGATGTTGAGGACTTGACTTGAAAGAAATATGAGCCAATGAACGCCTCTGAAAGATTATAAGAGATTAATTTGATACAGCAACGAAGGGGTACTATGGTTGACCCTACAGAGGTAAAAAGAAAGGAGGTGGGTGAGGAAAGTGAGTCAAGTATCTCTACATCGTCCTCATAAGTGAGAATTCCTTTTAACTCTCCCGGGAATGGTGCTAGGGATGGTGGTCACTGTGGAGATGATAACCTAGCAATGTATGAAATAGTGGAGCATTTCCTGCTCCTCCGGACTTAGATCTCCATCATGGCTATGTAAGATCAGTCTCATAGACTGAGACAGGGATTGGTAGTAGCATCGGTTAAGGAGGGGGGAAGGTATTTCAGTAGGCAATGTTGGCTAACAATAGGTCATGTATGGATATAACCCTAATTGGCTACTACAGCTACCTCTAGTTCCATCGTCACAACCGTGGTATGAGCAAAAGATGATCCAATGTGAGCCCCCAAAATCTATTTTTTGTTCCTCATCAATTTTTTGAATTAAATTTGGGCCTCCAATTATCTTAATCTACTGAGCATAGCTTATCGTACTATGAAGAGATTTTCATTCCTCAGTAACAATATCAATATAGCCAAGGGTATGTGAGTGCAATGGAAGAGTTTGGATCTTATTACTGTACTGAAAAAGGGGAAATGATGATGAAAATGATCTCGAGCCTAGATGACACTCCACTTAGAATTAAGGTGTGCATTCATTCTCTTTAATTGCTTTAATGATTTATTTTATTGTCATTATGTACTATGCAATATCAGTGCTCATGTTCTTGAATTTCACAACTTGCTTGAATGATGACTGATGAATTATGATAAGGATATATACTATACAAGATACCAACACTATATATAAATTACAAATAAGCTATATTTTCTAAAATTTTACACCAATAGATAGTTCATAAGTCATAATTATGGTTCTTACAAAAAAAAATCACAATTTCATACAAGACAATGATACGAGATGTCATAACTTAAGAGGACTGATAATTTGATTTATAATTGTTACTAATGAAAAAAAACATTGTTTTCTGGCCTGTCTAATATTTTGGATTTTTTGGATATTTTTCTATTTTTCTTTGGATTAAAAAAATTCACATCGCGATGATCGTGATGGATTGGGAACTACGACTGATACCGATAATATATTGGTTTCTGGAACCAACCGATACCGTTATTCTTTATCCATGTTCTTGACTGTAAGGCTTAAGTTTCTTTTCTTGTAAGCTCTGTATTTGACCTTCTTGTCGAAAGACATGGCTATACGAGCTTAATATAGCTCGATGCTCTATCGAGTAGCAAGCCTTTTCTCATCAAGGCTTCTAATTCTTGAAATCTGAGCTTGGAATTCTTTTCTTCAGTGTATTTGTTTATCACATCTACTTAAAGAGAAGGAAGTTGAATTTCCAAAGGTATCACGGCTTTATAGCCATAAACTAATGAATATGGTGTTGATTTAGTTGGATGATGGACTGTAATTCTATAGGCCCATAGAGCTTTAAGAAGTTTGGCACTCCAATTCTTTTTGTTATTAGAGATCATTTTCTTTAGAATTTTACAAATAGTCTTGTTGAAAGCTTTAGCAAGTCCAAGTCCATTACCAGCATGGTTGTATGTTGTGGAAGGACAACATTGGATTTCGTAATTGTCACAGAATTTATAGAATTTGTCATTGTTGAAATGAGGACCATTGTCATGATATAGGTACCCCAGAATGACAAATAATATAGGTCTTCAAGAAGCTGAGGACCGTATTTGTTTTGATTTCTCCAAGAGACACTGCTTCTGCCCATTTGGGGAAGTAATCTGTCATGGCCAAAATGAATCGATGACTACGTTTTGATGGTGGATTGATTTTATCCAACGATGTTTATACCTTAAACTTCAAATGGCCAAGAGGTTTATGTAGGATGTTGATATTCAAGGGGTTAATAAATGTAATTACCATGGATTTGGCATTCATTACATCTTTTTTTGTAAAATTGATGGAGTTAGACACCATGGTAGGCTAGTAGTAACCTAACCTTCGAATCTAATCATAAAGCTTTAGTTTGGTCTAGTTGTCACAACTTGAGCCTAGAAATCGGGGGTTAGTAAAATCCTAACCTGTGACACACGTACTTCCGTGCATGTATACCTCGACCTAGTCAAAGTATACGCACATAAGGGATGTTTACACGTGCCAATCAAGTGTATGCGAAAACTATACGTATCATAGCAAGCAAGGTAAATGTTAACAAAATGACATTAATTACAAAATGTATAATACAAAATGAAGAGATAGCTCCTTAAAGACTAATATAAAAAGATATACAAGAAACAAAACAAAACAAACAAAACAAAAGGAAAGGCAATAGATGGATGCAATGCCAAGCCGCTTTCCGTGGGAGTGATCAAGACTACTCCTCTAGCCCTGATTGGGTCTTCTGAATCTCTCCTGGAGTCTAGCCGACCGACAAGGGGTCAGTAGAGGAATTTGGGCCTGTAACACCAAGAACAACCAATGAGTACGACGACTCAGCAAAGTATAAGCTCCAATAAGTTAACACGCGTTGTGTCTAGCAAAATAATTAACAGTTAACAATTAACAATGCATAGAGATTATGTTCGTATACTAGGCAAGTTATACATATCAAGAAACATGCTGTAAGAATCATAAAACAGATAAATTGGCTAGGTGGCTACTACGTTTGCCATATTCTCCCAATCGAGAGTAATCATTACGAGAACACTATTAACCGGGCCAGGGTACGAATGGGTCTCTGGTTCCCGGGGTTTGGAATCCCAGGACAGTAACACTCTGCAGAGGCAATAACAGTCTATGCCACAGTCAACCCCGTTGGGTATCCTGAGGCTAAGGCTGAGTAGAGCCAGACTAATAAATCTGTCATGGGGTATGATGCACGTCAATCAATGTCAATCAATCAGTCAACCAATGTCAGTCAATGTAATTCAGTACAGTACAAGTCAAGGCATAGTCAGGCAATACAGTACGTGCATCATTTTGGATTAATGCCGTTACAAGTCACAATTAAACAATTATAAGTCGAACAAGGAACAAGACAAAAAGCATAGAAGGCAACTGTTTCTGCCCGGGATTTACCATGGACAGAGCCCTTAGGGATTATCCAATTGTCACCCCAACACAAAATGCGTACCATATGAATAAGAGGGCAAACCCGAAGTTAATATGCAATGTAATTCGGATTATTGTAGGAATCAAGATCTTTTACTAACCAACCCTATCTTAGTTGTCCTTTGTTACTAATCATATATGATGATGTAGTTTTAAGTTATTCGATACACAGTTGCTCATTTGGGAGTGTTGCACTTTATCAATAAACGTGTATCGAAGTCCTTTAAACTAGCACTCAAAGGGAGGTGCTTAACAATTGGACAACGCGCATGAATGCGTCACAGCCCACAAAACCATTCATGTATTTAAGGTAATTCGTTGGACAAGGTATATGTTTGAGCAGTCCATGGGGAAGGCCCTATATGGTCTCATCATGAACCTAGAGGTGGCATAAAAGGTCTTATGGTGTTATAGGAACAAGGGGAGGAAAATGAGTAAGCATAGGATTCAGTTGAACCTTAATTCTCTCAGAGCAGAAATGCATCAGAGCCGACCGGTTGGCTCTGAAGCCTGATCTGTTGAATTTCAGTTCTGGGAGTGTTCAATCGGTTGGACCCCAGTCCCAATCAGTCGGACTACAGAGTTCTGTACAGAACAGGGTCACGGTATTACATGATTTCCATTGACAAAAACGACCTATATCAAGGTCATACATGACAAAAGGGCCGTCAAACACCCCACACTTACGAGAAAGAATAGAAGAACATAACAATCAATGTGTATCAACATGTTTTCATCCATACTGTGCTTATATTTGCCTTAAACACGCTCTTTCCTTAATTTAGTTGTTTTTAGGCCCAAACGATCACGGAGATGCAATCCTAAAACCATGCATGTCAAGAATAAGCAAAAGAGAACCAGTGCATGCGGTGCAATCACAGTTTAAACACAGAATGGAGATTGTAAGTCAACTACTCACCTTAAACGAATCATGAAGATGGGCAAGGATCTCGTCCACGGCGAGGAGACAAGAAAGAAGAAAGTGAAGACGAGAGAGAGACGTCAGGTAGAGAAGATACCGGCGAACCCAACGAAAAGGCACATAGCCGGTGTAAAAGAATTCTCCCCTTTCTCTACGTTGATTGCAAAGAAAAAGATGAAGAAGAAGAACAAGAAGAGAAGATGGAGAGCAGGGAGAACAAGTGAAGAAATGAGAAAGAGAAAGAGACCTGAAGTGCAGGAGAAGAAAATGAGGGAGAGAAAGAGGCAGTGGTTACATTTTATATAAGATAAGAATTACCAATTTGCATACAAGTCCAACAGTCCGGAAGAATTATAGCTTGAGTCGATTGACGGTCCAACGGAACAAACTACCTCGTTTGCATACGAGCCAGTTACGGAAGTTGACGAGCTCAATGAAATACAGTGTTGACGCCGAGATGATGCATGAATGAAGAGCTTGCACAAAATCAAAAATTATGGAAAAGGGCTCGAGACGGTTTAAACCAAGTTTAACTTAACTCAACTCCTTCTCTAAGACCCGAAATGAATCGTAAAAGAATAAATCCAGAAGCTTAACTTAAAGTCGCTGTAATTAGTATTGACACCTCATTAATTAATCGTTAAACTGAATTAAACTGGGCTGGAGTGTTGCACTAATGATCACCACATAGGCTAGAATGAACCTTTTTTGAGTACTTGATTTGCTTCTTTTGGTGACAAGCAGCAGAGAAGAACTCCATCATATGACTTGCGGTGTAGAGCCTTTGAAGGCAAATCAAAGTGAAATTTTAGAGGTCGTGTTTGAATACTAGTTCTGTCCTTAGCATTCTTTGGCAAGACTCCATGGAGAATCTAATCAATAAAAAGGTCTATCTAGTCTCTAAATGATTTTTGGAAAGACCAAACTCGATTCTTGATCACATCAAAGTAATCTGTTATTGCTTTATAAGTATCAAGTGGAGGTAGAAGTTTTCTTTCGACTACTTTTAATGCCATTTTGTCAGTTTTAGGGATTAACATTGATGCTGCTAATATTGTTAGTGTATCTAGTTTGACATTTTGATGTCTTGGAATATGATGGAATTCGATTAACAAGAATCTCCCATTGATTCACAAGCTTTGTTAAAGAAGGGAAACAAATCTAGTTTCATCACTTCATATTCAAGATTTATTTGTCTGATTACATTTTGTAAATTTCTATAGACTCCAAGCATATTGGTGCCTGACTCCAAGGATAGCTCGAGACCCATAATCAATGTTATGTATTTTGCCATACTGTTTATACATTGATTAATGAGAAGGAATGGGGGACATAAAATCGTTCTAGGTCACAGAAAATGATTCCCACCCTTGAAACTGGATCTCCTAACTTATTAGTTCTGGAAGCTCCATCAAAATGCATGATCTAATATAAGTCTGGATCAATGATGGGTATCCATATTTGTTTAACAAAGAAGACCAGCTCATCAGGTCAACGCTTGTGAACTAGAAGACGATGCTTGTTGTTGTTGTGTCCAATCCGATTCAACAAAAGGCAAAGGATTTGGATGAATCTCTGGAGGTAGTGGAAAAGAAGAAGGATCACTAGATCAACCACCACTTGCACTCTGTCTATGTAGATCATAATGAGCCACCAATAGTGTGTTGAGACCATGTTTGATGTTAAAAGTACCCATCTTAAGATCAAAATTTTCTCCAAAACTCTCATCCTCATCAGAGGGGTATTCATCAATAAAGTAATCATCAATCCACCGACCATCTTCGAAGTTAGAGAAGTCTAACCAATCCTCCTTATCATCTGAATTAGGAGGTAAACCATTTATGAGTCTTTGAAAATGCATAATTTTATACACATTTTGACCCATTTTAAGGACTTATGGAGTTAAAAGAGCCTCGTTTAGTGTGATCTTGTGGTTTCATATTTTAAAAACACTGTAGTGCATTCCTGTATAATTTGCTTCAAAATCACACTTTTTGCATACATTCATGAAGCCTGCTATTTTTAGAAAGTCTATTTTTAGGAAGTTTTGTGAAAATTTATATTCTCCTGAATTAAATTCAATTTTAATCATCATTAGTTCATTCACATATAATCATGGAAAATGGTGTGCATTTTCATTGGCGTTTCATGAGAGATGGGCCCACAGTCATGCATTTATGATCTTAGGGGTAAAATTGTCTTTTCACATGAATTCACATTTATTTTGTAGGAAATTCATAATATGGGTCCCATTTGCAAAGAATTGAGGCAAGGAATTGATTTTCAAAAGAAAAGACAGAAGAATTGAAGAGAAAAAGAAATTGGAAGAAAAATGCAAAATTTGGCTACATGGTCCCACACACATGCATATGTGTGGGGTATACAGTTGGAACATCCAAGATGGGGTCTATTTACTTGTTGCATATTTTTAAGAGAATTTGAAGAATATCTCATCAAAGATGGACAAAGAAAGCTACATAGGAGTTGTTTTTGAAGAAGGAGAATATTTAAAAGAAAAAAATTAAAAAATTGCCAAGCAAGCTATTCCATGTCCAATACATTGATTTGAATTAGATTTTAGTTCAAAAATAAAGGGAAAAAAAATCAAGGGATAATTATCTAAAAGATCTCTTTGAGTTTGGAGCCAACAAGGAGAACTTTCTAAAAAAAGAAAGTTAACAATGCAAAGAGATAAAAGGGAAAGAAAACGAGCCATGTGTGCAGTTGTTTTAAATTTGATTCAAGTGCCCTTTTCTAAGTTGTAAATCTAATTTTCAGTTTACTAATTTGCTGGTGGCTAACAACGTGCAAAAATCTAGATTGAAAAAGTGACAATTCTAAATTGAAATTTCAGGTCAACAATTTTTTTAGTTTCATCATAAATTCTGGACTGTTTTCACTTGTTTTTCAAATCTGAATTCAAGTTTTAAAAATTGTTGGAAACTTCAGATATTCAACTATTATAAACATGTGCACAACTAGTTACTAAAATTCGTCCAACAATGGCCCGTTAACACTATTTTCTGCACACTTCTGGACTGATTTCACTTATGATTCAAATCTGATTTCAGAACTTAAAAAAACTACTGTGAACATCAAGTATTTACGTGTGCAAATCTGATTTGTAAAAGACGTCCACTATGAGCTTATTTTAGACTAGTTTCTGCACAAAGTTAAGACTGATTTTCAATTCTGAATTCTATTCAACTTGATTTTCAAATTCTGATTTCCTTTGGTGACAAGCAGAACGACAAAATTTCACACAATGAAGTACACAAATTAGTCATGTCAAATTCAGGTTTGTCTTGATTTAATTATGAAACTAACACAACTCAAAATTGGATGTCTAAAACTTTGCATGACCATCACCCCTAAACATGCTTCTGAAAATTAAAATATGCATGATTCTAATGTAAGGTACAAAAGTAAATATTACTAAACACAACTATGCAAGAACCTAGTGTGTAGAAAATTTAAATAAAGTGCAGGAATTCAAAAAAAGGTGTAAAAATTTAAAGTTGCAAAAATTTAAGATTAAAAGTACAGTAAAATAAAAAAATTGCAGGAAGTCAAAAGCGGTAAAAACAGGAAGTCAAAGGCGATAAACAATTGAAGTTAAAGGCAGTATATTCACTCAAAATTCTCTCTTAATCTAGGCTTAAAATTTCTTAAAGTATGCTCTTATATTTGGGTCATCAATCCAAACAAGAAAAACACAAATCAAGCAATCATACAATCATAAGAATAAGAAGAATATTAAGATGAATATTATTTAACTAGTATGAGAATCCTTTACACAATATGAAAAAACTAAAACAAAAGATTACACATGCTATGATGGAAAAGAATTCCTCCTTCTAGTTGATCTTCAAGGTAGGTGGTGTGGCTTTAGGGCTAAGCCTCCTTGATGACTTTAAATATAGAGAACAAGAAAGGGAGAGGTGGAGTCTAGAAATTCTAGAAGTGGGAGGTGGGTAATTCTTCCATGAAGAATATGAGAGAGGAGGTGCCCTATTTATACTTTTTCAAGTCCTTCTCATTCTCAAACTTTAAAGTCTTAAAAATAATAAAAAAAATTGAAAGAAAATGGGCTCCATACAAAGCATTAGGCGTAACTTCTTCTTGGAGATTTTTTTTCAATTTTTTTCCTTGCTTGCTTTGTTTGGAAGTTCCTCTTGGAATGTTCTTTCTTTTCTTGTGTAACACTTCGACCCAACTTAATCTGGTTTAGCAACTAATTAATGACGAATTAGTTGTTGTAGGTGTTTTACCCTTGTTTTTGTTTCATCCCGAGTCATGGATAGGTAGTTGGGTTGAGTTTAACATATATTAGGAAGATATAAGCCCTTTTTTGTAATTTTAGATTTTATAAGACGTTGTCATTCATATATCATCTTGGCGTCAACATGTGTCTTTCGTCAAGCTCGTCAACTTTCGTAACTGACTCGTATGTGAACGACGTCGTTTATTTCTGTTGGACCGTTAATTGACTCACATTATAATTAGCGTAAGCTTTTGGACTTCTCTATAAATTGCTTCATTATTATCCTTATATATATGCACCGACTTTCATCTCCCTTTCTCTCTTCAATGTCCTCTTTCTTCTTTCGTTTCTTCTTCCCTTCCTCTCGACTCTCTTCTTCTATGATCGATCAACAAAGAAAGGGAAGAGCCGTTGCATCTCTCCGAATAACTAAGCTTCATTATATATATCTGATTTTGTTTTAGTATGCCTTCCTTTGTTATGCAATGATACCTACAGCTTCCGTGTACATGTATTGGCATGTATGAAATTCCTTTGTGCGTGTGCATTTAGACAGGGTCTAAGTGTATATGCACGGGAGTACGTATGTAACTGGTTAGGTTTAGTCTTAATGCCTGATCTCTAAGGTTCGGGTTGTGACATATGTATTGTATGGTATTAAAGCATTGTTGCTCTAGCTGATAAGTATGTAGGCATGTAGGAGCATGGTGAGGATACGACTTCACAGAGTTGACTTTATAGCCTACTACCGTGTTCTGTTAGGGACATGTAATGAGCAATGCCTTGTATTTGAATATTAACCTTTGCATTTCACAAGCTATGGCTTCTAGCTCAGGTAGTAACAACAATCATGGGGACAATGAAAGTGGATTAGCTCCTCCACAATAGCCACAGAACCCGGACGATCACTTCCTTGCAATGTTGCAAGCGACCCATTCCTTGCAAGCACAAGTCATCTCTCTCGTGGACAAGCAGAGTTAAGCATCCGTTCCACCTCACGTGGAGCAGCAGGTGGTCTTCCAACTGAAGGAAAGCTATACCAACACATTTTACGACAAGTTTAAAAAACGTGGAGCCACTGAATTCTATGGGAATGAAGATGCTTTATAGGTCGACCAATGGATAGAGCATATAGAGGATCTATTTGAGGTGGTGATGTGCACCAACAAGCAGAAAGTAGGACTGAGAGCTTCAATGTTTCGTGATGTAGTGAAGACATGGTGGAAAAGTGTGAAAGAGTCGTATAGGGACTTATCGAATGCAACAATTTGGGAGACATTCAAGAAGCAATTCAAAAGGAAATTTATCTCAGCCTATGTACATAGAGCCAAAGAAGTCGAGTTCTTAGCTTTGTGCCAGCAGCAGATGGCAGTGGCAGAATATGTGCATAAGTTCACACAGTTGTCACACATTGCCGAGGACATGATTAAGACGGAAGAAAAGAAGGTTAATTGATTTATTGATGGCCTAAATCCTAAGTACAAGAATCATGTGACAGCCTTCCAATGGTTAGCTACTTTTGATGATGCCGTGGATCGAGCTTATGTTGTAGAGGCCAACATACAAGAAGAAAGAGCTGTTGATTCCAAGAGGCATGCGCCATTTAGTATGAGGGGGCAAGCAAAAAAAAAAAAAAAAGATGAAAGGCAAGCAAGGTACCACCAGTTCCACCGGTGTGACTTATGAGCATTGTGGCAAAGGCCACAAGTTGGAGCAATGCTGGAGAAAGACAGGAGCTTATTTGATGGCCAACTGTCCAAGGCACTAGTCTTTCCAATCCCAACAATCCAAGCCAATTGCTTCTACAGTTTTAGGCAGAGCTAATACTTTGACAGCCCCTGGCAAACCCTAGCAATCTCATCAAGGCCAGAAACCGCAACGCCAAACTGCTTGCGTTTATGCAGCTACCCATGAAACTGCCGAGGAGGCGAACGTGGTGGAAGGTACTATCTTGATTTCCCAAGCTGAGGCTATTGCATTGTTTGATTCGGGGTCTATGCGTTCGTACGTAGTACCTCATTTTGCCGAGCAGCTATGGCAGCTGCCTAAGCCGTTATTGTATGTGTTGGTGGTGTCTACTCCTATTGCCAAGAGGGTGGAGTGTAGTGTATACTACCCCTAATGCGATGTGCAGATCGAAGGTTGTCAACTCCCAGTTGACCTAATTTTGCTGTCAATGCTGGTCTTCAACGTGATCCTTGGAATGGATTGGCTTGGCGATATCGTGCCTATGTGAATTGTTACAACAGGAGGATTTACTTCGATTTAGGCAATGGGTTTCGTTTCGAGGGAAATCAGAAGAAATGCCCAAGGTGTGTTATCTCTGCATGCAAGACGGATCAACTGATACGCAAAGGGTATGAGGCTTCATTGCCTTCATCTCAGAGAAGAAGGATTTGAAGCAGCTTGGAGAGATTCCAGTGATGTGTGATTTTTCGAATGTCTTTCTCGATGACATACTGGAGTTACCTTCTGTATGAGAAGTGGAATTTGCCATCGATGTTATTCTGGGCACAGCACCAATCAGTAAGGCCCCATACCGTATGGCCTTAGTAGAATTGTTGGAATTGAAGAAGCAATTACAGGATCTTTTGGATAAGGGTTTCATATGCCCGAGTGTTTCACCTTGGGGAGCACCAATGTTGTTCGTTAAAAAGAAAGACGGCACTTTTCGAATGTGTATAGATTACCGGCAGTTGAATAAGGAAACAATAAATAATAAGTATCCTCTGCCACAGATTGATGAGTTGTTGGATCAACTTCAAGGTGCCACCCATTTATCCAAGATGGATTTGAGATCTGGGTATCACCAGTTAAGGGTAAAGGAAGATGACATTCTCAAAACTGCCTTCAGGACACGATATGGACATTATGAATTTCTTGTGATGCCGTTTGGATTAACCAATGCACCTACCGCTTTTATAGTTTTGATGAATCGAATTTTTGTTCTTTTCTGGGATCAGTTTGTTGTTATGTTCATCGATGACATTTTGGTGTACTGAGGAGCATAAGGATCATTTGAGAAAAGCCTTGTAACTGTTGAGAGAACATCATTTATATGCCAAGTTGTTGAAATGTGATTTTTAGCTTGAGCTGGTAGCATTTCTTGGTCATATCATTTCACGAAAAGGATTGGTGGTTGATCCGGCGAAAGTTGAGGCAGTTGTGAATTATCCCAGCTCAAAAACGGTGACAGAGATTAGGAGTTTTCTTGGACTTGCAGGATATTATCGATGATTTGTTCAGGACTTCGCTAAGATCTCCGCTCCATTGACCAAGTTGACTCGGAAGACTGTTCCTTTTCTTTGGACTGAGGAATGTGAAGCTAGTTTTCGAACATTGAAGGAAAAGCTCACGATTGCACCAGTACTGACTCTACCTGATGGGAGCGAAAGGTTTGTAATTTATTCTGATGTTTCCAAAGTCGGTTTGGTTAGTGTTCTAATGCAGCACGGCAAAGTGATTGCGTATGGATCGAGGCAACTCCGAGAGCATGAGAAGAACTATGCCAAACATGATTTGGAATTAACAGCTATTGTATTTGCTTTGAAAATTTGGAGACACTATCTGTATGGCATGAAATTTGAGGTACATTCAGACCATCATAGTTTACAATATTTGTTCACACAGCATGAGTTGAATATGAGACAGCGTAAATGGCTTGAATTCATTAAGGATTATGATTTTCCAATTAAGTACTAATCAAGGAAAAGCGATGTGGTAGCCGATGCACTTAACAGGAAATCAGGAACTTTAAATGTGTCCGATCATCTTGTTGAAGTGAGATTGGTAGACAACTATGTGATGCTGTCAAGTACTCTGGTCTTCCAACCTGAAGTGACTCAACAATGTAAGGACCAGCAATTCGAAGATTTGACATTGAAGAGAATCTATGATCATATTGGAGATCGACTTGACTTCCGACTAGAGGATGGTGTACTGTATTTTCAGAAAAGATTGTGTGTACCAGCCATTGAAGAATTAAAGGAGCAGTTGATGACAGAGGCACACTATATGCGTTAAGCGATGCATCCAGGAAGTACGAAGATGTACTGGAACCTAAAGGATCGATTTTGGTGGAACAACATGAAGAGAGAAATCGCAGGGTTCGTCGCTAGGTGCTTAACTTGTCAGAAAGTGAAAGTAGATCATCAGAGGCCTCCAGGTTTGTTGCACCCATTACACATACCGCAGTGGAAGTGGGTGCATATTACCATGGACTTTGTTTCTGGGTTACCTCTGATGAGTAAGAAGAACAACGCCATTTGGGTAATCGTGGACCAGTTGATGAAGTCAGTACATTTCATCCCTTTCAGGAAGGGTATGACATTTTCAGAAATAGCTAAGAAGTTTGTGGATGAGATCGTCAGACTCCTTGGTACGCCCGTGTCGATTATGTTTGATCGTGACAGCTGCTTCGTTTCGTCGTTTTGGAAAGCATTCCAAGAAGCTATGGGTACCAAGTTAAGATTCAGCATAGCGTATCACCCTCAGATAGATGGATAGTCGGAACAGACGATTCAGACTTTAGAGGACATGTTATGGGCCAGTGTATTAAGCTTTGAGAAGGAATGGGATGCACATCTCTCATTATGCAAATTCGCCTATAATAACAGTTTCCATGAGAGTATTGGTATGGCTCCCTATGAAGCCTTGTATGAGTGCAAATGCCAAAGTCTTGTATGCTGGGAAGAAGTCGAAACGAGAAGTTTCCACGGACCGATGATTATTGCGGAAACTACTGAGAAAGTATAGAAGGCAATAGAGAATTTGAAGGCTGCCCAGTCGAGACAGAAGAGTTTATGCAGATACCCATCAAAAAGCTTTGGAGTTTAAGGTAGGTGATTGGGTATTTCTGAAGGTCTCGCCGATGAAGGGTACTATACGATTCGGCCAAAAAGGCAAGTTAGTGCTGAGATACGTTGTGCCGTTCGAGATCATGAGTCGAATTGGTGATTTGGAGTACAGATTAGCTCTACCAGTCGAGTTTTTTGGAGTACATGATGTATTCCATGTGTCGATGCTTCGCAGGTATGTTCGAGACCCTACCCACATCATTCGATACGATGATGTGCAGATATGGCCGAATATGACATACGTTGAGCGTTCGCACCATATCATGGGAACCAGAGAACAGATCTTGCGTACTAGAACAATTCGATGGGTCAAAGTGCTATGGGAACATCACAGTCCTGACGAAGCCAATTGGGAATTGGAAGAACAAATGGTGCGACAGTATCCCCACCTCTACACGCAGGACGTGTTCATTCCGAGGACGGAATAATTCTTAAGTGGGGGAGGATGTAACACTCCGACCCAACTTAATCTAATTTAGTAAGTAATTAATGACGAATTAGTTGTTGTAGGTGTTTTGCCCTTGTTTTTGTTTCGTCCCGGGTTATGGATACGGAGTTGGGTTGAGTTTAACATATATTAGGAAGATAAAAGCCCTTTTTCGTAATTTTAGATTTTATAAGATGTTTTCATTCATGCATCATCTTGGCATCAACACGTGTCTTTCGTCGAGCTTGTCTACTTCTATAACTGACTCGTATGTGAACGACGCCGTTTGTTTCCGTTGGACTGTTAATTGACTCAAATTGTTATTAGCGTAAGCTTTTGGACTTCTCTATAAATTGCTTCGTTCTTATCCTTATATATATGCACCGACCTTCATCTCCCTTTCTCTCTTCAACGTCCTCTCTCTTCTTTCGCTTCTTCTTCCTTTCCTTTTGACTCTCTTCTTATATGATCGATCGAGCAAGAAAGGGAAGAGCCGTTGCATCTCTCCGAGTAACTAAGCTCTGAGTGTGTTCTAAGGTAAGAGTTGGGTTCTTGCTCATCCTTATGAGTCTCATCTTCTTCTTTTTTTACTCAACTCTATTTTCTTTCTTCTTGGCATGCATGGTGTTCGGATTGCATCTTGACGGGTGAATTGAGCCAAATGACAACGAATTCATGGAAAAAGTTTGTTCGACGCAAGTATAAGCATGATTTGGATGAACACATATTGGTACACTGTGATTGTTATTAGTTTCCTTCAATCTCACAAGTATGTCATGATTTACAGCCCTTGTGTTTGTAATTATATGTCTTGATTTCCGTTGTGCACCACAGGTTTCACTTTAGTCAGTCTATAACATAATAGACTGCTCGACCGATCGAGCATAGGGTCCGATCGATCGGACACATTCAAAACCAAAGTCCAACCGATCGGGCTTTGGAACAGACCAATCTGCCCTGAAGCACTCTACTTCAGGAGATTACATCTGTACACTGAAATCCCTGTGTGCTGATTTCTATCCTCCTACCTTGCACATCAACCAAGGAACTTTTAATCTATATTCTCGGGCCCTGTGGCTCGTGATTAGAGACGATAAATAAAGGTAGGCATGAAATAGACCTTATAAGGCCTTCATATTAGAATGGTAGGAATCCTTAACTTGCCCAATGGAATATGAGAATCACATGAACAGTCTTGAGGGCTGTGACGCATTCATGTGTGTATTGTTGAGTGTTAAACACCTCCCAATGGGTGTTGGTTTAAGGGACTTCGATACACTTTCCTAATATAATGTAACACTTGCGAAAGACAACTGTGTATCGGATAACTTAACACTACATCATCATGCACGGTTAGGAACATTAGATAACTAGATCAGAGTTGGCTAGTAAATGATCTTGATTTTGAGCAAAACTGAGTTGCATGACATCTTGATTAACGCTTATTGACCTCCACTCTTCTGTATGGCTTGTATAGCCTCATTAGGCCCTTTTGCTATGGTAAATTCAATTTGTTTTAGGTGGTTGCTATGTTTCCATTAACTTAAGCATTGTATGTATGAGTTGAACGTATGATATATGCTCGATATGGTATGCATGATTTACTCAAGTTCTAGTATTTCATTGGCTCCATTTGGTCAGGCACTACTCAGCGTCAGCCTTAGGATACCCGATGGGGTTGAATTTAGCATAGTATGTATGGCACCAATGCGGTAAGTTTATGTCTTAGGGCTTCCGGACCCCAGGAACCCGAGACCCATTCGTGCCCTGGCCCAGTCGATGGTGTTCTCAGTACGTAAGATCCCAAAAAGAAGTATATGGCAAATGTAGTAGCCACTTAGTTATATGCATCTCATGTATATATTGATTCTAATAGCATGTTTTATTGTTCTCACAATTGCCTAGTATACGATTCGGAGCTCTATGATTATCCGTTGTTGCTTATTTTGCTATATACAACATGCGTTAACTTGTTGTTGCTTATACTTTGTTGAATCATTGTATTCATGAGTTGTCCTTGGTGTTGCATGTTCAGATCCCTCAACCGACCCCTCGTCAGTCAATTGGACTTTAGGGGAGACCCTAGATGCCTCATCAGGGCTAAAGGAGTAGATGTAATCACTCCATTGGAGTGCAACATTGTCATGCATGCATAAGTCCTCCTTGATGAGGGATCCCTTTTGGTTTTGGTGTTGAATTGTAATCTGTAGTAAATGTATTCTAGCTCATTTTGTGTAACTCTGTACTCCGTCTAATCATTTGTAATCTTTTGTACTATATCTGATGATCTTTTAGTATGCCTTCCTTTGTTATGCAATGATACCTACAGCTTCCGCGTACATGTATTAGCACGTGTGAAATTTCCTTGTGCATCTGCATTTAGATAGGGTCTAAGTGTATATGCATGGGAGTACATATGTCACTGGTTAGGTTTAGTATTAACCCCCGATCTCTTGGGCTCGGGTCGTGACATCTTGTATGTGCCACATTGCATTGAGAACTTTGGAGAGATAATTTATGGATAAAAATCCTCTCTTGGAATCAAACTTGGCCCACATGAGGTGTAAGACTTTCCCTTTTATCTCTTTGCATTGTCAACTTTCCTTTCTTGGAAAGTTCTCCTTATTGGATCTAAACTCAAAGAGATCTTCTAGATAATTCTCCCTTAATTCTTTTTCCTTTATTTTTTCAAAAAAAATCTAATCCAAATCAATGTATTGGACGTGGAATAGCTTGCTTGGCATTTTTTTATTTTTTTTTCTTTTAAATCTTCTCCTCTCTAAAAAGAACTCCAATGCGGCTTTTCTTGTCTATCTTTGATGAGTAATTTTTCAAATTCTTTTGAAAATATCTTAAAAATATGCAACAAGTAAATGGACCCCATCTAGGATGTTCCACATGTGTACCTCACACATATGCATGCGTGTAGGACCATGTAGCCAATTTTTGCATTTTTCTTTCAATTTCTTTTTCTCTTCAATTCTTTTGTCTTTTCTTTTAAAAATCAATTCCTTACCTCAATTCTCGGCAAATGAGACCCATATCATCAATTTCCTACAAAACAAATGTGAATTCATTGAAAGACAATTTTACCTCTAAGATCACAAATGCATGACTGTGGGCCCATCTCTCATAAAATGCTAATGAAAATGCACACCATTTGTTATGATTATATGTGAATGAACTAATGATGATTAAAATTGAATTTAATTCATGAGAATATAAAATTCCACAAAACTTTCTAAAAATAGACTTTCCAAAAATGGCAGATTTCATGAATGTATGTAAAAACTATGATTTTGAAGCAAATTATGTAGGAATGCACTACAATGAATTTAAAATATTCGAAACCACTAGATCACATTGAATGAGGCTCTTTTAACTCCATAAGTCCTTAAAAATGGGTCAAAATTTGTATAAAAATATGCATTTTTAAAGACTCATCAACCATCCCATGAAATCCTATTACAACTAGATATTAGCAGTTCTTCATCATCTTTCGGCATTAGAATTATAAAGTTAGCCAAAGTAAAATGACCTTTGACCAACTTAAAAGGTTCTTCTGAAGTAGAAGCTTTTATAGCCTTTTTCTTCTTCCGTTCAACTTGTTTTTCTTGCTTAATCAAGCAGTTCTGGGTAGCATTTTCCAAATTCTTGAGTTGCCTTTTTAACCTTCTTTCTCTCTGTCATGTGGGTTTGGTTTTAACCTTCTCCCAGCCTTCATCATTTACTAAGTTTGGGTGGACCCACATTTTTTCTTCTAAAAAGGTTTTGACTGGTATCAAACCTCGTTTATCATGCATTGCATTGACAACATGAAATTCAATCGTTATTGGCTCCGATGGAGAATGCACAGCAACAGGTGCAAACTGTCCAAAGGAGATTATATTGATCAGAGCAGGATCATACTTTTGATCAAAAGTTATCACTCCATTCTTTCACATCTCATTGACTTTCTCTTTTAGAATGAAGCAGTCTTTGAGAGGATGGGACACGATCTGGTGGTATGTACAATAGCTAATGTCATGCCCCGATCCCGAGAATTGGGGATTTGAGTGGGCCCCCAGGACGTGGATTCGTAATCCCGTAGTAATCCGTGCCCTAAAACATTATGCACGAATTTCTACAAAGGAGATTCTACAGGAACGTGTGAGGAATACCAACACACGTAGGAATTTGACTCATCATAACGAACTCCTATAAAATACTCTGCAAGGATCAAAAGCGAAATAAGAGAAACATATTCCACAACATGCATGTATAGATATAGATATTTAAGTCTTTTAAATAACAATTCCATACAACCCAATTTACTACTTAAAGAAGTCGAGTACAAAAGGTTTCAATTTCGTACTCCCGAGGGTAACCAAAATTTCTACTGTAACCTTTCTAAAACTGGGCGCGCTCCGTAGGATAACTAATAGAAAACATCGCCATCCTTCCATTCATCTATACCCCGAGGTACCGTCGGGGTACTCTCCGGGGGCGCATCAACACCCGAGTGGGGACTGGGTTCTGTACCTGTAATGCTAAAGGTAACAATGTTAACACGACGGTTAAGCAAGTACCGAGGCATAAGAAACTAGTATGACATAATGTATCAAATGAACTCGACAGTATGCATTAATCAAAGAGAAGACGGATAGTCTAATAAACATATGGTGCATGAGTAGCAATGAATGAGGAAATTACACTTAAAACATTGTACATACTGATGGGTAACCACGACGCTCTATTCTTCCAAAAAGGAGCATACAAACATACATATGGGTCGCTAGGAGATCAAGCTAGCTTCCCGTGGAGTGCCGACAACTCCTCCATAAACTACTATAGTAGTAACATACATATACCCAAAGGGCACAAGCTAAGTGGTGCCGACTTGGATTCAATCATATTAGTCACATCATACATAAGGAATAATAATCTGAAAGTATAACCAGTCGTGAACCGACGAATAATTAACGAGCATATACATATGAGCTACAAGGCTTGAACCTTGACCATACCCTTATGGCTAGCAAGCACGCACTCAGTAGAAGCTCTGGCTTGTCAGACGCACACTCATTAGAAGCTCAGGTCTGAATAGCCTCAGGATTTGACTAGAGAGAAAATACATAAACAAATCATGTTGAAGGCATGGAATTGAACAAGATAAATGCATTCGGGTTGCGCAAATATCCAAGAAATCACTATTCACCTTGTGTTAGGCAACCCATGATCCCCAAGGACATTCAACACGATGTACTCATAAAACGTCCGGTGTCATTGTGTTACTACATCTTGGTATTGCCTTGTGTGCATAAAGAACACCCCTTTCTTATGCCAACATCCATGACTTGACTTTGGGGAAACATCTGGAATTCATTTATCCTATTAATGTATCCTTACAGTTGGGCCCGTGTAGGGGTAAGAAGGTGCCAATACTAAGGCCCTATAAGGTCAATGAAGAATTCCTAACATCCTAAATTCACTGAGTTCATACGGCTTAGCCGTATACAATGTTACGGCTTAGCCGAGTAATTCAGGCTTCCTCCAACAGTACAGACGCATTTACGGTTTAACCGTATATTAGCCTATGGCTTAGCTGTGCTAAGCCTATGGCTGGGTTATGGTTGGGTTACGGCTTAGCCATAAGGCATTTCAGGGTGTAGCCGTGTGAAAGCCGTAGAAGAAAATGAATTTCTAGAGCTCTCTGGAAAGCTCGCCGTAGGAAGGCTTACGGCTTGGGTACGGGCTAGTCACGGCTTAGCCGTAGCTCATTTTATGGTGCAGCCGTGAGTGAGCCGCAGTACAAAAACCCAATTTGTTGCTCTTTGGACTTTGAGCCGTAAATACTCACGGCTTCGCCGTGGCTTCACCGTAAGCTTCAAAAAACCTAAAGTCAGTTCTGTAGCTCATTTTCAATACGGGATCAATATAGAACCTCATTGTGGGGAGTTTCTATGACTTGATTATAATATACTTGATGGAGTTCAACACCCACACATCCTCCTATTAAATGTTTCCATCCTAACAAACTCCATACCACATTTGTATCAATTAAAACAATGAGAATGACTGAAATTGAGAATTTAGAGATCTAACCCAAGAATTAATAGCTTACTCACACATGCAATACATATAAACTCTAATACTTGCCTCTTAACAGTGTTTGCCTCCTCTAACCCCTCCCGGTTGTGTGGTTAATGGAAAACCTCCAAATGAGAGTGGGTTCTCTACAAGTAAAACATACAATTGATGAATGGGACATAAAATGGCTAGCATGTCATAGATTTGAGTCTTCTGGACTGCAACAAACCTTAATATAGGGAAAGGAAGTAAAGCCCTCACCCTAGTGAGTTGTAGCTTGAGAAAGAGGTTCTTCCCAAGGAAGAAGATACTCCTATAATGAAGAAGAAGGTGAGTGAAGACTTCCCTAAGGCATGCAAGTCCCCTAACCTAGTTGCACTACAGAATTAGAAAGGAGATGGAGATGTAAGGGGAGGAAGAGAGCAGCTCCAGCAGCCACTAGAAAGAAAAGAAGAGAAGGGAACGTGAGTTCCTTCTTTTAAACAATCAAATTTCCTATCCTTGCACGCAAGCCCTTTTTCTTAAGGATATTTACGATTTAAGTCACGTAGCCTTAGTTAGCCGAAGATGGATCCAAACCAAGTTGGTCCAACACGAAAGATGATCCACACGGAAAATTACACAAGAAGTGATTGACGAGGTGTCCATAAGATGCAAGATCAATTTACAAAAAGGTCCTCAACTACTGAGGTAAAGTTCAAACTCTGCTGAATTCCCTGTCCAAGACCCAAACCCAATCGTTTCTAAACTAGATTAAGCTTAACAAGTTTTGATTAACATAAAACGCGTTTAATTAATGTAGATTAGGATTAGTGGGATTTGGAACTTTACATCCTCCCCCATTTAAGATCATTTGGTCCTTCAAATGCGACATACCTTGGGTAGTAGCTCTTGATATTTTGCCCGAATTTGTTCTTCAAGTTCCCAAGTGGCCTCTTCCTGTCCATGATGCTCCCATAGGACCTTAACCCATTTGATCGTTCGGGTACGCAGCACTTGTTCTTTAGTGTCAATGATACGAAGTAGTTTTTCTTCATAGCTTACATCAAACTTCACTTGAATGTCATCCAACTCAAGAACATGTGAAGGATCCGGGAGATACTTCCTGAGCATCGACACATGGAATACATTATGAACTCCCGCGATCGAGGCTAATAGCTCCAACCGATAAACTAAGTCTCCAACCCTGCTTTGTATCTCGAAAGGTCCTAGAAATCGTGGAGCTAGCTTACCCTTCTGCCTAAACCTGATATTACCATTCATTGGGGAAACCTTCAAAAAAACTTTGTCCTCCACTTGGAACTCAAGGGGCCGACGGCGGTTATCCGCATAACTCTTCTGGCGTGATCGTGCAACCTTCAATTTATCTTGCACCTTTTGCACCTTTTCCGTTGTATCCGCAACCAGAGAGGGTCCATGGAAACTTCTAACTCCAACTTTTTCCCAGCAGACCGGAGTACGGCACTTACGTACATACAAAGCTTTGAACGGGGCCATTCCGATGCTCGCATGATAACTATTATTGTACGCAAACTCACATAAGGAGAGGTGTTCATCCCACTCCTTCCCGAAGTCCAACACGCTAGCTCGTAGCATATCTTCGAGGGTTTGTATTGTTTGTTCCGATTGCCCATCGGTTTGCAGATGATAAGCGGTGCTAAAACTGAGTTTAGTACCCAAGGACGTTTGAAACGACTACAAGAAGGAGGATATGAACCTACTGTCTCGGTTGGATACAATTGAAACTGGGGTACCGTGTAGTCACACAATCTCATCAATGAAGATCTTGGCCATCTCATGAAATTTCATCCCTTTCTTAATGGGAATAAAGTGGGCCGATTTTGTTAGTCGGTCGACAATCACCCATACAACATCGTGATGTTTACTAGTCTGGGGCAACCCTGAAACAAAATCCATCGTCAAATTCTCCCATTTCCACTTAGGGATCTGTAGAGGATGCAACAAACTGGGAGGCTTCCTATGTTCAGCCTTCACACATTGGCAGGTAAGACACCTTGCTACAAAGCGCGCAATATCCCACTTCATGTTATTCCACCAAAACCTGCCATGTAAATTTCGGTACATTTTCGTACTCCCGAGGTGCATGGAATATAGAGCATAATGTGCTTCAGTCATGATTGCCCTTTTTAAGTTATGGTTTTGGACCGCTGGAACACAAAGACGATCTCTGAAATACAGCATGCCATCTACTATCCTGAAATCGGGTCTCTCCGATATATGGTAACGAATCTTGACAAACTCCGGATCTTCAAACTGCCTTTCCTTGATTTGCTGGGTTAGGGTGGGCTCGAAGACTGAGATAGCTACCAGCATAACCTTTTCATTCACGAAGTTGACTTCCACATCTAGATCTCGGAACTCTTCGACTAAGGACCATTCACCACACATTACTACCAACTCAACGGTGGACTTTCTGCTTAAAGCATCGGCCACTACATTCCCTTTTCCAGGAAAATATTTGATCAGAAAATCATAACCCTTTATGAATTCTAACCATCTACGCTGTCTCATGTTAAGGTCATGCTGAGAAAATAAATACTGGAGACTACGATGGTCGTTATAGACTTCAAATCTCTCCCCGTACAGATAGTGTCTCCACAACTTCAGCGGAAAGACCACTGCTGCTAATTCTAAATCATGCGTAGCATAGTTTTTCTCATGTTCCTTCAATTGTCGAGATCCATAGGCTATCACTTTTCCATTCTGCATAAGTACACATCCTAAGCTAATCCTCGAAGCATCGGTATAGATAACAAATCCACCACTGCCCTCTGGTACAGATAGGATTGGAGCTGAGGTTAATTTCTCCTTAAGGAGTTGAAAACTCGACTCGCATTCAGCTGACCAAACAAATGGCTCATTCTTCCAAGTCAATGCTGTCAAAGGTGCCACTATTTTAGAAAAGTCCTTCACAAACCTTCTATAATAACCTGCTAAGCCAATAAAGCTTCTAACCTCTGCAACTGTTTTGGGGCTTTGCCAATTGGTTATAGCATCAACTTTAGCTGGATCGACTGCAAGCCCGTCTTTAGAGATTATATGGCCCAAAAAGGCAACTTGTTCTAACCAGAATTCATACTTGTCCAGCTTAGCATACAGTTGGTGGTCCCTCAATAATTGTAGAGAAATCCTCAAATGTTCTGCATGCTCGTCTCGGGTCTTGGAATATACCAATACATCATCAATAAAAATGACCACAAATCGATCAAGATAGGGTGAGAAGATTTTGTTCATCAAGGCCATAAATACTGCCGGGGCATTTGTTAACCCAAAAGGCATAACCAAGAATTCGTAATGCCCATATCTTGTCCTGAAAGCTGTTTTTGATGTATCTTGATCCCTAACTGGCAGTTGGTGATATCCGGACCTTAGATCAATCTTTGAAAAATGTGTTGCACCCTGTAATTGATCAAACAATTCATCAATTCTAGGCAGGGGATATTTGTTTTTAATCGTCACTTGATTCAGCTGCCTGTAATCAATACACATTCTGAGGGTGCCGTCATTCTTCTTCATGAACAAGACTGGGGCTCCCCATGGTGACGTACTAGGACGAACAAACCCTTTGTCCAATAAGTCCTGTAACTATACCTTTAGCTCGTGTAACTTTGCTGGTGCCATTCTATACGGAGCTTTAGAAATGGGAGCGGTACCAGGTATTAACTCTATCGTAAAGTCCACTTCCCTAATCGGAGGAAAATTAGGTACTTCGTCAAGAAACACATCCAGGAATTCACAAACCACTGGTATTTCTTCTAACTTCTTAGGTGGCTTCTTCTCCACAATGAAAGCAATATACCCCCCACAACCACTAAGAATTAGTCTTTCCGCTCGAAGTGCTGAAATAAATCTAGTGTTCGAACTTTTCTTGTCACCTTGGAACACAACACTTGGGCCATCTTCACTCATTTTCACAGTGACCGTCTTACGAAAACAGTCTAGACAGGCCATATACTTGGTCAACCAATCCATGCCTAAGATTACATCGAAGTCGTTCATGGGCAAAAGCGAAAAGTTCCGCTGGGAGATGGATCTCTCCAATAAGAACTCGACAACTTGGGTAATAGTCATCACAAGTTACCCTCTTGCTAACCGGAGTGATAACAATCAAAACATATGGTAACTGTGCTGGCGGCTCCCGTATCCTACTAGAGAATCAGGGTGAAATGAAAGAATGCGAAGATCCCGAATCAAACAACACTTTAGCTTCCATGTCATAAACAGAAACCCTACTTACAACCACATGCTCCGCTACTTCTACTTCTTCATGAGTCAACGCATAGGCACGGCCTTGCTTTTGGGGTCGGTTTTGTTGTCCTGGCTTCTTCTGTCCTTGACCCTGTCATGACTGCCCTTGGCCTTGCCTCACCTGTTGTTGTTGACGGTTAGGCGCTGGTGGCATTACTTTAGAAGACTGCTGATACTGCTGCTGCGGTGGGGCTCGACTAGAATCCTTCCTTCTTGGACACTCTGACAAGCGATGGTCTATTGAGCCACAACCAAAACAGGCTCCCATGGACCTCCAGCGTTTACTAGTCTTGTGACCCTTCCCGCACACACCACAGATTAGTTGCGATGCTCCACTAACAACTCCCTTTTGCTTCTTAGAATACTGTTGGCCCTTCGAAGATGGTGGGGAACTTTTCCTAAACTCTCCCAAAAATAGGCTTTTCTTGATTTCTTCAACTGCATACGCTCTTGCTACTGCATCATCATATTGAATTGGCCGCTGGAAAACTGTAGCATGTCCCTTAATAGCAGGTCTTAACCCTTCAAGGAACCTCTCTACTTTCTTCTCCTCAGTTTCAATCAGATCTAAAGCAAATTGAGAGAGCTGACTGAATATGTGCACGTACTCCACAACTGGCAGAGAGTGATGCTGTAGGGCGAGGAACTCTGTCTTCTTTTTGCGGGTTACATGTTCAAGAATAAACTTCTTCCTAAACTACTTCTTAAAGGCCTCCCATACAGTAGCATCTGGCATGGCCCTAATATGGTCTCGAATACTCTTCCACCATGTATCTACAATATCCTTGAACATGGATGCTGAGAGGACTACCTACTGCCTTGGCATACAAATTAATGTATCAAAGACATTCTCAGTGTGGACAAGCCATTCGTCAGCTCGCAATGGATCCTCATGTCCTGTAAACTCTGTGGCTCCCCTTTTTCGAAACTATTCATACAAAGAATTGGGGTCTCCGGGTTTATCTTGCCTGTTCAAAAGGGCGGCTAACTGCAATTGCATGGCAGCTTGATTGGCATTGCTAGCAGCTAATTGATGCATCATCATCATGAACCGTTCCTCCGTGTTGTATGTAGGATGCGGAGGAGGTTGAGGTGGAGGGTCCGCACCTTCCAACTCCACATTATTGCGGTCATTATCACCTGAACTATTGTTTGTACTAGACCCAGACGCCATGGATCTGCAATTACAATGGTTGTAAACACATACACATACATATATACCACAACTCTACAGAAGGTAATAATATATAATAGAAACCCAACCCTAAAACGGACGTATCGGAATCTCACCACGTTTCCTAATGTTGCTAAGTCTTTTAAAATGACAATTGACTTATCAGTGGCTTTGATACCATTACTTACGTATGTCACGCCCCGATCCCGGGAATTGGGGATTTGAGTGGGCCCCCAGGGCGTGGATACGTAATCCCGTAGTAATCTGTGCCCTGAAACATTGTGCACGAATTCCTACAAGGGAGATTCCACAGGAACGTATGAGGAATACCAACACGGTAGGAATTTGACTCATCATAATGAACTTCTGCAAAATACTCTGTAAGGATCAAAAGCAAAATAAGAGAAACATATTCCACAACATGCATATATAGATATAGATATTTAAGTCTTTTAAATAACATTTCCATATAGCCCAATTTACTACTTAAAGAAGTCAAGTACAAAAGGTTTTAATTTCGTATTCCCGAGGGTAACCAAAATTTCTACTGTAACCCTTTTAAAATCGGGCGTGCTTCGTAGGATGATTAATAGAAAACATCGCCATCCTTCCATTCATCTATACCCCGAGGTACCGTTGGGGTACTCTCCGGGGGTGCATCAACAACCGAGTGGGGACTGCGTTCTGTACCTGCGATACCAAGGGTAATACTGTTAACATGACGGTTAAGCAAGTACTGAGGAATAAGAAACTAGTATGACATAATGTATCAAATGAACTCGACAGTATGCATTAATCAAAGAGAAGATGGATAGTCTAATAGACATATGGTGCATGAGTAGCAATAAATGAGGAAATTACACTTAAAACATTGTACATACTGATGGGCAACCACGACGCTCTATTCTCCCAAAAGGGAGCGTACATACATACATATGGGTCGCTAGGAGATTGTAAGGTCCCGAATCCTACTAATCTTGATTTATGTTAATTAAGCTCATTCTGTAGTAATTGAACTCGATTAAGGCTAATTCAATCCAATAGTTAGTGGGGTTGGACCTCGAATAGGGAGTTGGGCGGAGTTCGGCCCCACTTCAGTAGTTAAGGGCCTTTTCGTAATTTGTCCTCGCACCTCTTGGACACCCCGTCCTTTTCCTTAAGTGTAACTTTACGCGTGGATCATCCTTCCTGTTGGGTCTGACTTGATGCGGACTTATCTTGGCTCAATTGAGGTGCATTTGACTTAAACTGGAATTCCTAGAAAACAAGATGGACTTGCCTATAATTTCAGGGAAAGTTATATTTAAAAAGAAAAACTCAACGTACCTTCTCCTCCTTCTCTCGTGTAACTGTTGGAGTCCTCCTTTCTGCTGGGTTTCTCCTCCTCTTCTTCGTGCACCATAAAACCCCCTCCCAGTATAGGTTCTGTATTGACTGAAGTCGAAATTGAGCTACAGAACTGTATTCAGGTTTCTGAAGCTTACGGTGAAGCTACGGCTAAGCCGTAAGCATCTACAGCTCAAAGTCTAGAGAGCATCAAAATGCGATTTTGTACTATGGCTCATCTACGGCTACGCCGTGGATTTCACTACGGCTAAGCCGTACCCAGCCTGTACCCTAGCCGTAGGTTTTCCTACGGCGAGCTTTCTAGAGAGCTCATGGAACCCAGTTTCTTCTATAGCTTGCACATGGTTGCACCGTAGAATACACTACGGCTAAGCCGTAACCTCCCCGTACCCTAGCTGTAGGCTTAGCACGGCTAAGCCGTAGGCCAACATACGGTTGGGCCATAATTGCGCATGAAAAATTCGGAAGAATCTGACCCACTCGGCTAAGCCGTAAACTTGCATACGGCGAAGCTGAAAGAACCTAGCAAAAAGGGATGTTAGGGACTCTTAATGATGTTGTAGGACCTTAGTATTGGCACCTTCCATGCCACCACAGAGGCCCAATGGTAAGTACATGTTGGGGAGAAAGAATGATTCCCAGAGGGTCTCCCAATGGCAAGTCATGGATGTTTGCATAAGAAGGGTGTCCCGTATGCACAAGGCAATACCCAGATGCGGTAACACAATGTCTTATGTGTATATCGTATTGAATGCCCTTAGGGACTATAGGTTACTTATTTGAGGTGAAGGTAGTAATTCCTTAGACTCACTTAAGCTGAATGCATCTATATTGTTATGATATACCACCTTCAACATGAATTTCTTCTTTTAGTAAAACCCTGAGGCAAATTCAGACCTGAGCTTCTAATGAGTGAGTGTTTGACAAGCCAGAGCTTCTAATGAGTGCGAGCTTGTTAGCCAGGGGTATGATATGACTGATAAGATTGGATATGAGTCGGCACCACTCAGCTTACGCCCTTTTTGGGTATATATTATGTATGTCACCACTACAGTAGGTTTACGGAGGAGTAGTCGGAGCTCCTCAAGAAGCTAGCATGATCCCCTAGCGACCCATACGATATGTGTCTGCTCCCTTCTTGGGAGAATAGAGTGTCGTGGTTGCCAATCAGTATGTATGACATTTAAGTTGTAATTTCTCACTTATGCATCATGTCCAGTGATTATTCTTATACTTATTTCATATGCCTCAGTACTTGCTTAACCATCGTGTTAACAGTGTTACTCTTGGTATTGCAGACCCAGCGACCGGTTCCAACGGGGACATTGACACGCAACCGGAGGGTACGCCAGCGGTATCTCGGGATGTAGATGAGTGGAAAGATGGTGGCGTCTTTTACTAGCCATCCCATGGAGCGCAGCTATATTCAGGAGATATCATTTTTATGTTTAGGGCCCCTTTTTGTATCAACACTTAAACAGTCTTCTTGGGAATGTATTTAAAGACTTCAACACTATCATATGTATATATAGATATGTTTACTTTTGAAAGTTAACAGACTATGAACTTGTGTGCTCTTGATAATTACAGAGTATTTTACAGGATTTCGTTTATGATAAATTATGTTTATACATGTGACAGCATAACTCACACGTTCCTGTGGAACCTCCCTTGTAGGAATTCGTGCATAATTCTTTAGGGCACGGATTTCTACAGAATTACGTATGCATGCACTGGGGCCCCACTCAAATCCCCAATTCCCGGATCGGGGCATGACAGAGATCAACACCCGAGTGGGGACTAGGTTCTATACCTGCAATACCAAAGGTAACACTGTTAATACAACGGTTAAGTAAGTACCGAGGCATAAGAAACTAGTATGACATAATGTATCAAATGAACTTGACAGTATGCATTAATCAAAGAGAAGACGGATAGTCTAATAGACATATGGTGCATGAGTAGCAATGAATGAGGAAATTACACTTAAAACATTGTACATACTGATGGGCAACCATGACGCTCTATTCTCCCAAAAAGGAGTGTACATACATACATATGGGTCGCTAGGAGATCAAGCTAGCTTCCCGTGGAGTGCCAACAACTCCTCCATAAACTACTATAGTAGTAATATACATATACCCAAAGGGCACAAGCTAAGTGGTGCCGACTTGGATTCAATCATATTAGTCATATCATACATAAGGAATAATAATCTGAAAGTATAACCAGTCGTGAACCGACGAATAATTAACGAGCATATACATATGAGCTACAAGGCTTGAACCTCGACCATACCCTTATGGCTAGCACGCACGCATTCAGTAGAAGCTCTGGCTTGTCAGACGCACACTCATTAGAAGCTCAGGTCTGAATAGCCTCAGGGTTTGACTAGAGAGAAAATACATAAACAAATCAGGTTGAAGGCATGGAATTGAACAAGATGAATGCATTTGGGTTGCGCAAATATCCAAGAAATCACTATTCACCTTGTGTTAGGCAACCTATGATCCCCAAGGACATTCAACACGATCATAAAACGTCCGATGTCATTGTGTTACTACATCTTGGTATTGCCTTGTGTACATAAAGAACACCCCCTTCTTATGCCAACATCCATGACTTGACTTTGGGGAAACATCTGGAATTCATTTATCCTCTTAATGTATCCTTACAGTTGGGCCCGTGTAGGGGTAAGAAGGTGCCAATACTAAGGCCCTATAAGGTCAATGAAGAATTCCTAACATCCTAAATTCACTGAGTTCATACGGCTTAGCCGTATACAACGCTACGGCTTAGCCGAGTAATTCAGGCTTCCTCTAACAGTGCAGACGCATTTACGGCTTAACCGTATATTAGCCTATGGCTTAGCTGTGCTAAGCCTACGGTTGGGTTATGGTTGGGTTACGGCTTAGCCATAAGGCATTTCACGATGTAGCCATGTGAAAGCCGTAGAAGAAAATGAATTTCTGGAGCTCTTTGGAAAGCTCGCCGTAGGAAGGCTTACGGCTTGGGTACGGGCTGGTCACGGCTTAGCCGTAGCTCATTTTACAGTGCAGCCGTGAGTGAGCCGCAGTACAAAAACCCAATTTGTTGCTCTCGGGACTTTGAGCCGCAAATACTCACGGCTTCGCCGTGGCTTCGCCGTAAGCTTCAAAAAATCTGAAGTTAGTTCTGTAGCTCATTTTCAATACGGGATCAATATAGAACCTCATTGTGGGGAGTTTCTATGACTTGATTATAATGTACTTGATGGAGTTCAACACCCACACATCCTCCTATTAAATGTTTCCATCCTAACTCACTCCATACCACATTTGTATCAATTAAAACAATGAGAATGACTGAAATTGAGAATTTAGAGATCTAACCCAAGAATTAATAGCTTACTCACACATGCAATACATATAAACTCTAATACTTGCCTCTTAACAGTGTTTGCCTCCTCTAACACCTCCTAGTTGTGTGGCTAATGGAAAACCTCCAAATGAGAGTGGGTTCTCTATAAGTAAAACGTACAATTGATGAATGGGACATAAAATGGCTAGCATGTCATAGATTTGAGTCTTCTGGACTCCAATAAACCTTAATATAGGGAAAGGAAGTAAAGCCCTCACCTTAGTGAGTTGTAGCTTGAGAAAGAGGTTCTTCCCAAGGAAGAAGATACTCCTATAATGAAGAAGAAGGTGAGTGAAGACTTCCCTAAGGCATGCAAGGCGCCCAACCTAGTTGCACTACAGAATTAGAAAGGAGATGGAAATGTAAGGGGAGGAAGAGAGCAGCTCCAACAGCCACTAGAAGGAAGAGAAGAGAAGGGAACGTGAGTTCCTTTTTTTAAATAATCAAGTTTCCTATCCTTGCATGTAAGCCCCTTTTCTTAAGGATATTTACGATTTAAGTCACGGAGCCTTAGTCAGCCCAAGATGGATTTAAACCAAGTTGGGTCCAACACGAAAGATGATCCACATGGAAAATTACACTAGAAGTGATTGACGAGGTGTCCATAAGATGCAAGATCAATTTACAAAAAGGTCTTCAACTGCTGAGGTAAAGTTCAAACTCTGCTTAATTCCCTGTCTAAGACCCAAACCCAATCGTTTCTAAACTAGATTAAGCTTAACAAGTTTTGATTAACATAAAACATGTTTAATTAACGTAGATTAGGATTAGTGGGATTCGGAACCTTATAGTTAGGATCATTGGTGCAACTTGCTTGCTTAGGTTTCTTCATTGGTGGAAGTCCAATCTTGTTGTTATCCATTAATGACCGGAAGATCAATTCGATTTCTCCAACAAAGGGATACTTAATTTTTTTTCCTTTTTTTATATTCCTCTTTCTTGGTTTGATCACTCATTGTATTTTGAGGCTTCTGTGGAGGTTTGGAATTTTTCGCGTTGAAGACCTCCTGTTTTTTATTTGGTTTTAATATAGAAGATGAAGATGCCTTTGTTTTTTAAGAGTTTGCCTTCTTCGGACTGATCTCTTTGAGGGTCAGTTCTATATTGTGGTAACCTCAACCAATCTGGCAAAAGACTTAGTTTTGTGACCAAGTACAATAACCTTGCCTTTTGGTCATAAATTGGTTTTGCACATTTCAATTGTTGCCTTTTAAGATGGTTGTTCCAAGCATCTGTAGTATAATGCTCTCCATTTGTTGACAAAGGACTATGCAATTTTAGTGTCTCCCTGCTTTGTTCTGCTGAGCATGGCAAAGGTGACTGTTTGATCCTCCTCTTGGAAGCGGAGCAAGAACTTTTCTTTTATGATTGGCTATATCATGAAAAAGAGTTCTGATGATTGCTTGTACCAATCAAAGGCAACTCCTTTTAGTGTGGTAACAAACAGCCTTATCTTTAATGCATTTAGTTCTGGCTAACTTCCAAGAAGTAACTTGAAATGCACAATGTATTGATGAGCTGAGCACTTCCAAAAGTATGGATAGAAAGTTGGAAGCTTATAATCGAGTGGAAATGGAGTAAGATTGAACTCTGGAGGATACTTTGGTGTGATACCCTTCTTTTTCATCTTGGTCTCCGCCTTTGATTTTTTCAATATTGCTTCAACCTCCTTATAGGTTACGTGCTTTTCAAGATCTATGTGAAAACCCAGAATTAATGAATGATCACCAAAGAAACCTGCAACCGTGACCTTGTCTGTCAAGGATTTGATTTAAGCCATTAGCATATCGATCTTAGTTGCATTCCTCCTAATCATTGCTTGCTCTCTTCTACCGGTGAAAAGAGAATTTATTTGAGCTTCGGCTGGACTACCTAGCTTATCTGTTAAGATTTTCAATTGGGCAGTTAGGCGGTTGATCTTAGCTCCTTGTTGTTTGACACAATCGCTAGCACTATCATCTTCATTTTCACCAGCATCTTCTTTGCCAGCTTCTTTGTTTCTAGCAGCATCTTTATTTCCATCTCTGCTAGTTCCACTCCCCTAAGCCATAAACACAGTGTACTGATGGGGGTAGGATGATGTTAAGATCTAGGGAGTAGACAAGCTATTTTCTGTGTCTAGGATAGTGATAAGATCATCATTAGAATCAGTTTCGAAATGACTTTCAGAAGTCCTACTTGAATGAGATTTGAATTAGACCCCTTGTGATGACATCCGAGCCATTTCAAACCCTTTGTGATTGTGTCCGAGCCATATTCCAAGTAACTCTTAGAGCTGAACCTGGCTCAATCATGCAAGACGAGGTTAAGTTAGGATCATCTTTTTTGACCACCCATTTTTGAGTGATCTTACACTGCAACAGCTTCTGAGTCCACTCCCTATGGCAAGCAAAGTTTTCCTTTTGATTTGGTTGGGCAGCTTGGTTGCTAAGGTTTGATCTTTGAACCTGACCACCTAAAGTGCCAACAACTCGTTCCCAATCCACTCGATTAGAAGTAGGAAAAAAAAGGATGTCGATAGCACCTCTTTTGTTCTTTTTCCTTTCCTCCTTTATCTGCTAAAGCAAATCTTTGAAGTGAGTGAGATCGGTCGCATTGTTAATGACCAATCGCTCAATCTTCTTTTGGTGTTCAACGGCATATGATAGACACTAAGGTGAAGACAATGGGGTAGGTGCTACAATCATAAAAGGTAGACGCCTTCTGCCCAACCTTTGTCCCTTGTTCTGAGTTAGAAGATAAAAGGTGTTCTCTTTAAGTGAGGCCAATGATTTTTTCTCAGCCTTGTTGGGTTTTGAAATACGTGGTTGAGGTGACCACTTGCTACATCCCAGAATGGACACATCCTTCTCGGCTTTCTTGTGAGTAAGGAACCACAAAGGGTCCTTCGGTGTTTAAAGCATTGATTGTTGACTACCCAATGCTTGGGTTGGGTGGATGACGACTTTGGGCCTTGGGTAACCATGGGACACGACTTGCAAGGAACCGTTGGTTTGCGATCCGTGAATTGGACTTGCCATGGCCCCAGACGAGGCTTGATGATGTGAAAGCTACTACTTCCTTCTGATCGCATCTTGAGTTTAGGTTCCTTTGAACCTTAACAGGAGCCCCAAATGGGTTTTGGGCATATTTGGAAACCCAAGGTTTGAGAACTTCGGTGTTCTTGGTAAGCTTTGGGGTCACTAATGACCCGTTCCAATTAGAAGAGGTAGCTAAGCATGCAGGAGTAGAGATCCTCTGGAAGACCGAGGCCCTTAATACAGGAATAATAGGGTCAGTCTGAGCCCGCTTAGGTGTACTTGTAGATAGATTGTTCTTGGTCATAGCGATCCTGAATAGCCTCTCATTGGCTTCATCAAAGGTAATAATTAGGGAACCCATTGGTGTTTTCTACTAAACAATAAGCCTAAAGGACTATATTAGTTTCATAACCAACATGGATGCCTCTGGGGCTAACCAGAATGTTTTATGAATCCATATGAACCAACATAGTTTCCTATTGGATGAACCAAAATGGTCAGAAACAGGCATGAACTTTATCTCATTGTGCTATGCTGACTAGTCCTGGCTACCAGAATTTCAGCAGCACTTCAAAAATATGTAGACAAACTTAGAAACATGCCATGCTAACTAGTCCTAGCTACCAAAATTTCAGCGGCATTTTGGGACTATGTAATCATACTTATAAGCAAGACAGAGTTGGATTCAACCAAAGGGATAGGGCATATAGAATCAAGCCTGCACCACTATTACAATGATCACATGGGATCCATCAGTGTAAGACTTTGGATAATGCCTAACTGTAAGTGTCGTTGTTCTTATGACTGATTTACTGTAAACATTTGTTTAGGTCTTATAAATGAACGGGTGATCCTACAACCAGTAGCGTGAAGCCTTTTAAACTGAATCAATACTCTTTCATTTCATATAAAGGTGTTGATTTGGTTTGTACACTTCAAGGTATAAGGTTCCTCTATTTAAAGTGACAAGATGATGCACTTCAAGGTGCGAAATTCTTCCATAAATGCTCCCAAACCCAGCATAGACATCAGAGGTCTTGAATAAGGTGTCTTCGGAGTCAACAGGCTCAACTGGGGCCAAACGATGTCAGTGACCGTGAACCTGCCCATTTTGTACAGCGTCCTACGGTCATTGGCCGACAGCTGCACTTTTAAACACCTTTTCATGTATTTTGACACATTTTCATGTCTTTTGGCCAAGTTTGATTACAAATTAGAGCAAATTATCCCCACAGACGGCACCAATCTTTTGATCGGGCTTGAAATGCTAATGAATATAGTGGAGTCAAGTCCAACATTGACACATTCAAGCATAAAGAAGAATGAGAAAATAACTACTGATCATCATTAAATTCCCTTTGTTTACATAGGTTCAATGCTCTAACCTCAGGGATGCAGGTTATTTATAAGTTTTGGAAAATTGCGATCCCTCTCTCTGTCTTAGATGTGATCCAAACTAGGAAAATCAGAGAAATTACATCAAAATTATGAAAAATGAAAAAAAATGAATACAGTTGGGGAGTGACCGTGGCTCGTGGTCACTGACCCCTGTCAATGACTGTGGCCCATGGTCATTGATAGGCAGTGGCCGTTTTGGCCACTGTTCATCCTTGTTTCGTTTATGTTTGCTTTTGTAGTACCTTTAGCGTGTTAAAACTTGTTTCTTTTGACTTTAGGAGCTTTGAATGATTACCAAGAGTGTTGAATTCAACTATAGAATCATCTACGATATTTGGTAGTCACCACTTTATTGTTATGGATCGCTTTTGTGCAAATCCAGTAAAAGGTACTTTTGTATAGGCAACTAAGGCTGAAATTGTGTCATTCTGATTATATGATTTTCAAGGAACAAAATGAAGCCTAAAAAGGTTTGTTCTCAACCTTAGAGATGGCCTAAAAGCCCTTTCAAGTGGGAGAACCAAAGAAACAATTTCATCCATTATAATTTCCTTGTGCTTGATGGCTGTGAAACTCATTTTCTCTAAGTAACAAACTTGTGTATCTTCCTCCCTTGAACCATTTCTCACCTTAAGTTGGTGAAAGGAAGAAGAACACAGAGAGGGGGGGGGGGGGGGGGGCGGGCTTGGAAGTTTTATGTTTACGGAGCCTTTGAATCTTGCTTCTAATCTTAAAATCTTACTTGGGACCTTAGTTGAAACTCTTTGAACTCTCTCCCAAGTGCCCAAACTTGCCTTTTACAGACTTCAAAAGCAGTTGGGAGAGTTATGAGAACTTGAGTTTCGAAATTAAGTGTAGAGAACTACTGAAAATTGTCAGGAGTCACTCTATAGGTGTAAGTGAGCATGACAATGGTCACAAAGAAGCCCAATTTTGGGTTTTTTTTACCTATGTGACCCATTTTTATTAGTTTAGAACCCAAATGATATTCAATCATCATGAAACTTATAGAAATGTTTTCTAACAAAAATTTTGAGTGTGTCATAGAAATTACAGCATGTTTTGACCTTTGAAAGTTGGTTAACCCTTCTTTTAACTTTTCATAAAAATGGGCCTTTGTTTCAACTGTTTGAGGCCTAATCTCAAATTGACTTGAAACATGGAGGGATTGATGTCAAGAGCATCTTAGAGCATCCATTCAAATTTCATATAATTTGGATTTGTGATAGTAGGATTTTGACCAGTAGCCCATTTGTTGCATGTTTTAAGTTAGTGTCCTCTTGCATTACAGCAGTTAGCCTGTTTTTTACCCAAATGATGTTCAATTGATTTGAAACTTTGAAGAACTAAATTTAATCACATTTTGAGTCTTTGATCCAATTTTCATCAACTTTGGCCTTCTAGAAGTAGGAGTTTGGGCAATAACCCCCAGGTTAGGGGGTCATTGACCCCTAAGCTGACATGTAACTAAAGTAGGGTCAGACGAAGTCTCCTTGCTAAAAAGTTTGTAGAGTCATTTCTGAACTTGACTTGAACTTTGGATCCAAATTTCATCAACTTTGGTACTTGGGTTAGTGACCTAAAGTTTGGGGGTTATTGACCTAAAATGACATGTTTATTGAACTTAGGTCGAACGACATCCATTTGATTTGAAATTTTGCAAAGCCACACCTGAATATAATTTAAGCTTTTCCAGGAGCTTCAAATGAATTTGACATGTAGAAGTGTCAGTTGTCACAGTGACCCTGAAGAGTTGGTAAATGGTCACTAAAGCTTGAGTTTGAGCTGACATAAAATCTAAATGCGTTGAAACTTTGAAGCATCATTTCTAAACATGTTTTGAAGTTACCATGTGATTTTCTGCCACTTTGGTAATCCAAAGCTTAAATGTGTTTAGTGAATCCTAGGTTTTGAGTTAATGAACTCTGAATTTGGTGTTTGGTGAATTGAGAGACAAAATAAAGTTTATTAACTCTAAAATTTGAACTACTGCACTTTGAACTTATCTGAAGTCTTATGAGTAAGTTGCATTAGCTCTGAATATCTGGATGTAGTACTTAACTTGGCATTCCATGGTCCTAGGGTTTATGTGCTCTTGCCTTAGAACTTGCTTATATATCTCCACTGCAACACTTATAATGTTTGTGATTTTTAATGGGCCAACACACGCAATAGTCCAATCAAAAAAATATATATAATATACAACTCATTAAACCTAGAGTTTTATCTAATCTATGAATTAACTAATTACAAAATCATTACAAATACAACTTGAACTTACAATTTTAATGAGATTGTAATAAAGAGTACCTTTTTGCTATGTCATAGGGTCTTTGTCATTGGCAAATTGCATTTATTTGGACAACTGAAGGAAAAGCTGCCCATGTATAAATTGTGAAAAATGCATTCAAGATGGTCTATTAGTGAAAAGAACCACTTTAACGAGGTTGTCATCATTGTCATCTTCAGTGCATTATTTCTTCTGCAAAATCTCACCTATGGGAGTCATGCACAAAGAATAGGCTTTTCATTTCTACTTCTCTAGGCACACAAAAGGCACTAATAAAAAACCCCCTGCTGTTGGAAAGAATTCCTCCATTCTTTCTATTAGGGCGGGTTTGGTAAACAATAGAAGAATCTTCTATTCAAAGGATTCCCTCCATCTCCTAGAAGGTGTGCACCCTCAAATAGGATTTCTTATGAGAGTTCTAGGTTTGGTATTGAGAGAAGGATTCCTAACAATTGTATGATGTATGATCCAATAACTGTAAGTTTTTTAAAAACTTCTCAAAATCCATGAGAAATCAAGAGCTCATCTTTCATCTTATACTTATTGTTGCCCATCTAAAGAGTTTGAACATTTTAGATCATACAAAACAGGCCCATAAAATTAAAAAATTTGAAAATTAAAATTTGGTCTCTTTTACAAATATCTCAAACTATAGCAAAGATCAATGGCATAAAATTAATTAGCCTGCTGTTTGTGACCTTCAAACAATATATCACGGTTATGATCATGATTTTGGGTCCCACACGAATGAAAAAATTAAAAAAAAAGACTGCTATTTATCCCGGCTTTTGTACTATATGAAATGAACGATCAAAATTTTTTGTCCATTTTCTCATGATCCACGATGAATTAGGCTTCCAAATTTGAAGCCATAGTCATTTTAGACCCTTTGAAGGGTTTGGATGGTTTAGATTTTCCAAATAGGGCCCACAAAATTATAGAAATCCCAATCTAACGGTCTGGATGTTTTTGTAAATATCTAAAAATCTATGAGGAATCTACAGCTGATATTTGATATCCCAAACATTTTGGACCTTTTAAAGATTGTTAACTGTTTGAATCATGATTGTAGGACCAATAAAGTAGGTTTCCAAAGACCAAATTGATGACCCCTTAACTAGCGTTTTATTTGCTGTTCATCCACTTTCTTTGGATGTGCAGAACGTGAGAGTCCGATGGTGGGGAGGTATCATGTGAGAAAAAATAGGAAACAAAGAAACAGGATTTCTATGCAACAATTTTCCTCTGCAAAATAAATATGGATTTTCCACGAAATGTGGAAAATTGAGAAAAATCCTCTTTGAGCATCATTGCCAAGCGTGCCCTTTGAATCTCCCATTCTTTTTGTCAGCATAGGCATTGCGAATTCTATTTCTCCACTCACACCATCTTTGGATGAAAATTTACGACACCAACCTATAATATAATAAATCCATGAATCAAATTTTCATTTCCACAAAATTGCCTAAAAAAAAAGCCCATGCCAGCAATTTCCTCTATTTTAAGAAACAATAACTCAAAGCATGGTGGAAGCATTCTCTCCTGTTCCATCTCTTCTGTATCCATGTAATGCAGGGGAAATGATTTTTATAGCCCCCTTAAAGACAGCAGAGCCTTCTGGATTTCTATAATCATATGCCCACTAAAACTCTATCTATAAAGCTTTATTTTGTTAATTATATACCATTATATATTTGCATATGTGAGCCCTTTTTGAAGTACCTCCAACCTTATCCTCAAAATAAAATATATTAATATCAAAGCACTTAGTGCCCTCTTACATACAGCCGGAAGATCCATTTTGGAATAGGCACTTTCTTGCATGATTTGTTGAGGATTAGAAAGTATTTAATGAGTCTAAGAAAGATACCAGTGCCGAACATGTTCATGGCTCACCTGATGTGGATGGTTGACCCTAACAAAAGAAACAAAGCCACGGCCATGCACTTAAGGCTCAGTGTTACATCACATGGTTCTTAGTCCTCCTTTAACGCGCCTTTAACGTGCTAGGTGGGTCCTAAGAGAGATTTTGGCGATCTTTGATGTTACTTTATGTATCTCTATAATCAACTTAGCTAAGTGTCATTTTGAATTGACATGTCTTGGTTTATTAGAGATAATATCGATCTAACCATATCTAATAGCGTCATTCGCAAGGTTCTTCAAGTTGACAAAGTTATAAATATCCCCTCACTTGAGTGAAATTAAAGGGGATTCCTTACTTTGAGGTTGCATTTCTTTCATCATCCGGGCCCACGAGGATGCGGGTGCATCGTTACAACTTGAACGGGGCAGGCCAATCAAGTGCGCGCTCGTACGGTGTCCCCCACACTAGGCCCCACACATGCTTGGGGTGATCAAAGGAGATGAGCTTCCACCCACCTCTTTGCCTACCTCTCTTTTCATGTTTCGTCATATTAAAGCAAGAAATGGCTTCTGCCCAGGCTTGATGGACCCTTACATCATTGTTCCAGGAAAAGAGAAAAAGGAAAAGGGAAGTAGAAGTGGGGTGCTTTTAAAAGCAGGGGAAGGCCCATTGAAATTCTCCAAAAACCAAGTTTGAGTGGGCCATCATATGTACTTTAGATGTTGAAATGCATGGGAAACTTGTCTCGAAGGGATCTGGCCACCTACTGGTCTCACTGAGTTGCTGATTCAACTCGATTGTACTTGTTGAAAGCAATTGACAACCTACATGTGGCATAGAGTAGACCCGGATGAACGTGGATAGACATGCTGCCTCTCTTTGTTGGGCTAGACCACTTAGGTGGGACTATTCGATGAGGCCGGATCTTCTAACAGTCATCGTTTTCAGAAAGAACATTTTGGCATGTTTGTGGAGCTCATTGCTTCTTTTGGATCAAAGAAAAAGTTTTAGATTAGCTATTTTTCAAAATTTTGACCTATGAATATTAAAACATCCAATAAATATATGTTTAGTATTAAGACTCGCCCCTTTTATCTACCTAATGTGCTTTCATGGCTTTAGATTAGATGGCTAACAAAATAGATGTATCTATATATTTAGACCTATCAAAATAAAAGAGGTATGTAAGGTGTGATAGTTTTATTACTTTTATACATTAATACTTAATAAAAAAAAAAGAGTATCCTCATCAAAATGGTGAAGGACATATGCACATGAATATTCTTATATATATATATATTTAATAGATAGCATATAAAAAGTTAATTTTTGTATATGATGGGTCATGAGGCCCACAAAGATCACGCATCTATTTAGGAAAGAACCAAACGAAAGCCCAACAAGAAAGCTAAAGATGATCTGGACTTTTCTTCAATATCACGAGCTATCCGATGCAAGGATACCCTAACCTTATGTTATTATGCTAGAGCACACACTTCAGGAAGGCAAAGATAACTATTATAAAGAATCCATTCAATTTTTATTTAGAAGGTTTTACAAACTCAATTGAAAATGACATATAAATAGGGATTGAGTGGAAAGGCAAACCTCGAGTGGAACATTGACAAATTACACAATAAATTATGACATCAAATAGGGGTTGAGTGGAATGGTAAACCTCCACAAGCCAACTTCATGTAGATGAAAACCTCAATATAGATTGATGAGGTAAGGCTGTGAGGACTCATGATGATTTTCGGCGTTGGCATACAGGCCCTCATTAGGCCCACTTGTATGACCACAAGAGCGTCAATAACTAGAATCCTGAAAGCTGTCTTGATACATCAGAGTAGCCGGTGATTACCAAAACACATCAACCCACTGAGTCAACTCGGTGAACAAGTAATTAACACAAGAAAGAAGAATCAGATCCAAATCGCAGCCTTGTGAGATTGAATATCCACATTGGACAAGTCCATTTGATCGGACGAGGACATGACACGCAATTCATAAGTAGTGGGGCCAATATGAAAGAACATATTTTTTAAGTTTTAATTTTTTTCCTCTTCTAAAGTTAACAATCTAAAAAGTGCCATGTGCGGTGAGTGAGAGGAAGAGTGAGTGAGGAGACAAGGTCATAACAATGTCCTCAGCTTTTCTTGAAATTTGAGGGGGCATGACTTGGGAAACTCTCACTTTATCAAGGATTAGGAAAGATCACAGGATCTTTTCGACCAACATTTTCAATGGATTCTCATTCAAGTTAGTAAGGTCTGAATGGAGGGAGACTGTCAATCAAGCTCCCATTGTGGGGGACACATGTCATCATCGAAAGGCTAAAGATTGTCAAAATCGTCGATGGGATTTTTCTGGTGGGCCATGCAGGCACACATCAGTGGCCGACAATTGGTCTTATCCGAAAACAGATGCGATTATGACACGTGTAACCAGTAGAAGCCTTCGATACACCTTTGGAAAAGGAAAATCCGTGTATAAGAGTTTCTAGACTTATTCTTGTTTAATATTGTGATAGTGAAGTGAAGATCTGTTTAGAACTTGAAACATCCAGAAGAAAGTAAAGCGCGAAAAGGAATTAGCTGCAGGAGCGAAGTTGGCAGGGAGATCATTATATTGTAGAAATAAACCACTTCATGCATTTGGAAAATGCCGTTTACTAAAGAAAAGAATTGAATATTTTGGGGGTTGCTCGTATGGAGATGTCTTGCACAAGTACCATGAGAGACGAGGTGTGGGCTGAAAAGATTTAAATGAGACCACCTCATAAGCGAAAATTTAGGTTAAACCTATCTTCCTTAACACCTTGGCATGTGACTCTCAAGTTTAACATGTTAAAATGCATGATTTTGTTTGGTTTTGATCCAACAATGGTCTCGGTCCATTTTAAGCCATGTAAAATCTAATGAACCCGTGACATACAGGGGGTTGGTTTGTATAACGGGTTCAGATTGATTATGTGAGCCCCCTAGGTGGGCTACACAAGCTGTCTAACACATAGGGGTGTTGATGGGTTGGGCCGAACCGGGTGTAGCCATATCCAAGTCTGGCCCACCTTTCAGAAACATAGGTTCAGGTCCAACCTAAGCCAACATAGGCACTAAAAGTCAAGCCCAAGCCAACCTATTTAGTCAATTGGGCCAGCTAGGGTAGGCTAAATTCGATTTCTACCAATTGTTTGGGTAATATACACTAAGATACATGGACTAATTAGTTTCGTTGGGTCAGCCCAGGCTTTAGAGTTTCTATCACTTAATCCAAGCCCCACCCCACGTTTGGGCTGACATGGCCACCCATGAGCACCTGTACTCACACAGTGGAGGTTGTGCGAGACATCCGCATAGGAGCACTAGCCAAACAAAAGTATATTTAAATTAATCATAAATATGAACCTAATCATAAATATGAACCTTGCACCATAAAGTGTAATTGCTAGCAATGCACCCTATCTCTTGGCTAGGACAAATTTTCTTCAAAAAATTCTAGTTTCTCTTCTCCACATCTTCACAAAGGCTACTATTTTACCCTCAAATATTGAAATGTTATCACTCTCAAGGGGCTGATTGGTAACATGTGAGGAATATGTGTGAAATTAGAAGATTTGAGGTTTTCCACTACCAATGGGACCTAGATTTCTCAAGGATGATTTTTATAGTTGAGGATTTTGCATTGATAACAGTGTGATTAGTGCAATTGAGAAAAATCGGTATTGGCATGTACATTAGAAACAATGAGGATTTCAAAATTCTACGGGCAAGAGTTGGACTCTAAAATTTAAAAATAATGAAGATCTCCACCAGGCCAAATCCTTGGGAATCTACAACTGTTACATGTGCGGTGTCCATGATTTTGTGGACAATCGATGAGAATTCCCTGTTCATTTTATTGCCAAACAAGTTCTAAGAATATATAGGCTTTCTAATTCATAAGTGTATCGTAGTTTGTTTGCGTGTAAATTATGTTTATTCATTTGGAAAACCTCATGCTACCTACAATTGACATATATTTTGTAAGCGCTAATATCTCGGATCTCATGTGGATATCCCAAGAAAAGGGTCAAGGACCCTTCCAATTGGCTAATCCATTGAATTGAAGATTATGGATCGGGATGAGCACAGATTGAATCCAACCAAAGGTGCCTAGCTTGGATTCACGAATCTAGTTCTACAAAGTTGAACAATCACATGTCCTGCATGAGAACTATTTAGAGCTTTAACAATAAGGGTCCAAGAAGGCCAAAATAGAATACAACATGAGTAAAGATGAAGGGCCCCACATTCCCCAAACCACAAAGTGGGAGATTAATGGGAACATCGAGAGATAGGAGGATAAGGCGAAACTGCCCATTAACTTGGTAGCTGCAAAAGCAATGATGAAGGAGGAGTGAAGAGGGACAGATGTTAAACAATCCATCATCTCTAAAAACCATTAGTTGTGCTTAGAAAAGCGAGACCGTACAACCTAATGTAGGTAAGCCTTTTGATCCAATTGATTTTGATACCTATAAGGTCAAATTTTTACAAGTCAGGTCAGATCTTGACAAACCTAGATTGATTTGTAGGTAGAAATGTGATGTTGACTTCAATTTTGGAGAAGTAAGTTGGTTAGCTACTTGATGTAAATACTCTGAGCAACCTGAATCAAGCGCAGAGAAATTGTTAGAGGAAAAACGGTTGGGTGGGTCCGACTGTGGAGCCTTCGATGGTTAAGTTAGTGGATAATCTCTTTTAGAAATAGAATCCACCAAGATCTAGTGTGTTTGTGCATGCATCTACATTTACACCAAGTTTCCCTTGTTTTGCCATCATCTATTAGTGTAACCTCCTCAAATATAGGATCCACTATGCACGCATCCCTCCACTCGAGGAGACTTAATAGCACAAATCTCTCCACTTCTGGAAACTTAATTGTGTTCCTTGGATCTTAGGGGTGGTGCTCCTTTTATTATGTCTTTTATCTAGAGTGGGGACGCCAGATGCCCCACATTGTTTAAAGTAGTCATAGACAATGGCCCGCCAGCCTAGCTCAATAGCTTTGTAACTTGCCCGCTCTGCTTGACTATGTGAGCTTTCTCGGGCCCATTGGCCCTCAACTCGGCTATGGGGACTTTCCCGAGCTCACGGGTGTATAGTTCGGGGCGAGGTACTGCATGTTTTATCCCCTCACAACTACCGCCTAGCCTTTGTCTTATCTTTAGCGCATGTAAAGTTAGGCAAAGCTTTTGTTGTCATTTCCTAGGTCAAGTGTCAACTTCCCCCTATTTCTCTTGTCTTTTCAAATTTCAAAATGCTGATAGCTTTGTCCTTCTGAGCTAACTTGCCTTAAATTCCCAGATTCCTATGTCAATTTGTTCTTCAGCGTTTCATCTTCCCCTGCTCATTATAGCAAATCCGAACGCTGTGACTAAACAGCTTCCATGATCAGCCCGGCCTTTTTAAATCCTTTCCTCCTCAACCATCCTTTTTCACCTCTTTGTGCTGTTTTTTCCTTCCTTTGCTTATCCCTCATGACCTACTGTAAATTCCTTCTCCTAGCTATCCTTTTGTTCTTTTCTCTCTCTTTATATATATTTAGAATGGGTAACTTCAAAAAGCTATTGAAATCCTCTGAATAAATTGCGAAGTTCTAGGATAGATTTGGGATCCCTTCGGATATTCATATCCAACTTTCAAAACTAGGGGAATCCTTCCTTAGGTTTTCTAAGGGTAAGATGTTCTTTCCCACCATTACCATTGTCAAGGGTGGTGTCCATTTTCATTTATGCCCCTACTCATTCATTTTCTTTCATATGCTAACCTTCTACCCCTCTAATGCGTCCCCAGAGTATTTAGCATCATTATGGGGGTTGCAGAGATTAACAGCTTGCTCGTAATAAATCTTGGTGTCTTGGATATCCTCTTTTGCTACTATTTAGTCCCCTTGAATAACAAGAGAGAAATCTTCTATCTCAAAGCTTGGGACCTTAGTTGACTTTTGATCCACTATCTCCCTAACACCAATAAAGCTAGTAAAGGCGACATTGTGGTGGTTGGTGGGAATTGGGAGACACCGACCACCTGGGGAGGAGTAAGACTTATAGTTCCTCAGGCCCTAGGGGAGCCACGTAAGGCCCTTGAATTCCCTGCTCAATCCAATTCTTCTCTATCTCTCCTCTTTTTTTTTTTTAAATCCTTACCTCGGTGTTCCATGACAGATAAGCAGATCAGCCGCATTGATTCGGCCAACATTAATCAAGAAGATCTCAAAAAGGCTTTTGCATACCAGGGTAAGAGAGCTTGAAGGTTAGGGCCAAACTGCACATATTCTTCTCTAATATAAGCACACATACAACAGTTTTTCCGTTATCTCGATCTGGGATAATATCACCAGTATAGCCGACTAGACCCAAAGAATAGCTAGCCTAGCTACTAGATAGTTAGTTCGCACCAGGCCCAGTGGTGCCTCAAGTGTTCAATCTACTTCCTCTGTTAGCGCATTAGTCCTTGCTTCCTCTTCTCATAAGCCCCGACATAAGACATTTGTTACTCATCCTTGGAAAGTTTCAATTCTTCCAAGCTCTTTGAACGACTCCTCCGCTCTTCCAGAGCATGATCCTGTGCTTGTCGCCTTAGATAGTGAGTCCTCCTCCGACTCCAGACAAATTTCTCCTTCACTGCTTATGTCGAAGCGCAAACCCAAGAATCTCTTAGTTGAGCTTGGAGGTCCCTCCGGGATAAGTTCTCTTGTTTGCCATTCGGCTTCATCACAGTAGCTCTCGAAATGATCTCTGGGAAGCTCCACGCAAGAGTTAGAGGCAAAAAAGCAAAGGTCCTCCTTGGAAGAGGCTAGAACCTTCACCTTTTGGTCGGATGACGACGTCCCTATTCTACCTCCCAAGTTGTGCCCTCCTTCAACCAAAAAGATTCCTACCTAAGAAGATCCCTTCCACAAAAAAGGAGGGTATCTCTAAATCCCCCACCGTAGCCTATTATATGGCCTAGTTTTCCCTGCTTCCCTCTAACATTGAGCGGCACAATTTGCTAACAAATTTCGAGCTTATGTCTTCTGGGATGTAGAAGTGTCTGTTGGTAAGCCTTTCTTCGTTTTGTCCTCGGGTTTACTTGATCTCTTGCTATCTCTAATTATGTGGGTTTGTTTCTGTGTAAACTAGAGGGTTTAGCAATGGTCAATTGCTTTCGGTCAGCTTAAGGTGGGTAGGAAGCACCTGAGGGAGCTGGACAGTGATGTGGCATCTCTGACTAGCTAGCTTGGCCTTTCTCAAAAGGCCTTGAAGTTGTAGAGGCCAAAACTGGGTGGACGACCGCATGAGCTATTTGCCTGGAAAGTACCCTAGCTACTAAGGAACTTGAATTGGAAAGCTCTCAAGCTAAGCACTTAGAACTCAAGGTGGAGATGAAGGCAGCAGTGGAGTGAGCTTAGGATGAAAGCTATGATGAAACCGAGGCCGCATATTCAAAGCAGGTTTTAGGAGTGGCTATGATCCTAGTCTGGATGAGGCTCGTTCCAGAGGTTTCTCCCTTTCAAGGAATGTATTTTGCCCCTCCCATATTCAACATTGTTTTCCCTCACCTCGTGCTGTCCAAGATGCCCCTAAGCCTCCTGTTGCCGAAGTCACTTATGAACCCCCTGTAGAACACAGTTGTCCCACTTTCGATCATTCGATCATCGAGGGCCCTCCGCTAGCCGAGGTGCGATAGGATGCCGAGTTGGTTGCCTTTGAGTCTCCCGTCATCATTCCCTTGATGTTTGAAGTTATGATATTTTTGAATTTTCTGGTGTGGCTCTATTGTTTTATTGTTTTCTTTTTTTCTTTTTTGTATGTGTGCTCGAGCTATGGTCTTTAAATTTTGTTTTGTATATCTGTAATATTTGCCCCTACCATGGGCCTATCTTAGTCAAGTACCTTTTTTATTTTTTCCACTATCAGACTTTTTCTGAACTCAATTTTGTGTCTAATGCTTACATCGTCATGCCACGCTATTAGTCAAAAGAGATCAAGGTAGTGCACCTAGTTCAGAGGCTTTCCCCATTAGGTTTTTGTCCTTCGGTACGAAGTATGGGATCATTCATGTGATCCTTTTCGCCAAACCTTGGTCCTGGCTTATGGCTAAATCCGAGTATTTACAGATGATATCTATCTCAAATTTCTAGGCCACTATCCCCTCGCTCGACTTGCCTGGTAAGGAGCTGAGGTATTATTCTGAATACTGAGGATTGCTCAGTGATTAGGTATAAAAACATCATGAGGCAAACAGATGTTCAATGAATTGAATCTAATTCTTGGTACAAGAATTCGAATCTGAATCCAACTCTTTGGTACAGAGATTACAAATATTCTTGGTACAAGAATTCATAACCAAATCTAACTCTTTGGTACAAACATTAGTAAAAGAGTTTCTTCATATTAGAAATATTTCAAGGCTTCGGGAATGCTTTTCCATCTAGTGTTTCGAGGTGATAAGCGCTTGCTCCCCCTGTAGAAGTGACTCTGTATGGACCTTCCCAATTTGATCCCAATTTGCCTTGGTCGGAATTCTTTGTTTTTGGAAGAACCTTTCTCAGAACCAAATAACTGACCAAAAGTTCTTTCATTTTACCCTTTTCTGAAAACTTCGAGGTAGTCACTGTTAGTATGCTGCGAACTTGATTAGTGCATGCTCCCTTCGTTCCTCTGCTAATTCTTACTACTTAGCAATTCTTTTTCCATTTTCCTTGTGATTGTTGGACACTGTTTGCATAGTTGGTAGACCAATCTCCAAAGGGATCACTGCTTCCATTCCATATGCCAGGGAGAAGGGAGTTTCCCCGGTTGATCTGCACAGTGTGGTTCTGTAAGCCCATAAGACACTGGGGAGTTCATTCACCCAACATCCTTTGGCGTCATCCAACCTTTTCTTTATGCCACCCAGCAAAGTCTTGTTGGAGCTTTCAACTTTGCCATTGCTTTGCGGGGACACTGGTGTTGAGAAGTAATGCTTGATGCCGAACCTTTTGCACATACCCTTGAATCCTTTTCCTTCAAATTGTTTGCCGTTGTCCGTAACTATTGCTTGGGGAATTCCAAATCTGGCACTAATACTCTTCCATACAAACCTTTTTGCATCAGTGTCTCTGATGTGGACTAGTGGTTTTACCTCTACCTATTTGGTGAAATAGTTGGTTGCCACTATTAAGAACCAAAAGTTCCCCGCCGACCTAGGCATTGGTCCAATGATGTCTATCCCCTATTTGTTGAAAGGCTAAGGACTGGTTATCAAGTTCAACTGCTCTGTCGGCTAATGAATATCCCTTCCAAATTGCTAACATTTCTCACACTTTTGTACGAATTGCATGTATTCTTTTGTATGTAGGGCCACCAATATCCTTGCGACATAGCTCTATGAGCCAAAGTTCTGACCTCTGATGTATCCCCTGCAACGTCCTTTTTGAATTTCCCATAAAAGGTCTTTGACTTTTGACAAGTGAACACATCTTAGGTAAGGTCCCGAGTGGGAACGTCAATACAACCTTCTTTCAAGTGAAAACCAGAATCGAGCCGGCCTCCTCCTAATCTTCTAGGCTTCCCTTGCATGACCTGGGAGTTCATCATTCTTCAAGTAGTTTAATAATGGTGTCATCCAACTAGCTTCTTCCTCCATCTCCGCCAAGCACATGATCTGTTGAGTCTCTGTGTAGGCTATTTGTTAGAAATCGACAGTGATTTCTCTTCTTAACTCAATCTTAACAGCCATGGCCAAACATGCCAAGCCATCAGCATGCGTGTTTCCATCTCAACTGATCTACGTGATGATGACATTACCAATCCTCTGGATTGCCTGACGAGCTTCCTCTACATATGTGACTATTTTGTCATCCCGAGTAGCATATTCCTTATTTAACTAGTCGATTACCAACTGGGAATCACAAAAAACAACCAACCTTTGGTCTTTGGCTCTTCGGCCATTCGGAATCCTAATAGTAAGGCCTCATATTCTGCTTCTTTGTTTGATGAAGAAAGAGCCCAAGGATATAGCCTTTTTAATTAACGCTCCCTCTAGTGTAAAGAGTACCATCCCAGCACCTAAACCATGATTGTTTGACACCTTGTTCACATACAACTGCCATGTTTTTTCCTCTCTTTTCACACCGTTATCTGTAGTGTCAAAGTGCCCAACTTGTCCTAGCTCTTGCTTAGCCCTTTCCTTTGGGGTATATTTTGCAATGAAATCCGCTACAATTTGACATTTGATGGCATTCCTCAGGACGATTTTTATATCATGTTCCCTGAGATCGATTGCCCATTTAACCATCCTTCTTGACAAATCTACCTTTCGCAAGATAGCTCTCAGTGGGTGTTCAGTCAGGATTTTCAAGATGTGGGCTTGGTAGTAATGCCTGAGCTTCAGAGCTACACATGCCAAAGCCAAGGCGAGTTTTTCCAAAGGGAGGTACCTTGTTTTTACATCGAGCAAGGTTTTACTGACGAAATAGATTGGAAGGTGATGCTTTCCCTCCTCCCTCATTAAAGCTGCACTAACTGTATGTTCGGATATTGCCAGGTACATAATCAGTTCTTCCCCTACCTTCAGGATAGACAAAATAGGAGGCGTACTCAAATACTACTTAATCTTTGCTAAAGATAGATCGCATTGCTTGTCCTAAACCTTCTCTGCACTCTTTTCAAAGCAAAAAATAGTGGTCGGCATTTATCCAATCACCAGGTAATGAAGTGGTTGAGAGCCGTTAGCATCCCAGTTAACTTCTGGACATCTCTTTTTGAACTGGGCCATTCCAGCTTTTGAATGACTTGGATCTATAGGGGATTTGCCTTTATTCCCCACTGCATTACAATAAAGCCAAGGAATTTGCCCGAGCTAACCCCAAATGGGCATTTCGAGGTGTTGAGTTTCAATTTATATCTTCCAGGATGTTAAACACCTCTTTCAAATCTCCTAGATGGCAAGAGTTTTCTTTGCTTTTGATGACCATGTCGTCTCTGTAAACTTCCATAGTCTTCCCGATCAGTCCTAGGAACGTCCTCGTTACCAACCGCTAATAAGTTGCTCCCATGTTCTTAAGTCCAAAAGGTATTCTTTTCTATCAGAAGGTGCCCTTCAGAGTTATGAACAACATTTTATCTTGGTTGGCTTCTTTCATTACTATCTAGTGGTAACCTCGGTAGGCATTTAGGAAGCTCATTCTTTCATGGCCCACGGTAAAATCTACTAATTGTTTGATTTTGGGGAGAGGGAAATTGTCCTTTGGGCAAGCTTTATTCAAATCAGTGAAATCAACATATACGCTCCACTGCTTGTCTTTCTTTTGAACGACGAAGATGTTTGACAGCCATTCTAGTTAATGAACCTCCTATATAGCATTGGCCTTCATCAATTTGCCGACCTCTTAGCATACGGCTGCTCGGCATTCGGGAGCATTCGGATTTACACAACCATAAGACAAATGATCTTTGGGTCGACTATAGGCATCTAATATGGAGTCCAGGCAAAGATGTCCAACTTCCGAACAAGAAATTGGATTAATTCGCTCAGTTCACCTTTTCCCAAAACGATACCAACCATAAAGTGCTTCACCAAGTCTCCTCCATTGATCAGGGTCTTTTTCAGCTCTTCTTAACTTTGTCTCCCAGATACGTGCCTGGATGTTTTGAGCGTGGCCGACCAAGCTGGAGTTGCTATCTTTGGTTGATTTTGACTTTTGAGCCTGCAACACCATCATCTTTTTGGTATTTTGCCTTAATGGTTGTGACTAAGCAACTCCTTGAGGTTGCCTGATCACCTCTAATTTCCATGAGCCAATTTGCTGTTGGGAATTTGATTTTCAGATGATAGGTGAATGGGACTACCCTCACACGGTAGATCCATGTCTGACCCATAATGGCATTATAGGGGGATGGTACATCCACCACCAAGAAGTCCACCTAAAGGCTAATTGAGCTTGCTACAATTGGTGTGGTATAAGTCCCAAGGCTGGACTACTTGGCCATTGAATTTGAACAGTGGTATAGAAGATGGCCGTAGATCCGACCTTTTAAGGCTAAATTTAGTGAAGAGCTCGATATACATGATTTCTGATGAACTGCCTGAATCAAAGAGCATTCGTCGAACGTCAAACTCCTTTACCCAAAAGGTAAGTACCAGAGCGTCATTATGGGGTGAACTATTTCTCACAGGTCCTTATCTAAGAAAAAAATTTCACATGTAGTGTGGTTGTGCTTACTGACGATGCTTGGGTGCCCGTTCATTTGATAGACTTTTTTCAAATGGCCCGCCATCTTTCTCTGATTTCTGACAGCCAGTGCTATTACTTCTCCGGAGTCTATTGCCCCATGGACTACATTTATAAGCCCTATTGGGCCTTTTTTTTTTCATTGGCAGGCCTATGATTTCTCCTTTCCAAGCACTTCGATGATCTCTCTATCTTGCTTCCTTCTACAATTCCTTCAGATACCCTTGTTTAACCAGATCCTCAAGATGCTGCTTGAGAATCCTGTAATTTTCCGTGAGGTGCCTATTCTCATGATGATACAATCACTAGAGATCTGGGTTTCTCCTTTCAGGATCGCTCACCATCTTAGGAGGCCTTTTGAAGAAAGGCTTGTCCTTAATTTGAGTTAGGATCTTATAGGATCCTTGAAAATGGTTAGCACCCCTTCGTACGTTGTTCGGACAAGTTTAGTGTGACCCAACCTTTTGCTCGGCCTTTCTTCGAATTCCTTTTTTCTTTTTGGGAGAGATCCTTCTTCCTCCCAATGGGGCCATTTATACTCCGGTGGCCCCATATCCTCCTCCAGCTTTATGAATTTTTCAACTCGTCCCATTAGATCTTCCTGCATGACGGGAGGTCGATTGGTCAGAGATTACTGGTGTCAGCTCTCTCTCAGGAGTCCGAGCTTGTAGGTAGCAATCACCACCACTTGTTGCTTCCTTCGACTTCATTGTACTCCTTCAGGCTTTCTGAACTCTATTTTCTGAGACCAAGTAGTGCCCCAATGTCCATTGGCTGCTTAGAGTTTGTGACAAACCGTGTTACGAAGGAACTTGCAAGCTTTCTGAAATTGCCAATGGACCTCGGCCTTAGTTGGGAAAACCACTTCCAAGCCAAGTCTTTTAAACTTGATGGGAAGAATTTGCATATCAGTAGCTCATTCCCACACCATAGCACCATAGAGCGTTGGAAGCGCTGAACGCGGTTGGTAATGTCTGAGGTGCCATCATAGACTTTCAGCATCGGCATGCTAAAACGTTGAGGAGGCCCTATTTTCTCAATCTTCTTCGAAAACAGTGACATGAGGTTTTGAACCCTTTTCCAACTCCTCTCCCTGAAAAGGTTTTTGAGAGGAGGGGTGCAATCCCTCTTTATGAGCTTTTTCTCTATGAGTGCTTGGATATCACCTTCAATAAGCATTCATGTAGGTGTTCTTTCCCTTCGGTGCCCCCTTGGGGATACCTTTTCTCTACTGGGCTGCACTCAACCTTCATTGCCTTCTATCTCCTTCTAAGGTCGGGAACTTGATCTTCTGCTTCCTTCGTCACCTATCTCCAACTTTTTTCGGGATCAGTGAGCTCGGGATTGGTGAACCTCCTTTTTTTGGTCGGCACTTTGGCCCCCCATCTTACGAGTTGGTGTTTAACCCCCGTGCTCTTTTGTTCAGCCTCATTGTCTTGCATGAGGCCTTTATGTCTTCCTACCTCGCCTTTTAGTTCATCTAGTAGCCAATTGATCTTCTCTTCTTGCTACCTTACTCCTTCCGCTAGGTCCCAAACAGCATCTCTGTAGGTGCGGTCAAGTCGTGCTTAGGAGTTGTGCAGAGGTTTATGATTTGGAGACCTAGGATACAGCCCCTGTTGCATACCACTTTGTAGTTTGGTCATAGAGGGCAACCTTTCTAGGTGATTGGGACTATGTCAGTGTATTCTTGACCAGACACGCCATCATTTACCTATAGGTGTGGTGGCTTAATTACTTTCTGAGTGCAGAACATAGTCATAATTGTCATCTTCAAAATAGATCACCAGGGGCTCCCTCCCTGGGTGCAAATGATGTTTTTCATGATCTCCCCTCATCGGGGATAAAGGCTGCCTAACTAGGCTTGAAGAACTGGGACTTTAATTACTGATTGACATCTTTCTAAGCTTAAAGAAGCGTTAGTGGATTTTCACTTTCGCTCCCGACAGACGACGCCAATTGTAAGGTCAAATTTTATAGGTTAAGTCGGATCTTGATAGACCTAGATTGATTTGTAGGTGGAAATGTGATGCTAACTTCAATTCTGGAGAAGTAAGCTGGTCGGCTGCTTGATTTAAATCCTCCGAGCAACCTGAATCAAGTGTAGAGAAAAACCGTTAGAGGAAAAATGGTCCAGTGGGTTCGATCATGGTCCCTTCGATGGTAAAGTTAGTGGATAATCTCTTTTAGAAATAGAATCCACCAAGATCTAGTGTGTTTGTGCATGCATTTACATTTGTACCAAGTTCTCTTTTTTTGCCATCGCTAATTAGTGAAACTTCCTCAAATATAGGATCCACTACGCATGTATCCTTCCACCCAGGGAGACTTAACAGCACGTATCTCTCGACTTCGGGAAACAACGGCCCGTCAGCCCAGCTCAAAAGGTTTGTAGCTTGTCCACTGTACTCAACTGTGTGCACTTTCCTAGGGTCATTAGTGCTCAACTCGGCTTTGGGGACTTTCCTAGGCTCATGGGTGCATACTTTGGCCTAAGGTACAACATGTTTTATCCCCTCACAATACTTATTGTTCTTGGATTATTGCTGACTACAGCATCAGAGGACCATTGGCTGGAATCCTTCCGGCCAGCGGTCACTCATTACTCATTTTCGTGCAAGATCAAATCAATTAACATAATGAGTTCGGCATAGCAGTGGGACTATCATCCACCTCACCACAAATCTAGACTACAAAATTCGACCCTACAATCTTTGGCACCATTTATGGGAACAAAAATCCAATCCATGAAATAACCACAACAAAAGAAAAGAGAAAAGTGAGATGTTAGCTAAAAGTTAGTGAACAGGGGCTTCATTCCAAGCCAATCCCTCCTAGTCATTCGACGGTGAGGAACGGGCGGATGGGCCGACTATCCTGAAGAGCCACTGTTTGTCTACTATGAAGATGAAAAAGGAGAGTATGTGCCATTTACCAAGGACCATCTTGGACCCCATGGGTAAACGACTATGGTTATTTGAGGTCTGAAGTACACCACCAAGGAGTAAACTACATTGTTAGGGCCCCTCCCTTGCACCTTAGTGATGTGCGATAGTGGAAGGCTGCAACTTCTGATCATGATCTAACATCACCCTGAGATCCATATACATGATTGAAATGGGCATATAAGGCAACCATGTAGGATTAGGTGGAAAAGTGAAGTTGGAGCAAGTGGAGATCAATCACCTCCTCAAAGAGTTGGGAGTAAAGGAAGTCTGGGCAGTAAGCACATCACTCCCAAGGATGGGAGGAAGGAACCGGGATTATTGCCAGTCCCCTACTCGGAGGATGGAAACTCGACACATGGAGCCAGGAGCAAAGGACGAGCATGAAAAGGAAGTGTTTAGGGATGCAGGAAGTTGAACATCAATTAGTCAGCCTTGGAGAATACAAGGATCGGCCAGTGGTCTAACTTTGAAATTTGGTAGGACAGGGCATTGAATGGAGCTCAGTAGGCGGACGTGTCACCCTTAGCGGGAGGTATGATTGATGAACCTCACAACAAGGTGTTGAAAGAAGGAGATGTCCAGGCGCTGATAGAAAAGGCACTCATTGGCCAAACAATGCCTGTTGGAGGCACCACTAGAAAAAAAAATAGAAAAGATCTACAGCAGAACTTTCACTTCACCCATTTTAGAGGAGATTGATAGGGTGGAGCCACCTTGTCACTTCTCAATCCCAAGGCTAAGAATCTATGATAGAACTTCAGATGCGATAGATCACGTGCAACATTTCCAGCACTTGATGGCACTGTGGACCGGGAATGACCCTTTGATGTGTATGATCTTCCCGTTTGGCCTGGGGGACCTCGCCATTAAGTGGTTTAGCCGGATGAAGCCGAGGTCAATGTGGAGCTCCAAAGAATTGGTTGAGTTATTCACTACACAGTTTGTGACGAACAACAAGGAGCCAAAGGATGTGGGAGCCTTGCTCACTTTGAAAAAAGAAAAAAAAATGACAATGAGAGCCTAAAAGAATGCAGCATGAGGTATTGGCTCTTTTATAATGAGGTAGAAGATGGCATTGAGCATGTGATAGTGGCAACCTTCAAGCTCGGATTGCCAAAGGATCGTCAGCTAAGACAATCTATGATAAGACGTCCTCCAGTCAACCATGACGATTTGATGGAACAAATAAAGGAGTACATCAAAGTCGAAGAGGATATGGGGATTTCAGACCAAAAGAATGGACGTTTAGAGCTAGGCAGCTGCAAGAGAAAAAATGAAATGAGGAGGAGAAGGATGAAAGGAGGTCGGACATACCGAGCCCATCAAGGGAGAATTTGAAGGTATTCATACATTGTTTAAGGATCCTATCTACCGAATTCTTACCCAAATTAAAGGCAAGTCGTTCTTTGTTCATCCACCCAAGATGATAATTGATCCAGAGTGGAGAAACCCAAATCTTGGTGCTCCTATTGCATGGATAATGGCCATTTAATAGAGAATTGCCTAATGTTGAAAAAACACCCTGACAATCTGGTGAAAAAGGATACCTCAAGGAAGAAGTGGATGAGGATGGCACAAGGAAGCTATAAGAGCAGACGTCCTCAAAAGTGCCGAACACTCCAATAAAGGGAGGGCGCTTGTCAGGATAATTAATGTGATACATGGGGCAGTGGACTCAGAAGAGGCAATAACACAAGCAGTCAAAACACAGGTGCAAAGGGCTACTCACTTGAGAGAAGCATATCAGGTCCACTCCCAACCCAATTTAGTGACAAAATAAAATCTTAGAGGACAAATGGCATTGTTCTTGGAGAAAGATTTGAAAGATGTAGTTTACCCCCATAATGGTCCCCTAGTCTTGACACTACATGTCAAAGAATATGAGGTAAGGAGGATGCTTGTGGATCCAAGTAGCTAGTTTGAAATCATGTACGTCAGGATGTTTAACAAGCTTCGACTCATCCGAAATCATGAATGTCAGGATATTTAACAAGCTTGGACTAGCAAAGGCAGATTTGAAACAGGCTTCCACTTCCCTTGTCGGATTTAGTAAACAAGCCATTCTCCCCATGGGCCTAGTAACTGTGCTAGTATCAACAGCGTCGGTTTGCTATGATGTTAAGTTTTATGTGGTGGTTGTACCATCCCCCTAAATGCTATCATGGGATGGACTTAGATTCATCAGATGCGGGTCGTCCCTTCCTCATATCACCAAAAGATTAGATTCCTGACCAACAAAAGGTCATGGAAATCAGGGGTGACCAGGTGATGTTGAGGTGTTGCCTTGTAACAGTGATCAAGGGGAAGCAAGCATAACAGAAGAGAAATGTAGCAGATACAGTGTGGTTAGTTGGATGCCGAGAACCTTACCAATGGCCCAACCAACAAATTGGTCGAGGATCTAAATAAAATAAAGATCAAGGAAAAATAGCTTGACAGGTACTTGCTTATAAGATTTCCTTTGACGGATGAGGAAAGCAATAGTTTGATAGACTTTTTGAAGAAAGCTTAGACATATTTGCTTGGATGCCATATAAAATGGCTGGGGTTGACCCGAGAAAAATGAGTCATCGGGTAGGAATCAACTTCAAGTCAAAGCTAGTTGTGCAAATGCAAAGGAAGCTAGCACCTAATTGAAGAGAGGTGGTAAATGACAAGGTCGACAAGCTCTTGGAGGCCGACGCTTTCAGAGAAATCCAATATCTAAAATGGTTGTCAAACATTGTGGTGGTACCCAAGAAGGACAAGAAATGGTACGTATGTGTAGATTTCCCCGAGTTGAATAAGGCATGCCCAAAAGACAGCTTACCCCTGCCAAAGATCGATCAGCTAGTTGACTCGACAACAAGACATAGCAGGATGAGCTTCTTGGATGCCTTTTCGGGATACCACCAAATAGCCATGGATGAAGTCAACCAAGAAAAAACCTTATTTATCACACCGAAGGACACCTATTGTTACAAAAGAATGCCCTTTGGACTTAAGAATACGGGAGCGACCTATAAAAGAGTGGTCACAAAAATGTTTTAGGACTTGATCGGCACGACTGTTGAAGTATATATAGATGACATGGTGGTGAAGAGCAAAAGGGATTCGGATCATATAAGAGATCTAAGGGAAGTGTTAAGTTTCTTGAGAAGATTCTTGTTGAAGTTGAATGCCTCCAAGTGTGCCTTTGGGGTTGGATCGAGGAAGTTCCTTGGATTCATTGTTTACTCAAATGGGAATTAAGGCTAATCCCAAGTAGATTTGCGCTATTGAAAATATTGTTCGGCCAAGGACAAAGAAGGATGTACAAAGACTTACTAACATGGCAGTAGTGCTTAACTGATTCGTTTTCAAGTCCTCGGGAAAATGTTGACCTTTATTTTTGGCCTCGAAAAAACAAGCTGTTGACATTTGAACTAAAGACTATGACTGAGCTCTTGTGCAACTGAAAGGGTACCTCATCTGCCCTCCTATTTTGTCCATTCCTGAGCAAAGGGAAGAAATAACACTATATCTGGCAGTGTCCAATCACACTATAAAAGCACCACTAATGAGAAAGCAAGGGAAACAACACCTCCCTATTTGTTTTTTTTATCAAAACTCGATAAGATATTGAAACTAGCCATCTTCCACTAGAGAAACTCGCTTTAGCACTAGTATGTGTTGCACAAAAACTACGGCATTACTTCCAGGTGGACACCATAAAACTTCTAACAAAGTATCCATTGATATTCGTATTTCAGCAGGCCAATCTATATGGAAGAATGGTTAAACAGGTAGTTCAGCTAAGTGAGCACGACATACTAATATTACCTCGGCCAGTGATAAAATGACAGATAGCAGTTGATTTTGGGGCAAAACTCACAGCCAAGGAGGATGATCATCTTAGAAAGCCACTCCCTAATTTGCCACCATGTACGATGAGTGACGGATTAGGGGAAGAAACGAAGCAAGTTTGGGAATTGTTTGTTGATGGAGCTTCTAATAATAGGGGAGCTGGAGCAGGAGTAGTGCTTATCACCCTAGAAGGTTTGGTCATAGAAAAAGCAATCTCGATTGGATTTTCGACCTCAAACAGTGAGGTGGAATATGAAGCCTTATTGTTAAGACTCATGATTATCGAGCTATTACAGGTAAAGAAACTAATTGCCTATTGTGACTCACAGTTGGTAACTAATCAACTGAGCGGAAAGCATATCACCCGAGATAAGCAGATAATTGCTTATCTAGGAAAGGTACGACAACTAATGAAAAGGTTTGACAGTGTGGAGAAAAAGTAGATTTGAGAAAGAGAAACTCAGATGCAGATAGTTTGGCTAGCTTGGCATTTCTAGTAAAATTCGAGCTAAGAAAGGAGGTAATTGTGGAATATCAACAACAGCCAAGCATCAAGGAGGAAATAGTTCTGAGTATTGAGGAAGCAAAGGAAGAAATAAGTTGGATGTCACTGATAGTAAGCTTTTTGAGAGATAAGGCCTTACCAGCTGAGGCAAAGGGGAGTTTGAAGGTGAGGAGGAAGGTAGCTTGTTTTGGGTGTTCCTCAAGAGAAGTTGTATCGACAGTTCTATTTTGGGCCTTATTTGAAATGTGTGCATTCGAGTAAAGTCCAAGACTTCCTTTGGGAAATATGCAAGGGAGCATGTGGAAGCCATGTAAGAGGTTGGAAGCTCACTTATCGAGCAATGTCCCAGGGATATTGGTGGCCATACATGCAAAAAAAATGCCCTACAATTCCTAAAAAGATGTGAAAAATGCCAGAGGTTTGGCCCTAATATCCACTAGCCAGTCGAGATGCTGAACTCAATCACAAACCCTTGACCCTTCGATCAATGGGGAATTGACATAGTGGGACTCATGCTAAGGTCAGCATGGAACTTCAGGTTCCTCATCGTGGTAACTGATTACTTCACAAAATGTATTAAAGTGGAACCACTAGTCCATATCTAGGATATTGATGCTAAAAAAAATTATAAGGAGAAACATCTTCATTAAGTTTCGCATTCCCTGCGCTCTTATCATAAATAATGGAGATACATCATCACTAAGCTTGTGTTCGCAATTTAGCATAAAGCACTATTAGTCTACCCTTGTCTATCTACAAAGCAACGGACAAGCAGAAAGTTTCAACAAAACAATATTAGGTGGGATCAAGATGAAGGTAGATAGCGCAAAATGAAAATGGGTGGACAAGCTGCCGAGTGTTCTCTAGTTATACTAAACAATGCCAAGACAATCGACTGGAGAAACACCATTCTCCTTGGTGTATGGGATGGAGGCCGTGACACCGTTGGAGATCAGTATGCCTACGCTACATATAGAAATCTACAATCAACAGGATAATGAAGGGAGGATTGCTTAGGAGTTCGACCTATCAGAAGAACGAAGGGAAGAAGCCTCAATTAGGTTAGACTCATACCAGTAACAGAAAGCTCAAGGATACCGTAAGAAAATCTAAGCTAGAGATTTCAAGGTTTGAGACCTAGTGCTAAGGCGAGTACTACCTAATGCAAGGGACCCATCTCATGGGAAGTTAGGACCAAATTGGGAGGGACCACATAAAGTCACCTCAGTGTGTGGAACTGGGGCATACTAGTTAGAGACTTTGAAGGGGAAATCACTTCATCCAACATGGAACATATCAAACTTGAATCTCTTTGATTTTAATATTCAATCCTTTTGTTCAATTTAATGAATTCCATTTGTGTTCTTGTTAATTTGTGATGGGACTTATCTTTCATGTTGTCTTGTTAATGCGAAGAAATGGTTATAACAAAAAAATTGTGATTTTAAGCTGAGCTAACCACGCGAAGGTTGGTCGGCCCGGGAACCCCCACTAGATCCAAGGCCAAGGGGGCAAAGGACCTAACCAGAATATGGACCAATATATGTCTTACTGATGGATATATATACATATATATTTAGAACCCCTTGACATCAAACCAGTAGAGGTCATACGAGGTTGGGAACTCATGGTTTTGAGTAGAACTCACTTTGGTAAGGCTAAATGGACCAGGAACCTCACCAACCCCAAGGCTTGGAAAGAAAAAAAAGCAACTTGTGTTTAGGAACTTTAATACGTCGTGCCGATGGATAAAACCCTAGCTGTAGGACCAAGTCCTAATCCTAGGTGCATTGTACTAATTGCCTATGGCTAAGAGCTTGGTATGACAATGTAAGCTGTTATTTAGGGGCAAGCTCGATTGAACTGACAGTATTAGTGTAAAAAAGGGATAAAATAGAATGCAAAAAGTATACTAAAAGGAGTTTAAAGCATTCTAACCCTAAAGACAGTAATGACAACCTTTCAAAAAACAAAACCAGACAAAACAAAACAAAACAAAATCCATGAACAAAAAAGACAGGCAGAGACAACAGGAGAAAATGAACAACATTAAATCAGCTCGTTCTATTGATCTGCAATTGGTTGCTTTACTTTTTGACGAGTGACATTACTTTGCTCCCCAACTTAATCGGCTGGCACTTCAAGGGATGAAAAATGAAGCTCGGGGGAAATAGCATGAGGAACCATAGCAAGATCACTACGCTTTGAAGCAGCATGCTTGTTCCTGAGGTCAGAGTCCTCGGACACCCCTGCCGCATCCAACCAAACATCAAAACCCATTTTAAAGATGACAGGTTTGATGTCTTCCAATTGCTTTAAGTAAATAGCCTCGGCCTCATTATAGCCCTAATCCCTAGCCTTTTCGATCTCACCTTTGAGGACCTCAACCTCAGCCACTAGGGCAGCAATTCGAGATTTCGCACTTTCAAGTTCAGACACATGGTGGCCAAAGTACCTTCAGCTTAAATCGCACGAACAGATTTGGAGCCGACCCTTAATTCCATTGTCCACATCTCTTTGATCTTGAACTTGAGTTGAGATTCGAGGTCTCCCTGGTTGGCATCAATAGCCTAAAGTTTCTTCTGCAGGATCTCAATCAGAGCCTTTCCCTGTTCCATATGTTTAAGTGCATTATAACACTTCTAAACACTTCGCTAAGAATGGGGAAGGAGTGGATGAGTACTCAATCACCAGTAGATAAAAGTGATAAAGAGAGGAATGCATACCAAGAGGCAGTGTTGAATCCTGGTGATGAACTTTTGGTCGGATAGAGAATCATGTACTGCCATTTCAGAGGGGAGTAAGAAGACCCTCCCTAAAGGACAAGCAACGCTTGACGATTGGGAAAGGTTGTCAGACTCAATGATCTGTTTATTGCCAATTAGTAATTGCGGGCACCATCGAGATGAAGGTTCATCTGCTTAGGGGCAGACAAAGGAAGTATCATTGTAAGCTATAGAGGCTATGCCACCGCTTGTGCAAGAACTCTAGCTGGAACACTGTCCTCCTTAGCCTCTAGTTTCCACTTTTTAAGTCCCTTAGAAAGGGTCAAGTTTACAGCCGACCCTTTCCTCGAATGGAGGGGGAGGTGGTTGAGCACTGGACTAGGAGCTTTGGTGGAGGAAAAGGGGCAAATGCAGAAGAATCCTTACTAGGAAGACCTTTTAGGGTAGGAAAGAGATTTTTATGTTGGCTTTTCAACATGGTTTCTCAAATAGAATCTCTAGAGGAGCTGGAGGGGGAGGACATGCCATCTGAAGGCACGAGAACAGGGGAAGATTCAGAAGATGAGGTAAAAATGCCAGGTGCAGAGGAGTTTGGGCTAATTGTCCTCTTCAAAGACTGAGTGATCGACGATTTGGGGGAGTCGATCTAGCCGAAGTAAAGTGTGAAATGGTGGTACTCTGTGGGCTAGAGGAATGCTCGCTGGAAGCCTCCTCAGATTTAAGTTGCTTGAGTGTCTCCATGGACTACACCTACTTACTTCCCCTCTTCCTCTTGGACTATCGCTCTGCCCGTGTTATTAAGTCCTAGATTGGAATAATTGAAAAACTATTAGCGGAGCGTTCATAGCCCAATTGTATGTCGGTAGCTCAACCCCGGCCACCTCGTTCAAGGGTACCTTGGTAGTCCCACGTCCTCTTTAGGTCCACACAATTAACTGACTTGCTTGAAAATAGAAAACAACAAGGTTAAGCTAGAGAGATAAACAAATAGTCATAGAAGGAGAGTAAAAGATTCCAACTTGGTTCGTCCAGATGCTACGGAATCTCACACTTGTTTTTCCCCCACGTTGGATGGACTTCTTAGTTTTAGCCAACCACCGTGATGTCACCCCTACTACCTTGTTGGTATTGAGGAGATAATAGAAAAGCAATTTTCTACAGTCCTCAACCTCAAGGTAATATATCTCTTTCTTGGTGTTAAGGGGGGAAAGTGAATAATAGAAAAAGATGTCGAGCACACCAAGATGGGTGTCAAGTATCTTATTGATTCCTACCACTCCCATTACAATATGAAAAATGTTAGGGGCACATTGAAGAGAAAAAAGGTTGGCATAAGCCAAAAATTGAACTAGGAGATGATGAAGAGGAAACCTAACCCCATCTTTAACAATTACTATGGTTGGGAAGGGAATCCTCTAAAGGATCCCTTCAAGGAATACCCTCTAGTGCCAGACTGCGAATGATTTTGTCATTAGGAATATTGTACATTTTTTGAAAGATCTCAATGCTTTTCGGAGAGCCAAGCAATGCTTCTAGATAACCCACCTATAAGGTTCCGAATCCCACTAATCTTATTCTACGCTAATTAATCACGTTCTATGTTAATTACAACTTGTTAAGCATAATCTAGTTTAGAAACGATTGGGTTTAGGTCTTGAATAGGGAATTGAGTGGAGTTTGGACCTTACCTCAGTAGTTGAGGACCGTTTTTGTAAATTGATCCTGCATCTTATGGGCACCTCGTCAATCACTCCTTGTGTAATTTTTCGTGTAGACCATCTTTCGTGTTGGACTTGATTTGATCCGAAATCGTCTTGAGCCAATTGAGGTCCATGTGACCTAAACTGTAATTTCATGAAAAGCTTGGACTTGCATGTGAAATGCAGGAAAACGTGAATTAAAAGAGACCTCAACGTCCCTTCTTCCTTTCTCTTCTTTCCTCCTTACGTTGGCTACTGGGGTTATTTCTTTCCTCTTCAATCTTCGTCTTCACTTCATGATTTGGAGGGCTACTAGGCTTGGAAGGTTTTGCATGCATGGGTAGAGACTTTCTCCTTCTCCTTCTTCTTCTCCCTCTTTGTGCATTTCTCCCATTAGAGCATTTCCTTCTCCAAGCTACAGCTACATAAGGTGAGGACTTACCTCCATTTCATCCATTTGGGTTAATTGTAGAATTAAGGACCAATTACATGACATGCATGCGAATCTAAACCCCATTCTTCACTGCATGTTCTATTTGTAGAGAACCCATTCTCATTTGGAGGTTTTCCCTTAGCCACACAATAAGAAGGACTTAGGAAAGGGCAAGCACTGTTAAGAGGCAAGTATTGGAGTTCATATGTATTGCATGTGTGATTAAGTTATTAATTCTTGGGTTACATATCTAAATTCTCAATTTCAGTCATTTTTCATTATTTAATGGTGTACAAATGTGGTATGGTATTGAGTTAGAGTGATAAAAATGGGATAGAAGAGTTTGTGAGTATTGAACACCATCAAGTATACTATAATCAAGTCATGTGAACTCATCACAACTCAGGTTTTGTATTGGCCCTATATTGAAATTGAGCTACAAAACCGAGTTCAGATTTCTGAAGTGTACGGCGAAGCCACGGCTAAGCCGTACATGTTCACGGCTCAAAGTCCCGAGAGCAACAAAATTGGCTTTTGTACTGCGGCTTACCCACGGCTGCACCATGAAATGGACTATGGCTAAATCGTAGCCAGCCCGTGTCCAAGCCGTAAGCTTTCTTACGGCGGACTTTCCAGAGAGCTCCAGAAACCCATTCTCTTCTACGGCTTGCACACGGCTACACCATGAAAATGCTTTACGGCTAAGCCGTAACCCAACTGTAACCTAGCCGTAGGTTTAGCACGGCTAAGCTGTAGGCTAATATACGGTTAAGCCGTAAATGCGCCTGAATTTTTAGAGGAACCTTGAGCCACTCGGCTAAGCCGTAACATTATACGCGGCTAAGCCGTAAGAATGCTGTGAAATTTAGGATATTAGAAAATTTCACTAACCGTGGAGGACCTTAGTATTGGCACCTTTCCTACCACCACATTGGCCAACGGCAAGTACACATTAAGGAGGATGAGAAATTCTTGGATGATTTCCCAATGTCAATTCCTGGATGTAGGCATAAGAAGGGGGTGTCCTTATATACACAAGGTAATACCAAGACACGGTAACACAATGGCACCGGATGTTTTATGAGTACATCAAGTTGAATGACCTTGGGATCGTGGAATTATTTATTATAGGGGAGGCTAGTAATTCCTTGACACTTACTCAATCTGAACGAATTCATATTATTAAACACCTTGCCTCAACTTGATTGTTCATACATTCACTCTCTCTAGTCAGACCCTGAGGCAATTCAGACCTGAGCTTCTAATGAGTGTGTGCTTGCTAGCAACAAGGGGTATAGTTGAGGTTCGAGCCTTCGTAGCTCATATGTATATGCTCGTTTAATTTTTCATCTGTTTTATGACTGAGTGTACTTCAGATTATTATTCTTTATGTATGATATGACTCATATGATTGAATCCGAGTCGGCACCACTTAGCTTGTGCCATTTTGGTTATTATTATGTCACTACTGCAGTAGTTTACGAGGGAGTTGTCGGCACTCCTCGGGAAGCTAGCTTAATCTCCTAGCAACCCATATGTATGTATGCTCCCTTTTGGGAGAATAGAGCCTTGTGGATGCCAATTAGTGTGTATTACATCTTGATTGTGATATCTCACTCATTGTTACTCATGCACAACATGCCTTGTAGACTATTATTGCTTTCCTATCCAGTGTATATTAATAGGTTCATTTGGTACATTATGTTAGTTTTATATGCCTCTGTATTTGCATAATCGTCATATTAACAGTGTTACCCTTGGTATTGTAGGTACAGAACCAAATCCCAACCCGGTTGTTGACACGCCCCCGGAGGGTACCCCAACGGTACCTCGGGGTATAGATGAATGGAAGGATGGCGATGTCTTTTATTAGTCATCCTATGGAGTGTGCCGGTTCTGGAGATGTTATAATCGGAATTTTGGTCTACCCTTGGAAATGTGCAATGGAACCTTTTGCACCTAACTTTGATAGTAGTAGTTCGATCGCAGGAATTTAATTAAAGTTTTAAGCATTGACATTTGTGACTTTATCTATCTATGCATATTTGAGGATATGTTTCTCTTGTTTTGGCTTTTGATCATTACAGAGTATTTCGCTAGAGTTCGTTATGATGAGTTATATTTCTATGTATGTTGGCATTCTTCACACATTCCTGTGGAATCTCCCTTGTAGGAATTCGTGCACAATTCTTCAGGGCACGGATTACTACGGGATTACATATCCACGCCCTAGGGGCCCACTTAAATCCCCAATTCCCAGGATCGGGGCGTGACATACGTAAGTAATGGTATCAGAGCCCACTGATAAGTCAATTATCAATTTAAAAGACTTAGCAACATTAGGAAATGTGATGTGGTTCCGATAGGTCCGTTTTAGGGGGGGTTTTCTATTATGTATTATCATCTTGTGTAGCGTTATAGTATATATGTATGTATGTATGTGTATATGTATATGTATGTGATTAACAATTATTGTAATTGCAGATCCATGGCGTCGAGGTCTGGTACAAACAATAGTTCGGGTGATAATGACTGCAATAATGTGGAGTTGGAAGGTGAGGACCCTCCACCGCAACCTCCTCCTTATCCTACGTACAACACGGAGGAATGATTCATGATGTTGATGCATTAATTAGCTGCTAGTAATGCCAATTAAGCTGCCATGCAATTGTAGTTAGCCGCTCGATTGAACAGGTAAGATCAACCCGGAGACCCTAATTCCCTATATGAAAAGTTCCGAAAGAGAGGAGCCACAGAGTTTATAGGACAAGAGGACCCGTTGCAAGCAGACGAATGGCTTGTTCATACTGAGAATGTCTTTGATACACTAATTTGTATGCCAAGGCAGCAGGTAGTCCTTACGGCATCCATGTTCAGGGATATTGCAGATACATGGTGGAAGAGTATTCGGGACCATATTAGGGCCATGCCAGATGCTACTGTATGGGAAGCCTTTAAGAGGCAGTTTAGGAAGAAGTTTATTCCTGAGCATGTAACTCGCAAGAAAAAGGCAGAGTTCCTCGCCCTACAGCAGCACTCCCTGCCAGTTGCATAGTACGTGCACGTATTCAGCCAGCTCTCTTGGTTTGCTTTGGATCTGATTGACACTAAGGAGAAGAAAGTAGAAAGGTTCCTTGAAGGGTTGAGGCCTGCTATCAAGGGACATGCTATAGCTTTTCAATGGCTAGTACATTACGATGACGCTGTGGCCAGAGCCTATGCGGCTGAAGAAATTGAGAAAAGCCTGTTTTTGGGAGAGTCTAGGAAAAGTGCCCCACCTTCTGCGAAAGGCCAGCAATATTCTAAGAAGCAAAAGGGAGTTGTTAGTGGAGCATCACGATTAATCTGCGGTGTGTGCGGGAAGGGTCACGAGACTAGTAAATGCTGGAGGTCCACGGGAGCCTGTTTTGGTTATGGCTCAATGGACCATCGCTTGTCAGAATGCCCAAGAAGGAAAGATCCTAGCCGAGCCCCACCGCAATAGCAATATCAGCAGTCTTCGAAAGTGACAACACCAGCGCCTAACCATCAACAACAGCAAGGGAGGCAAGGCTAAGGGTAGTCATGACAAGGCCAAGGACAGTAGAAACCAGGACAACAAAACCGACCCCAAAGGCAGGGCCACGCTTATGCGTTGACTCATGAAGAAGCAGAAACAGCGAAGTATGTGGTTGTAGGTAAGGTTTCTATTTGTGACCTAGAAGCTAAAGTGTTATTTGATTCAGGATCTTCGCATTCCTTCATTTCACCCCGATTCTCTAGCAGGATACGGGAGCCACCAGCGCAGTTACCGTATGTGTTGAGTGTTATCACTCCCGTTGGTAAAAGGGTGGCTTGTGATGATTATTACCCGAGTTGTCGAGTTCTTATCGGAGAGGTCCTTCTCCCAGCGGAACTCATTATTTTGCCCATGCACGACTTCAATGTAATCTTAGGCATGGATTGGTTGACCAAGTATATGGCCTGTCTAGACTGTTTCTGTAAGACTGTCACTGTAAAGGTGAGCAAAGATGGCCCAAGTGTTGTGTTCCAAGGTGACAAGAAGAGTTCGAACACTAGATTAATTTCAGCACTTCAAGCAGAAAGACTAATCCATAGTGGTTGTGCGGGGTATATTGCCTTCATTGTGGAGAAAAAAGCACCTAAGAAGTTAGAAGAAATACCAATGGTTTGTGAGTTCCCAGATGTGTTTCCTGATGAAGTACCTGGTCTTCCTTCGATTAGGGAGGTAGACTTTACAATATAGTTAGTACCTGGTACCACTCCCATTTCTAAGGCTCCGTATAGAATGGCACCAGCAGAGTTACGTGAGCTAAAGGTACAGTTGCAGGACTTATTGGATAAAGGGTTTGTTCGTCCTAGCACATTACCATGGGGAGCCCCAGTCTTGTTCGTGAAGAAGAAAGACGGCACCCTCAGAATGTGTATTGATTACAAGCAGTTGAATCAAGTGACAATTAAAAACAAATATCCACTGCCTAGAATTGATGAACTATTTGATCAATTATAGGGTGCAACCCATTTTTCAAAAATTGATCTAAGGTCCAGATATCATCAGTTGCGAGTCAGGGATCAAGATACATCAAAAACAACTTTCAGGACAAGGTATGAGAATTATGAATTCTTAGTTATGCCTTTTGGGTTAACAAATGCGCCGGCGGTATTTATGGCCTTGATGAACAAGATCTTTTCACCATACCTCGATCAGTTTGTGGTGATTTTCATTGATGATGTGTTGGTGTACTCTAAGACCCGAGACGAGCATGCCGAACATCTAAGGATTTCTCTGCAATTATTAAGGAACCACCAACTGTATGCTAAACTAGACAAATGTGAGTTCTGGTTAGAAAAAGTTGCCTTCTTGGGGCATATAATCTCTAAAGATGGGCTTGCAGTCGATCCAGCTAAAGTTGAGGCTATAACCAATTGGCAAAGCCCCAAAACAGTTGCAGAGGTTCGAAGCTTTGTTGGCTTGGCTGGTTATTATAGAAGGTTTGTGAAGGACTTTTCTAAAATAGTGGCACCTTTGACAAAATTGACTCGGAAGAATGAGCCATTTGTTTGGTCAGCTGAATGTGAGTCGAGTTTCCAACTCCTTAAGGAGAAACTAACCTCAGCTCCAATCTTATCTCTACCGGAAGGTAGTGGTGGATTTGTCATCTACACTGATGCTTCGAGGATTGGGTTAGGATGTTTACTCATGCAGAATGGAAAGGTGATAGCTTATGGATCTTGACAATTGAAGGAACATGAGAAAAACTATGCTACGCATGATTTAGAATTAGCTGCAGTGGTCTATGCATTGAAGTTGTGGAGACACTATTTGTACGGGGAGAGATTTGAAGTCCATACCGACCATCGTAGTCTCCAGTATTTATTTTCTTAGCATGACCTTAACATGAGACAGCGTAGATAGTTAGAATTCATAAAGGATTATGATTTTCCGATCAAATATTTTCCTGGAAAAGGGAATGTAGTGGCTGATGCTTTGAGCAAAAAATCCACCATTGAGATGGCAGCAATGTGTGGTGAATGGTCCTTAGTCGAAGAGTTCCGAGATCTAGATGTGGAAGTCAAATTTGTGGATGACAAGGTTATGCTGGTAGCTATGTCAGTCTTCGAGCCCACCTTAATCCAGCAAATCAAGGAAAGGCAGTTTGAAGATCCGGAGTTTGTTAAGATTCGTGATCGTATATCCGAGAGACTAGATTTCAAGATAGTAGATGATGTACTATATTTTAGAGATCGTCTCTGTGTCCCAGCGGTCCAAAATCATAACTTAAAAAGGTCAATCATGATTGAAGCACATCATGCTCGATACTCCATGCACCCCGGAAGCACGAAAATGTACCGAAATTTACATGGTAGGTTTTGGTGGAATAACATGAAGCGGGATATTGCGGGCTTTGTGGCAAGATGTCTTACCTGCCAACGTGTAAAGGCTGAACATAGGAAGCCTCTTGGTCTGTTGCATCCTCTACAAATCCCTAAGTGGAAATGGGAGAATTTGACAATGGATCTTGTTTCAGGGCTGCCCCGGACAAGTAAACATCATGATGTTGTGTGGGTGATTGTCGACCGACTAACAAAGTCAACCCACTTTATTCCCATTAGGAAAGGGATGAAATTCCATGAGATGGCCAAGATCTTCATTGATGAGATTGTGTGGCTACATGTTACTCCAGTTTTAATTGTATCCAACCGAGACAGTAGGTTCGCATCTTCCTTCTGGCAGTCTTTCCAAACATCTTTGGTACTAAACTCAGTTTTAGCACCGCTTATCATCCGCAGACCGATGGGCAATCGGAGCGAACAATACAAACCTTCGAAGATATGCTACAAGCTAGCGTGTTGGACTTCAGGAAAGAGTGGGATGAACACCTCTCCTTATGTAAATTTGCACACAATAATAGTTATCACGCGAATATCGAAATGGCCCCATTCGAAGCCTTGTATGGACGTAAGTGTCGTACTCTGGTCTGTTGGGAAGAAGTTGGAGTTAGAAGTTTCCATTGACCCTCTCTAGTTGCGGATATGGTGGAAAAAGTGCAAAAGGTGCAAGATAAGTTGGAAGTTGCACGATCACGCCAGAAGAGTTATGCGGATAACCGCCGTCGGCCCCTTGAGTTCTAAGCGGGGGATAAAGTTTTCTTGAAGGTTTCTCCAATGAAGGGTACCATCAGGTTTGGACAGAAAGGCAAGTTAGCTCCGCGGTTTGTAGGACCTTTTGAAATATTGAGCAGGGTTGGAGATTTAGCTTATCGATTGGAACTACCATCCCCGCTTGTGGGAGTTCATAATGTATTCCACGTGTCGATGCTCCGGAAGTACCTTCCAGATCCTTAGCATGTTCTTGAGTTGGACGACATTCAAGTTAAGCCTGATGTGAGCTATGAGGAAAGACCACTTTGTATCATTAACACTAAAGAGCAAGTTCTGCGTACCCGCATGATCAAATGGGTTAAGGTCTTATGGGAACATCACGGATAGGAAGAGGCCACTTGGGAACTTGAAGATCAAATTCGGGCAAAATATCCAGAGCTACTACCTGAGGTATGTCACATTCGGAGGACCGAATGGTCTTAAGTGGGGGAGGATGTAAGGTTCCGAATCCCACTAATCTTAATCTATGCTAATTAATCGCGTTCTATGTTAATTACAACTTGTTAAGCTTAATCTAGTTTAGAACCGATTGGGTTTGGGTCTTGGACAGGGAATTGAGTGGAGTTTGGACCTTACCTCAGTAGTTGAGGGCCTTTTTGTAAATTGATCCTGCATCTTATGGGCACCTCGTCAATCATCCTTGTGTAATTTTTTGTGTAGACCATCTTTCGTGTTGGGCTTGATTTGATCCGAAATCGTCTTGAGCCAATTGAGGTCCATGTGACCTAAACTGTAATTTCATGAAAAGCTTGGACTTGTATGTGAAATGCAGGAAAACTTGAGTTAAAAGAGAGCTCAATGTCCCTTCTTCTTTTCACTTCTTTCCTCCTTACGTTGGCTACTGGGGTTGTTTCTTTCCTCTTCAATCTTCATCTTCACTTTATGATTTGGAGGGCTACTAGGCTTGGAAGGTTTTGCATGCATGGGTAGAGACTTTCTCCTTCTCCTTCTTCTTCTCCTTCCCTGTGCATTTCTCCCATTAGAGCATTTCTTTCTCCAAGCTACGGCTACATAAGGTGAGGACTTACCTCCATTTCATCCATTTGGGTTAATTATAGAATTAAGGACCAATTACATGACATGCATGCGAATCAAAACCCCATTCTTCACTGCATGTTTTACTTGTAGAGAACTCATTTTCATTTGGAGGTTTTCCCTTAGCCACACAACAAGAAGGACTTAGGAAAGGGCAAACACTATTAAAAGGCAAGTATTAGAGTTCATATGTATTGCATGTGTGATTAAGTTATTAATTCTTGGGTTACATATCTAAATTCTCAATTTCAGTCATTTTTCATTGTTTAATGGTGTACAAATGTGGTATGGTATTGAGTTAGAGTGATAAAAATGGGATAGAAGAGTTTGTGGGTATTGAACACCATCAAGTGTACTATAATCAAGTCATGTAAACTTATCATAACTCAGGTTCTATACTGGCCCTGTATTGAAATTGAGCTACAAAACTGAGTTCAGATTTCTGAAGTGTACGGCGAAGCCACGGCTAAGCCATACGTGTTCACGGCTCAAAGTCCTGAGAGCAACAAAATTGGCTTTTGCACTGCGGCTTACCCATGGCTGCACCGTGAAATGGACTACGGCTAAGCCGTAGCCAGCCCGTGTCTAAGCCGTAAGCTTTCTTACGGCGGACTTCCCAGAGAGCTCCAAAAACCCATTCTCTTCTACGGCTTGCACACGGCTACACCGTGAAATGCCTTACGGCTAAGCCGTAACCCAACTGTAACCTAGCCGTAGGCTTAGCACAGCTAAGCCGTAGGCTAATATACAGTTAAGCCATAAATGAGCCTGAATTTTTAGAGGAACCCTGAGCCACTTGGCTAAGCCATAGTATTATATATACACAGCTAAGCCATAAGAATCCAGTGAAATTTAGGATGTTAGAAACTTGCACTAACCGTGGAGGACCTTAGTATTGGCACCTTTCCTACCACCACATTGGCCAATGGTAAGTACACATTAAGGAGGATGAGAAATTCCTGGATGATTTCCCAATGTCAAGTCATGGATGTTGGCATAAGAAGGGGGTGTCCTTATATACACAAGGTAATACCAAAATACGGTAACACAATGGCACCAGACGTTTTATGAGTACATCGAGTTGAATGACCTTGAGATCGTGGAATTATTTATTATAGGGGAAGCTAGTAATTCCTTGACCCTTACTCAATCCGAACGCATTCATATTATTAAACACCTTGCCTCAACTTGATTGTTCATACATTCACTCTCTCTAGTCAGACCCTGAGGCAATTCAGACCTGAGCTTCTAATGAGTGCGTGTTTGACAAGCCAGAGCTTCTAATGAGTGCATGCTTGCTAGCCACAAGGGATATAACTGAGGTTCGAGCCTTCGTAGCTCATATGTATATGCTCGTTTAATTTTTCGTCTGTTTTATGACTGATTATACTTCAGATTATTATTCCTTATGTATGATATGACTCATATGATTGAATCCGAGTCGGCACCACTTAGCTTGTGCCCTTTTGGCTATTATTATGTAACTACTGGAGTAGTTTACGGGGGAGTTTTCGGCACTCCTTAGAAAACTAGCTTGATCTCCTAGCGACCCATATGTTTGTATGCTTCCTTTTGGGAGAATAGAGCCTTGTGGATGCCAATTAGTATGTACTACATCTTGATTGTGATATCTCACTCATTGTTACTCATGCACAACATGCCTTGTAGACTGTTATTGCTTTCCTATCCAGTGTATATTAATAAGTTCATTTGAAACATTATGTTAGTTTTATATGCCTCTATACTTGCTTAACCATCGTGTTAAGAATGTTAACCTTGGTATTGCAGGTACAGAACCAAATTTTAGATTTTGTGGACTCAATCTATCAGTTGATGTAATAAATTGATTAATTTCTTTATTTATCAATAAAATCATGCTTTACTTTCATGAGATGAATATTATTTTACTACTTTATGCACATGACCAATACATATGACATAATGGTTCATGAGTTGAGATAGGTCCCATTAGTATATTAGATGTGATATATGTGCATGGATGAGATCCACACGTGGGAGATATATGTCACAAATCTTATACTTAAATAGCTTCACAACCAGTAATGAGACTGGGCATCTCATTTGATAAGGTTGCAGCACTTTGATCACTATGAGATAGTGTGATTTGTCTCGATCATCAGAATGTAAGATTCTGGATCACAGTGCTGGTACATTGGATGTATTGAAGGACCATGAGATGCACCTTATAGAATTCCATCTCAATAATAAGGTATGCTCTCATAATTCCCTAGCAATAGGCTCTCAATCCTGAGACATTGATGAACTCAAGTTTCTATCTATTCATTTGCTTTGAGTCACCAATGAGTGAGGCCGACTATAGGTTAATACCTCGGTGTCTTGGGTATGTGGTAGTAGAACTGTGGGAACATTGAATCATCAAGATGGAATCTATCTCTATTATCCCATTGTGCCAATTAATGGATTTGTCATTAGTAAGTGCGCACCCATCTCAATTAAGAGTTAATTGGATGGTACTGACGATTACTTTGATTAATTGAGGCTCAAGGATAATAAGATGTGGAAGTTAGATTGGAAGAGACAGATTTATTCCAATTGGTCCACGGATATTGATAGAGGGGCCTACTTGTAGTAATTGGGAAGTTTAGGGTCTTCATTGTAATTTATTTCTAAGACTGGAGTGCAATTGCATTTATATAGTGGTGTTATTTGCAATTAACTGTGGGCCCGGATTGCACATGAGATGTGGGGTCGCGGTGTTCCAGTTGGAGCCAGCTTTCTAAGGAATCCCTAGTGGTCCCCACGCTAGCCCAAGATATTTGAAAATACTAATCCGACTTGAACTCTAGAAAGAAGAGTTTGGAAAGGAGAAAGTTGCTAATTGCTTTGGAAGTAAGACTTCTATTTCAATTAGACAAGGGAGAGATTTGAAAGTCTATAAAATCTCTTGGACGTCCAATAAGACTCTCTCTCACGCCCAAAACCCTATTCGTGCAAGAGTTGCACGAGTTTCTCTCTACTTCTCTCTTCTAGTTCCTTAAAGTTTCGAGTTGGGATTTCTCCTGAAGATTCCACCACTCTTCTTGAGAAAAGAAGTCCAATTCGGGTCATAGCGTGGAAGACTAAGAGGTGTTGAAGATTCTCATCATCAAGTAGAGTCGCAACTTCTCCATTAGAGCACTGCGGATCTCTAAAGGTATGATCTACTTCTTTCATGTCGTAGATTATTGTGGATATTTAGTGCTATTTGATTCTATCTTTTAGATAGAATATTTACTGTACATGGTCACGAGATTGAGGGTAATGCATCCTGCATTGGGTTTTTGGTCTTATGGATAGTTGATCCCTGTGTTAAGTGGGTCAAAAGTTTTGAAAATCTATCCATGAAACCCACCTGCTTCCAACACCAAACCCCAACCCGGTTGTTGACGTTCCCCCGGAGGGTACCCCAACGGTACCTCGGGGTATAGATGAATGGAAGGATGGCGATGTCTTTTATTAGTCATCCTATGGAGTGTGCTAGTTCTGGAGATGTTATAGTTGGAATTTTGGTCTATCTTTGGAAATGTGCAATGGAACCTTTTGCACCTAACTTTGTTATTAGTAGTTGGATCGCAGGAATGTAATTAAAGTTTTAAACATTGACGTATGTGACTTTATCTATCTATGCATATTTGAGGATATGTTTCTCTTGTTTTGGCTTTTGATCATTACAGAGTATTTCGCAGGAGTTCGTTATGATGAGTTATATTCCTACGTGTGTTGGCATTCCTCACATGTTCCTGTGGAATCTCCCTTGTAGGAATTCGTGCACAATTCTTCAGGGCACGAATTACTACAGGATTACGTATCCATGCCCTGGGGGCCTACTTAAATCCCTAATTCCCGGGATCGGGGCGTGACACCATCCCAAAGAAAACAAGGAGAAAAGCAGAAAGAAATAAGGAGAACTTACAAAGGATAGAGGGACAGACTGGGAAGGAAGAAGAAAGATTAAGGAGAAGTTGACACCAAAATAATAGTGGCAATGACAGAAGAATCTTGGAAGGAAACCACTTAGGGAATAAGATTGCTACAGAGGATGGAGGATGGATTTCGTAGGACCTCCTTTTATTGGGTGGGGGGGGGGGGGGAATCTTGGACTGTAAGGTGACGGTTGGGGCACTCTCCGGGGATTTGAAAGGAAGGCTGCTATAATTAAATGACCTGTTAACTCAAATGCGAGGTCATGATGGCAAATTTGAAATTGGAAATCTAAAGCCCTCTCAAGAATGGACACGTGCACCAGAAAGAATAGGTACGACTTCGAGCTTTGCTCATCCTTATCTAAAACAAAGCTCGTGCGAAAGAGCAAAGATTGTGGGGGAGGGGGGGTGCAATTATAATGGCTAATCTCTCAGATCTCATGTGGACATCTTGAAGGAAAGGTCCTTGACCCTTTTAATTAGCTAATCCATTGAATTGAAGATCACTCATCAGGATGAGCTGGGATTGAATCCGACCAAAGGTGCCTAGCTCGAATTCATGGATCTAGTTCGGCAAACTCGGGCAATCATACATCCTGCTAGGGAACTACTTAGAGCTCTAACAATAGGGGTCCTGGAAGGCCAAAATAGAATATGCCATGTGTAGAGATAAAGGGCCCCATATTCCCTAAACCACAAAGTGGGAGTTTAATAGGAACATGAATAGACATGAGGATAAGGCAAAACAGGCCATTAACTTAGCAGTTACGAAAGTGATGATGAAGGAGGAGTGGAGAGGGACAGATGTTAAACAATCCATCATCCCTAGAAACCGTCAATCGTGCTTATGAAAGCGAGACTGTGCAACCTAATGAAGGTAAGCCTTTTGATCCAATTGATATCGATAGTTATTGTTGTTGGACTGTTGGTGACTAAGGCATCAGAAGACCATTGGCTGGAATCCTTCTAGCCAGTGATCACTCACTGTTCATTTCTATGCAGAATCAAATAAATTAACATCATTAGTTCGGCATAGTAGTGGGACCATCCATGGTTAAAAATCTCGGTATCGGTCGACCCAAAAAACCGATAAGGTATCGGTATCAGTTGCAGTTCGCAATCCATCGCGGTTGTCGCGATGTGAAAATTTTTTTTGCCCTAAAAGAACTTGAAAAATTTTCCAAAAAATTTAAAATATTGTAAAATACTGGAAAACAATAATTTTTTCCATTAGTAACACCTACAAATCAAAATATCGGTCCTCCTAAGTCAACACTTGGTATCGTTGATTTATTTGAAATTCATCATCATCATCAAAGTCTTATCCTAACCATGTTGGGGTCAGCTACATGAATTATGTTTTTCCATTCCGTTCTATTTTGAGCCAAATCCTTTGATAAGTTAAACTTCTTCAAATCTAAATCAATGACCTCTATCAATGTTTTCTTTAGCCTACCCCTACCTCTTGATGGGCCATCCATCTATATAACCAAAATTTTTTTCATCGGTGCCATTACCGGCCTACACTCAACATACTCAAACCATCTTAAATGGGTTTCTCTAGTATAATCCGCTATTGGTGCTACTCCTAAATGCTCTCGAAAGTATTCATTTCTAATTTTATCTTTTTTAGTTTTACCACACATCCACCTAAGCATTCTCATTTTCGCTATCCATCTTATGAATATGTGTCTTATTAATTGGTCAACATTCCACTCCATATGTCATAGTTAGTCTAACCATTGTCCTGTAAACTTTGCCCTTCAATTTCATTGGTATTCATTTGTCACAAAGTACTCCAAAAACTAGTCTCCACTTTAGCCATCCAGTTTTTATCTTATGCTCCACATCTTCATCCATCTTCCTATCCTTACTAATCATCGAGCCAAGGTACCGAAAAAAATCTCTACGTGGTATCTCATGGGTTTCAATTTTGACAGTGGTTTCAACACTTTGTATATGTCCACTGAAGTTGCAATCCATATATTCTGTCTTTGTACGACTTATTTTAAAGCTTCTAAATTCTAATACCCCCCGTCATCTCTTAAGTTTTGCATTTATACCATCTCTTAATTCATCCACCAATACAATATCATCTGCAAATAACATACACCATGGAACTTCTTTTTGAATAAGCACAGTTAACTCATCCATAATTAATGCAAAGAGATAAGGGCTTAAGGTTGATCCCTGATGTAAACCTATAGTCACGGGGAATCCACCTATTTCTCCGCATGTGGTTCTCACATTTACTACTGCTCCTTCATACATATCCTCAAAAATTTCAATGCAACCAAGGGGGACAGTCCTTTTCTTCAAAATTCACCAAATTACATTTCTCGGTATCCTATTATAGGCTTTTTCTAAATTGATAAAGACCATGTATAGATTTTTCCTCTTTGCTCGATATTTTTCCATTAATTGCCTAAGTGAAAAGATAGCTTCCATAATTGATCTCTCTGGCATAAGACCAAATTGATTTTCAAATATCTTGGTCCTCTGTCTTAGTCTTTGCTCCATTATTCTCTCTCATAACTTCATAGTATGACTCATAAGTTTAATCCTTCGATAGTTGGTACAGTGTTGTATATCTCCCTTATTCTTATATATAGGTACTGCAATGCTTTTTCTCTATTCATCCAGCATTTTCTTTGTCACAAGTATCTTATTGAATAGTTTACATAACCAACTCTCCCCAACCTCTCCTAAGCATTTCCATACCTCTATCGGAATACTATCTGGGCATGTTGCTTTTCCTTTCTTCATCCGCTTCAATGTTTCCTTCACTTCCACCCCTCTAATTCTAGGGAGAAAAGTATGCTCTAGTGATGAAATATCCTCCTTAACTCTTGTATCCTCCAAATGTTATTCACCCCCCTAATTCTACAGAGAAAAGTATGCTCTAGTGATGAAGTATCCTCCTTAACTCTTGTATCCTCCAAATATTATTCATTTAGAAGTTTGCTAAAATATTCCTTCCACTTTTTTTTAATATCATTGTCCTTCACCAGAACATTTTCCTCATTGTCCTTGACACATTTGAGATAATCTAACTCCCTACTTTTCTTTTCTCTTATTTTTACAAGCTTAAAAATATCATTTTCTCCTTTTCTTGTTCCCAATCTATTATAGAGGTCATCGTATGCTTTGAACTTTGCACTACTTGCAACTTTCTTAACTTCTTTCTTTATCTTTTTATATAGCTCAAAATTTTTCACACTCTTAGTCCCCTACCAAACTTTGTAGCAATGTCTTTTCTGTCGAATAACTTCCTGAACCTCCACACTCTACCGCTATATTTCTTTATTAATATGTCTTTTTCTTTTTTATTCTCAAAGTACCTCATTTGTAACATTCCTAATGCAATTAGCTATTTAATTCGACATTACTGTAGTTTCTCCTTCAAGATTCTATTCTCCATTTTCAATCATTTTGTCCTTAAATATATTTGCTCTTTCCTCATTCAAATCTCTCGACCTTGTTTTAGGGTCCATTTTTTTTACAACCACTCTCTTTCTACTTCTAATGCAAATATCTAAAACTCAGAACCTATGTTGCATAGTCAAGGTTTATTTGAAATTATATAAATTTATTTATTATTAGATATATGTACATAATTATAATAAAATAAATTGAAATCTCACAAGTTTTGTGGCATGCAATCATAATTATGACTTATGAGCTATGCAACTATAATTTTGACGTATGAGCTATCGATTAGTGTTAAACTTAAGAAATTAAAGTTTTGGCTCATTACTTAATAAATATATGCCAAACTAAAAAGCCACAAGCATTTTAAATACACTCCAAACAAATTTCAGTAACTGTTTTGTAAATATCTATAAAATTTTACCAAAAACCCTAATTCTCAAAATCCCAATTATAGATCTATATATCCTCAATATGTGTAAATAAAAGAGAATAAAATTTATCGATAACAAAAATAGCATGCAATCTTTATTTCTAAGCTATTTCTTAATAGACCTTTAGAAAAGTTACACAATAAAAAAAATCATAATATTGACATTGGTAGAGTTATATATAATTTTTTTTCAAATGAAATCCATAAAAAACAAAACGTTTTGATTGCTTAAGAGTGAGATAGTTGTTGAAAAAGAAGAGTAGCATCTAATATATTTGGAAGGAGGAGAAAATTAGTACAATAAAGAAAATGAAAAAATTTTAAATATTGTCAGCCGATATTTTGAAAATACCGGCCGATATATCGGTAAAGACCGATATTTTAAAATATCAGCCGATAAATCCTGATAATATGAGGATTTTTTGTCGATATGAGACCGCGACTGATACGCAGGCCAATATCAAACCGGTATGGGCCGATACTGGTACGTATCAGCAGGTACAAATCATTATTAGCCGATATTTTGAACTATGGGACCATCATCCACCTCACCACAAATCCAGACTACAAAATTCGACCCTGCATGTTTTATTCTTTATTCTTTGACAAAACCAATTACAACTACACAATATTACAAGTAATTGGATTTACCAGGAAAGGGATTGAAGGGAAACTATAGCCCAAGGATCCAACCTATTAATTAGGTCAAATTAAATAACTTAGTTTATTATGTTCTATTTGTTTAATTGTTACTAAATATATGAATTTTTTTTACCTTGCCTTTACACGGGGCCTAAAAGTGAAGAATTTTCTAGTTTTGGTCGCACATTTTCTTGTGTTCAACTTGGTAACTCTTGTTGGAATGAGATGAGCGTGTTTCTTTAGTGGAATTAGCTTCCTAATTTGTCTCTTATACTTGAGCATCTTTACATGGAATTCCACTAATTTTAAAGTTCATGTCAAAAATTTTTTTTTGAAATTCTAGTAACAAATTATGATCAAGTAGTGACAAACCATCACATCATGCTATGAATTTCCAAATACATAACCAAACTCTTGTGAGAAATTCCACTGAAGAATAATAAAGCGAATGTTTTTTGTTTCTTTCGTAAAGCTGAATGTCAAGTGTTGACCCCAGTTCCAATGGGACTATACAGGCCTTCGGTATTGGCCACAACAAATCGGAAAGCCTGCTTACAAGAAAAAAATAATAATAATAAAAAGAAGAAAAACAAATTGGAAAGCCTTACTATGAAAATTGATCCATAATCAATAATGGTCCTATGTGTCGGCCGTTTTTTTAGACCACTAAATGAGTGGAAAGAATGTAAAAAAAAAAAAAAAAAAGTACTGATGCAGATGGCACAGACGCCTGGATTGAGGTCAAAAGCAAAGTGCCAATGAATCAAAGGGTGATGACGAAGACATCCTTAAAAAATCTCAGCACTTTCAGTTCCGGATATGGATAAATAAGGTAATTTCTCTTTCTCGGCCTTTCCTTTTCTGATTGCCTGGATTCTGCCCCTGTGAGGTTACAATTACAAAGTGAAATAGAATATCATATAATAAGCACATTGATTACCTGTTTATTTTTTCTCTCACAATATTGTGACAGTGTTAATAATTAATAAGATGGCAAACTATTGTTGTAGTATTCTCAAAATACCCATACAATTTGTCACAGGTCCTATGTTTTTTACACCAATCCAAATGAGACTCATTATTGGACTGTAATGCTTAGAAATAAAGCTTCTAAAACTATTAACTTCTGTTGGCCATGGATTAAGGGATTAAAATTATCTAATATAATTGAAATTTTGCAAACACCCAGGTTACATCCAAATCATTGAGTAGCACACCTCCCTCAAGTGTACCCTCTAAAGATAGCTAAGAGTTGCTCAGTTGGTTGGCAACCGTATTTGTCACAGGCTACCCAAGGATTTGATCCTTGTGTATTTCATTTTTCTTACTTTGTGGGCACTACACTTGTGTGGTCTTCTCTTCCTACATTCTTCCTCGCCTTTTCACTTGTATGGGCTTTTTCTTTACACTTGTGTGGACTCCTTTGTATCCCAACCTCTAGTGAGGGGTACCAAAATCAGAAAAAAAGTGGTCCCTACAAGAGAGTCTATATGATAGATAGGAGGAGCAAATGGGTCTATAGAAATACCAATTTATTATCACGTAAAACATGGGCTGTGGACTAGACATCTGGAAAAGAATCAGCGTTATTAGCCATCTCGGCCATCTAATCTATAATAGTCAAGCTAATATCAAAACAAATTCATTTTCGACGTCGGAATGGAAAATTAAAAATGACTGAAGTAGGAAAAAATTTCCTGGGAGATCTTTTTTTTATATTGGATCCTATTTAATTGGGCAAAAAGAAGGCACAAATGGATTCCAGTCATGACTCTAAGAATCAGAACTGTGATCTTGATTGCCAAGCTATAGATGAGCAATTGGGTCCCACCTAAAATGGTGGCAACTGCCACACCTAAACACCTAAACATGAACAAGTTACTATTGCAGCCATCATTGGAATCTGAACTGTGCTGGAAGGAAGAAAAGTAGGAAAAACCTCTCAGTTGATTCCTATAAATGAAGGGTCACACAAACAATCTAACATCACAATATAAAGACCTCTCCTTATAAACAAAAGCAAAGACAAAGGAAGAAAGGAAGTAAAAGAAAATATTTTCACCAGCAGCCAGGTGACTTATGGCCGATATTTCATGCCCGGCGGATCTCCCTGACGGAAGACCCGGCGTGGGACTGAAGCTTTTTGGTTTTCCAGTCACTGAAAGCGACGAATACCCTGTGGCAACGATGGAACATGGCCGGAAATTTGAGTGTCAATACTGTCACCGGGAGTTCACCAATTCGCAAGCATTAGGAGGCCACCAGAATGCTCACAAGAAGGAGAGGCAAAGGGCGAAGCGAGCACAGTTTCGGAGGTATTCACCGGCGGTCTCACCGCTACTCCGCGCCCATGCTGCACGCCCTGCCGCCTTGTTTTACACCAGTAGGCACGCCTTCTATTCATCACCGCCGATCGCCACTGCACCACGGCTTCCATCTTGGTTCTTGATGCCCCGACCGCCACCTACGATGGCTGTGGCCACTGTTTCCTCCCCCGCAGCAGCACCGAAGCTGGCTGAATTGTCCGGGGGCCAATCGGATGTTCATGTTGGAGTCAATCTTCATCTGAGTCTTGCACCCTCTTTTACTCAATGATAAGTGGTTGGATTTTCCTTTTTTTTTTTTTTCTTCATTTTGTATGTAATATTTGTTATCAATGCAAATCCCGATATACGGTCAGTATGATCATTCGGTTTTTCCTTTTAAGATTTCATTGAATCTTGAATTTAAGTTAGAAATTTTCATTTTTATAATGAGAGTCAAATAAAAGGAAATGGACAAAAAGTAGCTGTAAAACCATCTCTCTACCTCTCTCTCTCTCTCTCTCTCTCTCTGCTATTCCACAATTTTTGCGAAGCCATCTTTATTAGAATTGAGGAAAGTAAGATAAAAAGCGAGTGTGAAAAACAGCCAACCTTGGGAGGAGGGAGATCCTCTACTTGGCTCCATCAAGGGGAAGATCCGACCTGTTCATCTTTGAAAGAAGATAAGGAACTGCAATCCAGTTCACTTGGATTTGCATGTGGTACTCAAAGGCCAAGGAATGATATACAATTGTCTATAGATGGCTTTAGTTTTAGCCATGGATACAGAATACTGTCATGATTTTAAATGTTTAATTAATTGATAATTTGGTTGTTTCTTCGTTGTATAAGCCAGTTTTTACATCTTTAAGTTGCTGCTAATATATGTTCTTAGATTATTATTTTTTTTGTTTTATAATGAAAGGTGTCCAAACCCTTTGAGCCAAATTAATCCCTTCAAGCCCAGGGTAGTTGTGTAAATTCACCTTTGACTCCAGAATGGCAGCGCAGCTCAAACCCATAACTTTCGAGAGCAAACTGATGACCTAAACCAATTGAGCTACTCCTTAGGGTGATATAGTCTTGATTAATATCATGACTTATATTAACTACTTTTAGAAGAAGTTTTGTAAATAATATAAAAGGGATTATAAAACACTTAGTATTCTTTAGTTTTGTAACTTATTTGACATGCAAATAAGAAAACAAAATATAAACGTCAGAAATTGGAGGCCCAATTCACTTTATATCAGTACAGTTCACACCCTAAACCGTAAAATAAAATAAATATATCCTAAACTAGCTACGCAAAAAATAATTCAAGTTCCATTGCTAAAAATGCAAGCCATTCATATAAAAATATTAAGTCATCCATGTTAGAATTATTGGGATTTGATGTGGTCTATGTGGGTTCTCCACTTTAGTAAACATTATCCCTATGCTGGTAAGTATCATTATGGAGATATCTTTGGTGTTTAAGTATCCCTATAGAGATATCTTTGGTGTTGAATTAAAGTTGTCAACTTTATTTAAATACCATAGATATCTCTATGAGGATACTTATTAGCATAGGGATAGTGGTCTACTAAAGTAGGGAACCCATAAGGGCATGTAGTCATTGAGCCACATCTAAGCCCAATAATTCTAACAATACTTTGTAGAAGTAGTGCCATGGTGGGCCAAGGTGTTGGGGAAAAATGAGTGTTCAAACTTCAATCCTCATTTACATGTCCCCCACACGGGGTTTATTGAATTAAACTCATAAGCATCATAGGCCTCTCTATCCAACCATCTTAATTGGTTGGACCCCAAATAGATGAGAGATCTACCCATCTACGTGGACCTGCCCATTCAACCCATCCATCACCTTTCCATCTATATAAAAACATTAAAACCTGTTAGATCCAACCCATCTATCCATCAAAATGAAACATCGGAAGTATTTTAAGCAATTTAATGGGATACACTATATCCAACTCATCAAGCTCGTGCTAGATGGAAGATTCTACCTAGTTACATGACGTCTCTACCCATCATGGAGCCCTTGAATAACTATTGCGTTTCAATGACTGATTGAACAGTTATGAGTGTTTATTTCTTTCTCTGGTTTTTTTTTTTCAACAGTTACGAGTTATCATTCTTAGTAGTTGTTACCTGTTTCATGAAACTGGAGATGATAAATAGACAAAAATTCCAATTTAGTAAAACAAGAAGATGTCCCCTTTTTTATTTCTTTTTAATTTTTTTCACTGCTTTCTACTCATGCATCCGCATATTCCCACAATGAACCCTACTCAACAAATACAGGATCGATCTCTAGTTTAATATGCACATAGGAATCTACCTTCTACTAGGCTACACAGTGGACTGACATTTAGAGCCTCTTTGTTTGAAAGAAACTGTGTTCTTAGCAATTATTTCTGAGGATTATGCTTAAAAAAGGGCAAAAATTAAATCATTTTTTTATTTATTTATGGCGGTGCGCTCCAACCCTTTCACCTAGACTACTCTCTTTGGGATCGGAAAAAGCTCGGTATGTCTCCTATGGCCCTCGGTGGTAGTGTAACTCTAACCCGTAAATTTCGGAAATGGTGCTAGGCCAGCTAAGCTTCCAATGGTCACTTTCACAAATTTATTTATTGATTATTATTATTTTCATAACAGTTCTACTATAATAATGCACTTCGAACCCACAATCACGGCGAGCAAATCATGGTTTGAAGTTTCACAAATCCATTTGTTAGAATTAACTTCGGGCAAAAACATCTCCCCATAGTCAAGTTCCTTTATTGCAGTCGATAGACTCTCACTGCAAGTGAGCCATTGCAGTCCACCAAGTCAACACAAATCCACATGGCAGCTGGTCCCATTCAATTCAAATCTCCTGCAGCGTCGAAATCACATGGGTTGTGTCAACTTGGCGCAAACCATGAATATTGAATAGTCCAACTAGGTGTGCTGGCATCAACCGCGATGGATGATCAAACACATATCCCCCAAGCTAAGTCTTGTCTACTAGGTGACCCGAGGATAGGCGAGTGCAGGACATAATTTTCCCACACTTGAAAGTAGTGTGGGCCCCTCTGCATTAAATGCACGGCCAATTTTTCCACACTGACTCTTCCATTTGTAGACGGAAACCACGATGATGGTGAACTCTCCTGTAGATGATGTGGCTAGGGGATTTCAGATTTTAGGGCCACACCAGCATCAGGTTTAGTTTAGTATGACTTAATCATTATTAGAGATGGCGGGATTGACAAGTGGGTCTTACCCTTGCAGGATATGGTCGATATATATATAGGTTTTGATCCCATGAGAACTATTCTTATGTACCTACAGTGAGAATTTTTATGGGGCCCACTTGTGTGTCCTATCTGGAGATGGGATTATAGGGATGAAAAGATCTATGTGGGACCATCTAACATATTAAGTTTGGCCTCAATCACATGTCTCTAACTCCTCCATTCGTCACCTACAAATTAAGTCCATTTAGATTGATGTATAATAGATCCAACGGTCCAGTGAATTCGGATCTGAGTGAAACTTAGGACAAGTGACTACTAGGGGAGTCCTTATGTATTACAAAGTTTAGATTAGATGATAGATGGGCTCCACCTACAGTTTTCACAGAAAAAAAAATTGGTGAGAATTAGTTCTCATTAAATTATTTCCCTATATATTTATATAAATAGCTCAAGTTTATGGGCCCATCTAAAGACCACCATGAGGATGGAGATGGATATGGGAGCATATGAAGGACTCCTTCGGGTACTCTTCTTTAAAAAGAATCAGCTACATCCCTAATTTCTATCATTTCCATTTGAGCCATAAAAGCTTAATTATCAATAGTCCATTAAGAAGGGTGTCAATTGATCCAACAGTCAAGTCACATTGGATAGGTCTCAAATTTGGTGGACATGTGCATTTTAGGGGCCCCTTGTGTGTTGTCCATCTTGATGGACCAATGGTGGCCCCCACATGCGTGTAGATGGAAAAACCTCCATCCACTTGATTTTGTAGGAGGAATCTTCGAACTTCGTGTATATATATAATATAGCGGAATTATTAAAAACTACCTATTTTAAAAAGGGGAGTTTATGCCTCTTTTAACATATTGAATAAAAATGTGCCATCTCACAAGTGCAAAGCAAAAAATACAAAATAAATAAATTTAAGGAGATGTTGATGACGCGTGTTAAAATTTCATAAGCTAAAAAAATGGCATTTTTTACCAAAAAAATGTCTAAGGAGTTTTGTAGTGTGACCCATATATATATATATATATATATAAAGAAAAGACTACTATGCATCTATCCCTCACCATAAGATGAGGGACAATTCCATTTTGGACATAATAATATCCAAGAGGTGTCATGATGTGTGATGGTTTTGTTCATTTGCACATTAATACTTTCAAGAAATGAAAGTGTCCCTCACCATAGTATGAGGGACATATATATAGTAGTTGTGTACTATATATATGGATAATATTTAAGTATATGCATCCCTCATCAAAATAGTGAGGGAGACTCTTTTTTTGGAAGGTATTCATGTGCAAAAGGTCAAAGCCATCACACACATGACACATTTTTAACCTTATTAACTCTAAAAAAGAAAGTGTTTCTCACCAAAATGATGAGGGAAATATGGATATTTATATATATATATATATATATATATATACACTAACATCGAAGGCTAGTGCTAAACTCAGGCCAAAATAAAAATATGTTATGATTTAAGATTTTTTTGAAATATAATTAAGAAAAAATAAATATGAAAGGAAAATATATTATATATAATTCTTAAATTTTATTTTATGGATCAAATTTTAAGAAGAAAAGAAGTGTAAAAGATCACTAAATAGTACAAAAGAGGAAAGAGAAGTATATTTCTAAAATTTAAAGCAAGATCGCAAGATCTGAGAAAAATAGAGCAATTGAATAAGATCATTATTAGATCATGTAAAACCTTTAAAAATAACAACAAATTTCATACCAGACAATGTAAGACTTATATGTGGTATTTCCTCATTTCTTGTAGTTTTAATATATATAACAATTTTTTTCTTACATGCCTAAAATAACCTTTAGCCCTTTCCTCTTCCTCCTCTAAAAGATGTTTATAGGCTAGATTAGAAGCCGTTCATGGATATGAATTGAGATGATCGTGCAAATGGTTGAGATGACCTAGACATAATGCTGAGTGGCCACTGATGCTTGTTTAATACAGAGAAGGAAAGAAGAGAAAATGAGGATGCAAGGTGTTTAATTGGTTTGGCTATGATTAGGAGAAGGAAGGAAACCAAGAAGAAAAGAGGAAGATGGAGATGGATGATGGTCAAGACAAGTAATAAAATAACCTTTAGCCTTTTCCTCTTCCTCCTCCAAAAGATGTTTATAGGCTAGATTAGAAGCCATCTATGGATATGAATTGAGATGATCATGCAGATGGTTAAGATGACTTGGAATTAATGCTGGGTGGCCACTGATGCTCGTTTCGTAGAGAGAAAGAAAGAAAAAAAGATGAGGATGCAAGGTGTTTGATGGGTTTGGCCATGATCAGGAGGAGCAAGGAAACTAAGAAGAAAAGAAGAAGATGGAGATGGGTGATGGTCGAGACGAGTAATGGTTCAGGCCTTCTTGGTTAGGTTGCAAGGATACAAAGCAAGAAGAAGAAGAAGTGTAGAAGACAAAAGCGAGAAGAAGAGTGGGGAGAAGATAGTTGCAGCCAATTTATTCATTCGAGCTATATGATCAGCGGCCATTAAAACATACCAAGAAAATTAAATTGGGTACATCCATCCATTTTCCAAATTCTTGAATAAATGGTGCCCATCATTAAATTGTTATGAAATGAGGGTGCCCATCGCCTAGACTGGTTGGGGCAAAGCTTGTCAAAGCTCTTGTGTTATTTGGGCCAATCTAAGCTCATATGCAAAATATATGTGCCTTTGGGTCATGGGTCAAATAAGTGGGATTGACCCAGACTTATAGTAAGGTCTTGAAGCATACAATGGCTTTGCTCAACCAATTAAATATTAGGTTGACAAATATGCTTCAAACTCTCCATACAAGCATGATGCAACTCAAATCTAGTATGATGTCGGCCAAGCTGGGGTTGGGCCTCGATCAACATACTTGGTTCATTAAGCATGGAGACAAATGATGGTTCCAAAATCTATCATAATGGAATGTTTAATTAAAGAAAACAAAATTTTAAAAACACTCACTAATGATGGCAGTGAAGGCGAAGGTGTCTGATTAGTTGATCAAAGTAGAATGTAGTAACTGCATGGATGACGGACTCGAGGCATCATTGGTCTAGTTGGGTGCAGAGAGGAGCATGGGTAAGGCTCTAGAACATGGGTTAGATTCATGCTTAATGGGTGGTGAAGATGAGGATACAGGTGATGGTGAGATGATAATGATGGAGTTGATTTTAGATATGTAAAATTTGAATCGAATGATATTAAATGCGAGAGAGAAATTATGGGGATTATGATGATGGTAGGGATTCTAATGATAACGGAATGAGAGATTTAGGGGAGTGAAGTGGCAGAGGATTTTTTTAGAAGATGACGTGGCGCTCTAGAAAAGAAGAAAAATAAAGATACTAATGTGGCACCCTCTAGAAGCCTCCATTTTTAGAGCTTTAATATATATAATATGGAGAATCTTCATATGCATACATCTCTCATGGAGGGACCATATATACTACTCTGTGGGGTCCATTGTAGACCCCATAAAGGAATGAGTCAAGGGGGGGGGGGGGGGGGGGGGGGGGGGCGCAATGGAAAGATCCATGTAGGACCACCCTAAAATATCAAGTTTGGCATCCTTAATCCCTTCATTTGTGACCCACAAATCCATTCCATTTGGATCGGTGTATAGTCGATCAAGCAATCATGAAAATTTTTATCTAATCGAAACTTGGGGCGTGTGCCTATTAGTGGTCCCCTTATGTATTGCAAAGTTTGGAATGGATGATAGATGGCCCCACCTAGAGTTCTCTGGAAATAATGGTGAGGGACATATGTACATGAATATTTTTTAATAACCTTCTTGTGCATACGTCATCACGGGGGCATTATGCATACTTCTCTGTGGGGCCTATTGTGGACCCTACTAAGGGATAAGGCTGGGGGGTATGGAAAGATCCATATAAGGTGCCCTATATATCAAGTTTGGCCTCAATCACAAGCATGACACTCCTTCATCCGTGGCCCACAAATCTATTACATTTGAATTAATGTATAGTCGATCTAACAATTCAGTAAATTCGGAGCTAATAAAAAATTTGTAGACGTGTGCAATTTAGGGAGGTTGTGTGTGGTCTATTTGGATGGACCATATAATGAGGCCCACCTAGAGTTCTTACAAAAAAATTTGTGAGGGACATATGCACATGAATAGTCATATATATATATATGAATCTTTGTATACATACTGCCCTCATGGGGGGATGGTGCATACTCCTCCATGGGCTCCACTCTATATATATATATGGGAATCCTTATATGCATATTACCCTCACGGAGGGACTATGCATACTCCTCCTTAGGTCCATTGTGGATCCCATCAAGTGATGAGATTAGGTGGATGGAAAGATAAATGTGGGATTACCTTAAATATCAAGTTTGGGCCTAATCACATGTCCATAACCCCTTTATCTGCTGCTAACAAATCTATTCAATTCGGATCAATGCATAATCTATCTAATGGTCCAAAGAATTCAGATCTAACCAAAACTTAAGGCCAATGGCTATCAGGAGGTCCTTTGTGTATTGCAAGGTTTGGATTAGGTGATAGATAGGCCCCACTTAGAGTTTTTACTAAAAAAATGGTGAGGGATATATGTGCATTAATATTATATATATAGAGGCCTAATTTTGTGAGAACTGTCAAGCCCTGAATTTGAGAATTAGGAATTAGAATGGGTTCCGAGGTGTGGTACACATAATCCCGTAGCAATCCATGCTATGTAAAGACGTGCACAACCACTATAAGAGAGATTCTGTAGGAATGTATGAGGACAATCCACAATCACATATATTCTGTTTCATCAATAAAGCGGAAGCCTATGAAATACACTTGTAATGATCTTAAGCAATAATGAAACATCATTCATTCATAAATAAGTTTGAAGTCTGTTACTTAACTATTCACATCTACATGCCAACAAATACTTAAACATATACAAAATCCAAATAACATGTCTATAAAATCTCTGACTCCAAAATAACCACAATCTAACCATGTCTAAACTAAACAACAAGAAAACTCATTGATGCTCTTCGTAGGACGACTATTAAAAAATGCTATCTTTGTCCCACTCATTTACCCCCCAAGGTACCACTAAGGTTCCTTTCGGGGGCGCGTTGTTCATTAAGTTGGAGTTGGGTTCAGTACTTGTAGCGCTATTAACACGACGGTCAAGCAAATATAAAGATAATAAGACTATTATGATGCATCATTAGAATTAGGGAATATATTGATTAAAAGAAACTAATATTCGTAAGTTAGGTATGTTGTATATAAAATTAGCATGAATAACGAATCATGAACAAAATATCATAACATACTAGTTGGCATCCTCGCTGCTATATTCTCTCTAAGGAAAGCGTTTAACATATAGAAAGGAATATCGTTAGGGGATCAGTCTAGCTTCCTAAAGAGCGCCGACATATTCCTTCATAAACTACTGCAGCAGTGACATAAGAGATACCCAAATTAGTCTCGTCAAACCTAATAATGGTACAAGTTAAGTGGTGTCGGCTCAATATATCAAGACTATCCCGAATTCATATCATACATACTTATCATTAATCGTAACTGTTATCTCATATTCGTACATTATCATTCATACTTCTCATTGATCATAATGAACATCTCATATTCGTACATAATTTTTCATATAGAAAAGAGAGTATTAGTCTTGAGATCACATTCAGTTATAAAAAATTAGAATTAAACAAAGCAACTGATAATTAGACAATGCATACTTAGATGAGCCAATATAGCTCGAGTCCTTTCAACCTTAGCTACACTGATTTTGGCTCACAGGCACACACTCAATAGAAGCTTCAGCATCGATTTCACCTCAAGGTTTGCCAGGAAGAATGGTTTATAATTAGATTATGTTGAAGGCAATGTTACTTAACAATATGAATACATATAGATTAAGTAATCGTCAAGAATAGCTACTAGCTAACCTTATGCTAGATTATCCATGTTTTTGAGTTCAATACGATGTATTTATAAAACTTCCAGTGTCAATGTGCTATCAAAATCTTAGTGTTATATTGTATAAGCATTAAACACCACTTCTTGTGCTAACACCCCTGATATAACATTGGAAACTGACTGGAAAATTAAAAGGGAATGTGTGACAGCTCAACTCCCTTCTTTCTTAATATTTAATTACCATTGGCTAATTGATTTAAGGTAAGGGTACCATTTCTAAGGCTTTATACGGTCTTTGATTGTACTTAATGTCCTAAGGGTAATAATGGCTTACATCATATTTCTAAGGTCTCAAAATAAGGTTAGAACAACTCCCAATTTAATCCTAATTTTAAAGAAATAAAATAAGATTTTACTAAATCTGGGGGTACATTACTCCTCAATGGCTCTCATATAAGGTCTCCCAAAATATCTCCATAAAATAGCTCTTATGTCCATAAATTATTTGTACTTATATAGGGCTAGACTCACGTACATCGTTAGTGAGTTCCGGAGAGAATTTCAGGCTTAAAGTAATTAAAAAGTCAAAAGTATACGTTTTATTATTTGTTTACTCAATAAAGTAATACAAAGTAATACCCATTTTTTCATACATACTCACACTTACTGGGGCTTCAGTAAGGCCCCATGTTATGACATTTTTGAGTAGTATTATGGTTGTAGAAAATTTGCATAATCTAATGATAAGTTTTAGAACACCTCGGCTCTAAAAAAGATAAAAAAATGTAGCCCCTTCTTATGCCCCGCGATGTCCTACGGAAGGTCTATGTTAAGTCATTTGAAATAATGTTTACAAAATTCATCCGCTGTTATGGTGGCCTACAGTTTAGCCATGATGTTTTACAAAATTCATCCACTGTTACAGTTCAGCCGTATATTAGCCTATGGCTTAGCTGTATAAAGCTTATGGCTAGATTATGGCTAAGCTACGACTTAACTATAATGTATTCCGTAACTTAGTCGAGAGTTAGCTATAGAGAAAAAGTTGGATTCGGGGTTCTCTCGAAGGTTCGCCGTAAAATGGCTTACGGCTTGGTCACGTGGTAGTTATGACTTAGTTGTAGTTCATTTCGTGGCTTGGCCAAGGGTTAGCTGTGGAGCAAATGTAGAATTTGAGCACTCTGGATTTTGAGCCATAAAACACTTACTACTTAGCCGTGAGTTTCTTCGTAAGCTTTAGAATTTTTGGAATTATTTTTAAAGCACTTGTTCAGTACAGAACTCCTAAAATTTGGTCACAATGAGATTTCTTTTGTTCCAAATTATCATAATAAGTCTTATATTACCCACATTTCATCAGTATTACATAATCACTCATTATCACTTAATCTACATATATATACTTAATCAAGAGGTGAAGGAGCTGTTAACTTGCATTTAGAGTGATTACTTCAAGAATCAACAAATTTAGACATGCATGTAGTAATGTATATTCTTATACTTGCCTTTATTATAGTGCTTGACCCAAATTAAGTTTTCCTTTAGTGTGAAGATAGAGAAAGCCTCAGCAGAAAAAAAATCCTATTACATGCAAAGACATGCAATGGGTGAATCTAGTGTAAGATGCAAGTATGTTGCTCATTTGAGTCTTCTTAACTCTTTTGAACTCAAAGAAATGAAATAAGACTGATTTCTTACCTTAAAGAGCTGTAGACAAGTGAAAGAAGATGAATTTGGTAGCTTCAATGAAGGAGATACACAAGAGGATGAAGAAAGAGATGATTGGAATCTAGTAGGAGCATATGCAAGGCTTTAGGATTCAGTTTTTCATTTCAAGTTGGAATTGGAGATGGGAAAAGAGTGAAAAAGATGGAGCTCCAGCAAAAGAGAGTAGAAGGGAATTGGAGAGGGACGATAGATACACCCTTTTAACTCAAAATTTTCAAGAATTTGCATGCAAGTCCATTTTCTTTAGGGAAATCATAGTTTGAGCCAAATGGACTTCAATTGGGCAAAGATGTATCCGAATTAAGTTGGACCAAATATGAAAGATGATCCACAAGATGAAAGACACATAATGTAACTAATATGGTGTCAAAATAATGCAAGCCATGCGACTCTAAATTACAAGAAGCTCCTTAACTACCTAGGTAAAGTTCGAACTTGACCCAACTACCTATCCAGGACACAAACCCAAGGGGTTTTGAGCTAAATTAGTCTAAATGAACATTAATTAGCACAAATCAAGGTTAATTATTATAAATCAAGATTAATTCAGGTTTGGACCTTGCATCCTCTCCTTCTTAAGATTATTGATCCTCCGAATGCAACATACCTTAGGTAAAAGTTCTGGATATTTTTTCCAAACTTGCTCTTCAGGCTCCGATGTAGCTTCTTCTTGTCCATGATGCTCCCATAGAATTTTAACCGATTTAATTGTCTGAGTATGCAGCACTTGGTCCTTTGTGTCAATGACATGAATAGGATTTTCTTCATAGCTCACATTCGGCTTGACCTGGATGTTGTCTATCTCGAGAACATGTGAAGGGTCTGGAAGATACTTTCTAAGTATTGATACATGAAATACATCATGAACTCCCGCAAGTTGAGGTGGTAATTCCAATGTATAAGCCAAATCTCCGACTCTGCTTTGAATCTCAAAAGGTCCTCCAAATCGTGGAGCTAGCTTGCCATTCTGTCCAAACTTGATAGTATCCTTCATCAGAGAAAGCTTCAAGAAAACCTTGTCTCCTACTTGAAATGCAAGAGGTCTACGGTGATTGTCTGCATAACTTTTTTGACGAAATCGCACAACCTTCAATCTATCTTAAACCTCTTGCACCTTTTCCACTGTATTTGCAATAAGAGAAGGTCCATGGAGGCTTCTAACCCGACTTCTTCCCAACAGACCGTCGTACGACACTTATGACCATACAAGGCTTCGAATGGAGCCATTTTGATGCTCACATTATAGCTATTATTGTACGCAAATTCACATAAGGAAAGGTGTTCATCCCACTATTTCCAAAGTCTAACACGCTAGCTCAAAGCACATCTTCGAGAGTTTATATTGTACGCTTCGACTGTCCATCGGTCTAAGGATGATAAACAATGCTGAAATTGAGTTTGGTACCCATGGATTTCTAAAAAAAACTACCAAAAGGAAGATACAAACCTACTGTTCGATCAAACACTATAGAAACTAGAGTACCATGCAACCGTGTAACCTCATCTATAAAAATTTTGGCCATCTCATGGAATTTCATCCCTTTCCTGATATGAATAAATGGGCTGGCTTTGTTAGTCAATCGATAATCACCCATATAGCATCATGATGTTTGCTCGTCCGGAGCAGCCCTGAAGCAAAATCCATTGAAATATTTTCCTATTTTCACTTTGGAATATGCAGCGGATGTAACAAACTAGGAGGCTTTTTATGTTCAGCCTACACATGTTGACAAGTAAGAGATCTTGCCAGAAAACTTATAATGTCTCTTTTTCATGTTGTTCCACTAGAATCTGCCATTCAAATTTTGGTACATCTTAGTACTCCCGAGATGCGTTGAATACCTTGCATGATGTGCTTCAGTCATGATTACTTTTTTTAGATTTTGAACTGCTGGAACATATAGTCTATATCTGAAGTATAACACACCATCAACCATCTTGAAATTTGGTCTCTGAGATATATGGTCATGAATTGTAATGAACTCTGGGTCTTCAAACTGTCTCTCTTCAATTTACTATATCAAAGTGGGTTCAAAAATAGACATGGATACTAGCGTGACCTTGTCATCCACGAATTCGACTTCCAAATCTAAATCTCGAAATTCTTCCACTAGAGATTACTCACCACACATAGCTGCCATTTCAACAGTCGATTTCCTACTTAGAGCATCAACCACTATATTTCCTTTCCTTGGAAAATACTTGATTCGAAAATCGTAGTCCTTCATAAATTCTAGCCATCTACACTATCTTATGTTGAGAGAATACGTACTGAAGATTGCGATGGTCACTATGGACTTTAAATTTCTTTAGATATAAGTAGTGTCTCCATAACTTCAAAGCAAAAACGACAGCAGCTAATTCTAGATCATGTGTGGCATAATTCTTCTCATATTCTCTTAATTGTCAAGATCTATATGCTATCACCTTTCCATTTTCCATTATTACACACCCCAACTTGATTCTTGAGGCATCAGTATATATGACAAATCCACCACTACCTTCCGGTAGAGATAAGATCGGGGCTGAATCAATTTCTCCTTAAGAAATTGAAAACTTGATTCACATTCACCCGACCATAACAAGGTTAATTTTTTCGGGTCAATGGTGCTGCTATTTTGAAAATGCCTTTTACAAACCTTCGATAGTAGCTTGCAAACATACAAAACTTCTAACTTCTACAACTGTTTTAGGGCTTTTCTAACTAGTTATTGCCTCAATTTTAGCCGGGCCTACTGCAAGTCCATCCTTTGAATTTATATGTCCTAAGAAAGTAACTTGTTCTAACAAAAAATCACACTTATCTGATTTGGCATACAACTGATGATCTCTCAACAATTGTAATGAAGTTCTCTAATGCTTAACATATTCAATCTCAAGTCTCAGAACACACCAATACATCATCAATGAAAATTACTACGAATCAGTCGAGATAGGGTGAAAAGATTATGTTCATTAAGGCCATAAATACAGTTGGAGAATTGGTCTACTCAACAGGCAGGACTAAGAATTCGTAATGCCCATATCTTGTCCTAAAAGCTATTTTAGATGTATCCTAATCTCTAACTTGCAACTGATGACATCCAGACCTCAAATCAATCTTTGAGAAATGTGCTAAACCCTATAATTGATCAAACAGTTCATCAATTCTAGGCAGTGGATATTTGTTCTTGATTGTCACCTGATTCAACTACCTGTAATCAATACACATTCTGATGGTGCCATTTTTCTTCTTCATAAATAAAACTGGGGCTCTCCATGGTGATGTGCTAGGACGAATAAACCCCTTATCCAATAAATCTTGCAACTGTATCTTTATCTCTCTTAATTCTACAAGTGTCATTCTACACGAAGCTCTAGAGATTGGAGTTGTACCAGGTACTAATTCTATAGTAAAGTCTGCTTCCCTAATTGGAGGAAGACTGAGTACTTTATCAAGAAACACATCTGGAAACTCGCAAACTATTGGGATCTCTTCTAACTTCTTGGGTGATTTCTTCTCAACGATGAAAGCAACCACTATGGATTAATCTTTCTGCTCGAAGTGCTGAAATTACTCTAGTATTCAGACTTTTTTTCTCACCTAAAATGCAACACTCGGACTGGCTTCATCTACCCTTACAGTGACGGTGTTACATAAACAATCCAAACAAGCCATGTACTTACTCAACCAGTCCATGCCTATGATTACACCAAAATCGTGTATCGGTAATATGATGAGTAAGAGTGTGTTGTCAATTCCGTGACCCGAGTCAAGTCTAGTTGAAAAAAGATCAAGTTACATCAATGAAGCTCAAGCAAGATCAAGGAAGATCAAGATCTATCAAGTCTATCATCTTAAAGATCTTCATTGAGTGCTAAGAGCTAAGGTAACATTGACCCCTAATGTCCCTAGAAATAGAATGAAAAAAGGTTTTTCAAAATATCTTTGTTTTTAACTACAGCTTGGATCACGACTAAGCCGATAAACTTACAACTTACTCTCCAGAGAACAAGTTTTGAAATTTTGTTCTACGGCTGGTCTTATGGCTACACCGTAAAAGGCCTATGGCTAAGCCGTATCATGATTTACGGTTAAACCATAGAGTTTATGGGCCATCTTCCAGAGAAAGAGTTTTAGGCCATATTACCTATGGTTGATCTTATGGCTAAGAGGTAAAACCCTCACAGCTAAGTTGTAAAATGTTTTACGGCTAAGATATAAAGTTTATGGGATACTTTTCAGAGAGCATTATCGGCAGATTTTAACTTATGGCTGACCTATGGCTAAGCTGTAAGGCCCTCATGGCTAAGTTATAAAAGGATTTACGACTAAGCCGTATGCCTAACTGTAAGAAGAAAAAACAGTGAAACTGGGTCAAACAAGCCATTACATTTTGTTAGAGCATACGGCTAAGCCGTAGACTAACCTTTTCTTAGTCGTAGATTTGACCGTTGAATTTTTCTCTATTTAAGAGAAGCACTCTTTTCCTCTAAACACGCAAACCTTCTACGGAAATTTATCTTACAGCATCTGAGCCCCAGTACCATTTGTAAAATTTGTACTAAAGCTCCTACTACCATCTTCTCTTTCAAACTTAAGGTGACATTATTGTTCCGAGAAGAGTAGGTGTGCATTAAGGAAAGGCTTAAATTCAATCTAAGAAAATCCTAGCCTTCCAAAACCTAATAAAACCTCTTCCCTTATTTGAGCACTCATTTGAAGATCTTCATCACCAAGGAGCAAGCTCAAGAGGTCAGAGCTTGGAGGTTTCCTTTCAAGTTTCAAGAACACCATTCAAAGCTAAGGTATCTAGTTATTTGTCTGAGTGTTCTTCCTGATTTCATTTCTCTACTGTGTATGGTGGAAGATAAACCACTGCATCAAAAAATATTGTAGTTGGTGGAATAGATCTAGGATCCACCACCTGATCAAAAATCCTATTGGTGGAAGACAAACCACTAAATCAAAAATTGTTGCAGAAGGTTTTCTTGTGTAATTATCTCATATTCAGTGGAACTAAGAGAGATTGCTCTTGAGAGTGGATGAAGGTTTGGGACCGAACCACTAAAAAATTCTATGTTTGCCCTTATTTTTGTGATGGATGTTTTATAGTCTTAGTCCCTTGTAATTATCTTCTTTGTGCTTTATCATCTTTGTTCTAGTAGTATATCTACTTACTATAAGCACACACAACTCTGGGCATCCTACTTGAACGCACTTGTGGATCTATAATATTGATAAAATCTTTAGATTGCACCCCAAAGTAGCCTTATATTTGGAAGGATTTTTTAATAGTCCTATTCACGCCCATCTAGGACTTGGTGAGATCTAGTTGTTGCACTTTTAATTGGTATCAAAGCCAAGTTACTTCTTAATGGTGTAACAGCCTGAAGTAGATCCTTCAGCTAGATTCACCATGAATCTTGACAGAAGTTCAGTTACCCGACCCCCTTTCTTTGATGGAACAAACTATGCCTTCTGGAAAGCTCGTATGACAGCATTTTTGAAATCTATGGATTGGGTTGTTTGGGAGGCTATAGAAAATGGCAGGACAGAACTCACTGAAGGAGTGACATCAGATGGTGTCAAAACCACTGGACCATTGGATCTAGTAAAATGGTTTGCTGATCAAAAAACCTTTAGGTAAAACAATGCTAGAGCTTATAATGCTATAGTGTGTGCCATGAATTAAGAATAATTCAAAAAGATCATGACAACCACTAATGCAAAACAGGCCTGGAAAATTGTTGGAGTTATGTATGAGGATACTTCTGTAGTAAAAAAGATCTAAACTTCAGATGCTCACAAGTTAGTTTGAAAATATTCGTATGGAAGAAAATGAGATGTTTATAGACTTTCATATGAAGGTTATGAAAATTATGAAAGAAATGTGGGCTCTGGGCGAAATTTTTCAGAAGGTAAAATTTGTAGTAAAATCTTGAGATCACTTTCAGAAAGATTTCATCCCAAGGAAACCTTTATAGAAGAACACAAGGATTCAGAACAAATGAAAATTAAAGATTTAGTGGGATCCTTTTAGACCTTTGAACTAAAATTCAACAATGACAAACAGAAATCCATTGCTCTAATCACTTCTCACATCACCTTTTCCTCTAAAGAAGACATAAGACTAACTAGTGATTATAAGAATGAAGATGTGTCCCTTTTAGCTAAAAGATTTTTGAAACAATTTAAGAAAAAGAGAGTCAAAGATTATAAAAATGAGGTCAATAATGATAAACACAAAGGTCGATCAAGTTCCTTCCCAAGAAACAAGCCTAAGGAGCCATGTGTTGCAGATGTAAGAAATATGGACACATATCCATCGATTGTCCACAATAAGGAAAATACAAAAAGAAGAATCTAGTAGCCACTTCAGATGATTCATCTGAATCAGATTTAGACTTAGATGAATCACATCAAAACGAACCAGACAAATATACAGTTCTGATGGCTATTACTACAACATTCAACTTTTTTGGGGAAAGGATTAAATCTGAAATATCACATGAAGAAACCTTAGGAAGTGAGTAAAAAAGTGAATGTAAAAATTCAGGTAATGAGGATAATGACAACACAATGGATTCCTATGAACTACTTTATAAAGGAACTTGTAAACTAGTTAAAACTGTAAGTAAACAATAAAACAAAATAAAAAATTTAAAAGAAAAGGTTAATGGAATCAATGATGAAAAGGAGAAATTAATCACAGAGCTTGAAAGAGTAGAATCCTAGTTAACAACGAAAATAGAAAAAATAATCAAATTAAGAGAAAATGAAAAAACACTTTGGAGGATAAAAGATGAAAATAATGTTCTCCGCGATGAAGTGGCTGATCTAAGATGATATGAAGAAAAGTATGACTATAGGTTTACCCAAAATGATGAGAAGTACATAAGACTATTCAAACTTGGAAAATCTTATAAGGACATGACCGGCTTTGGATATGACAAAGATGTTAATCAATCTTCAAGTTCCAGAATTGTTTTTGTCAAAAGTGTACTAGAGAAGGAAGATACCGGTGTTAAAAACATTTTGGATAGAACTTCTACTAGTACTCATACTATTTCATCAACTGTCACTTGCCACTATTGTGGAGAAAAAACTCATTTCAAAGTAGAGTGCAAATTGAGAAATATTCATCATAACATAATTCCAAAGAGTGAGAAAAACACTTCAAAGAAAGTTGAACTTGAAAACAGAATGTTAAAGTCTCAAAAAAGTTGAACTTGAAAACAGAATGTTAAAGTCTCAAATAAAAATTAAAGCAAATTACTGTAATAAGTCCCCTTTGAACCAAAAGATGAATAACCTATTAAAAGAAGTTCAGAAGTTAATAAAACAATTTGAAATATAAAAAAGAGATAAAACAAAAATTGGATCTAACACTCCTTTTCCCCAACATAAAACGTATTAGGTGAAACATCAAAAGCCTGTTGGGATCCCCACTACTAGAGCATCTAGGTCAATACCTAAGAACAAGAATCTAGTGGTTCACACAGCTTTTGAAGCTGTAGATCAATCAAGATGGTATTTAGACAGTGAATGCTCAAGACATATGGCTGGTGATAAATCATATTTTTCTAAGATGATTGATTTTGATGGAGGCACCGTTACTTTTGGAAAAGGCAGTACTACCAAAATTATTGGTAAGTGAACTTTAAATATTCCAAACCTACCAGCTTTTGAGAATGTAATGTGTGTTGATGGTTTGAAATATAATTTACTTAGCATATCTCAAATTTGTGATAAAGACTATATTGACAATTTTAGTAGTCAAGGTTGTGAGATCTCAAAGAATGGAAAGATAATCTTGAGAGGTCTTAGAACTATCGATACCTACTATGTGGTAGGAAAATCAAATTCTTCATCTTCCACTTCTTGGTTACTGACCAATGCCGATGAAGATAAGTTGTGGCATCGAAGACTTGGGCATGTAAACTATAGGGACTTATCCCAGCTAAACAAATATATTGAAAGACCATCCAAGACTAGTAGACAAGAAAAGATAATTTGTAGAGCATGCCAACAGGGAAAACAAATTAGAAGTGCCCATAAAAATGTGAATGCTATAAAAACTTCCTGACCTCTAGAACTTATTCATATGGACCTGGTTGGACCAACAAAAAGAGAGAGTCGAGGTAAGAAAAGGTACTTTCTTGTTATGGTAGATGACTACTCCAAATTCCCTTAGGTTGCATTCTGGAGATAAAAATCTAAAGCCTTGGGAGAATTTAAAAGGATAGTGAAACAAATTCAAATTGAAAAAGGCACTTCAGTAGCTCGAATCTAGAGTGATCATAGTGGAGAATTTGAAAATGATCAGTTTGACAAATTTTGTGAAAAATATGGCATTCATCATGAATATTTAACACCTAAAACTCCACAACAAAATGGAGTGGCTGAAAGGAAGAATTGAGTCCTTTAAAACGTAGCCATAGTCATGCTCCATAGTAAAAATCTTCCTAAAGACTTATGGGCCAAAGAAGTCAATACCAACTGCTACATCGTTAACCGAGTCTATCTTAAGACTGGTAAAAATCAGACAGCCTATGAACTATGGTATGAAAGCAACCAAATGTTAAATATTTTAAGATCTTTGGAAGTAAATGTTATATTCTAAAAGATAGAGAACACTTGAGTGAATTTGACTCGAAAAGTGATGAATGAATATTCTTAGGCTGTTTGAAATGGAGTCAGGCCTATCAAGTTCTAAATATGAGAATTGGAGTTATCCAGGAGTCAATAAATGTTATCATAGATGATGAATCCATAGTATCAGATGATGTTGATGATGTGGAAGCTCCTTTGGAGACTAAACCCACACAATCCATGGTCAAAACTAATACACCTACTTCCATTAAAAATTTGATTAATATAAAGAACCGTCCTATAGACCAGATTATTGGTGATCCCTTATCAGGTGTAAAAACTAGGAAACAATTGGAGAATATTATGAGTCATTTGTGCTTTACTTCTATATTAGAACCTACTTGCGTTGATGAAGCCTTTTCTGACAATGATTGGATAAATACAATGCAAAAAGAATTGAACCAATTTACAAGAAGTGACGTTTGGTATCTAGTTCCAAGACCCGAGGATAAAAATGTGATAGGCACTAAATGGATCTTCAAAAATAAACTTGATGAAAATGGTGTTATTATTAGAAACAAAGTAAGATTGGTAGTACAAGGATACTCTCAAATTGAAGGTATTGACTTTGATGAAACCTTTGCTCCAGTTGCTTGTCTGGAATCTATTAGGATTTTATTATCTATAGCTTGCTTCTTAAAGTTCAAATTGTATCAAATGGATGTCAAAAGTGCCTTCCTAAATGGAATTTTGAATGAAGAAGTGTATGTTGAACAACCAAAAGGTTTTGTGAACTCCAAATTTCCTCATCATGTGTTTTGATTAAAGAAAGCTCTTGATGGTCTTAAGCAAGCACCACATGCTTGGTATGAAAGATTAACAAAGTTCCTGTTAGAGAATGATTTTCAAAAGGGTAGCGTTGATAAATTAGTATTCATCCAAAAGACAAGGGATTATGTTTTAATAGCTTAAATATATGTAGATGATATCATATTTGGTTCTACTTATGATGAATCGGCTGCTTAGTTCACAAATCTAATGCAATCTGAATTCGAAAAGAGTATGGTTGGGGAGCTAAACTTCCTTTTAGGTCTTTAAGTCAAACAATTACATAATGGTATCTTCATTTCCTAGTCTAAGTATGCAAAGGAACTGGTAAAATGATTTGGTCTAATTGTTGGGAAACATGTCAATATCCCCATGAGTACAACAATTAAACTTACTAAGGATGCTAATGGTAAAGGGGTTGACTAAGCCTATACAGAAGTATGATTGATAGCTTGTTATACTTGACTGCAAGTAGGCCAGACATAGCTTTTAGTGTGGGAGCTTGTGCACGGTATCAATTTGATCTGAAAGAATCCCATCTAATTGCTGTAAAAAGAATCATCAAATATATTGCAGATACAATTGAATATGGTCTATGTTGTCCTTATGACTCATCACTTTCCATTGCTGGATACTCAGATGCAGATTGGCTAGGAAACTTAGATAATAGAAAATCCACAAGTAGCGGCTATTTTTATGTTGGAAATTGTCTAGTAGCTTGGCACAGTAAAAAGCAGAATCCCACATCTCTTTCCACTACAGAGGCTGAATACATTGCAGCGGAAGCTGTTGCTCTCAACTCCTGTGGATGAAGCAGATGCTTATGGACTATGGATTAAGTAAGGAACAATGAGCTTGTATTGTGATAACACTACTGCCATATATATCTCTAAAAATCCAGTCCAGCACTATCGCACAAAACATATTGATATTCGACATCATTCCATTAGAAAATTGGTCGAAGAAGAAACCATTGTGCTTGAAAATATTCAGACTAAAAACCAACTTGCAGACATCTTGACCAAGCCCTTAGATGCCATAAAATTTGAAAATTTGAGAAAATCTATTGGTGTTTATTGTTTGGAATAATTTGTTTTCTGATTAAAGTTTTGTGCACTAACCAGGACCTATGGCTAAGTCGAAGTTCATTTTATAATGGAGCCATAACATCTTTTACGGTTAAACCGTATTTGCGCATGATTTTACCCTACAACTCAACCGTAAGGGCTTTATGGTTAAGCTGTAAAATACTCTACGGCTACGCCGTACAACCAAATGTCTTCCCTCTTTTTGTGTGCCAAATTCTTATTTAAGCCAACTTCTCGTTATTTATCATTTAGCATTTGAAGCTGTTTGCATCTGCCCTAGGTTGTCTTTCTTTTTTTTTTTCTTCCTTCCTCTTGCTCTCTACATCAACGTATTCTCTCTCTCCTTCCTCTTTATTCTTTCGTGTTCAGTTTTCTTACTTTTTCTCTCTCTTGCATGACGTTTAATACTTCCATCTCTGTAGTAATCACCGTGTAGGTTTTTGCTCTTCTCTCTTGGCTTTTTGGATTGCATTTTGGTGTGTTTGTGCTTGCCATTTCATATATCTATTCTTCGTTCTATCATTATGCCTCCTAGGACCAAGAATGCATACCCCCCGGGTAAGTGACCTAAAAATTTACTAATGGTTCATCTAGACCTAGGTAGGACCATCTCCCATCGCCTAGAGTTCTGGTTCCAAGGGAACCTACTCAAGATAGATCATTTGGTTCTCGTCCAATTACTGTTGAACGTAGTGTAAATATACTTGCCATTCAGAAGTATGAGGTCCATTCTCTTATTTCCGTGAATGGATGGGAAAATATCCTCAAATGGGGAGGTCCTACTTACCCATCCATTGTCTGGACCATGTATGTCTCTATCAAGAAAGCATCTTTGGACACTCTATCTTTTGAGGTTGAATTCACTGATGGTACCAATGTCATCACTCTTGCCATCCGTTTTGCCCTTTTATGTGTTCCTTTGTTTGATGTGCCTCATTTGGTCACCAAGGATTCCCTTTCAAAGGATGAAAAGCGATCTGTTACTATCGCTTTATGCAGACAGGCTACTCCTTGGAAAGAAAAGGGTTTTCTCCCTACAACATCATTACTTCCCCAATACTGGATTTTGCATGTTATCTTCACATGTAATATCTATCCCCATAAGGAAATTTCTTAGACTTGACCCCATTTATGACTAACGTACTCTATTGTATCCATATGGGTGTCAGAGTTGCCTTCCCTCTCTCATTTGTGCCTCTGTCATTCGCTTTTGGCAATTTTCGAGTAAAGGCACCAATGCTTGTTTATTTGGGCATCTCATAACCCATTTTGCCTCTTATTATGGAGTCACTTTGCCCACTAATGAAGCTCTTGAGTCTCACCCCATCTTTCGGACCATTAACATTCAACATATGCATTTCTCTAAGCAGCAGGCCACTGGTTCCCGCTCTCCTGATTCTAGGGATGAAGAAAACTCTTCGGAAGAACCCCCTCGCCTAGCTCACCCTCCTGGCTCTCATGACTAGCCTCCTCCTTCGGCTTCGTCCTCTATCTCACTTGAAGCTCGGCTGGCCACTCTTGAACAACAGCAAACAAAAATGGAGAAACTCTTGAAGAATTCCTTTCAGTATCTCTCCAAGATCTCCAAAAGTTACCGGAGAGATGACATCGCAATCCCTTCTCCCTCTCCTCCTTAAGATTGATGTTCTGTTCTTATGTATTATTTTTAGTCACATCTTTTTTCTCTGTAGGAGATGCACTCTTTATGTATTGTGGCTATTGATTGTGTGCTTCGCACTTAACATGTTTTTTTTACTGCTTCGTTGCCTACCTATGTGTGCATTATTCTTCCTGTCTCTCTTATTATAGTCTTTTTTTGGCATTTGTTATCATTCTTATTTCTCTTGTTTCATAATTTCTTTGTCAATTTTGTGCCAAAAATGGGGAGATTACTAACTTTAGGGAGAGCTTATATTCCCACCTTTATAGTGCATTGTGCTTAGAGTTTTTTGCAGGTAACTTATTTTATAGGATCAAGCAACATCTAAAGGGGAGCTTCAGACTTTTTGAATTTTCAGGATCATGTAGTACTTTGTTGTTTAAAGAGTGTTTAGTCGTGCCAAAGAGAAATTATGCGAAGTACATTATTTTAAAATGCTATATTCTCTCCACTGTATGTAATTTTGTCACGAAATTGACAAATGGGGAGATTATTAATGTCATAGTAAGAGTTTGATGTCAATCCCATGACCCGAGTCAAGTTTAGTTCAAGAAAGAACAAGTTACATCAATGAAGCTCAAACAAGATCAAGGAAGATCAAAATCCATCAAGTCCATCATCTAGAAGATCTTCATTGAGTGCTAAGGGCTGAAATAACATTGACCCCTAATGTCCCTAGAAATAGAATTGAAAAAGGTTTTTCAAAATATTTTTGTTTTTAACTACGACTTGGATCATGGCTAAGCCGATAAACTTACAGCTCACACTCTAGAGAACAGGTTTTGAAATTTTGTTCTACGATTGGTCTTACGGCTACACCGTAAAAGGCCTACGGCTAAACCATAGAGTTTACGTGCCATCTTCCACAAAGAGAGTTTTTTGTCATATTACCTACGGTTGATCTTATGGCTAAGCCATAGAATATTTAACGGCTAAGATGTAAAGTTTACGGGATACTTTCCAGAGAGCATTATTAGCAGATTTTAACTTACAGTTGACTTACAGCTAAGTCGTAAAGCCCTCACGGCTAAGCCATAGAAGGATTTACAGCTAAGCCGTAAGCCTAACCGTAAGAAAAAAAAACAGTGAAACTGGGTTAAACTAGCCATTACATTTTATCAGAGCATACGGCTAAGCCGTAGACTAACTTTTTTTCAGCCATAGATCTGACCGTTGGAATTTTTCTTTATTTAAGAGAAGCACTCTTTTCCTCGAGACACACATGAACCTTCTATGTAAATTTATCTTACAGCATCTGAGCCCAAGTACCATTAGTAAAATTTGTAATAAAGCTCTAACTACCATCTTCTCTTTCAAACTTAAGGTGACATTATTGTTCTAAGAAGAGTAGGTGTGCATTAAGGAAAGGCTTAAATTCAATCTAAGAAAATCCTAGCCTTGCAAAACCCAATTAAACCTCTTCTTTTGTCTGAGCACTCATTTGAAGATCTTCATCACCAAGGAGCAAGCTCAAGAGGTCAAAGCTTGGAGGTTTCCTTTTAAGTTTCAGGAACACCATTCAAAACTAAGGTATCTAGTTATTTGTCTGAGTGTTTTTCCTGATCTCATTTCTCTATTGTGTATGGTGGAAGACAAAGCACTGCATCAAACAATGTTGTAGTTGGTGGGATAGATCTAAGATCAACCACCTAATCAAAAATCCTGTTGGTGGAAGACAAACCACCAGATTAAAAATTGTTGCAGGAAGTGCTTTTGTGTAATTACCTCATATTCAGTGGAACCAAGACAGATTGCTCTTGAGAGTATATGTAGGTCTAAGACCGAACCACTATAAAATTCTATGTCTGAGACCGAACCACTATAAAATTCTATGTCTGCCCTTATTTTTGTGATGGATGTTTTATAGTCTTATTCCCTTGTGATTATCTTCTTTGTGCTATATCATCTTTGTTCTAATAGAATATCTACATACTGTAAGCACACATAACTCTGGGCATCCTACTTGAACATACTTGTGGATCTATAATATTGATTAAATCTTTAGATTGTACCCCAAAGTAGCTTTTTATCTAGAAAGATTTCTTAATAGTCCTATTCACCCCCCCTCCCCCTTTAAGACTTGGGGAGATCTAGTTGTTACACTTTCAGTGTTCTGTTGGGAAAAGGATCTTTCTAATTAAAACTTTACAACGTGGGTAATAGCCTTTGCAAATCACCCTTTTGCCCATAGGGGTGATGATATTTAACACACATAGTAGCTGTAATGGCGGCTTCCGTATTCTATTAGAGAATTGTGGTGCAACAAAAGAGTGCGAAGATCCAGAATCAAACAACACCTTGGCTTCTATATCACAGACAAAAGCCTTACCTATGACTACATGATTTGCCACTTTTGCTTCCTCGTGAGTCAATGCATAAGCATGGCCTTACCTCTGAGTTGATTTTGTTATCCTTGTCTTTGTTCCCTTGCCTTAGTTGGCCTTGACCCTGTCATGCCTGTCCCTGGCCTTGCCTCACCTACTGTTGCTAACATGGAGGTACAAGTGGCACTACTTTAGGAGACTGCTGAAATTGCTGCTGTGGCGGGGCTTGATTAGAATTCTTTCTTCTTAGACATTCCGATAAGCAATGGTCCATCGAGTGACAACCAAAACAAGTTCTTGTAGCTCTCCAACATTTACTTGTCTCGTGGCCCTTCCCGCACATGCCTTAGACTAACCTTGACGATCCACTAACAACTCCCTTCTGTTTTTTGGAGTGCTGTTGACTCCTTCCAGAAAGTGGAGCACTTCTCCTAGGCTCTCCTAAGATTAAGTTCTTTTCAATTTCTTCAACTGCATAGGCTCTCTCCCCAGCATCATCATACTCCATTGGATGCTAGAAAGCTGTAGCATGCCCCTTAATGGCTGGCGTTAATCCTTTAAGAAACCTTTCAACTCTATTATCCTTTGTGTCAATCAGGTCTAAGGCAAACCGAGAAAGCTGACTGAATACATGCACTTACGCTATAACTATCATAGTGTTTTGTTGTAGAGTGAGGAATTGTGCCTTCTTCTTGTGAGTTACATGCCCCGGAATAAACTTCTTACTAAATTGTTTCTTAAATGCTTTCTAAACTGTGGCTTTTGGCATGGCCCTAATATGTTCATGGATACTTTTCCAACAGGTATCCACGACATCTTTAAACATGGATGCTATAAGGATTACTTGTTGCTTCTATATACAAGTTAGTGAATCAAAAACATTTGCCGTGTGTACAAACCATTTGTGAACTTATAGTGGATCCTCTTTCCCCGTAAATTTCAAGCCCCTTTTTTCCGGAACTTCTCATATAAAGAGTTAGGATCACCGGCTTGATTTTGCCTTTCTAGAAGAGCGACTAGTTGCATCTACATAACTGCCTGGTTGGCATTATTTGTAGCCAGTTGGTGCATCATCATCATAAATCACTCATCTGTATTGTATGCAGGATGAGGAGGTGGAGGCGGTGGAGGATTCACTTCGCCTATCGCGATATCATCATGATCATTACCTCCCGAACTATTATTCGTGCCTAATCTGTAAGCCATTTAATTGCAATTAAAACAGTGGTTAGCTATAAACAACATCTTAATAGAAAGTAAGTTATAATTCATTATGCAAAATTTATCCCTCAATCGAACTTACCGTATCCTCACCACATTTCCTAAAAGTTATTAAGGCTTTTAATTGACTTCTTAACGCTTTGATACAATTACTTATGTATGTCACACCTCAAATTCAAGAATTAGGAATTAGAATGAGCCCCGTGGTGTGGCACACATAATCTCGTAACATCCGTGCCATGTGAAGACATGCACAAACCACTACAAGGAGATTCCACAGGAATGTTTGAGGAAGATCTACAATCATGTATATTTTATTTCAGCAATAAAGCGGAATCCCGTGAAATACACCTGTAATGACCTTAAGCAATAATAAAACATCATCTATTTATAAAATAAGTATGAAGTCTGTTAATTAACCATCCACATCTACATGGCAACAAATACTTAAACATGTACAAAATCCAAACAATATGTCTATCAAATCTCTGACTCTAAAATAACCATAATCCAAGCATGTCCGAACTAAATAACCCAACAAGAAAACCTATTGACTCTCGCCATAGAACGACTAATAAAAAATGTCGTCTTTGTCCCACTCATTTCCGCCCTGAGGAACCGTTGAGGTTCCTTCCGGGGCCAGTCGTTTACCGAACTGACGTTGGGTTTTGTACCTGTAACACCAAGGGTACCACTATTAACACAATGGTTAAGTAAATATAGAGATATAAAAGACTATCATGATGCATAAATAGAATTAGAGAACATGTTGATTAAAAGAAAGCAATATTCGTAGGCTAGGCATGTTGTGCATGAAATTAGCATGAATAACGAATCATGAACAGAATATCGTAACATACTATTTGGCATTCGCGCGGCTATATTCTTTCTAAGGAGAGCGTATAACATACAAAGGGAATATCTTAGGGGATTAGTCTTGCTTCCCAAGGAGCGCCGACCCACGCCTTCATAAACTACTACTACAGTGACATAAAAGATACTCAAATTGGTCCCGTCGAACCTAAAAAGAGTACAAGCTAAGTGGTGCTGACTCAACATATGAAGACCATCCCGAATTCATATCATACATACTTATCATCAATCGTAATGATTGTCTCATATTCGTATATGGTCATTCATACATATCATTGATCATAATGATCATTTATATTCATACATAATCTTCCTTACAAAAACGGGAGTATCGGTCTTGAGATCACAGTCAGTCATAAAAATCAGAATTAAACAAAGCAACTGATAATCAGACAATGCATACTTAGATGAGCCAATAGAGCTCGAACCTTGTCAACCTTAGCTACACCCATTTTAGCTCACAGGCACACACTCAATGAAGTTACAACACTGATTTTGCCTCAAGGTTCGTCAAGAAAAATGGGTACATGATTAGATCATATTGAGGTCAAAGTTACTTAACAATATGAATGCATATAGATTGAGTAATCATCAAGGATAGTTACTAGCCAAACACATGCTAGCTTATCTGTGTTTCTGAGGTTATTCAATACGATGTATTCATAAAACATCTGGTGTCAATGTGCTATCAAAATCTCAGTGTTACATTGTGTAGGCATTAAACACCACTTCTTGTGCCAATACCCACTATGTAACATCAAAAACTGACTGGAAAATCAAGATGGAATGAGAGATAGCTTAACACTTTTCCTTCTTAATATTTAATTACCGTTAGGCTAATTTGTTTGAGGTAAGCGTACCATTTCTAAGGTCCTACATGGTCTTTGATTGTACTTAATCTCCTAAGGGTAAGAATGGCTTATATCATATCTCTAAGATCTTAAAATAAGATTAGAACAACTCCCAATTTAATCCCCATTTTAAAGAAATAAAATAAGATTTTACTAAAACTAAGGGTACATTGCTCCACAATGGCTCTCATATAAGGTCCCCCAAAACATCTTTATAAAATAGTTCTCATTTCTATAAATTATTTGTACTGATATAGGGCTGGACTCACAGAACATCGTCAGTGAGTTCCGAAGAGAATTTCGGGCCTTAAAGTAATTAAAAAGTCAAAAGTATACGTTTTATCATTTGTTTATCCAAAAAAGTAATATAAAGTAATACCCATTTTTCCATATAAACTAACACTTCTTGGGATTTCGGTAAGGCCTCATGTTCCGACAATTTTGAATAGTATTATGGTTGTATAAAATTTGCATAATCTAATGACAAATTTTAGAACACCTCAGCTTCACCAAAGATCAAAAGCGTAGCCTCTCCTTATGCCCCGCGATGTACTATGGAAGGTCTATGGTAAGTTATTTGGAATAATGTTTACAAAATTCATCCACTGTTACGATGGCCTACGACTTAACCGTGATGTTTTACAAAATTCATCTACTGTTACAGTTCAGCCGTATATTGCCCTACAGCTTAGCCGTATGAAGCCTACAGTTAGGCCACGGCTGAGTTACGGCTTAGCCGTAGTGTATTCCTTGGCTTAGTTAACGGTTAGCACTAGCAAACAAGTTAGATTTGGGACTTTTTGGAAGGGTTGCCATAAAATGGCTTACAGCTTGGTCACGTGGTGGTTAGGGCGTAGCCGTAGTTCATTTCATGGCTTGGCCAAGGGTTAGCTGTATAACAAATGTAGAATTTGAGCTTTCTAGATTCAGAGCTGTAGAATACTTACAGCTTAGTCGTGAGCTTCAACATAAGCTTTAGAATTTTTGAAATTATTTCTGAAGTACAAGTTCAATATAGAACTCCTGAAACTTGGTCAGAATGAGATTTCTTTTGCTCCAAATTATCATAATAGGTCTTATAATACCCACATTTCATCAGTACTACATTATCACTCATTATCACTTAATCCAATATATATACTTAATTAAGGGGTGAAGGAGCTGTTAACTTGCATTTAGAGTGATTACTTTAAGAATCAACAAATTTAGATATGCATGTAGTAATGTATACTCTTATACTTGCCTCTATTATAGTGCTTGACCCAAATCAACTTTTCCTTTGGTGTGAAGATGGAGAAAGCCTCAACAGAAAAAAAAATCCTATTACATGCAAAGACATGCAATGGGTGAATCTACTGTAAGATGCAATCATGTTGCTCATTTGAGTATTCTTGACTCTTTTGAACTCAAAAAATTGAAATAAGAGTGATTTCTTACCTTAAAGAGCTGTAGACAGGTGAAAGAAGATGAATTTAGTAGCTTAAATGAAGGAGATACACAAGAGGATGAAGAAAAAGATGATTGGAATCTAGTAGGAGTACATGCAAGGCTCTAGGATTTAATCTTTCAGCTCAAGTTGGAAGTGGAGATGAGACAAGAGTGAAAGAGATGGAGCTCCAGCAAAAGAGAGTAGAAGGGAATTGGAGAGGGACGATAGATACACCTTTTAACTCAAATTTCTTAGGAATTTGCATGCAAGTCCATTTTTTGGGAAAATTACAGTTTGAGTTAAATGGACTTCAATTGAGCCAAGATGATCTGAATTAAGTTGGGCCAAATATGAAAGACATATGATGCAAATAATGTGGTGTCAAAATGTTGGAAGCTATGAGACTCTAAATTATAAGAAGGTCCTTAACTACCTAGGTGAAATTTGAACCCGACCCAACTACCTATCTAGGACCCAAACCCAAGGGTTTTTGAGCTAAATTAGCCTAAACAAACATTAATTAGTGTTGGAAGCAGGTGGGTCTCGTAGATAGATTTTCAAAACTTTTGACCCACTTGACACAGGGATCAACTATCTATAAGACCAAAACCCAATTCAGGATGCATTACCCTCAATCTCGTGACCATGTACAGTGAATATTCTATCAACACTAAACATCCATAATAATCTACGACATGCAAAAAATAGATCATACCTTTGGAGATCCGCAGTGCTCTAATGGATTTCTTTAACACCTCTTAGCCTTCCACGCTATGACCCGAATTGGATTTCTTTTCTCAAGAAGAGTGGTGGAATCTTCAGGAGAAATCCCAACTCAAAACTCCAAGGAACTAGAAGAGAGAAGGAGAGAGAAACTCGTGAAACTCTTGAACGAAAGGGTTTTGGGCGTGAGAGAGACTCTTTTGGACGTCCAAGGAGATTTTATAAACTTTCAAATCTCTCCCTTGTCTAATTGAAATAGAAGTCTTACTTCCAAAGCAATTAGCTGCTTTCTCCTTTCTTATCCCTTCTTTCTAGAGTTCGAGTCGGATTAGTATTTTCCAATAACTTGGGCTAGCGTGGGGACCACTAGGGATTCCTTAGAAAGCTGGCTCCAACTGGAACACCGTGACCCCACATCTCATGTGCAATCCGGGCCCTCAGTTAATTACAAATAACACTACTATATAAATGCAATTGCACTCCAGTCTTAGGAATAAATTACAATGAAGACCCTAAACTTCCCAATTACCACAAGTAGGCCCCTCTATCAATATCTGTGGATCAATTGGAATAAATCCATCTCTTCCAATCTAAGTTCCACATCTTATTATCCTTGAGCCCCAATTAATCACAGTAATCATCAGTACCATCCAATTAACTCTTAATTGAGATGCGTGCGCACTTACTAATAACAAATCCATTAATTGGCACAAGGGGATAATAGAGATAGATTCCATCTTGATCATTCAACGTTCCCACAGTTCTACTACCACATACCCAAGACACCGAGGTGTTAACCTACAGTCGGCCTCACTCATTGGTGACTCAAAGCAAATGAATAGATAGAAACTTGAGTTCATCAATGTCTCAGGATTGAGAGCCTATTGCTAGGGAATTATGAGAGCATACCTTATTATTGAGACGGAATTCCATAAGGTGCATCTCATGGTCCTTCAATACATCCAATGTACCAACACCGCGATCCAGAATCTTACATTCTGATGATCGAGACAAATCACACTATTTCATAGTGATCAAAGTGCTGTAACCTTATCAAATGAGATGCCCGGTCTCATTACTGGTTGTGAAGCTATTTAAATATAAGATTTGTGACATATATCTCCCGCGTGTGGATCTCATCTATGCACATATATTACATCTAATATACTAATGGGACCCGGTTCAACTCATAAACCATTGTGTCATATGTATTGGTCATGTGCATGAATTAGTAAAATAACACTCATCTCATGAAAACAAAGCATGATTTTATTGATAAATAAAGAAATTAATCAATTTACTACATCAACTGATGAATTGAGTCCACAAAATCTAACAATCTCCCACTTGGGCTCAATGCCAGTCAGGGTTGCATCTCATGCCCATCCCTTCTACATGCTGCTCAAAGACTTTGGTAGTCAAAGGCTTAGTAAAGGGATCTGCCAAATTGTCCGCAGAGGTTATCTTAGTAATAGCAATATCACCTCTCTGCACAATCTCTCTAACTAAGTGATACTTCCTCTGTACATGCTTTTGGCTTTTATGGTTTCTGGGTTCCTTTGACTGAGCGACTGCCCCGCTGCTATCACAGTAAACTGTGAGTGGCTGTAGTACCAAAAGTACCACCCCAAGTTCCAAAAAGAATCTTTTAAGCCATACTGCTTCCTTAGCTGCTTCACAAGCTGCTACATATTCGGCCTCCGAGGTTGAATCAGCGGTACATTCTTGTTTTATACTCCTCCAGCTGATAGCTCCGCCTCCAAGCATAAATACATAACCAGAGGTGGATTTCCTAGAATCCTTATCTGACATAAAGTCAGAATCTGTGTATCCGACTGGAATTAACTCATCACTGCTATAAATCAACATGTAATCTCTAGTCCTTCTCAAGTATTTGAGAATACATTTTACAGCAATCCAATGTTCAGGTCCTGGATTAGATTGATATCTGCTGACTAGGCCCACTACATAACAGATATCTGATCTAGTACATAACATAGCATACATGAGGCTACCAACAGCCGAAGCGTATGGTATCGACCTCATCTCCTCCTTTTCCTCAGGTGTCATAGGACACTGATCCTTGGAAAGGTGCACTCCATGCCTGAAAGGTGTGATACCCTTCTTGGAGTCTTGCATTGCAAACCGTACTAGCACCTTATCTATGTATACAGCTTGGGATAAGCCAATCATCCTATTTTTCCGGTCTCGATAGAGTTTGATCCCTAGGATGTAACTAGCTTCTCCCAAGTCCTTCATATCAAAAGTCTTGGCAAACCAAACTTTTACCGTTGACAACATTCCTATGTCTTTCCTGAGGAGAAGGATGTCATCGACATATAAAACCAGAAAAACTACCCTGTCACCTTCACTTTTCATGTACACACATGACTCATCCGGATTTTGACAAAAACCAAATGACTTGATTGCCTAGTCAAAACGGATATTCTAGCTTCGGGATGCCTGCTTCAGTCCATAAATAGACTTCTGCAGCTTGTAAACTTTTTGCTCCTGGTTTTTAGCTACAAAACCGTCTGGCTGCACCATATAGATGTCTTCCTCAAGATGGCCATTGAGAAACGCCGTCTTGACATCCATTTGCCAAATCTCATAATCGAGATGAGCCGCAATGGATAAGAGTATCCGGATGGATTTGAGCATGGCTACTGGTGAGAAGGTTTCCTCATAATCGATCCCCTCTTTCTGAGTATATCCTTTCGCAACAAGCCTAGCCTTATAGGTCTCCACTCTTCCATCTGGTCCTCTTTTTCTCTTGTAGACCCACTTGCACCCAATAGGTTTAATATTGGCAGGCAAGTCTACAGTGTCCAGACCTGATTTGAGTACATAGACTCCATCTCAGCTTTCATAGCATCTTGCCAGCGTCCTGAGTCGAAGTCATTGATTGCTTCATCATAATTAAAGGGATCTTGTTCCGGCTCTTTTGGGATTGCTTCACAAGACTCTCCCAAGAATGAGAACCTGTCAGGGGGTCTGACAATCCTCCCACTACGATGAGGTACTGGTGTAACTACTGGGTCTGGTAAGGGCGGTTCTTCCTCAAGTTCAGTCATACTTGGATTTGGAATTGATTGCTCCTGAATCTCTTCCAAGATCACCTTTTCTAAAAATTTCTGGTCCATCATATAATCTTCCTCCAGAAAAACCGCATTGGTGCTGACCAACACTTTCTGCTCTCTGAGATTATAGAATAACCAACCTTTAGTTCTTTTAGGATATCCTACAAATGTGCATACTTCCGACTTCGTTTCCAACTTATCCGTCTTAACCTTGAGCACGTGTCCTGGACAACCCCAAATGTGTAAATGTTGTAGACTAGGCTTTCGCCCAGACCACAATTCCCTGGGAGTCTTAGGTATAGACTTAGATGGTACGAGGTTTAGTATGTACATTGCAGTATCCAAAGCATATCCCCAAAAGGATATAGGTAATCTTGAGAAACTTAGCATAGACCTAATCATATCTAAAAGAGTCCGGTTCCTTCTTTCTGCTACTCCATTCTGTTGAGGCATACCAGGAGTAGACAACTGGGATAGAATCCCATTTTCTGATAAGTAACCCATAAAATCAGCAGAGAGATATTCCCCTCCTCGATCTGATCGAAGAGTCTTGATACTCTTACCTAATTGCTTTTCCACTTCCGCTCAAAACTCTTTGAACTTTTCAAAAGCTTCGGACTTGCGGTGCATAAGGTATATGTCACCATATCTTGAGTAATCATCTGTGAAAGTGATGAAGTACTCATATCCTCCTCTGGCTCTGACATTAATGGGTCCGCAGACATCAGTATGCAATAATTCCAATAAATCTTTTGCCCTATTACCCTTAGCTGAAAAGGGTCTTTTGGTCATTTTACCTTCCAAACAGGACTCACAGATAGGCATTGGTTTTACCACCAATGAAGGTAAGATACCATCTTTCACTAGCCTCTCAATCCTGTTAAGGTTTATATGACCTAGCCTCAGGTGCCAAAGTTTTGTTGGATTAGATGAAGGTGACTTTCTCTTTAATGATGATCTATTAATTGTTTCAGTATCATGTATTTCATACATCGTGGGAGTTAACAAATAAAGTCCATTGGTTACCTTGCCAGAACATATGAAAGTACCATTCCTCTTTATGACAACTTCAGTACCAAAAGTAATATAATAACCTTTATTCACCAAACTAGAAACTGAAATTAAATTCCGCCTTAAAGACGGTACATATAATGTTTCTGACAAAACCAATTTATTATTTGAAAAACAAAAAGTAATGACTCCCACTGAAACAGCCTCCGCCTTAGCGTCAGATCCTAGGTTGACAATGATTTCTCCATCACTTAGCCTCCTGGTTTCCCTGAACCCCTGCAACGTATTACACATGTGATTAGTTGCCCCGGAATCCACACACCAGGATTCTGAAGTACCAGTTGCAAAACTAACTTCAGATATAAGTGACTCAATCATACCTGGGGTCTTTTTCGTAGATAGATATTCAGGACAATTCGTCTTCCAATGTCCTGTCTTACCACAATGGAAACACTTTCCTTTTGTCCCTGAACACTTAGCTTTAGCCACGCCACCAGTTGGACCATTCTCCACCTTAGGACCCTTTGAAACTGATTTCTTTTTGCCTTTCCGCCCTTTGCCTTTCGGCTTGGACTTGGCATCTGACTTTTCTGTCATTAAGGTAGTTGGTTTCTTCTTCATAATCCCTTCAGTTGCTACCAGCTGACTAGATAGCTCAGCCAGAGTCAGATTCATTTTATTCATATTATAATTGACCTTGAAATTATTGAATGACTCTGGTAGTGACTCAAGGATTATGTCAATCTGTGATTCTGCATCAATCGCAGCTCCTAGTACATCTAACTCATTTAATGAGTCCATTATCTTCAACATGTGTTCCTGTACTGATGTACCTTCAGCCATCTTGGTGCTAATGAGCACCCTCAGGGCTGCCTGCCTAGCAAGTCTGCCTTGTTCTGCAAACATCTCCTTTAAGTTCGATATCATATCATATGCAGTCTTATAAGATTGATGTTGATGTTGCAGCACACTAGACATGGATGCCAGAATGTAATATCGGGCCATCTCATCGTCTTTGGCCCATTTGGTGTAAAGGTCCTTTTCTGCTTCTAATGCATCTGGGGTAGGCTCTTCAAGGGGGTTTTTGGTAAGGACATATTTATATCCTGAAGCTGTCAGGACAATATCCAGATTCCATTTCCAGTCTACATAGTTGGATCCCACCAACTTATTCTGGTTGAGGACGGTCGCAAGTGGATTGAAAGTATTCGAATTCATGCTTGTAATACTGTAACACATAACCATACATTCAATTAATAAATTTAAATGACATTAGGGTTTAGTATTCTACCAAATTTATGTGGGAATCCTCATAACCACAAAATTCAGAATACATCGGAATCCCAATCTTGCGGGGTATGCCTCCTTGGGGAGTGCGAATACCTCCTAGACTGGTGCGGATCAAAGTTGGTCAAAATTGGGATTAAGACTAACTATCTATGATCCCCTTCATACATTACTATCTAAGTATCTCATACCAAATAATGTATGACTCCCGATTAGCTTCGGTTTCTAAAATATATGAGGCAAATCCTTGGGGATACTACATCATTATTTTAGTTAAGTGTGACCCACCAATTAGCATTGCATGACAACCGTTGCGGGCAGCTCCTCCTTGGGGAGTGGGTTCCCACCCCGTCTCATCAACACTATCCATAGGAGATCCATATCCAGTTTCCAGATAAATACAAGCCCTCCGTGGGGAATGGCCATTCTCAAAATGGCGCGAGGCTAATACTTTCCTTACAATGGAGCTATGGTGGAAAACCATGGGAATTTGTATATATATAAATGCCCCGCTCCCACTTAATATTTTAGAGTTGAGGATTTCCTTATAGGTGTATGGGTCCATTAAATATAGGTATATATTCATCTCATGATAAGACCAATGATTGGTTCCAAGTCAAGTTATTTTAAGGAAAGTCCAGTTTCTAAAATTAGTGTTACCAATAGATTTATCTCATGGGCCCACCAACTCTAATTAGAACTCTTTCCAAAAATTAATTTGATTTGACCAATTTTGGAATTTGCTATGTTTGGTTCAGATATGGAAATACTCTAAAATAAGCATTCATCCATAAATAGAAAGTGTTATAACAAAAGACTAGTCCTCTCCTCCACATGACCCAGGCGGAAAAGACTTCTTGGACTTCTAGACTTTTCAAAACTTTGGGATTCCTCAAACTCTTTGGGCATCTCCAAAACACCTTTTGGTAATCTTCAAACTTTTTGATTAGGAGTCCAGCTTCTCTTTCCTTCTTTGTTTCGGACATCTCCAGAATTTACAAATTTTAAAAATACATAAATTCCTATGTCTCTATAATGAGGCTTACATGGTAATCTAAACATAGAAATAAAAGGGCTATATGGAAATTCATCATGCTTGCCCTTTTACGGGAAACCAAGGAAACCATGATGCCTTTTACACTTAGCCACAAATAAACCAATAATTAAAAGGAAAGAAAAACATGTGGGCCATATGGAGAGGACATTATCACCTGCAAGTTAGTATCTCATACAACAAAGCATCTCACAAAACCAGGTTGCCAAACCACAATGGAAAAACAAGATGCCAAAATTTTGCCACCACGATACAAGATCCCCTACGCAGCGGGGGTCCGGGGGCAGCGCCCCCGGCAGGGTTCCAAGGGGCAGCGCCCCTGGCGGGGGCTCGAGGGCAGCGCCCCCGAAAAAAAAAAAAACAACAACTCAGACCAAGAACAAGATGATTCTGCCTAGGTTCGGCTAGCCGATCTGGTCCCTACGGTTAGCCAACAGACCTCTACAGCCATAGTGGTCCGTTTGACTAACCGACCTGACGAACCCAGAAATTTGGGTCTTTTTCAGATTCGGCTCCTGCTGTACCCAGTCACTTCTAATGATCTCAGTAAGCTTTTAATGGCATCTTATCATCCTCCTATCATGATTAAAAACCTTTTGTGACTTTCCAAACATGTATCTACTACAAAAGCAAGCAAACCCAATAAACACTGATCCTATCATAGCCTTTGCTCTATCCTCTTCACATCTCATGCAAAGATTAGAACAAGATTACTAATCTAACATGATTAGAGATGAGGTATGGCTCTGATACCAATTGTTGGAAGCAGGTGGGTCTCGTAGATAGATTTTCAAAACTTTTGATCCACTTGACACAGGGATTAACTATCCATAAGACCAAAACCCAATCCAGGATGCATGACCCTCAATCTCGTGACCATGTACAGTGAATATTCTATCAACACTAAACATCCATAATAATCTACGACATGCAAGAAGTAGATCATACCTTTGGAGATCCGCAGTGCTCTAATGGATTTCTTCGACACCTCTTAGCCTTCCACGCTATGACCCGAATTGGATTTCTTTTTTCAAGAAGAGTGGTGGAATCTTCAGGAGAAATCCCAACTCGAAACTCCAAGGAACTAGAAGAGAGAAGGAGAGAGAAACTCGTGAAACTCTTGCACGAAAGGGTTTTGGGCGTGAGAGAGACTCTTTTGGATGTCCAAGGAGATTTTATAAACTTTCAAATCTCTCCCTTGTCTAATTGAAATAGAAGTCTTACTTCCAAAGCAACTAGCAGCTTTCTCCTTTCTTATCCCTTCTTTATAGAGTTCGAGTCGGATTAGTATTTTCCAATAACTTGGGCTAGCGTGGGGACCACTAGGGATTCCTTAGAAAGCTGGCTCCAACTGGAACACCGCGACCCCACATCTCATGTGCAATCCGGGCCTTCAGTTAATTACAAATAACACCACTATATAAATGCAATTGCACTCCAGTCTTAGGAATAAATTACAATGAAGACCCTAAACTTCTCAATTACCACAAGTAGGCCCCTCTATCAATATCTGTGGATCAATTGGAATAAATCCGTCTCTTTCAATCTAAGTTCCACATCTTATTATCCTTGAGCCCCAATTAATCACAGTAATCATCAGTACCATCCAATTAACTCTTAATTGAGATGCGTGCGCACTTACTAATGACAAATCCATTAATTGGCACAAGGGGATAATAGAGATAGATTCCATCTTAATCATTCAACGTTCCCACAGTTCTACTACCACATACCCAAGACACCGAGGTGTTAACCTACAGTCGACCTCACTCATTGGTGACTCAAAGCAAATGAATGATAGAAACTTGAGTTCATCAATGTTTCAGGATTGAGAGCCTATTGCTAGGGAATTATGAGAGCATACCTTATTATTGAGACGGAATTCCATAAGGTGCATCTCATGGTCCTTCAATACATCCAATGTACCAGCACCGTGATCCAGACTTTTACATTTTGATGATCGAGACAAATCACACTATTTCATAGTGATCAAAGTGCTGTAACCTTATCAAATGAGATGCCCAGTCTCATTACTGGTTGTGAAGCTATTTAAATATAAGGTTTGTGACATATATCTCCCGCGTGTGGATCTCATCCATGCACATATATCACATCTAATATACTAATGGGATCCGGTTCAACTCATGAACCATTGTGTCATATGTATTGGTCATGTGCATGAATTAGTAAAATAACACTTATCTCATGAAAACAAAGCATGATTTTATTAAAAAATAAAGAAATTAATTAATTTATTACATCAACTGATGGATTGAGTCCACAAAATCTAACAATTAGCACAATCCAAGGTTAATTATTATAAATCAAGATTAATTCGGGTTTGGACCTTACAAGAACTATTCTCACACACGTACAATGAGAACTTCTTATGGGACCTACAAGTGGGTCCCATTTGTGGATGGGACCAGGGGAATGTAAATATCTATGTGGTACCACTCCAAATATCAAGTTTAGCCCCAATCATATGTTCCTAACCTCTTCATCCTTAGCCTATAAATCCAATCCATTTAAATTGGTGCCTCATTGATCCAATGGTCCAGTAAATTCGAATTTAGTCGAAGCTTGAGGCATGTGACTATCAGGAGGATCCTTATGTATTGCAAGGTTTAGATTGGGTGATAAATGGGCCCCATCTAGAGTTCTCACCAAAAAAAAAAAAAAAAAGAAAGAAAAAAAAAGAAAAGAAAAGGGAACTAGTTCTCATGCCCTCCTATTAACTAGTCCTTATTAATTTAAAGTGGTGGATTTTTTTTTCGAGCCAAGTTGTTTCTTTTGGGATTCGAACCCTTGATGTGTTACCAAAACTCATGGTGTTTGTAGAGGCGGTATAAATACTTTAAATGTTACCTCTAGGGTGGAGCTCACTCCAATATTCCCTACTCCCTACCCCTGTTTTTCTCCAACTAGAGAAAGGCCCGTGGTCAATCTGATGCATGGAAAACTTCCTTTAAGTGTAGTTTACTAGTTTTTTTTTTTTTCCATCTCAATTGAGGGGTTGAGACATGAATATAGACACAACTCAACTCACACATCAAAGGTAATGGGGACTTGCATATGTGAGGACATAAAAACAACTCACACATCCAAGGGAATGGGGACCCACACATGTGAGGACACAAATACAACTTGCACATGCGTGGTAATGGGGACCTGCACATATGAGGAGATAAGACACAACTCACACATGTGAGGTCCCATGTGAGGTAATAGGGTCCCATACAAATGAGGAGACAAAATACAACTCACACATGTGTGGTCATAAAAAGTCACGTATGCAAGGTTATAACCTTCCAATGATAACATGCACTCCTTACCACTAAGGTAAGGAGTAGTTCTCAAGTATATATTGCTTGATGATCTTACATTGGGTCCAAAATATATTATCTTGAAATTTTATAATGTCCATGCAAAATACGTGAGTGCTTCATATTCTAAATACCTGAGCCCCACTCTAAAATTGGTTGGATACATGGTGGTGTGGGAATGCAAACTCCAAATAACATCACCTTGTTCTCACAACCCTTAATTTATAGGGACTTTAGTCATAGGTCTCTAAATATTTTCTCTTCTATCATAGGTCCAAGGACTAAACTTTTCCTACATTAGGTCCCTAACTTACAAAAACTACTGTACATTCAAAAAAATGACACTCTTCTTTCTCTGTTTCTTCTCCCCCTTCTCTCACTCTCAAATCCTCCAATTCCTTCTCATCTAGATCTCCCTTTCCCTCCTCCTCGGCACCAAAAACTCCTCTCCTCCTCCCAAAACTAGAACCAAGCCACCCACAACCCTAAACCCAAACCCAAGCTCCTTTTCGCCTCATGCGGATGTTCACAAGATGACTGTTTGATCCATTATTGTAAGGAAATGAGTTGCAAGTTGGAATTGGTGGATAATCAGGAATGGGTCTCTTGCTACCAGAGATCTTTACATGGTCCAAAGGAGCTCCTTTGCCTTTTGAGAGAGGAGAGTTTTTTTGAGGCTTGGAACTGATGTTCCTATTTCCATATTCAAGAAGATTAAATGATTAGCAATCTCTCTGTAGTCAGCATACGCCTTAAGTAGTGTGTTAGGAAGAAAATAGTAAAACAACAATTACCGAGGGATAGAATCGCAAGCCTCATCAATCATGCCAATTGCCATAGTAGAAAAAGACTAACAAGGCATCCAAAAATAGCAAATAAAGTCTCTTTTACACAATAAATTGGAGTAGCTGAGTATTTAAAATATCCACAGATTTTATCTGTTAGTCTCACTATTAGATTTTATCTATTGGCTTTCCCCCTCTCTTAGATTTTTTTTGTTGGTTCTCCCCGTCCCTTAGGTTTTGTTTGTAAGGAAGCATGCAATAAAATCTTTATTTCTAAGGAAGCAAACAGGTAAAATCAGTTTGAGAAAACCAGCACATAGATTTTATCTATTTGAGGAAACCAACAAATAAAATCTTTTCTTTTTAGTGTTTCCCCTCTCTTTTGATTCCAACATATAAATTTCATCTTTTTTTTTTTTTTTTGGCTATGTGGTTCATTATTATCTCTCTATCTCTTTGACTCTCTTTATTTCCAATAAAGAAAATCCTATCAAACAAATAAAAAATATGTTAGTATTTTATCTATTGAGTTTACAATAGTAAGTTCAACAGTTTTTTTTATTTGTTGCTTTCAATAGAAATATGGCAAATAGATAAAAAAAAAATTTTTGGAATTAAATAACCAACATAGATCTTGTTTTGTAGGTCTCGAAAAAATTATTCCAAATATATAAATTTTATTAAAAACGAATAAATGTAATGAAAGTCATAGAATTTTAAAGATTAAAAAAAGAAAATGTACAAGCGACATCACTGATCGTTAATGTCAATACAATTACAACAAAAGAAGGGTACTTTCGTCACTTTTTGTCTTACTAATAACTAAAGGGACCTAATGCAATACTAAATTAATTCAGCTGGACTTTATGGGTTAGCAAACTGTAGTTGGACGTAATGTGGTATGAAATCATTTATAAAGACTGGCTTTTAAATATCCCTTAATTTATTCCATTACTATCAGTAGGATGAGCCTCTCACACATGCTTGCCCTTGAATGGGATGTATGAAAATCCACTGTGGGGCTAATTTATAAGTGCAAAACGGCATGGCACAACTTGCATATCGGCTGGCGCAGCCGTGCATGGGCCAGGTATGCCATTCCCAAGTCGGCAGGGAGTTGGCCAGCACAGCCCACAGGCACAATATAGGTTGTGTCATGCTGGGCCATGCTGGCCCACGTGTTGGCCGAGGGTGGGCTGGCCCAAAGTCCTCTTTTAATAAATTTTTAACATTTCTAGAAGACTTTTTATTATATAAATTCAAAGTGACTTGAAATAAAGATGACAACAACAAAATAAATGTACAAACATTGATGCTACTTTACAAATGAAAAAAAGAAAAAAAAAAGAACCTTTCACGTACGATAATTTTCTTGATATTAACTTTACAAAAACTTTAATGATAATTCTAACTTCGAAAAAAATCTACAAGTTTGTTGATAAATTTGACTTTAAAAAAGTAATAAATAAAAGCAGATTGAACGGATTGCTTAGCGTTGATTCGAAGTCACCTTTGGAACTTAGTTTCATTTATTTTTATGGGTGTTTCACCAATTCTCTGCTTAGTATCAGGGGGTTCTCATAAAATATTAAAAAGTATCTGGAAATTAGAGGTCGCCCATTTTTCTTCTCCTGGGCCGAGCTGGGTGGGGCTGGGTTGCCCTCTACTAGGCATTGGGCCACACGGTGTTTTGCTACAGGCACTTGCTATACCTGGGATAGGCTGGGCTGGTCAACTTGCTAGGCCGGGCTGCGGGTCCTTGACTGCCATCTTGAGTTGTGCTGGGCAGGGGTGGCCTGGGCCATTTTACACAACTAGGTTCATCCAATGATAATATGAACTGTTCAAAATGAGTGCCAACCCTTCTAGTGATATATTTTTAGATTTTACTTTAATAAGAGTTGGTCCCATCACAAGATTGTATTACTCATGTGCTCATTCTTACAATGGGACTAAGATTTTTCAGATGTCTGAAGCGTTTGATCATTCGAATGGACTGATCAGTAGGTACATGAAGTCGGGGCTTGATTTTACATGAGAAGCTCTATGTGATTAGTGTTAAAGTAACTGCTTCACTAGTTGTGCTGTCATTCCTTAGATTTTGTGCTATGCATATGGCTTTTGTTTAAGAACATAAAAATCAAGATTTAAGAGTTCGGGGGCAATATGGCTTTTGTTTAGACAAATATGGTATAGATCAGGTCCATCCAAGTGTTTAGAAAATAATTGAAGGTGAACCACGCCATCATCTTGGCAAATGGAAACCCAGGCTTCACATCCATCCCTTGACTTGCATTAGACTTCGTAATAGTTCCCTTCTTGCCGCACCAGAGGATTTTGGAGAAGAAAAATAACTGCATCAAAGTTTTGCTTTATTAAGAATGAATTGGCTTCTCTATGATATGTTAGTGGTGCAGCCGAGACAGGTTCGGTATATTGACTGGATCCAAGCTTGATCTGACTTGTATACAAGTAAAACCAAATCCAAATTTGATCCAGATCAAACCCGACCATATCCAATCTAAATTCGAATTGAACTGAAAGTATTCTATCCAATAGTGCTTGTAGTATCTTTCACTATCTCCAATTCAACCCTTTTTTTCGTTATTTTGTAAAGATCTCCGATTCAACTTTATGTATCTAATAAGAACTGTTTTCCTTATTTTTGGGCATTTAACCTATATTTCTGTATTTCTATTATAGATGTTGTGTTTTCTATATTTCAATTGTAATAAGTATTTCTATTAGGCACCATCTCACCATCATGTATTTATAGTATTAAAATTGCAATATTTATTGACTTTTCATTATTTAAGAAACAAAACCTTCGATATATAAACTACGATAGAGGATCCGGACTCATTCCCCAAAGTGAAGTCTTGTACCTACTAGGTGAGTCAAGCATGAATTGAGATTATATTAGGGTTTGCCCTAGGTGACCATGAGTAGAACTATTATAGTTCGCCATGTCACTGGGGGACGTACATGGTAGGTTGGACCATGATAGGTCCCGCACCGTGGAGAGTAATATCAAAGGATTTAGACTCGGCAAGTGTAGATGGGTGCAGGTGAATGGGTCTCCCATGCAAGACAGAATTTCACACACTTGAAAGCAATGTGGGCCCCTCAACGTTAAATGCACAACCAATTTGCCTGTGTCCACCGGTAGACAGAAACCCAAGGTGGTCGTGGACTCTGCTCATGGACATGTGGCTAAGGGATTTTCAAACTAGATATTTTAGGGCTACTCCATCATTAGTTTTAATTTAGTATCGACTTCATCATTATTAGAGATTAAGAGATTGACAACTGGGTCATGCACCTGTTGGACATTGCCGTTATGTATATTCACATGCATACTAACATTCTGCATGTATATATATTGAGAGAGAGAGAGAGAGAGAGAGAGAGAGAGAGAGAAGAGTAGAGGGAAAAAGAGAGAAATTTTATTGAATGAGAGATGCGTATATAATAAGGGGGGAGGAGGGTCTTATTTATAGAAAAGATTGCTTTCTTCTCAAGCAAACTAATATGACAAGACTCTAACCCTAAGTACTTTCCTTATCTAATGTGGGCATCCACATATAATAATATCTCTTATCACACTCTCCCCTGGATGACATTATTCAATAACGGTTGCCTTATTAAAACCTTGCAAAGGAAAACCCAGTGGGATAAAAACTAAAGCAAAAAAAAAAGAATACAACACTCTATAGGATCATTAAATTGGTGTTGGACGTCCATAATGCTTCCTCGTTAAAACGTTACCTAGAAAAAACCAGTGGGATAAAACCTAAAAAGGGAAAAAAAGTACAGCGCACATATGTCCTAGGTAGCATGCTTCAATATGTCTACTTCTAATCAACTACTCCTTTGACAACAATAACCTTTGCATTGTTTAATGATATACTCTATACATGCCGATCTCATGTACAAACTTCTAGAATGTTGACTTTGGTAATGACTTGGTAAACAAATCAGCCAAGTCATTACTTGAACAAACTTGCTTGACTTTAGTCTCGTTATTCTTCTAAAGCTCATATGTGAAGAGGAACTTTGGTGTAATGTGCTTCATTATGTTGCCTATAATATATCCTTTAATTTGTTGAATACATGCCTCATTGTTTTCATAGATAATGCTCGGGGTACCTATACTAAGAGGCAATTGACAAGAATTACGAATGTGCTAAATTAAAGATTTTAGCTACACACATTCTCTGCTGGCTTCATAGAGCGCTAAAATTTCAGCATAATTAGAAAAAGTAGTTACTAAAGTCTGTTTCGTAGAGCGTCAAGAAATAGCGGCATTACCATTAAGAAATACATAACCTATTTGTGATCGACCCTTATGAAGATCAAAGAGATATCTAGAATTTGCATATCCTACGAACTTGGAAGCTTTACGATAAGAGACTCCTAAATCAATTGAACTGTGTAAATATCGTAAGATATATTTGATACTAGTCTAGTGCTTTTGCGTTGGCACAAAATTGTATCTAGCAAGTAGATTCACTGAGAATGAGATGTTCGATCTAGTGTATTGTGTTAAATACATTAAAGCACCAATAGTGCTCAGTTATGGTACTTCACGACCCAATACCTTTTCATTTTCCTTAATTGGATGCTATGGATCTTTATTTATATCTAAAGACCAAATAACAATGGGAGTGCTTAGTGGATACGCTTTGTCCATACCAAAGCGTTTCAAATCATTCTTTGTATAATTAGACTGATGAACTAATATTCCATTAGAACTTCTCTTGATCTGCAGGCTGAGACAAAATGTTGTTTTCCCAAGGTCTTTCATTTCAAACTCTCTTTTCAAATAATCAGCAGTTATTTCGAGCTCTTCTGGAGTCCTGTTCAAATTTATGTCATTAACATAAATTGCCACTATTGTAAATCCTTTTAAGGATTTTTTTATGAAGATACATGAGCAAATGAAATTCTTATCATATTCTTCCTTAGACAAATATTTACTGAGATGATTGTATCACATTCTTCCAGATTGCTTCAAGTCATACAATGATCGTCTTAATTGTATTGAGTACATACTTTTGGGCTTTGCATTAGGCAAAGTAAATTCTTCTGGGATTTTCATATAAATTTCTATGTCTAAGTCCCTGTCCAAGTAAGCTATCACAAAATCCATGAGTCCTACGTCCAAATTTTCAAAAATTACTAAACTTGTTAGATATTTGAATGTTGTTATATTCATAACAGTGGAGTATATTTCCTTATAATCAATCCCAGGTTTCTGCAGAAAACCTTGTACCACAAGTCTTGCTTTGTATCTAGTAATTTCATTTGTTTCTTTCTTTTTCCATACAAACACCCACTTGTAATTTACAAGGTTAACACCTTTTGGGGTTTGTACTATAGGTCTGAATATACCACGTCTGTTGAGAGACTTTAACTCTGCTGTAATGGCACTTTCCCATTTTGGCCAATATTTCCTTTGTCGACATTTATTTATAGTATGTGGTTCTGTATCCCAATCATCATCCTCATGTTTCTTTGATATTTTTATAGCTACTGTATACGCAAATGCGTCATCGATGATAATGTCCTTTCTATCCTATCTCTCTCTTGAATAATTATAAAGTATAGAGATTTCTTCATTATTCGGTACCAGTGCCTTTTCAGGGGCTTTTATAGTCTTATTAGGGACTTCTGTTATTCTAGAAAGAGAGGATTTTGTTATAACCTCTTCAGGAGTTTTATGTGCCCTTTTGGGAGGAACCTCTTTAGGAGTGTTAAGTGTATTTTTGAGAGGACATGATGATGATTGTACATTTCACATGTGACTTGGTTACCTTTGGTGCATCGTTAAATACATTAGGTAATCTATTTGCAATTTCTTATAAATATACAATTCTATAAACTTCATTTTCACATTGTCAGATATGTGGGTCCAGATGAAACAAAGTGGAAATATTTCATGTTAGCTCACACCGTTCTTCAAGAATGGGTTGTTCTGCAGGAACAATATGTTCTTCATGAACTATCTTATTTCCCCCAAATGGTTGAGAGTTTCTCTCATTGAATTGACAATCAACAAAATGAGCAGAAAAAGACCTGTAGTCATTAGTTCTAAAAAGCGAATAATTGAAGGAGAGTCATAACCAACATAGATTCCTAACCTAAGTTGTGGTCCCACCTTAGTATGCTGAGTGGGTGGGATAGGGATTAGGACTGCGCAACCAAACTTGTACAAATGGGGGATATTATGTCGATGTCCCACTATAAGTTGTGTAGGAGAGTATTGATGGTAGGTTGTGGGTCGGAGTCTAATGAGCATTGATGCATGTAATACAGTATATCCCTAAGCGCTAATTGGTAATTTTGTGCTGCATCAGTATAGTCCTAGAAATAAGCTAAATGCACTTAACCAAGGATTCAACTAAGCCATTCTTGTTATGGACATGAGGGATAGGATGTTAGACAACAATATCGAGAGATGAACAATAGCCATCGTAGGTCTGTGATGTAAATTCTCCTGCATTATTAAGTCATATAGACTTAATAGGATGGTCAGGAAAGTGGGCCCTAAGCTTAATGATTTAAATCAATAGGCAGGCAAAGCCTATATTCCTAGTTGAAAGTAGGCAAACATCTGACCAAGGGGTGAAAGCATCAATCAAAACCATAAAATACCTAAAAAGGCTCATTAGGTGGATTTATGGGTCCACAGATGTCTGCTTGTATCCTTTGCAAAAATAATGGGGATTCTAATGCAATCTTAACAAAGGAAGGTAGTGATTAGTTTTCTCTATAAATATGGGATACATAGATACCCATTAGGTATGGTCAATCTATGGTTTTTTAATGAGTACCCAGTAGAGTTATCAACGATTTTCTTTAGCATGGTGACCCTAGGGTGTCCTAACTTATCATGCCAAAGCAATAAAGTTTGAGATTGCTAAGCTTTAGGTTTAGCAGTATCGTTTTACTCAAAATCGACTGTGATTCGACGATAGACATTATTGTATAATATAACCTTGAAGAGGGTGCACTGATAAGTTCTTAAAAATGCATATTTTCATATACATTTTGGACCATTTTAAGGACTTATTAACCTGAAATAGCCTTATTTAGTGCGTTATCATGGTTTCAAGCATTTTCAATTCATTTTCGTATTTCTCTGCATAATTTGTTTAAAAATCAAATTTTTTGTATACATTCATGAAACCTGCCATTTTTGGAAAGTCTATTTTTGAAAAGTTTTGTAAAAATGATTTTTCTCATGAAATAAATTGAATTTTAATCATCATAAGTTCATTCACATAAATTCATGAAAAATGGTGTGCATTTTCATTGTCATTTCATGAGAAATGGGCCCGCATTCATGCACTTGTAATCTAGGGGTAAAATTGTCTTTTTACATGAATTTACATTTGTTTTGTAGGAAATTGATGATTTGGGTCCCATTTGTAAAGAATTGAGGCAAGGAATTGATTTTCAAGAAAAAGGAGAGAAGAATTGAAGAGAAAAAAAATTAGAAGAAAATTATAAAAAGTTGACTTCATGGTCCCATACACATATGAACATGTGCGGGGTACACTTGTAAAACATCCAAGATGAGGTCCATTTATTTGTTGCATATTTGAAAGAGATTTTGAAGAGAATTTAAGGAATATCTCATCAAAGATGGATAAGGAAAGCCACATAGGAGTTCTTTTTGGAGAAGGAGAAGATTTAATTGAAAAAAAAATCCAAGCAAGCATTCCACGTCCAAAAGAGGATTTTATTTAGATTTTTTCTTGAAAGAGAAAAGAAAAAAAATCAAGGGAGAATTATTTAGAAGATCTCTTCAAGTTTGGAGCCAACGAGGAGAACTTTCCAAAAAAGAAAAGTTGACAATGCAAATAGATAAAAGGAGAAGTTCTACACCTCATGTGGGCCAAGTTTGATTTCAAGAGAGGATTCTTATCCCTAAATTATCTCTCCAAAGATCTCAATACAAGGTGGTACATACAAGAAAGGAAAGAAGCATCCAAGAGGGATTTCCAAACAAAGAAAGCAAGGAAAGAAAAGAAAAAAAAAATAGAAAAAAAATCTCCATGAGCAAGTCACACCCAATTCTTTGTATGGAGCCCATTTTCTTTTAATTTTTTTCATTATTTTTAAGATTTTAGAGTTTGAGAAGGAATAGGGCTTGAAAAAGTATAAATAGGGCACCCCTTTCTCATATCTTTCATGGAAGAATTACCCACCTCACACCTTTAGATTTCTACATTCCATCTCTCCCTCTCTTGTCTCTCCATCTTAAGTCATCAATGAGGCTTAGCCCTGAAGCCACACTACCAACTAAAAGGAAGAATTCTCGTCCATCCTAGAATGTAATTGTTTGCTTTTTATTTCCAATCTTTTGTAAAATAATTTCATGCTAGTAAAATTTGTTTTTTTTCAATTTTTCTTATCTTTGATTTTGTGGTGTTCATAATGTTAGTCTTGTTTGTGATTGGGTTCATTTTCATTCTTGTTTAAATATTGGGATAGAATTGGAATTACAACTAGTAACCCATCTTAGCAATCTTTTTAATATACTTTGTTTCTTTGGATACATTGTATGTTTGGAGGCAATGCAAGATGGAGTTAAAGAGGTTTGAGTGGAGAAAGATTAGAGGCCATTTTTGAAATTTATTTCTATATGGAATGAAAATTTGTTATTTTCACTTAGATTGACGACCTAAGATGAAGAATAAGGCCTAGGGACAACACTTCTAATCTTTTTAAGCAAAAATTAAGATAAGGAATTGAAAGGAGCAATCTACCACCTTTAACTTCCTATTATTACGGCCTTTGACTTCAGTTGTTTACCACCTTTAACTTCCTATTATTACCGCATTTGACTTCCTGCAATTTTTTTTATTTTACTGCACTTCTGAATTTTAGATTTCTGCAATTTTAATTTCTGCACTTTTCTTGTTATTTTCTTGCACTTTATTTCAATTTCCTGCACACGAGGTTCTTATATAGTTTTGTTTGATTTACTACCGTAAATTGCATTAAAATCATGCATATTTCAATTTTTAAAAGCATGTTTAGGGGTGATGGTCATGCAAAATGATAGACATCAAAATTTTCAATTGTGTTAGTTTCATAATTCTGACTTGAAATCAGTCCAAAAAAAAGATTGAAACTGAAAATATTTCTTGCCAAAGTGTACTGACAGAATTGATAGATAATCTAAAATCTGACATCTATTTGTATGGAATGGTTGGACAAGTTTTAGATCTGAAACTGAACTAAAACAACAAGAAGAAACTGATTTTAGAAACTTTTTTGGTAGCCCTTTAGTTCATACACATAAACACACCCCACCCTTCTATTCACTCATGTAGTTTCTTTTTATTTTGCATTCATTCATTCATAGAGTAGTAGCAAATACTTACTTTAAAAAGAGAGATAAGCATTTAATTACATATAAAAGTGGGAGTAATAGGAGTCAGATGGACTTTTTTCTAATTAGAAAATAGGACCGATTGGCTTATAAAGATTGTAAGATTATCCCAGGAGAGAGTCTGACTACGCAACATAGGCTTGGAGTTTTAGATATTTGCATTAGAAGTAAAAAGAGAGCAGTAGTAAAAAAAATGGACCCTAAAACAAGGTGGAGAGATTTGAAGGGGGAAAGAGCAAATATATTTAAAGACAAAATGATTGAGAAAGGAGAATGGAATATTGAAGGAGAAACTACAGTAATGTGAAATCAAATGGTTAATTACATTAGGAATGTTGCAAAGGAGGTACTTGGAGAATCGAAAGGGAAAAGACATATTAATAAAGAAACATGGTGGTGGAGTATGGAGGTTCAGGAAGTTATTCGACAAAAAAAACATTGCTACAAAGTTTGGCAGGGGACTAAGAGTATAGAAAATTTTGAGTTGTATAAGAAGGCAAAGAAAGAAGCTAAGAAACTAGTAAGTAGTGCAAAGTTCAAAGTATACGATGACCTCTATAATAGGTTGGGAACAAGAGAAGGAGAAAATGATATTTTTAAGCTTGCAAAAATAAGAGAAAAGAAAAGTAGGGACTTAGATCATATCAAATGTATCAAGGACAATGAGGAAAATATTTGAGTGAAGGACAACGATATTTTAGAAAGGTGGAAAGAATATTTTAGTAAACTTTTAATGAAGAATATTTGGGCGATACAAGAGTGGAGGAGGATACTTCATTACAAGAGTATACTTTTCTCCGTAGAATTAGAGGGGTGGAAGTGAAAAAAGCATTGAAGCAAATGAAGATAGGAAAGGCAACAGGCCCAGATGGTATTCCGATAGAGGTATGGAGATGCTTAGGAGAGGTTGGAGTAAGTTGGTTATGTAAACTATTCAATAAGATACTTGTGACAAAGAAAATGCCGGATGAATGGAGAAGAAGCATTGTAGTACCTATATATAAGAATAAAGGAGATATACAAAATTGTACCAACTATCAAGGGATTAAACTTATGAGTCACACTATGAAGTTATGGGAGAGAATAATAAAGCAAAGACTGAGAAAAAAGACTAAGATTTCGGAAAATCAATTTGGTTTTATGCCAGGGAGATCAATTATGGAAGCTATCTTTTCACTTAGGCAATTAATGGAAAAATACCGAGCAAAGAGGAAAAATCTATATATGGTCTTTATCGATTTGGAAAAAGCCTATGATAGGGTACCGAGGAATTTAATTTGGTAGGTCTTAAAGAAAAGGAATGTCCCAAGAGGTTACATTGAAATTTTAAAGGATATGTACGAAGGTGCAATAACAAATGTGAAAACCACATGTGGAAAAACGGGCGGATTTCCCGTGACTATAGGCTTACATCAGGAATCATCCTTAAGCCCTTATCTCTTTGCATGAATTATGGATGAGTTAACTGTGCATATTCAAGAAGAAGTACCATAGTGTATGTTGTTCGCAGATGATATAGTATTGGTGGATGAATCAAGAGAGGGTGTAAATGCAAAGCTTAAGAGATGGCGGAGGGCATTAGAATCTAGAGACTTTAAAATAAGTCGTACAAAGATAGAATATATGAATTGCAATTTCAGTGGACATATGCAAAGTGTTGAAACCACTGTCAAAATTGAAACCCATGAGATACCATGTAAAGATTCTTTTCGGTACCTAGGCTCGATGATTAGTAAGGATGGGGAGATTGACGAAGATGTGGAGCATAGGATAAGAGCTGGATGGCTGAAGTGGAGACTAGCTTCGGGAGTACTTTGTGATAGACAAATGCCAACAAAATTGAAGAGAAAATTTTACAGGACAGTGGTTAGACCAGCTATGACATATGGAGCAGAATGTTGGCTAATTAAGAAGACACATATTCATAAGATGGATGTAGTGGAAATGAGAATGCTTAGGTGGATGTGTGGTAAAACTAGGAAAGATAAAATTAGAAATGAGCGTTTTCAAGAACATTTAGGGGTAGCACCAATAGGAGATAAGATTAGAGAAACTCGTTTAAGATGGTTTGGGCATGTGGAGCGTAGGCCAGTAATGGCACCGGTGAGAAAAAGTTTGGATATACAGGTAGAGGGTCAATCAAGAGGTAGGGGTAGGCCGAAGAAAATATAGATGGAAGTCATTAATTCAGATTTAAAGAAGTTGCACTTATCGAAAGATTTAGCTCAAAATAGAACAGAATGGAGAAATAGAATTCATGTAGCCGACCCCAACATGGTTGGGATAAGGCTTTGAGGATGATGAGGATGATGATATTCATTCATAGAGTAGTCTAGGAAATTTTAAGTTTCAGATTTTTATTCTTAATTTTAAAAAGAATCATGTGTGATAGTTTACGATAAAAGCATTTTCAATTTAGGTAGTTGTTGTACTGTAGAAGACTTGTATAGTTGTATTATATAGTTTGTTTTAGAAACTTGCTTAGCATTAGGTGATTATGCACTTAATGTTTCTAGTATTTGCTTCTGACTTTCAATACTGGTAATGATAAGTAACATTTCCTTGTTCCCTTGACTAGCAGTCTCATTATGGTATCCATTTATTCTAATGTCTTTGAAACTGAACAAGTTACTCAGGAACTGCTGGAGAATAATGAATCATTCATGAATAAATAGATACCATTAGGTAACATCATGTGGGCTCTTTTGGAGCCTTCAATTGTTTGCATGGGTCCAGTTATGATGGATACCTTTCCTGAATTGAATACCAATTCTAAGAAAAACTTCTGGTTTTTTAGAATGGTATGTCTGATTAATTGCATCCAATAGAGGAATATTGATTTTAACTTCCTTGAAAATGTCTAAGATCTCCTGGTTTGGGATTGGCTTCTTAAGATGGGTTGGGATTGGCTTCTTAAGATGGGTCAATCTTTGTGAAAAAGGGCAACGGGTGTGATAGTTGTGGGGTCAGAACCTTTTCATTCTCAACAACAGTTTTTGCATTAGCACTATCCTTTTTAATTGTCACAACCCGAGCCCAGGAGATTGGGGGTTAGTGAAAACCTAACTAGGGACACATGTACTTCCGTGCAAATACACTTGACCCGGTCCAGGTGCACATGCACTAGGGAATTTCACACGTGAAAACATATGTACGCGGAAGCTGTAGGTATCAAACTATAACACAAGAAATACGAGATATATTGATAAAAGATTACAAAATATCATAGTTATACAAAATGAATCAAAATACAGATAGATAGCTCATGATTACACCAAAATTCCAAAAATCCCAAAAACAGGAAAACCCATATGCATTCATGATGTTGTTGTGCTCCGCAGGAGGGATCACATCCACTCCTCTAGCCCTGATGGGGCATCGGGGGTCTCTCTAAGAGTCTAGCTGATCGCCGAGGGGTCAGAGGATGGATCTAAGCCTGCAACACCAAGGACAACTCATGAATACAACGATTCAGCAAAGTAGAAGCAATAACAAGTTAACACATATTATATCTACTTGAGTAAACGACATTAGATAAATCATAACATTTCAATTTTGTATACTAAGAGTTGTGCATTAAATAAAGCATGCCATCAGAATCAATATATACGTGATATGTACATAACTAGGTGGCTACTACATTTGCCATAAGCTCCTAAAAGGGATCTTACGTGAATGCTGAGAACACCATTGACCGGGTCAGGGTACGAATGGGTCTCAGGTTTCTGGGGTCCGGAAGCCCCAAGACATAAACTCACTGTAGCGAGGCCATATATACTACGCCAAAATTCAACCCCGTCGGGTATCCTAAGGCTGAGGCTGAGTAGTGCCTGACCATGTCAAGCCAATCATATACTAAATTTTGAGTAGATTATGCATATCAGATAGAGTATATATCATACGTGCATATGGTCCATTGATACATACCTGCATATAATAATCAAAGTTCTGGAAATTTTCTGAACAATCAAACAATTCGAACTTTCAGACAATCAAACAATTCGAACTTTCAGACAATCAAACAATTCGAATTTTCAAAACGAAAACTATTCATCCACACGGAAGAGTGGATGTCAATGATTATCATACAAAATGCCATGCAATTCAATGTTCAATCGAATCAAGATCATTTACTAGCCAACCCTAACCTAGTTATGTAGTGTTTCTAACCGTGCATGATGATGTAGTTTTAAGTTATCCGATGCACCGTTGTCTAGTGTTGCATTGTATCGTAAATGTGCATCGAAGTCCCTTAAACCAACACCCATGGAGAGGTGAATAACTCACAAATGAATGCGTCATAGCCCTCAAGACCATTCATGTGATGCTTGTGTTCCATTGGGTAAGTCCAGGGTCACTGCCATTCTCTAATGTGAAGGCCCTATCAGGTCCAATACATAGCTACTTTTTATACTTCCTTATATAATTCACGAGCCACGGGGCCCAAGAAATAGTCTAAAAGGTTCCTTGGTTGATGTACAAAATGGGAGGATAGAGATGGACACAAAGTTCCTAGTGTACAGACTTAATTTAATAGAACAGGAAACATCAGGGCCGATCGGTCGGCGAAATGACCCGACCGGTCAAATTTTGGTTCTAGGAGCGCCCGACCGGTCGGCTTTGAAGCCCGATCGGTCGGATTGTCTGTTCTGATACAGAATGACTGTGCTGACTTGAACACTCATATTCACAAAACAACCAATATTAAGACGATATCAAGGCAAAGGGTTGTAATTCACACAACACACATGCACAAGCATTCAAGAGGCTAAGAACAATCACCATATACCAACATGTGTTTAATCAAATCATGCTTATACTTGCCTCAAATGAATGTTTTCAACACAAGGGTTGTCCTTGAGCTCAAATCACATGTCTAAATGCCTTCCTATCATCATGCATGCAAAAGAAGAAAGAAAGAAACATTAAACAAAAGCCATGGCCGATGAGAAGAAGAAGGGGAAGAAGAAAACCCAAAAACCCAAACGTGTGAAAGAAGTGAAGACGAAGTGCACCAATTCCCCCTTTCTTGCTTAGCTTGATCAAGAAGAAGAGAGGAGAATCAAGAGAGAGAAAGAGAAAGAAAACATGTAAGAAGAGAGAATCAGGGAGAGAGTCGGTGGTTAGCTCTTATATAAGATAAAGATGAGGGAAAATTGCAAGAAAGTCCAAACATTTACACGAATTACAATTCAAGTCAAATGATGGTCCAATGGAAGCAAATGAAGTTGAACGCATACAACTCAGTTACGAACGTTGACAAGCTCAATGAAATACAAGTGTTGACGCCAAGATGATGCATGAATGACGACGTCTTACAAAATCTAAAATTACGAAAAAGGGCTTATGTCTACCTAAGCAATGTTAAACTCAACTCAACTACCTATCCATCACCCGAAACAAAACCAAAACGACGTCAAAACACAATTAACAGTTAAAGCGTCATTAATTAGTCACTAAATGGGATTAAGTCAGGTTGGAGTGTTATATTAACCTTTTTAATCAAATCCGAGGAGACATGTTTATCTTTTTTTGGATTGTCTTGAAGCTCTTTGCCATTGCGTAGAGTGATTGCCTAGACATGCTCCTGATAGTTTGAGTTAGTTATGTCGTTCAGTTCAAACTAGCTTTTTGGGTTCGGGAGAGGTTGAGCAAGAAATGTTCCTTTCCTTTGAACTTAAAGGCCACGTTTGATTTGTTCGACAATTGTTGTTGAGATTGCACTAGTATACTGAGGGACTCCTCCAATGACCTATTTTGAGCTTGTGGTGCATAAGATGTATTATGCTGTGGAGAAATGTATGCACTAGAATTTGATGGTCTTTAGGGATTGTACTCAGGTGTAGCAGTTGGTCCATTCCTCCAGCAAAAATTTGGGTAGTTTCGCGACAAAGGATTATATGTGTTCCCCCATAGTATTTGTATTGAACGGCTTTTGGTATGAGTTCAAAATGTTAACCTATTCTTGAATTGTTTCCTGTAATGCAAGTCCAATTGGACAATTTGCTAACAAATGATCTTCAAAAGCACAAATACCACAAACCATGACTGTATCCTTGTTCTTTCCAAGTTTCAGGGTTTCTATTTCTCTTGTAAGTGTAGCAAGTTTGGTTTGAATTTCAGTTTGATTGTTCGAATGATAGATTCGTCCTCCTTTAGACTGGTTCAATGACCTAGATTGATCTGCCCCATAAGATGAGGCCCATTTTTATGCATTTTTGGCCATTAGTTCCAAAAATTCCAACGCTTCATCAATTTGCTTTGGATCAGATTGACCATTGCACATCATCTTAATAAATTGATGGGTATCAGGGGTTAAACCCTAAATAAAAATCTCGATGAGACAATATGTTTCATATCCATGATGAGGACATGCAGGGATCAATTCCTTAAATATTTCCCAACACTTATAATAAGGTTCCTTGAGATTTTGTCTGAATATTATGATCTCCCTCTTTAAAGTGTTGGTCCTATGCTGTGGGAAGAATTTCTTCAAAAATTTAGTCTCTAGGCCTTTCCAGGTATTGATTGAACTTAGTCTAAGAGAGTAGAGCCAAGTCTTACCTTTATCTTTCAAAGAAAATGGAAATAATCGAAGTTTGATTACATCAGGCACTACATTTTGTAATTGAAGTGTTTAGCATACTTCATCAAATTCTTTTAGGTGCAAGTACACACCTTCAGAGTCAAGCCCATGAAACTTAGGTAGAAGTTGGATCATGCCTGGTTTGATCTCAAATTGGCCCGTAATTGGGAGCATCACTATATATGATGATGTAGTTTGTCGAGCGGGACTCAAGTAATCATGTAGAATCCTAGGTGGCTGATTAACCTCCACACCATTGTGGTCCCCATTATTATTCATATCCCTGAGTTAGGCATCATTGTTAATTGACCCACTCGCCATTGGAGACAATCTCAAAGGACTGGACGGTCTAAGAGATTCTTTCCTTTCTAATCTATGCGCTGATCCTCTTTGCCAAATTGGCTGAGAGGGCTTGTCCTTTCTTTTTGGAATTTTGAGATTTTTTTATTATTTTATTTTTAGAAAAAAATGAAAAAAACCTAAGTTATGCAAACAACTAACTAACTCCCTAGGGTTGAAAAGTTTCCTTAAATTCTCCAATCCAGTCCTATGAAATCAACTTGGCCAGATTAGCCACCAGGAAGTGGTAGAGTCACAAATGGACCCATTTGAAGGACCAATTTCCTAAACAGACAAGCTGTCACGCGCTACAGGGGCAAAGGCTTTCTTAAACACCGAGAAGATTAAGGACAATGATTAGATCACTTTTGGTAAACTTTCTTCCCAAAAGAATTAGAGACAAATTGAAAAACAGTAACTTTTTTTCGATTTTAGAAAGTTTCTAAAAATAGCAGTGATGTGAGCTTTCCAACAATCATTCCATGTACTTCCCCATTCCAATTGAGGGCGGTTCATCATTCCATCCATGTCCTCCTATTTCTAGAAAGATGCCAAAATTAAACCATATCCACAAAGCAATGTAAATAAGGAAAGTTAGAAAAGTTACCTTAAATGGTGCTCCCTAGCAACGGCGCCAAAAACTTGATCGTGAACTCCAAGTGCAGAGCTGCAATGTAGTAATATCCCGATAAGTACGGGGTCAAATCCACAAGGAACTATGTTTAAAATATTTTCAACTTGTCACCTGTCTAATTCAAACTCAAAAACTATCCTGATTTAAAATCTAACAAATACATTCGTTCCTAAAAATTAAATAATTACAATAACAATTCCTAATTCTAAAACTTCCTAAAAACAAAAACTAGAAATTCTGCAAAAGAAAACACAACATTAGAACTTCCCATAAAACAAAATCTAAAAGTAGAGCTTACTAAAAATAAAAGTAAACAAAGTTAGTAACAAATAAGTTAGAAAGAAAACACAGTTTTCCTAAGTTAGAAACTATGTTAGGTTAAAAATCTATACTTTCTAAAAAACAAAAGATTTCTAAATCCTATTCAAGAAAGAAATTTAAGTTTAGATGAAACGCTAAATGGAAAAAAATCAAATTAATAATCTCCTAATGCTAAACAAGTTTCTAAAAACAAACTATACAATTGTACAAACAACTACAATACAACTACACACAACACCTTTTTTTTTAAGAATGAATTTACTCAAACATGATAAACTAAAAAAATAAATACAAATATGAAAACTTAATTTCCTAAAATAAAAAGATGCAAGAATGATGAAGAAAAATGGTGGACTCAATGCATGATCATGTAGTCTATTTCTAACATGGTAAAGTGACACATGTGATGTATGATGCATAAACTAGAGGGGTTGCTAAAAAAAATTCAGAAATTAGTTTCTTAATGTTGTTTCAGTTCAGTTTCAGATCTGAAACTTATCAATTAGACACAGAAATTTTGATGTATAACTGATACAAAAACAGGTCACAAAGACTCAACAATTTACCAACAATGATAAATCACTGTTTATCATCTTTTTCAGCACTTTTTCACCACAATTTCTGAATTAATTCATGAGTGGTTCAGGTTTTCAAAAACTGTTCCAACATTGATGATGTGTGCATGTAGAAAGATTATATATAATGATCATAATGCACAGCCTATTTTCAAACTGTTTTAGAACAGTTTCTACACTGTTTTCAGCTGTGTTTTAAATCTTATTTCAGGCTTTGAAATCTGTTATAAACATCATGCATCCAAATACTATGAACATGTGCAACTGGTTTATGAAAATTTTTTTGTTCAATATGGACTTAATTCGACAATTTTCTGCACAAATATTTTGACTGTTTTCACTTGTAATTCAGGTTCTAAAACTGATGAACATTGAGGATGAAACCATGTGCACAAATTGTTCATGAAAATAACAACATGCTGGCTGATAAATCTCAATATACTGCTAGTAAAATTCAGATCAATTTAGATCTGAATTTCATATTACAACATTTGTCCAACCATTCTATACAAACAGATGTCAGATTTCAGATTATCTGTCAATTCTGCCAGCACACTTTGGCAAGAAATATTTTTAGTTTCAATCTTATTTTTGGACTGATTTCAAGTCAGAATTATGAAGGTAACATAACTGAAACATCTGATGTCTATCACTTTAGATGACCATCGCCCCTAAACATGCTTTTAAAAATTGAAATATGCATGATTCTAATGCAATTTACAGCAGTAAATCAAACAATACTGTATAAGAACCTAGTGTGTAGAAAATTGAAATAAAGTGCAGGAAAATAACAAGAAAAATTACAGAAAGTCAAAGGCGGTAAACAATGGAAGTCAAAGGCGGTAAACAATTGAAATTAAAGGCGGTATATTCACTCAAAATTCTCCCTTAGTCTAGGCCCAACAATTTCTTAAAGTATGCTCTTCTATTTGGGCCTTCAATCCAAACAAGAAAAACACAAATCAAGTAATCATACAACCATAAGCATAAGAAGAATACAAGAAGAATATTATTGAACTAGTATGACAATCCTTTACATAAGATGAAAAAAAAATTAAAACAAAAGATTATACATACTAGGATGGAAAAGAATTCCTCCTTCTAGTTGATCTTCAAAGTTGGTAGTATGGCTTTAGGGCTAAGCCTCCTTGATGACTTAAGATGGAGAGACAAGATAAGGAGAGATGGAGTGTAGAAATCTAGATGTGGGAGGTGGGCAATTCTTTCATGAAGGATATGAGAGAGAGGTGCCCTATTTATACTTTTTCAAGTCTTACTCATTCTCAAACTTTAAAATCTTAAAAATAAAAAAAAAATAAAAGAAAAAGGGCTCCAAACAATGCTTTGGACGTGCAATATCTTTTGGGATTTTTTTTCTTTCTATTTTTCTTTTCTTTCCTTGTTTGCTTTGATTGGAAGTCTCTCTTGGATGCTTTTTTCCTTCTTTGTCTTTGCTACCTTGGATTGAGATCTTTTGAAGATAATTTAGGGATAAAAATGCTCTCTTGGAATCAAACTTGGCCCACATGAGGTGTAGAACTTCCCCTTTTATCTCTTTGCATCGTCAACTTTCCTTTTTTTGGAAAGTTCTCCTTGTAGCTCCAAACATGAAAAGATCTTTGAAGATAACCCTCTTGATTTTTTTTTCCTTTTCTTTTTCAGCAAAGTCTGAATTAAATCCTCTTTTGGACATGGAATAGCATGCTTGGATATTTTTTATTTATTTTTTTCAATTAAAAAATTTTCCTTCTCCAAAAAGAACTCCTATGTGGCTTTCCCTATTCATTTTTGATGAGATATTCTTCAAATTCTCTTCAAAAATTTTTAAATATGTGCAACAAATAAATGGACCCCATCTTGGATGTTTTACAAGTGTACCCTAAAAATGTGCATATGTGTGTAGGACTATGAAGCCAACTTTTTGCAATTTTCTTCCAATTTCTTTTTTTCTTCAGTTCTTCTCTCCTTTCTCTTGAAAATCAATTCCTTGCCTCAATTCTTTATAAATGAGACCTATATAATCAATTTCCTACAAAACAAATGTGAATTCATATGCAAAGACCATTTTACCCCTACCATCACAAATGCATAAATGCGGGCCCATCCCTCATGAAATGACAATGAAAATGCACACTATTTTTCATAATTTTATGTGAATGAAATAATGATGATTAAAATTTAATTTATTTCATGAGAAAAATTATTTTCACAAAACTTTCCAAAAATAGCAGGTTTTATGAATGTAAACAAAAAGTGTGATTTTTAAATAGTTTATGTAGAAAAATATAAAAATGAATTTGAAATGCTTGAACCCATGATATCACACTAAATGAGGTTCTTTCAAGTTAATAAGTCCTTAAAATGGGTCAAAATGTGTATGAAAATATACTTTTTTAAAGACTCATCATCTTTCTATATTAAGTCATCAAGGAGGTTTAGCCTTAAAGCCACACTACCAACTTTGAAATGCCAACTAGAAGGAGGAGTTCTCATCCATGCTAGTATGTAATTGTTTGCTTTTTATTTTCAATCTTTTATAAAACAATTTCATGCTAGTAAAGTTTGTTTCTTTTCAATTTTTCTTACCTTTGATTTTGTGGTGTTCATAATTTTGGTCTTGTTTGTCATTAGGTTAATTTTCATTCTTATTTAAATATTGGGATAGAATCAGAATCACAATTAGTAACCCATCTTAGTATCATTTTCAATATACTTTGTCTCTTTGGATACATTGTGTATTTGGAGGCAATGCAAGATGGAGTTAAAGAGGTTTGAGTGAAAAAAGATTAGAGGCCAATTTTGAAATTTATTTTTATACAGAATGGAAATTTGTTATTCTCACTTAGATTGACGACCTAAGATGAAGAATAAGGTCTAGGGACAACACTTCTAATCTTTTTGAGAAAAAATTAAAATATGGAATTGAAAGGAGCAATCTACTGCCTTTGACTTCCTGTTATTACCGCCTTTGACTTCAGTTTTACCTCCTTTGACTTCCTGCACTTATTTTTTCCTACTTTTTGCACTTTTGTTATTTTTCTTGTCATGTTCATGTTAATTTAAAATTTTTTTTTTGCATAGTTTGATGGTTGGAGATTAGAGTTCATTACATGTATTTTCATATCATATGAATTTTGTGCATATTTAAGTTACTGAAAATTAAGCCTTTAAATCTAAATTAAATAAAGAAATTTAGACTCAATATACAAACAGCATAACTTAATAGTTTCAGTAAACTACAAAAACAATTTTTGGAAAAATGTTCGAAGTGGGTAGAATAGTCAAATCATAATATTTTTCTTTGAAACTTGGAAAATTAGAGTTTAGGATGGGTATTTCATTCCCCATAATTTCAGATCAAAATAATTTCGGAAGGTTTGTGAATCAGAGGCTTAAACTTTGCCAATCAGTCAACTCGGATTAGAATTTCTGCATAGAATTTTACAAAGTTGTCATGTTCATGCATTCATAACTTCTTTGTTTTAGAACTATTTTCACTTCCCTTTTTTAGTTAGTTTCTTGCATTAGTAGATCATGATTTCCAACCTGAACTTAAATTTAGGATGCATTAGAATAGTTCAAATCATGCATAAAATTTGTATCAGCATACTAGTTTTCTAGACTTAGAATTTTTCAGCATCTCATGACATGCATTGCATTACTAATTTTACTAACTTTCTAACTTTAAATTTTATTTCTAGTTTTATGTTTTCGATTGTTTTAGATAATTTCCAAAATTAAAAATCTTTCTAAATTTGTTTTAATTGAAGATTCTAAATTGAAAAGTTTTCTAGTTTTAGAAGTTCTAACTCAGAAAAGTTTTTGACTTATGTTTATTTTGTTTCCAAAATTGTTTAGTTTAGTTAGTTTCTAATTTTAGTTTTTATTTTTGGAAGTTCTAACTTGTGTTTTAATTTTGCAGCAACTTTAATTTTGTTTAGGAAATTTTAGATTTAGGTTTTCTAGATTTAGGAAAGTTTTTTTTCATTGGTTTGTAATTAATTTAATTTTAGCAAGTAGGATGCTTGTATTTGTTAGATTTTAAACTAGGCTAGTTTTAGATTTTTATTTTAAGGCAAGTCAAGTTGAAAAATGAACTTTAAAATACATACCTCCCTGTGGATTCGACCCCATAGTTACTGGGATATTACTACATTACGGTTCTGCACTTGGAACTCACCATCAAGTTTCAAATGTAGAACTGCTATGTAGTAATAAAAAATGGTGAGACCAGGTCGATCCTTAGGAAGCAATGGTTGACTTTCTATTTTTGAATTCCCCTTCTTTGACTTTTCTTTGCTTGAATTCTCTTCACCTTGGCTTTCTTTTCTTGCATTAATTTTGATTTCTTGCAACAATTGGAGAGTGAGACCCCTTTCTTGAACATTTCACAAGTGTGTCCCCACACATGTAAATATGTATGTGGGACCATGAAGCCAACTTTGTAAATTTTTCTTCTTTCTTCTTTTTCTCTTCAATTTTTCTCTCCTTTCTTTTAAAAATCATTTCTCTGCCTCAATTCTTTGAAAATGGGACCCATATCTTCAATTTCCTACAAAACAAATGTGAATTCATGTGAAAAGATAATTTTAATCTTATGATCACAAATGCATGACTATAGGCGCATCTCTCATGAAATGATAATAAAAATGTACACCATTTTTCATGATTATATGTTAATGGACTAATGATGATGAAAATTGAATTTATTTCATGAGAATATAAATTTTCAAAAAACTTTTTAAAAATAGACTTTCCAAAAATGGCAGGTTTCATGAATGTAAGCAAAAAGAGTGATTTTTTAAGCAAATTATGCAGGAATGCACTACAATAAATTTAAAATGCTTAAAACCATGATATCACACTAAATGAGGCTCTTCCAAGTCAATAAGTCCTTAAAATGGTCCAAAGTATATATGAAAAAATGCATTTTAAGGACTCATCATACCCCCCAATTAGCGTTTTGCTAGTCTCTAGCAAAAAATGCTAAAATTACGAGGCTTCCATCTTAACCTAAAACTAATGCCATGAAAAAAAATAAATATGAATGTAACGCCACTTTCGCTGGCACTCTCGACTGCATTTAGCGTATGCCGCAAGCCCTTAAACCCCTAGATTCCCCTTAGTGGATGAGTTGTGCCTTGTGAGAGTTTGCAGTGAATATACCCACAAAATTCTGTCTCTTTTTTTTTAAGAAGAAAAACAAAAATAGCAAAAATAAAGGAGGAAATAAATTTCTTAAAAGAAAATTCACTCATATTAGATATTTTTGAAATCTAGAATAATTACACTTCAGACTTTTCAAAGTTCGGTCCACAATTCTATTCTCAAAAACTTTTTTAAATTCAAACCAACTTGCATGCATGGTGAAAATTATATACATCAAAAACCTATTTCAAATATTCCACAATAATGCTATAAAAATAGAATTTTTCCTTCAAATAGTTTAATCCCCCAAAATTTAGCAAAACAAAATTTCCTTTCAAAGTTACTAAGGTAGCTGCCACTTTACTATTTACTTCAATAGGCCTCTTTTTTCTCTCACTGTCTTTTTCCTACACAAGACTTCCAAAGATCATATAATATAAGAAAAGTTAGAATCCAGAGAGCGAATCTGGTCCTTGTCTTTCCCCACACATACTTCCTTGCAAACTCTTACAGACACTTTTTACTCTCTTACTTTTTCTAACATGGAATTTTCAAGTTCATATGATATAGCAAAATTTGGGATCTAAGGAACAAACTTAGTCCTTATGCATTTTTGCACATATCCTTTGAAAATTTCTACAGACTTTCGTTGGGCCATAATTCATTCTTCTTTTTTCTTTTCATATTTTTGTGACTGTGCATTGTTTAGCTTCCTTAAGCTTTCTAATTAACCCATGTAGTGAGTATTAGGCCAATAACTCCCAAACCAGATGGCTTCAGGGCACTAGATATAAAAATATCCCTCTAGGCTTACTAGCTCAAGTTAAAAAGGCTACAAACCCAAACTAGTCACAAACTGCTCATTATATGCTCTCTTTTTTTCACTCTCTTTTTTTGTCAAATCAAAAGTAAACACTAGGTGGCAGTCATCAATTTTGCTTGAATTAATTCATCTTGGTTCTAATATATACAATTCACCAAAAATGTACCAGGAAACAAATATATTCTACAAACTAAATTCAAGTTCACATTGTATTCTCCAGAAAATTTCCAAAAATAGCAAATTTTTTGAAAACTTTCTTTTGAAAAATAAATGTTGATAAAAAATAAAGGTCCTAATTCAAAAAAAAACTTACTTAAATGATTAAAAATTGACTAAAATGATAAAAGTGACAGAAAAATAAAAAAAATTTAGTCTAAAATTGGACGAGCGTGCTTGTTCCCACCCCTCAACCAAGATGAACATCGTCCTCGATGTTTATGCATGCAATGCAGAACTATAAAAGTAACATCAGGAAACATAAATGTAAATAAGGGTAAAGAGAAGAAGTCATCTGAAGATGTGTCTGAGCTGCTCCTTATCCAAGGTTAAACAAAACAGAAAAAAAAAACATATAAGAAGCTACTCTAAAAGAAAATATCTATGCTTAAAAAGAAAAGAAAAAAAACTACATTACTAGATTCGAAACCATGAGTCCACCCAGATCCTAAATCAAAATTTCCTCCACATAGATTCTAAAAAACATAGAAAGAGATGAAACCATGTTAGTAGTGGGCTTAATGAACATGAGGACTACATGTTCTTGTACAATGTGTGAAAAAGGGACCATAAAGAAAATTTCTTCCTCCTCCCTTAAAAACGGATCTTTGAAAGATAGGAGAGGATGTAATGAACAACTGGGTGGCCCTAGGTCCTCCCGTGCCACAAATTTCATTAGTTCAATTTCAACATTTCGTTCAAACACAGGCTTTAAGGATTCCAAATTGTCATACTTGGGAGTTTGAATGGGACCACTATTCTCCAATTCTATAAGTTTTTCTAAATAATATTGAGGGCTAAGAAATGTGAGGGCAATTTCTTTAAGGGCTAGTTCATCAGATTTCATAAAGAAGTTAGTACATGATTCCAAGGATTCCAAATTATCCAACTCAGAAATCTAAAAAATAGGGCCATCCTCCCAATTGTAATAATTCTTTTGAGGGTCAGTAGGTTCATTTGTAGTTTTCTCAATTGTAGGAATATTAAATTTGTGAAAGACTGCAATACCAAATTCATTAGAGGAATCTGAATCATAGAAAGGATTTATGTAAAAGGGCATAGATTCCTCTTTGGTGAAGTGGAATGGATGATATTGAGGAAAAGTGGGGCACACAGGCTCATGTGATTCATCAATTGGTTCGTGCATCACACCATCATCCATGTTCTCATGTACACACTTGGATATCCACTATGTGTTTGTGTGATCCATATCGATAAAATCTTTAATGAATGTAGGATCATCTTCAATTCCAAGGATGGCATTTCATTTTCTGATTTCAAGCCCTGTTTGATTAATCGAAGTCATTAGGCTTTTCATGCGTTGTTTATTATTTTGTATGGTTTGCATGGCATTTTATGTGAACTCAATCAATTTTGGCTAAAGTATCCTCCAAAGAATTCTTTAGGAGTGGTGGTGGTTCATATGACCATTCAGGCAGAAAGGAATTATGAAGTGCATATGACCAGAGAGATAGAGGTGGTACATATGATGTATCCTGTGAGGCGTAGTCATATGACCCGTCCTGAGGAAATTCTTGGGGATAAGAGGTATGATCTGTATTGGGCCCATTTCGCCAATTGTCCAATGATTAATCAGCCCAATTGGATCCACACATGCTATCCATGTCATTGTGGTAATGCCATTGATTTGAATTTGATTTGACCCGCCGTGGAAATCCCACATATGTATTAGAAAGAGTAACTAATTGTGTGGGGTATGAGAATTCATACGGGGCCATCATTAGTTAATCATCTGACATACTCATTCCATTAAACTTTTCCACAAATTCCCCATTATAACAAAGATCACAGTGATTGACCCAGTGCCGTTCATAAGATCCAAGTGAACAATTTCTTTGATGTAACTTTGCAATTTTTCTTGTTCACACAAGGCACGCTAGGACTTCGGTGGGCTATCAGCATTGATTTTGTAAGATCCCAACCCAACTTAATTGTAATTTATATTAATTAACTTGATTTCATATTAATTAAGGTATTTTAGTCTTAATTTATTTTGTTTTTAATTTTTATCGGGTCATGGATAGGTAATTGGGTTAGAATTTACTAAACCTAGGTAGGCAAGGACTTTCTTGTAATTTAGAGTCTCATGGTTTACATCATATTAACACCTCATTAGTTGCATCTTGTGTATTTCATCATGTGGGTCATTATTCATGGTTGACCCAACTCAATCCAGATCCATCTTGGCCCAATTGAGGTCCATTTGACCTAAATTGTAATTCTCTCAAAGAATGTGGACTTGCATGCAAAATTATGAGAAAATTGAGTTAAAAGGGATGCATCCAACATCCCTCTCCACTTCTCTTCTCATCTTCTACTGGAGCTAGTCCTTCTTCTCTTCTTCTCCTTCTCTAGCAATTGGAAACCAAGTCTTAGAGCCTTGCATGCAGGGCCATTGGCTTTCAACTTCTTCTTGCTTCCTTCTCCTGTGTTTCTTCCACACTAGAAGCCTTAATTTCACCTCATCCTCTTCTCTACAGCTCCCAAAGGTAAGAACTTCATCACCATTCCATTTTCATGAGTTCCATAGAGTCAATGAGACTCAATCTTGTTGCATGTAACCCATCTCATCACTATTTCATCCATTTTCATGTAGGGTTTTATTTATGATTAGAGATTGTGTTTTCTCCACCATCAAACCAAAGGAAGAGCTAGCTTTAGGTAAAGCACTGAGTTAAGGCAAGTATAGTTGGATATGATCACTGCATGTATGTTAAATAAACTGATTCTTGATGAACTCCCTATATATGTTAATCTACAGCTCTTTTCCTCTTTGATTAAGATTATTTAAGTGTTAATGAATGAGAATGTAATTATAAATTAATGATAGAACTAGATGAAGGCGAACCCAATTGTGATGTGGGTTGGTGTTAAGGAGTGATTAGAAGGTGTATTTGATAAATGGAAGTGGAAGGAGCCAAGAGGAAAGGGGAAAAATCAGTTTGAAACTGAATCAGCCCGGAGCAAAATGCTTCAAGGCCGATCGATTGGCCCTGAAGCCCGATCGGCTGAATTTCCATTTTGGAAGGTCACCGACCAGTCGGACACCTACCCGATCGGTCAGGTAACTATAAATTCTGGGTTGAAACTTTTATTTAAAAATTTGTTCAAATAACTTACCAAGGACCTTCCATAGTCCATCATGGGGTATAAGGAAAAGCTACACTCTTAATCTTTGGTGAAGCCGAGGTGTTCTAAAATTTATCATTAGATTATCTAAACTTTCTACAACTATAATAATATCTAAAATTGTCAGAACATGGGGCCTTACTGAAGCTCCGGTAAACATGGAAAAATGGGTAATACTTTTGACTACTTTATTGGCTAGAAAGATGATAAACCGTATTTTTTGATTTTTTATAAGATTTTAGTGCCTAAAATCCTCTATGGATCTCACTCACGATGTTTCATGAGGCAAGCTCCATATGAGCACAATTATTTTATAAAAATAAGAGTTAGTTTATGAAAATGTTTTTGGGGGAAACATATACACATGTTAGGAATATTCTAGGACCATTAATGAGATTATTGGGGAGCAAATGTACTCCAATTTTAGTGAAACTTTATTTTATTTCTTTTAAAAGGAGATTAATTGAGAACTATCTTAGCATCCTACCAAAACCCTAGAGGTATGTTTAAAATAGATCCTACCCTTAGGACATTAAGTATAATCAAAACCATATAGGGCCTTAGAAATGGTACTCTTACCTCAAACAAATTAGTCCAACGATAATTAAATACTAGGAAGGAAAAGTGTTGAGCTGTCACTCATCCCCTCTTGATTTTTTGGTTAGTTTTCAATGTCACGTCATGGATGTTGGCATAAGAGGAGGTGTCTTATGCATACACAATATAACACCGAGATTTTGGTAACACAATGACACTGGACGTTTTATGAATACATTGTATTAAATAACCTTGGACACACAGATTATTTAGCATAGGGTTGGTTAGTAACTATCCTTTATAAATGCTTAATCTAATTGCATTCATATTGTTATGTAACCTTGCCCTCAACATGATCTAATCATGTACCCATTTTTCCTAATGAACCTTGAGGCGAAATCGGTGCTGGAGCTTCTATTGAGTATGGTCTGTGAGCCAAAAGGGGTGTCGCTAAGGTTGAGAGGGTTCGAGCTCTATTAGCTCATTTAAGTATACATTGTTTGATTATCAGTTATTTGTTTAATTCCAAATTTTATGATTGAACATGTTCTCAAGACCGAAAATCCCTTATGTATGATATGTCAATAAGTATGAATGATTATGTACGATCAATGATAAGTATGTATGATATGAATTCGGACGGTCTTAATATGTTAAGTGGGCACTACTTAGCTTGTACCCTTATTAGGTTTGACGGGACCAATTCGGGTATTCTTTATGTTCCTACTACAATAGTTTATGGAGGAATTAGTCGGCACTCCTTGGAAAGCTAGACTGATCCCCTAGCGTAATTCCTATATATACGTTATCTACTCTCCCTAGATGAAATGCTCTCTTTAGGGAGAATATAACCTGGTGGATGCCAATTAGTATGTTTCGATATCCTGTTTATGATTCATTACTCATGCTTACTCATGCACAACACGCTTAGCTTACGATTATTGCTATCTTTTAATTATTATGTCTCTAATTCGCTTGAAGCAACATGATAGTTTTATATGCACCTATATTTGCTTAACCGTTGTGTTAACAGTGCTACCTTGGTGTTACAAACAGGTTTAAGTACTGATTCCACTTCAGACGCACCTGCAGAGGAGTTTTCAGAGACTTCTCAAGGTATAGTATAGTAGAATAGACTTGACAACATTCTCCATTGTCTATCTTGTAGAGCGTCATGGGTTTGTTTTGGGACATGTTAGAATATGCCATTGGTGTGGCTATGTTTATGCATCATGCCATTATGTCATATTGTCATTATGTTATCTGATTTGATGGACATTTGTGTCTCTTATTCGGTTTGTATTTAGATCCTATGTATTTGGTCACACCATTTATTCTTACTTTGGATCATTCATATAGACATTTGTACTTTAGTCATGTAGAATTATGCATGGGATTATGTTTCATATAAAATATTATTTTAAGTTCTATATCTTTGATTTACAATATTCAATTTAGTAGACTCAGTTTATGCTGAATACCATATCTCAAAATCTGAATTGTACAGGATGTTGTTAAGTACAAGTAAAAATACATAGGCTTCTGCAAATGTTTTAAATGAATTTTGTGCTTTTTCCCTTGTGGTGGTTTGTACGTGTCTCAATATCGCACAGATTGCCACGGGATTATATATGTTATGCCTCCGAAGTCGCCTTAATCATAGAATTTCAGGCTTGGGGCATGACAAATTTCATTTCCAATGGTTTGCCCATCGTTAAGTCACCTCATGTTCATGGATTTCCACTAATCCATTTTTGAAATCACTTGTTTTTTTTAATTTTTCTATCACTTTTATCATTTTAGTCAGTTTTTAATCATTTTAGTTAGTTTTTTTTAAAATTAGGACCTATATTTTTTGTTAGCATTTATTTTTCATTTTAGAAAAGAAAGTTTTCAAAAGAATTGAAGCAATTTGAAGATATATAGAAATTTGAAAATTTGATACTTTTGAAAGGAAGTAAAAAGAAAGTTTGCATTTTCTAAAGGAAGAAATTTATCAGAGGATAACCAAAACTTGCTTTTCACATACACACACGTATACATTTTTTGACATTTTGAATAGGAAGCTTCAATGCTATTTTGGAATTTTTCTAGAGAATGTGATGTGAACTTGAAATGTAGTTTGTAGAATATTTTTGTTTCCTAATTCATTTTTGGTGAATTGTATATATTAATACCAAGATGAATTAATTTGAGTGAAATAAGAACTGCCACTTAGTGTTTACTTTTGATTTGAAAAAAAAAAGGAAGAGTGAAAAAAAAGACCAACCATATAATGAGAAGTTTATGACTAGTTTGGGTTTGTAGTCCTTTTAACTTGAGCTAGTAAGCCCATAGGGGTATTTTTATATCTAGTACCCTAAAGCCATTTAGTTTAGGAGTCATTGGCCTAACACTCACTACATGGGTTAATTAGAAAGCTTAAGGAACCTAAACATTGCACAATCACAAAAAAAAAAAAAATGAAGATGAATTATAGTCCAACGAGAGTCCGTAGAAATTTTTAAGAGATATGTATAGAAATGCATAAGGACTAAGTTTGCTCCTTAGATCCCAACTTTTATTATATCATATGAACTTGGAAATTTCTATGTTGGGAAAAGTAAGAGAGTAAAAAGTGTCCGTAATAGTTTGCAAGTATGTGAGGGGAAGTACAAGGGCTAGATTTGCTCTTTGGATTCTAACTTTTCTTATGTCGTATGAACTTGGGAACTTTTGCGTAGGAAAAAGTCAGTGAGAAAAAAGAGGCCTATCGAAGTAAATAGTAAAGTGACAGCCATCTTAGTAGCTTTGAAAAGAAATTTCTTTTTGCTAAATTTCAGGGGATTAGACTATTTGAAGGAAAATTTCTATTTTTGCAGCACTATTATGGAATATTTGAAATAGGTTTTTGATTTATTCAATTTTTCATCGTGCACTCAAGTTGGTTTGCACTTGAGAAAGTTTTTGAGAATAGAATTGTGGACTGGACTTTGAAAAGTCTAAAAATGTAATTATTCCAGATTTCGAAAATATCCGATATGAGTAAATTTTCTTTTGGGGAATTTCTTTTCACTTTTATTTATTTATTTATTTATTTATCTTTAAAAAAATAATTTTGTGGGTATATTCACTACAAACTTTCACGAGGCACAACTTGTCCGCTAGGTGAAACCTAGGGGTTTAAGGGCTTGTTACATATGTTAAATGCAGTCTAAGGTGCCAGCGAAAGTGACATTACATTCATGTTTATTATTATTTGTATTGTATTAGTTTTAGATTGGATAAGGTTAAGATTGAAGCCTCATATTTTTTGCATTTTTTGTTAGGGAGTAGCAAAATGTTGGTTGGGGGGTGTGATAAATTCTTAAAAATGCATATTTTCATAGACATTTTGGACAATTTTCAGGACTTATTAATTTGAAAGAGCCTTATTTAGTGTGATATCATGGTTTCAAGCATTTTCAATTCATTTTAGTATTTTTCTGCATAATTTGTTTAAAAATCACACGTTTTGTTTACATCCATGAAACCTGTTATTTTTAGAAAATCTATTTTTGGAAAGTTTTGTGAATATTTAGTTTTCTCATGAAATAAATTCAATTTTCATCATCATTAGTTCATTCACATACAATCCTGAAAAATGGTGTGCATTTTTATTGTCATTTCATGAGAAATGGGCCTGCATTCATGCATTGTGATCTAAGGGTAAAATTATCTTTTCACATGAATTCACATTTGTTTTATAGGAAATTAATGATATGGGTACCATTTGTAAAGAATTGAGGCAAGGAATTGATTTTCAAGAGAAAGCAGAGAAGAATTGAAGAGACAAAGAAGAAAGAAGAAAAATTTGCAAAGTTGGCTTCATGGTCCCACGCACATATTCACATGTATGGGGACACACATGTAGAATGCTCAACAAAAAGGTCCCACTCTTCAATTATTGCAAGAATTCAAAATTAATGTAAGAAAAAAAAGCCAAGGTAGAGAGAATTCAAGGAAAGAAAAGTCAAAGAAGAAGAATTCAAAAATAGAAAGTCAATCCCATTTTTCTTTGGACAACATACATTAAAATGGTCATAACTCTCAAACCGAGCATCAGATTTGAATAATCTACCTACCGTTAGAAAGCTCTTTTTGAGTAGATATGTATAGGATACAATATTACATTAATCAGAGTTAATATGATAAAGATATGACCCCAAAAAGATGGCTATAATTTTTTTACCTGAGATTGAGTTTGTCTCATAAAAGGTGGGCCCTATCCTTTGGCAAGTGTTAGCTAAGAAAGATGGATTCACTTAGAATTCTAGTAAGAGAAGGAATCTTATCTCATCTCAAACTTAAAAGACTTATTGGCTAAGAAGAGGACTTACTTAAAGAAGGAAAGCCACATATGAGACTTTCTTTGAAAAGGATTGAAGAAAGAAAAAAGTATAAATAGGGAACCCCTCTCCCATACTCTTCATGGAAGAATTACCCACCTCTCACCTCTAGATTTCTAGACTCAATCTCTCCCTCTCTTGTCTCTCCATCTTAAGTCATCAATGAGGCTTAGCCTTAAAGCCACACCACCAACCTTGAGGTTTCAACTAAAAGGAGGAATTCTTATCCATCCTAGTATGTAATTGTTTGCTTTTTTATTTTCAATCTTTTGTAAAACAATTTCATGCTAGTAAAGTTTATTTCTTTTCAATTTTTTTTGTCTTTGATTTTGTGGTGTTCATAATTTTAGTCTTGCTTGTGATTGGATTAATTTTCATTCTTGTTTAAATATTGAGATAGAATTTGAATCACAACCAGTAACCCATCTTAATATCCTTTTTAATATACTATGTTTCTTTGGATACATTGTATGTTTGGAGGCAATACAAGATGGAGTTAAAGAGGTTTGAGTGAAAAAAGATTAGAGGCCAATTCTGAAATTTATTTCTACATATAATGGAAATTTGTTATTCTCACGTAGATTGACAACCTGATATGAAGAATAAGGCCTAGGGACAACACTTCTAATCTTTTTGAGAAAAAATTAAGATAAGGAATTGAAAGGAGCAATCTACTGCCTTTGACTTCTTGTTATTACTGCCTTTGACTTTCTGCACTTTTTTTCCCTATTTTTTGCACTTTTGTTATTTTTCTTGTTATGTTCATGTTAATTTTAAATTTTGTTTTTGTATAGTTTGATGGTTGGATTAGAGTTCATTACATGTATTTTTATATCATAAGAATTTTGTGCATATTTAAGTTGCTGAAAATTAAGCCTTTAGATCTGAATCAAATAGTAAAGTTCGGACTCAATACACAAATAGCATAACTCAACATAGTTTCAGCAAACTGCAGAAACAGTTTTCGGAAAAAAATTCAAAGTGGGTAGACCAGTCAAATCATAATATTTTTCTTTGAAACTTGGGAAAATTAAAGTTTAGAATGTGGTCTTTCATTCCGCAGACTTTCAAATCAAAATAATTTCGGAATGTTTGTGAACCAAAGCCTTAAACTTTGCCAATAAGTCAACTCGGATCAGAATTTCTGCATAGAATTTTGCAAAGTTGTCATGTTCATACATTCATAACTTTTTCGTTTTAGATCATTTTCACTTTTGTTTTTTTGTTAGTTTCTTGCATTAGTAGATCATGATTTCCTACCATTAAACTTAGATTCAGGATGCATTAGAATAATTCAAATCATGCATAAAATTTGCATCAGTATACTAGTTTTCCAGACTTAGAATTTTTCAGCATCTCATGACATGCATTGCATTACTAATTTTACTAACTCTCTAATTTTAAATTTTGTTTCTAGTTTTATGTTTTTGAATATTTTAGATAATTTTTAGAATTAAAATATCTTTTTTAATCTTGTTTTAATTGAGGATTTTAAATTGGAAAGTTTTCTAGTGTTAGAAATTCTAACTTACGAAAGTCTTAAATTTTGTTTATTTTGTTTCTAACATTGTTTAGTTTAGTTAGTTTCTAATTTTAGTTTTTATTTTTGGAAGTTCTAACTTGTGTTTTAGTTTTACAGTAACTTTAGTTTTGTTTAGGAAATTTTAGATTTAGGTTTTCTAGATTTAGGAAAGATTCTTTTCATTGGTCTATAATTAATTTAATTTTGGCAAATAGGATGCTTGTATTTGTTAGATTTTAAACTACGCTAGTTTTAGATTTTTATTTTAAGCCAATTCAAGTTGAAAAAAGAACCTTAAAATACATTGCTCCCTATGGATTAGACCCCGTAATTATTAGGATATTACTACATTGTGGTTCTGCAATTGGAACTCACGATTGAGTTTTTAGCGCCATTGCCAGGGACCATCAAACTCTTATAGACACTCTTCACTCTCTTACTTTTTCCAACGTAGAAATTTCCAGGTTTATATGATATAGAATGGATCTTTGAAAGATAGGAAAGGATGCAATGAGCAACAGGGTGGCCCTAGCTCCTCCCATGCGACAAATTTCATTAGTTCAATTTCAGCATTTTGTTTAGACATGGGCTTAAAGGATTCAAAATTGTCAAACTTTGGAGTCTAAATGGGACCACTATTCTCTGATTGATTAATCAAATCCATTAGGCTTTTCATGCGTTGTTCATTTTTTTGTATGGTTTGCATAGTGTTTTGTGTGAAATCAATCAATCTCGCTAAAATATCCTCCAAAAAATTCTTTAGGAGTGGTGGTTGTTCATATGACCATTCAGGTGGTAAAAAATTATCAAGTGCATATAACCAGGGCGATAGAGGGGGTACATATGACGTATCCTATGAGGGGTAGTCATACAACCCGTCTTGAGTAAATTCTTGGGGATAAGAGATATGATCCATATTGGGCCTATTTCGCCAATTATCCAGTGATTGATTAGCCCAATTTGGACCACACATGCTACCCATGTCATTGTGGTAATGCCATTATTTGAATTTGATTCGACCCGCCATGGAAATCCCACGTATGTATTAAAAGGAGTAACTAATTGTGTGGGGTATGAGAACTCATGCTGGGCCATCATTAGTTGATCATCTGACATACTCATTCCATTAAGGTTTTCCACAAATTCCTCATTGTAACAAAGATCATAGTGATTGACTCACTCCTATTCATAAGATCCAGCTGAACAATTTTTTTGATGTAACTTTGCGATTTTGTCTTGTTCACATAAGGCACACTAAGACTTTGATGGGCCATCAAGATTGATTTCATTCCCATAAATTTGTTCATTGTTAAGTCCCCTCATGTTTGTAGATTTCCGCCAATCCATTTTTGGAATCACTTTTTTTTTTTTGAATTTTTTTGTTTTTTTTCTGAAAATTGATAAAAACCTAAGTTATACAAAACATCTAGGTAACTCCCTAAGGTTGAAAAGTTTCCTCTAGTTCTCCAATCCGGTCCTATGAAACTAACTTGGCCAGGTTAGCCACCAGGAAGTGGTAGAGCCACAGATGGACCCATTTGAAGGACCAATTTCCTGAACAAATAAGTTGTCGTGCACTGCAGTGGCAAAAGTTTTCTTGGACACTGAGAAGATCAAGGAAAGCGATTAGATCAGTTTTGGTGTACTTTTTTCCAAAAGAAGTTATGACAAGTTGAAAACAATAACTTTTCTCAGTTTTAGAAAGTTTCTAAAAATCAGAGTGATGTGTACTTTCTAGCATTCCATGCACTTTCTTATTCCAAATTAGGGTGGTTTATCATTCCATGCATGTCCTCCTATTTCTAAAAAGATGACACAAAATTAAATCTCACCCACAAAGCTATGTAAATAGGGAAAGTTAGAAAAGTTACCTTAAATGGCGCTCATCGGCAACGGCGCCAAAAACTTGATCGTGAGTTCCAAGTGCAGAACCGCGATGTAGTAATATCCCGGTAAGTGCGGGATCGAATCCATAGGGAACTATGTATTTTAAGGTTCTTCTTTCAACTTAACTTACCTTAAAATAAAAATCTAAAATTAGCCTAGTTTAAAATCTAACAAATACAAGCATCCTACTTGCCAAAATTAAATTAATTACAAACCAATAAAAAAAACTTTCCTAAATCTAGAAAACCTAAATCTAAAATTTCTTAAACAAAACTAAAGTTGCTACAAAACTAAAATATAGGTTAGAACTTCCAAAAATAAAAACTAAAATTAGAAACTAACTAAACTAAACAATGTTAGAAACAAAATAAACAAAAGTTGAGAACTTTCCTAAGTTAGAATTTCCAAAACTAGAAAACTTTCCAATTTAAAATCTTCAATTAAAACAAATTTAGAAAGATCTTTAGTTCTGGAAATTATCTAAAACAATAAAAAAAACCATAAAAATAGAAATAAAATTTAAAATTAGAAAGTTAGTAAAATTAGTAATGCAATGCATGCCATGAGATGCTGAAAAACTTTAAGTTTGGAAAACTAATATGCTAATGCAAATTTTATGCATGATTTGAATTATTCGAATGTATCCTAAATCTAAGTTTAATGGCTAGAAATCATATTCTATTGATGCAAGAAACTTACAAAAAAGCCAGAAGTGAAAAGGATCTAAAACAAAAAAGTTATGAATGAATGAACATGACAACTTTGTAAAATTCTGTACAAAAATTATTATCCAAGTTGACTGATTAGCAAAGTTGAAGCCTTTGGTTCACAAACCTTCCGAAATTATTTTGAGCTAAAATTTTGAAGAATGAAATACCCCATCCTAAACTTTAATTTTCCCAAGTTTCAAAGAAAAATATTATGATTTGACTAGTCTACCTACTTCGAACTTTTTTTCAAACACTGTTTCTATAGTTTATTGAAACTATTAAGTTATGTTGTTTGTATAATGAGTCCGAATTTCTTCATTTAATTCAAATCTCAAGGCTTAAGTTTTAGCAACTTAAATATGCACAAAATCTTATAATATGAAAATATATGCAATGAATTCTAACCCAACCATCAAACTATGCAAAAACGAAACTTAAAATTAACATGAACATAACAAGAAAAATAACAAAAGTGCAAAAAATAAAATAAAAGTGCAGGAAGTCAAAGGCAATGAACAACGAAAAGCCAAAGGCGGTAGATTGCTCCTTTCAATACCTTGTCTTAATTTTTGCTCAAAAAGATTAGAAGTGTTGTTCCTAGGCCTTATTCTTTATCTTAGGTCGTTAATCTAAGTGAGAATGATAAATTTTCATTTCATGTAGAAATAAATTTCAGAATTGGCTTCTAATTTTTTTCACTCAAACCACTTTAACTCCATCTTGCATTACCTCCAAACATACAATGTATCCAAAGAGACAAAGTATATTGAAAAAGATACTAAGATGGGTTACTAGTTGTGATTCCAATTCTATCCCAATATTTAAACGAGAATGAAAATTAACCCAATCATAAGCAAGACTAACATTATGAACACCACAAAATCAAAGAAAAGAAAAATTGAAAAGAAACAAACTTTACTAGCATAAAATTGTTTTACAAAAGATTGAAAATAAAAAACAAATAATTACATACTAGGATGGATGAGAATTCCTCCTTCTAGTTGACATTTCAAGGTTGGTGGTGTGGCTTTATGGCTAAGCCTTTGATGACTGAAGATGGAAAGACAAAAGAGGGAGAGATGGAGTGTAGAAATCTAGAGGTGGGAGGTAGGTAAGGTAATTCTTCTATGAAGAGTATGGGAGAGGGGTTCCCTATTTATACTTTTTTTTTCTTCTACTCCTTTTCAAAGAAGGTCTCATATGTGGCTTTTATTCTTTTGGTAAATCCTTTTCTTGGCCAACAAGTATACCAAGTTTGAGATGAAATAAGATTCCTTCTCTTGCTGGAATTCTAAGTGTATCCATCTTTCTTAGCTAACATTTACTAAAGGATAGGGCCCACCTTTGAAGAGATAATCTCAATCTCATTTAAAAATTTATAATAAATTTTCCGAGGTCATCTATTTGTTGTTTTAACTTTAATTGGTGCAATCTTAGATCCTACGGATATCTACTCAAAAAGAGCTTTCCAATGGTAGGTAAATTATCCAAATCTGACGCTTGGTTTGAGAGTTATGTCCATTTTAATGTATGCTATCCAAAGAAAAATGGGATTAACTTTCTATTTTTAAATTCTCCTTCTTTGACTTTTCTTTCCTTGAATTTTCTCCACTTTGCTTTCTTTTTTTACATTAATTTTAAATTTTTGTAACAATTGGAGAGTGGGATCTCTTTCTTGAACATTCCATAAGTGTGTCCCCACACATGTGAATATGTGCGTGGGACCATGAAGCCAACTTTGTAAATTTTTCTTCTTTTTTCTTTGTTTCTTCAATTCTTCTCTCCTTTCTTTTGAAAATCATTTCTTTGCCTCAATTCTTTGAAAATGGGACCTATATCATCAATTTCCTATAAAACAAATGTGAATTTATATGAAAAGATAATTTTAACCTTAAGATCACAAATGTATGACGCAGGCCCATCTCTCATGAAATGACAATGAAAATGCACACTATTTCACATGATTTTATGTGAATGAACTAATGGTAATGAAAATTCAATTAATTCATGAGAATATAAATTTCAAAAAACTTTCCAAAAATAGATTTTTCAAAAATAGCAGGTTTCATGAATGTAAACAAAAAGTGTGATTTTTAAGCAAATTATGCAATATGCACTATAATGAATTTAAAATGCTTGAGACCATGATATCACACTAAATGATGCTCTTTTGACTTAATAAGTCCTTCAAATCGGTCAAAATGTGTATGAAAATATACATTTTTAAAGACTCATCACATTCAAATCTAATTTTCTCCAACATTCAGTCCATACAACATTCTCTAACATTCAAATGTAATTTTCTGCCATATTCTCCAACATTTAGTTCATAAAACAATCTTGTTATGCATGCTAATGGTATGAATTTTTTCTATAGAGCATGAACCCATTATGACATCCTGAAGAATATGAACCCATTACATTCATTCTATGAAACATTCTCAAACATTCAGTCCATTATGAAACTTGTATCTTATCTCACAATTATGCTACATGATAAAAAAAATGCACAAAATAAACAAATCATAAAGAGAACCTTCCATACTAAATACACAAAAACTCAACCAAGAAGTGTAGCTCCATCCATAATTAAATTCCTCATTACATATTGGTTCCAAAGACATTACAACATTTCCAAGATATATTACATTATTCCATATGTAAAAGTCCATCCTGAAGCCCTATGAAATAATAGAATACAAGATGATTTTAGTGACAATAAGAGGTTCAAAAAAACAAAAAAACAAACAAACAAACAAACAAACAAACAAACAAACCCAAATAGATGGGAGGTCTCAGTATTGGGCATTAGACTTGTGGATTGGGTATTAGATCCATGACCGGAGCTTATTGAAAGAGGAGATGAGGAGAGAAGATAGTTGCTTGGTAGAGCAACATGGGGTTAAGGGATCAAGGCCAGAGCTTGTAGAGATTTGTGTAGTGGGTTGTATAACCATGCAAGTATTGTAACAAAATTGCTTTCAGAAATACAATACTCTCTATCTAAAGATATATCTTGTATGGCTAAATAGTCCAATGGCACACACCCTCAGCTCTTGGACTTGCAAAACCACTCATTTAGTTTATTAGACAATCACCATCACCCAATAGAATCATCAACCAAGAACAACATAGGAAAAATATCTTGTTTAAAAACTAGCAACAATCGTTGAGCCTACACATAGGAAAAACTTTATGAAAATAAAGAAATGAAATTGTTTATGATATATATATACATATATATATATTTTTGTGTGAATGAATATATAAAAAAAATTACCATTATATTCACTGGTTGTTTGCATCAAAGTATTTTGGATGGCTACTATTGTCAAGAAAGGAGATTGGATCAGTGTTCCTATCTCCACTTGTTAACTTGCAATATATATGTTAGTGAATTACTAAATATAGATCTCTATTAAGCGAAAATCAATAATACTAACTCATAAACCTCTTCAACAACTGTGAGCAATTTTGATTGTCATGTAATACACCACGTTTGTTGCAACCATGACAAAAATGCCTCTTTATTACTTTCTTCTTTGATGATTTCAGTCTCTTCATGCATTCTTTCGTAATAATATGTGACGCTTCATGATACTCGAGCACATCACTTTCAACTGTCTCTTTCTCATTGTGCATACTTGCATACTTGTTTTTGTCTATTATTTTGTATCATTTCCTATATTATCATTTGTAATTCTTTATTAGTCTTAATCAAATAATTGAAGCATTTTCTTGATAACCTAGCTTTGTCAAAAAGAGATGTAAAAATACATAACAAACGACTATGTCTCGAAACAAATGAGTCCTCACAATGACATCCAATTTCAACTTCATCTTTATCAACAAATGTTCTTTTTTTAGCATTCTTCATCTACATACAAAATTGCCTCAAAACAGAAAACAAATGATGACATGGAATGCCTTCAAACTCAAATTTTTTATATGATCAATATGCCCTTCCACAAAACCTCATTCTCGATTTCATCTTCATCCATTAAATTTCTAACAAATAAACTTAGAACTGTCATCAACTTCATTCACAAGTACTGGAACAATAAACGTTGTGATGAATTGCTCACCAAGAAACTTACAAAATAAGTTTCTTGTGTAGATATCCGCCATTTGTTTCTCCATAACAAGAATATCTTCAATTTTGGACTTCCATTGCTTGACTCGAAATCCTCCTTATTTTCAAGGTATCTTAATCAGTCAATGCCTAGCTCAAAACTCAATATGAAATCAATCAATGAATTCTTATATTCTTCACATTGCTTCACAAATGCATTCATACTTTTATTTTTCTTGAGCAGCTGACATGCTTCCAAAGAAATTATGCTTCAAACATGCAAATACCCACATATAACGAATGTTGTATATACATGCCAACCATTCATTTTCCTCAAGCTTAAAGTGTTTTACGATCTTATCCCTCTTGCTCTCAAATGCAAAGGGACAGTTAGAGTTACGCATACAATTTTTAATTTGTTCAATAAAACCATCATTGTGAATAGACACCTTCAAAATTTGATCATAATTTATCCAAAATGTTCCATATGCATTATCAATGGGATGTTGTTGGCGTGACTTTTTAAATGGCTTTTATCATGGACAAATATTGATCTGCTATAATTTATTTTGGTAGACAACCTGATATATCTTCAAGCCATTTAGTAAACATCCATTCAAATGACCCAGTCTTTTCATTTGGCAAGAATGCACACCCAAATACTTCAAGCCATTTAGTAAACGTCCACTCAAATGACCTAGTCTTTTCATTTGGCAAGAATGCACACCCAAATAATGTTGTTTGACGATGGTGATTGCAACCTATGAATGCAACAAAAATTAAACCATAACAATTCGTCTTCTATGTAGTATTAAATGTCATAACATCACTGAACACATGGTATACCAATCTAAATGTATGATTCACCTAGAATACATGTGTTATCTTGTTTTTTCCATCTCTCTCAATGTTATATATAAAGAAAGAACTCATTTCTTTGAGATTTTAAAAATATTGAACATATGGCTATCTTTTCTCCTATACTTTCCTTTTTCATTTCTACAATGATTTTTAGCATCTTTATCCATAAATCCGAACTTGTCAAGTCCCCCCAATTGTTTTCCAAACACTACCATCTGCTAGCTACTTTGCATACTAGTAGAATCATTCGTATTTATTACTTTTTTATTTGATTTTGGGACTACTTGATATAGCCTCAATATGAATCTCTTAGTAGGAGTAGTGGGGACATGGGAATGCTCAGGAACAAACTTGGAAACTATATAATTGCCCAATTCAACCCTTTTTACTTCCATTTGAACTTTACAATTTATTCTTGTTTCAATCCGACATCTTTGAACAAATTCCTTGTCAACCCAATGTTTTTTATTTGTTTTGCCCTCTTTTGAACAAAAATATCATTTTTCCAAATACTTTCCCCTTTTTAATGCAAGTTGAATATTTCCTTACTCTAAACCAAGCAAGCTTTGTGTATGCATTATAAAATTATATGCATCTATTAAATTATCAAAATGTGTCCCTTAACTTTGGTCTTATATTCTCCTTTACTACCGGATGCCGTGAAAATTTTGTTGATGAGGAGGCCACATCCATCTGAAGCTATATTTAACATGATTAAAAATGAAAAAGAATATGCATTATGTATGAACTACTTAAATAGTTAATCAAATTTGCATGTAGGAAGAACAAATCCAAATGAACAAATGAAACATACACATAAGCACAAAACCATTATCAATTTCAATATTGATCTGAACATACACATAATCACAAAACCATTGAATCATTATTATCACCATGTTAATCTAAGTCATATCCGATTTGGGGCTAGCTAAAGGCGTTCTACTTGCAAAAACAAACAAGTAAGGTTGACTATTGTACCAATTCTACAAAACTAGGTGATTCCAGTTTAACCTATGTTTAGATTTTTAAACATGCTTAAAGTAGGACTATCATCAAGCTTGACTTGGGCTGTGTAGGTCGAATATAGAATTGGTTGAGATAGGCATTAAAAAAAAATCCAATCTGAAAATAATTGTCTAATGATCGTACTATGAGTTCAGGGTTCATTTGGTAGTAGATTTTGTTTGAACTAGAGTTTGGTGAGCCCAAAACTCTTAGAATTTGGATTGAGTTTTGGAATGCTACTAGATGATATCTCTATTTGCTAGATGCTTGAATTCCATAATTTACATGTTTTGTTCTTACTTGGTATGGGAGGATGAGCATTTAAAAAAAAAAGCCAAGATAGATGTGGGAGTACTGGCTTTTGATATTCCACAGGATGGTGGGTGAAAAAAAAAGCCAAAACCCATCACATTTCGAAAGTGGGAAAAAGAAAAAGAAAAACAAAAGAAAATATAATAAAAACATATTGAGGGACAAAACCCATCAAATGGGGCTAGAAGACCCAAAATCAAAAAATAAAGAAGAAACATCAGAAATATACATGGAGGGAGGGAGGGAGAGAGGGCTTACCATCGTCGTGCAAGGATAGCAGAAGGGAGGGATAATGACAACGATGAATGGAGGTGGAGGCAGCGATCTATGCGCAAATGGAGTTGGGGTGGCAATTTTGTCACAAAGAGGATAAGCAAGTAGAAGGAAGATGACGATAGCATATGGAGGTGAGGGAAGATTAACGATGACAAATGGAGGAGGAGGCAAGGATCTATGCTCAGTTAGGGTTAGGGCATGTAAGAATTTTGAGTATTGAAAAATTCATGGGTTTGACAAAACTTTGCCTCCATTAAGTTGAATTTTATATTTCTTTTAGATGGACTGTGGTTCATGTCTGTAGAAGGGCTAAAGTGAAGAACAATAGAAATTTAGTGACCAGGATAGAAGCTTTGCCCACTCGAGCGGAGGATGGTGCACTTGAGCAAACCCAATGATTTTCGCCAGGTAGAAGTTTTTCTTGCTCAAGTGCACATCTGTCTGCTCAAGTGACTGATGAATAGAAACCCATCGACCTATTTCGGATTTATTTGCTATTTATGCCGGAATAGTAAGTTGTGTAGTAAAAGGAGTATTGTTATGTGGCACGAACTGTGGGTTATAATAAGGGTTCCTCTCACATCCTTTAAGTACCTCTCTCATTATTCTGAGTCCAGAAAATCTTTCTTCTCTAGAGCTATCATTGGAGAGTTTAGTGATGAAGCTTTGTATGCATCTACATCTCTTGTAGAAGATCATCTTCTTGCATAGAAGAGTGTAGAGTCAAGCAAGATTTGGATTTGGTCAGTTAATGGTGTGAAGTCATTGCAGTGTGAAGCTTTGTAGAGAAATTTACAATGCTTAAGTTGCGAGAACTAGAAAAGGGTTATCTTGTAACTGTATGATTCATAGTGCTTGATTATTGGTCCCATCTGGACTTGTGGTTTTTTTCTGGTTTGGGTTTCCATGTAAAAATCATGTCTTCTGATGGTGATTGCTTATGTGATTTACGTTTATTTTTCACTGCATAGTGTGTTTGTTTTGTAATTTAGAAAAAAAAACCATGCTTGAGAGCACCCCCAAAACTTTCAATTGGTATCAGAGTAGGTTGCAAAAAGTTACTATGTAAATCAATTGTGACTTTTAGAATGGATTTCAAGCATAAAGGCATGTCAAAGCCATGTCTTTTGAAAGACAAAAATTTTAGTTTAACGAAATGCTCAAATCTGAATCTAAAAAGAAAAACCCTAGATCTATTCAATGTTTTGAATGTAAAGTGTTTTGTCACAGAACATCTAAGTTTCCAGATAAAAGGATAAAAAGACATGGTAAACTTGAAATTCTGAAGATGCAGAAAATCTGCTTCCTGACACGCCAATGCTGAGTAAGTTGCTTTTATGGCGCAGTCTTCTCAAGGCACATTTGAGAATTGTTCTAATGATGATGATGATGAAGTGTCAGATGATGAGAATAATTAAAAAGCAAAATACAAAATTCTAATGAAGAAATCTTTGAAGATGAACATATTGTATGAGAAAGATGGTCTTAAGTGGAGATCTATTAGAAAAAAAAAATTCCTCTCTTAAGGATGAGTTGGAAAAAACTATAATGCCCCACCCCATATGCATGCATGATATTATCCACGTTAGCCTATGGGCCTCACAAATTTTCTTCTGGTGGGCCTCAACCTACCAAAAGGTGTCATCTTGGGAATGGCCCAAGCATGATACTGTCCTACCCAACTGTCATCAGAGTGGACAGCAGAGGTTTAATTTGTCACTGGGCAAGCAAGTAAACACACTAGCAAGATAAGTCCCCTGGCACGAGGCCTTATCTTAGGAAGGCCCCATGTAAGGTAAAAGTGCAAGTTCTACGTATAAGCCCATTTACTTTCTTCTCTATGGACGATGTGGGACTCTAGAACATCTAAATCCACCCCTCTTAGGGCTGCACGTTCCTGTGTAGTGGCCTGCCAATCCCTATGACCTGTCAGCCCTTTTGGCCCGCGCATATAGAAACCCACCCATTTGCACTAGACCACAGTAGGGACCACACTTGAACTAGTTTAGAGTCAAATCTAATACCATTTGTAATGCCCCAATCTATACGCATGCATGATATTGTTTGCTTTGGCCTATAGGCTAAAGATTTTTCTTTTGGTGCGCCTTAACCCATCAAAAAGCCTGATCTTAGGAATGCCCCAAGCATGATATTATCCTACGCAACCTATCTTTGATACTAATTGTCACAACATGAGTAGCCCATTGGGGTAGTAACTTGGTAACTTGGTGAGCCTGTTACATGGCCTAAAATGCTTGAGCTCAAATTACTAGTAATAACCTACCCAAACTCATATTTCATTCTTAAATGATGTGCGATAGGGTGTTACAATCTACCCCTCTTAAGCCCACACATCCCTGTGTGGATTTATTTAACTTCACTAGGCGATGTAAGACCGAAGCATTATACACCAGTATCCCCTGCAGATTCCCTTGTCCTAACTTACAGGCTTGGCACTCTAGCTCTAGCCCAAATCTTACCCCAAATCTTGCCTCAAGGGATGACCTAGCAGGATTTGGGGTCTAACATTTTTTTACTGGTGATAGTCTATGATACCATTTGTCACAACTGGAGTAGCCCACTGGCCTAGTGACTTTATGAGCCTATCATATGGCCAAAAATGCTTGAGCCCAAGTTACCTGTAGTAACCTACATGGTTCAATAGATACCAAACTCATATTTCATTCCTAAGCGATGTGGGATGGGGTGTTACAAAAACATTTGCAAAGGTTCGTCTCTTAGAAGGTCAAAAAAGTCTCATGGCTGATAAGTTGACTACTGAGAATCAAAATTATAAATAAGAGGTTGAAACCTTAAAGACAAAGTTACATACATGCCAAGCTGAAAAGAAGATTTGAATGAAAAACTGAAAATTGCATTGTCTATGTTAGATTCTACAAAGGCTTGTCTGAACAATAGAACACTGGTTCAAAAATTCTTGAAGACATTTGGAGAAATTAAAAAAGGCCTAATGATGCACCTAGTCTTGATTATAATCATAGTGTATCTACTTCGAAGACTAAAGGTAAAACTACTTTCATTAAAAATCTTGCTTTAAATTCTATTGCACCTACTACTCCACATGCTTCACACACAAATCATGTTGGGAGTACTTCAAAGAAGAAAAATGTATGATATTCTACATGTACATCCACTTCTTGTCATTGTGGAACCAAAGGACACATTCATCCCCATTATAGTAAGCAATAAAGTTTACTGAAGAACAAGCAATGGAAGAAGCAATTGTTTGAGCCAAAAGTCAAAACAAGACCATATGGGTGAGGAAATCTAACTTGCCCATTGATTTACTATAGTGTGCTAAAAATTTTAAATTTTCAAGTATGGGTACCAAAGTCTCAAAGCCCTTGATCAAGAAGATGAAGCTCCCACCTTGAATGCTACTATGAAAATACATTTAAGGGAGAGTTAAAATTAAGGGGTAGTTTTGCTGGATCCTAGTTAATAGATATATTGAAAGTCCACATCATTGTCTTTATTAATTATGAACAAAAAGGGGGAGAATAAGGCATTCAAGGGGAGATATGAAGATTCAAGAAGTTAAAGATTAATGTGTTCAATTGGTAATTGGTACAAACTTTTTGTTTTTTTTGTTTTTGTTTTTTTTTTTTTTTGCTACTCATTCTACTCAATGTAATTTTGATTTTCTTTTTAGTAGATTGAATGTATAGGAAATTTTGTCCATGAATTGTCAAAGGGGTAGATTGTAAGAATTTTGAGTATTAGTAAATTCATGGGTTGGACAAAAAATTCGGGTCCATTAAGTTTTATTTTATATTTCTTTTAGAAGGACTATGGTTTGTGTCACCAAAAGGGTTGAACTAAAAAATATAAGAAATTTCATGATCAGGACAAGAGCTCTGCTCGCTCGAGCAGACTTGACAACTTTTGTTAGGCAAAAGCTTTGACACTCTAGCACCCATCTGCTCGCTGTGCTCTTGGAGAATAGAAACCCACCAACCTATTTCAGATTGATTTCCTATTTGTGCCGGGAATAGTAGTTTGTGTTCTAAAAGGAGTATCCTTTGATCGCACTCGAAAATGATGTGAAATGCAGTGAAATCAAGTCTAACATTCACACATTTCAAGCACAAAGAATAATGGGAAGATAACTACTATTCATCATTAAATTCCCTTTAATTACATGGGTTTAAATGCTCTGACCTCTAGGATGTAGGTTGTTTACAAGTTATAGAAAATTACAATCCATCCCTCTAGTCTTAGATGTGATTTAAACTAATAAATTGAAGAAATTACATGAAAAATTGACAGAACATAGAAAAAAATGAATACAGGGGGTCAGTGACCATGGCCCAAGGTCACTGACCCCTATCAGTGACTATGGCCCACGGTCATTAACAGATAGTGGCCATTTTGGCCACCATTTGCCCCTATTTCGTGTCTGTTTGCTTCTGTAGTGCCTTCAGAGTGTTGAAACTTGTATTTTTGACTTTAGGAGCATTAAATGATTGTCAAGAATGCTAAATTTGACCATAGAATTACATATAATCTTTGGTAATCACCACTCTTTTTTTTTTATCATGGATCGCTTTTGTGCAAATTTAGGAAAGGTACTTTAATTCGAGTAACTGAGGCCAAAGTTATGTCATCCAAATCTTATGATTTTCAAGGATTAGAATGAAGACTAGAAAAGCTTGTTTAGAACCATTAAGATAGCCTGAAACCCTTTCAAGTGGGAGAACCAAAGAAATGTAATTTCATCCATTGTGTTTGATGGCTTTGAAATTAATCTTTTCTAAGTAACAAATTTGTATTTTCATCCTCCGAACCATTTCTCACATTAAGTTTGGTGAGAGGAAGAAGAACAAAGGGGAAATTTGGAAGTTTGATGCTTGTAAATTTTTGTATTCTTGGAGCTCTGCTTGGAATCCTTGCTTGAATCTTCAAATCTTGCTTGGAACACTTGTCTCCAACCCTTTCCCATGTGCTCAAGTATGCCTTTTATAGACTTCAAAGGGAGTTGTGATGGTTCTTAGCAATTGTAGGGGAGTTATACTTCTAAATAAAGTGAATAACTACTAAAAACCATTGGGAACCAGTTTATAGGTGTCCATAACAGTGGTCGCAGTCATGGACAAGCCCAATTTTAGGTATTTTATATATGTGACCAGTTTTCATTAGTTTGGGGCCTGAATGATGTCCAATCTTTAAAAAACATGGAGGGATGTTTTCTAATACCATTTTGAGTGTGTCACAAGAATTTCATCCTATTTTGACCTTTTGAAGTTAGTCAACCCTCCCTTTGACTTTTCATGTACTTGCTGTTTGAGGCCCAACTGACCTCGGATTGACTTAAAACTTGGACAGATTGATGTTCGGAGCATCTTGAAGTGGCCATACAAATTTCATGTGGTTTAGATTTGTGAAAGTAGGATTTTGACTCATGGCCCACTTCTTACAAGATCTAAGTCAATGTCCTCTTGCATTGTAGGCAGTCAGCGTGTTTTCTTCTCGAATGATGTTTAATTAATTTAAGATTTTGAGTAGTTGACTTTGATCACATTTTAATTTTCGAATCCAAATTTCATTAGCTTTGGCCTTCCCAGAAGTAGGATTTTTATCAATGACCTCATGGTAGGGTTCGGGGGGGGGGGGGGGGGGGGGGGAGGGGGGTGGGGGCATTGACCCCTAAGTTGACATTATCTAAAGTTCTGTCAAGCGAAGTCCCCTTGGCTTGAAAATTTTCAAAATCATTTCTAAACTTGACTTGAGCTTTACATCTAAATTTCATAAACTTTGGTCACCTGGAAGAAGGACTTTGGTCAATGACCCCATGGCTTAGGTATCATGACCCAAAGTTGACATGTTTGTTGGACTTTGGATTAAATGACACCCATTTGAGTTAAAATTTTGTAAAGCTACTCCTAAATATAATTTGAGCTTTCTCAAGGAGTTTCATCTGATTCTGACATGTAGAAGTGTCAGTTGTCACAGTAACCCTAAGGAGCTAGTATATAGCCACTGAAGCTTAAGTTTGTGCTAAAATGAAGTCGAAATGCTTTAAAACTTTGAAACATCATTTCTAAGCATGTTTTGGATTTTCCATGTAATTTTTAGTCACTTTTGGTAATCCAAAAGCTTGAGTGTGTTTAGTGACCCCTAGATTTTGAGTCAATGAACCATGTATTTGGTGTTTGGTGAGTTAAGTGACTAAATAAAGTCTACTAACTCTGAAATTTGATCTATTGTACTCTAGGCTCATCTAAAGTCTTCTGAGTGAGTTGCATTTGCTCAAAACATCTGGATGCAGTATTTGACCTGGTATTCCACAACCCTAGGGTTTATGTGCTCTTGAGCTTGGAATTTGCCTATGAAGTCTTCACTGTAATACTTGTAATGTTTTGTGATTTTTTATGCGCTAACAAGCACCCTCAAGGTGCAATGATTAAAGTATGACAATCAGTGTGCCTCAAAATATCCGCTCTGTTGAAATGATGAATGGGTTGATGAAAATGTGGTTTGTCAAGATAAGTTGTATGCCTAGACTTGAAATTTTGAATTTTTAATTAAAAACTATGAAGGGCTTAATGATGAAATTTGGTAAAAATATAAAGAATCTGATTCTATTTTCCATATTTTTTTACAGATTTTGAATGTAGCATCTCTATGGGGATTGTGGGGAACACCCACAAAAAGAGTCGCTAAGGTATTGAAAAATTTAGAAGTTCTTGGATTTTGTTTGGGTTTTGGAAGGTGAATTTGATTTTTGTCATGATCTATTTGTTATAGATATCTAAAATAGCATCTTTGTGGGAACTATAGGAAACACCCACCGAATGAATCCTGGAGGTGTTAAGAAAAATCAAGGTTTGCGTTCAACTTAGGGGCATTGACCCCTAAGTTGACATTATCTAAAGTTCTGTCAAGCGAAGTCCCCTTGGCTTGAAAATTTTCAAAATCATTTCTAAACTTGACTTGAGCTTTACATCTAAATTTCATAAACTTTGGTCACCTGGAAGAAGGACTTTGGTCAATGACCCCATGGCTTAGGTATCATGACCCAAAGTTGACATGTTTGTTGGACTTTGGATTAAATGACACCCATTTGAGTTAAAATTTTGTAAAGCTACTCCTAAATATAATTTGAGCTTTCTCAAGGAGTTTCATCTGATTCTGACATGTAGAAGTGTCAGTTGTCACAGTAACCCTAAGGAGCTAGTATATAGCCACTGAAGCTTAAGTTTGTGCTAAAATGAAGTCGAAATGCTTTAAAACTTTGAAACATCATTTCTAAGCATGTTTTGGATTTTCCATGTAATTTTTAGTCACTTTTGGTAATCCAAAAGCTTGAGTGTGTTTAGTGACCCCTAGATTTTGAGTCAATGAACCATGTATTTGGTGTTTGGTGAGTTAAGTGACTAAATAAAGTCTACTAACTCTGAAATTTGATCTATTGTACTCTAGGCTCATCTAAAGTCTTCTGAGTGAGTTGCATTTGCTCAAAACATCTGGATGCAGTATTTGACCTGGTATTCCACAACCCTAGGGTTTATGTGCTCTTGAGCTTGGAATTTGCCTATGAAGTCTTCACTGTAATACTTGTAATGTTTTGTGATTTTTTATGCGCTAACAAGCACCCTCAAGGTGCAATGATTAAAGTATGACAATCAGTGTGCCTCAAAATATCCGCTCTGTTGAAATGATGAATGGGTTGATGAAAATGTGGTTTGTCAAGATAAGTTGTATGCCTAGACTTGAAATTTTGAATTTTTAATTAAAAACTATGAAGGGCTTAATGATGAAATTTGGTAAAAATATAAAGAATCTGATTCTATTTTCCATATTTTTTTACAGATTTTGAATGTAGCATCTCTATGGGGATTGTGAGGAACACCCACAAAAAGAGTCGCTAAGGTATTGAAAAATTTAGAAGTTCTTGGATTTTGTTTGGGTTTTGGAAGGTGAATTTGATTTTTGTCATGATCTATTTGTTATAGATATCTAAAATAGCATCTTTGTGGGGACTATAGGAAACACCCACCGAATGAATCCTGGAGGTGTTAAGAAAAATCAAGGTTTGCGTTCAACTTAGGGGCATTGACCCCTAAGTTGACATTATCTAAAGTTCTGTCAAGCGAAGTCCCCTTGGCTTGAAAATTTTCAAAATCATTTCTAAACTTGACTTGAGCTTTACATCTAAATTTCATAAACTTTGGTCACCTGGAAGAAGGACTTTGGTCAATGACCCCATGGCTTAGGTATCATGACCCAAAGTTGACATGTTTGTTGGACTTTGGATTAAATGACACCCATTTGAGTTAAAATTTTGTAAAGCTACTCCTAAATATAATTTGAGCTTTCTCAAGGAGTTTCATCTGATTCTGACATGTAGAAGTGTCAGTTGTCACAGTAACCCTAAGGAGCTAGTATATAGCCACTGAAGCTTAAGTTTGTGCTAAAATGAAGTCGAAATGCTTTAAAACTTTGAAACATCATTTCTAAGCATGTTTTGGATTTTCCATGTAATTTTTAGTCACTTTTGGTAATCCAAAAGCTTGAGTGTGTTTAGTGACCCCTAGATTTTGAGTCAATGAACCATGTATTTGGTGTTTGGTGAGTTAAGTGACTAAATAAAGTCTACTAACTCTGAAATTTGATCTATTGTACTCTAGGCTCATCTAAAGTCTTCTGAGTGAGTTGCATTTGCTCAAAACATCTGGATGCAGTATTTGACCTGGTATTCCACAACCCTAGGGTTTATGTGCTCTTGAGCTTGGAATTTGCCTATGAAGTCTTCACTGTAATACTTGTAATGTTTTGTGATTTTTTATGCGCTAACAAGCACCCTCAAGGTGCAATGATTAAAGTATGACAATCAGTGTGCCTCAAAATATCCGCTCTGTTGAAATGATGAATGGGTTGATGAAAATGTGGTTTGTCAAGATAAGTTATATGCCTAGACTTGAAATTTTGAATTTTTAATTAAAAACTATGAAGGGCTTAATGATGAAATTTGGTAAAAATATAAAGAATCTGATTCTATTTTCCATATTTTTTTACAGATTTTGAATGTAGCATCTCTATGGGGATTGTGGGGAACACCCACAAAAAGAGTCGCTACGGTATTGAAAAATTTAGAAGTTCTTGGATTTTGTTTGGGTTTTGGAAGGTGAATTTGATTTTTGTCATGATCTATTTGTTATAGATATCTAAAATAGCATCTTTGTGGGAACTATAGGAAACACCCACCGAATGAATCCTGGAGGTGTTAAGAAAAATCAAGGTTTGCGTTCAACTTAGGGGCATTGACCCCTAAGTTGACATTATCTAAAGTTCTGTCAAGCGAAGTCCCCTTGGCTTGAAAATTTTCAAAATCATTTCTAAACTTGACTTGAGCTTTACATCTAAATTTCATAAACTTTGGTCACCTGGAAGAAGGACTTTGGTCAATGACCCCATGGCTTAGGTATCATGACCCAAAGTTGACATGTTTGTTGGACTTTGGATTAAATGACACCCATTTGAGTTAAAATTTTGTAAAGCTACTCCTAAATATAATTTGAGCTTTCTGAAGGAGTTTCATCTGATTCTGACATGTAGAAGTGTCAGTTGTCACAGTAACCCTAAGGAGCTAGTATATAGCCACTGAAGCTTAAGTTTGTGCTAAAATGAAGTCGAAATGCTTTAAAACTTTGAAACATCATTTCTAAGCATGTTTTGGATTTTCCATGTAATTTTTAGTCACTTTGGTAATCCAAAAGCTTGATTGTGTTTAGTGACCCCTAGATTTTGAGTTAATGAACCATGTATTTGGTGTTTGGTGAGTTAAGTGACTAAATAAAGTCTACTAACTCTGAAATTTGATCTATTGTACTCTAGGCTCATCTAAAGTCTTCTGAGTGAGTTGCATTTGCTCAAAACATCTGGATGCAGTATTTGACCTGGTATTCCACAACCCTAGGGTTTATGTGCTCTTGAGCTTGGAATTTGCCTATGAAGTCTTCACTGTAATACTTGTAATGTTTTGTGATTTTTTATGCGCTAACAAGCACCCTCAAGGTGCAATGATTAAAGTATGACAATCAGTGTGCCTCAAAATATCCGCTCTGTTGAAATGATGAATGGGTTGATGAAAATGTGGTTTGTCAAGATAAGTTGTATGCCTAGACTTGAAATTTTGAATTTTTAATTAAAAACTATGAAGGGCTTAATGATGAAATTTGGTAAAAATATAAAGAATCTGATTCTATTTTCCATATTTTTTTACAGATTTTGAATGTAGCATCTCTATGGGGATTGTGGGGAACACCCACCAAAAGAGTCCCTAAGGTATTGAAAAATTTAGAAGTTCTTGGATTTTGTTTGGGTTTTGGAAGGTGAATTTGATTTTTGTCATGATCTATTTGTTATAGATATCTAAAATAGCATCTTTGTGGGGACTATAGGAAACACCCACCGAATGAATCCTAGAGGTGTTAAGAAAAATCAAGGTTTGCGTTCAACTTAGGGGCATTGACCCCTAAGTTGACATTATCTAAAGTTTTGTCAAGCGAAGTCCCCTTGGCTTGAAAATTTTCAAAATCATTTCTAAACTTGACTTGAGCTTTACATCTAAATTTCATAAACTTTGGTCACCTGGAAGAAGGACTTTGGTCAATGACCCCATGGCTTAGGTATCATGACCCAAAGTTGACATGTTTGTTGGACTTTGGATTAAATGACACCCATTTGAGTTAAAATTTTGTAAAGCTACTCCTAAATATAATTTGAGCTTTCTCAAGGAGTTTCATCTGATTCTGACGTGTAGAACTGTCAGTTGTCACAGTAACCCTAAGGAGCTAGTATATAGCCACTGAAGCTTAAGTTTGTGCTAAAATGAAGTCGAAATGCTTTAAAACTTTGAAACATCATTTCTAAGCATGTTTTGGATTTTCCATGTAATTTTTAGTCACTTTTGGTAATCCAAAAGCTTGAGTGTGTTTAGTGACCCCTAGATTTTGAGTCAATGAACCATGTATTTGGTGTTTGGTGAGTTAAGTGACTAAATAAAGTCTACTAACTCTGAAATTTGATCTATTGTACTCTAGGCTCATCTAAAGTCTTCTGAGTGAGTTGCATTTGCTCAAAACATCTGGATGCAGTATTTGACCTGGTATTCCACAACCCTAGGGTTTATGTGCTCTTGAGCTTGGAATTTGCCTATGAAGTCTTCACTGTAATACTTGTAATGTTTTGTGATTTTTTATGCGCTAACAAGCACCCTCAAGGTGCAATGATTAAAGTATGACAATCAGTGTGCCTCAAAATATCCGCTCTGTTGAAATGATGAATGGGTTGATGAAAATGTGGTTTGTCAAGATAAGTTGTATGCCTAGACTTGAAATTTTGAATTTTTAATTAAAAACTATGAAGGGCTTAATGATGAAATTTGGTAAAAATATAAAGAATCTGATTCTATTTTCCATATTTTTTTACAGATTTTGAATGTAGCATCTCTATGGGGATTGTGGGGAACACCCACAAAAAGAGTCCTTAAGGTATTGAAAAATTTAGAAGTTCTTGGATTTTGTTTGGGTTTTGGAAGGTGAATTTGATTTTTGTCATGATCTATTTGTTATAGATATCTAAAATAGCATCTTTGTGGGGACTATAGGAAACACCCACCGAATGAATCCTGGAGGTGTTAAGAAAAATCAAGGTTTGCGTTCAACTTAGGGGCATTGACCCCTAAGTTGACATTATCTAAAGTTCTGTCAAGCGAAGTCCCCTTGGCTTGAAAATTTTCAAAATCATTTCTAAACTTGACTTGAGCTTTACATCTAAATTTCATAAACTTTGGTCACCTGGAAGAAGGACTTTGGTCAATGACCCCATGGCTTAGGTATCATGACCCAAAGTTGACATGTTTGTTGGACTTTGGATTAAATGACACCCATTTGAGTTAAAATTTTGTAAAGCTACTCCTAAATATAATTTGAGCTTTCTCAAGGAGTTTCATCTGATTCTGACATGTAGAAGTGTCAGTTGTCACAATAGCCCTAAGGAGCTAGTATATAGCCACTGAAGCTTAAGTTTGTGCTAAAATGAAGTCGAAATGCTTTAAAACTTTGAAACATCATTTCTAAGCATGTTTTGGATTTTCCATGTAATTTTTAGTCACTTTGGTAATCCAAAAGCTTGAGTGTGTTTAGTGACCCCTAGATTTTGAGTCAATGAACCAGGTATTTGGTGTTTGGTGAGTTAAGTGACTAAATAAAGTCTACTAACTCTGAAATTTGATCTATTGTACTCTAGGCTCATCTAAAGTCTTCTGAGTGAGTTGCATTTGCTCAAAACATCTGGATGCAGTATTTGACCTGGTATTCCACAACCCTAGGGTTTATGTGCTCTTGAGCTTGGAATTTGCCTATGAAGTCTTCACTGTAATACTTGTATGTTTTGTTATTTTTTATGCGCTAACAAGCACCCTCAAGGTGCAATGATTAAAGTATGACAATCAGTGTGCCTCAAAATATCCGCTCTGTTGAAATGATGAATGGGTTGATGAAAATGTGGTTTGTCAAGATAAGTTGTATGCCTAGACTTGAAATTTTGAATTTTTAATTAAAAACTATGAAGGGCTTAATGATGAAATTTGGTAAAAATATAAAGAATCTGATTCTATTTTCCATATTTTTTTACAGATTTTGAATGTAGCATCTCTATGGGGATTGTGGGGAACACCCACAAAAAGAGTCCCTAAGGTATTGAAAAATTTAGAAGTTCTTGGATTTTGTTTGGGTTTTGGAAGGTGAATTTGATTTTTGTCATGATCTATTTGTTATAGATATCTAAAATAGCATCTTTGTGGGGACTATAGGAAACACCCACCGAATGAATCCTGGAGGTGTTAAGAAAAATCAAGGTTTGCGTTCAACTTAGGGGCATTGACCCCTAAGTTGACATTATCTAAAGTTCTGTCAAGCGAAGTCCCCTTGGCTTGAAAATTTTCAAAATCATTTCTAAACTTGACTTGAGCTTTACATCTAAATTTCATAAACTTTGGTCACCTGGAAGAAGGACTTTGGTCAATGACCCCATGGCTTAGGTATCATGACCCAAAGTTGACATGTTTGTTGGACTTTGGATTAAATAACACCCATTTGAGTTAAAATTTTGTAAAGCTACTCCTAAATATAATTTGAGCTTTCTCAAGGAGTTTCATCTGATTCTGACATGTAGAAGTGTCAGTTGTCACAGTAACCCTAAGGAGCTAGTATATAGCCACTGAAGCTTAAGTTTGTGCTAAAATGAAGTCGAAATGCTTTAAAACTTTGAAACATCATTTCTAAGCATGTTTTGGATTTTCCATGTAATTTTTAGTCACTTTGGTAATCCAAAAGCTTGATTGTGTTTAGTGACCCCTAGATTTTGAGTCAATGAACCATGTATTTGTTGTTTGGTGAGTTAAGTGACTAAATAAAGTCTACTAACTCTGAAATTTGATCTATTGTACTCTAGGCTCATCTAAAGTCTTCTGAGTGAGTTGCATTTGCTCAAAACATCTGGATGCAGTATTTGACCTGGTATTCCACAACCCTAGGGTTTATGTGCTCTTGAGCTTGGAATTTGCCTATGAAGTCTTCACTGTAATACTTGTAATGTTTTGTGATTTTTTATGCGCTAACAAGCACCCTCAAGGTGCAATGATTAAAGTATGACAATCAGTGTGCCTCAAAATATCCGCTCTGTTGAAATGATGAATGGGTTGATGAAAATGTGGTTTGTCAAGATAAGTTGTATGCCTAGACTTGAAATTTTGAATTTTTAATTAAAAACTATGAAGGGCTTAATGATGAAATTTGGTAAAAATATAAAGAATCTGATTCTATTTTCCATATTTTTTTACAGATTTTGAATGTAGCATCTCTATGGGGATTGTGGGGAACACCCACAAAAAGAGTCCTTAAGGTATTGAAAAATTTAGAAGTTCTTGGATTTTGTTTGGGTTTTGGAAGGTGAATTTGATTTTTGTCATGATCTATTTGTTATAGATATCTAAAATAGCATCTTTGTGGGGACTATAGGAAACACCCACCGAATGAATCCTGGAGGTGTTAAGAAAAATCAAGGTTTGCGTTCAACTTAGGGGCATTGACCCCTAAGTTGACATTATCTAAAGTTTTGTCAAGCGAAGTCCCCTTGGCTTGAAAACTTTCAAAATCATTTCTAAACTTGACTTGAGCTTTACATCTAAATTTCATAAACTTTGGTCACCTGGAAGAAGGACTTTGGTCAATGACCCCATGGCTTAGGTATCATGACCCAAAGTTGACATGTTTGTTGGACTTTGGATTAAATGACACCCATTTGAGTTAAAATTTTGTAAAGCTACTCCTAAATATAATTTGAGCTTTCTCAAGGAGTTTCATCTGATTCTGACGTGTAGAACTGTCAGTTGTCACAGTAACCCTATGGAGCTAGTATATAGCCACTGAAGCTTAAGTTTGTGCTAAAATGAAGTCGAAATGCTTTAAAACTTTGAAACATCATTTCTAAGCATGTTTTGGATTTTCCATGTAATTTTTAGTCACTTTTGGTAATCCAAAAGCTTGAGTATGTTTAGTGACCCCTAGATTTTGAGTCAATGAACCATGTATTTGGTGTTTGGTGAGTTAAGTGACTAAATAAAGTCTACTAACTCTGAAATTTGATCTATTGTACTCTAGGCTCATCTAAAGTCTTCTGAGTGAGTTGCATTTGCTCAAAACATCTGGATGCAGTATTTGACCTGGTATTCCACAACCCTAGGGTTTATGTGCTCTTGAGCTTGGAATTTGCCTATGAAGTCTTCACTGTAATACTTGTAATGTTTTGTGATTTTTTATGCGCTAACAAGCACCCTCAAGGTGCAATGATTAAAGTATGACAATCAGTGTGCCTCAATATATCCGCTCTGTTGAAATGATGAATGGGTTGATGAAAATGTGGTTTGTCAAGATAAGTTGTATGCCTAGACTTGAAATTTTGAATTTTTAATTAAAAACTATGAAGGGCTTAATGATGAAATTTGGTAAAAATATAAAGAATCTGATTCTATTTTCCATATTTTTTTACAGATTTTGAATGTAGCATCTCTATGGGGATTGTGGGGAACACCCACAAAAAGAGTCCCTAAGGTATTGAAAAATTTAGAAGTTCTTGGATTTTGTTTGGGTTTTGGAAGGTGAATTTGATTTTTGTCATGATCTATTTGTTATAGATATCTAAAATAGCATCTTTGTGGGGACTATAGGAAACACCCACCGAATGAATCCTGGAGGTGTTAAGAAAAATCAAGGTTTGCGTTCAACTTAGGGGCATTGACCCCTAAGTTGACATTATCTAAAGTTCTGTCAAGCGAAGTCCCCTTGGCTTGAAAATTTTCAAAATCATTTCTAAACTTGACTTGAGCTTTACATCTAAATTTCATAAACTTTGGTCACCTGGAAGAAGGACTTTGGTCAATGACCCCATGGCTTAGGTATCATGACCCAAAGTTGACATGTTTGTTGGACTTTGGATTAAATGACACCCATTTGAGTTAAAATTTTGTAAAGCTACTCCTAAATATAATTTGAGCTTTCTCAAGGAGTTTCATCTGATTCTGACATGTAGAAGTGTCAGTTGTCACAGTAGCCCTAAGGAGCTAGTATATAGCCACTGAAGCTTAAGTTTGTGCTAAAATGAAGTCGAAATGCTTTAAAACTTTGAAACATCATTTCTAAGCATGTTTTGGATTTTCCATGTAATTTTTAGTCACTTTGGTAATCCAAAAGCTTGAGTGTGTTTAGTGACCCCTAGTTTTTGAGTCAATGAACCAGGTATTTGGTGTTTGGTGAGTTAAGTGACTAAATAAAGTCTACTAACTCTGAAATTTGATCTATTGTACTCTAGGCTCATCTAAAGTCTTCTGAGTGAGTTGCATTTGCTCAAAACATCTGGATGCAGTATTTGACCTGGTATTCCACAACCCTAGGGTTTATGTGCTCTTGAGCTTGGAATTTGCCTATGAAGTCTTCACTGTAATACTTGTAATGTTTTGTGATTTTTTATGCGCTAACAAGCACCCTCAAGGTGCAATGATTAAAGTATGACAATCAGTGTGCCTCAAAATATCCGCTCTGTTGAAATGATGAATGGGTTGATGAAAATGTGGTTTGTCAAGATAAGTTGTATGCCTAGACTTGAAATTTTGAATTTTTAATTAAAAACTATGAAGGGCTTAATGATGAAATTTGGTAAAAATATAAAGAATCTGATTCTATTTTCCATATTTTTTTACAGATTTTGAATGTAGCATCTCTATGGGGATTGTGGGGAACACCCACAAAAAGAGTCCCTAAGGTATTGAAAAATTTAGAAGTTCTTGGATTTTGTTTGGGTTTTGGAAGGTGAATTTGATTTTTGTCATGATCTATTTGTTATAGATATCTAAAATAGCATCTTTGTGGGGACTATAGGAAACACCCACCGAATGAATCTTGGAGGTGTTAAGAAAAATCAAGGTTTGCGTTCAACTTAGGGGCATTGACCCCTAAGTTGACATTATCTAAAGTTCTGTCAAGCGAAGTCCCCTTGGCTTGAAAATTTTCAAAATCATTTCTAAACTTGACTTGAGCTTTACATCTAAATTTCATAAACTTTGGTCACCTGGAAGAAGGACTTTGGTCAATGACCCCATGGCTTAGGTATCATGACCCAAAGTTGACATGTTTGTTGGACTTTGGATTAAATGACACCCATTTGAGTTAAAATTTTGTAAAGCTACTCCTAAATATAATTTGAGCTTTCTCAAGGAGTTTCATCTGATTCTGACATGTAGAAGTGTCAGTTGTCACAGTAACCCTAAGGAGCTAGTATATAGCCACTGAAGCTTAAGTTTGTGCTAAAATGAAGTCGAAATGCTTTAAAACTTTGAAACATCATTTCTAAGCATGTTTTGGATTTTCCATGTAATTTTTAGTCACTTTTGGTAATCCAAAAGCTTGAGTGTGTTTAGTGACCCCTAGATTTTGAGTCAATGAACCATGTATTTGGTGTTTGGTGAGTTAAGTGACTAAATAAAGTCTACTAACTCTGAAATTTGATCTATTGTACTCTAGGCTCATCTAAAGTCTTCTGAGTGAGTTGCATCTGCTCAAAACATCTGGATGCAGTATTTGACCTGGTATTCCACAACCCTAGGGTTTATGTGCTCTTGAGCTTGGAATTTGCCTATGAAGTCTTCACTGTAATACTTGTAATGTTTTGTGATTTTTTATGCGCTAACAAGCACCCTCAAGGTGCAATGATTAAAGTATGACAATCAGTGTGCCTCAAAATATCCGCTCTGTTGAAATGATGAATGGGTTGATGAAAATGTGGTTTGTCAAGATAAGTTGTATGCCTAGACTTGAAATTTTGAATTTTTAATTAAAAACTATGAAGGGCTTAATGATGAAATTTGGTAAAAATATAAAGAATCCGATTCTATTTTCCATATTTTTTTACAGATTTTGAATGTAGCATCTCTATGGGGATTGTGGGGAACACCCACCAAAAGAGTCCCTAAGGTATTGAAAAATTTAGAAGTTCTTGGATTTTGTTTGGGTTTTGGAAGGTGAATTTGATTTTTGTCATGATCTATTTGTTATAGATATCTAAAATAGCATCTTTGTGGGGACTATAGGAAACACCCACCGAATGAATCCTAGAGGTGTTAAGAAAAATCAAGGTTTGCGTTCAACTTAGGGGCATTGACCCCTAAGTTGACATTATCTAAAGTTTTGTCAAGCGAAGTCCCCTTGGCTTGAAAATTTTCAAAATCATTTCTAAACTTGACTTGAGCTTTACATCTAAATTTCATAAACTTTGGTCACCTGGAAGAAGGACTTTGGTCAATGACCCCATGGCTTAGGTATCATGACCCAAAGTTGACATGTTTGATGGACTTTGGATTAAATGACACCCATTTGAGTTAAAATTTTGTAAAGCTACTCCTAAATATAATTTGAGCTTTCTCAAGGAGTTTCATCTGATTCTGACGTGTAGAACTGTCAGTTGTCACAGTAACCCTAAGGAGCTAGTATATAGCCATTGAAGCTTAAGTTTGTGCTAAAATGAAGTCGAAATGCTTTAAAACTTTGAAACATCATTTCTAAGCATGTTTTGGATTTTCCATGTAATTTTTAGTCACTTTTGGTAATCCAAAAGCTTGAGTGTGTTTAGTGACCCCTAGATTTTGAGTCAATGAACCATGTATTTGGTGTTTGGTGAGTTAAGTGACTAAATAAAGTCTACTAACTCTGAAATTTGATCTATTGTACTCTAGGCTCATCTAAAGTCTTCTGAGTGAGTTGCATTTGCTCAAAACATCTGGATGCAGTATTTGACCTGGTATTCCACAACCCTAGGGTTTATGTGCTCTTGAGCTTGGAATTTGCCTATGAAGTCTTCACTGTAATACTTGTAATGTTTTGTGATTTTTTATGCGCTAACAAGCACCCTCAAGGTGCAATGATTAAAGTATGACAATCAGTGTGCCTCAAAATATCCGCTCTGTTGAAATGATGAATGGGTTGATGAAAATGTGGTTTGTCAAGATAAGTTGTATGCCTAGACTTGAAATTTTGAATTTTTAATTAAAAACTATGAAGGGTTTAATGATGAAACTTGGTAAAAATATAAAGAATCTGATTCTATTTTCCATATTTTTTTACAGATTTTGAATGTAGCATCTCTATGGGGATTGTGGGGAACACCCACAAAAAGAGTCCCTAAGGTATTGAAAAATTTAGAAGTTCTTGGATTTTGTTTGGGTTTTGGAAGGTGAATTTGATTTTTGTGATGATCTATTTGTTATAGATATCTAAAATAGCATCTTTGTGGGGACTATAGGAAACACCCACCGAATGAATCCTGGAGGTGTTAAGAAAAATCAAGGTTTGCGTTCAACTTAGGGGCATTGACCCCTAAGTTGACATTATCTAAAGTTCTGTCAAGCGAAGTCCCCTTGGCTTGAAAATTTTCAAAATCATTTCTAAACTTGACTTGAGCTTTACATCTAAATTTCATAAACTTTGGTCACCTGGAAGAAGGACTTTGGTCAATGACCCCATGGCTTAGGTATCATGACCCAAAGTTGACATGTTTGTTGGACTTTGGATTAAATGACACCCATTTGAGTTAAAATTTTGTAAAGCTACTCCTAAATATAATTTGAGCTTTCTCAAGGAGTTTCATCTGATTCTGACATGTAGAAGTGTCAGTTGTCACAGTAACCCTAAGGAGCTAGTATATAGCCACTGAAGCTTAAGTTTGTGCTAAAATGAAGTCGAAATGCTTTAAAACTTTGAAACATCATTTCTAAGCATGTTTTGGATTTTCCATGTAATTTTTAGTCACTTTGGTAATCCAAAAGCTTGAGTGTGTTTAGTGACCCCTAGATTTTGAGTCAATGAACCATGTATTTGGTGTTTGGTGAGTTAAGTGACTAAATAAAGTCTACTAACTCTGAAATTTGATCTATTGTACTCTAGGCTCATCTAAAGTCTTCTGAGTGAGTTGCATTTGCTCAAAACATCTGGATGCAGTATTTGACCTGGTATTCCACAACCCTAGGGTTTATGTGCTCTTGAGCTTGGAATTTGCCTATGAAGTCTTCACTGTAATACTTGTAATGTTTTGTGATTTTTTATGCGCTAACAAGCACCCTCAAGGTGCAATGATTAAAGTATGACAATCAGTGTGCCTCAATATATCCGCTCTGTTGAAATGATGAATGGGTTGATGAAAATGTGGTTTGTCAAGATAAGTTGTATGCCTAGACTTGAAATTTTGAATTTTTAATTAAAAACTATGAAGGGCTTAATGATGAAATTTGGTAAAAATATAAAGAATCTGATTCTATTTTCCATATTTTTTTACAGATTTTGAATGTAGCATCTCTATGGGGATTGTGGGGAACACCCACAAAAAGAGTCGCTAAGGTATTGAAAAATTTAGAAGTTCTTGGATTTTGTTTGGGTTTTGGAAGGTGAATTTGATTTTTGTCATGATCTATTTGTTATAGATATCTAAAATAGCATCTTTGTGGGGACTATAGGAAACACCCACCGAATGAATCCTGGAGGTGTTAAGAAAAATCAAGGTTTGCGTTCAACTTAGGGGCATTGACCCCTAAGTTGACATTATCTAAAGTTCTGTCAAGCGAAGTCCCCTTGGCTTGAAAATTTTCAAAATCATTTCTAAACTTGACTTGAGCTTTACATCTAAATTTCATAAACTTTGGTCACCTGGAAGAAGGACTTTGGTCAATGACCCCATGGCTTAGGTATCATGACCCAAAGTTGACATGTTTGTTGGTCTTTGGATTAAATGACACCCATTTGAGTTAAAATTTTGTAAAGCTACTCCTAAATATAATTTGAGCTTTCTCAAGGAGTTTCATCTGATTCTGACATGTAGAAGTGTCAGTTGTCACAGTAACCCTAAGGAGCTAGTATATAGCCACTGAAGCTTAAGTTTGTGCTAAAATGAAGTCGAAATGCTTTAAAACTTTGAAACATCATTTCTAAGCATGTTTTGGATTTTCCATGTAATTTTTAGTCACTTTTGGTAATCCAAAAGCTTGAGTGTGTTTAGTGACCCCTAGATTTTGAGTCAATGAACCAGGTATTTGGTGTTTGGTGAGTTAAGTGACTAAATAAAGTCTACTAACTCTGAAATTTGATCTATTGTACTCTAGGCTCATCTAAAGTCTTCTGAGTGAGTTGCATTTGCTCAAAACATCTGGATGCAGTATTTGACCTGGTATTCCACAACCCTAGGGTTTATGTGCTCTTGAGCTTGGAATTTGCCTATGAAGTCTTCACTGTAATACTTGTAATGTTTTGTGATTTTTTATGCGCTAACAAGCACCCTCAAGGTGCAATGATTAAAGTATGACAATCAGTGTGCCTCAAAATATCCGCTCTGTTGAAATGATGAATGGGTTGATGAAAATGTGGTTTGTCAAGATAAGTTGTATGCCTAGACTTGAAATTTTGAATTTTTAATTAAAAACTATGAAGGGCTTAATGATGAAATTTGGTAAAAATATAAAGAATCTGATTCTATTTTCCATATTTTTTTACAGATTTTGAATGTAGCATCTCTATGGGGATTGTGGGGAACACCCACAAAAAGAGTCCTTAAGGTATTGAAAAATTTAGAAGTTCTTGGATTTTGTTTGGGTTTTGGAAGGTGAATTTGATTTTTGTGATGATCTATTTGTTATAGATATCTAAAATAGCATCTTTGTGGGGACTATAGGAAACACCCACCGAATGAATCCTGGAGGTGTTAAGAAAAATCAAGGTTTGCGTTCAACTTAGGGGCATTGACCCCTAAGTTGACATTATCTAAAGTTCTGTCAAGCGAAGTCCCCTTGGCTTGAAAATTTTCAAAATCATTTCTAAACTTGACTTGAGCTTTACATCTAAATTTCATAAACTTTGGTCACCTGGAAGAAGGACTTTGGTCAATGACCCCATGGCTTAGGTATCATGACCCAAAGTTGACATGTTTGTTGGACTTTGGATTAAATGACACCCATTTGAGTTAAAATTTTGTAAAGCTACTCCTAAATATAATTTGAGCTTTCTCAAGGAGTTTCATCTGATTCTGACATGTAGAAGTGTCAGTTGTCACAGTAACCCTAAGGAGCTAGTATATAGCCACTGAAGCGTAAGTTTGTGCTAAAATGAAGTCGAAATGCTTTAAAACTTTGAAACATCATTTCTAAGCATGTTTTGGATTTTCCATGTAATTTTTAGTCACTTTTGGTAATCCAAAAGCTTGAGTGTGTTTAGTGACCCCTAGATTTTGAGTCAATGAACCATGTATTTGGTGTTTGGTGAGTTAAGTGACTAAATAAAGTCTACTAACTCTGAAATTTGATCTATTGTACTCTAGGCTCATCTAAAGTCTTCTGAGTGAGTTGCATTTGCTCAAAACATCTGGATGCAGTATTTGACCTGGTATTCCACAACCCTAGGGTTTATGTGCTCTTGAGCTTGGAATTTGCCTATGAAGTCTTCACTGTAATACTTGTAATGTTTTGTGATTTTTTATGCGCTAACAAGCACCCTCAAGGTGCAATGATTAAAGTATGACAATCAGTGTGCCTCAAAATATCCGCTCTGTTGAAATGATGAATGGGTTGATGAAAATGTGGTTTGTCAAGATAAGTTGTATGCCTAGACTTGAAATTTTGAATTTTTAATTAAAAACTATGAAGGGCTTAATGATGAAATTTGGTAAAAATATAAAGAATCTGATTCTATTTTCCATATTTTTTTACAGATTTTGAATGTAGCATCTCTATGGGGATTGTGGGGAACACCCACAAAAAGAGTCCCTAAGGTATTGAAAAATTTAGAAGTTCTTGGATTTTGTTTGGGTTTTGGAAGGTGAATTTGATTTTTGTCATGATCTATTTGTTATAGATATCTAAAATAGCATCTTTGTGGGGACTATAGGAAACACCCACCGAATGAATCCTAGAGGTGTTAAGAAAAATCAAGGTTTGCGTTCAACTTAGGGGCATTGACCCCTAAGTTGACATTATCTAAAGTTCTGTCAAGCGAAGTCCCCTTGGCTTGAAAATTTTCAAAATCATTTCTAAACTTGACTTGAGCTTTACATCTAAATTTCATAAACTTTGGTCACCTGGAAGAAGGACTTTGGTCAAGGACCCCATGGCTTAGGTATCATGACCCAAAGTTGACATGTTTGTTGGACTTTGGATTAAATGACACCCATTTGAGTTAAAATTTTGTAAAGCTACTCCTAAATATAATTTGAGCTTTCTCAAGGAGTTTCATCTGATTCTGACATGTAGAAGTGTCAGTTGTCACAGTAACCCTAAGGAGCTAGTATATAGCCACTGAAGCTTAAGTTTGTGCTAAAATGAAGTCGAAATGCTTTAAAACTTTGAAACATCATTTCTAAGCATGTTTTGGATTTTCCATGTAATTTTTAGTCACTTTGGTAATCCAAAAGCTTGAGTGTGTTTAGTGACCCCTAGATTTTGAGTCAATGAACCATGTATTTGGTGTTTGGTGAGTTAAGTGACTAAATAAAGTCTACTAACTCTGAAATTTGATCTATTGTACTCTAGGCTCATCTAAAGTCTTCTGAGTGAGTTGCATTTGCTCAAAACATCTGGATGCAGTATTTGACCTGGTATTCCACTACCCTAGGGTTTATGTGCTCTTGAGCTTGGAATTTGCCTATGAAGTCTTCACTGTAATACTTGTAATGGTTTGTGATTTTTTATGCGCTAACAAGCACCCTCAAGGTGCAATGATTAAAGTATGACAATCAGTGTGCCTCAAAATATCCGCTCTGTTGAAATGATGAATGGGTTGATGAAAATGTGGTTTGTCAAGATAAGTTGTATGCCTAGACTTGAAATTTTGAATTTTTAATTAAAAACTATGAAGGGCTTAATGATGAAATTTGGTAAAAATATAAAGAATCTGATTCTATTTTCCATATTTTTTTACAGATTTTGAATGTAGCATCTCTATGGGGATTGTGGGGAACACCCACCAAAAGAGTCCCTAAGGTATTGAAAAATTTAGAAGTTCTTGGATTTTGTTTGGGTTTTGGAAGGTGAATTTGATTTTTGTGATGATCTATTTGTTATAGATATCTAAAATAGCATCTTTGTAGGGACTATAGGAAACACCCACCGAATGAATCCTAGAGGTGTTAAGAAAAATCAAGGTTTGCGTTCAACTTAGGGGCATTGACCCCTAAGTTGACATTATCTAAAGTTTTGTCAAGCGAAGTCCCCTTGGCTTGAAAATTTTCAAAATCATTTCTAAACTTGACTTGAGCTTTACATCTAAATTTCATAAACTTTGGTCACCTGGAAGAAGGACTTTGGTCAATGACCCCATGGCTTAGGTATCATGACCCAAAGTTGACATGTTTGTTGGACTTTGGATTAAATGACACCCATTTGAGTTAAAATTTTGTAAAGCTACTCCTAAATATAATTTGAGCTTTCTCAAGGAGTTTCATCTGATTCTGACGTGTAGAACTGTCAGTTGTCACAGTAACCCTAAGGAGCTAGTATATAGCCACTGAAGCTTAAGTTTGTGCTAAAATGAAGTCGAAATGCTTTAAAACTTTGAAACATCATTTCTAAGCATGTTTTGGATTTTCCATGTAATTTTTAGTCACTTTTGGTAATCCAAAAGCTTGAGTGTGTTTAGTGACCCCTAGATTTTGAGTCAATGAACCATGTATTTGGTGTTTGGTGAGTTAAGTGACTAAATAAAGTCTACTAACTCTGAAATTTGATCTATTGTACTCTAGGCTCATCTAAAGTCTTCTGAGTGAGTTGCATTTGCTCAAAACATCTGGATGCAGTATTTGACCTGGTATTCCACAACCCTAGGGTTTATGTGCTCTTGAGCTTGGAATTTGCCTATGAAGTCTTCACTGTAATACTTGTAATGTTTTGTGATTTTTTATGCGCTAACAAGCACCCTCAAGGTGCAATGATTAAAGTATGACAATCAGTGTGCCTCAAAATATCCGCTCTGTTGAAATGATGAATGGGTTGATGAAAATGTGGTTTGTCAAGATAAGTTGTATGCCTAGACTTGAAATTTTGAATTTTTAATTAAAAACTATGAAGGGTTTAATGATGAAACTTGGTAAAAATATAAAGAATCTGATTCTATTTTCCATATTTTTTTACAGATTTTGAATGTAGCATCTCTATGGGGATTGTGGGGAACACCCACAAAAAGAGTCCCTAAGGTATTGAAAAATTTAGAAGTTCTTGGATTTTGTTTGGGTTTTGGAAGGTGAATTTGATTTTTGTCATGATCTATTTGTTATAGATATCTAAAATAGCATCTTTGTGGGGACTATAGGAAACACCCACCGAATGAATCCTGGAGGTGTTAAGAAAAATCAAGGTTTGCGTTCAACTTAGGGGCATTGACCCCTAAGTTGACATTATCTAAAGTTCTGTCAAGCGAAGTCCCCTTGGCTTGAAAATTTTCAAAATCATTTCTAAACTTGACTTGAGCTTTACATCTAAATTTCATAAACTTTGGTCACCTGGAAGAAGGACTTTGGTCAAGGACCCCATGGCTTAGGTATCATGACCCAAAGTTGACATGTTTGTTGGACTTTGGATTAAATGACACCCATTTGAGTTAAAATTTTGTAAAGCTACTCCTAAATATAATTTGAGCTTTCTCAAGGAGTTTCATCTGATTCTGACATGTAGAAGTGTCAGTTGTCACAGTAACCCTAAGGAGCTAGTATATAGCCACTGAAGCTTAAGTTTGTGCTAAAATGAAGTCGAAATGCTTTAAAACTTTGAAACATCATTTCTAAGCATGTTTTGGATTTTCCATGTAATTTTTAGTCACTTTGGTAATCCAAAAGCTTGAGTGTGTTTAGTGACCCCTAGATTTTGAGTCAATGAACCATGTATTTGGTGTTTGGTGAGTTAAGTGACTAAATAAAGTCTACTAACTCTGAAATTTGATCTATTGTACTCTAGGCTCATCTAAAGTCTTCTGAGTGAGTTGCATTTGCTCAAAACATCTGGATGCAGTATTTGACCTGGTATTCCACAACCCTAGGGTTTATGTGCTCTTGAGCTTGGAATTTGCCTATGAAGTCTTCACTGTAATACTTGTAATGTTTTGTGATTTTTTATGCGCTAACAAGCACCCTCAAGGTGCAATGATTAAAGTATGACAATCAGTGTGCCTCAAAATATCCGCTCTGTTGAAATGATGAATGGGTTGATGAAAATGTGGTTTGTCAAGATAAGTTGTATGCCTAGACTTGAAATTTTGAATTTTTAATTAAAAACTATGAAGGGCTTAATGATGAAATTTGGTAAAAATATAAAGAATCTGATTCTATTTTCCATATTTTTTTACAGATTTTGAATGTAGCATCTCTATGGGGATTGTGGGGAACACCCACAAAAAGAGTCCCTAAGGTATTGAAAAATTTAGAAGTTCTTGGATTTTGTTTGGGTTTTGGAAGGTGAATTTGATTTTTGTCATGATCTATTTGTTATAGATATCTAAAATAGCATCTTTGTGGGGACTATAGGAAACACCCACCGAATGAATCCTAGAGGTGTTAAGAAAAATCAAGGTTTGCGTTCAACTTAGGGGCATTGACCCCTAAGTTGACATTATCTAAAGTTTTGTCAAGCGAAGTCCCCTTGGCATGAAAATTTTCAAAATCATTTCTAAACTTGACTTGAGCTTTACATCTAAATTTCATAAACTTTGGTCACCTGGAAGAAGGACTTTGGTCAATGACCCCATGGCTTAGGTATCATGACCCAAAGTTGACATGTTTGTTGGACTTTGGATTAAATGACACCCATTTGAGTTAAAATTTTGTAAAGCTACTCCTAAATATAATTTGAGCTTTCTCAAGGAGTTTCATCTGATTCTGACGTGTAGAAGTGTCAGTTGTCACAGTAACCCTAAGGAGCTAGTATATAGCCACTGAAGCTTAAGTTTGTGCTAAAATGAAGTCGAAATGCTTTAAAACTTTGAAACATCATTTCTAAGCATGTTTTGGATTTTCCATGTAATTTTTAGTCACTTTTGGTAATCCAAAAGCTTGAGTGTGTTTAGTGACCCCTAGATTTTGAGTCAATGAACCATGTATTTGGTGTTTGGTGAGTTAAGTGACTAAATAAAGTCTACTAACTCTGAAATTTGATCTATTGTACTCTAGGCTCATCTAAAGTCTTCTGAGTGAGTTGCATTTGCTCAAAACATCTGGATGCAGTATTTGACCTGGTATTCCACAACCCTAGGGTTTATGTGCTCTTGAGCTTGGAATTTGCCTATGAAGTCTTCACTGTAATACTTGTAATGTTTTGTGATTTTTTATGCGCTAACAAGCACCCTCAAGGTGCAATGATTAAAGTATGACAATCAGTGTGCCTCAAAATATCCGCTCTGTTGAAATGATGAATGGGTTGATGAAAATGTGGTTTGTCAAGATAAGTTGTATGCCTAGACTTGAAATTTTGAATTTTTAATTAAAAACTATGAAGGGTTTAATGATGAAACTTGGTAAAAATATAAAGAATCTGATTCTATTTTCCATATTTTTTTACAGATTTTGAATGTAGCATCTCTATGGGGATTGTGGGGAACACCCACAAAAAGAGTCCCTAAGGTATTGAAAAATTTAGAAGTTCTTGGATTTTGTTTGGGTTTTGGAAGGTGAATTTGATTTTTGTGATGATCTATTTGTTATAGATATCTAAAATAGCATCTTTGTGGGGACTATAGGAAACACCCACCGAATGAATCCTGGAGGTGTTAAGAAAAATCAAGGTTTGCGTTCAACTTAGGGGCATTGACCCCTAAGTTGACATTATCTAAAGTTCTGTCAAGCGAAGTCCCCTTGGCTTGAAAATTTTCAAAATCATTTCTAAACTTGACTTGAGCTTTACATCTAAATTTCATAAACTTTGGTCACCTGGAAGAAGGACTTTGGTCAATGACCCCATGGCTTAGGTATCATGACCCAAAGTTGACATGTTTGTTGGACTTTGGATTAAATGACACCCATTTGAGTTAAAATTTTGTAAAGCTACTCCTAAATATAATTTGAGCTTTCTCAAGGAGTTTCATCTGATTCTGACATGTAGAAGTGTCAGTTGTCACAGTAACCCTAAGGAGCTAGTATATAGCCACTGAAGCTTAAGTTTGTGCTAAAATGAAGTCGAAATGCTTTAAAACTTTGAAACATCATTTCTAAGCATGTTTTGGATTTTCCATGTAATTTTTAGTCACTTTTGGTAATCCAAAAGCTTGAGTGTGTTTAGTGACCCCTAGATTTTGAGTCAATGAACCATGTATTTGGTGTTTGGTGAGTTAAGTGACTAAATAAAGTCTACTAACTCTGAAATTTGATCTATTGTACTCTAGGCTCATCTAAAGTCTTCTGAGTGAGTTGCATTTGCTCAAAACATCTGGATGCAGTATTTGACCTGGTATTCCACAACCCTAGGGTTTATGTGCTCTTGAGCTTGGAATTTGCCTATGAAGTCTTCACTGTAATACTTGTAATGTTTTGTGATTTTTTATGCGCTAACAAGCACCCTCAAGGTGCAATGATTAAAGTATGACAATCAGTGTGCCTCAAAATATCCGCTCTGTTGAAATGATGAATGGGTTGATGAAAATGTGGTTTGTCAAGATAAGTTGTATGCCTAGACTTGAAATTTTGAATTTTTAATTAAAAACTATGAAGGGTTTAATGATGAAATTTGGTAAAAATATAAAGAATCTGATTCTATTTTCCATATTTTTTTATAGATTTTGAATGTAGCATCTCTATGGGGATTGTGGGGAACACCCACAAAAAGAGTCCCTAAGGTATTGAAAAATTTAGAAGTTCTTGGATTTTGTTTGGGTTTTGGAAGGTGAATTTGATTTTTGTCATGATCTATTTGTCATAAATATCTAAAATAGCATCTTTGTGGGGACTATAGGAAACACCCACCGAATGAATCCTGGAGGTGTTAAGAAAAATCAAGGTTTGCGTTCAAAGTGAATTTGAGTTTGGAATTTTCATGGATTTTGGTTTATTCTTAAAATTCAAGGCTTAGGTTTTGACTTGGCTTGACATAAGTCAAAATGAAATGGAAACTTTGGGAAGATTAGCTTTTGTGAAATTTGTTGTTATTATTTTTTATCCAAATACAATTTCAAGATGACAAATATTGCTCAAAATTAGGTTTGACCCAAAATGAATTTGGAGTTTAGATTGGTTTTGGAAAAAAACCTTTTTTTTGTCAAAAGAAATACCCAAAGTGGGTTCACTCCACCGTGGGAAACCATTTTTTTTTTGTTTTCGGTAAAATACCCGAAGTGGGTCCACCATGTGTTATGAGGATTTGAATGATCACATATGAGAGAGTGTAGTGGGTCTCATTGCTCAAAATCGTAGTGATTGTGGATGGAGGAGGTAGTATCCATGTGAATTTGGCCATGGCATGGACCCCAGTACTAAAACAGCTTGTGTCCATGGGAAAGAGAGTGAAACATCAATGACAGTGGTCAAAGCTCTAGTGGCCATGTGGACCCAAAGGAGTAAGCTACGCAGTAGTAAACGGAAGGCAGGCCGTGGACCCTATTGCTTCAAATGTAGCGGCCATGAGCTTAGGCAAAACAAGTGACTTATAAAGCCTTTGTTCTTTTTTTTTTTTTCCCTACTCTGTACATTCCAAACTTCCAAACTTGAGACCGTGAATCAAAGAACCACTAGGCAACGTTTGACCCTGACTTCCAGAAAAAAAAAATTTTCTGAACTTCCTATTCTTCTACTTCATTAATACAATGGCCGATGAGTTTTCTACCCTTTGTTTTCTGTGAGGAGTTCTGTAATGGCAGAACCCACTACTTGGAGCTTTCATGCTTCTTGTTTGATTTTCTTTTCATGTTTCAACTGATGCAGAGCATGTTCCTCACACACCAGTGCACCTACTCCACGAATTTACATTGGAACAGATCCACAATTTTCAGGAATATCCATGATTTTTCGGGGTTCTGTTCATGGCGAGTTCTGATCGTGGCGAGTGGAATTAGGGCTCGACCTTTCCTCTCTGTTTTTTTTTAATGTAAAGCGGATGGTATTCAGATTTCTGTTTTGGTGTGGTGTGCTTAACTCAGAATTGGAATCTTGAGGATTTCTCTGAGCTGGGCAATGTCGAAGTAGACCTCTAGCCACAATCCGTGGGAGGTTCACGATCGCAACCAATCTCGACTGTTTGCTTTTTTTTTCTTCTTTTTTTTTATTTTTTGTTGCTTTAGATGTTCATTTGGAGTCTGACATTCTTGGTTGCAAAATTGTTCTTCGAATGCCATTTCATGCTCATGAGAAGATCAAGAAGTAAAACCCCTAGAACTTCACCTCACTCAAGCACTATGTCACGCCCTGAACTTGAGAATTGGGGATTAAGGTGGATCCTGAGGTATGGCACATGTAACCCATAGCAATCCGTGCTATGTCAATACATGAACAAGTCGCTATAAGGGAGATTCCACAGATACGTGTGAGGAAGATCCATATACATATAACAATCATTTACTTAATTTAAGCGGAAACCTGGAGAATTCTCATTTAATCATATGGGCATTAATAAAGCCATAATCATTCGTTAATATGAACCACATTCATACATAAAATTAATCTAAAGTCCATTAGTTAAGCCATCCACATGCATACAGTACTAAGTAACATAAATATGTCTATCATCATGAAAGTCATGTCCCTCAAATAGGGACTCCAAAATATAATAGTATGACTACAACCAAGCATGGTAATGTTCTAAATAAACCCCATCCATTGAACCCCATGATGCACTACGTAGGATGATTAATAGAAGACGTCATCCTCATTTCACTCGTCTACACCCCAAGGTACCGTTAAGGTTCCTTCCGAGGGCACATCAATTGCCGGATTGGCATTAGGTTCTATACTTCTAACACCAAGGGTAGCACTATTAACACAATGATTATACAACTATAAGAATGCATAAGACTATCATGACGTATCAATTGAATTAGAAAACATGTTGATTAAAAGAGAGCAATAGTCGGAAGTTGGGCATATTGTGCATGGATAAGCATGAATAAGGGAATATAGATAGAAAGATAATCATTTACTAATGGCATCCACATGGCTATCTTCTCTCTAAAATGAGAGAATATCATATAGTAGAAAATCACTAACAGTCAGGCCAAGACTATCTAACTGCCCTAAGAGCGTCAATCAACTCTTCGTACAACTACTGCGGTAGGTAACATATGTAATACCCTCATTTGGTCCCTCGAACCTCCCATGTGTACAAGCTAAGTGGTACTAATTCAAAGGTCTTATGTTCGATTAAAATTCATATATCCACACTTATTATACTAATGATCTATCTATTCTTATACAAAAACATATAACAGTCTTGAGATTGTGTTCATTTATAAAATCAGAATTAAATGAAGTGACTGTTATTCAAACAATGCATACTTAAATAAGCTATTAGAGCTCGAACCCTTTTCATCTCTAATTCCCCTATCTTAGGTCACAAACTCACGTTCAGGAGAAGCTCTGTCTCCGATTTTGCCTCAAGTTCACTGAAAGAATGTGTACATGAGTAAATCATGTTAAGGGCAGGGGTTACTTAAACAATATGAATGCATTTGCATTGAGTGGTTAGCAAAGATATTTACTAACCAACCCATTGCTAGATAAATTCTTAATGGTGCTTTTGTAGTGAAATATTGGGATGATGATGCTTGAGACTTTTTGGATACAGGGCTTGATGGACTTTAAAATTGAGGGATATTTGAAGAGGAAGTTACTCCCCAATGCTCAAGATAATTGCCACAGGCTTTTCTAGATAAAGGCGTAGTATTCATAATTGTAGAAACATTATTAGTGGGGGACTAAAGAAAGGGTCTCATCTGTCAAGGTCTCATTTTATGATTTTCTTTTGTCCTTGTAAAAACTCTCGAGATAAAAAATCAGGAAGAGAGTTATTTTTTCCAGTAATAGACTCGATGTCAAAATCAAAAATAGCTAATAAAGCTTGTCAACGAGCAAAGATTTGCTTAGTAGCAAGATTTTTGACATCTTTTTCTAAAATTTCTTTAGCAGATTTACAATCTGTTTTTAATAAAAGTTTTTTATTTAATAAATCACTTTGAAACTTCATTATATTGTTTACAATGGATAAAATTTCCTTTTTAATGGTTGAGTAACTCTGTTGAGTGGAATTCCATGTCCCAAAACTGAAGCGAAGAATTTCTTCCTTTCTAAGGATATTTCTTTGTAGAAGGATTCCTCCAAAACCTATTTCAAATGCATCAGTTTGAACTATTTTTAATAATTCTAGATGAGGTGTAGTTAAACAATGTAAATTTTGAACTTTTTGTTTAATACTTTGCGTAGCTTTTGTATGGGCAGATGACCATTCCACTGGAATTTTTGTCAAACACATTTACAAGATTTTTCTCTCTTTAGCAAGATCTTTATAAAAGTCTGAAACATAATTAAGACAACCAAGAAAACGTTGCAATTGATCTTTATTAAGGATTTCATCAGGAAATTGAGAAGCAAATTTAATAACTCTTTGGACTAGAGAAATAGTTCCTTTCTTTATTATGAAGCCAAGAAACTGAATTTCTGTTTGGAATAGTTTCATTTTCTTTTGGGATAAAACAAGTTCCATTCTTGATAATGACTTTTTTGAAAATATTTAAATGTTTCCAATGGTTACAAATGGATTTTGAAAACACAAGAATATCATCTATATAAATGAGTATAAAAGCTTGATATTAATTAAAATTTTCATTTATTATTCTTTGAAACTCTGAAGGAGCATTTTTTAAACCAAATGGCATAACATTCCACTTGTAATGTCTAAATGGTACTATAAAAGCAGTTTTATACCTGTCCTCGGGGGTGATTTGAATTTGCCAAAAGCCTGATTTAAGATCAAATTTGGAAATTATAAGGGCACTAGAGAGACGATTAATAAGATTAGATTTATTTGGAACTGGATAGCGTATAGACTTCAAGACTTTATTTAAGGGTTTGTAGTTAATAACAAGATGGGGAATGCCTTGTTCTTGTTCAGGCGCTTTATTTACATAAAATGTTACACAACTCCAAGGGGATTGTAATTTCTGAATGAGCTTTTTAGCAAGAAGATCAATGATCTCTTTATTATATAATTGAACAAGGTCTTTATTCATTTGAGTAGGTCGAGCTTTAGTAGGAATTTGAGCTTCATTAAAGTTATCAATATATAATAGAGAAACAGTGTGATGTTTCCTATGCCAAAAGGCAGAAGGAAGGTCAAAACAATATTCTGTTTCAAGCGTCTTTTGGAATGGACTTAATTCTTTTAAGAATTCTGGTTTGGTTAATTGTTGTTCGATTCTTAAAGAATTCCTGTCTTCTTGAAGATATGCAATTTGTTTTTCTTTGTAAGAAATTTGATTATGAATGAGATTGATATGTTGAATAGGAGATGATTTTAAAAAATCAAAAATTAATTCTTTGTTATCTAGAATAGTTTTTAGGCCAGATGAATCAATTTGAAAAGGCTGTAGAATCTGTAGAAAAGGATTTCTAAAGATAACATCAATGTTTAAATCCTTTCCTAGCAGGAAATTAGTCATTATGCATTTTCCATTTTTACAGACATGGAAATTATTTAATTTATATTTGATATATAGCTTTTTACTTTTAGTTGCTAGGCTGAGTTTGTTTTTAGTTTTTTGATAATATCTTGTTAGGACTAATCCTTCTCTTATTAAATTAACAACTGCAGCACTATCTAGTAAGCAGAGTGCTTTAGCAGAGAATTCTTTAACCTTAATTGTAACTTGAGTTTTCCATTTTTGAAGTGGATTTCTTGTTAAAGAATTTACAAAACCATTTAATTCTTCACCAAATTCTTCATGTTGCTCTAAATTATCATCATTTTCTTGATAAGATTTAAGTGTATGAAATTCAAGAGCTTCAACACATTGTTTGAGATCTGGTAGTTCATTTAAGTTTCATTTTAATTGTTTTATTTCTTACTTTTACTTATAATTTTAATTATTAATCTCTTTATATAGCTCTTGAATAGAAGGTTGAAGAGGAGCTTGTTGGTTTTTTTCCTATCTAAAGCAGTTTTTATACTGAATTATTCAAGTAACTTAGGTGTATTATTTGATATAGAAGCTTTTGCTTTTGGACTTTTATTTCCTTTGTTTATATTCTGTATTCTTTCAAAATATTTGTTTTTTAATTCTTTATCTTTTAGATCTTTGAACATTTCTAACACCATTTCTTTCGGAGCAAAAAGTATATTTAACAATAAAGGGGAAGAAAAGGCAGATTCATACAGAATTTAACTGTTAAGTATGCTGCAATGACAAGAATTTGATGAGTGAGAAGAATATTCTATATCAGAGGAGCTAGATGACTTTGAGGAAGAGGATGAAGATCCTTTTAGAATAGTCATCTAGCTCTGATACCAAATGGGAAGACGGGAAAAACAAAAGGGAAATGAGAGAGAAAATAAGAGTGGAAGCAAGACTGGATACCAAATCTTCCCTTTACAAGGGAAGGCTACAAATATTTATAGCTTTTACATACATAATTTACATTTCATTACAACAGTTTAGATTGGATGTGAATTTCATTTGATGAGCTGGCATAATTCTGGAAAATTCCAAACTTAAAAATGATTTAATTCCGATGTCTGCACTGTGGATGAACATGATCTTCTTTGGGAACTATAGTTAATTAATGGCTAAATGATGATTTTGGTTGTCTTCTTCTGAATAGTGATTAACATGAGAGTAAAGCTTTTTGTCATTTTGTGGAGAAAGGAGCATAATGCTACTTTATGATTGCTTTGTGGAAAATTGAGTGGTCTTCATAAAGCATATTGCTTATTTTTTTTCCTTTTCTTCAAATGGAAATGAATCCTTCATTGTCGCTTTTTGTTTCATCAGCATCATTATCATGATCAGAAGCAAGGTTTTCAAAAGGATCTTCATCCCAAAGATGATGTAGTTGTTGACCAAAGCTTAATGGAGAGCTTTTCAGAATTTTTTCTTTTTTTATCATGTTGTTGTTCTCCATGTTGTTGTTCTTGATAGTGGCTAGCTGAGAAATTCATAATAGATTCAAAATTAAGGCAAGGGTCATTCCAACCATCATTCTCAAATTCTCCATGGAATAACTAAATTAATTCTTCACGAGTTTTGTCTATAATGTCAAAAGATATGTCTTCATAGGTATTGAGGATTTGATTCAAGATTGAATGTCCTGATTTATAAGGATTCTGAATAATGGTTGTTTACTCGGCTAGGTCATCAACAATACAGACTACTGTTCAACCATTGCACCAAACATATCTGTATGTACTTGCGAATTCAAGATGTTCTCTTAAATTGATAAATATTTGATACCGGTCAACAGCTAGAACATAATTTTACAGGCGCTCTAGGCTATATTCAAGCGTAGCACATTCATGAGATTCATACCATTGGAAAGGATAACCAATTGGGATGTGCTCATAATCCTTTGTAATAGCTATGAATTTTTGGCAAAATAAATCTCCTTCTTCATAATTCATGATGGTCCATAATTGGTATGGTTGATAAAATTGGATTTCTGATCTTTCACCCAAAGTGGATGAAACCGTTATGAGTAGTCGTTTTTTAGTAAGGCCAAGGCGACGAAGGGCATGGTGCACGATTGCAGGGAGCTACTGAATTTTTTCAAAATCATCTCTACATAAAAGAATTCTTTGGACTTAGCCTTGCTCAATGTATGAAATGCCAAATTCACTTGATGGAAGGAAAAATTTTAGGAAACCAATTGCCCAGCTTATGTAACAGGCTTTAGACATTAATCGTTTCTTGATCTAACAAAAAAGAGTTTTTTCTCTTATTCTTGCAGCTAAGTCATCTAGAAGAGTTGTTTTAACCTTTTCCAGGAGGTGTATTCTGGGTTTTTTTTCATCCATACAAGTGGATAACAATTCTCTTTGATAGATGTTATGGAACATATGGATTTGGCTTTCCAAATTCTTGATATGATTGGAGATTTGGGATAAAGTTTTCCAGTGTTTCTTTTCTTGTCAGAGAGAATTGCACTCCAATGGGCATTGATAAGTTCTTATGAAGTAACTGAAAATCCTGGATTGAAGAAAAGGCTTGATATTTGTTGGGATGTTGGAATGGCAGAAAAGTTTGATTCCTGGATGAGGGCTTTCCCTTTGTCAGTTGAAGATGCCATTTTATGATGAGGAAAATCCTGAAGACAAATTTGATTAAAACATGGATGACTGCAACCAAGAAAGCATTGCAATTGATCTTTATTAAGAATTTCATCAGGAAATTGAGAAGCAACTTTAATAACTCTTTAGATTGGAGAAATAGTTCCTTTTTTTATTATGAAGCCAAGAAACTGAATTTCTGTTTGAAAAGTTTCACTTCCTTTGGGAAAAAACAAGTCCATTCTTGATAATGACCTTTTTAAAAATATGTAAATGTTTCTAATGGTTACAAATGGATTTTGAAAACACAAGAATATCATCTATATAAATGAGTATAAAAGCTTGATATTAATTAAAATTTTCATTTATTATTCTTTGAAACTCTAAAGGAGCATTTTTTAAACCAAATGGCATAACATTCCACTTGTAATGTCTAAATGGTACTATAAAAGCAGTTTTATACCTGTCCTCGGGGGTGATTTGAATTTGCCAAAAGCCTGATTTAAGATCAAATTTGGAAATTATAAGGGCACTAGAGAGACGATTAATAAGATTAGATTTATTTGGAACTGGATAGCGTATAGACTTCAAGACTTTATTTAAGGGTTTGTAGTTAATAACAAGATGGGGAATGCCTTGTTCTTGTTCAGGCGCTTTATTTACATAAAATGTTACACAACTCCAAGGGGATTGTAATTTCTGAATGAGCTTTTTAGCAAGAAGATCAATGATCTCTTTATTATATAATTGAACAAGGTCTTTATTCATTTGAGTAGGTCGAGCTTTAGTAGGAATTTGAGCTTCATTAAAGTTATCAATATATAATAGAGAAACAGTGTGATGTTTCCTATGCCAAAAGGCAGAAGGAAGGTCAGAACAACATTCTGTTTCAAGCGTCTTTTGGAATTGACTTAATTCTTTTAAGAATTCTGGTTGGTTAATTGTTGTTCGATTCTTAAAGAATTCCTATCGTCTTGAGGATATGCAATTTGTTTTTCTTTGTAAGAAATTTGATTATGAATGAGATTGATATATTGAATAGGAGATAATTTAACAAAATCAAAAATTAATTCTTTGTTATCTAGAATAGTTTTTAGGCCAGATGAATCAATTTGAAAATACTGTGGAATCTGTAGAAAAGGATTTCTAAAGATAACATCAATGTTTAAATCCTTTCCTAGCAGGAAATTAGTCACTATGCATTTTCCATTTTTACAAACATGGAAATTATTTAATTTATATTTGATATATAGCTTTTTACTTGTAGTTGCTAGGCTGAGTTTGTTTTTAGTTTTTTGATAATATCTTGTTAGGACTAATCCTTCTCTTATTAAATTAACAACTGTAGCACTATCTAGTAAGTAAAGTGCTTTAATAGAGAATTCTTTAACCTTAATTGTAACTTGAGTTTTCCATTTTTGAAGTGGATTTCTTGTTAAAGAATTTACAAAACCATTTAATTCTTCACCAAATTCTTCATGTTGTTCTAAATTATCATCATTTTTTTTATAAGATTTAAGTGTATGAAATTCAAGAGTTTCAACACATTGTTTGAAATCAAGTAGTTCATTTAAGTTTTGTTTTAATTGTTTTATTTCTTACTTTTAATTATTAATCTCTTTATATAGGTCTTGAATAGAAGGCTGCAGAGGAGCTTGTTGGTCTCTTATCCTATCTAAAATAGTTTTTATACTGAATTGTTCAAGTAACTTAGATTTATTATTTGATATAGAAGCTTTTGCTTTTGGACTTTTATTTATTTCCTTTGTTTATATTCTATATTTTTTCAAAATATTTATTTTTTAATTCTTCATATTTCAGATCTTTAAACATTTTTAACACCATTTATTCTAGAGCAACAAGTACATTTAAAGATAAAGAGGAAGAAGAGGTAGATTCATATAGAATTTCACTGTCAAATATGTTGCAATGACATGTATCTGATGGGTGAGAAGAATATTCTGTATCGGAGGAGCTAGATGACTCTGAGGAAGAGGATGAAGATCCTTTGAGAATAGTCTTTATTTCTTTTTCTATTTTTACTTTTGTTTTTGGGCAGTCAGGAGCAACATGTCCTTTTTCTTTACAGTTATAACATTGTATTTCCTTTTTCTTGGGAAAAAAGTGGATGGATTGTTTTTTATATAAGTTTTCTTTGATCCTTTATAAGGTCTTTTATGAAAAGATTTCTTATGATATCTTTTAGAGGGAACATTGTATTGTGGAGTTGAAAAATGTTTTGATTTTCTTTTTTGATGGTTTCTTTTTAACTTTTTCTTTTTATTCAAACTTGAAGGGCTAATTAATGGTTCCATGCCAAATTGAAAACAAAAATCACCAAGTTCATACTTGCTTATACATTTTTATTTTCAATTTGATGTTTAAGTTTGATTTCATTGCATAATGAAAATCCAACTTTATTAATCTTTTGAATTAGGTCACCATATATATAGAGTCCATAATTCGAGTTTCCATAGTTTTTTATTTTAATTCTTCTCTAACTTTTTCTACAAAAAATTTTAAGAAGACCTGATATAAATTTTTCTTTCCAAAATTCTGAATTGCTTGCATCAATTATATAAAGTTTTGATAAGAAAACATCTTTATACCAACGGAAATGAAATAATGTTGGACATGTTGAATTGATCAATTGAGTTTTAACTTTTCTTCCACATTCATATAATTACTAATAAAATGTTTAACTATATTGGTAATAAGCATGTGAATAGAATTAGGTATCATTTGGGCTTGAGTATTAATAAAAGGATTTCCTGAGGTATCTCTTTTTACTGCTTGCTGATTAGTTTATCTTTCTATATCAAAAAGATATTTTTCGTACCAACCATGTAATTGTCCAGTAAATCCAAGGACAACTGCATTTACCTCATATCTTTGATCATTACCAACAGTCATGATTTTAGAGGCATAAATCATCATGTGTTGGCATAATTGGAGGATTTGATATTCTGATAAGCCATCTAAATTCCATTCATAGACAGATGAGTTCTCAAAATGAAGACCACTTAGATTAACTTGTCCTTCGAATAGAAGATCAGCTCGAGTTAGTCTTAGATAATAATTTCTTGTTTTTACTGTAGTAACTATTGGTTTTTGTCTTTTAAATATTTTATTAAGTTGTAGAGATTCGTGATTTTGATCATTTTGATTTTCTTCTGTTGTTTTAGACTTTTCTTCTATAGAATCAGATATAGAAAATTTTGAGTCTGAACTAGAAGCATTAGAAGTTGAGGCTAAAACATTTATGGATTTTTCTTCTTTTTTTATCATTACTTTTATCTTGGTTATTTTTCTTTTGAAGTTTTATATTTGTAAAACTATGAGATAATTGATTGATCAATTCATCTAAAAACTTTAAAGGTTTCTTTTTTAGCTTTAGCTCTTTAAGGGCTTCACCTTAAAAACCTAAAGTTTGTGTCTTAATCACCTTTTGAGAAGAAGATGTTTATAGAATTTTAAAATATTTTCAACTTTATTTTCAATTCTGTTAGTTTGTTGACCAATAATATGAAGGTTTATATTTGTATAATTATTTTGTTCTAAAACATGAATTAAATCTGATTTGTAAAAAAAATTAGATTTACCTTTATCTCTTTGTATTTTTGCAACATCTTTTATGGGTACCGCTGAAGTTTCTTTATAAATGATTTAACGTAATGGAGGATGTATAGATTCTTCAGTTCTTTGTGGAGTTGAACTGGTAGAAGCTATAATCCAAGAAGAGCTTAATTTTGTTATCATATTGATAGTTAAATTTTCAGTTTTATATGTTTTCTTCATAGCTAGCTTAAGCCAATCAAAGAAATAAATATTTTTTTGGTTGTCATGCATATATTTATACCATTTTTCATTTAAGAAATCTTTATGTTCTTAAGAAACTTATTTGAAAAAAGTTTTTGATAAAAGATGTAAAAATACATTCTTTTTTAACGTGTCTTTATCAATTTCAAAAAATTCAATAACATTTATATTGAAATAAGATTCTAAAGGATTATAGGTATTAGTTGGAGAAGCAGGATTTATTTGTGTTTGGGGTATAGTTTCTGAGGCTTTATATGAAGGATAAACGAGTATAGTAGGTCTAAGATTTGTATTAATTGGTGTTGAACAGGAAAATCTGGATGGTTCTTTTATAGAAGATCCTACAACTGAAGGAGGATGTGAATTGAGTTTCGAGATGATTGATAAACTGTAAGAGTTCTATCTCTATAATTTGTTTGAAAATTTATTTCAACACTTCCATCTTCATGTTCAATAATCGTTTCAATTTCTTTATTTTCTAAAGATCTTTCTGGTTGAGCATTATCTAGGTGCCATTTACCAGAGAGATGAACATCATTCCATTGTATGAGTTTTGGAATATTAACTTTATTTTTAAAATTGGTTTGGAATAAAGTAGTCATACATTTTGCTTGATTAGAATAGGCGATGCCTGGAACAACAAAATTCATAAGTTTATCATAAACTCTATACATGAGAGCAAGATTTTGATTATGATGATTCATATCAAAACTTTTTCTCTAGATAGCTAAAGTAAGATCTTCATGTGCACCTGGATTTGTAAGAGAAACAAAGAAATTTGGGAAACAATTGAATAAAGTAGGGCCATTAGACAAACTTGATTCAACCATTCCAAGTAATGAGTCACTGAATTTTTTATATCTTGTATCTTGAACATAGATAAGAGTTTTTGTTCTAAGTCCAAGTCTCGTTATCGGCTTGAGAGCAACTTGTACCAGTCTAAAATGAATACAATTATATATTTTAGCATACTCTTTTATTTTATGGGTTTTTATTAAAGAAAGATTCTGAATATCACCTATGATAGATTCAGTTCTTTCTATGGTTTTTTCTTTACAACTTGATTTTAATTGAAAACTTTCAACTTTATAAACTTCATTTTATTTACTGTCGAGATTGTCCAGTCATAAATAACTTGATCTAAATCATCATAATTAATTTCTTCACTATTTTTTATAGACATTGAAGATAAGATATTTGATGATAAGGAAGAAGAAAGTACAAACTTCTTAATAAACTTAGCCAGAATTTGTATTATAGAGTTATTTTAATCAATACCACCACGAGTATCTAAGGAAATAAAGGATTTACACACGAAAAAAATGCCTTTAACTCCTTCACACGGTTAACAACAGTGACAACAATAGCTACCTCAAATTCACTCCAGGCAAAATATGATTAAAATTTTTCAATAATGACAAATGCACAACCAAGTATTAAGATTTTTGATGTTCTTAGTTCTAAGTTAGCAAACCATTATTTAGAATGAAAATAGATAACAAGGTTAAACGAAGAAATACTTAAACACAACTTTATTTTACCAAAGTACATGATTACAAATTTGATATCAACTTGTCTTTGATACCAAATGGGAAGAGCAGGGGTGGATCGAGAAATTACAAGGAAAACTAGAGGAGGATGAGAGGATAGCAGAAGCAAGATAGGAATCTATTCTAGCTCTTGATTCTTTACAAGGGAAGGCTTTACTTATTTATAGCCTTTACAAGCATCATTTACATTTCATTACAAATGAATTTAGACTGGATATGAATTTCATTTGATGAGCTAGCACAATTCTGGATAATTCCGAACTTGAAAATGGTTTAATTCCGATGTCCATACTGTGGATGAGCATTATCTTCTTTGGCAACTGTAGTTGACTGATGGCTGAATGATAATTTTGCTTGTCTTCTTCTAAATACGATAAATATAAAAGAATAATCTTTTTTGTCTTTTTGTGGAGAAGTGAGCATAATACTACTTTATGATTGCTTTGTGGAAAATTAAGTGGTCTTCATAAAACATATGACTTTATTTCTTTCCTTTTCTTCAAATGGAAATGAATCCTTCATTATTACTTTTTGTTTCATCGGCATCATTATCATGTTTAGAAGCAAGGTTTTCAAAAGGATTTTCATCCCAAAGATGATGTAGTTGTTGACCAAATCTTAATGGAGAGCTTTCAAAAGACCTTTCTTTCTGAATTTGTTCCATAATTTCTTTTTGAATATCTTTTTTGAGTTGAAGTAAGTCCACTACTGCAAAAAGAGCAGAAGGAGCAATTGAACAAGAACGCTTTGGTTTTTCAATATCACTCACTGGATAAATCCTTTCTTTTTCTTTGTTTGGAGTTCTCATAACTTCAAAAAATGATGGCTTTATAGCTTGATGGATGGAATTTTGCTAAAGTACTGCAGTATAATCAAATTGCTGCCAGAACTTGATATAAATCATTCGACATAAAACTGGAGGGCTAAAATCCATCTCTTTATAAGAATTCCATTTCAAAATCCATGGAATATCATGATTGTGATAAAAATGCATGGTAACATAAGGTTTAGTTGCAAGCTATAGGTGTTGACAAAGGGTTTTTTCTTCATTTTTGAGAGAGGCTTTAAAGGATGCAAAATAGGTTTCATAAATAGGAAGAAGTGTTGAGGAAGGATATCTTCATAAGCACCAAAAGGAATCCCAAATTGTGTGAAGAACTACATGGGGATTTTGTCATGGAGATTTGATTTGAATATGATAAACCAGGAATGTTGGAATAATGGGTTTTGATAATAAAAGATTATTTCCCAAGCAGAGATATAGTCATAATAATTAAAAATGAGTTCTGAATCAATCCTTTGAGGCATATAAAGTGGTCTTCCCCAATCTTCTGCAGAGAGAACATGCAGAACTTGAGTTTTGAGTATTGAATAACAGTGTTGGTTGGTAAAGCATTTAGGTATGCAATTTTTTACCCATTTGTATGATCAATAGTGCAGCTCTTTGTTCAAATAAGAATTTGTTCATAAACTTTATAGTCAAGAGGTTGGATATACAAATGTTCTAGAGAAAAAAGGGTTTTGATAAGATGTTCAATTCCTATGGTAAAAGCCTACTCTGGAAAATAGAAAGTCCAGTATTGAGAATTTCGATAAGAGGAATGCCTATAAGCCTCCAATTTTACTATGGGTGTCATGTAAAAATTTCAGTCAAAGCCTTTTTTTTTTTTTCCTTCTTTACACGTGTGTGAATGGTGGGGATTGAATATCCCACACCATCCTTTTGTTAAGGTGAAAATCTCTCATTCTATTAAAGCCTATTGCCAAAAAACTTCCAAGAAAAATATTTCTTACAAGGGATCATTTGTTTCATGGAATTGAATTCTTTGGAATTCTAAAAAAATTATTCATAAAACTAGATAAAACCTAAGAAACACTGGGCATATGTGGCTATCAAATAATCTTTAGATCCATCCAAATTGAATTCACAACCATCAATAATAAATCACATTTTAGGAAAGCTAGCTTGAACCTACTTTTGCTCCTTATGTCCTTCATCCTTCTTATCTTCAATTTGAATTTTTCAAAGCTAATTATCCTTTCTTGAGAACCATTCTACAATGAATTCCTAGGAATATATTTTCCATTTGCAAATGCTATGGGTAACATAACTAGCCAGTACTGGGAGTGACCTAATGAGTTGCTAGGCCAAGACTTTGTGCTCTTCATAATCGTCTCTTTAATGAAAATCCTCTTTACAATTAAAAAAAAGTTTTAGGAAAAAAAACAAAGAAAAAGAAAAAAATTAAGCAACTTCCAATAAATCTTTACATTTTATATGTATCTAACTCTGATTGGATTTTTTGATGATAAGGAATCTGCCAAGCGTCTTAATAATCGATCATTGCACCATAACTACATGGACTTGTGATTGGTCTAAGTTGTCCAACTTACTTTTAACACAGCTAAGGAAATAATTTTGAGTGTGTTGAATTTATTGGTTAGAGCGCTGATGATATAATAAAAGAATCAAAGAAAACAAAATATAATGATGAAATAATTAAATAGTTGTTGTAATAGTAAAGGGAGAAACAAAGAGAAAAATCTTATTGAGAGAGATGTATATATAATAAGAGGGAGAAGGATCTTATTTATAGAGTAATATTGCTTTCTCCCTAAGTAACCTAACATGGCTGGACTCTAATCCTAATGCTTTTTTTATCTCATGTGGGTCTCAATGTGGGCATCCACCTATAATAATACATGTTATAACATTCCCCCTTGGATGATCAACATTCAATGATAGTTACCTCATTAAAACCTTGTAATGGAAAAACCAAGTGAGACAAAAACCAGAGTGAAGGAAAAATAGTACAACATTCTTCAGGATCATTGAACTAGTGTTGGACGTGCATAATACTACCTTGTTAAAACCTTAACTAGGAAAATCCAGTGGGAAAAAAGCCTAGAAAAAGAAAAAGAGTACAGCGCACATATGTTCTTAGTAACATACTTCAAGATGCTTACCTCTAATTAGTTATTCTCCCTGATGATGATAACCTTTACATTATTTGATGATAGACTCGGTGCATGCCAATTTATGTACAAGCTTCTACAATGTTGATTTTGGTCATGACTTGGTAAACAAATTGGCCGGGTTGTTGCTTAAACAAACTTGCTTGACTTCATTCTCATTGTTCTTCTGAAGCTCATGTGTGAAGAAAAACTTTGGTGCAATGTGCTTCGTTTTGTCACCTTTAATATATCCTTCTTTAATTTGTTGAATATATGCCTTATTGTCTTCGTAGATAATGCTTAAGGTACCTGTACTAAGAAACAATTGACAAAAACTATAAATATGCTGAATCAAAGATTTTAGCTACACACATTCCCCACTGGCTTCATAGAAGGTTAAATTCTCAGCATGGTTAAAAGAAATACTCACTAAAGTCTATTTAGTAAAATGCCAAGAAATGGCAGCATTACTACTAAGAAATACATAACCTGTCTGTGATCGACCCTTATGAGGATCAGAAAGATATCTTAAATCTACATATCCTACAAAGTTTAAATCTTTACAACCATAAGACTAAAACAGACATAAATATCATAGGATTTATTTGATACCAATCCAGTGCCTTTGTGTTGGTGCAAAACTATATATATAGCAATCATATTTATAAAGAATGAAATATCCCATTAGAAGTTTTGTCAATCTACAGGCTGAGACAAAATTCTCCTATAAATAGTCAATAGCTTTCGAGAGCTCTTCTGGAGTCTTGATTAGATTTATGTCATATATATAAACTTCTACTATTGTGAATCCTTTTAAGGTTTTATAAAGATACATGGGCAATTGGGATTGTTTTCATACCATTCCTTAGATAAATATTCACTAAGACGATTTACCATATTCTTCTAAAATACTTCAGACCATATAATAAACACCTTAATTATATTAATTACATACTCTTTGACTTTACTTTAAGTAAAGCAAATCCTTCTACAATTTTCATATATGTGTCTGTGAATGTTTTCAATCCCAGGTTTTTGCAAGCACCACAAGTCTTGCCTTATATCTAATAATTTCATTCATTTTCCTTACAAACACCCATTTTTAACCTCAGGGTTCATAACTTTTGGGATTTGTACTATAGATTCAAATATACCGAGTCTATTGAGAGGCTCAAGCTCTTTTTTAATAGCACTTTTCCATTTTAGCCAATTTTTTCTTTATAGACATTCATTTATAGAGTGTAAATCTATTTCCTAATCATCATCCTCATTTTTCCTTTAATATTTGTGTAGCTACCGCATATGCAATTACATCATCAATGACAATTTTCTTTCTATCCCATCTCTCTCTTGAATAATTGTAAAGTATAGAGATCTCTTCATTATTGGGTACCTTTGCCTCTTTGGGGCTTCCAGAGTCTCTTCTGGGACATTAACTTTTTCAGGAATTTTGGAGAGAGTTGATTTTGTCAAAACCTTTTTGAGAGTATACCTCTTCTGGAGTATGATTGGGATCTGATTGCCCATTTCTCATTCTTCAAGGAGCTGAGTCCTCGGAACCTATAGGTCTTCCATGCTTTTGGCGTAGAACAAATTCATTTGCTGCTATATTTGGATTTTTGTCCTACGAGGACATTAATTCGTACTTGTACTACATGGACATTAATTCATGCAGGTATGTTTATAACCGGTATATGTGACCTTGTCACTTTTGCTGCATTATTAAAAGTATTAGAGAATTCATTGGTAATTAAGTGCACAATTCTCCATACTTCACTCCCACATTATGAAGTACGTAGATCTAGATGAGACATAGTGGGAGTATTCTACGTTAATTCTTGTCATTCTTCAAGAATGGGTTGTTCTACAGGAACAAGGCGTTTTTCAGAAGCACTCTTATATCCCCCTAATGGCGAAAAGACTATCTCATCAAGATGACAATAGGCAAAACGAGCAGTGAATACATCTCTTATTATTGGTTCTAGATATCTAATAATTGGGGGTGAATCATAACCAACATAGATTCTCAATCTATGTTGTGGGTTCATGCAAATCACAAACCTATGATATCGGCCTTATATACTTAATAGGATGCTTGGAGAGGTATACCCTAAGTTTAATAATTTGTGCTAACAGGTAGGCAAGAGCTAAAAAATAGGCAAACATTTAAACAACAGGTGAAGGTATTAATCAAAACTATAGAATATCTAAAAAAGTCCACTAAGGGATTTTATGAGTTTACAAATGTTATCTTGTTTCTTTTGTAGAAAGGATGGTCAATTGATGGTATTCTAAGGAGTGCCCAAAAAAGTTATCAATAATTTGCTTTAACATAGTAGCCTTAAGGTAACCTAACCTATCATGCCAAAGCATTAAAGCCTTAGGATCACTAAGCCACAAGGTTATTTTAAGTTCTAGTTTGACTTTGTCATTTTGCTCATAATCGAATGTGATTCGATATTAGAAATTTCTCTTGTAATATAGCCCTCAGGTCTGAGGAGAATGCACTTAATTAGTTGTTCTAGTATTAGCTTCTAGTTGTCGGTACTAGTAATGATGTACAAATATTCTATGTCACATTCACTTCTAGTTTCTATATTTGGTACTCATTCATCCTGCTGTCCTTGAAGCAAAGCAAGTTTTTTTGGAATCTGCTAAAAAATAATACATCCTTAATGCATATGTAGGTACCATTTGGTAACATTATATAAACTCTTTTGGAGCATTCAAATATTTGTACAAATCCAACTATGATGGTGTAACACCCCGACCCGATTTGATCTGGATTAGCTGCTAATTCTTGATGATTTGGTTGCTAATGGTGTTTTGTTCTTGTGTTTGTTTGGTTTCAGGTTCTGGATAGGTAGTTGGGTTGAGTTTGACCTGGTTCAGGTAGACATAAGCCCTTTTTCGTAATATTGCATTTTGTGTGATGTCGTCATTCATGCATCATCTTGGCTTCTACATATGTCTTTTGTTATGCTTGTTGATGTCCGTCCAAACAGGTTATTTGGTTTCGTTAGACCCGCAATTGACTCGAACTGGAAGTAATTGGAACAATTGGACTTCCTTGAAATTAGCCTTATCTTTATCCTTTATAAGCCACTGACTCTCTCTCTCCTTCTCAGTTCTGCTCTGTCTCTCTCTCTGTCTCTCGAGTCTTCTTCTCCTCCTCGTTCTTCCTTGTTTCTGTCGATCAAGTCAGGGAGAGCATCGGTGCATGTCTTCGTTTGAGCATCATTCGCGTGTTTCAAGGTGAGTTGGAGTTCTTGCAGTATTTCTTTTCTTCCTTCTTCTTCCTCTTGTTCTCATTATCGATGGGTATGGCTCCTCACGGTTCTTGTTTTCTTCTTTCTTTGCATGCATGGTGATTAGGAGCTTGTTGATAGTGTGGTTGAGCCCAAGGACAACAAGATCGTGTGTTAGACTCCATTTGAGGCAAGTATAAGCATAACTTGGCTAAACCATGTGGGTATGTGTTTGATTAAGCTTAAGTAAGGTATTCTTGAGTATGCATGTTGTTTACAGCCCATCTTGTGTTGATTCCCCTCTATTTCATGTGATTTCGTCAGTTTGTACAGAGTTCAGTGATTCTGTAATCAGTTCAGAAACTGCTTCGTGTGTCTTACGGCTAAGCCGTAACTCACCTTCGGCTTAAAGTCCAGAGAGGGAAAATCCCAGTTTTCTTCTACGGCCAGGACACGGCTAAGCCGTATATTGTCTTACGGCTAAGCCGTAGCTCAGCCGTGACCCAGCCGTAGATCATTACAGGGTGCCTTCTTCTGAATGAACTTAAAGCAAGAAATTGGACAGACCTTCTACGGCCAAGCCACGGCTAAGCCGTAGAACAACACAGCTAAGCCGTAGAACAGAATACGGGTGAACCGTAACTGCGGATGAACAGGAAAGGGAACCGCGGTGGAGCCGCAGTGCATGTTACGGCTACGCCGTAAGATGCCTACGGCTAAGCCGTATGTTCACCTACGGCTAAGCCATGCCACCCCTGAGACATGAATGAAATGATAGGATTAAGAAAGAGACTGATATGGCCTTCATGATAGAATGTAGATCACCTAGACTTGTCCAATGGTATGAGTGTATGACATGAATGATCTCAAGGGCTGCGAATCATTCATGCACGTTATCCAGTTGTTTAGCACCTCCCCATGGGTGTTGGTTTAAGGGACTTCGGTGCACATTCCAGATACACTGCAACACTAGACAATGGTGCGTCGGATAACTTAAAACTACATCATCATGCACGGTTAGAAACACTGGATCATTAGAATAGGATTGGCTAGTAACAGATCGTGATTCCTACAAGAACATCTGATTGCATGGCATATTGACCCCGGTTCTTGTCCTCTTATTCGCGTTCTATGCTGGGGCACACGATTGGATATTTCTAGCTCTGTCCATGGTCAATCCCGGGTGGAACAGCGGTCTTGCATGTTCTATCTTACTATTTGATATACATGAGTTGAGATGCCTTTACTTCGTTATCATCCATTATCTTGTTGGTTTGATCTGTTCACTTGGATATGGTTGTTGATATATGCTTAACAAGACATGCACGTTACATTCTGATAAGATACATGTTCAGCTATGCACGTTATGATATGCACGTTATGATAAGCACGTTATGATATGCATGTTCTTATATTGATTGACTCGATATGGTCCGGCACTACTGAGCCTCAGCCTTAGGATCCCGACGGGGTGAATTTGGTGTAGTTTCATGGCCTTGCTGCAGTAAGGAAACGTCTTGGGGAATCCGGACCCCAGGAAACCGAGACCCATCTGGCCCATGGTGTTCTTTGCACGATACAAGATCCCTTTTTGGGAGCATATGGCGTACGTAGTAGCCAACTAGTATGTACATGTTATGTTACTTACATTGATTCACAGAGCATATGTTAATTTGAATGCACAACTGCCTAGAGCACTACATTGATATGGTATGATTATTTATGTCTTTTATTCTGTTAGAGACCACACGTGTTAACTTGTTACTGTTTATACTTTGCTGAATCGTTGTATTCATGAGTTGTCCTTGGTGTTGCAGGCTCAGGTACCCTCGACCGTGTTCTTGTCGGTCGTCAGTTTGCTTGGGAGACTCCAGCTGTCTCTTCAGGTTCGCGGAGTGGGTGTTATCCCTCCATCAGAGCGCGACTGTTCTCTGCATGCATGCATATTGTTTTCCTTTCATGTCATTGATTGTACTCATGTTCTATACATTGTGATTGGATCCAGATTTGTATGTTCCGACCTTTATGTCAACCTTTGGGTATTATTTCCTTGTTCTTGTGTGCCTCGTGTTTCATGTTGATATTTGTAGCTTCCGCATACTTGTTTTGCACGTGTGTTTCCCTTGTGCGTGTGCATCTAGACCGGGTCTAAGTGCATATGCACGGGAGTGCGTGTGTTGCTGGTTAAGTTTTTGCTAACCCTCGAACTCCTGGGCTCGGGTTGTGACATACGTATAGTATGGTATCAAAGCATTGTCGCTCTAGTGAGTCAGCATGTAGGCATGTAGGCACGTGGTGAGTAAACGTGATGCTAACAGTTGGTCTTCAGTGCCAATTTGTTGGTAGGGTTGGTTGGTATGTGTTCTTCTTGTCTCTTTACAGGTGTTTCTTTTGCAGGTGTTTACTCAGTGTTTGTTAAGACCAGACGGACGGTACCTACACGTGGTGTTAGAGCTCATGGCAACGGACGATTTTCAGGAGCCTTATATTGATGTTCTCCGTTGGGAGTTAGGGCACCGCAGAAGCATTCCTTTTGTTGCCCGGACAACGGCATTGGTGGATCTACTGCAAGAAGCGGAACTGTCCCGAGACCGGTACACGTTAGAAGAGAGCATCCAGCATCTTCTCCCAGACGCTTATATGATTGTGCGCAGACGACGGCGACTCCTGCTGTATGCATTCAGAGTACGAGAGTTCCTCAGGACGCATTTCGGCTTTCCCTACACTGTTTGGACGGACAGCAATTACGTGATTTTCGAGGTGTATTTCCATGCTAGTATAGAAGCCTTGCTCGCGCAGCGTGATGAGTACGTCAACATGCTTCATGGAGTGGCTGTGTGGTCTGTGCTTCAGCGAGGGCCTCGTGCCTTCATCGCACCCTATTAGAGGCGACTCTTTTTCGTGCTTGAGGGACTGGCTATCCTTGTTCTCTGGTGTTTTGGGTCTCCTCCTTTTGTGCTAGTTAGTAGGGTAGGAGTCGGAGAGATCTTCCATTTTGAGTTTTGTGTTGTATCAACCCTTGACTTTGTATCGTCTCAGTGCATCTATCTTGTTGTTTCTTACTCTCATTCCGTATGGATATCGAGATTTTGGTCCTCCTTAGCTGGTGTGGAGGTTGCTAGTGTGGTCGGTAATTCTTTGACGGTGTGATCTTGTTTGGGCAGTGTAGTCATAGCCCAACTGGTGTTAGGAGTTTGATCCGTTCTTTTAGTGGGGGAGTTGTTCCTCTCCACTTAGTCCGAGTTCCATGGATACGAACTGGTATTTCTGGTTTTGTTGTATCTCCGCCCTGGTTTCGTTGTACCTCCGAGAAATGGCTAATTTGGCTTAGTTGTTGTCCTTGAGGGGAGCTCGTAGTTCCCAATTGTAGTTGTGTTGGTGAGATGCAGTTGTTTCCTCATAGGCTTTAGGGTGTATCGACTTGTTGTCGAGTTGTTGTGTTGTTGTGCCGTGTCACCCTTCGAGTGGTAGACTGCCGATGATTGTTTTCTTTTCCGCTCTTACTTGTTTGTTCTTCCTTCTTTCTTCCCATCGATTTAGTGTTGAGCCATTCTGGTACACTAGCTGGTAACCATCGAGAAGTCTTCTTGGGTTCACTCCATTGTTTTGTATTGGGTCTGGTTTACTTCTTTCCTGTTCGTGCCTGTGACTAGGTGACCGATGTCAGAGTTTTTCTCTCTGTTCGCTTACCCCTCCGTTTCCTTGCTTGGTTATTCGGATGTTTTGTGGAATGTTACTTCTTTTCCGATGTCACTGCTTGACTGTTTACTTTCGCTTTTCGCCTAAAAATGCTTCTCGTGGGATCTTGTTTCCTCGCCATTGGAGACGGATCGTTGAAGTCCCAGTCATCTCATGCAGTCGTGAATCCCCTCCGAGTTTTTCTGAGTTTAACCATCCTTGGTGTTCTCCAGGTAATTTTGATCTCATTCATCGAACCCCTGTGACCATTCTCTGACTTGTAGAAACCTTTGATGATTGTTTGAATGCCATATTCGTTTCATTGTTTACCCTTGTCACTGTTCGACCTTCTTCTAGTTTTTCGCCACCTTGTTCTGTTTGGAGGGTAATCTTTTCCCTCCTTTCCTTGTCTGTGGACGCATTCTCTGGATTGTTGTCGACCGTCGATGTCACCATTCTTGGAGAGTCACAGTTTTGTTTTTCTTGTATCACTGTACCAGTCCTGTTATACTCGTTACTCTATCCTTTCTTTCTTGTTTCCTTTCTTTGGATCATGCATTTACTCCTTGTCTTTCCTATCTAGCTGTTTTGTTTGGTTGTTTCCTCGCCGCTTGACCCCCCTGTCTTCTTATTATCTGTTCATGATGCAGGATGTTGAGAGGACCATGTTAGTGGAATTCTTTCTTCGTGGACTTTTGCTAGTGAGCTGGAAGTGACGTGAGTACCAGGTTTAGTTCTTCGGAAGATGAGTGATGTTTTCGCTTGACAAGAGTTTGCCAACTTTCCTGGCGGCGTGAGCGGACGGATGATCAATCAGTGTTGACGAAGCGATCTGGTAGGCTAGTGCGTACGGAGTGCTGCTTTGGTCATGATCCAGCGTCGCTTCACGTTGGGTTTCCTGCCCAGAGTCGCGTGGCGAGAAGACGTCAGAGTGAGAAGGGCTTTGCTGTGGATCGAGGAAGGTTATCAGTCGTCATGTCAGCTCTTCGAGGAACAGTGCATGCTTGAAGCCGCGTACGTGACCTTCTTCCGTTATTCGGAGTGCTGAGATGCTGTTTCGCCAAATGCCTTCGCAGTTGCTCGTTGCTTCTTCAGTCAGTACGAATTGCCAGCTTCGTGCAAGTAGACAGACGGATAAGTTGAGTGGATGTTTGAGACAGATTTGCGCAGATCGCTCAGTATAGACAAGGAAGCCCTGTAGACTCGCGGATGGCTGTGGAAATTGCTGATGCGAAGATTGAGTTTCGGAAGACTCGCTGATGCAGAGTACGATCTTTCTTGCCAAGAAGACAAGTTAGCTCCGAGACCTGTTGCGCCATTCGAGCTTGAGCCTAGCTTCAGGGAGTTGGCGTGCAGTTTGGGTTCTTCCGTGATGTTTTCTAGAAGACATGCTGTAGTCAATGTCGAGATACGTCATCGATGTGTTCGGAACTTTCTCCTGCATGTTCGTTGCGACGATGTACGTGTGTTTGGTCAGGACGTTTTGCGAAGTGACTCCTTCAGCACATGGGAACTTGAGAAGCCGCCATGCCTATCAGAGTTAGTCGAGAGAGCGAGCATTCTGGAGACGCAGTTGTTCGGCGGGTTGTACCTGCAAATGTGTGTCCATTCCGAGGACGGAATGTGTCTTTAGTGGGGGAGGATGTAACACCCCGACCCGATTTGATCTGGATTAGCTGCTAATTCTTGATGATTTGGTTGCTAATGGTGTTTTGTTCTTGTGTTTGTTTGGTTTCAGGTTCTGGATAGGTAGTTGGGTTGAGTTTGACCTGGTTCAGGTAGACATAAGCCCTTTTTCGTAATATTGCATTTTGTGTGATGTCGTCATTCATGCATCATCTTGGCTTCTACATATGTCTTTTGTTATGCTTGTTGATGTCCGTCCAAACAGGTTATTTGGTTTCGTTAGACCCGCAATTGACTCGAACTGGAAGTAATTGGAACAATTGGACTTCCTTGAAATTAGCCTTATCTTTATCCTTTATAAGCCACTGACTCTCTCTCTCCTTCTCAGTTCTGCTCTGTCTCTCTCTCTGTCTCTCGAGTCTTCTTCTCCTCCTCGTTCTTCCTTGTTTCTGTCGATCAAGTCAGGGAGAGCATCGGTGCATGTCTTCGTTTGAGCATCATTCGCGTGTTTCAAGGTGAGTTGGAGTTCTTGCAGTATTTCTTTTCTTCCTTCTTCTTCCTCTTGTTCTCATTATCGATGGGTATGGCTCCTCACGGTTCTTGTTTTCTTCTTTCTTTGCATGCATGGTGATTAGGAGCTTGTTGATAGTGTGGTTGAGCCCAAGGACAACAAGATCGTGTGTTAGACTCCATTTGAGGCAAGTATAAGCATAACTTGGCTAAACCATGTGGGTATGTGTTTGATTAAGCTTAAGTAAGGTATTCTTGAGTATGCATGTTGTTTACAGCCCATCTTGTGTTGATTCCCCTCTATTTCATGTGATTTCGTCAGTTTGTACAGAGTTCAGTGATTCTGTAATCAGTTCAGAAACTGCTTCGTGTGTCTTACGGCTAAGCCGTAACTCACCTTCGGCTTAAAGTCCAGAGAGGGAAAATCCCAGTTTTCTTCTACGGCCAGGACACGGCTAAGCCGTATATTGTCTTACGGCTAAGCCGTAGCTCAGCCGTGACCCAGCCGTAGATCATTACAGGGTGCCTTCTTCTGAATGAACTTAAAGCAAGAAATTGGACAGACCTTCTACGGCCAAGCCACGGCTAAGCCGTAGAACAACACAGCTAAGCCGTAGAACAGAATACGGGTGAACCGTAACTGCGGATGAACAGGAAAGGGAACCGCGGTGGAGCCGCAGTGCATGTTACGGCTACGCCGTAAGATGCCTACGGCTAAGCCGTATGTTCACCTACGGCTAAGCCATGCCACCCCTGAGACATGAATGAAATGATAGGATTAAGAAAGAGACTGATATGGCCTTCATGATAGAATGTAGATCACCTAGACTTGTCCAATGGTATGAGTGTATGACATGAATGATCTCGAGGGCTGCGAATCATTCATGCACGTTATCCAGTTGTTTAGCACCTCCCCATGGGTGTTGGTTTAAGGGACTTCGGTGCACATTCCAGATACACTGCAACACTAGACAATGGTGCGTCGGATAACTTAAAACTACATCATCATGCACGGTTAGAAACACTGGATCATTAGAATAGGATTGGCTAGTAACAGATCGTGATTCCTACAAGAACATCTGATTGCATGGCATATTGACCCCGGTTCTTGTCCTCTTATTCGCGTTCTATGCTGGGGCACACGATTGGATATTTCTAGCTCTGTCCATGGTCAATCCCGGGTGGAACAGCGGTCTTGCATGTTCTATCTTACTATTTGATATACATGAGTTGAGATGCCTTTACTTCGTTATCATCCATTATCTTGTTGGTTTGATCTGTTCACTTGGATATGGTTGTTGATATATGCTTAACAAGACATGCACGTTACATTCTGATAAGATACATGTTCAGCTATGCACGTTATGATATGCACGTTATGATAAGCACGTTATGATATGCATGTTCTTATATTGATTGACTCGATATGGTCCGGCACTACTGAGCCTCAGCCTTAGGATCCCGACGGGGTGAATTTGGTGTAGTTTCATGGCCTTGCTGCAGTAAGGAAACGTCTTGGGGAATCCGGACCCCAGGAAACCGAGACCCATCTGGCCCATGGTGTTCTTTGCACGATACAAGATCCCTTTTTGGGAGCATATGGCGTACGTAGTAGCCAACTAGTATGTACATGTTATGTTACTTACATTGATTCACAGAGCATATGTTAATTTGAATGCACAACTGCCTAGAGCACTACATTGATATGGTATGATTATTTATGTCTTTTATTCTGTTAGAGACCACACGTGTTAACTTGTTACTGTTTATACTTTGCTGAATCGTTGTATTCATGAGTTGTCCTTGGTGTTGCAGGCTCAGGTACCCTCGACCGTGTTCTTGTCGGTCGTCAGTTTGCTTGGGAGACTCCAGCTGTCTCTTCAGGTTCGCGGAGTGGGTGTTATCCCTCCATCAGAGCGCGACTGTTCTCTGCATGCATGCATATTGTTTTCCTTTCATGTCATTGATTGTACTCATGTTCTATACATTGTGATTGGATCCAGATTTGTATGTTCCGACCTTTATGTCAACCTTTGGGTATTATTTCCTTGTTCTTGTGTGCCTCGTGTTTCATGTTGATATTTGTAGCTTCCGCATACTTGTTTTGCACGTGTGTTTCCCTTGTGCGTGTGCATCTAGACCGGGTCTAAGTGCATATGCACGGGAGTGCGTGTGTCGCTGGTTAAGTTTTTGCTAACCCTCGAACTCCTGGGCTCGGGTTGTGACAGATGGATACCCAATGTGGATTGAATACCAATTCTGAGAAAAACTCTTGGTTTTTCAGAATTGTGTGTGTTGTGGCACTACTTACCAGACATAAATTATCTCCGGTTCCATAATCCATACCTTAAATAGAATAATAAACTAATATAATTATTCAGTCACATAAAAAATATAAAATTGAAAATAACTAAGCCATTTACCATTCAAAGCAAATATAACATAGAAACTCAAGATAAGGGGGATAAAAGAATAAGCCCCAACATTTAACAAAATACCTAAAAATTGAACTCAATATTCAACCCATAAAAGTAGTTATAGGTCTTCTAAACCATGCTTTGTGCTTCTCCCAATTTCCAAATTAGATGCCTTGTTAATCACCTCTCCTGGGGTGGTTATTTTCATCTCTACTATAGGCCCTATGATATCCATCTCTTCTGGAGGGATTCTGGTTGACTAGTTTGGGATTTATTTTAAGCATTGAGTGGTATGACCTTCTTTTGGTGATCATACTAATCCAACGGGGATACAATGGCCTAGAAAATGAGAGTTTATCATCTTGTTGCCCTCTTTGATGGCATCACCATGCTTTTCTGAATGTGTAGAGATCGATTTAACAATAACAATTATTAAAAAAAATAGAACTTCAGGTTCTAAATATCCAATGAAAAAATATAATGAAGAATTACCCAATTAAAAATTAGAATGTCGGGTTCTCAATTCAAGAATCAGAACTTTTGGTTCTGTTAAGACTTCAAATTTGAGTTAGAACTTTAGTTCTCAACTTATAAATTAGAACTTCTAGTTTTGTTAATGCTTTGGCATGAATCATAACTTTTGATTCCATCAAAACTTTAGGTTTGATTTTATAGATTTTGTATCAATCTATACTACTTTGGATTTTTAAGAATAAAAGCTTCAGGTTTGATTATGAAACATAAATTTACAGGTTGATATTTAAAATCTTAGAACCTTTGGTTTCAAATTAGAATAACTTATGAATCTTCGGGTTCAGATTACAACTTCTAGTTCTAGATTAAAATAATATACAGAACTTCATGTTTGGGTTATTTATTCGATATAAAACTTCTATATCTAAATATCAAGTGGAACTTTGGGTTACGTTTACTCATATAGAATTTCTAATTTTTTTTATAATCCATGATTTGCAATTCTATCATGATCTCCCTTTGATAAAAGAAAATGAATCATTCATTACTCTTTCCCCTAGCTATTCCCACATACACTGGGTTAGTCCTCGCCCCACTCCCAATTAGAATTGGTACCTAGGTATATGGAATTGCCCATCTCTATTGCGAAGTCTAAATATTCATAATAAACTTAGCCTTATAGACCAAATCATAAATAAATAAATGTAGAATTGTTCATCATAAATTCATCAATAAGATTCAACCACATTCAAAATTGATCATAATTAACAATAGTCAGGTTAGGTCATATTCCAATATTCAAGTATTCATAAAAAAAAGGTTTTATATTAATTCACACCATATTCAAGGTTTTATAATTGATAAGTGAGTAGTAGAATTTAAAACTACAAATTATTTTTATCCAATAAGATGTAGTCATCATTAGGCCTTTAGAATGTAATAGCTGAGTCATGTCAAATGAAGTTGGCCAGCTTAAAGTTGAAACTTTATGTTATCAACTGTAATAACCAGAATAGTGGGTTTTGGCAAGACTTCAAGCTTAATTTAGAACTTCAGGTTCATGAATTGGAACTTTAGGTTCTATTAATTAGAACTTCAAGTTCTACCAAGACTTCGGGCTTGTTTTTTTTTTTTATGGCCTAATATTGATTTATTACTGGATCTAGACATCAAATGACATGTTTGATTAATAATATGAATCTTCGGGTTTATATTACAAATATGAGAACTTCTAGTTCCATATTAGAGTAATTTATGGATCTTCTGGTCCATATTAGAAAAGAATTTTTGGTTCGTACGGAACTGCAAGTCCGTATTAATATAGAACTTCAGGTTCTTATTTGTAACCCATCTATCTTGATCTCCCCTTATTAATAAAAATGAACCACTCATCTCCAAATCTAAAAGGAAATAATGATAAAAGACTATATATATATATATGTTTGTAAATCTAATAAAAGATTGTAAAATAAAAAAATTATTTTTTCCATTGAATTTGCCACTTGTCGCTTTCAATGTGTAGATCTGCTCACAAGCTTTTCTATAGGTGCAAATGTAACACTCTGATTCTAATTAAACTGATCTAATTAAGCACGTTAGTGACTGATTAAGTATGGTATTAAGTAATTATCATAGAATTAACCTAAATAATGATGTCTAATGTGTTATTAGGATAGATTTAACTTGTTTTATCTTAATGGATCGAGTTTAGGTCATAGATAGGTAGTTGGGTTGAGTTTAACCTTAATTAGGTAGTGAAAACCCATTCTAGGATTCATGGTTTCAGGTCATACATGCATCATATTGATATCATCACATTTGTCTCATTAAGCTCGTTAACTTTTGTACTTGACTCGAACGTAAACGACTTCATTTGAATTAGTTGGACCCTTAGTTGACTTAAACTGAAATTACCTCAAGAAATATGGATTTTCTTTTAAACTTTAGGAATTTCCCTTTATAAAAAGGGTAACTGCAGTCATTTGAACCTTTCTCTTCATGTTACTCTCTCTCAGCCTTTTCTTCAGAATTCTTCTCCTGGTGAGCACTAGTGCCTCAGCAACTAAAGCCATAGTGGTTGCATGTGTCACTGTAGGTTTCCACTTGCCACCACCATCATCTTTTTCATCTTCTTACAGCTGGGACTATAAAGTCTTGGTTTTCAACTCCCAAAGGAGTTCCAACAGTAAGACCTCTTTCCTTTCCGATAAGTCTTAGGTTTAAGGAGTGAAGAAGACTCCTCTTATAAGCATGTACTCATTTCATTCCTCATCCCTTACATGCATGTCACGTTTAGGATTAAGAATTGGGTGTGTCATCTCAAGTTGAGCCAAGAGCAAGAGTAGTAGTTTGAATTCTAAACCAAGGCAAGTATAAGCAAATTTTGGTTCAATGCATGTTGATATGTTATAATTTTTGTAATTTTACAAAATCCTAATGTGCATTTAGCCCTAATGTCTTCGTTCTTCTGAATTTCTCTAAATGCTACCGTATGATGAGGTTTCAGTATTGCTAATGAATTATGAGTCAAGACTTTATGGGACCTTAGTTTTTGGATCCCTTTACCCTATGTACTGGTCCAATTGAACAATTGAGCATCATGAAGGGTTTTGAGGGCTAAGACTCATTCAAGTGGTGTTGTCCATTTGTTAAGCACCTTCCCATGGATGTTTATTTAAGGGACTTAGACACGCATTTCCACACAACGTGACACCAAAAGGAGAGAACTGTGTATCAAATAACTTAAAACTACATCATCATGCATGGTTAGAAACAATAGAAACTAGATCAGGGTTGGTTTGCAAAACTACCTTGATTCTATTAACTTGAATTGCATAGCATGTTGGACTACCATTATTGCCTTTTATTATTCCAATAATGATTTTGAATTGAAATGATCATGTGTAAATTGATTCTAATTAAATTGTTTCTTGATATATGTTTTATATTGACATTGAAATTGAATTGAATAAGAACGAATTAAGTGAATGAATTGAATGTATACTGTATTGTATTGTTCTCAATGAATGAATTGCACAAATTACTCAAGTTCAATTATATGAATCAAACTAATTTGGCTCTATAAGCCTCAGTCTTATGATACCAGGCAAGGTTGACTTTGGCATAGTAAATTAACGATGCCACTGTAGTATGCCTTTGGAGCTTCTGGATTCCATGTATGCAGAGACCCAATTGTCCCTTTGGCCGGGTCGTTAGTGTTCTCAACTTAAAGATCCCTACATGGAGGATATAGCAAATGTAGTAGCCAATTAGTAAAGTATTTCATCTTGTTGATTTGTATAGCATGATTTGTTCAATGCGCAACATGCCTTGTGTATTAAATTGACTTCTATTGATCATTTGTCATTAATTCTTTTAGATACAACTCATATTACCATAATTATGCTTATACATTGCTGAATAGTCTTATTCACTAGTTGTCTATGTGTTACAATCTCAAATCCCAATTCCGATCTTGAGAAGATCGAGGAGACTCCAGAGGAGGCCTTTGAGATCCCCTTAGGCCTAGATGAGTGGAAAACGGATACTCCCTCATTGATCCACTTATGGAGAGCGACACAATCTACATAGAGTCCTTTTATTTTGGCTATTATAGTTGATTAGGGTTTCATGACTTGCATTTGTTTTATTTTGTCATATAAAATTCATGATCCCTTGCATTTTGAGACTATGTAAATCTTTCTTACTGTTCCTGAACTTTCCTTCCTTTTTGTAAAAACATGTCCTATTACAACCCTTGTACATAACATATCATAGTTTGGTGTTATAATATCTTGTTCCATGAAATGATATCTTAGAACTAAAGAACCTTTGAAAAAATGTTATGATAATATTGACAAGATTTTGCACGTTGAATGCCTGGACAAATGTCCATTAAAAGCACCCCACACGTGTATGTGAATATCCCTTATGTACTTTCATCTTGACCCCGGTCCAGATGTAAAGTACACGAGAGGAGGTGTGTCATGCCTTAGGATTAACCCTAATACCCATGATTCTCTGGCTCGCATCATGACAACAAACGAATTGTCGATCTGACTCCGAATGGTCAATATATGGTGATCGAAATTTTTGATGGTGATCTATGCTTTGTATTGCATCTTTGCTGATGTCAGCGGCTAGATCTAACCTTGTTAGGTTAGGTCTGAGTTGGGCCAGGTCTACACATGGACCTAAGTGCAAAAGAGGAGGGGGAGAGGGGCTACCATGTTGATTGAATTTAAGAAGAAAAAAAATGAAAGAGAAAGGCACTTTTCATGTTGATCAAGGTGTAAAATAAAAAAAAAGTCCTTTTGTTGCACGTTAAATGAAGTGCATAAAAGAAAAATGGGAGTCCTTCTTTATTGTGCACGTTAACCAAAGTGAAAAAAAGCCAAAAGGAGCTTGCACATGGGCCTAGGTGTGAGAAGGAAAAGAAAGGGAGGAGGCTGCTATTTTCTTGTGCACGAGGGTCAAGGCACATGAAAGGGTAGGGATTGCTCTCCTCTTGTGCATGAGGACTGAGGCACAGTGAAGGGAAGGGTTTAATGGGGCATACTAATAAGTTCTTAAAACTGCATATTGTCATACATCTTTTGAACCATTTTAAGGGCTTATTAACTTGAAAGAGCCTCATTTAGTGTGATCTAGTGGTTTCAAGCATTTTAAATTCATTTTGGTATTTCTCTGCGTAATTTGGCTAAAAATCACACTTTTTGCTTACTTTCATGAAACCTGCCATTTTTGGAAAGTCTATTTTTAAAAAGTTTTGTGAAAACTTATATTCTCATGAATTAAATTCAAATTTTATCATCATTAGTTCATTCACATAAAATCATGAAAAATGGTGCGCATTTTCATTGTCATTTCATGAGAAATGGGTCCGCATTAACGCATTTGTAATCTAGGGGTAAAATTATCTTTTCACATGAATTCACATTTGTTTTATAGGAAATTAATGATATAGGTCCCATTTATAAAGAATTGAGGTAAGGAATTGATTTTTAAGAGAAAAAATAGAAGAATTGAAGAGAAAAAGAAATTGGAAAAAAATTGCAAAAAGTCGGCTCCATGGTCCCACACATACATGCATATGTGTGGGGTACACTTGTAAAACATCCAAGATGGGGTCCATTTATTTTTTGCAAATTTTCAAGGGATTTTGAATAGAATTTTAAGAATATCTCATCAAAGATGGACAAGGAAAGCTACATAGGAGTTCTTTTTGGAGAAAAAAAGATTTAATTGAAAAAAAATAATAGAAAATGCCAACAAAAGCTATTCCACGTCCAACACATGTTTTGGATCAGATTTTGATTGAAAAAATAAAGGAAAAAATCAAGGGAGAATTACCTAGAAGATCTCTTCAAGTTTGAAGCCAACACGGAGAATTTTCCAAAAATGGAAAGTTGACAATGCAAAGAGATAAAAAGGAAAGTTCTACAGCTCATGTGGGCTAAGTTTGATTCCAAGAAAAGATTCTTATCCTTAGTTCATCTCTCAAAAGATCTCAATGCAAGGTGGCAAAGACAAAGAAGGAAAGAAGCATCCAAGAGAGACTTCCAAACAAAGCAAGCAAGGAAAGAAAAGAAAAATAAAAAGAAAAAAATCCCAAAAGATATGTCACATCCAAAGTATTGTTTGGAGCCCTTTTCCTTTCATCTTTTTATTATTTTTAATATTTTAAAGTTTGAGAAGAAGTAGGACTTGAAAAAAATATAAATAGAGCACCCCTTTCCCATTTCTTCATGGAAGAATTACCAACCTCCTACCTCTAGATTTCTACACTCCATCTCTCTCTCTCTTTCCTCTCCATCTTAAGTCATCAAGGAGGCTTAGCCCTAAAGCCACACCACCAACCTTGAAGTGTCAACTAGACGAAGAAATTCTCATCCATCCTAGTATGTAATTGTTTGTTTTTTTTTTTTATCTTCAATCTTTTGTAAAACAATTTCATGCTAGTAAAATTTGTTTCTTTTCAATTGTTCTTGTCTTTGATTTTGTGGTGTTCATAATTTTAGTCTTGTTTGTGATTGGGTTAATTTTCATTCTTATTTAAATATTGGAATAGAATTGGAATCACAACTAGTAATCCCTCTTGGTATCCTTTTTAATATACTTTGTCTTTTTGGATACATTGTATGTTTGGAGGCAATGCAAGCTAGAGTTAAAGAGGTTTAAGTAAAAAAGATTAGAGGCCAATTCTAAAATTTATTTCTACATTGAATGAAAATTTGTTATTCTCACTTGGATTGACGACCCAAGATGAATAATAAGAACCTAGGACAACACTTCTAATCTTTTTGAGCCAAAGTCAAGATAAGAAATTGAAAGAGCAATCTACCACCTTTGACTTCCTCCTATTACTGCCTTTGACTTTAGTTGTTTTACCGCTTTTGACTTTCTGTTATTATCGCCTTTGACTTCCTACACTTTTATTTTATTTTTTGCACTTTTGTTATTTTTCTTATTATGTTCATGTTGATTTTAAGTTTTGTTTTTATATAGTTTGATGGTCGGATTAGAATTCATTGCACGTATTTTCATATCATAGGATTTCATGCATATTTAAGTTGCTGAAAATTAGCCTTCAGATCTGAATCTAATGATTAAATTCGGACTCAATATATAAACAGCATAACTAAATAGTTTCAGCAAACTGCAGAAACAGTTTTTAACAAAAAGCTCGAAGTGGGTAGATCAGTCAAATCATAATATTTTTCTTTGAAACTTGGGAACATCAAAGTTTAGGATGTCGTCGTTCATTTCACAAAATTTCAGATCAAAATAATTTTGGAAGGCTTGTGAACCAGAGGCTTAAACTTTGCCAATCAATCAACTCAAATCAGAATTTTTACACGGAATTTTTCAATGTTGTCATATTCATGTATTCATAACTTTTTCGTTTTAGATCCTTTTTCACTTCCGTTTTTTTTGTAAGTTTTTCACATCAATAGAGCATAAATTTGAGCTATTAGACTTAGATTTAGGATGCATTAGAATAATTCAAATCATGCATAAGATTTGCATCAGCATACTAGTTTTTCAGACTTAGAAATTTTAGGCATCTCATGGCATGCATTGCATTACTAATTTACTAACTTTCTAATTTTAAATTTGTTTCTATTTTTATGTTTTTGATTGTTTTAGACAATTTCAAAAATTAAAATATTTTTCTAAACTTGTTTTAATTGAAAATTTTAAATTGAAAAGTTTTTTTTGTTTTGGAAATTCTAACTTAGAAAATTTTTTAACTTTTGTTTATTTTTTTCTAACATTGTTTAGTTTAGTTAGTTTCTAATTTTATTTTTTATTTTTGGAAGTTCTAACTTGTGTTTTAATTTTGCAGAAACTTTAGTTTTGTGTAATAAATTTTTAGATTTAGGTTTTTAGATTTAGGAAAGTTTCTTTTCCTTTTATTGTTTGTAATTAATTTAATTTTGGCAAGTAGGATGCTTATATTTGTTAGATTTTAAATTAGGCTAGTTTTAGATGTTTATTTTAAGGCAAGTCAAGTTGAAAAAGGAACCTTAAAATACATAGCTCCTTATGGAATCGACCACATACTTATCGGAATATTACTACATCACGGTTCTGCACTTAGAACTCACGATCACATACTAATAACATGTTGTAATAGTAGAGGGACAAATAGAAAGAAAAAGTTTTATTGAGAGAGATGTGTACATAATACAAGGGAGAAGGATCTTATTTATAGAGTAATATTGCTTTCTTCCCAAGTAACCTAACTTGGTAGGACTCTAATCCTAGTTTTTTTCTTATCTCATGTGGGTCCCAATGTGGGCATCTACCCATGATAATACATCTTAAACAATAGTCACTAATAGAAGTTTGTAGTTAATAAAAAGTTTCATGCCACTTTAGAAACATAGCCCCATTTTTTACCCAAGGTGGAATGGATTGGGCCATGCCCGGCCTCGAAAGAGGTAGCATTGTGCCCACCTTATAGTTGATCGTGCCTAAAACGTGATGTGAAATGTAATGGATTCGAGTCTGACATTTACACACTTTAAGCGATAAGAAGTATGGGAAATAACTATAGATCATCATTATCTTTGCTTTTATTTACATGGGTTCAAATGTTTTGACTGCAGGGATGTAAGTTGATTACATGTTTTGAAATGTTTATAACCACTCCCTTAGGTCTCAAATGTGATCTAAATTCAGAAAATACAAGAAAATACATAAAAATTGGGAAAAGATGCAAGAAAGAAGGAAACAAGGGAGAGTGACCATGGGTCACGATCACTAGTCCCCTGCCAGTGACCGTGACTCACAGTCACTAGCTTCCTGCTAGTGACTATGGCCTGCAGTCACTGCAGATAGTGGCTAAAAGGTCACTCTTTGCTCTCTGTGCAGTTTTGTTTCACCTCTATGACTTCTTCAAAGTATAGGAACTTGTTTCCTTCGAATTTTGAGTATTGAATGACCACCACAAATGCTTGATTTGGCCATAGAATTGACTTAAACCTTTGATAATCATCAATTTTTGGTCGTGGACTGTTTTTTGTACAAATCTGAAGAGGGCACTGTATGAAGCCAAAGTTGTGTCATTTTGACCTTATGATTTTCAAGGGTCAGAATGAAGCCTAAAGAGGGTTGTTTACAACTTCTGGTGTGGCCCAAGACCCTTCCCAAGTGAGAAAATTAAAGAAAAATATGTCATCCGAGTAACCCTTGCATATGCCTTCCTTAAATGAAATGTATATGCCTTTCTCTCCTCTGAATTATTTCTCATCTTGAATTGGTGAGAATGGGAGGAAGTAGGTTGAAGTAGTGAAAAATGGCTTGTGTCTTGCTTGGAGTTGCTTCAAACTTCTGGAATTCGATTTAGGAACTTGCACTTGCTCTTTCCCTTCACTCTCTGTCTCTGTATGCTTCCTTCTTTTTCTGTGCTTCTCTTCCCTCTTTTTATAGACCTCCCAAGGTGGTTTAGGGAGTTATGAGATGTTAAAGGGAGATAAGAGAAGTTACAACTTGAAAAGAATTAGGGGAATTTGCTGAAAACCAATGAAATTGCTCCATGGATGATAGTGACTACAGCTATGGTCACTCTCAGATCCGTTTTTTGGACTTTTGCATATGTAACCCATTTTCGCCTGTTTGGGGCCCAAATGATGTTCGATCTTCATGAAACTAGGAAGGATACTTTTTGACACTATTTTGAGTGTTTCATAAAAATTTCAGCTTGTTTTGACCTTTTGAAGTTGGTCAACTCCCCCATTGACTTTTCACGAAAACGGGCCCTTGTTTCAGCTGTTTGAGGCCCAAATGACTTCGGTTTGGTTTCAAACTTAGAGGGACTAATGTTAGCGTTACCTTAGAGTGTCCATTCAAATTTCATGTAGTTTGGATATGTGGAAGTAGGATTTCAAACAGTGACCCATTTATCGCATGTTTTAAGTCACTATTCACTTTACACTGTAGGTAGTTAGCTTGTTTTCTACCCGAACGATGTTCAATTGACTTGAAATTTTGAGAAGTTCATTTTGAACATATTTTGAATCTCTATTCCAAATTTCATCACCTTTGGCTCCCTGGAAGTAGGATTTTAGCCAGTGACCTCCAAGGCTCGAGGGTCACTATCTTCCACACTGACATGTAGTAGAAGCAGGACTAGACAAAGTCCTCTTAACTTGAAATTTATAGAATTTCCCTTGATAATGACTAAAGCTTTATATCCAAATTTCATCAATTTTGGACATTGAGAAGCAAGACTTTAGTCATGACCCAAAGTTGACATGTTTGAAGACTATGGGTCAAATGATGTCCGTTTGACTTGAAATTCTGTAGAGCTTCCCTTGAGCATAATTTAAGCTTCCTCCAGGAATTTCTACTGATTTGATCCTCACAAGATGTCAATTTCCAAAGTGACCCCCAGAGAGCTGGCAAGTAGTCACTAAAGCTTGATTATGAGCTGAGATGAAGTCCAAATACTTTGAAACTTTGAAACATTATTCTCGAGCATGCTTTAGAGTTGCCATAAGAGTTTTAGCCACTTTGGTAGCCCAAAAGCTTGAAACTATCTGGTGACCCTTAGATTTGAGTCATTGAACTTCAAACTTGGTATTTGGTGAGTTAAGTAACCAAATGAAGTCTACTAACTTTGAAACTTGAATTGCTGCATTCCAAGCTCATCTGAAGTTTTCTGAGTGGATTACATCAACTATGATTTTTTATAGGTCAACAATAGTCAATTGGACCCAAGCTCGATTGATATGTAATTAATGCCAACAATATAAAACAACATAAAGATTTAAATTTAGACTTTAAACAATCTCGAAGTTCTAGTACCTCTTAGAAAAATTCGTAGATATCTTAAATAGAATAGCATTTTACATAATCTCTTGTTTGGACAAAGTTGGGATTTAGGCTTTTTTATCACATTATTTATTGGGCTTTAATATAATGAGAAGTGTTCTCACACACCTCCTATGAGAACTTTTTATGGGGCCCACTTGTGAGTTCCATTTGGGGATGGGGCTAAGGGGATGGAAAGATCGATGTGGAACTACCCTAAATATCAAGTTTGGCCTCAATCACATGTCCCTAAGACATTCATCCATGGCTCACATATCTGGTCAATTCATATTTGTGTACAGTCGATTTAATGATCCAACGAATTTGGATTTGACTGAAACTTAAGGCGTGTGATTATCAAGAGGGTCCCTATGTATTCCAAATTTAGAGCAGGTAATAGATGAGCCCCACCTAGACTTTTCACAAAATGGTGGTGAACTAGCTCTCATAAGATTATTTCCCTTATTTAAATGGCCCAAATATATACCAGCAAAAATTTTAGTTCCAGGCCTAATATGAGTATGAAAGACCATTACCTTACAAGCCCATAGGCATCTATCGAGTCTTGCCATGCTTGGTTCCTACAAAACCCCAACCGTATAATCATCATTCTTGGCAGTTGCCATCCATGTATTCTTTGTTTTATAGTGGAGATGATAAAAAGAAAAAAGGTCCAATTTTGTAAAAAAACAAAATAAGAATAAGTTTTTCCCCTTTTAGGGTCAATTGATTTGTTTGCAAGGCATTAAATTCTTAAAAACTTTAGGGCGTGTTTGGTTTTTAAGAATTAACATGAAAACTATGCGAGGTTTTTTCTTTATGTATAGTTGGTTGTTTACAACTAGTGAAAAGTAAATTCAAAACTTTTAAAGCCCTGTTTGGCAAGTCTTATTTATATAAAATAGATCTATACGAAACAAATCTACATGGAGTAGATCTTGTAATGAATAGATTATTTGGTTTTGATGAAAAGACAATTTGAATACACTTTTTGAGTCCAATAGTTGAGATTTTTTACAAAAACTTCTCTAGATGCATAATGAATTAATGGCTCAAAATTGAAACCAAAGCCATTATGATGGTGTAAAGATGATCAATGGTTTGGATCTTAATACTGGGGCCCATAAAAATAAAAAATACATATATATAATCTTGGATTTTTCTTAAATCTCTTCAGATTGGTGGCGGATCAACATCTTAAACTTAATTGAATGGCTGTACTTGAGATTTTAAAGGCAGCCAATGGTTCAGATCTATTTAATATGGGCCATATTTACACAGAAAAAGTAAAAAGGGCTGGAAGTCAATCACGTCATAACCTAGCCATTATACATATCAATACATCAATGGCCCACATTTTCTCATAAATATCTCGAAATCCATAACGAATCAATGGCTAAAATTTTTCATGGTACTGTTTTTTGACCTTTTGAGTAGATCTAACAGTTTAGATCTACAATTGAAGCCTACCATTTAAAAAAAAAAATCAAAACACAAACATAAGTTTGAGTCTGGTAAATTCACTGTAGTCCTTCCACTTCAAACCAATGTGTCTATCTCAAATTTCATTCTTTTGCCAACTTTTTGCCACAGATAATTATGTTTACTACATTGACTCCTATAGACATTTAGTGGGCAATTATGAAACACTTTATTTCCAAGAAATGTCTATTCAAATCCCCTTTGTGACAAACAGAGATAGGGAACAAAGATGCCAAACTAAACCTAAAACTCCTCCTGCCTCTATCTTCACTTCTTTCGCTAGAGAGTTTGCACATATAATATTGGAAATCCTGTGGCCGGAATGCCACGGGCCCCACATCAGATCAAGTATGGCAATGGCCATCAGAGAATACAATACCACTTAGTGTAAGATTTGATTTGGCCCACAGTAAGACTCCCAATAGGATTAATGGATGTGGGTTCCTAGTGAAGTAGTTTCTAATAAATGTGACTCTTTGAGACTTATTTATATAAGGATAAGGGAGCCCTAGAGTTAGATATTCTCCATCACATAGGAAAGACAACATAAATTCATAAAACCCGTCATTTTTGGAAAGTCTATTTTTGAAAAGTTTTATGAAAATTTATATTCTCATAAAAAAAATCAAATTTTCATCATCATTAGTTCATTCACATAAAATCATGAAAAATGGTAAGCATTTCATGAGAAATGGGCTTACAGTCATGCATTTGTGATCTTAGGGTTAAAATTGTCTTTTCACATGAATTTACATTTGTTTTGTAGGAAATTGATGATATGGGTTGCGAAGAATTGAGGCAAAGAAATGATTTTCAAAAGAAAGGAGAGAAGAATTGAAGAGAGAAAAAAAGATAGAAGAAAAACTGCAAAAGTTGGCTTCATGATCCCACACACGCATACACATGTATGGGGTACACTTGTAAGATATCCAAGATCGGGTCCATTTATTTGTTACACATTTTCAAGATATTTTCAAGAGAATTTGAGGAATATCTCATCAAAAATGGAGAAGGAAAGCCACATAAGAGTTCTTTTTGAAAAAGGAGAAGAATTGAAAAAAAAATAAAAAAATATATGCCAAGCAATCATGGACGCCCAAACAAGGATATGGATCAGTTTTTTGGGTGAAAAAATAAAGGAAAAGAATGAAGAGACTTATCTTAAAATATCTCAAAAGATCTCTTTGAATTTGGAGCAAACACGGAGTACTTTCTAAAGAAGGAAAGTTGACAAAGTAAGAGATAAAAAAGAAAGTTCTACACCTCATGTAGGCCAAGTTTGATTCTAAAAGAGGATTTTTATCCCTAAGATTTCTCTCCAAAGATCTCAATGCAAGATGGCAAAGACAAAAAAAGAAAGAAGAAGCAAAGAAGGACTACTAAATAAAGAAAGAAAAAGAAAAAGAGAAAAACATACGAGATGGAGATCCATGCCCAAGCTTATCATAGAGCTTAATTTATTTCTAATTTTATCAAATCAAGTTTGAGAGGGAGTAGGACTTGAAAAACTATAAATAGGGCATCCCTCTAGCATTCCAAGGCATGAAAAAAGAGACCTCATCTCTCTAACTCTCTCCTTCCAATCTCTACATATCTTTCTACTCCATAATTTTTTCTATTCAAGAAGACTCTTTCCAACTTGAAGCTTCTACTAAAAGAGGATTTTTCATCCTAGATCATGTAATGTTTTTTTTTTCTTTATTTTCTATCTTTATGTAAAAATATTCATATCTAGTAAAAGTGTGTGTTTCATTTCCTTTTTTTACTTCTTTGATAGTGAATGCTTGATATTTGTTTTTAACCTTGTTGCTCTTGGATTGACAACCCAAAGAAGTCTAAGAACATAATTCGAGCAAACATAATCTAGGATAAAAGAAGAATTTAGGAAAAGAAAAAAATCATACACTTTTATACATTTAAATTTCTCATTTTCCACACATTTTAATTACAGTCTTACCACACATTTAAGTTTCTGCAATTTTATTTTCTGCATTTATTTAGTTTTCTGCACTTTTTATGTTCATGCACTATTTTTCTTTTGAATTGTTTATTGTTGTAGGTTGCATTAGATTCATGCATATCTCACTTTCCAATCATGTGTAATGGTGATGATTATGTTCAATTTGGAAATCGGATTTTTAGGTTTGCCAAGTTCCATGAATCTAAACTAAAATAGCCAAGACTTTTATGTAGAAAATATTCTCAATTGGGTTACATGTTGGATGATTTTTTTAGAGACAGATTTACACATGTTTTAACAGCTGAATGCTTGTGTTTTCAACAGTCTTTTAAACCTGAAATCAGATTTGAAATGCACTTTAAAATAGTTCAAAACAATACTAAAACTGTAGTGAACGATGGCTGGTATTCAAGGTGATTATTTGATGGCTGTCGATTATTTAAATCACTCTTTAAAAACTGATTTTCTATGATTAAAGGAAGAAGTTTTAGATCTGAAACATGACTGAATCATCCCCATGGTTTAAATTCTTGGCCGACACCGGTTCATATCGGCTAATACGAACTGGTATCAGTCCATACCAATACGATAATTTGAAGTTATTGGTTTTTTGTATTGTCTTGTCAAAATATCCCCAAAATATCGGATAATATCAGCGATATTTCAAATTATCAGTCCTAACCGATATATCGGCTGATATTTTATAAATATCGGTCGATATCGGTCAAAATATCTGCCCACTATATTTAAATTTTTTTTATTTTGTCCTATTTTCCTTCTTTCTTCTTCCTTTCAAATATATCATGTGCCACATTTTTTCTTCCTCAACACCTATTTCACTTGCAAGGTATCAAAAATACTTTATTTTTTTTTATCAATATCGTCTTGATAATCATATATAACTCTACTAAGGTGAGCATTTTGTATTTTTTTAATTATTTATATATAGCTTAGAAATAATGATTTTATGCTTTTTTTATTGTGAGTACCTTTTATTATTTTAAATCAACACATATTGAGGTTAGATCAACTATTTGAGGTTTTAAAAATCAGAATTTTTATTAAAATCTTGTTGATCTTTATAAAATAATTACTCAAATTTATTATTATTTTAAGTAAATCATAAATATCTAGTTGCTTTGTGTTTTACCATACTATCATAATAAAACATGTTATCTTAAAAGCACAAGGCAGAACTTACTTAATGATTGAGTGATGAGTACAAGTTTTATTTTCTTAAATTTCATACTAATAGATAGCTCATAAGTCATAATTATGTTGCATTTTATAAAATTTATGATATTTTGACTTTTTTTAGTTCATGTATCTAATTAATTTAATTATAAATAAAATTTATATAGCTTTAGATTAGATAGCAATACATGAACATAACTTAAGGGGTCCAATAATTTGATTTATGATTTATTTTACTATCATTATGTCATATGTTATGTTAATATTTATGTTCTTGATTTTACAACTTGCTTGATAATTGAGTGATGAATTGATGGTTGATAAATAAAGAATGATGACTGATAAATAATGATAGGGGTATAGTTATATATGATACAAGATACAAGTACAAGTGTACAACCACTATATATAAATTATAAAAAAAAATCACATTTTCAGAGAAGACAGCGATACAGGATATTATAACTTAGGGGGGCCGATATTTTGATTTATATATATTACTAATGAAAAAAAAAACATTGTTTTCCAGCATTTCTAATATTTTGGATTTTTTGGATATTTTTAAAAATTTTTTAGATTAAAAAAAAATTCACACCGCGATGACCGCGACGGACCACGAACTACGACCGATACCAATACCGTATCGGTTTTTTAGATCGACTGATACCGCAACCGATACCGCGATTTTCATCCATGATCATCCCCATGAAATCTGATTTCTAAAGTAAACAGGGTCTCCCATCATACAAACATACACCCCCTATTCATCACTCATTCATGTAGTTTTTTTTTTTTTTAATTTGCATCCATACATCATAGATTACTTTAGGAAAGTTAAGTTTCAGATTTGCATTCATTTTTATGTTTATCATATTTAGGAAAGTTATTTCATGTTTAATTTGTTGCATTCTTAAATTAGAAAGTTGCATTGTTTGGTTCATATACATTGTATGATTTTAGAAATAGCTTAACTTAGGTTAGTTTCCAATTTTTGTTCTTACTCACTAACTTTCTAATTTAGAATTTTGTTTTAGAAAGTATAGATTCTTAACTTAACTTTTAATTTAGGAAAGTTTTTGTTTTCTTTTAATTTAGTTTAATTTGTTTCTAACTTTTCTTAGTTTTTATTTTTAGTAAGTTTCTAATTTTAGTTTTGTTTTATTAGAAGTTTTGATTTGTGTTTTCTTTTGTAGAGATTTTAGTTTTTATTTTTAGAAAGTTTTAGATTAGGATTTTTAATTTAGAAATTGTTGTTGTAATAGTTTAATTTTTAGGAATGACTGTGTTTGTTAGGTTTTAAATTAGGATGGTTTTACATTTTTTTAGCAGGTGACAAGTTAAAACTTTTATAAACATAGCTCCATGTGGATTCGACCCCATACTTATCAGGATATTACTACATCGCAACTCTGCACTTAGAGTTGACTAACACCGATGAAACTTAGGTAGAAGTTGGATCATGCTAGGTTTGATTTCGAATTGACCCGTAATCGGGGGCATCACTATACATGAAGGTGTGGTTTGACGTGCAAGGCTTAAGTAATCACGTAAAGTCCTCGGTGGCTGGTTAACCTCCACACCATTGCTGTCCCCATTATTTTTCTCGTTCCTGAGTTGAGC